>CM060913.1:71729809-73099809 GCA_030737875.1 Allium sativum
GAATAGGCCCCAAATCAATGTCATAACATATCCAAAAGTCAAGATCCAAGATGAACAAGAATGGATGTAAAACAGTCTACATAGGTCCTATTTCAATTTACAACATATTCATATTACATTTATAGTTTAAATCTAAAAATAACTGGGGCTTACAAATCGTGGTTCGAGAATTAGAAAAGAGAGTCGATGTTGAATCTTTATATGCTTAGTCAAGTCCTAATAGAAATCCCCAAATCAACAATTCTCTTAATGCAGTCTCAATGTAGAAGAAGCAGTCCCTTTCTCAAACTTTTCAACCTGAATTAGAGCAGCATAAGGTCAGAAAGAATTTTGTGTAGAGAGACTGGTGTTAGGGGCTGTATTTATAGGGTCAGGTAACCAAATGTGGACAAAAACGAGGCCAGAAACATCAAAGTGAATCCAGCTCCAAAAATGGTCTCGGGCACCAGGTCGACACTATGGTCGACCTGGTCCTGGGTAGGTCGACTACATAGTCGACCCCCAGGTTGACCTGGTCCTGGGCAGGAAATTTCCCGCCCAGTCCATTCTGAGGTTTGAATTTCGAATTTTAAATTCGAATTGAGCTGTTTTGAACTTGAAAACTTCTGAAAACTTTGAATGGTCATAACTTGGTCATACGGGCTCTGATTTTCAAAAACTCGGACTCGTTTCCAAGAAGAATTTTGAGATGAACGCAATGGGGTAACCCGTTTCCCATGATTCTTATTTTAAAAATTAATTCTGCCTTGATTTATAGTTATTACACGTTATTAAAACACGGGTTGTTACAGGTGTCGCGGTTTTGGGTCATTTTTGTTAGAAGAAGAGGGAGCGAGAGAAGAGAGAGGGAAGGGTGAAGGAGGAGGATGGGCGAACGATGGAGGACCGCCGGTGATGGCGCCAGGAAGAGCGGCGGCGGGCTGAGGCTTGGGCGACGGGCTTTTGATTTTAGAAAGAGGGATCGTTGTTTTTTTTCTGATTTAGGTTTAGAAAGGAGGGGGTTATTATATATTTTTAATTTATTATTTAATTATTTTATTGTCCATAAAGTTGACTTGCTTTTGAACTCGAAACGAGACCCAACGACTGTTGCCCCTAGCTAATTACCCAATTCCAAACACAATGGGACATGTATCGTAAGCTGATTCGATCGTTTCGACCAGTTTTCGTCAAAATCAAAATATAAATCTATATACTGAATTTTAACACATATTTCAATTTACTGGGGCCACCTACGAACTCTTGAAATTCCCGAAAAGTATTTTCTAGCTTCGTATTGACGATGCGGTCCTAACAAAACTAGTTTCGTCAAATTCTGAAACCGTTTGAAAAATGGTCATTTTCCAGTTGATTAAAATCAACTAAAACTGGTCAAACGCGTTATCCTTTGCCATGCTCACATATTGATTCAGAAAATAATGAATTTTGAAACCTAGCAATAACTTGACATCACGGATCCACCAAAAGTGGTTTCGTCGAAAACTGAGGTCGTTTGCAAAATTTCCATTTTTAAGGGCCAGAATTCCATAGCGACTATTCTGAATTTTCAACTGGACGTAACTTTTGACTCCCGCTATGAAATTTCAATTTTTCGGATTCGTTGAAAGATATTCTCAATTAGATTCAAATATTTTTGGTTTCGCTAAAATCCGATTTATTTTGAATCCTGTACATTCATTTGAAGTTTGAAATCGAATTTTCAAACTACCGCGCCATTTTCAATTCCTTTTATAATTAAAATAAAATAATTATATTCTAATGACGATCTATTTAAATATATACGTTCGAATTCTATTCAAAATAAATTCCTCGTCGTTATTATTAAAAATAATTCATTTTAAATATTCAAAATTCACTAAAATTGCCAAAATAAATTTTTTTAATTGGCCCAGATTTCCGGGTTATTACAATCTCCCCCACTTATTGGCCTCGAAAAGGAACGAAGACGAAAGTTGTATAGCCAATCAACTCAACTTCCCTTATTTTCATTACGGCTTAAGTTCTTCAACTTTTCAGTTTCTAAAAACTTTTCAAATTTTTCAAAAATTTGGCTAACACCCTAAATTTTCGAAAAAATTCGCCATAACCTTCCCTGCACCGGGGACTTCGGGATATTTCAAATAGCCTCCCATGGCCCTCATCAATCCAAAAAGAAAAAGAAACAGCCAAGCGGCTAGCCAATCGGCTCATAAAATCATCCAAACCCAAAGAAATACAATAAACATGTACCTATTTATCGGGCAAACAATTTTATTCTTCTGCTCTAGCCTCATTGCTATGACTTGTTCAATGTAAGTACATGTATATGTATGCAAATGCGACAAATTTTCAATACAATTCACTATTTGGTTCAATTTGGCTAAAGGTTCAACATTCAATTAATCAAAACAGTAATCAATCAACACAACCATCAATCAATCTATTGATTATCATTCCAAATCCATAACTTTGATACATAGTCAAAAAATCAGATTTTTGATGCCAAATCACAACAATAAGCCCTATCTAGTTTTGGTTCTCGCACCAGTCAATAGGAAATGAATAAATATCACACCTTCGAAACTCGAACACTAATTCTGATGATGTAGCTACAATCATCAGAATCATCTCCGGGCGACTAGAGTGTGACTTTATATTTATCCATTATATTAATACTTCAAATTCACGCGGATCAGACGTATATGCAAAATCTTAATATACTGGACTGTCCAAATTCAATACAAATAAATATTCAAATACGAATAATTGAATTTAATTTTTCAAAACAAAATTTGCTTTCAATTTTATTTTTCAAAACAACACTCTTTACACTCGTTGTAGGATACTACTAATCCTATCTCTAACGAGTCATTTCCGTTAGATATTACTAATCCAGTTTCTGATGAATTCTTTCGTATGGTTCTAATGTGCCTTGTTCTCGAGCTTTGTAAACCAAAGCTCTAAAACCAACTATGGAGACCCGTAACTTCCCCGTGAAGGAAAGCCCGGATACTTCGAGAACAACACACAAAAGAACACAGACAGAAGAACATTTCATTGTTTATTACAACAATTCCATCAGAATACAAGAATATTACAGAGTACGAATAAATATTACACAGAAAATATCAGAGATTACAATACATTACGTAGCAACGGAAAATAATACAAAACACAACTAGAAGTAATACACGGATACAGAGCTTTCCGAGTATCATTCCAGCTGTAAATCAGGATCCTGTGTATATAAATCTGCAAAACCAAAGTACTAGCTGCCCATGTGAAAATAAGGGCACCCAGAGTTTAGGTTAAAACAATAAACTCCAGGTCAGTCGTGGGACTGCTGTGAGAACTAAAACAGTTATTAATCTTTATTTTAAAGTTGGGTAAATCAAGGGACCACGCCGTATAACACGGAACGGGTTTCCTTCCAAGAATACCAGTGCATAAAACAACAGCGCAATGCTAAATAAAGAACAATGAAGTTATTATAAGACCTAGGTCCCATAACACAATGCAACACAAGCCGGAGGATAGGGTTTTCCTTATAATAGCGAAGAATGCTTGATACGTTTAAAACAAATCATTTGATACTATAATAAGTGCATAGTGTATAAAACAACTTTAAATCATAAGTATCAATCATAGACGGCATAAGTGCCATATACCACTATGTCGCCATACTAGGCTCTACAATCAAAACCACAAAGTCACGTATTGGAAGTTGGATTTCCATCTGTGAACCGAGGCAAAAGATAGTCCTCTACTGATTTGAGACTGTCTAGCCCGAGCCTCAGGATCAGAGCTCGAGTGACCCTTGAATCGTCAGGGTCGGTCCACCGATATGGATTAAAATGCCTGAAAACTGCATTCCCCCGCCCTTTGGGGCGTAAATGAGCCAACGGATGATTCCATCGGTCCCGGATTGACAGATATAACCGAGGCGCCTCGCAACAGCAACAACCACACAGGTGGAAATAATATAAATGTCATCCAGTTTAAGCACTAACACCACCTCTAGCCAGAAAGAAACGCATGTCCTCCCTGAGGTCCTCTCCCATTTCTGGTTCACAACCCGGGGGTGAGGCTCACGAATCAACGCTACACAAAGCTATGTCACACAGGCCGTGCTATGATCATCAACCACAAGACTTTGCTTTTCAACAGAAGCCTTGATCATTTGTCACTTAGGCATGCCACACAGGCAATTCACTCCATGCGATTGATATCCATCAATATATAACCCCTGAGCTCGTAAGTCTCAGAGATGGGCATTAAGCAAGAGAATGAATTCTCCTCCGCCAAACAGATATATATTTAATAGAAATCAATCACACAGAATAAAATAAAATGTCAGACACACGGTCCATTTACAAGTTCGTTCTAGGTCTGAACGAAACCGGAGGCACCTTGTACCTCGCATATCCATCGATCTCCAAGTACGTATGGACGATCACCAACTGATTCCCTCCTCTTGGGTGTACAACCCAACCAAGATCATCAGCAATCACCCAAACGACGTGAAGACCTCCGGTCTTCAACCACCGTCTTCCTCTTCGACACCACGTCGACTCAGTTATTCAAAATGGGATAAACCCGATCTTTCTGAATAACTCGCGTATATAATAAACAAGTGTTACACAAACACAACATACGCCTCATTCCAATTCATCAGTCACTAACCGTAAATTAGCAAGAGAATAATTCCCCAAAAATTAACCCTGAAGGCCGAAACTAACATCAGATCAATACCCAGGAAACCATTCTTCTTAGCTAACCTATAGTTAGCTTCTAAATTTCACATTCTTAGGGAAAGGTTCCCATTAATTTTATCAAAGATAAATTCTTTTAAATTTATTCTTTAATCTTCCTTTGAATATCACTTCAAACTAGTCGGGATTAGCGAACCACACCGAAGTAATTATTTATTTTATTTCCCATTCCCAACCTATTCATCCCATGAAGTAAAACTGGTCATACTTCATATCTAACACCACGGTGTTATCGGTAAATTCAATTACCATTTCACGTTCAAATCTAATTAAAGATTTAACTATTGCCTGGAGCAAAACTGGTGATACTCCATTCTCGATCATTTCAATCTAATTAAAGATTCATTAAAACTCCACTTAGTTTTAATCTTTAACTGGGTTAAAGAATCAATGTCATTTAAAACACGGTTCACGATAAACCCAAAATCACATTCCTCTCTATCATCTTTTAACCGTAAAATAGCAAGTGAGCAATTCCCTAAGTATTAACCCCGAAGACCGAAACCAACATCAGATCAATACCCAATAAACCATTCAACTTAACTAATCTCCAATTAGTTTCTGATTTTCTTTACTCAACTGGGTCTAAGAACAGTATTATTGAAGATACCGTTCACGACAACCCAAAATCACATTCCATTAATTATCGAGTTAAATAACAAGTGTTATTTAAAACACCGTTCATGATAAACCCAAAAATCAATTCAAATTCAATTCCAATTAAATACCACTTAATTAGTACACTTCATTAAATCTAAATAAAAAGATTTAATCTTTTCTCAACTGGGTTTAAGAACAGTGTTAATGAAGACACCATTCACGACAAACCCAAATCACATTTGATATTAAATACAAGTCTCTGAATAGAAAATATATCGACTTATATTCATTATCAAACTCTACGACCAACAAATATCGTATTGGAAATAACGATATAAATATATCTTTCAAATTTCCAGAACAATATCTGTATAATCACGAAATCCAACATTGAGATATTCCAAAGGCAATTTCGATTCAAATCCATTCCAATTAAGTTATTGGAAATTCTGGTTATTTTCAAAACCATTTCAAATCCACTTTATTTATTTTAAAAATAAATAGAATTATAATTCTAGTTCAAAACTAGTTCATTTCAATAAAAATCTATTTTTATCTTTTCAAATATGGATTTTTTCATTCCAATTCTTCACAAATCATTTCTTATGATTTTATGCAAATTATTACCATTTTTAATAATTTTATCAAGGCCCGTACAGTCGATTTCCATCAACGGCCATCGAACGGCACTTACAGTGACCTTTTCCAAATTTGATTTGGACATAATTCCAAATCCAACCGTTAGATTTCAAATCTCTAACACTCATTAGAAAGTTCTTTTCGATACGAACCCAACGGTTCCGGTTTTAGGAAAATTCGACGGTCGGATCTCCCGTAATATCCATTCGAAGTCGATGGTTGAAATTCGCGAACTACCGCAGCGCGGCGCGTTTTATTCAGGCCATTATATATATATATATATATATATATATATATATATTTTAATCGATTTCCTTTTAAAACGTATTTTATAAATCGTTTTAAACTCGTTTTCAAAACGATTTCAACTTCCATCTCAAATTCAAATCAAAATTGAATCTTTCCAATATAAATTCGTTTTAAATTCATTTTAACTCGATTTCAATTCAAATCAATTTCAATCCAAATTGGTTTCAATTCAAATCAATTTCAATCCACATCGGTTTCATTTCAAATCGATTTCAGTTCAGTCTCAATACGTTTTAAATTCAATTCAAAACGATTTCAATTCTATTTCAATCTAATTCGAATTTCAATTCTTTTCAATTTAATTCGAATTTCAATTCATTTCAATTTAATTCGAATTTCAATTCTTTTCAATTTAATTCGAATTTCAATTTTTCCAATTTAATTCGAATTTCAATTTTTTTCAATTTAATTCGAATTTCAATTCAATTCAATTTAATTCGAATTTCAATTCTATTCAGTTTAATTCGAATTTCAATTCATTTCAATTTAATTCAAATTTCAATTCTATTCAGTTTAATTCGAATTTCAATTCATTTCAATTTAATTCGAATTTCAATTCATTTCAATTTAATTCGAATTTCAATTCTATTCAGTTTATCTGATTTTGAAATCACTTTCGGTATTCATTGTAAATTGAATAAAATTGACAAAATTCCCATTCGTGTTAAAATGCGTTTAACTTCTTAACATGGCTTCACATTTCAATATTCACTGAATATTATTTTTAAATATTCGATAATTCTGAAATGGAATCAGGCACAGTCAATTACCATATAATGTGATTATATGGATTTCACACAACAAATGTATATAACAATAATGAAAATAGCAATCCATCATCCAGAGTGCATTCTACACTGTATAAGCATTGAATATAAATATTCAACGCTTACACAGTCTGTCAATCAATCGATCGACATACAACTAATTATTGGGATTACTGTATGTCATATTTCATCCCAATACCCATGTGGGGTTTTCAAACAACAAACACAGGTTCTATTTATGCAGTTGGGCGATGTGTAAAATTTACCATCCTAATCAATATCAGTCAAATGTGTGTATATAAATAAATCGTCCGATTTGTTTATAAATATTTTATTTTATATACACGTTAAAAATTGTATTTTTAACTATAAAATATTTATTCAATCCACATCACACAATTAATTTTCAAAACACATCAATCAAACAAGTCATCCATGGTCTGTGGACGACGGGTGTCGGGTGCTACTAAACACCGTCGACATCCTAGTATATATTTCAAAATACAAATAATAATAAAAGTGAGGAGTTCTCACTAACTTGCTAAACCAATAAACCGCGACTCTTCATATGTAGGAAATCTCGTTGTACTCGCCTTTGGTCACTTTCATTGTCTGTATCCACTACATATATAAAAATCGCATCTTTACATTGTTGCTATGCATATAAAAATCACATTTTTATAAATGCTCTATATGGATAAAAATCACATTTTTATACTGCTACTATATAGATAAAAATTCTATTTTTACACCGCTACTATATAGATAAAAATTCTATTTTTACCTTGCTAGTAATATAATAAAAATTATATTTTTATTACTCTGCATAAATAAAAATCATATCTTTATTCTTCCTATGATATAAAAATCATATTTTTCTATCGACAGAATTCATATTCTCATGTGTAAAAATTATATTTTATATTCGTGTATATATACATACATACATACATATATATATATATATATATATATATAAAGATCTTATTTCTATTAACATAGATAAATAAAAATATTTATAATTATAAAGACTCACCTTTCTTTCTTCTAATTCAAACTTCGACGCAGGAAGATTCACGGTCTTCGGCGGGAGTTGCTGGAGCGGCGGTGGAAGGCTCAGGCGGCGGCGGGTCTCTCAGGGGCGGTCGGGGCTGATAAAAAAGGGGGGTTTAGGGTCTAGGCGGTTTCAAACAAGAGGAGGAGGAGGCGGGGCTTACGTAGGAGGTGATGGGGTGGCGCACTGGCCGGCGGCGGCGGAAGGGGGGTTTAGCGGTGGCTGTTGGGTCGGGTGTCGCGGTTTCGGGTCATTTTCGTTAGAAGAAGAGGGAGCGAGAGAAGAGAGAGGGAAGGGTGAAGGAGGAGGAGGGGCGGACGATGGAGGACTGCCAGTGGTGGCGCCAGGAAGAGCGGCGGCGGGCTGAGGCTTGGGCGACGGGGTTTTGATTTTAGAAAGAGGGATCGTGGTTTTTTTCTGATTTAGGTTTAGAAAGGAGGGGGGTTATTATATATTTTTAATTTATTATTTAATTATTTTATTGTCCATAAAGTTGACTTTCCTTTTGAACTCGAAATGAGACCCAACAACTGTTGGCCCTAGCTAATTACCCCTATTCCAAACACAATGGGATATGTATCGTAAGTTGATTCGATCGTTTCGACTAGTTTTCGTCAAAATCAAAATATAAATCTATATATTCGATTTGAACACATATTTCAATTTACTGGGGCCACCTACGGACTCTAGAAATTCCCGAAAAATATTTCCTAGCTTCATATTGACGATACGGTCCTAACGAAACTAATTTCGTCAAATTCTGAGACCGTTTGAAAAATGGCAATTTTCCAATCGATTAAAATCAACTAAAATTGGTCAAACGCTTTTTCCTTTGCCACGCTCACATATTGATTTAGAAAATTATAAATTTTGAAACCTAGCAATAACTTGACATCACGGATCCAACAAAAGTGGTTTCGTCAAAAACCGAGGTCGTTTGCCAAATTTCCATTTTTAAGGGCCAGATTTCCATAGCGACTATTCTGAATTTTCAACTGGACGTAACTTTTGACTCCCGCTATGAAATTTCAATTTTTCGGATTCGTTGGAAAGATATTCTCAACTAGATTCAAATATTTTTGGTTTCGTTAAAATCCGGTATATTTTGAATCCTGTACGTTCATTTGAAGTTTGAAATCGAATTTTCGAACTACCGCGCCATTTTCAATTCCTTTTATAATTAAAATAAAATAATTATATTCTAACGACGATCTATATAAATATATACGTTCTAATTCTATTCAAAATAAATTCCTCGTCATTATTATTTTAAATATTCAAAATTCACTAAAATTGCCAAAATAAAAATTTTTAATTGGCCTAGATTTCCTAGTTATTACATCAGTGATGGAATCTGATTTGATCGAAGGTGGCAGTACGTACTCTTACACAGCATGACAATGGAAAATATATGTGGAATGTAGTGTTGTTATATATAGAGCCGTACATCACTCCGGCGTAGTATGAGGGACTGTATATATTTCTGTGGTGTTACGGTGGAGACCATACGAATGGGGTATCATGGGGTGTACCTTAATATTGGGGTTACCTACATATGTACTGTATTAGGTTAATCCACTAGGAGTAGATGGGTACGATGTGTGTGTAAGCCGTGAGTGCTATTAACCCAAGTAACCTAATAAATAAGAAAATGTAGCAGAACAGTATATGTAGGATTATCCAAGAAGTGTAGTTTAAATCCAGTCACTAGAACTTGTGTTCTGACACCCTCCTCATAACATACTCGTAGGTTAGATTTGTGGCAGAGATATGATAGCTTTAGATACTGGTTAATCAATATTATTACTATGGTAAGGCTATATTCTGATTACATTATATTTTATCCATTCCGCTGTGAGATGTTTTTCTAAGCTCTGATATATTTATGTCTTTGTCTTTTCTGTAGGATACCAAAGCAAACCAACACGAGTTTCAATAGATTAGAATTTTGAAAAAAATTCGGTCTTTCGGAATTCAGGTTATTACATAAAGGAAGAGGAAATTAGTATTCCTAAGCTTCAATCTTGGAAAATTTAGTGTTAGTTTAGCTAATTCAAGGAAAAATCTCTTCCTCTACTTGATTCCTCCTCCATTTTTGAGGATTTTTCTAAACCTAATTATTGGAATTACCATATACATGTGTATACGATGAGGGATTGTGTGCTATATTCAAAGAGAGGTTGATTTGGTTATGTCTTCACTCATCTCTTCACTTGCAATAACCAAAGGTGAGTTCTTTTAGAACTCACATCTATGCCTCAAGCTTTAAGCTTGTATAGTGTGCCTCTGGCACTTATGTATTGTGAATTGTTGTGCGTTTTACGTTGTTTATGTGCAAACTTCCCAATTCATGAGTTTTGAATTTGTTTTCGATGATTTCCATTGTGATACTTGGTGTGCATGTGGATTTGTGTGTTATATTTGTATACTAGAGCATGCAAATGACCCCCTAAACATCAAAAACTATCACTAGCATTCCGGAGTCGTCGGAACTCTCAAAATGGGTAGTTCCATAACTCATTTTTGTGATATGAACAGATTCAGTCGACTAAATCTTCTGTTCAGTCGATTAAACCAGAGGTAGAATCAAAAAATAAGCTAGCAGCAGGTTAGTTGACTAAATCTCCTGTTCAGTCGACTGAATCTGCTGTTGACCGTAGGAGACCACTGTCAATAGTCTAAGTCCATTCCGGCTCTTTACCAATCGAGTTTCGACCCGTTTGGCCTTTTTGTGACTTTTTAGTTTCTTTACTTCACTGATTGCTGCAACTCAATTTTTATGAATTTTCGATTTATTCATTGTGAATGGATTTGTGATTCGTATTTTTGAAATTTAGTTTACGTATTAAAAATTGAGCTTGCGTTTTTAGAGGACTATACAACTCGTTTGTAAATATTCGAGTAGAGTTAGTGGTTATGGGACATATAACTAAACTCTTATAGTTACTAGCTTGGAGTAATTTGCACTACCATAGATCATTTGTGTTCTTTTCACGATTTTATTCATTTTGATGATCTTTGGATCATCTTGAGGAACTTTTACTGAGGGACTTCGATTCACTCAAGCCGGGTCGCGACCCGCCATCTTTGGGCCAATTCAGAGCTTCGGCTCAACATACAGGCTAGATACCTAGAGATCGCATTTCATCTCGATACACGTGTTGGTTGAATATTCAAACTCCTTGGTTGAGTCTTCAGACTCCCATCTCGAGGCCTACCCCCTTGTTTACGTTGTGATTTCTGGTTTTGATTTTTGGAATATGAGTTTATTGATATTAATTTATCAATCTTAGTTTCATTGACATACGAGCTGTCAATTTTCATATTGATTTGATATGATTTATCAGTTATGTAAGTAGCTATATAACTTTAAATAAGATATTCTTTTATAGCTCTGTTATAGATTTATGAGATACACTTTAGACATTCTTGAGTTCCACCTTTGTGTGAGTCACTTTTGTTAGTGTATTAATTTGTCTATATTTCTTTATTTTTCTTATTATATGCCAGTATGAGATAAGTACGACTACATTGATATGTTTATTGTTTATTTTCTTATAAATAATACTTGAGTTAGCCCCTAGTGTTGTAGGTGCTTCTACATGACTTCTTGCAAGATCCAGTTCTTTATTTTGGCTTACTTCGCTAGTGTTGTAATTTATGTTGATATGTATATGAGATAGTGACTCTTATGTATTTTTATTCTTTTGGATTGTATTATTATCTACTCTTTTGTAGTATTGTGCAACTTGTTTGGCCACTACCACTATGTATAAACTATGATGTTTTTATTCATATCTATTCCGCCTTCGTGATATGAAAATTCTATGTCCGACTCTGATTATTCTGTTATGTATTTTATATTGTTTCCGAATTATATATAGCCACTGTGTAGTAGATTTGAGCTTGAATTAGATAGTTAATTTCCTCATGAGATTTGAAAAAATATGACTAGATTACCTGATATGTTTAACACTCGATCAAAGCTAAACAAACGGTCTCTCCACGATAGCCTTATTCTTCGGGTTAGTTGACACCATTTCTTGCAATGTCCTGGGCTAACGGGAGTATAAAGGTAAGGTGTTACACTTGGTATCAGAGCCAAGTTCAGAACAATGTAAGGTATTATGGAGAGGATCATTGTCCTAAGTCTCTCTTAGGAAATCGTTTTAGGATTTAAATCGAGTCTTAGGACCCATTATATCTTATATTATGTTCCTTCTGTCCCAAGCCCCGCATTTGTAGTTATTGTAAGGCTCAGGGCCATTTAATATCTTCATACCCTAAACATCCTAATAAGAAGGAGGGAAAGCTAAATGTCGTGCAAACCCTGGCAACACTTCTTCCGATCAAGGTAATTCTCATTCTATACTAGATGGTGTTATTGACTTTCATGGGCATCTTACACGAGTTCTTTTTGATACGAGTGCATCTCATTCTTTTATATCATAAGTTCTTTTTGATGCTAATTCTTTGGATGCCTTATGTTTGATGACCTCACTAAGAATTGTGAATCCGGTTGGTGGATCCACAACGCTTATTTTATTATGTGAAGCTACGAGTTTATTTTGAGTGGTTATTCTTTCCAACCCGATTTTTATGTCATTCTCTTTATAGGCTTTGGAATTCTTGAGAGGACTGTCCATATTTGACATCATCAATCCGTCGACCGAATTTCTGTAGTACTTAAAGATTATAGTTTGGATGTTGTGGCCTCCATATATACTTTAAATCCTAGAGATAATGATGATAATGATGAAGAGGAGGTTATTTCTCGAATCTGTTTTGTTCGAGAATTTCCCCACATATTTGAGCCTGTTTTAGAAATACCGCTTAAGCGAGCAATTGAGTTCCAAATTAATTTAACCCCAGGAGCTCTGCCTATTACTCATCCTCCTTATTGATTGTATAATAAGGAAAAAAAGATACATGAAAGCAATTATCCGAATTAGAGGAGAAGTGGTTTATTTTCTCTAGTTCCTCGCCTTAGGGAGCATCAACGATCTTTGTAAAGAAATCTAATGGTACACTTAGGCTATGCGCCGACTATCGCAAACTTAATGATCTCACCATCAATAATAAGTATCCTCTACCGCGAATCAATGATTTATTTGATTAACTTAGTAGTGCTAAAGTCCTTTTTCAATTGGACTTAACTATCGGATTCCATCAAGTACGCATTGCGAAGGATAGTATTCCACTGATGTCATTCCATACCCGGTATAGATCTTATGAATGGCTAGTGATGCCATTTGGTTTGACGAACGCTACAACTTATTTTGTCGTCCTTATAAATCATGTTTTCATGGACTTGCTCGATCGATTTGTGCTCATATTCACTGATGGTATTCTTGTGTATTCTAAAACTGAGGAGGAACGTGAAAAACATCTTCGTATTGTATTGGAGGCAATTAGAAGAAATCAATCAAAGGCCAAATTTTCCAAGTGCCGTTTTTGGTGTTCTCATGTGAAATTCTTAGGTTATATTATTTTTGAATCCGGAATTTCAGTGGATCCTTCAAAAGATTGAAGCTATTCAAATTTGAAAGAGACCCGAGAACGTAACAGAAATCCGTAGTTTTCTTGGATTGGTGGGCTACTACAATCGGTTTATAAAATACTTTTCAAAAAATTTTGTGCCCTTCACGAGTTTAACTAAGAAAGGAGCCAAGTACATTTGGTCGTACAAATGTGAATCTGCTTTTCAAACGCTAAAAGAACTCCTTTCTGATGCCCCGGTTCTTGTGATTCCCAAAGGAAACCAAGACTTGGTTGTATATACCGACGCTAGTCATGTTAGTTTAGGTGTCATTCTCATGCAAAGGTAGCGTGTTACTGCTTGTGCTTCTAGGCAACTAAAAACGGATGAAACTCGATATGCAACTCATGATCTAGAACTCGCGGCTATCGTTTTCGCACTTCTTATTTGGCACCGTCATCTTTTGGGAGAAAAGTTCATTCTTTATACCGATCACAAGTCATTAAAATATTTGTTTTCCCAGAAAGAACTCAATTTGTGGCAACAATGTTGGATTGAATTCTGATCTTCTTATGATCTCGATATTCGACGCCCTTAGCTGAAAGCAACAAGCGGTTGTATCTATGATGATATCTGAGTGGAAGGATCTCGAAATTTTATCCACTTACAAGATCCACAGCCGTGACTATAATCCGAGTTCCACTCTTGTCTTGTGTATCCTTGACACTCATCCCTCTCTTTTAGACCGTATTCATGAAGCATAAGAGCTTGATCCCAAATTGGCTCGCCTAAGCCAAAGTATTAGGGAAAAAAAATCTTATGATGATAATTTGAAAGATTTTTATATTGATCCTCGTGGAGGCATTCGAAAACTCGGACGACTTATAGTTCCAAACATTGATGATCTCCACAAGGATATTTTATACGATTCTCATCGTTCTAAATTCTTCATTCATCCCGGAAGTAGCAAAATGTATGCAGACATTAAGCGACCATATTATTAGGAAGGAATGAAACTAGATATCACTAACTTTGTCAAGCATTGCATTAAATGTCAACTCATTAAGGCCAAACACTAAAAACCTGGCGGGTTATTGTAACCTTCTGACATTCCGTATGGAAGTAGGATCATGTGTCCATGGATTTTATTGAGATCTCCCTCATTCTCGATTTGGGCATGTTAGTTTATGGGTGATTGTGGATAAACATAGTAAATCTGAACACTTCATTCATATTTGATCTAATCGAACTGTGCCCCTCTTGGCCAAACTCTATGTTAAAGAGATTGTTAGATTGCATAGGGTCCCCATTTCAATTGTTAGTGATCGTGATCCATTATTACTAGTGGATTTTGGAAGAGTCTTCAAAAAGCTTGGGGAATAAAGCTTAATTTTAGTATCGCTTATCATCCTCAGTCCGATGGACAATGGAGCGTGTGAATAAAATTCTTGAAGATTTTATTCATGATTATGTTCTTAATTTTGATGGAATTTGTGAATATCATATTTCCCTTGTTGAATTTTCATACAACAATAGCTTCCAATTGAGTATTGGTATGACATCTTTCAAAGCTCTTTACAGAAGGCCGTGCCGATCGCCTTCATGTTGGCTTCAAGCCGAAGAGAAACTGGTTCTAGGTCCAGACTTTGTTCGTGATTCCATAGAAAAATAGTCTTCATTCGCCATCGAATAAAAGAGGCTCAAAATCAGCAAAAATCCTATGTTGATAACTGGAGAAGAAAGTTAGCATTTTATATGGGAGAATTTGTATTTGTTTGTATTTCATCCATGAAGGGTGTGGTGCAATTTAGTCAGTCGGGAAAATTAGCTCCAAGGTATACTGGTCCTTTCCCAATTACCAAATGTGTCGGCCCCGTGGCTTATCGTCTTCCATTGTCGGCTTAATTCTTCGCTATTCATGATGTGTTTCATATTTCACCAAATTTAACTTATAAATGACAACCCATTCGGATTGTTGCAACGGAAGTTAAACGTCTTGGAAATAACGATGTTCCTTTTGTGAAAGTCCAATGGTCTTCTAATCCGAAGGACTGTTCTTGGGAATCCAGATAATCAATCGAGCGAAATAATCCAGACTAGCTCTCTTGTGCTTTATGAGGTGAATTTCTTGATTTACTTTTTTCTATATATAAAGGTTTCACATTATAATCGGTTGTTACTCGGTAAGTTTTTGCTTAAGTAATAGTGGGGACACAATTTCTTTAAGGGGGAAGTCTATAACAACCTGCGTATTTTATGAATATATATTTAAATGTTTTGTTTAAATATAATATCATTAATTAAATAATAGTCCCTAAAGATGCCCTAAATTTTCGAAAAATTTGATAACTTCTTGTTGCAGTCATGATGGGGGTTCTCACCATGTGGTTTGGTGGAAAACAGTGGGCTCTTACCCCCTACATGTCCCTTGCGAGGGTTGGTTGTTGTGTGTTGACAATCGAGAGGATGGCCGTAAAACAAGTGATACTGGGGGACCATGTGGGAGCCATGGTGGGTATTACCTGCTGCTTGGGGGATGAAGGGATGGTTGCAAAGTCTACCAAATTTTGTCGGCTATCTCATTTGGTGTCGGTTCCAGTGCAATCTATTTCACTTTGTTCATAGTAAAAATAACATTTTTATTATTCAGTTTTATATATATAAATCATATTTTTACATCGCTACTTCGTTATAAAAATCATATTTTTATTATCTCTGTATTATAAAAATCTTATCCTTTCAAATAAACAAAATCAAATCTTTTCTATTTCAAAAATCTAATCCTTCATATGTTAAAAATCTCGTCTTTCATATGTTAAAAATCTCGTCTTTCATATGTTAAAAGTTAAAGCTTCCTATGAATTAAAAATCATTCTTTTCCTAACATAAAAAATATACCTTTACTATGCTATTCATATAACTAAAAATTCAATTTTTATGGTGCTCGCACATATATCAAATAAAGAAAAATCAGGTTTTTCAACCATGCTTATATATTTAAAACTGAAAAATAAATAAGCAAATGCAAATACATAATTAAAAACTCACATTTAGCCAAAAATTGAATCTTTGTCGAGAGGGGGGGCTGTGTGTCACGCCGGAGGTGCTGAAGCGACAGGGGCCCGCTCTGGTGGCTGCGGCGGAGTCTAATTGGTGGTAATGGCGTTGTTTTAGGTTTTATGGATGGTGGGGTTTCGATTAGAGGACGGGGGAGCGAGTGGGGGCCACTGGAGGTGGGGGCTTGGCGGAGGGAGGCGGCGGATGATCTGGGTTGAACCCATAGTGGCGGTGACGGCCTGAAATGGGGGTCTGTGTTCGGATTCTCGCTTGAGATGGAGGAGAGAGAAGAGAGAACGGGGGAAGGGGATCGCCAGAGGTAGGGGAGGCGGCGGAAGGCCAACGGCAGATCAGAAAATGGGGCGACGGCTTGGAAAGGGGGCTGAAGGTTTTGACGGGGAGGGATAATGAATTAGGTTTAGATTTTTAAACAATTATATATATATATATATATGCACATATACATATATATTATTTTAATAATTTATTAGTTCTCAAAGGAGTTGACTTTCTATTTGAACTCCAATCGAGACCCAACGACTGTCACCCCTAGCTAATTACCCCCATTCCGAACACAATGGGATATGTCACGTATGCCAATTTGGCTGTTATGATCAGTTTTCATTCAAATTAAAATAAAAATTAATTTAATGTTCAAAATTGATTTTAACGTACATTTTAATTTATCGGGGCCACATACTGACTTCAAAAATTCCAGAAAAATATTTTCTAGCTTCATATTGACGATACGGTTCTAACAAAACTAATTTCGTTAAATTCAAAGGTCATTTGCAAAATTTCCATTTTTAAGGGCTATATTTTCCATAGAGACTATTCTGAATTTTCAATTGGACATAACTTTTTATCCTGCTATGAAGTTTCAATTTTTCGGATTCGTTGGAAAGATATTCTCAAATAGATTCTAATATTTTTTGTTTCACCGAAATCCGGTTTATTTTGAATCATGCACATTCATTTGAAATTTGAAATCGCATTTTCAAACTACCGCGCCATTTCCAATTCCTTTTATAATTAAAAATAAATATTTATATTCTAACATAGATTCAAATAAATATATACATTCTGATTCTATTCAAAATAAATTTCTCGTCATCATTATTTAAAATAATTCATTTTAAATATTCAAAATTCATCAAAATTGCCATAATAAAAAATTTGAATTGGCTCGGATTTTCTGGGTTATTACACGCGTTTTGCATACATATGAGTTTGAACTCAAAACCACTTCCATTGAGTTCAAAATGTCGTTTGCGACTTTTAAAACTATAAACATCGATATACTTGGAGAAAAAAAGATTTGGGGACTTTTGAGAAGGGCTTGGTTAGCCATGACTAGCCCATTAAAACATGTGTAGATAGCCCCTACTTAATCATTTCACCTGCTTCCCCTTTCATTTACTTCTCGTTAATTTCCTACAACGTCCAAACCTAAACGAAGAGGAAATTAATATTCCTAAGCTCCAATCTTAGGAAATCTAGTGTTAGTTTAGCCAATTCAAGGAGAAATCTTGGTAAGATCATATTCATATTCCTATACTTGATCCTCTTCCATTTTTAGGGATTTTCTAAACCTTACTATTTGAATTACTATATATATGTGTATAAATTGAGGGATTGAGTGCTATATTCGAAGAGGGGTTAATTTGGCTAAGTCTTCTTTCAACTCTTCACTTGCAACAACCAAAGGTGAGTTCTTTTAGAACTCACATCTATGTCTCAAGCTTTAAGCTTGTATAGTGTGTCTTTGGCACTTATGTATTGCGTAATTGTTGTGTGTTTTAGATTTTTTTTGCGAACTTCCCAATTCACGAGTTTTGAATTTGTTTTCGATGATTTCCATTGTGATACTTAATGTGCTTGTGGATTTGCATGTAATATTTGCATACTAGAGCGTGCAAATGACCCCCTAAACATCACAAACTATCACGGGAATTTTGGAGTCATCGGAACTCTCAAAATAGAGAGTTCCATGAATCATTTTTGTGATATGCACAGATTGAGTCAACTGAATCTTCTGTTCAACCGACTAAACTGGAGGCAAAAGCAAAACAATAAGCTAGCAGCAGGTTAGTCGACTGAATCTGTTGTTGACCACTGGAGACCACGGACGTCTATCCAGGCTCTTTCCCGGCTGAGTTTCAGCCCGTTTGGCCTTTTTTGTGACTTTTTAGTTTCTCTGCTTCACATATTTCTGCAGCTCGATTTTTACAAAATTTCGATTTATTCGTTGTGATTGAATTTGTGATTGATATTTATGAGATTTTATTTACGTATTAAATGTGAATTTGAGATTGATTGGTATTACGACTGATATTTTACAAGATTTGCCACTTCAAACCGTAAATGGTTTTATATTATTAGTAGATACCAAATTCTTATTCAAATGATTTTAACACTATATTTCATACAAAATTGTTTGATAAATCATTTTCTAGTCTACTATTATATATATTTACATAAACCTTTTCCTCCTTCGTATGAGAAATCCAATTAAACATCTTAGTAAAAACAAGGACTATAAGCCCTTGCATTTGCTTCGACGGTTAATTCTTGGACTCGTTCGATTAAAAACCATGGCAATGATCTTCTTGTGTTTTTAGTCGACTATACAACTCGTTCGTAAATATTCGAGTAGAGCACTTGGTTATGAGACATATAGCTAAACTCTTATAGTTACTAGCTCGGAGTAGTTTGCACTACCATGGAGCAATTGTGATCTTTTCATGATTTTATTCATTTTGATGGTCTCCGGGTCATCCCACGGAACTTCGCTTCAATAAGGGACCTCGGTTCACTCCAGTGAGGTCACGACCCGCGATCATCAGGCCATCTTGGAGCTTCGGCTTAACATATAGGCTAGCTACCTAGAGATCGCGTCTCATCTCGATACACATGTTGATTGAGTCTTCGGACTCCCTGTTGAGTCTTCAGACTCCCATCTAGAGGTCTACCCCCTTGTTTTCTTTATGATTTATGGATTTCTGGTTTTGATTTCTGGAATATGAGTTTATTGATATTAATTTATCAATCTAAGTTTCATTGACATATGAGCTGTCAGTTTCGTATTGATTTGATATGATTTATCATTTCCGTAAGTAGCTACATAACTTTAAATGAGATATTCTTTTATAGCTCTATTATAGATTTATGAGTTATATTGTAGACATGCTTGAGTTCCACCTTTGTGTGCGTCACTTTTGTTAGAGTATTTATTTGTCTATATTTCTTTATTTCTCTTATTATATTCCAGTTTATGAGATAAGTACAACCAGATTGATCCGTTTGTTGTTTATTTTCTTATAAATAATACTCGGTTCTGCCCCGAGTGTTGTAGGTGCTTCCACATGACTTCTTGCAAGATCCAGTTCTTTATTTTGGCTTACTTCGCTAGTGTTGTAATTTATGTCGATATGTATATGAGACAGTGACTCTTATGTATTCTCACTCTTTTTGGCTTGTATTATTATCTACTCTTTTGTAGTATTGTGGACCTTGTTTGGCCACTACCCCTATGTATACACTACGGTGTTTCTATTCATATCTATTCCGCCTTCATGATATGAAAATTCTGTGTTCGACTTTAATTATTCTGTTAAGTATTTTATATTGTTTTTGAATTAAATATAGCCATTGTGTAGTAGATTTGAACTTGAATTAGATATGTCGGATTTTCTCATGAGATTTGGAAAAGTATGACCACGTTATCCGATACTTTTAACACTTGTTCAAAGCTAATATACAAATGGTCGCTTCTTCACAGCCTTATTCTTCGGGTTAGTTAACACCATTGCTTGCAATGGCCATGGCTTACGCGAGTATAGAGGTGGGGCGTTACATATAAGAGGGATTATAAAAAAGGGTTTATAAATTCAAAAGCAAATTTATTTTTAATTTAATCTTGGGATATCAGAAAGTGAAATGTATAAGTTTTTAAAAGTAGATAATTGGCTAGTTTTTTTTTGAAATGATACTTCAAAATAAAGTGGAAATGGTTTTATAAAGTATTTTGAAATGAAATTTAGAATCAGAAATGTATATTTCAACCTTTATGGTTGTAATAGATGTTTTCCATGAACAGTAGGAAAGCGTGGACTATAACCCAATTGTTTTAGTCAATGATTTCCAAAAAGGAAATGTTTTAAGTCAAATAGAAGATTTTAACATATATGCTGTATATGATGTTGATTATTCAAGATAGATAAGCTTTGTCCATTTGATGTAAGAATGATATTCAGTCAAGGTCTAGGAGGTACCCAACTCGATTGATTTCATTATTAACTAATAAATAGGAAAAAGTTTGATATCGACGATCAATGTTAAGTATACCTAGTTAAATATGTAGAATATGGCTTGCTGTAACAGTGTTTTACGCAACATTTGTTTTAACCTAAGTAAGAGTGGTTTGAAAATATAAAAATGAATATTTCTAAGTATAGGAATGAATGACCCCATGGAAGGCATAATTAAATGGAAATGTTTTCCAATTGTATTAAGAGATATTTTTTATGTGCAGAAAATAAAGGGTTTTGTAAAATATGGAAAGGTTTTCCAAGTATCGTAAGAGGCAAAAGTGGTTTTGAAAATATCTTAGTGAAGATATTTTGAATGAATGTTAGGAAGTGATTAAATTAATAAGAAATTAATTTAAAAGGAGCTCAGTGATGTTTGACGCTTAACCAATAAAATTTCTTTCTAGAAATAAAATTTTTGGTTGCATGTTTGTTTCTTTGATAGTTAAATAACCAACTATCAAAGTTTTGGAAATTTTAATATTATCGTTGCCCGTACGGAGAGACCGGGATCAGAGTTGTTATATGAAAACCACTTCGTACACGCATAAGCATTGCGAATTAGACTATACAGAAGATAATCGAAGATGAAGTAAAGTGCAAGGGCTATTTCTGTTAATCGTAGGTTGAAATTTTCTAAGATGGATTAATAGAAAATAGTGTCTTTGGTCCCCAGAATGAAAAAGTATGGATGGATGTCTGACACTGTACTTCCAATAATCACGTACGTTGTTTTTTATAAATATACCAAGAATGGTGGCGGAAAAGATGACTACTTTAGCTTAACACCAAGAGTATATTTGTGCAAAACAATTAGTGATTTTTAGATCTGATAACGTGGTATTCAAAGTTGAATGTGATGTCTTAAAAATGTAATCGAGACCTCAAGCTTCATCAACCGGGAGATGATTGAAATCAGGCAGGAAGCAGGGCTATGCGGGTCATACCTACTAAGGTATAACATCACCAGATCTAGGGAAATCGATTGTCCCTTTTTGTATGCTTCGAAATGAAAATGGTTGGATGGACAACAACCATGGTGATAATATGTTCTGTACACTCAAGTTGAATGAGTGGTCGGTTTTGTGTGGCCGGGTTGCAAGATTTCTTTTAGAACACAAGTGTTTTATCTCTAGAGGACATTGAACGAAAGGTGGTTCCACACCTAGTCATGTTGGAAATCCAAACTCAAATACAACTCGTACGGTTTTAATTGTAAACCGATTATGTCGAAACGTGAGATGCAAGTATTTCAGCTATATTCCTTTTTTTATAGATTGATAGACATCATTATAATATTATTGGATTTTATAAAAAAATGATTTGGGTATCGTAAGGTAAAAACACGTGTCATATTTATTCGTGGTCGTGTCTTACGAGAGTTCCATTCTTTTAAAAGGATTTTTAAATTTAAGCAAGTTGTTTGGATTTTACTCGCACCAGTCCCATAATTGACCTAGAGTTTCTTTTGTTTTGTTTTACCTCAAACTCTTGGATGCCCAAATTTGTGCAGGTAGTCAAGTAGTTCATGTTCTTATGGATGCAGTTGGAAGATCTTGGAGTAGGAGGCTTCACCACTAGTATTCTAATGTATATTTTCCGTTGTATCACATAAGTGTTGTACTCTGATAACTGGTATGTACATACAGTTACAGTTCTAAATTTTAAAAGTTGTTATATATATTATACTTCATTCCACTGCGATTGTGAGATTCTGTATATTGTTTCTGCTTACTTCTATCTATTTTCTTCTTTACCCCTAAAGATTCGTATTTTCGTACAATTTGGGTTGGTCGTGTGTTGTATTTAGTCGACTCAAAGGGTATGAATTTGCAGGCCTTTACATAGGAAAAGTGATCAACATAAAATTTGTAGATCTTTAAGTTATCTTTCCAGATCATTAAAGAAATCATAATTTCATTAAGAAATGAGGAATTATAGTCAAATTACCGAACGCCATTTTGATAGTCGCAGCCACTATTATTCAGTCATAATATTCACATCTTTTCTTCATAATATGACATGAATACATATGCTCACATAGTTTTTCTCTCCTTGAAATTGTAGCTTTGATTTTTGATTTATTCCTTTTGGTTCCACAAAACTTATCTTATTTATTTTACTTTGTTTTAGTTTTATGATTGCATGGAAACTAAAGAAAACATCCACCCTATGGATAGCAATCCTTAAGGATGCTTAGTAATTTTTTATTTGGACACTTGTCCAACTTAACTTTATTCAAGTCTTAGGTTATTGACACATGCCTACTTATATGTCTTAGGATGGTTCTACACATGGACAATTAATGTGTTTATGTGTAATTATTTCATTTACCCTTATGACATGTACGGTGCATTTAATGCCATTTGTCTTTACCATCTCATGCCACCTAGCCTATACATATTTTTAAATATAAATATATATACACATATACCATTTTCTTTGTTTATAAGATTAATGTATACAAATATGTGTATTTATGAAAATATTCTTTAAATGTTTGAATCGAAACGAGTTGCTAGTATATCTAAAATTTCTAAAAACTTCATTTCATCTTGAATCTTTCCTTTTAATTAATTTATATTAACACATACTTACTTTAGTTAATACATGGTTATACTAAAGGAGAGAATTAACACTTTATATATGTATTCGTATATTGTAATTACAGGCACATGATGTTTTCAACATGTGAAGAGTCATATGTTGAAAAAAATAATTTTTGGTCACATTATTGATATTCTTCAAACTACTTATCTTCGTAAAAAAGAAATCAAAAACGTGTTTACCCTAATTAATTATTACCTAAAAAGGGATTAATATGTTATAAAATAACTCTTATAACATTAAATCCAAGATTTAAATATTTAAGTACTCTAGAAATTTGAATATTTACTACTCAAAGTTTCAGACAGTAACATCTGGGACAGTAAAAGAATATAGCATTTGCTAGCGGCATAGACACATGTAGCATGCCATGTAGCAAGATGTTTGTGTGCTAAAAGTTAAAGGCCAAGCATAAGAAGCCATATGGGCTACTAATTCCGTGGAAATAGGATGCATACTTATAGACTTTGCAGATAGACTACCTTCAAGTAGGAGGGGTTGAAAGTATTTGGGCTATAGTAGATCAACTTATGAAAAGAGCAAAATTTATTCCATTATAGCAACAACACTTACGACATAGCATTTCAAGGAAATATTTTGACTTTGTTGGAGTTCCAATGGATATTGTAAGTGATCAAGAACCTTTTTTATGAACTGCATTATCGAATAATTTGAATCCTACTACGGATTATTTTCCACAAATTGACGGATTATTTCCAAAAGTAAACTCTCTACATGTCTTTGTACATCTTGTCTCCGCCGGGATGAATGGTCATCTTCGAATGATGTGCTTCGTCAAGAATAGTCTTCCTTAGGTCAACGTCTTTTGGTACACAAAGTCTACCGTCCCTACGTAACCAACCCTTATCATCTAGGGTATACCTACGGAGATGGCTTGATGACTCCCCTCCTTTGAGCTTTTCTACTAACTCAACTAACTGTGGGTCGTCTCGCTGTGTGTAACACCCCACACCCGCTATGGTCACTCTCTAAGGGAATGCCATAACATCGGAGGAGTATTTTAAGTGAATATAGAACAGAAAAATTACAACAAGACAGATATAAGTAATACTTGAAAATTTCAAAAACATCATTTCATTGCAGCGGAAAGTAAAACATGTTTGGTTACATCACAAAACCAAATAAGAGTCAAGTACAAAATATCCATCCTGATAAACAAAAGTACATAATCCCAATACATGATCTGATAGCCATAAAAGAAAGGGTAAGCTGAGCTCTACACCTATGGTCCAAGCTCCAAAAGAGAATATAGCAGCCTGATCAAAGCCCACTCGTACTGGGCCTACTCTGATAACCTGAGGGTTGGAAAAAAAAAGATAAAAACAACGGGGTCAGACATAAGTCTGAGTGAGTCCTATAACTTTAACAATACAATCATTAAAGTAACCAGAGAAGACATAAGCTTGATATACGGTGACGTCTGGGGATGAATGGCTACACTAAGCAGCTTGGTAGACTTAGGATAAACTAAGATAACCGTAAAGACGCATCTACCCATCCAAGGATAATTACTACACTGCACCCCACCAGTCATTCCTACTTAAAGGTTGATCCCCCTAAGTGTACTTAGTAATTTGGTAGTTTCGTGTACCCCTATCTGACTACATAGGTGTACCCACTACTCCCCAAGCGATCGGCTCCCCTACGTAGATACCCGTGCAGGTCCCACGAATGGGGTGTATCATTCCCCAACGTGGCCACCTGATAATATCAACGGTGCACGGCTTTATATCTACACGATGCAACAACGACTTACCAACCAGCCCGGGTCCACACACGCATATGAAACCCGTTGGTCCCGCGTTGCCACCGCTAACCCGGTTTGGCCTCTTATAGTCAAGCCCAATATGCGTGTCCCGTCACTCGACTAGAGTCGAGCCCACAAAGATACGTTTGGGATATTGGTTGAAATGGGCCCCCACAAGCTACTACTTAAGCTTGCTACTTTTATCTAGTGCATCCCACTTAACCCCTTATATAGTCATGCCCACTTACATGTTAAGATTTGGTTAAGTTATCAATCATATTTCAATTGCCACTTAGGGCACCCACTAGATTTCCACATGCCACCCAAAGCACTCACTTAACCCTTCACCCATGTTTTAATTACATGTTCCACTTTGGTTAAGTATTCTAATCGTATTTTCTATTGCCACCCAAGGCAACCCACCAGTTTCCTCATGCCACCCGAGGCACCCCCACTAGTTACTACATGCCACCCAAGGCACCCACTTAACCCTCATGTCCCACTACATGCTAATTTGGTTAAGTGTTTCTTAATTAATTAAGACCGTGATCCTCATAAAGACCCCTCACATTAGACTATCTTTTATGACCGCTGGTTAAGCCGGTTGGGTCCGGGCAACCTTACGTCATAACCGAGTCTAACCTCGTGTCTTTACGTTAATCACGTATTTAGTTTGTGCCTAAGACCTCTCACATTGGGCTAACATTTGTAGCAACTGGTTAAGCCGGTTGGATCCGGGCAGTTTTACACTACAAATGAGTCCAACCTCGTGTCTTAGTTGATTAATTACACCTAAGTAATCACCCCCATATTTATTAATTATCCCTAATTAATATTCACATTTACAAGAATATGGGTAGACCTAACTTAATAGGTAAATTCCCAATTCCATAACATGGGTAGACCTAACTCAATAGGTAAATTCCCACTTATGCTTATTCATTTTATGGTATGCTTAATCATAACCATTTCACACCATTTCATTAACATGTCTATTAACCCCATCGTTTCCCCACGTACTTATGCTAACACGACATATTTCCAAGAGAAGATTCTTTCACAATTAACATGGGTTTCACTTATTAGCATTAACATGGGTTAAAAAGGTGTCCACTTACATAATGACATTAACCCAACTAGCATTACTAAATAACCCAACTTGCATGAACATACATATGTCATGTATAAAGGCGACTTGCATAAGTGTTCATAGGTTATACAAAGGTAAACTTTCATGTGTCTTAAAGGTGTGAACTTGCACAACATGTTACATGTTAACTTGCATAACATCATACACATAACTTGCATAATATTATAAACATAACTTGCATATACACATAACTTACATAGCATCATGCACATAACTTGCATAACATCATACACATAACTTGCATATGAATTTGCATAACAACATGCACATAACTTACATAACATCATACACATAAACTTGCATATGAACTTGCATAACAACATGTACATAACTTACATAACATCATACACATTAACTTGCATATGAACTTGCATAACAACATGTACATAACTTACATAACATCATACACATAAACTTGCATATGAACTTGCATAACAACATGTACATAACTTACATAACATAATACACATAAACTTGCATATGAACTTGCATATAAGCATTCTCATAACTTGCATAACATGCATTTAAGCATACACATAACTTGCATGAGCATTCACATTCTTGCATAAGTATCCACATACTTGCATAAGCATGCATAACTTGCATATCATGTTAAACTTGCATTTAAGCATATACATAACTTGCATAAGCATTCATATACTTGCATAAGCATGCATAACTTGCATATCATGTTAAACTTGCATTTAAGCATATACATAACTTGCATAAGCATTCATATACTTGCATAAGCATGCATAACTTGCATATTATGATTTATGCATAATACCAAACACTTAGCATGCATAAAACCACCTACTTAGCATGCATAAAATCAATTACTTATTATGCATAAACCCACCACTTAACTTGCATAAACATAGGATTAATATTAAACATAGATTAGCATATTCACATCATATCATATGACTTGAAAACCCATTAATCCTCATGCAAAACCATAGATCTCATCATATCTCATCTACTTAATTTAGCAATTGATCATCAAAGTGATAGAAACTCACACTAGCAAATTTGCACTCCAAATGAAGAAGATTAAGATGCTTAGAATGGATTAGAGGTTGATTAGAGAGTGATTAGCTTGCAACCCTCTTCATTGATTTGTGGAGGCCATGATCAAGTTTCATTTTGCCATAGTTTAATTACAAGATTTAATTATGAATGGATTAGGGTAGGGTTGGGGTCTTATTTATAGGATTAGGTAGTGTTTTAGGCCCTTAGATTAACCCTAGATTAGATTAGGTCCGTCAGATTTAGGAAGTCTCTAGAACACAGCCCAAGACTAACCCAAAAACCAGATCTGGTGCACCCAGATCAACAGGGCCGACACCCTGTGTCGACACCCCTGTCGACAGGCAAGTCGACAGGGCAGTCGACTCCCCAGTCGACAGGCCTGTCGACAGCCCTGTCGACATGGGTAGGGCGGGAGATTTCCCGCCTTGGCCCCTGCTGGCTCCAATTTCGAAATCTGATTTAAACTTTAAATTTTCTGCAAACTTCATTGGGCCATAACCGGGCCATACGGACTCCGATTCTCAAAAACTCGGACTCTATTTCGCGTATTTTTCCGAGACGAACGCAATGATGCAGCCCGTTGCCCCCAATTCTCACATCTGAGATTATTTATTCTATAATTAGTGAATTTTAGCATTAACTAAAATTCGGGGTGTTACATTCTCCCCTCCTTAAAGGATTTCGTCCCCGAAATCTCTAAGCTAAGGAGAATGCATATCCTACCATCCAAACAACCATCTACTCAATCCATCAAACACGGGCATCCATTGTCCTTAAAACAATTTCTAATGATGTATGAGCATATGCGAAAAGTGTGTGTATATGTTCCCTATCAAATGTACGAACATATGCAAACCATGATAGTGCCATGCATCCAATACGTATGCGAGATAACCCTATCGACACATACAATATCTATATGAGTGCACAATCATTCACCAAAATGCATCATCCATATGATAACACAATCATTATACATCCATAAATATAGCTTCCTACATACAATTTTATGCAATATGCAATATGAAGTGACTGAGCCGATCTAGTGCCTAGAGTGTGTGTATATGCATCCACGAGCAACCACTAGCAAACACTTGCATCCACTTGCATCCATCAACCATAACATGTCTCAAACACATGTTTCAACCATAGGTTTACCCTATATAAAGGTCAAAGGTACCAATGAGAGGACATACTAAGGATCAGATAAGCACTAGACAACCGATAAAGGAGACGTCTAAAGTACATACCCTCAAAAAGGGATGGGCATAACGAACGCATCTTCGCTTCTGTCTCCCAAGTAGCATTGCTCTCACTTTCTCTCCTTTTTCATTTTGACTAGTCGAACCTCTCTGTTTCTCAACTCCCTAATCTCTGACCCAAGGATGCGGGTAGGAGCTCGTCAAATAATCACATCACGCTCTACCTTACTTCTTTAAGCAAGCTTGGCCCTATCGCCTCTACGATCTTATGTAGGCCCTTCCTCACATGGAATACATCATGTACACCACTAAGTCTGTCGGGCAACCCCACCAATGGAAGATGTTCTTCCCATGTACCTCCTAGATCCAAGATACATAGCCTCAAAAGGTCTTCTAAAATACGATTCACCTTCTCGGTCTGGCCGTCTATCTGAGGATGATATGCGGTACTCAAATACAACTGAGTCCCTACCGCCTCTTGCAAACTTTTCCAAAACTCTTTAGTGAAGATAGGATCTCGATCGCTCACTATACTGGAAGGTACATCATGCAATCTAATAATCTCTCGAATGAAAACTGAAGCTAGACATGGAATAGTCTTCTTGCTCTTCACGGGTATGAAATGGGCACACTTAGTAAGTCTATCTACCAAAACCCAAATCCCCGTATTACCCTTCCTTGATTTCGGTAATCCTTCGAGACACTATCCCATTTCCTTAGCGGAACTTCCAATGGGTGAAGCAACCCACTTGGTTTCTTTTGCTCCGCTTTCACCAAGCATCTAGCGACATACTCGGCCATGTCTTTCTTCATACCGGCCCAAAAAGAAAACTCGCTTCATGTCTTGGTACATCTCGTCCCCTGAGAAAACCAGATTCTTCTTTGTCAAGCGGGTTAATGGGGCTGATATCTTCGCGAAGTCTTTGATGAACTTCCTATAATATCCTGCCAACCCCAAGAAACTTCTTACTTTGGTAGCATTCCTAGGAATTTTCCAATCCTGGATAGATACTATCTTTGCGGGATCCACAGCTATCCCTTCCTTAGAGACCACATGCCCTAAGAATCGCACTTCTCTTCTCCAAAAATGACATTTAGAGAATTTAGCTTTAAGACTATGTGCTCGAAGAGTCTCCAACACTTCTCTGAGATGTAAGGCATGCTTTTCTCCACTTCTAGAGAAAATCAGGATATTCTCCCATGCAAAATCGTCACAACTATCCATCTCTCACGCAGACCACCTTAGTCGAACTCGACATCCCCCAAATGCAAGCCCCAAAGGCCTAAACCAATATCAGACAAACACCCAAGGGATACCTCCTTCGAATTCAGACGACCTACGTGAGATGATACTAGTAAAATCGGCTAAATAATTAAGCCCTTGTCCAACTCTGGATGTCCTTGCCAGTCTCACTCCAAAACCACCGTTTATCCCATAACTGGCCTTGCTCACCCTATTGAGCACATACGAAAACTTATTTCGCTCCTAGAAAAGACCAAGATGTTATTTACAAAGACCATCACGAACTTATTTAGGTACTCCCTGAACACCCTTCTCATCATATGCGGGGGCGTTCGTCAAACTAAATGGCATCTCCAGCCACACACAAAAACCATCCGGAGTCCTAAAGGTAGTCTACTCTATATTATCCTCAGTCACTCTCATCTGACGAAACCTCGTGGCTAAGTCCAACTGCGAAAATACTGAGGCGCCCACTAACTGATCAAAGAGATCATCAATCCTTGACAATGGGTGTCTATTCTTCTTTGTGAGTTTATTTAGCTCTCTTTAGCCTACACAAAGTCTGAGGGACCCATCCGCCTTCGTGGCAAAAACTACCGGAGCACCCCACTCCGACATACTTCGTCTTCTAAACCCCTTCTCAAGCAAATTGCCTACTTGCTTATGGAGTTCCCTCCCCTCACGAGGAGCCACATGGCACACTGGCCAAGACACTGGTTTGGCATTGTCTACCAGATATATTCGGAAGTTAATCTCCCGCTCTGGAGGTAAGCCCTTCACCTCCTCAAACACATCCAAGTATTCCCGGACCACTCTAACAGATCGCAAACTCTCGACCAACGTGTCAAGCGATTCTAGATAACTTAGCATAACAGATTCCATGGGATTACAAGAGATCTTGAGAGTGTTACCCAAGCGGGTCATAAGCCTAACAACTCTCCCTTCAAAATCAAGAACGGCACCCCTACTGGATAACCAGTCCATGCCCAAACTAACCCATAGCCCGTGAAGCCCAAAAAGCATCACATCTAAACTCAATACTAAGTATAGAAACTTTCAAACCCGAACACATCATGGAGCCCCAATTGGGTTTGAAACAACTAAGGGATCATCTACTAACTGGTGTCTCAGTGCAGTGACTCAACTAACAATAATGAAATAAACGAACTCGACGCGTCAAAATCAAATAAAGTACGGACAAGGTGATCAAACAGGAAAAACTAAACTTTCCACGGAAATAGTTCTACCTCTTTCCTGAATCGGTCGAACCGCGAGAGCCTGAGCTTGCCCCCTTGCCTGAGTTGGTGCCAAAAGAACTTGCACCTGTCCTCCTGAGGTAGATCCCGTCCTTTGCCCTTTCTTAGGACAGTCTTTCACTAGATGTCCTGCTTCGTCACAGTGGAAGCAGCCAGCCTTCCTCTTCTTGCGACAATCCTTGCTTAGGTGGCCTAGTGTCCCACAGTTGAAGCACTTCTTCTTTCCCTTGCCACCGTTACCTTTCCCACCCTTATTTTGTTGTTGAGGTTTCTTCTGACCTTCATTCTCCTCGGGTGCTTTATTAGCATTGGGACCCTTCTCTTCCTCATGCATATTTTCTTCCGCTTTTGAGAGAAACTTTGCCTCAAACCTTTGCCTGAAATCCATCCAAGAGTCAACAGGGCGTTCTCCATTAGTGACCTCCCACCAGAACGAGGCCTCTCCTTCCATTAACCAAGCGGCTAACCTGACTTTCTTTCCCTCTTCCACTTCCAAGATTTCCATCAACTCTTCCGTCTCATTAAGCCAATCCCTAGCTCCCACAAAAGGTTTTCCTCCCATAGCCTTAAACTTCCTACAAGTCATAGCAAAAGTATCCACGCGAGGAGGAACGAGTGCAACGGGTGGAGGAGGAACATTTGTTGGCCCTGCAGCGGCGGCCCTAGCCTCTAACAACCTCCTATACCATACTGGTACCGCTACACCATCCGGAAGATAAAGATCTTCAGCCATGCTGAGACGAAAAAGGAAAGATTCAAAAACGGAGAATTCGAAAGATAAAGATATGGCTATCGGGGATTATGCTTTTCTTTCAAAAACTTTTCTCTTTAAAGACATGTTTTTGAAAATATTTCTTCCAAAAATGTTTTTAGAAAAATAGTTTTCTAAAAAAAAAAATTATCTTTTCTGGTAACCTTTGCTCTGATACCACGTGTAACACCCCACACCCGCTGTGGTCACTCTCTAAGGGAATGCCATAACATCGGAGGAGTATTTTAAGTGAATATAGAACAGAAAAATTACAACAAGACAGATATAAGTAATACTTGAAAATTTCAAAAACATCATTTCATTGCAGCGGAAAGTAAAACATGTTTGGTTACATCACAAAACCAAATAAGAGTCAAGTACAAAATATCCATCCTGATAAACAAAAGTACATAATCCCAATACATGAACTGATAGCCATAAAAGAAAGGGTAAGCTGAGCTCTACACCTATGGTCCAAGCTCCAAAAGAGAATATAGCAGCCTGATCAAAGCCCACTCGTACTGGGCCTACTCTGATAACCTGAGGGTTGGAAAAAAAAAAGATAAAAACAACGGGGTCAGACATAAGTCTGAGTGAGTCCTATAACTTTAACAATACAATCATTAAAGTAACCAGAGAAGACATAAGCTTGATATACGGTGACGTCTGGGGATGAATGGCTACACTAAGCAGCTTGGTAGACTTAGGATAAACTAAGATAACCGTAAAGACGCATCTACCCATCCAAGGATAATTACTACACTGCACCCCACCAGTCATTCCTACTTAAAGGTTGATCCCCCTAAGTGTACTTAGTAATTTGGTAGTTTCGTGTACCCCTATCTGACTACATAGGTGTACCCACTACTCCCCAAGCGATCGGCTCCCCTACGTAGATACCCGTGCAGGTCCCACGAATGGGGTGTATCATTCCCCAACGTGGCCACCTGATAATATCAACGGTGCACGGCTTTATATCTACACGATGCAACAACGACTTACCAACCAGCCCGGGTCCACACACGCATATGAAACCCGTTGGTCCCGCGTTGCCACCGCTAACCCGGTTTGGCCTCTTATAGTCAAGCCCAATATGCGTGTCCCGTCACTCGACTAGAGTCGAGCCCACAAAGATACGTTTGGGATATTGGTTGAAATGGGCCCCCACAAGCTACTACTTAAGCTTGCTACTTTTATCTAGTGCATCCCACTTAACCCCTTATATAGTCATGCCCACTTACATGTTAAGATTTGGTTAAGTTATCAATCATATTTCAATTGCCACTTAGGGCACCCACTAGATTTCCACATGCCACCCAAAGCACTCACTTAACCCTTCACCCATGTTTTAATTACATGTTCCACTTTGGTTAAGTATTCTAATCGTATTTTCTATTGCCACCCAAGGCAACCCACCAGTTTCCTCATGCCACCCGAGGCACCCCCACTAGTTACTACATGCCACCCAAGGCACCCACTTAACCCTCATGTCCCACTACATGCTAATTTGGTTAAGTGTTTCTTAATTAATTAAGACCGTGATCCTCATAAAGACCCCTCACATTAGACTATCTTTTATGACCGCTGGTTAAGCTGGTTGGGTCCGGGCAGCCTTACGTCATAACCGAGTCTAACCTCGTGTCTTTACGTTAATCACGTATTTAGTTTGTGCCTAAGACCTCTCACATTGGGCTAACATTTGTAGCAACTGGTTAAGCCGGTTGGGCCCGGGCAGTTTTACACTACAAATGAGTCCAACCTCGTGTCTTAGTCGATTAATTACACCTAAGTAATCACCCCCATATTTATTAATTATCCCTAATTAATATTCACATTTACAAGAATATGGGTAGACCTAACTTAATAGGTAAATTCCCAATTCCATAACATGGGTAGACCTAACTCAATAGGTAAATTCCCATGGGGTAGACCTAACTCAATAGGTAAATTCCCACTTATGCTTATTCATTTTATGGTATGCTTAATCATAACAATTTCACACCATTTCATTAACATGTCTATTAACCCCATCGTTTCCCCACGTACTTATGCTAACACGACATATTTCCGAGAGAAGATTCTTTCACAATTAACATGGGTTTCACTTATTAGCATTAACATGGGTTAAAAAGGTGTCCACTTACATAATGAAATTAACCCAACTAGCATTACTAAATAACCCAACTTGCATGAACATACATATGTCATGTATAAAGGCGACTTGCATAAGTGTTCATAGGTTATACAAAGGTAAACTTGCATGTGTCTTAAAGGTGTGAACTTGCACAACATGTTACATGTTAACTTGCATAACATCATACACATAACTTGCATAATATTATAAACATAACTTGCATATACACATAACTTACATAGCATCATGCACATAACTTGCATAACATCATACACATAACTTGCATATGAATTTGCATAACAACATGCACATAACTTACATAACATCATACACATAAACTTGCATAACAACATGTACATAACTTACATAACATCATACACATTAACTTGCATATGAACTTGCACAACAACATGTACATAACTTACATAACATCATACACATAAACTTGCATATGAACTTGCATAACAACATGTACATAACTTACATAACATCATACACATAAACTTGCATATGAACTTGCATATAAGCATTCTCATAACTTGCATAACATGCATTTAAGCATACACATAACTTGCATGAGCATTCACATTCTTGCATAAGTATCCACATACTTGCATAAGCATGCATAACTTGCATATCATGTTAAACTTGCATTTAAGCATATACATAACTTGCATAAGCATTCATATACTTGCATAAGCATGCATAACTTGCATATCATGTTAAACTTGCATTTAAGCATATACATAACTTGCATAAGCATTCATATACTTGCATAAGCATGCATAACTTGCATATTATGATTTATGCATAATACCAAACACTTAGCATGCATAAAACCACCTACTTAGCATGCATAAAATCAATTACTTATTATGCATAAACCCACCACTTAACTTGCATAAACATAGGATTAATATTAAACATAGATTAGCATATTCACATCATATCATATGACTTGAAAACCCATTAATCCTCATGCAAAACCATAGATCTCATCATATCTCATCTACTTAATTTAGCAATTGATCATCAAAGTGATAGAAACTCACACTAGCAAATTTGCACTCCAAATGAAGAAGATTAAGATGCTTAGAATGGATTAGAGGTTGATTAGAGAGTGATTAGCTTGCAACCCTCTTCATTGATTTGTGGAGGCCATGATCAAGTTTCATTTTGCCATAGTTTAATTACAAGATTTAATTATGAATGGATTAGGGTAGGGTTGGGGTCTTATTTATAGGATTAGGTAGTGTTTTAGGCCCTTAGATTAACCCTAGATTAGATTAGGTCCGTCAGATTTAGGAAGTCTCTAGAACACAGCCCAAGACTAACCCAAAAACCAGATCTGGTGCACCCAGATCAACAAGGCTGACACCCTGTGTCGACACCCCTGTCGACAGGCAAGTCGACAGGGCAGTCGACTCCCCAGTCGACAGGCCTGTCGACAGCCCTGTCGACATGGGTAGGGCGGGAGATTTCCCGCCTGGGCCCCTGCTGGCTCCAATTTCGAAATCTGATTTAAACTTTAAATTTTCTGCAAACTTCATTGGGCCATAACCGGGCCATACGGACTCCGATTCTCGAAAACTCGGACTCTATTTCGCGTATTTTTCCGAGACGAACGCAATGAGGCAGCCCGTTGCCCCCAATTCTCACATCTGAGATTATTTATTCTGTAATTAGTGAATTTTAGTATTAACTAAAATTCGGGGTGTTACACTGTGCCTCGCCAATCCGTCCCAAAAGCGTAGGTCTGACCTCCAAGGATGCTAGCAAACCGGGTACGAAGTCAATGGAAGATCAAAGTCAAACATCGAAATGAATTCTAAACTTCGCCGCTCAACAAACAAAGGACTTAAGGATAATCTTTTTCTACTTAAGGCGTCTGCCACCACGTTACCCTTGCCAGGGGTATAGGCTATTTCGAAGTCGTAGGACGCTAAGAACTCCATCCACCTTTGCTACCTTATGTTCAAGTCCTTTTGAAAGAATAGGTATTTTAAAGACTTGTGGTCAGTGAATAGTTCGAATTTCTCGCCAAGAAGATAATGACACCAAGACTTAAGCACGAAAACGATAGCGGCCAACTCTAGGTCATGCGTGGGGTAATTCTTCTCATGCGCTCTCAACTGCCTTCCACCATAGGCTATTACCCTACCCTCTTGCATTAAGACTGCGCCTAGTCCTGTCCCACATGCGTCAGTATAAACAGTAAATGGCTTACTCCTATCTGGCAATACTAAGACTGGGGCTGAAGTCAAGGCTCTCTTCAAACGTTGGAACGCATCATCACAATCTACGTCCCATGTGAAAACTAGGTTCTTCTTCGTCAAGCATGTCAATGGAGTTGATATCTTTGCGAAGTCTTTGATAAACTTCCTATAGTAGCCAGCCAACCCCAAGAAACTTCTCACTTCGGTAGCATTTTTAGGGACCTTCCAATCTTGGATGGCCACCACCTTCGCGGGATCCACGGCTATCCCTTCTTTGGAAACCACATGCCCCAAGAACCGTACTTCCTTCCTCCAGAAGTGACACTTAGAAAATTTAGCCTTAAGGCTATGCGCTCGTAGGGTCTCCAACACTTCCCTAAGATGTAGGGCATGCTCTTCTTCATCCTTAGAAAAGATCAAGATGTCATCTACAAAGACTACCACAAATTTGTTAAGGTACTCCCTAAACACCCTACTCATCAAATCAACAAAATATGCTGGGGCGTTTGTCAAACCGAAGGGCATCACTAGCCATTCATAGAAACCGTCCGGAGTCCTAAAGGCAGTCTTGTCTATTCTATCCTCAGCCACCCTCAACTGATGGAACCCAGTGGCTAAGTCCAACTGCGAAAACACTGAGGCGCCAACTAACTGATCGAAGAGATCGTCAATCCTCGGCAGTGGGTGTCTGTTCTTCTTAGTAAGTTTATTAAGTTCTCTATAGTCCACACAAAGTCTAAGGGACCCATCCGCCTTCGTGGCAAATACTACTGGAGCACCCCCACTCCGATATACTTCGTCTTATGAACCCCTTCTCAAGCAACTCCTTCACTTACTTATCGAGTTCCCTCCTTTCACGTGGAGCCATGGGGCGTACTGGCAAAGCTACTGGTTTCGCATTATCCACAAGATATATTCGAAAGTCTATCTCCCTCTTTGGAGGCAAGCCCTTCACCTCCTCAAACACATTCGAATATTCTCGGACCACTCTAATAGATCGTAGATTTTTCTCAGACGCGTCAAGCGATTCTAGATAACTTAGCATAACCGAATTTAAGGGATTACAAAAGATTTCGAGAGTGTTGCCAAGGCGAGTCACGAGCCTAACTACTCTCCTTTCACAATCAAGAACGACCCCATTTCTGGATAACCATTCCATTCCTAAAATTAGCCCATAGCCCGTGAAGCCCAACACATAAGCATCACATCTAAATTCAACGCTAAGTATGGAAATTTTCAAATCCAAACACATCATAGACAAATAAGCTGAGCCCCCAATTGGATTCGAAACAACTAAGGGATCCTCTACTAAACTGGTGTTTAAGTGCAGTGATTCAACTAATGATGTAGAGATAAACGAATGTGATGCGCCCGAATCGAATAAGGTACGGACATGATGATTAAACAGAAAAACTAAGCTTTCAACAGAAATGGTTCTACCTCGTTCTTGCAGCGGTGGGACCGCGAGAGCCTGAACTTGTCCCCTAGCCTGCCCTGGTGCCATAAGAGCCTGCACCTGTCCTCCCGAGGTAGCTCCTGCCCTCTGCCCCTTCTTTGGACAGTCCTTCACTAAATGTCCCGCATCGCCACAATGAAAATAGACTGTCTTCTTTTTCTTTCGGCAATCCTTGCTGAGATGGCCTGGGGTTCCACAGTTAAAGCACTTCTTCTTTCCCTTGCCATTATTGTCTTTTCCACCCTTCTTGTTTTGCTATTGTGGTTTCTTCTGATCCCCCTTCTTCTCGGGTGCCTTATCAGCTTTAGCGCTTTTCTCCTCATGCATGAGTGCCATTTCTACTAACTTCTCAAAGGTGGCCCCCATCGAGATGTGGGTCATAGCCAACCCTTGCAATGGTTCATTCAAGCCATTCATGAACCTTAGAGCCTTCTTCTTCGGCGTGTTTACTAAGTCCAAGCCAAACCTTGCTAACTGATTAAATTTATTGACATATTCTTTCACTGATGAGCTTCCTTGCTTCAATGTCAAGAACCTTTCCATATATGGATTTTCTTTCGCCCTTGAGAGAAACTTCGCCTCGAATCTACGTCTGAAATCCGCCCAAGAGTCAACAGGACGCTCCCCATTAGTGACCTCCCACCAAAACGGGGCCTCTCCCTTCATCAACCAAGCTGCTAAACGAACTCTCCTCCCTTCTTCTACTTCAAAGATTTCTAGCAATTCTTCCACCTCCTTAAGCCAAACTCTAGCTTCCACAAACGTTTCTGACTCTTGAAATGGTTTTCCACCCATTGCCTTGAATTCCTTGCACGTCTTTGTAAAAGTATCTACGTGAGGAGGAGGAGGAGGAACGGGTGCAACTGGTGGTGGAGGAACATTGGCTGGACCTGCAGCGGCCCTAGCCTCTAATAACCTCCTATACCATCCTGGTATCGTTACACCGTCGGGTAGATTAAGATCTTCAGCCATGCTGAAACGAAAAAGGAAAGATTCGGAATGGAGAATTCGAAAGATAAAGATATGGGCTATTGGGGATTATGTTTTTTTTCCTTAAAAACTTTTCTCTTTAAATTTCTCATTAAAACATGTTTTTGAAAGCACTTCTTCCAAAAATAACTATTTTTCTAAAGTATTTTTATCTGTTCTGGTAACCTTAAGCTCTGATACCACGTGTAACACCCCACGTCTATTAATGTCACTCACAAAGGGAATGCATTAACTTCCATGGAGGTTGTAAGTGAATATAGAACAGAAAAATTACAACAAGACAGATAATAAATAGTACTTGGAAATCTAAAACTTCATTTTATTGCAGCGGAAATTAAACATGTTAGTTACATCATAAAACCATATATCATAACCAAGTACAATATCCATCTTCATAAAAACAAAATACATAATCCCATTACATAAATAGCCATTAAAAAGATAACAAGTTGGACTTTACTTCAACGGTCCAAGCTTTCCAAAGAGAGATGAAGCAATTCAATCAAAATCCACTAGAGCTGGGCCCAACCTGAGGACCTGGAGGGGGAAAAAGGATAGAAATAGAGGGGGTCAGACATAAAGTTTGGCGAGTATGATAATTCTAACAATACTATTATCGAAATAACTAGACTAAGGCATAAGCTGGAAGACAAGTAAATGTCTATGAACTCTTAGGAAGATAAAGACAACGTTTAAGATAATGTTAAAGATAACGGTAAAGGCACACCTAATTACTAACGAATGATTACTACACTGCACTGCACATTACTACACTGCACCACACCAGTCACCCTATTGTTTGATCCCACTTGCTTCACACAGTAACTTTATAAATAGCCTTACGTACCCCTAGCTGCCTACATAGGTGTCGTCTGCCCCTATCTCCACTAGGTGTACCCCACTACCCACTTTCGATTGGCTCCCTACTCGTAGATACCCGTGCTGGCCCCATAGTGGGGTGTATCACTCCCCTAAAGTGGCAACCCAATATAACTTGAGAATGCACGGCTTATACCTACACGATGCAACAACGTCTTACCTACCAGCCCGGGTCCACACACGCATACGAAACCCGTTGGACTTGCGTTGCCACCACTCCCCGTTTTGGCCTCTTACAGTCGAACCCAGCATGCGTGTCCCGTCCTCGACTTGGGTCGAGCCCACAAAGATACGTTTGGGATACTGGTCGAAATGGGCCCCCACAAGCTACCCACCTAAGCTTGTCACTAGTATATCCCACTTAACCCTCTTAGTCATGTTCATTTACATGTGTGTTTGGTTAAGTCTTACTAATCCTATTTCACATGCCACTAAGGGCACCCCCTAGATTCCTCATGCCACCCAAGGCACCTACTTAACCCCCATGTCCCACCATACATGTTTATCTGGTTAAGTATTTCTTAATTCATTCAGGCCATAACCTCATAAAGACCTCTCACATTAGACTGGCATTTATGGCAGCTGGATTTGTCGGGCGGGTCCGGGCAGTCTTATACCATAAAAGAGTCTAACCTCGTGTCTTTACAACCGTTATGCTTTAGTTTAGGCCTAGGTCCTCTCACATTGGGCTGACATTTGTGACCACTGAATTTGCCGGGCGGGTCCGGGCAGGTTTACGTCACAAACGAGTCCAACCTCGTGTCCTAAGCATTGATTAACACTTAAAATCTTTTACCCCAGTTTTAATAATTCCCTATTCAAATTATTAATTAAGTCAACTTTTAATGATGTCCATAATTGACTCAATTATGGCCATCCACTTATGGCATGCAAAACCATATCAATTGCACCCCAATTTTTTAATATTAAATCCTTAATATTACCCCTACCCCACGTTTATACGTTCGCTTATTCAACGCATAATATAGGCTAGATTTGTATAGTCTAACACCTAGCATAAAGATAAATTATCACAACATATAGACAATTAAAATAAATCTAATCATAATAGGGGTGAAACTTGCATAAACTACACATGTTAAGGATCAAAAGGTGTCAACTTGTTAAATGTCTCAATTTACATGATATGATCATAGCCCAAATCTATACATAAACTTGCATATGGGGTTTTTAGGCAACATAATGATGGTGTGAACTAGAATAGGATATCACATATGTCATAGCATAATTCTAGATGTCATAATAGATGTCTTGGCATATGTTCATAACTTTTCTAATCAATCTAACTTGCATATGTGACTTGTCATATAGATCAACATAACCCAAACATGATGATTTAATTAATATGAACTAACTAGCACAAATGGTAACATCATGGCCTTTTTAACATGTATGATTCATCACAACTTAGCATAGAAACTTTCAACATACATAACATCATCATAGCATGATTTACAACATATAAGATATCATCATCACATACCATTGGATTTACAATATACATGATAGCAAAAGGGGTTTACAACAACATATATGATAATTCACATCATCTACTCATAATCCATTCATAACTCAACCTAATTAAAATGATAATAATCTTGTTAAGATCATCATACTCACAATTTAGAGAAGAAAAGAGAGAGTTTTGCTTTGCTTTAGGGTTGAGAGAATCAGAATTGAATTTGCTTTTCTTCTTTCTTAGTTGGTGGCAGCTCCATTGATTTCCATGGCGATGGTATGACGGTAACTATTCTATTTTAATTAGGTTTAGGGTTAGCATTAGGATGTATTTATAGGTGTAGGAAGTTATTTAGGACCATTAGATTAACCCTGAACCATGAGAACCAATCAAATGCAAAATCTGCATTTGAGCGAATCGGCCCATGGGTTGACAGCCAAACACCCTGGATTAACCCCTAGTCGACCCAGCGGGGCTCAGGTCGACCTCAAAAATGGGCCGGTTCGGTTATTCCCCCTCCCAATTCGCTGTTTTGAACTTTTTCGCATATTTATTTATTTAATTTTTAATATATATATATATATATATATCAATATATATATTTCTCTGTGCAACCCATTTCACTTAATTCTTTTCTAAAAATTAAGTATACTTTAATTTGTGAATTTTAATGTTATAAAATTATGGGGTGTTACATTCTCCCCTCCTTAAAGGATTTCGTCCCCGAAATCTCCAAGTCAAGAAGAATGTATATCCTACCATCTAATCGTCCATCTACTCAACCATCAAACACCAGCATCCATTGTCCTTAAAAGACTTCTAATGCTTTAATGTTTATATGCACAGTGTGTGTATATGTCCATATCTAATGCAAAATTAGGCAGTCTACTGATTCAGTCGACCTCCTTAGTGCAATTCATGATAGTGCCATGCGTCCAATAAGTACGCAAAAGATTCCTAATGATACATATTAATTCTATATGCGTGCACAACCATCCACCTGAATGCAGCAACTATATGATAATACAACCATTATACATCCATTTTACTAAATACATCCATATATATGCAATATGCAATATGAAGTGACTGAGCCGATCTGGTGCCTAATAGTGTGTGTATATGCATCCACGAGCAACCACTAGCAAACACTTGCATCCACTTTGCATCCACCATACATAACATGTCTCAAACACATGTTTCAACCATAGGATTATCCTAACTAAAGGTCAAAGATACTAGCGAGAGGATATACTAAAGATAAGATAAGTACAAGCTAAGCGATAAAGGAGAAATTAAAGGACATACCCTCAAAAAGAAAAGGGTATCGTGAATGCATCTTCTCTTCGTCTCCCAAGTAGCGTTGCTCTCATCGTCTCCCTATTGCACTTTGACTAGTCTGACCTCTCGATTCCTCAACCTCTTGATCTCCGACCCAAGAATGCGCGTAGGAGCTCGTCGAATTGTCGCATCACGCTCTATCTCCACCTCTCTAAGAAAGCTCGGCTCTACCACTTCCGCGGTCTCGTGCAAGCACTTCCTCGAATGTGACACATGGAATACGTCGTGTACACCACTAAGTCTCTCGGGCAACTCCACTCTATACGCCATCTGTCCAATTTTCTCCTTAATAGGAAACGGCCCTACAAACCTTGGTGCTAATTTCCTAACGGACCCAAAGCGAACAACGTTCCGTAATGGAGACACTTTGACAAAGACCATGCCCCCAACATCAAACTCGAGATCTGTCCTCCTCTTATCCGCATAAGATTTCTGCCTATCCTGTGCTGCTTTCATCCTCCTTCGAATCAAGTCGATCTTCTCTGAAGTCTCCCTAATCATATCGGGCCCAAGTAAGATCTTATCCGTAGATTCCCACCAACATGTAGGTGAACGACAAGGTTCTCCATAAAGAGCTTCGAATGGTGCCATACCAATGTTGGACTGAAAGCTGTTATTATATGCGAACTCCACCAATGGAAGATGCTCTTCCCACGTACCCCCAAAGTCTAGGATACATAGCCTCAACAGATCCTCTAGAATGCGATTCACCCTCTCGGTCTGGTCGTCCGTCTGAGGACGATATGCGGTGCCCAAGCATAACTGAGTCCCTACCGCCTCTTGTAAGCTTCTCCAAAATTCGCTAGTGAAAATAGGATCGCGGTCGCTCACTATGTTAGAAGGAACACCGTGCAAACGAACTATTTCTCGAACGTATACGGAGGCTAACCATGGAGCAGTTCTCTTACTCTTTACGGGAATGAAATGGGCGCTTTTAGTAAGTCTATCTACTATAACCCAAATTCCCGTATTACCCTTCCTTGATCGCGGTAACCCATCCACAAAATCCATCGAGACACTTTCCCACTTCCATAGTGGAACCTCCAATGGGTGAAGCAACCCACCGGGTTTATTTTGCACCGCTTTTACTTGTTGGCACACCAAGCATCTAGCGACATACTCGGCCACATCTTTCTTCATGCCGGCCCAAAAGTAAACTCTCTTCATGTCTTTGTATGTCTTGTCCCCGCCGGGATGAATGGTCATCTTCGAATGATGTTCTTCGTCAAGAATAGTCTTCCTTAGGTCATCGTTTTTTGGTACACAAAGTCTACCATCCCTACGTAACCAACCCTTATCATCTAGGGTATACCTATGGAGATGGCTTGATGACTCCCCTCCTTTGAGCTTTTCTACTAACTCAACTAACTGTGGGTCGTCTCGCTGTGCCTCGCCAATCCGTCCCAAAAGCGTAGGTCTGACCTCCAAGGATGCTAGCAAACCGGGTACCAAGTCAACGGAAGTTCTAAAGTCAAACATCGAAATGAATTCTAAACTTCGCCGTTTAACAAACAAAGGACTTAAGGATAATCTTTTTCTACTTAAGGCGTCTGCCAACACGTTACCCTTGCCAGGGGTATAGGCTATTTCGAAGTCGTAGGACGCTAAGAACTCCATCCACCTTTGTTGCCTTAAGTTCAAGTCCTTTTGAGAGAATAGGTATTTTAAAGACTTGTGGTCAGTGAATAGTTCGAATTTCTCGCCAAGAAGATAATGACGCCAAGACTTAAGCGCGAAAACGATAGCGGCCAACTCTAGGTCATGCGTGGGGTAATTCTTCTTATGCGCTCTCAACTGCCTTCCACCATAGGCTATTACCCTGCCCTCTTGCATTAAGACTGCGCCTAGTCCTGTCCCACATGCGTCAGTATAAACAGTAAATGGCTTACTCTCGTCTGGCAATACTAAGACTGGGGCTGAAGTCAAGGCTCTCTTCAAACGTTGGAACGCAACATCACAATCTACGTCCCATGTGAAAACTAGGTTCTTCTTCGTCAAGCATGTCAATGGAGCTGATATCTTTGCGAAGTTTTTGATAAACTTCCTATAGTAGCCAGCCAACCCCAAGAAACTTCTCACTTCGGTAGCATTTTTAGGGACCTTCCAATCTTGGATGGCCACCACCTTCGCGGGATCCACGGCTATCCCTTCTTTGGAAACCACGTGCCCCAAGAACCGTACTTCCTTCCTCCAGAAGTGACACTTAGAAAATTTAGCCTTAAGGCTATGCGCTCGTAGGGTCTCCAACACTTCCCTAAGATGTAGGGCATGCTCTTCTTCATCCTTAGAAAAGATCAAGATGTCATCTACAAAGACTACCACAAATTTGTTAAGGTACTCCCTAAACACCCTACTCATCAAATCAACAAAATATGCTGGGGCGTTTGTCAAACCGAAGGGCATCACTAGCCATTCATAGAAACCGTCCGGAGTCCTAAAGGCAGTCTTGTCTATTCTATCCTCAGCCACCCTCAACTGATGGAACCCAGTGGCTAAGTCCAACTGCGAAAACACTGAGGCGCCAACTAACTGATCGAAGAGATCGTCAATCCTCGGCAGTGGGTGTCTGTTCTTCTTAGTAAGTTTATTAAGTTCTCTATAGTCCACACAAAGTCTAAGGGACCCATCCGCCTTCGTGGCAAATACTACTGGAGCACCCCCACTCCGATATACTTCGTCTTATGAACCCCTTCTCAAGCAACTCCTTCACTTACTTATCGAGTTCCCTCCTTTCACGTGGAGCCATGTGGCGTACTGGCAAAGCTACTGGTTTCGCATTATCCACAAGATATATTCGAAAGTCTATCTCCCTCTTTGGAGGCAAGCCCTTCACCTCCTCAAACACATTCGAATATTCTCGGACCACTCTAACAGATCGTAGATTTTCCTCAGACGCGTCAAGCGATTCTAGATAACTTAGAATAACCGAATTTATGGGATTACAGAAGATTTCGAGAGTGTTGCCAAGGCGAGTCACGAGCCTAACTACTCTCCTTTCACAATCAAGAATGACCCCATTTCTGGATAACCAATCCATTCCTATAATTAGCCCATAGCCCGTGAAGCCCAACACATAAGCATCACATCTAAATTCAACGCTAAGTATGGAAATTTTCAAATCCAAACACATCATAGACAAATAAGCTGAGCCCCCAATTGGATTCGAAACAACTAAGGGATCCTCTACTAAACTGGTGATTAAGTGCAGTGATTCAACTAATGATGTAGAGATAAACGAATGTGATGCGCCCGAATCGAATAAGGTACGGACAGGATGATCAAACAGAAAAACTAAGCTTTCAACAGAAATGGTTCTACCTCGTTCTTGCAGCGATGGGACCGCGAGAGCCTGAACTTGTCCCCTAGCCTGCCCTGGTGCCATAAGAGCCTGCACATGTCCTCCCGAGGTAGCTCCTGCCCTCTGCCCCTTCTTTGGGCAGTCCTTCACTAAATGTCCCGCATCGCCACAATGAAAACAGCCTGTCTTCTTTTTCTTTCGGCAATCCTTGCTGAGATGGCCTGGGGTTTCACAGTTAAAGCACTTCTTCTTTCCCTTGCCATTATTGTCTTTTCCACCCTTCTTGTTTTGCTGTTGTGGTTTCTTCTGATCCCCCTTCTTCTCGGGTGCCTTATTAGCTTTAGCGCTTTTCTCCTCATGCATGAGCGCCATTTCTACTAACTTCTCAAAGGTGGCCCCCATCGGGATGTGGGTCATAGCCAACCCTTGCAATGGTTCATTCAAGCCATTCACGAACCTTAGAGCCTTCTTCTCCGGTGTGTTTACTAAGTCCAAGCCAAACCTTGCTAACTGATTAAATTTATTGACACGTTATTTCACTGATGAGCTTCCTTGCTTCAATGTCAAGAACCTTTCCATATATAGATTTTCTTCCGCCCTTGAGAGAAACTTCGCCTCGAACCTACGTCTGAATTCCGCCCAAGAGTCAACAGGACGCTCCCCATTAGTGACCTCCCACCAAAACGAGGCCTCTCCCTTCATCAACCAAGCTGCTAAACGAACTCTCCTCCCTTCCTCTACTTCAAAGATTTCTAGCAATTCTTCCACCTCCTTAAGCCAATCTCTAGCTTCCACAAACGTTTCTGACCCTTGAAATGGTTTTCCACCCATAGCCTTGAATTCCTTGCACGTCTTTGCAAAAGTATCTACGCGAGGAGGAGGAGGAGGAGGAACGGGTGCAAATGGTGGTGGAGGAACATTGGCTGGACCTGCAGCGGCCCTAGCCTCTAATAACCTCCTATACCATCCTAGTATCGTTACACCGTCGGGTAGATTAAGATCTTCAGCCATGCTGAAACGAAAAAGGAAAGATTCAGAATGGAGAATTCGAAAGATAAAGATATGGGTTATTGGGGATTATGTTTTTTTTCCCTTAAAAACTTTTCTCTTTAAATTTCTCATTAAAACATGTTTTTGAAAGCACTTCTTCCAAAAATAAATATTTTTCTAAAGTATTTTTATCTGTTTTGGTAACCTTAAGATCTGATACCACGTGTAACACCCCACGTCCATTAATGTCACTCACAAAGGGAATGCATTAACTTTCATGGAGGTTATAAGTGAATATATAACAGAAAAATTACAACAAGATAGATAATAAATAGTACTTGGAAATCTAAAACTTCATTTTATTGCAGCGGAAATTAAACATGTTTGTTACATCATAAAACCATAGATCATAACCAAGTACAATATCCATCTTCATAAAAACAAAATACATAATCCCATTACATAAATAGCCATTAAAAAGATAACAAGCTGGACTTTACTTCAACGGTCCAAGCTTTCCAAAGAGAGATGAAGCAATTCAATCAAACTCCACTAGAGCTGGGCCCAACCTGAGGACCTGGAGGGGGAAAAAGGATAGAAATAGAGGGGGTCAGACATAAAGTCTGGCGAGTATGATAATTCTAACAATACTATTATCAAAATAACTAGACTAAGGCATAAGCTGGAAGATAAGTAAATGTCTATGAACTCTTAGGAAGATAAAGATAGCGTTTAAGATAACGTTAAAGATAACGGTAAAGGCACACCTAATTACTAACGAATGATTACTACACTGCACCGCACATTACTACACTGCACCACACCAGTCACCCTATTGTTTGATTCCACTTGCTTCACACGGAAACTTTATAAATAGTGTTACGTACCCCTAGCTACCTACATAGGTGTCGTCTGCCCCTATCTCCACTAGGTGTACCCCACTACCCACTTTCGATCGGCTCCCTACTCGTAGATACCCGTGCTGGCCTTACAGTTGGGTGTATCACTCCCCTAAAGTGGCAACCCGATACAACTTGAGAATGCACGGCTTATACCTACACGATGCAACAACGTCTTACCTACCAGCCCGGGTCCACACACGCATACGAAACCCGTTGGACTTGCGTTGCCACTGCTCCCCGTTTTGGCCTCTTACAGTCGAACCTAGCATGCGTGTCCCGTCCTCGACTTGGGTCGAGCCCACAAAGATACGTTTGGGATACTGGTCGAAATGGGCCCCCACAAGCTACCCACCTAAGCTTGTCACTAGTATATCCCACTTAACCCTCTTAGTCATGTTCATTTACATGTGTGTTTGGTTAAGTCTTATTAATCCTATTTCACATGCCACTAAGGGCACCCCCTAGATTCCTCATGCCACCCAAGGCACCTACTTAACCCCCATGTCCCACCTTACATGTTTATCTGGTTAAGTATTTCTTAATTCATTCAGGCCGTAACCTCATAAAGACCTCTCACATTAGACTGGCATTTATGGCAGCTGGATTTGCCGGACGGGTCTGGGCAGTCTTACACCATAAAAGAGTCTAACCTCGTGTCTTTACAACCGTTATGCTTTAGTTTAGGCCTAGGACCTCTCACATTGGGCTGAAATTTGTGACCACTGGATTTGCTGGGCGGGTCCGGGCAGGTTTACGTCACAAACGAGTCCAACCTCGTGTCCTAAGCATTGATTAACACTTAAAATCTTTTACCCCAGTTTTAATAATTCCCTATTCAAATTATTAATTAAGTCAACTTTTAATGATGTCCATAATTGACTCAATTATGGCCATCCACTTATGGCATGCAAAATCATATCAATTGCACCCCAACTTTTTAATATTAAATCCTTAATATTACCCCTACCCCACGTTTATACGTTCGCTTATTCAACGCATAATATAGGCTAGACTTGTATAGTCTAACACCTAGCACAAAGATAAATTATCACAACATATAGACAATTAAAATAAATCTAATCATAATAGGGGTGAAACTTGCATAAACTACACATGTTAAGGATCAAAAGGTGTCAACTTGTTAAATGTCTCAATTTACATGATCGGATCATAGCCCAAATCTGTACATAAACTTGCATATGGGGTTTTTAGGCAACATAATGATGGTGTGAACTAGCATAGGATATCACATATGTCATAGCATAATTCTAGATGTCATAATAGATGTCTTGGCATATGTTCATAACTTTTCTAATCAATCTAACTTGCATATGTGACTTGTCATATAGATCAACATAACCCAAACATGATGATTTAATTAATATGAACTAACTAGCATAGATGGTAACATCATGGCCTTTTTAACATGTATGATTCATCACAACTTAGCATAGAAACTTTCAACATACATAACATCATCATAGCATGATTTACAACATATAAGATATCATCATCACATAACATTGGATTTACAATATACATGATAGCAAAAGGGGTTTACAACAACATATATGATAATTCACATCATCTACTCATAATCCATTCATAACTCAACCTAATTAAAATGATAATAATCTTGTTAAGATCATCATACTCACAATTTAGAGAAGAAAAGAGAGAGTTTTGTTTTGCTTTAGGGTTGAGAGAATTAGAATTGAATTTGCTTTTCTTCTTTCTTAGTTGGCAGCAGCTCCATTGATTTCCATGGCGATGGTATGACGGTAACTATTCTATTTTAATTAGGTTTAGGGTTAGCATTAGGATGTATTTATAGGTGTAGGAAGTTATTTATGACCATTAGATTAACCCTGAGCCATGAGAACCAATCAAATGCAAAATATGCATTTGAGCGAATCGGCCCATGGGTTGACAGCCAAACACCCTGGATTAACCTCTAGTCGACCCAGCGGTGCTCGGGTCGACCTCAAAAATGGGCCGGTTCGGTTATTCCCCCTCCCAATTCGTTGTTTTGAACTTTTTCGCATATTTATTTATTTAATTTTTAATTTATATATATATATCAATATATATATATATTTCTCTGCGCAACCCATTTCACTTAATTCTTTTCTAAAAATTAAGTATACTTTAATTTGTGAATTTTAATGTTATAAAATTACGGGGTGTTACAAATTGGACATAATATCATTACGTTCGCCCAAGTTGCTAAATGGGACTTTGCCTGAGCAACATAACAGGATTTCAAATCTTGCCTGAGCAACGAAATATGATTTCAACCTTGCTTGAGAAACCAAACAGAACTTCAAATACAAAAGAAATAATTGTTGTTGACTTAATGTTTTTTTATGTAACATAGATGAGTCTTTTCAAACACCCTTCATATGACCTTCTCCTCAAATAGTATATGTGTGTTTCTATGAAGAAAAGGAAGATATTGATCACTTCAATATATTAAATTGAATGTAGACTTGATCATGATTTGTGAGCAATATGAAGCATATAAAATAAGTGTATATAAGATAGAAGATCAAGTGAATAAGTTAACTTTTATCATTGACCTTGACAAGTTTATATATATAGTGTTTGGTTGCAACTTCTGCTAAAAGGGAGTGATCATTGAAAAGAGTTGCAACTTTTTCTGAAAGAGGTATCTCTTCGATGAAGAAATGTGCCTCGTTAGAAAAAAAGACAGTTACACAGATTCAGTCAATTGAATAAAGTAGTCTAGTACTGAAATTGTTTTGAATTATCCAGAAAAGAACTAGTTTAAAACTGGCCAAATTCATTTAACAGATTTATTTAAATGAATCAAGATTTAATCGAATAACTATTAACTTAAGTTTATTGAATCTAATTCCATTCTGACACTTGTGCACTGCACGTGCACCATTTCAGTCGACTGAGGGTATTAGTTTAGTCGAGTGAACCTGCATAATATTTATTTCTCAATATTTTTATTACTTATGAGATACGTATATGCATATCTACTACTTAAGTATTTATTTTAACTTTCATATGAATCTAATACATAACTCTATATAACTTGTACTTGATCTCAAGTCATTATGATCTTCCTTTTTAATAAGTTGATGTCGCAAATTCATGATCTGCTTTTTATATAATATGTTTGATCGCGTCATCATTATTTCTCCATACATATAGTTGTCATTTATCCAAATTCGACACCCGACATTCTCCTAATTTTTTGTAATGACAATTATATGAGTTCTTGAATGATCTTGTGTAATCTCTTCTCCTAATTTAGTGGTTATATTTCTCCCCCTTTATCATTGACAAAAAAGAGATTTCAAACAAATAATCTGTGCAAAAATACGTAATATAAAACACAGAACATTTAGGATATTGAGCACAAAACACAAAATTACATTACAATGATTAACAATAAACAATTTCTAACATTACAAACAATAAACTATACTTAACAATAAACACCACAAGTTTAAGATAATAACAACATATAAGAATAGTATGAATTTTCCAAAAACATAACATTAGAGGGTACATAATTTATTTAAAGCTTTCGAAGTCATTTACTCATAACTTCCACTTTCCTCCTTTATTTGACCCTTCCCCTTTTGCCTCCTCTTCTTCCTCATTATTCACAGAAGGTTACCAAGTGAGTTGTTTGGTTTTCATGGGTCTCTTCCTGGTAGATGGTCCGTACATCGAAGTAAGGTGGTGCAAGAAATCTTTTCCCGTATGTTATTGAGAAACCATTTGAACTTATCAAGCTTAAATCCATTTTTACCTTTGTGCTTTTTCCATCTTTTCCCATGAAAAATCCTTTTGAATTGTCGTCAAAGATTACTATACATTCACTCGAATAGAAAAATATTTATCAACGTATCTTCATTTTCTGTCATATGTTTAGAACAGCCACCATCTAATATCCACTTTCCTCTATTTTGAGTAGGTACATCACTGCCTGAGCTTTTAAGCAGATACTTGCTTGCTCAGTATCCATGCCACTTGGTAAAAAGGAAGAATTTGAGTTCGTATTTGTATCGTCCCAAGTAATTAAAAATGCTTGCTTTTTTTCTTTTTGTAAAATTTGTCGTTCTTGTAGCTTTTTTCTTGGTTTCTAGACAATATTCTTTTATGTGACATGTTTTGTCGCATCATAACATTTCAGCAAAAATGTTAATGGATAATTCGAGCTTTTGTTGCTTTTGAACTTTTTATTGTTCTTTTAGGTTTTCTTGAATTTTTGGGAATTCTTAGCAATGAAAATCATACCATCCTCGTCATCATTCGAATCTTCATTTTCTACTCAAAACGTGATTGTTTTTCTATCTTGAGCTTGACAGTACAACAAACTATGTTTTTACAGCGTTTGAAAAACACTATTATATCCTACCATAGCATTTCAGAGATCACTATGGAAAAACATGCTATATTAGACCATCATGATCCAATAATAGAGAAAAATCTATGAAAAAATAGTTTTCCGTAGCGTTAACAGTATCCTATTAAAAGTAAACTCTATGAGAAATAATGCTATATTTCAAATTTCCATAGCATTTGGATGACGTCATTTCATATCTGGCCACAACTTACTTACCCTTCCATAGCTATTTACAAACTATTAAAAGTAAATGCTATGAAATGCCTTTGTTATTTCTACAGCGTTTATTATATGACAGTGGTTTTGAAACGTTGTAAAACTTTCAACTTCGGTTTTTCCACATAAGCAATAGCCTTTTTTATTCATTGCACATAAATATAATATATTTTCACACATATATTAGACGAAATCATGTAAATTAAAGCAAAGTATTTTATATACAAACAATTATCCGTACATGTTCTTCATACAACTTTTCTCATGCCCATACATGATATTTTGTACATACTTAAATTAACTACCGAATAAGACAGGAAAAATAAAACGACAACAATTTCATGTAGGCCAGTGGAATTGTTGGTTGCATCTTGCTTTTGATTTAGGTTTTTTCTTTGACATCTACAATATTTATCGTATTTGCACCAAATTAGCCCTCATGGTGTTAGTTATTGTTGCATGGAAGTTTAATGAATGAACCAGATGACAAAAAATTTAGTTTGTGAGAAAAATCTTAAAAAACAACTTGTGCTCAAAGGTAAAAGAGCACTAGATTAAATGACAAAATGAATCAAAGTTTAGCTACTCTTCTATCGATTATTTTATAAACAATGTACATGGCAATGGTAATCAAGGCATAAGCCATGTCCTCGTTCTATTTATGTATAGCCTACATAGTCGGAACAATATTTTTAAATAAATAAATAATATGTTTAAGATATAAAAAGGCTTCAGGATGAAAGGTTTCTTAGAGATAAAGAAAAAATAATTTCCTCATTGTCTTGGAATCATTCCAAATCTCCATGATGCGATTGCAATGTAAATGAGAATAGAAGACCTTAATTTCCATATGTTTCCTTCCTTGCATGATTCTACAAGTCAATCAACTATCTCTTCATATTACAAAATCAATATATATATAAATATTTCCCTATTTACAAATCCATTGATTATGTAATCAATTAGTTCCCTATCAAAATATCCTCTCATATATTTCCACATATAGCACAACTAATTGATTGAATGAATTAGCAGATTTCTTTCCCTCTTATTAAATATTTGAATCAAAAATATTTAACACTCCACCTTGATTCAAATATAACAATTTCTCTTTGTTACCAAATCTTAACAAATTGTCGGGTCTGCACCATCAAGCTTAATGTGAACTACTTTGGGCAATATTGTCCAAACAGAGCTTTCAAATCTTTCCCAATCATAAGAAAGATAGAAAATACCAAAAGTTCTTCAAAAAATACGAGGAAGAAGACAAAATTGTAGATACAGAAATCTGAGAGACTAATGGAGACTTCAGAGCGCGCTTCACCTTCTCCAACTTATATTGAGTGAGGGCATGCTCAATATTATCTACTTCAACCTCCTTCTAAACAGTTTTACTCGACTTTATCAAGTCTACCTTACCAAACTCAACACTAAGCTTCGTACAACGAATAGCATAAGAAGTTAAAGTATTACCTCTACTATGCTCAGAAATAAGACCAACAGAAGCAAAAGGCCTTATCAACGATTGAACTTTACCTAGAGTTTGAACACATGAAATTTTCTCATCAACCACGGTACCATCGGAAATACCACTTTCTCTCTGAATATGGGAACAATATGATGACTCTAAACGTGTTTGGAAATTTTGTGTCCTCCTTACGTCATCACTTGATAGAGGCTCCACCTTCGATAAAGACCTCTCATCAAATATCGCATGCCTGCTAATCACAATTCTCTTTGTTGTTTTGCACCACAACCTATACTTCTTCATTCTTTGTTTATAGCCTAACAAAATGTGCTTGCTTCCTCTGGGCTTCTGCTTATCATGTCTCTCATCTTCTAAATAAACTGAACAACCAAACACTTTAAGGAATGAATAATCAGCAGGCTCTCTTTTCCATACTTCTTCTGGGATCTTCATATCTATGGCAGTAGAAAGTGTACGGTTGATGAGAAATACTACCATAGATATAGTTTCTGCCCAAAATTCCTCTTCTAGACCAACAGTCAATTTCAAGCTCATAGCTCTTTCCCATAATTTCCGATACATGCTCTCCGCCACTCCAAAAGAATGTGATTTCGTAGAAAAATCTCTAAATATATGCTTGGATAAACAAGAGTTAGTGAATCCTTGCGACACAAATTCACTACTATTGCCAACTCTAAGAACTCTCAGTTGTTTTCCTGACTTCTTTTCAACTAAGGTCTTCCAATTCTGAAATTGGGCAAATATCGGATCTAGTCTTCATGAAACAGACCCAAACCATATGTAAGAAATCATCCACAAATAAGACGAAGAAACTGGCTCCACCTAAAGATGTAACTAGGATGGGTCCCCACACATAAGAATGAACATACTCTAGAAACTCTGTAGCTCTAGGTCTTCCAACATCAAATGTGACATGCTTCTTCTTTCTAGAAGAACAATCTCCATAAGAGCTAGGCTTTAATTGAGAATCACCAACAATTAGCCTACCTTTTCAATACTTCTAGGCTCTCCTCATCAGCATGACCTAAATGAAGGTGTCATAACTGAGTAGAATCTGGAACAATAGAATTAGTAGAAACTACCAAATCTCCCAAGATTGTCTCTCCACAAAGCATATAAATATCATCGACTCGCACCCCTTTCATCACTACCAAGGAACCCTTCGACACTCTTAAATTCTCTCAATTTATTATTATCCTCATACCAAGTCTACTCAATGCTCCAACTGACAACAAACTTTTATGCATTATTGGAGCATGCCTAACATCCGTGATAGTCCTAATAACACCATCATGCATCTTAAACCTCACACTTCCAACGCTTGTAATATGACAAGATGTGCCATTCTCCAAATGAATTGCTCTACCATAAATCTTCTCATAACTGACAAAAAAGCTCCTATCTGGCGTCATATGACAAGAGGATCCAGAATCAATCACCCAACTTGTAATCTCTAAAGGTGAAATACTGGCTGAAAATAATGATGTATCACTATCACATTTATCTGTATCTGATCTAACTATTGCTTGAATTGAAGCTTTCTCCTTCTTCTCTCTATTCTTTTTAAGAGCTGAACAATTTCATATGAAATGTCTCTTCTTCTTACAATAATAACAAGCACCTCTTCTAGAACCCAAGAAGTGGGATCTATGCATAGCTTCTCCAAGGCGCTTCTACATCTTATCTCTTTCTCTAAGTGAATGGAGTTGTTGCGGAAGACGTCGTCATTAGTCTTCACTTTAACCTTCCATGTCCCAAAACATATTTTCTAACAAATTTAGTGATGCCATAATTTTTCATATTACAACCAAAAGAATTAGTCATTGGTAACTAATTTAGAACAAGACAGCTAGCTCTGATACCAAACTGTTGTGAAAAAATTATATAAATGCCGAAGCAATAAAAAAGAGGATCACGCTTGTCAATTAATTATCAACCGCCAACTCAATAAAAAACAACCACCAAACAAAACAAAATAGAAGAGGAGAAGAAGACACAAAGATTTAACGTGGTTCGGATATGCCTACGTCCACAGACCCAACAAGTATTCTTTATTTCACCGAAGAGAGTACAAAAGAGAACACAAGAGAGAAATTACAAATTTATAGGTAGTAGATGGAGAGACTACCCTATAATTATAGATTGAATAATCAATTTCAACAAAGACTTGTATGCACTCAAAATTCCTAATTGATTGACAATAGAAACTAGGGTATACTAAAGAAGTGAATAGTGGTGGATGCTCTCACACATTCATACTCTACAAATATGAAGATATAAATAGGCTTCAGGGTGATAGGTTTCTTAGAGATGAAGAAAAAACAATTTTCTCATTGCCTTTGAATCATTCCAAATCTCCATGAAGTGATTGCAATGTAAATGAAAAAAGAAGATCTTAATTTCCATATGTTTCCTCCTTGCATGATTCTACAAGCCAATCAATTATCTCTTCATATTACTAAATCAATGAATATACAAATTTCTCTATTTATAAATCCATTGGTTAATTAATTGATTATGTAATCAATTAGTTTCCTATCAAAATATGCTCTCATATATTTCCACATATAGAACAATTAATTGATTAAATCAATTAGCAAATTTCTTTCCCTCTTATCAAATACTTGAATCACAAATATTCAACAATTTGCACCAGGTTAGCCCTCATGATGTTAGTTATTGTTGCATGAAAGTTCAACGAATGAACCAGATGACAAAAAAATCAGTTTGTGAGAAAAATCTAAAAAAAAAAAAATTATGCTCAAAGGTAAAATAACACTAGATTAAATGACAAAATAAATCAAAGTTTAGCTACTCTTTTATCGATTATTTTATAAACAATGTACATGACAATGGTAATTAAGGCATAATCCATGTCCTCGGTCTATTTATGTATAGCCTACATAGTCCGATGAATAATTTTAAACTAATAAATAATATGTTTAAGAACCTTATCATCGACATACCAAAACAATCTAAAACTGTATGTAGGTCCGAAATACTCTAGTTTTACACAAGAAAGAACTAAAGTGACAAGTATACTTTTGGTAGCACGAAAAAGACACTAAGGTATCCAAACTTGTGCAAGGCTAATTTCAAAAAGAAATGATACAAAGCCAACAAAAAATGGTGCCTACAAGCTTAAAATGTACTTATGTGATCGTATAAACTATGCTTTTCTCTACAAGCAGTGTAACGAAAATGTGTGAATTACCAAAAAAGCCAAAATAAAAATCCATGTGACTAAATGAGAATCTCTCACTCAGTTATAGCCAAAAATGATCATATATTTACGAGCACCAGCATATGACATCATCTCTATAAAAAGTTTAGTATAATGACATCAACTATTGACCGTATCTAGGTGATATATTGAACCAAAGATAACAAATATCAAGCATTGGAAGCCTCAACTTATGATCATTTTAAGACAACATAGGTTTCCATATAATCTAAATAAAATTACCAAATGGTATTTTTTATACAACAATGTTGCTTACACTGAGAAATTACCTTATTCAAAGCACAACATGAAACAAAAATATGCAGCTAATGCATCATTCATGTTATTGATTCTATTCACTAAATTGTTTCGAATAATACAATGTTCAAATGGTTATTACTTTACTTTCTAAGTTTAAGGATGATAATAATAAGCACGTTTAGTTACATAATAATGCAAAGAAACTACACAAAAACTAATGCAGACGCATTGAGCGGTAGATCGGAAATAGCATGGAGGGGAAATGGGGATTACAAGGTAGAAAGAAGGCAAAGACTAGAAGAAAACACTAAGGACTGTAAAATAATGTGAAATATTCTTGTATTGGGCTCAGAAATGGAAAATGTGTAGTAGAGCCAAGGTTTTAAATCTCACATATCGGTCGCGTTTTGTATCGGGGATTTTATAGACTCGTTCTCGTATCGGGGGAGATCTCGGACGAGATGAGTCTAACTTGGGATTTCGTCTCGGATTTTCATCTCGGGTCTGAAAGTTCATATCGGAATAATCTCGGGGTACATGATATGTTAAAAATGATATTTTAACAAAATGATTTTTATGAATGTTATTAAAAACATAGTAAATTAAACTTAAAATGCAAAATAACTTTATTATTCTTTATTTTGCGAAAGATCATTCATATTCTAAATCGTAAAATGCTTAAAATAGGAATATTGTTAGACAGGAAACATTAAAAGGATCCAAAACATTAAAAAAATTCAGCATAAATTGACCATAAAATACATAATTTCATAAGTAACATGTATGTAAAAAGACGAATATGAAAGTCATAAGCATTGTAAAACATATATGAACATATAATATAGTTGTTTAACAAGCAAAATGTAAAAAAGCTAAAGATTGATATGGCTAGATTTGAGTTTTTTAATTATAGTTCTAGTTCAGGCATAAATTTAAAATTTAACCAAAAAAACAAAGATCTCAGACGATATTCTAGTATTTCATCTCAGTTGATATATCATTTTATATTGCAATATCTCGGGAGATATATTCGAAAGGAGATTTAGAGTGATATTTGCTGTTTCGTTTCGGAAGGAGCCCAAAACGAGATCTCGGAGGAGATCTCATGCGATATTTGGGAGATTTGAAACAGTGAGTTGAGCATATATTTGGTAGAATTAGCATGAATAACAAATGCATACATACTTTTCTCTACTACAAACATGCAGAATAAGGTAATGTAGGATGAGTATAGCCAACAGGAACGAGAAAGCTGCGACTCATATACTTCCCATGATGCTATCGACCTTCTGTATCGGTAATCAACAAAAAGTGTGTTATTAGTCACCAGTTACCAGACTCCCCATCATGTTAATAATATTGTAATTTGACGTCCACTCACACTGCGCCATAGACTGTCTGTGGCAACCCTGGAGAAGTGACGCAGTAGGTGCCAAAAAGGGTTGCTATAGGCAAACAATGATCTGTGGAAACACTTTTTTGGGGTTGCCTTTCGCCGCGTTGCCTTAGAGTCAAAGGCAACACCTTTGCGACTCTATGGCAATATCAGTACAAGTGTTGCCACATGTACCAATACAACAACAAAAATACCCTTTTGTAACTGCCAAAAACTGTTGTAATATGTCTAGTACAGCTGGCAATTGTAATAAAGTCAACCTTTTTTACAACTGTTTCTAGTAGTTGTTAAAATTCATTTTACAATTGCTAAAAGTAATTACATCTCAACTGCTATTAATCAAAGATTTCATAATACTATAATAAATATTATTATAACGTAGTATTTTATTCGAATAAATATTTTATTTCATCATTTCAAATGGTACAAATTTTTTGACCCTATTATTGTACATTCACTCGTATATTACACAATCATTCATATTTACATATATTTCTCACTACATTGTCACTCGATTCACTCATATACAGACTCACGCATACATCCATAAACAAGAAAAATACACGAAAATGGTTATATAAACTACTACCTTTATTTTTTTCCTTCTGATGATTCGCTCGCAACTGCAACTTCTCTAGTTCAATCATGAATGGCCTCTGATACATCGGCATTACTTCGTTATTGATCGCCTTGAATTGATCTAACACAACAAAATTTATTTAATTGTAATGAAAACAAAACAAAACATAGTTATATGTAAGACGGACAGCAAACAAATTGAGTTGCGGAAAATTCAGTCGGAAAACTGAGTTACGACAAACTCAGTTGGAAAACTGAGTTATGGCAAACTCAGTTCGGCGACTTAGTTGCGCGATTTTGAGTTGCATTGCATGACTCTGAATTGCGCAACTCTGTTGCAAGACTGAGTGAATGCGCGATTCAACTCAGCTGCATGCACCAAGCACAACACTAGTGAATATTTAATGCTGCAAAAAGTTTGGCTTGCTAAAATATTTCTGAACTAATTATAACTTTGCCCTTTTGTGTAATAAAGCATAATAAGATAAGCAATGCTTTTGTGTGATGGTCGTTTACTAATATACATGATATAAGGATGAAGTATTTGCTTTTGGTCATTAAGATACCCTGAACTTTCAGGGAGTAGATGGTTAAGCTAAAATATGGATCTTAGTTGTACTAAACAGTCGTAAGAACAATGTAATTATCTGAAATTAGCACTATTTATAGACTTAACGGTACAATTGTGAATATATAATTGTACAGTTTTGCACAATGTACAGCTGAAAGTGCATTGTACAAAACAATAGCACCATTAAATTTTGGTTTATTAGACATGAAATTACAGTATGGGTCAAGAATTATAAACTGTTGATTAACTCACAACAATTATTGAAGAACTCAATGGTCCGCCTGAGGCACTTTTCTCCCTCAATAACAAAGCTCGTTTTTGCTCACTAACCTACAAAATATGCAGAATTAAGGAATGACGTATTTCTCTAAATGTGTGCAGACATGCTAACCCATACTGTAAATTTCTGAATAGCATTTTAATCGTATTTGTAAGCCTGTTGTGATATGTTCGTGACTTATAAATCATAATAACTCTTTGTTGTTTCTGGGATTAGGTTGTTACCTCTTTAACTTAAATCTTCATTCTTGTGTATAATATGATTTCAAATTTATTTCTATCACACAATTGTTCTGACTGATGGTCGATAATGATTTTGTTTCCATAACATTTTTACGAGGGATGAGAAGGAATACCGATTACGAACTGAAACAGAACCGAAACCGCATTAAACCGATTAAAACCGCATCTTAAAAAATCGCACAGAAGTAAAACCACAAAACTGATGAAACTGCACCATTAGCATAGTCCGGGTTCGGTTTTCATCCTTTTTCAAACCGCAAAACCGAAACCACACCGAATGTTACTTATATGTAAATTTTAGCGCTACCTTCTCAAGTTTAGCTTCAGGCAAATCGGCACGTTCACTACTTGGAAATCATGGAAGCAAAAGAGCAGTAATACATGCTGCAGCACTCTAACTGCACGGCTATATTGACTCAAGTTGCCAAGATTAATCATGATGTGTTGATGGAAATGTCCGATCATATAAAGGATCTACAAAAGATAACAAAACTAATATTGAACACCTTGAGATGCTATCAAGACCTGCCACCAGACAAAGCTCTTACTGTATTAGCTATAGAGGTTAAAAAGAGGCGGTATGCTACTACTGAGAAGTATCTAGAACAAGTTCTACATACTGCTTTCGGTCCATCAGAATTATGATTTGGATTACATCCTTTGCCTTGATGTCATTTAAAGTAAGACGGTATTAGGATTGGATCGATTGGTCATTACAGTAAAAGAGTTTTCATTTGCATGTGAAGATCAATTGTAACAACCCGAAAATCCGAGCCAATTTAAAATTTTTATTTTGGCAATTTTGATGAATTTTGAATATTTAAAATAGATTATTTTAAATAATAACAACGAGAAATTTAGGTTTAATAGAATGCGAACGTATATATTATATAGAGCGTCGTTAGAATATAAATAATTATATATAATTATAAAAGGAATTGAAAATGGCGCGGTAGTTCGACAATTCGATTTCAAAATTCAAATGAATGTACAGGATCCAAAATAAACCGAATTTTAGTGAAACCAAAAGTATTTGAATCTAATTGAGAGTATCTTTCAAACGAATCCGAAAGATCAAGATTTCATAGCGGGAATCAAAAGTTATGTCCAGTTGAAAATTCAGAATAGTCGCTATGCAATTCTGACCCTTAAAAAAGGAAATTTTGTAAACGACCTCGGATTTCGACGAAACCACTTTTGTCAGATCTGTGATGTCAAGTTATTTCTAGATTACAAAATTCGTAATTTTTCGAATCAATATGTGAGCGTGGCAAAGGAAAATGCGTTTGACCAGTTTCAGTTGATTTTGATCGACTGGAAAATGGCCATTTTTCAAACGGTCCCAGAATTCAATGAAATTAGTTTTGTTAGGACCATATCGTCAATACGAAGCTGGAAAATATTTTTCGGGAATTTTTAGAGACTATACGTGACCCCAGTACATTGAAATGTACGTTTAAAATAGAATATATAGATTTGAATTTTAATTTAAATGGAAACTGATCGAAACAGTCGAATCAGCTTGTGAAACATATCCCATTGTGTTCGGAATGGGGGTAACTAGCTAGGGACGACAGTCGGTGGACCTGATTTCGAGTTCGTAATAAGAAGTCAACTTTTTAATTTTTAAAATAACTAAAATATATATATATATATATTATATATCTCCTATCCCTCCTTTCTTGGTCAACATTCAATAGAAATAAAAAAAGGGCGGATCCCGATTTCCACCGTCGCCCCCTGCCATCGCGTCGCCGACCTCCAGGCGATCCGCCCTCCCCTCGTCGCTCCGCCCCCTCTATCTCTCTTCCTTCCTTCCTCTCCCTCCAACCGAACGAGATCTGAACCCTAGCGTCGCCCTTTGGCCATCACGCCACCGAACATCGGCCCCTCCTCCTACAGTCGCATCTCCTCCCCCCCCCCCCCAGTCTCCAATCGATGCGAGCCGGCCAAGCCTCAACCCGCGACGCAGACCCCCACGCATCCTCAACCACTTCTCCAACCAAATTTGAAGCTCCAACACCCCTTTTCACCCAACTCCGACTGCCTGACCTCGCCCGTGAACCCTCCTCCAGCAGAAAGGCAGCGGCTTTTTAAAATGAAAGTGAGTTTTAATTTTATTTTATTTTTATTTAAAGCATGGTTTTTAATATATGTAAATCTAGAATTTTAATGTATGTAAATCTATAATTTTGAATGTATGGAAAGCTATAATTTTTGGTGAAAACAAGGCTTTGTTTTTTTTTAGTATGGGCATTGAAAGGCAATTAGGAAAATTATATTTTTTATTTACATGAAAGGCAAATAGAAAATTGGATTTTATTTATTTGAACAGTTATTAAAAGTTTTGATTTTTACATGTATAATGCCTAGATTTTTATAGTATAAAGGTTAGACTTTGAACTGAAAAGATTTGATTTTTAAAACTGAAAAGATTTGATTATTAAAACTGAAAAGATTTGATATTTAAAAACTGAAAAGATTTGATTTTTAAGAACTGAAAAGATTAGATTTTGTAAAGGTAAAAACACGATTTTTATTCATGAAAGATTATATTTTTAGATGGGTAAAAATACAATTTTTAATAAATAAAAATCTGATTCTTATCGTATGATTAACAAAATAAAAAAATATAATTTTTATAATATAGAAAGGTTAAAAATATAGATTTTATACTAGTGGCATAATAAAAATATGATTTTTACTTAGGTAGAGTATTAAAAATATGGTTTTTGTTAAAGTAAAAATATAAAGATATAATTTTTATATAGTAATGATAATAAAAAATTCGATCTATACATATGAAGTAGAAATATAAAAATATAATTTTTATATAGAAATATGATTTTTATTTATTGAAATGAAGTAATAAAAATATAATTTTTATTTGAACAGCGTGAAAAGAATTGCATTAGAGTTTCAAACAGATCTAGACGGGTCAATAGTTCAACAGCAAAGCACGGCGGAGTGGAACCCTCGGTGAGAACTTCTCAATTTAAATTTTCTTTTTTAGTTTAAATTATATACAAGGATGTAGACGGTGCTTAGTAGCACCCGGCACATGTCGTCCACAGACCATGGAAGGCTTGTATGCTTGTTTGATGTGTTGTGAAATTTGTTTGTGATGTTGATGTGAAATCAATAATAAAATGTAGATGGTTGAAATAAATTAATTATCATTAAAAATATAATTTTTAACGTGAATGTGAATAAATAAATATTCATTTACAAACTGGACGGTTTGTTTATGTACACCTATTTGAAGGATATTGATTGGGATGATAAATTTTCACATCGCCCAACTGCACAAATAAAATCTATGTTTGATTGTTTGAAAACCCCACACGGATATTGGGGTGATATATGACATACACTAATCCCAATAATTAGTTGTATGTCGATCGATTGATTGAAAGACAGTTATAAGCATTGAATATTTATATTTGATGCTTATACAGTGTAGGGTGCACTTTGGATAATGGTTGATTATTTGTCATTGTTGATGTTTACATGCGTTGTATGGAAATCCATAGAAATAAAATCTATGGTAATTGATTGGGCCTCATTCCAGTTTGGAATAGAAATATTTGAATAGAAATATTTGAAATAGAAATATATGAAAAGAAAAATATTTGAAATAGAATATTTGAAAATAGAAATATTTGGAAATAGAAATATTTGAAATAGAATATTTGAAAATAGAAATATATGAAGCCGTGTTGATTAGATTGACGCCATTTTTACGTGAACGATATTTATATCGATTTTATTCATTTTATAATGAATATCGAAAGTGATTTCAAAATCTCATATTTTGAAAAGAATTGGAATTCGAATTGAAATTGAATAGAATTGAAAACGAACTGAAATTAAATTAAAAATCGATTTGAATTGAAATCAATTTGAAATGAATTTAAATCGAATTTATAAGAAAAAAATTCAATTTTGATTTGAATTTGAAAAGAAGCTGAAATCATTTTGAAAACGAATTTAAAACCATTTATATAACACGTTTTGGAAAGGAAATCGATGAAATATATATAATATGTATTATATATATAATGGCCTGAATAGAACGCGCTGCGGCAGTTCGCGAATTTTGACGATTGACTTCGAATTCACGTTGCGGGAGATCCGACCGTCGGATTCTCCTAAAACTGGAACCGGTCGGTTTGTATCGAAAAGAGCTTTCTAAGAATATTAGGGATTTGAAATCTAATGGTTGGATTTGGAATTACGTCCAAATCAAATTGGGAAAAGGTCGCTGTAAGTGCAGCTCGATGGCCGTTGATGGAAATCGACTGTACAGGCCTTGATAAAATTATTAAAAATAGTAATAATTTGTGTAAAATCATAAGAAATGATTTGTGAAGAATTAGGATGAAAAACTCCATATTTGAAAAGATAAAAATAAATTTTTATTTAAATGAACTAGTTTTGAACTAGAATAATAATTTATTTATTTTTAAAATAAGTAAATTGGATTTGAAAGTAACCAGAATTTCCAATAATTGAATTGGAATGGATTTGAATCGAAATTGTTTGTGGAATATTTTGATGTTGGATTTCGTGATTATACAGATATTGTTATGGAAATTTGAAAGATATATATATATATATATATATCGTTATTTCCAATACGATATTTGTTGGTCGTAGAGTTTGATATTGAATATAAGCCAATATATTTTCTATTCAGAGCCTTGTATTTAATATCAAATGTGATTTAGGTTTGCCGTGAATGGTTTCTTCATTAACACTATTCTTAAACCCAGTTGAGAAAGAGATTAAATCTTTTTATTTAGATTTAATGAAGTGTACCAATTAAATGGTATTTAATTAGAATTGAATTTGAATTGATTTTTGGGTTTATCGTGAACGGTGTTTTAAATAACACTGATTCTTTAACCCGATAATTAATGGAATGTGATTTTGGGTTTATCGTGAGCCGTGTTTTAAATGACATTGGTTCTTAACCCAGTTAAAGGCAGGATATTGATTTCTGTGAAGATTAAAACTAGGTGGGGTTTTAATGAATCTTTAATTAGATTGAAAGGGTCGAGAATGGAGTATCACCAATTTTGCTCCAAGCGATAGTTAAATCTTTAATTAGATTTGAACGTGAAATGGTAATTGAATTTACCGATAACACCGTGGTGTTAAATATGAAGTATGACCAGTTTTACTTCATGGGATGAATTGGTTGGGATTGGGAAATAAAATAAATGATTACTTCGGTGTGGTTCGCTAATCCCAACTAATTTGAATTGATATTCAAAAGAAGATTAAAGAATAAATTTAAAGAATTTATTTTTGATAAAATTAATGGGAACCTTTCCCAAAGTGCAAGAATATTTGAATAAAAGTATATTCTGAATTGGAATGAGGCATATGTTGTGTTTGTGTAACACTTATTTATTATATATGCGAGTTATTCAGAAAGATCGGGTTTATCCCATTCTGAATAACTGATTCGACGTGGTGTCAAGGATGAAGACGGTGGTCGAAGACCGGAGGTCTTCACATCATTTGGGTGATTACTGATGATCTTGATTGGGCTGTACACCCAAGAGGAAGTAATCAGTTGGTGATCGTCCAGACGTACTTGGAGATCGATGGATATGCGGGGTACTAGGTGCCTCCGGTTTCGTTCAGACCCAGAATGAACTTGTAAATGGACTGTGTGTCTGACATTGGATTTTAGTCTGTATGATTGACTTCTATTAAATATATATCTGTTTGGCGGTGGAGAATTTATTCTCTTGCTTAACGCCCTTCTCTGAGACGTACGAGTTCAGGGGTTATATATTGATGGATATCAATCGCATGGCGTGAATTTTCTGTGTGGCATGCCTAAGTGGCAATATGATCAAGGCTTCTGTTGAAAGGCAAAGTCTTGTGGTTGATGATCAAAGCATGGCCTGTGTGGCATATGTTCGTGTAGCGTTGATTCGCGAGCCACACACCCTGGTTGTGAACCAGAAACGGGAGAAGGATCCAGGGAGGGCATGCGTTTCCTTCTAGCTAGAGGTGGTGTCAGTGCTTAAACTGGCTGACATTTATATTATTTTCACCTGTGTGGTTGTTGTTGTTGCGAGGCGCCTTGGATATATCGGTCGATCCGGGACCGATAGAGTCATTGGACTCATTTACGCCCCCAAAGGGCAGGGAAACGCAGTGTTCAGGCATTTTAATCCACATCGGTGGACCGGCCCTGTGGCTTCTAAGGGTCGATGTGTTCTGTCCCTGAGATATAGGCTAGATTGTCTCGAATTCGGTAGAGGACTATCTTTTGCCTCGGTTCATAGATGGAAATCCAACTTCCAATACGTGACTGTGCGGTTTTGATTGTAGAGCCTAGTATGGCGACATGATATATGGTACCCATGCCATCTATGATTGATATTTATGACTGAAATTGTTTTGACACTATACACTTATAATAGTATCAAATGATTTGTTTTTAACGTATCAAGCATGCTTTGGCTATTACAAGGGAAAACCCTATCCTCCGGCTTGTGTTGCATTGTGATGGGACCTGGGTCTTACAATAGCTTCATTGTTCTTAATTTAGCATTGCGGTGTTGTTTTGTGCACTTGTATTCTTGGGAGAAAACCCGTTCCGTGTTATACGGCGTGGTCCCTTGATTTACCGAACTTTAAAAATAAAGATTAATAACTGTATTAGTTCTCACACCAGTCCCATGACTGACCTGGAGTTTATTGTTTTAACCTAAACTCTGGGTGCCCCTATTTTGACACGGGCATCTAGTAGTTTTGGTTTTGCAGATTTATATTCACAGGATCCTGGTTTACAACTGGAATGATATCTGGAAAGCTTTGTATCCGCATATCTCCTTCAGTTGTGTATTGTATTATTTTCCGCTGCTATGTAATTTATTGTAATCTCTGATATTTGGTAAATGTGTAATATTGATTTATACTCTGTATATTCTTGTATTCTGATGGAATTGATGTAATATACAATGAAATGTTCTTCTGTCTGCGTTCTATTTTTTCGTGTTCTCAATACAATTCGTTCTTTCTCTTCTCTTCGGAGACCAGGGAAGTTCGGGTCGTAACATCAATATCACATACTGGACAAATAAAAAAGCCTCTGCCTCAGCTTTAAACATCTTGTGTGCATCACCATCTAAGGGAATGATGTTTTTTGTTAATTGGTTTTGAAACCGAAAATACACTTTTAAAAACCGAAACCGCACTTTTAAAACCGAACTGCACCAATGGTTTTTTGTCCGGTTCCGGCTCCTACTTTGGAAAATGGCACGCTAGCTGTTTCGGGTGCGGTTTTAAGTCAAAATCGCAGCAAACCGCACCATGCTCATCCCTAATTTTAACGCACTTCTCAAGCCCATGACCTGCAATTATAAGTCGTTGACCCAGTTGCAAAATGCAATAAGGGTGAACTTGGTTTAAAAATAACCAATCTAACCACTCTGGAAAACCAGTTTTTTAACTATCACAATTTCAGATGTAATAGGCTGAACTTGACCAAACAAATAATAGTTTTGCTCACTAAAACACGTAAAAATAGTAAAAAAATCCAACTAAAGGTAGAAGTCAACCTATTTAGGTACTAAACACAGTGAGTGACTAAACGTTGAGCTTCAACAGTTAAATGCCATATGTAGATCTTGAAAATTCAGTGTTAAAATCCGCATGTAGTGAACAATATTACAGGTATGTTTTCAACAAGATAATCTGCATATAGTGGAAATTCTTTATCTGCTTAATAGTGGTAAATATTCAATCATTGAATGTTGGAATAAACTTACCCTAACAGTATTATGCAGTTTATGCAAAAAAAAAATAACAGCAAAATGGAAATTCAATCATATCAAAAGGTAGAGCATTGCATTTGACACTAACCCACTTGAAGCAATAAAATATTTTCCTATTGTTTCTTATTGCCACTAAATTCTCAGAGCTATAATAGAAATCAAAAAAATATACCCTTAGAGTGTAGTCAGTTTGCAAGCTGCTTTCAACCCCTTCCATTGCGGTTGCCTGCATATTTTCATTATAGAAGTAGTTAACTACATTGTATCTAATCCATTGACTTCCTTGTAAGTAGAATGTGTTAAAACTTCACCTTCATGAATAGATCGACCTCTGCTTCAGGGAGAATTCCTTGTGCCTTCTCCCTTCTTGCCAATTCAGTTAAAAGATCTGTGTCATTAATTTATTTAATTTAGATTCATTCACATTTTAATCAATAAAATTTCAAATCAATATTTTTTGAAAAAGGTAACATACCATATCTAGCACCAACGCCTTGACATCTAGCTGAAAAGTCCAGTATTTTTTTCATGGTCATTTCTCCTACATGTATATCATTTTTACTATTGTAGGCTGATGTTTTTTGTGGTACAAACTCATTAGGCCTATATCCATTGTATGTAACTTCTCATACTATATGTAATTTTTAGTACCATTCCCATGTTATACCACAAAAAACATACAAGTGCACTTGAGTTAATTATCACATTATGCAGTTGAACGGACCTTCAATTCAGGGTCAAATTTTCCTGCTAGAGCTAGTAAAAGAGTAGTCTTTCCTGAAGATGGAGGTCCCTAGAGATACGTACATAATTTGTTTGTACAACTGGCGTTTATACATTCCTTGATGGATGTATTATTCCAAATGCATTATTAAGGATTGTATGTTTAGTTCTCTTAGCTAGTGTAATCCCAACCAAGCCTAAAGCAAACTCAGCCAAATTTCTAGCTGATTTCAACAGTAGAGTATATATGCTAACATGTATCATTTCAAAAAACTATAGAGTATACTGCTAACATGTATCATTTAAAAAAACTGTAGAGTATATTGCCAACTTAGCATGCAAAAAAAGTAAATAATTTCAAAAAGGAAAAAAATTAATCAAATATCTGATTTGTATTAGTTTAGACATTTCATCCTACATTAAGTCCTAGAACATCCTTAGGGATTTCACTAGCAAATCAGTCAACATGAAGGAATAGGTATCCATATAACTTCATAAATAATTGAATAGGGCTGCATATTTGCCTAGAGTAACAAAGTTCTTTGAAAACTATCTCGTGTCTCTAATATACTACATGCCAACATTTTATTACAATAATTCCTATAACCTCACAAATTATATCGACTTGAATGTGTAGAAGCTAGGAGAAGCTAATTACTCAAGTTATAACATGGATTTGAATGCATGAAGAAGAAACCACAGTAAGAAACTTACATCATACGATTGATTTGAGCTAATGTTTGAAACGATCCATATTGGTTGTTTGAATTAATTTGATTGTGGATGTAGCCCACTGAAAAGCCCAGGGAACTTGTCGTCAATGAACTTATATCTAATTCCATCTCATCAATGAACTTGTCGTCCCTACAGTACACACCATGACATAATAAACGAACCAGACTAATACTCATTTATCGTATTTGACAAAAGTACTCATTGTAAATAATTTCTTATCTGTGTCTTTTAAAGACGTGGTAAAACATTGTCTTCCTCATCATCTCCTAGAGAATCTACTATCTACATAATCAGACTAATACGCATTTATCGTATTTGACAAATGTACCTAATGTGAACTTGCCATAAATTTGAAGCTACAATAGCATAATCTCCAGGAAATTAAAGCAATCCAAAATATGAGTATTTGAATTCATTAAAATATCACTCCAGAACACAGAAATTGATATTTCCTTGAAACCGAATCCAGGTCAGAACAATTTACCCAAATTAAAGAGAATCGAGTGGAGGACTTTGGAGTTATGGTTTTGAATGTGGCAACTAGAATGATTTCATCATACTCACGTAGTCCAAAAAGGCCCGTTACTCAGTGACGAGACAGCCGGAAATGGTCGTTGAAGGTAATCGCGGTCACGGTTGGGAGTGGCGTAGAAGTATTCAGATCCAAGATGACTTTGCGATTTTATGGAAAAATCATGGATTATCCTCAAAAGATTATGCTCTCCATCGCCAAAGAGCAACGAAATTGGAAGGAGCTGATTTTGGATCTGATTTAGAAATTAGGGGGTGAAAGAAAATTAGGGATCCAAATGAAAAAGAAACAAAGGAAAATAACATGAATTATATTTCAGCGGGAAAATGAAAATTTGGAGCAAAGTAGTTAAGGGGTGAAGGGAAAATCTAATTGATGTGGATCACTAATCTGGACCGTTTGATCGTGTTGACGTGGATTGATAATTTTATTCATGTGGGTAATGCAACGTATGTTGATATCTATGCTAACACATTAAAGCGTGTGTTGCAATAGACAAAAAACAGCATAGAAATGGCAACATTGTAGCTAGCAACACCATGGATTTTCGTTGTGACAGGTCATCTATGGCGTAGTGTCATTTTCACAACAGTAAGTTGCTACGAATCCCAAAATCTGTAAATGTTACATCCTTAACATCCAAGCTACCAAGTCTACCCAAACTTAACTCACCTAGCCCAGAACCTAGGCTCTTATTTAAATAGACCCTATGAGAATATTAGTTACACTAGCCTTGCTATGTTATGGAACCTTAACAAAAGCAACACAAATGATAATTTCCCTGCCCAAGTTACTCACATCCTGTAATGTTTAAGCCCAATTCAGCAATGCACATGTTAATTCTTGTATTCATGAGTCTGAGCTTCAGAAAAGAATACCTATTCTTTGTTAAATAATGATTGGACCATATCTTCTAAGCCTGCCTTCCTAACACTCCAAGCCCTTGTATGTTTCATGGATGTTCAGTATTTCACATCAAGCCCCCATCTCATTAAAGCCATTCTACCTACATCACCAGGTTATCTACAACTCACATCACCTAATCACCTGCCCATGTCACCAATAAAAAAGTGAAAACTGCATATGATGAAGATAAAGTGTGTTAAATTTAGGTGATACAAAACATAAATATATGGAAAGTAAATATTTGTTAGTATGGAAATACATGAATTAATTGATTGCATTTGCATGAGATGGAAAGAAATAAATGCAGGCATTAATCTCTTCCATCTATGCTAAATAAATGGATTGATTTACTTCATATGTTTACACATTTGTTGCAATGGTAATTTGCCTCCATTATATTATTACCATATGTTGGTAATTTAATTGATGACTCATATAGATTTGCACTGGCTATATATTGAGAGATAGACTTTAGTGTAAATCTATCCTGGCATTGAGCCAGTGATCCCTAATGGTTTCTCTTCTTTTTAAGCCTGTTTTAGGTTTGGATATGTAAACTCTTATTTTGTAATCTCTTGTAATTCTCTTTTATGAAATAAAATCTGTCTCTTTTGGACTGGACGTACACTATCTCGATGATAGTGGAACCAGTATAAATATTGTGTGTCTCTTTGTTTCTCTGTTATAGTTATTTACTATTTGTTTGATGTAATAGAATAATTTTTGTTAGATGAGATTGATATTCAATTGGCAAATCTAGATCTTGTTTATTATGCTTCCGCATTCGCGCAATATGACGACCCAAACTTCCCCGTAAACGAAAGCTCAGATTGCTTTGAGAACAACACACATCAGGATACAAACAGAAGAATATTTCATTGCTTATTACAAGAATATCACAGAGTATAAATGAATAATTTACATTTGATAAATACAATAATATCAGAGATTTAAATTAAATTTTAAATAGCAGCGGAAAGATAATACAAAATGCAATCGAAAGAAACACACGGCTACAGAGATTTCCGAATATCACTTCAGTTGTAAACCAGGATCCTGTGAATATAATATCTGCAAAACCTAAAACTACTAGCTACCCATGTGGAAAATATGGGCACCCAGAGTTTAGGTTAAAACAATAAACTCCAGGTCAGTCATGGGACTGGTGTGCGAAATAAAATAGTTATTAACTTGATTTTAATGTTAGGTAAATCACGGGACCACGCCGTATAACACGGAATGGGTTTACTCCACATGAACCTTAGTTTAAAATAAAACAACGTAATGCTTTTGGAAAAATAAAGCTATTATAAGACTCAGGTCCCACCACACAATGAACGCAGTTGGAGGATAGAGTTTTCCCTTATAACAGCCAAAAATGCTTGATACGCGAAATTTCATCTTTTATTTTTACTATAAGTGAAGAAATCAACTTCGAATATAAATGTATCAATCATAGGCGGCATGGGTACCATATATCATGTCGCCATACTAGTTCTACAATCAAAACCGCATGATGTCGTATTGAAAGTTGGATTTCCATCTATGAACCAAGGCAAGGCATAGTCATTCCATTTCGAGACTCTCTATCCCGAGCTTCAGGCTTCAGCCACAACTGTACCTAGGTAACATGCAGGGCCAGTCCACACTAAGTGCGATGTTGGATTCATAATTCCTAAGCATGCATTTCCCCGCCTTATGGGGCATAAAATAATCTGGTCAGTAATATCGACCAAAACATCTATCAACATATATATCCAAGGCGCATCTCTATCCATCAAGTAATAATAAGCAACATCCACATGAGTAAAATGTCAGAGCTTGCAAAATGCTGACACCACTCCAAGTTAGTAAGAAACACAATGCCCTCCCTGTTTTCCTCTCCCGTTTCTGGTTCATACCGAAGTGTGAGGCTCGCGAAGTAACGCTATACACAAAGCTATGCTAATTAAAGCTGTGCTTTGATCATCATCCACAAGGCTCTTCTTTTCAACAAAAGCCGTGATCATTTGCATCTTAGCATGCCACATTGTCAATCAATACCATACCATTGATTTCTGCCAATATATAATCCTATGTCTCAGAGAAGGGTGTTAAGCAAGAGAATAAATTCTCCGCTACTAAACAGATACATATTTAGCAGAGATCAACGAATACAACATAAAGGAATACAACGTCAGACATACCATCCATTTTATCAAGGCAATACAACATAAAGTCTGTTCTTGGTCTGAACGAAACAGGAGGCACCTTATTCCTCATCCCATATGTCCATTATAGAAGAGAGGTCCTCGCAGATCCGTCGATCTCCAAGTACGATTTGGACAATCACCACTTATTACCTTGTCTTGGGTGTACGGCCCAATCAAGACATCAGTAATCACCCAAACGATGTGAAGATCACCGGTCTTTAACCACCGTCTTCATCTTCGACTCTTGATCGTCGTAGTAATTATTCAGAATGGGTTAAACCCGGTCTTTCCAAATAATTCGCGTATTTTATAAACAAGTGTTTTAAAAACATATCATATGCCTCATTCCGATTCAGAATATTCTTTTAATAAAATATTCGCATTATTAGGGAAAGGTTCCCATTAATTTTATCAAAAATAAATTCTTTTAAATTTATTCTTTAATCTTCTTGAAATTAACAAGATACATTAAAACATCAATTTGGTTTTATTCTCCAAAAATCATTATTTAATGATTATTCAAATTTGATAAATTAATCTTATCTTTGACGTGGTTAAAGAACCAATATCATTAAAAACACAGTTCACAACAACCCAAAATCCAATTTATTATCTTAAATTCCAATTAAATATTAATTAATTTGATTTTTATTCTAGTTAATAACTAGTTCATTTCGATAAAAATATATTTTTATCTTTTCAAATATGGAATTTTTTATCCAAAATCTTTTCAAATCATTTATTATGATTTGACGTAATCTTTCCATATTTTTTTTTTATAATTTATCAAGACCCGTACAGTCGGTTTCCAATAATGGCCACCGAACTGCACTTACAACGACCTTTTTGTAAGAACCTGTAACTTCCCCGGTTAGGAAAGAGCGGATTACTATGAGGACAAGACGAATCAGAACGCAAACAGAAGAACATTTCATTACTTATTACAACAATTCATCAGAATACAAGAATATACAGAGTATTAACAAATAATATACATTATAAAATATCAAAGATTACAATACATTACATAGCAGCGGAAAATAATATAATACACAACTAGAAGTAATACACGGATATAGAGCTTACCGAGTATCGTTCCAGCTGTATATCAGGATCCTGTGAATATAAATCTGCAAAACCAAAACTACTAGCTGCCCGTGTGGAAAATAAGGGCACCCAGAGTTTAGGTTAAAACAGTAAACTCCAGGTCAGTCATGTGACTGGTGTGAGAACTAAAACAGTTATTAATCTTTACTTTAAAGTTAGGAAAATCAAGGGACCACGTCGTATAACACGGAACGGTTTTCCTCCCAAGAATACCAGTTCATAAAACAACAGCGCAATGGTAAATAAAGAAAATGGAGCTATTATAAGACCCAGGTCCCATCACACAATGCAACGCAAGCCGGAGGATAAGGTTTTACCTTATAATAGCCAAAGAATGCTTGATACATTTAAAAACAGATTATTTTGATATTAATGTAAGTGTATAGTGTATAAAACAATTTCAATCATAAGTATCAATCATAGACGGCATGGGTACCATATATCGAGTCGCCATACTAGGCTCTACATTCAAAACCGCAAATGTCACGTATTGGAAGTTGGGTTTCCATTTGTGAACCAAGGCAAAAGATAGTCCTCTACCGATCCGAGACGCTCTAGCCCGTGTCTCAGGATCAGAGCTGGAGTGACCCTTGGAGCGACAGGGCCGGTCCACCGATGTGGATTAAAATGCCTGAACACTGCATTTCCCCGCCCTTTGGGGCGTCAATGAGCCAACAAATGACTCCATCGGCTTCACATAGTCACCGATATATCCGAGGCGCCTCGCAACAGCAACAACCACATAAGTCAAACCCGTCAGGGCGTGTAAAACCACAAACGCCACTTCTAGATAGAAAGAAACGCATGTCCTCCCTGAGGTCCTTCTCCCGTTTCTGGTTCACAACCGGGGTGTGAGGCTCGCGAATCAACGCTCCACAAAGCTATGCCACACAGGACGTGCTTTGATCATCAACCACAAGACTTTGCTTTTCAACAGAAGCCCTAGTCAATTGCCACTTAGGCATGCCACATAGGCAATTCACTCCATGCATTTGATATCCATCAATAAATAACCCCTGAGCTCGTACGTCTCAGAGAAGGGCTTTAAGCAAGAGAATAAATGCTCCGCCGCCAAACAGATATATATTTAATAGAAATCAATCACACAGAATAAAATCCAATGTCAGACACACAGTCCATTTACAAGTTCGTTCTGGGTCTGAACGAAACCGGAGGCACCTAGTACCCCGCATATCCATCGATCTCCAAGTACGTCTGGACGATCACTAACTGATTCCCTCCTCTTGGGTGTACGGCCCAATCAAGATCACCAGTAATTATCCAAACGACGTGAAGACCTCCGGTCTTCGACCACCGTCTTCATCTTCGACACCACGTCGAATCAGTTATTCAGAATGGGATAAACCCGGTCTTTCTGAATAACTCGCGTATATAATAAACAAGTGTTACACAAATACAACATATGCCACATTACAATTCATCAGTCACTAACCGTAAATTAGCAAGAGAATAATTCCCCAAACAAACATTAACCCCGAAGGTCGAAACCAACATCAGATCAATACCCAGGAAACCATTCATTTTAACTAATCTTCAGTTAGTTGCTCAATTTCACATTCTTAGGGATAGTTCCCATTAATTTTATCAAAGATAAATTCCTTAAATTTATTCTTTAATCTTCTTTTGAATATCAATTCAAACCAAAATTATGGTTTATCCAAACTAGCCGGGATTAACGAACCTTACCAACATAATCATTTGTTTTAATTTCCCAATCCCAACCTATTCATCTCATGAAGTAAAACTGGTAATACTTCATATCTAACACCACGGTGTTATCGGTAAATTAAATTACCATTTCACGTTCAAATCTAATTAAAGATTTAACTATCGCCTGGAGCAAAACTGGTGATACTCCATTCTCGATCTTTTTAATGTAATTAAAGATTCATTAAAACTCCACTTAGTTTTAATCTTTAACTGGGTAAAGGAACCGATGTCATTTAAAACACGGTTCACGATAAACCCCAAAATCACATCACATTTCAATCAGTCCCTAAACGTAAATTAGTAAGAGCACAGTTCCTTAAATATTAACCCCGAAGGCCGAAACCAACATCAGATCAATATCCAAGAAACCATCCAACTTAACTAATCCCCAGTTAGTTCTTAATTTTCTTAACTCCATTTGGGTTTAAGAACAGTATTATTAAAGATACCGTTCACGACAACCCAAAATCCCATTTATATTAAACACAAGGCTCTGAATAGAAAATATATCGGCTTATATTCAATATCAAATTCTGAAACCAACAAATATCGTACTGGAAATAACGATATAAATATATCTTTCCAATTTCCATAACAACATCTGTATAATCACGAAATCCAACATCGAACTATTCCGAGGATAATTTCGATTCAAATCCATTCCAATTCAATTATTGGAAATTCTGGTTATTTTCAAATCCAATTTATTTATTTAAAAATAAATAAATTATTATTCTAGTTCAAAAACTAGTTCATTTCAATAAAAATATACTTTTATCTTTTCAAATATGGAAATTTTCATCCCAATTCTTCCCAAATCATTTCTTATGATTTTACACAAATTATTACTATTTTTAATAATTTATCAAGGCCCGTACAATCGATTTTCATCAACGGCCATCGAACTGCACTTACACCGACCTTTTCCAAATTTGATTTGGACATAATTCCAAATCCAACCGTTAGATTTCAAATCTTTAATATTCGTTAGAAAGTTCTTTTCGATAAGAACCCAACGGTTCCGGTTTTAGGAGAATCCGACAGTCGGATCTCCCGTAATATCCATTTGAAGTCAATAGTCGAAATTCGCGAACTGCCGTAGCGCGGCGCGTTCTATTCAGGCCATTATATATATATTATATATATTTCGTCGATTTCCTTTTAAAACGTATTTTATAAATCGTTTTAAATTCATTTTCAACACGATTTTAACTTCCATCTCAAATTCAAATCGAAATTGAATCTTTCCAATATAAATTCGTTTTAAATACATTTCAACTCGATTTCAATTCAAATCCATTTCAATTCAAATCGGTTTCAATTCAAATCAATTTCAATCTAAATCGGTTTCAATTCAAATCGATTTCAGTTCAATTTCAATACGTTTTAAATTCAATTCAAAACGATTTAAATTCTATTTCAATCTAATTCGAATTTCAATTCTTTTCAATTTAATTCGAATTTCAATTCTTTTCAATTTAATTCAAATTTCAAATTATTTCAATTTAATTCGAATTTCAGTTCATTTGAATTTAATTCGAATTTTAATTCATTTCAATTTAATTCGAATTTCAATTCATTTCAATTTAATTCGAATTTCAATTCATTTCAATTTAATTCGAATTTCAATTCATTTCAATTTAATTCGAATTCCAATTCATTTCAAATATCAGATTTTGAAATCACTTTCGATATTCATTGTAAAATGAATAAAATCGACAGAATTCCCGTTCGTGTTAAAATGGCGTTTAACTACTTAACACGGCTTCACATTTCAATATTCACTAAATATTATTTTAAAATATTCGATAATTCTGAACTGGGATCAGACACAGTCAATTACCATATAATGTGATTATGTGGATTTCACACAACAAATATGTATAACAATAATGAAAACTGCAATCCATCATCCAAAGTGCATTCTACACTGTATAAGCATTGAATATAAATATTCAACGCTGACACAGTCTGTCAATCAATCGATCGACATACAACTAATTATTGGGATTAGTGTATGTCATATTTCATCCTAATACCCGTGTGGGGTTTTCAAACAACAAACACAGGTTCTATTTGTGCAGTTGGGCGATGTGTAAAATTTAACGTCCCACTCAATATCAGTCAAATGTGTGTATATAAACAAATCATCCGATTTGTTTATAAATATTTTATTTTATATACACGTCAAAAATTATATTTTTAACTATAAAATGTTTATTCAATCCACATCACACAATCAATTTTCAAAACACATCAATCAAACAAGTCATCCATGGTCTGTGGACGACGAATGTCGGGTGCTACTAAATACCGTCTGCATCCTAGTATATATTTCAAACTAGAAATAATAATAAAAGTGAGGAGTTCTCACCGACTAGCTAAACCAATACACCGCGACTCTTCATATGTAGAAATCTTCGCCGTGTTTCCAACGCAGTCATTTCACGCTGTTCATATATAAAAATCACATTTTTATAATGGCACTTCATACATAAAAATCATATATTTTTACCACGCTTCTTTCAATATAAAAATTATATTTTTATATTTCTACTTCTTATATAAAGATCAAATTTTTATTCTAATGATATCCATATAAAGATCATATCTTTATCATAGTGAAAACATTATAAAAATCGTATTTTTATCTATAAAGATCACGTTTTTACATTGCCACTCAAACGATAAAAATCGCATTTTTACCTCGCTAGCTAGATAATAAAAATCATAACTTTATGGATCAAAAATCATAGTTTTACTAATCTAACAATCTAAACTTCACATATTAAAGTCTGATCTAGTTTAATTTATAAAATTCAGTCTTTTAAATTAATTATACTAAATAGAATAAAATAAATAAAAGAAAGAAGAAAGAGGTAAAAACTTACTGTTTTGGATTTGTTTTCCATAAAGGGGGGGGGGGAAGAGTGGAGCTCGAGGATCGAGGAGGAGGCAGGTGGCATGGTTGTGCCTGGTGCGGGTGGAGGCGGCAGCGTCGGAAAGGGGAGGGGGTGCGGTTTTGGGCAGCGGTCTTGTGGATTGGAAGGGGAGTGAGAATCGTGCGAGAGGGGAGGGAATGGGTTGCGATTTCAGGAGAAGAAGGAGGGAAGACAGAAGAGGAGGAGGGGAAGAAGGAGGGGAGGCGCACCGGGGGGTGCGGCGGCGCTCTACCTGGAGGCGGCGGCGGGTTCGGCTAGGGCAGGCGGATTTTCTCCTTTTTTATTTTAAAACTAAAATCTACGGGGAGAGATAAGAGGGAAGGGGGGCTAATATATAAAATTTAATTTAATTATTATTTATTTCCAATAAAAGTTGACTTTTCGTTTGAATTCGAAATCAAGTCCACCGACTGTCATCCATAGCTAATTACCCCCATTCCGAACACAATGGGATATGTATCGCAAGCTGATTCGATCGTTTCGATCAGTTTTCATCAAAATCAACATAAAACTCTATATATTGAATTTGAACACGCATTTCAATTTACTGGGGCCACATACGAACTCAAAAAATTCCAAAAAAATATTTTCTAGCTTCGTATTGACGATACGGTCCTAACAAAACTAGTTTCGTCAAATTCCGAGACCGTCTGAAAATGGCCATTTTCCACTCGATTAAAATCAACTAAAACTGGTCAAATGCGTTTTCCTTTGCCACACTCACATATTGATTTGAAAAATTATGAATTTTGGAATCTGGCGATAACTTGACATCACAGATCCAACAAAAGTGGTTTTGTCGAAAACCGAGGTCGTTTGCAAAATTTCCATTTTTAAGGGCCAGAATTCCATAACGACTATTCTGAATTTTCAACTGGGCATATCTTTTGATTCCCGCTATGAAATTTCAATTCCTCTGATTCGTTGGAAAGATTTTCACAATTAGATTCTAATATTTTTGGTTTTGCTAAAATCCGGTTTATTTTGAATTCTGCACGTTCATTTGAAATTTGAAATTGAATTTTCAAACTACCGCGCCATTTTCAATTCCTTTTATAATTTAAAATAAATATTTATATTCTAATGACGATTCAAATAAATATATACATTCGAATTCTATTCAAAATAAATTCCTCGAAGTTATTATTTAAAATAAATCATTTTAAATACTCAAAATTCACTAAAATTGCCAAAATAAAAATTTTAAATTGGCTTGGATTTCCGGGTTATTACACTTTTCCAAATTTGATTTGGACATAATTCCAAATCCAACCGTTAGATTTCAAATTTCTTATATTCACTGGAAAACTCTTTTCGATACGAATCTGACGGTTCCAATTTTAGGAGAATCCGACGGTCGGATCTCCCGTTACATCAATTTGAAGTTAATGGTCGAAGTTTGCGAATGGTCGCTGCACGGTGCGTTCTATTCAGGCCATTAAATATATATAATATATATTATATATATTTCGTCGATATCCTTTAAAACATTTTTTATAAATCGTTTATAAATTCGTTTCAAAACAATTTTAACTTCAGTTTCAATTTTAAATCAAAATTGAATATTCTATATCTTAATCATATTAAAATAATAATATTTTCAAAATATTAGATTTTGAAATCACTTCTTTTCAATATTCATTTAAAATGAATAAAACCAATCGATAAACCCGTTTGGGTTAAAATGGCGTTTCTATACTTAACCTGGCTTCATATTTTTATATTTTTGTGTCCAACCAAAATCGGACATCAAAATCATAGTCTTATACTTCACTGTATATTATTTTAAAATATTGCTTATTTTAAATTATTCTTTACTTTAAAATATTCTTTATTTTAAAATAATCTTTTACATTAAAATGTTCTTTTATATTCCTTTACATTAAAATGTTATTTTACATAAAAATGTTCTTTAATATTCTTTTACATTAAAATGTTATTTTACATAAAAATGTTCTTTACCACTAGAAATGTTTCTTTACATTATTTACATTAAAAATGTTTGATTACATTATTTACCTTAAAAATGTTTGATTACATTAAAATGATTCTTATATTTTGTTGGCAATTCTATTTCAACAAAATGACTAAAAAGTGACAACTTCATTTTGTTAACAATTCTATTATTGCAAAATGAATTAAAATGATTACTTCATTTTATTTACAATAATCCAATTCAACAAAATTGACATTTTTGTTTTGATACAAATCTATTTAACAAAAATGTTATTTTTGTTTTGATACAAATCTATTTAACAAAAACGTTATTTTTGTCTTGATTATTTCATTTCAACAAAAAAAAATGATATTTTGGCTTCAACTATTTTATTTCAACAAAAATGTAAATTTTGTTTTCAACTATTTTATTTCAATATAAATGTCATTTATATTCTAAAATGCCTTTTTAATTCTAAAATGTCTTTTTAATTCTAAAATGTTATTTTATTCTATAATGTACTTTTTACATTATAATGTCTTTTCTTTCTAAAATGTACTTTTTTACATTATAATGTTATTTTCATTCTAAAATATTGTTTATTATAAAAACATTGTTGATTTCTGAATCGGAATGCGACTCAATCAATTACCATATAATTTCAGTTATATGGATTTCATACACCGCGGGTATACAACAATAATGATAAACACTCATTAAACAGTCCGTTCACATCCATGGTGAAATTTACCACTATGTGAGCATTAAAATAAATAAATAACGCTCATCACAGACTGTCAATCCATCGATTGACATTCAAATAAATATTGGGACTAGTGTATGTCAAATATCGTCCCAATACCTGTGTGGGGTTTTCAAACTACAACATTTTATTTAAATAACTTATTGGTTAACAAATTCAACCAATTCTAATTCAGATTTAATTATTTTCTGTTTAGCCAGTTTTACAGTGTTTAAATTATAAATAAATATTTATAATTTAATTTCAACTACCATATTTATGTTAACATTATTTTTAATACTTTCAACATTTCAACATCACAAACAACACAAAATATAGTCAATTTAAATCATCCATGGTTTGTGGACGAGGAAAGTGATCTAACAAACACTGTATACAGTTTATAATAGTAAAACTGATAAAAGTCTAAACTGGCAATCGTATATAATTTTCAGTTATGAAAATAAATAAATAACTGTGCAGAATTTTTAGTGAGGGGTTCTCACCTTTAGTTTCCACTCCGTCAGTTCTCAATTGAACGATTTGGATTTTGTTCGCTTCTAGTCGGTTCCATCGCAATCTGTTTTCAAGCGGATTATATTAAAAATCACATTTTTAACACCGCCTTATATATAATTAAAAATCACATTTTTAATTCGATGATCTTATATATAAAAATCATATTTTTTATATTGTCATTTCTATTTTTAATAGCAATGTAAATTTCATTTTAATAACCATGCGATTTTTATATTAAAACAATGTCCTTTTTATATTACAAAACAAATGCTATTTATTTATAAAACAATGTTCTATTTAATATACATAAAACAATGTTAATTTCTTTTTACAAAAACAATGTTGTTTTCCATTTAAAAACAATGCTATGTTTCCCTTTAAAAACAATGCAAATTTTCTTTTGAAAACAATGCAATTTTATATCTTATAAACAATGTTTTCTTTTTATTACAAAACAATATTCTTTTAATGTTTTACACAATGTTATGTTTTCTTCTTTTAAAAACAATGTTAAGTTTTCTTTAAAAAACAAGGTTCTTTTTATTTTAAAACAACGTTCTTTGCATTTCAAAACAACGTTCTTTTTCAAAACAACGTTCTTCTTTTATTTCAAAACAACGTTCTTCTTTTATCTCAAAACGATGTTCTTCTTTTATATTAAAAACAATGTACTCTTTACTTATAAAACAATATGATTTTTATTTTACAAAAACAATATGATTTTCGTTTACAAAACAATATGGTTTTCATTTACAAAACAACATGATTTTCATTTACCAAACAATATTCTTTTTATTTTCAAAAACTTGTTCTTTTTATTATCAAACACTTGTTCTTTTTAATTTGAAAACAATGTTCTTTTTAATATGAAAACAATGTTCTTTTAAATTTGGAAACAATGTTCTTTTTATCTGAAAACAATTTTCTTTTAATTTGAAATTAAACTAAGTATTAGTTAAGTAAGGAAATTCAAAACCTTTCTTTGTTAATTCCTTTCTGAATTACTCCAGGCATCGACTCCAGCCCATTCAAAGAAGCTTCGCCCTAGGGTTTTGAAACCGCGCCAACTACGTCGACCTTGACGATGATCGTCCACCACCACGCCAGAGCCGCCACCAAGACCTCCCACCACCACCAAGATCCCAACTTGGTGGCCAGAATCGCCATGAAAACTGCCGCGAAGTCGATGGCTTTGAGCCAAAATTCCTCACAAATCACTCCACTACAACTGATCATTTACGTATAGCTTTGAAGATCGAGAAGAGCACCTCCATTTTTGTTTTGGAATTAGGATTAAATTCGAAGTATAGAAAGGGAAATCGATGAAGCAATTTGGGATTCATTCAGCCCTTGATCGCAATAAGAGGGCGGCGGCTTCCAGATGGTTAGGGTTTGAGAAATTGAAATTAAAATACGGTGTATTTATAATAGTATTTCTATTTCTATTTTATTTATTTAATTCTATTTAATTCAAATAATATCAGTTTAACACCATGAACTCCAAATCAAAACCAACGAGTGTCGCCCTAGCTAAAAACCCCCATCTCGGACACAATGGGATATGTTTCGCAAGCCCGTTCGACTGTTTCAATTGGTTTTTCATTAAATTTTAAATATAAATCAATATATATTTAATTTAAATGTACATTTCAATTTACTAGGGCCACATACTGACTCTAAAATCACAGAAAATTTATTTCTAGCTTTGTTTTGACGATATGGTCCTAACGAAACTAATTTCGTTGAATTTCGAGACCGTTTGAAAAATGGCCATTTTCAAGTCGATTAAATTTGACTGAAATTGACAAAACACATTTTCTTTTACCACACTCACATATTAATTCTAAAAATTATGAAAATTTAAACCTAGCAATAATTTGACATTCTGGTTCCAACAAAAGTGGTTTCGTCGAAAACGGAGGTCGTTTGCAAAATGACTATTTTTAAGGGTTATATATTATATTAAAATATATATAAATTCTACAACGACTTTTTTGAATTTTAAACTGGGTATAACTTACAATTTATAAAGTGAAATCTCAGTTTCTTACATCCATTAGAAAGATATTATTAAACAGATTTAAATATTTCTTATTTCGTCCAATTTTGACTTATAATGAATTTTGTACAGTCAATTGAAATTGGAAATCGAATTTTCAAATGTCATGCCATTTCTGGCTCATTATATAACTAAAATATACTTATTCATTCTAACTTTGATTTAAATAAATTTTTCATCATTATTATTTAAAATAATTCATTTTAAATATTCAAAACCCATTAAAATTGTTAAAATAAAAATTTTAAATTGGTTCTAATTTTCCAGGTTGTTACACATAATCTTTTCGCACAACAGATTGGTATCAAAGTGGGGTTATTTGTTTTAAATTATTCATCTATTATTTTTACAAAGTTGGTAGATTCAGTGGTGATTATGTTATTCGTATTTTGGAAGAAAAGGAGACTTTGGTGGAGAAGATTATGTTAGAGAGAAAAGCGTTCTAGGCTTGGAACTTTGATGTAGTTTGAGCTTTGGATTCTCATTAAGGTGGAGTTATATATTTGTTCACGGCCTGACCTAACCTTTGAAAAGAGGACTCTTTGTAGAAACAGCTTGGCGAAACTGCTTAGAGGTGGCAGCGACCGAAGACGAACCGTTGAGAGTGTTAGCGACCTTTCCAAGTGTTTGAGGACTCTGTATAACTTCAAGTTCAGTTGAGAAGTACTCGCATTGTATGAGAATTATGTGATAAAGAGTTTAGTGTATTGAAGAGACCATTGGATTTAGAAAATGGATTTGATGTAGATGATTTTGATGATGGATTTGGCGCCACTCAGACCTATCGACTTGTGATATCGCCTTGGAGAGTTCAGTTCATAAAGATGATTTTGGCGAATTTTGTGCCACTATGATACATTGTCGATTTTGTGATGTTGTCTTAAAGGAGGTGCCACATGCAGATATGTGGAAGGAGAGAGAATTATGTTGCATACAGAGATTTGGATTTTGTCTCTATTTTTTTTGAATTAGTGATTGTGAGAATTATTTTTGGCCTTGGTGGTGTCAAAATTATTTCGGAATCTGCCCTCTTTTGAGTTTAGATATTTGCAACATTTTGTTGATGGGCCGGGACGTAGTCTGAGCTTGTTAACATGGTGTGATAGGGGGTAGCTTTGCTGGAACCCATTACGTAAATATTCATTTTTGGTTTCTATCTCATTGTGAGATTTTTATTTAAGGTGGAGTTCTGTTGAAGAGCTTTTATGTTGTGAAGAGAATTTTATTTGAGATGGGGTGTTGGAGATTATGTGATTTTGCATCAAGGTGGAGTGTTAAATTAGGTGATACAAAATCACAAATAGATGGAAAGTAAATATTTGTTAGTATAGAAGTGCATGAATTAATTGATTTCATTTGCATGATATGGAAAGAAATAAATGCAGGCATTAATTTCTTCCATCTATGCTAAAATAATGGATTGATTTACTTTCTATATTTGCACATTTGTTGCTATGGTAATTTGCCTCCTTTATATTATTACCATATGTTGGTAATTTAATTGATGACTCACATAGATTTGCTCTGGCTATATATTAAGGGACAGACTTTAGTGTAAACCTATCCTTGTTAAATTTGGTGATACAAAATCACAAATTGATTGGAGCAAATTTGCAAAGAATGGAAAGTAAATATTTTTATACTGGGAATGCATTGATTGCATTTGATGAGATGGCAGAGAAATAATTGAAGAGATTAATTTCTTCCATCTATGCTAAAGAAACATATTGATTTACTTCCTATGTTTGCACATTTGTTGTTATGGTAATTTTCCTCCATTATATTATTACCATATGTTGGTAATTTAATTGATGACCCACGTAGATTTGCACTGGCTATATATTGAGCGATAGACTTTAGTGTAAACCCATCCTGGCTTGGAGCCAGTGATCCCCAATGGTGTCTCTTCTTGTTAAACCTGATTGAGGCTTGGATATGTAAACTCTTATTTTGTAATCTCTTGTAATTCTCTCATATGGAATAAAATCTCTCTGTTGGACTGGACGTACACTATGATGATAGTGGAACCAGTATAAATATTGTGACTGTTTGTTTCTCTGCTATAGTTATTTACTATTTTGTTGATGTAATAGAATAATTGCTATCAGATTAGATTGGTGTTCAATTGGCAAATCTAGATCCTATTTATTGCGCTTCCGCATTCGCGCAATTTTGCATAACAGATTGGTATCAGAGCAAGGCGATCTGTTTTAAATTAAGCATCAATTATTTCTACAAAGGTTGGTAGATTTAGTGGTGATTATGTTATTAATATTTTGGAAAAAAGAAGACTTTGGTGGAGGAGATTATGTTGAGAGTGAAGAGCGTTCCAATCTGGGAACTTTGACGTGATATGGAGTTACTGTGTTGAAGGAGCTATTGGATTTGGGAAGTTTTGATCATGTTTCTGACAGGGGTCTTCATGTTGATGATGCTCGAGGGATCCAAGATGATCAGGAAAGGAGCTCAGGTCAAGTGATAGACGGGTGTCGAGACAGAGATCATTGTGGTTTAGACAGGGGTCTTTACGTTGATGATGCTGGAGGGATCCAGAGTGATAGAGGAAGGAGCTCAGATCAAGTGGTAGACGGGTGTCGATGTGTATTACAAGCACTTTTAAACCGTTGGTTTATGCGTGGTGCAGCTCATGGTGGTAGATGCGTCTTTTGCAGGTGGTGGGTGAAGCTTGCTATGGTTTTGATTAAGTGGCAGGAGAGAGATTTTTGGCGATTGAGAAAATTATTTTTTGGCCTTGGCGGTATTGAGAATACTTTGGTGTCTGCCTTCTTTGTTATTTTGGATATTTGCAACATTTGTTGGTGGGTGGGGACGTAGTCTGAGCTCGTTAACAATTATGTGATGGGGGGTGGCTTTGCTGGAACCCATTTGGTAAATATTCAATTTTTTTGTGTATCTCGTTGTGAGATTTTGATTGAAGGTGGAGTTCTATTGAAAAGTTTTATGTTGTGAAGAGAATTTGATTGGAGATCGGGTGTTGCAGATATGCGATTTTGCATCAAGGTGGAGTGTTAAATTTGGTGATACAAAATCACAAATTGATTGGAGCAAATTTGCAAAGAATGGAAAGTAAATATTTTTGTACTGGGAATGCATTGATTGCATTTGATGAGATGGCAGAGAAATAAATAAAGAGATTAATTTCTTCCATCTATGCTAAAGAAACATATTGATTTACTTCCTATGTTTGCACATTTGTTGTTATGGTAATTTTCCTCCATTATATTATTACCATATGTTGGTAATTTAATTGATGACTCACATAGATTTGCACTGGCTATATATTGAGCGATAGACTTTAGTGTAAACCCATCCTGGCTTGGAGCCAGTGATCCCCAATGGTGTCTCTTCTTGTTAAACCTGATTGAGGTTTGTATATGTAAATTCTTATTTTGTAATCTCTTGTAATTCTCTCATGTGGAATAAAATCTCTCTGTTGGACTGGACGTACACTATGATGATAGTGGAACCAGTATAAATATTGTGACTATTTGTTTCTCTGCTATAATTATTTACTATTTTGTTGATGTAATAGAATAATTGCTATCAGATTAGATTGGTGTTCAATTGGCAAATCTAGATCCTATTTATTGCGCTTCTGCATTCGCGCAATTTTGCATAACAATCCTGACATGGAGCCAGTGATCCCCAATGGTATCTCTTCTTGTTAAGCCTATTTTAGGTTTGGATATGTAACTCTTATTTTGTAATCTCTTGTAATTCTCTCATATGGAATTAAATCTCTATCTTTTGGACTGGACGTACACTATCTCGATGATAGTAGAACCAGTATAAATATTGTATGTCTCTTTATTTCTCTGTCATAGTTATTTACTATAATAGAATAACTGTTGTCACATTAGATTGATATTTAATTGGCAAATCTAGATCTTGTTTATTGTGCTTCCGCATTCGCGCAATCTTCTCGTACAACAAAAGTGTGCTAATGAACAACAAAGCTGCTAATGATTTATAGAGTATATATCATTCATTCCTATTGTAAAAGAATTACTCCTTACGAATTACAGAATTTACTTGATACCTATTTTATTATCATTTGTTCCCATATTGGCTTTGAGCGAGACACAAAAAAATCTGGAAAAGTTATAATATATGTATTATTGAGGGTGAATACGCTTAATGCAAGGGTCATTATTGTAAATATTTCGGCATGTAAAATCTATAAATAGAGAGCTTATATGTGTATTCGATGGATTTGAATGAATAAAAATGTCATCTCCCCTTTATTTTTTCTAATTTGAATTTATTCTGTAACACGTTCTCATCACGATTTTACTTGGAATCTGAAGTTCCAAAATTCCAAATTTTGAAATAAGAACCCGAAGTTTCAAAGTTACAGTATTTTAAGAACCTGAAGATTCTATCATGAATGGATTGAAATCCCAACAATTTATATTAATAATGATTCATGTAAGAAGTTGCAGTTATGTCATATTGCGGCCAATAGTTGGGAAATGGAAGTTTCAGATAGTAAAAAGAAGAAAATTTCGTCAACGGAAATAGGGAATCCGCTAATTCTATCGGTTCAGATGATAATAGCAAATCATCTGAAGTCAAAGTGGATTTAAATTCGGATCTCAGACCCACGAAATTCGGATTCAGATTCGGATCTCAGATCCGCAAAATCCGGGTGGCGAGGCTTGTTTGATGATGTCAGAAGAAGCAATTGGTCTCCGCACCCGTCGATACGAAGGCGCTCTTTGGCTGATGCTGAAATGAACAAGCAGATGTTCAACTACGAAAGCGATTGGTGAATTTTTTTTCTAGGAACAAAAGTCAGTCGGTAAGCCTCAGATATTTCAAAATGCAGAGATTCAAAACAAGGTAAAAGTAGAAAGTTATATATATATATATATATATATATATATACACACAACAATTTTACAATACTGTTGTTTAATCCCAAATAGTCCCCCATGATGGAAATAGCCTATAACAGAGTAAGACAATCTAGAATCTGCATATTGCTTTTGCTGTTTTTCTAATATATTGTTTCATGTTTGCTTTCAGCGTTTTCTCATGCAATTTTTTTATGTGATTTCTAATCAGTAGTATTGTTTTCTTTAAACACAAGATAAGGAAAACAATCAATACCTTATATCATGGCTTTGGGTTATCACGTCCACTAAACTATTTTGCAGTCTATTATTTTTGTTTTTGTTTTACTCTTTTATTCCCCTTCAACCGCTGTTAGACCATAACCAACAATGTGGCTTGTTCAGTTCACTCTCTCTCATACTTTTAACTAAGTTAACGAGATTTGCAAACAGATAGGTATAAACCAGGCACGAATCAGTTCAATCTCAAATAATTTTATTAAACAAACCGCAACTTATAGTGTATTATATATTATTTTATGTTCAAAAGTTTATAACAGCAAATTCTTTGCCGTTATAAACATAAAACGGCAAAGACTTTACCATTATAAACTTATAACGGCTAAATCTTCGCCGTTTTACCAATCAGTCTCTGTTCACTCAACCAACCCTAAATTTGGTCCAAACTAGCCACAGGGAAGTAAACAAGTCACACCTGGTTGCTTCATGGCTTGTTTAGTCACTGAACAAGCCATTGTTGGTTGTGCTCTTTTGTTGTATAAATCTTCTAGCAAAAGATTTTGTTATTTGTAAACCATAAATTCTTTTTATAATATTCATGCCTTCCAGCAGACATACAATTATGCTCCCTTATTTATATATTTTTATTCCAACCACTGGTTTTGCTGTAATTTATCTACAAGTGATTTTTTTCTTTCCGTTCTATATTCTTTTATCAATTAGACCTACGGGTATTTGTTTATGCACTAGTCTAGTTAATTTACAAAAACCATGCAGAGTTACTTATGCTCCCCTCTCTTTTTTTAGTAGAGGATATGGCTTAGTTCCTGTACAAGTTTTGATAACCCATGTCTGTAGTACAAGTTTTTTTTTCATCAAATAAGCTACTTCAATGTTTCATTATATTTATTTGTTTTTTGTTAATGATGAATCTCAAAGGAATGATACGCTTTCTCTGGTTTATTGGAATATATTGGGTAGTGATGTTGTAACATCAAAGAGTACTTTAATACCCTTGTTTTAGTATTATTTGCTGGCAAATTCTATTTGAACCCAGAAATATGCTAAGTATACCCCTTTTTTTATAAAAAAAAATTAGGACAAAACTACTCATGTTCGGCATTTTTTTTAGTTTCTCAGCACACCTCATAGAAAAGGTACGTGGTGCCTTTAAGGCACCACGTAGGACCATTACGTGGTACCATGAAGGCACCACGTAGGGGCTCAACGATGTGTCCTAAAGACACCACATAGTTGCTCTACGTGGTGCCTTTATGGCACCACGTAGGGTTCTTACGTGAGAGGGCACAATTATCTTTTTTTTAATTGTGTATGGGTAAACTCAGCAAAACCCTGGGTTTAACCATTTTTTTAGAATTTCATGGGTATGCTTAGCAGATTTATGGGTTTAAATAGAATTTGCCTCATTTGTTTTGTTTCATTTTTGAAAAAAACTTGCTGTAACATTTTAGTTCGTTTGCTAAACAATTTGGAGTAACTTTAGTTTACACTATGTAAACAAGAGAAGTTAAAGGCCATGTTTTTTTTTTATATTTGACTTTTTATTTGGAAATTGGTTACGAAGGCTGATATCCTAAATACTACAATAAATGTGTGCATGCATTCGTAGAACTTGCGTTTTTTTCCTCTGTGTTATTTCTTTCGGTAAAGGAGGAATTACTACCTACATTATTATTATTATTATTATCATTATTTTGTCTTTTGCGGTAGCCTTCATGATGAGTTTGGACAACCATTACTCACTAATTATTTCTTTACTCTATTACTGTATTTTTATTTCACATGGTTTCAATTCCATTGAAGTAATTCTCTCTACACTACATAATTCTTCTTATTATCTGCAGAATTTCATACTTTTGTTCCAATTTTGAATAAAAACCACTCTATCATATAGTATTATATTATTGCAAAATGTACCACATGTATTTCTTAAGATAGTTCTCAGTTCTTACGTTCTTTTAGTTTTTATAGAAATTTATGGCATGACAAACATATCCAGTTAGCACGGAATGGGTTGCCAGAAGGAAAAGGAAGAAGGAAATGAACATACAAGGAACCTGTAGAATGTCTCACAGCGCATAGGACAAAATATAATAATAACATACTTGACATAAAACAGGAGAGACAGTGCATAAGCTGAAAATCAGAACTAAGCATCATAGCAGCGGAAATCCAAAAGTACAGCTTATTACAACTTTCAAACTGTCTCAAAGCACAAGTAAGGTAAATGAGGTACACTACTAATGCCCAAGTAGTGACCACCAATGACACAGGGAGAATGTGTATATATATATCATACATGGAAGCCTCCTGCCCGCCTCCGAATCAGCTACTCGCGCACCACCAGCTAACTTGTCTCTAGTCTGCTCGTGTGAGCACCCAGAGTAATAAGAGGAGACATAAAACTCTGGGTCAGACATAAAGCCTGGTATGAGCGATAAGCTTCTAAAGTGAACAATAACAGGTAGACTAAAACATACCTGAACCTGGACCTGCAACCAAAGAGTTAGCACTACATACCGTACAACACTCTGAGGTATCATATCAATCAATATAAGGATACGGAGGTGGGGGAGGTGTGCATGTCATAATGATGGCAAACAATCAAACATAGCATCCATCCTCACATCTCTCACTCAGTGCGTAAAGCATACGATATTCACCACTTCGATCACCCAACATACCTTGCTACGATCACTTTGCCCCATGAAGTCATAAATGGCTTCACTGCACTGATAACGTAGCCACAAATCCTTCGCTATGTCCACTTTGCCCCATGGAGTCACAAGAACCCCACTGCACTGGCTCATAGCCTTACTAATCCTTACTATGTCCACTTGCCCCATGGAGTTATTCACTCCATTTGCGCTGGCTCATAGTCTTACTACGCATCACCTTGCCCCTCAGGTTATAATGACCCTACTGCACTGATAACATAGTCTTGCTACCATCACTTTGCCCCTCAGGTCATAATGACCCTACTGCACTGATAAGTAGCCCATCATTCATTCTTAGTGGCGAATCGAAGTTATGAACGTCGACAACTCCTTAGCACACGTCCCGCAACAAAGTCCAACCATGAAGTGAACTCATTGGTTCCCAACTGGTTCCGGGATCCTGAGCTCTAACTTCCATTTGGACTACCTTTGCATCTCGGGTTATTGGTCGTCACCAGATTGGATCGGATCGGGTCGCGCCTCCTACGTCGGATCGGGTCGCGCCTCCTACGTCACCAAATCATGAGTAGGATATTTCTTCTCATGCGGCTTTAGCTGACGACTAGCATAAGCTACAACCTTACCTCCTTGCATCAATACTGCACCCAGTCCGGTACCACAAGCATCCGTGTATACCGTCATCTCTTCATTCCCTTTAGGAATGACTAACACTGGCGCACGCGTCAACCTCTCCTTTAGACTTTTGAAGGCATCCTCACACACTCTGTCCCAGACGAAGGACTGATTCTTCTTAGTCAACTGAGTCAACGGTGCTGCTATCTTGGAGAAGTCTTGGATAAACTTACGGTAATATCCGGCTAATCCCAAGAAACTTCTTACATCTGTAGCATTCTTGGGCGTAGGCCAATCCTGTACCGTAGCCACCTTCGCAGGGTCCACGGCAATACCACACTCTGAAACAACATGACCCAAGAATCTTACTTCCCTTCTCCAAAAATGACATTTAGAGAATTTCGCTTTCAATTGGTGTTTCCTCAACACCTCCATCACTATCCTCAAGTGCCCCTTGTGTTCCTCCTCTGTCCTTGAATAAACAAGGATATCATCCACGAACACAAGAACAAACTTATTCAACTGATCTCTGAATACTCGATTCATAAGATCCACAAAGTAGGCTGGTGCATTGGTCAACCCAAACGGCATGACCAACCACTCAGAAAATCCAGATGGCGTCCTAAATGCCGTTTTCGGAACACTCTCATCCGCCACTCTTAGCTGATGAAATCCTGTCGCGAGGTCCAACTGGGAGAACACTCTTGCTCCTTCCATCTGATCAAACAGATCATCTATCCGCGGTAGAGGATACTTATTCTTCCTCGTCACCTTATTCCACTCGCAATAGTCCACACACAAACGAAGGGAACCATCTGCCTTAGTGGCAAATACAACTGGTGCTCCCCACTCGGAAATACTCCTTCTAATCAATCCCTTCTTCAAAAGATTGCTAACTTGCACCCCGAGCTCTCGCTGCTTCCTTGGTGCCATACGACGAGGTGGCATCACTATAGGTCTGGCATCTTTCACTAAATCAATACGGAACTCAATCTCTCGGTGTGGTGGAAGCCCGGTCACCTCCTCGAAGACGTCCGGATACTGGCCAACCACGGGCACATCTGACAACTCATCCTGCGGGATGTCGAGGGGATTTACAAAACTAGCTATAACCCCATCACTAGGTAGACTACCAAACACTACCCTCCGCCCATCATCCGCCCTCACTGTCACCAAAAAGCCCTCACAGTCTACCACCACCCCGTATCTTTGGAGCCAATTGACTCCCAATATAATGCCATACCCAGTAAAGCCCAAAACAAAGCAATCACATACAAACATACATCCATGACTCGATAAGACCAAATTCCTGCAAATCATACTAAGGCTAGTCGAACCACCAATCGGGTTCGTCACAACTAATGGTCTATCGACTATCTCGGGTTCCAGTCCCAACCTATCTACCAGGTCACTAGATATGAAGGAACGGGAAGCCCCAGTATCAAACAAAACTCGAACTGGTATATCATAAATATAAAGCATACCTTGAATAACAACATTCTTCCCTTTCTCCGCCGCAGTTGGGGCATTCGACGAAGAAGGAATAGCATCAAGAGCATATGCTTTCACAATCTGCTTCTCCTTAAGAGGTTGCGGACACTTGTCCTTCTGATGTCCCACTTGACCACAGTTGTAGCACTTCCTTTCCGCTGGCTTGGCCCGACATTCTTTAGCATAATGGCCCTTCTTTCCATAGCTAAAGCACTCAACATCCTTCTTGCTCTTTTTCTGGCCACCTTTTGATTGGTTCTGCTTCCTCTTATTCTGAGAGTTATTCTTGCCTCCACCGCCCGCTTGCGACTTTGGCCCTTCTGCAGATGCAGCCTCAGTCTTTGACTTAGGGTAAAGGCTCTCTGATCTCAAAGCTTTCCCCACGATCGATTCAAAAGTCTCATCGATGTGGTTGATAAGCCTTTCCCCCAAGTACCCATCCAGACCAGTAATGAACTTCTCATTCTTCTTCTCAGGAGTATCAATAAGAGACAGTCCATACTTCGACAAAGTGTCGAACTCAGCAATATAATCAGAAACTGCCCTGCCACCTTGCTTGAGTTCCAAGAACCTCTTGAACAACACCGACTTCTGGGCAGCTGGAATAAACTTCTCGCTAAAGCGAGCCTTGAACTGAACCCAAGTAACCTGGTCCTCTGGAGTAGCTGTTCTAATGGCATTCCACCAATTCATCGCTCGCCCTTGCAGCTGGCGAGACGCTAGCCTTCTCTTCATCGCATCCTCAAGACCCAAGTCATCAAAGATACGATCACAGCTATCCATCCAATCTTGAACATCTGTGGCCGACTCCGTTCCGTGGAACGGCTTCCCACCAAGATTAGTGTAATCTTTGCACAACTTGGCGAAATCAACCCTAGGCGCCTGCACTACTGGGCCAACACCAGCTCCGGGATTGGGAACTGCCCCTTGCACTTCTCTAAGCATGTCTCTCATGAGGTTGGTAAACATCGCCCTCATGTCAGCGGCATTCCCATTATTGGCCCCTCTACCGGTACCTCTAACATGTCGGCTCATCGTCAATCTGAAAAAGGAAAACGATCAACGACCCCTTAGTGGTACTAGTGCAGTGCAACTTCATTCTTATACTACTAATAGTATATATATACATAGCTTTTGAAAACCAAAGTAATCACAAATACGCGCTCTCATATACGTACTAACTCTCCCTAATGTCTTTCCCTAGGTTAACTACGCAACCTAGAGCTCTAATACCAAGTGTGGCGGCCCGCCCCGCACCAACCGACATTTACTCCAAAGGTGCGCTGTACACATATCCAGTTAGCACGAAACGGGTTGCCAGAAGGAAAAGGAAGAAGGAAATGAACATACAAAGAACCTGTAGAATGTCTCACAGCGCATAGGACAAAATATAATAATAACATACTTGACATAAAACAGGAGAGACAGTGCATAAGCTGAAAATCAGAACTAAGCATCATAGCAGCGGAAATCCAAAAGTACAGCTTATTACAACTTTCAAACTGTCTCAAAGCAAAAGTAAGGTAAATGAGGTACACTACTAATGCCCAAGTAGTGACCACCAACGACACAGGGAGAATGTGTATATATATCATACATGGAAGCCTCCTGCCCGCCTCCGAATCAGCTACTCGCGCACCACCAGCTAACCTGTCTCTAGTCTGCTCGTGTGAGCACCCAGAGTAATAAGAGGAGACATAAAACTCTGGGTCAGACATAAAGCCTGGTATGAGCGATAAGCATCTAAAGTGAACAATAACAGGTAGACTAAAACATACCTGAACCTGGACCTGCAACCAAAGAGTTAGCACTACATACCGTACAACACTCTGAGGTATCATATCAATCAATATAAGGATACGGAGGTGGGGGAGGTGTGCATGTCATAATGATGGCAAATAATCAAACATAGAATCCATCCTCACATCTCTCACTCAGTGCGTAAAGCATACGATATTCACCACTTCGATCACCCAACATACCTTGCTACGATCACTTTGCCCCATGAAGTCATAAATGGCTTCACTGCACTGATAACGTAGCCACAAATCCTTCGCTGTGTCCACTTTGCCCCATGGAGTCACAAGAACCCCACTGCACTGGCTCATAGCCTTACTAATCCTTACTATGTCCACTTGCCCCCATGGAGTTATTCACTCCATTTGCGCTGGCTCATAGTCTTACTACGCATCACCTTGCCCCTCAGGTTATAATGACCCTACTGCACTGATAACGTAGTCTTGCTACCATCACTTTGCCCCTCAGGTCATAATGACCCTACTGCACTGATAAGTAGCCCATCATTCATTCTTAGTGGTGAATCGAAGTTATGAACGTCGACAACTCCTTAGCACACGTCCCGCAGCAAAGTCCAACCATGAAGTGAAATCATTGGTTCCCAACTGGTTCCGGGATCCTGAGCTATAACTTCCATTTGGACTACCTTTGCATCTCGGGTTATAGGTCATCACCAGATTGGATCGGATCGGGTCGCGCCTCCTACGTCGGATCGGGTCGTGGTCCTCCAGGTGATCAGGTCGCACTCCCCATCATCTCGTGAATCCAGTCTCCATCGAATCGGGTCTCCACTTCTGGTCGGATCGTGAATACCCCATACGGATCGGATCGCGCTCCTCCATCGTCTCGTTGTGCATCGGATCGTGGATGTTGCCTTCCTCTAGTCGGATCGTGATATGAAGCACGAGTGGATCGGATCGGGTCGTAATGCGCATTGGCGATCCGGGTCGGAGTACTTCAATTCGGGCACGGCGCTGCATCGATTCGTCTCGTGGGCCTTGCGCAGATGGTTCGGTTCAAAGGAGATGACTCGACTCGTGGTGATGTCCCACGATCCCATAGGGCGATCCGATCGTCCCTCAACCCCCTATGCGATCCGAACCCCTGCACCTTGTCCAGCGAGCTGTTTACGCCCCTCGACGGCGTTTTCGACCATTCCAACTATTCTAAACAGTCACATAGCATTTCATACAGTCATAGCAACATGCATAATCAACCACAAACATCAAAACATCAACATGGTAGGTCAAAATGGATCAAACATACCCAAAACCCCATATTTTCCCCCTAAGCATGTTTAGGTGAAACCAATGATATGATTAGCAAAACTTAACCAAATGGAACCAAATTTCTAACAGAGGTTTAAAATATCATTCCGAATTTTATAAACATTTTTCTAGAATTTTATCATGTTTAAATTCACTAATTAACACTAATCACCCCTAATTAGCCATAATTAGTGCAAAACTATGCAAATCACTCACCTTAGCCACAAAATAAACTAAGATCCGAAATAATTCTCTGATTTGATGTGAATCTCAATGCCAAACAGCAGCTCCTTTGTTGCTTTGGTGAAGATCTTCCTTGATTAGGGGTTGCTAAGCCAAATCCTTAACCAAAAGATGATTTGGAGGTGATTTAGAGGTTGGAGGCCATTTTTAGGGATCCTTGGTGATAAGTGGAGACTAGAAAACTGAAATGGAATGACTCTCCATCTCATTTCAGCCCTCCCATAACCCTAATCCCGAAATGGGTTATGGGCCTACTCACTAATCACCCGATTTGGCCCGGTTAAGCAGTTTTTCACCCTCCAAACCTTGTTTCAGCCATATCTCCCAAACGGTAAATCCGTTTGACTTTTATGACCACTCTACGGAAAGAGAAACCATCAAACGAATCAAGTGGAAGTGGTTTCAGGTCAAAATTCCTTTCCAATCAAAAGTTATGGCCAAAACAGTACCAACTAGGGGCAAAATGGTCATTTAAAAATCGACAAAGATCATGAACATGGGAAATGACTCTAATAGATGTTTCCCAAAGTTACATGACCATACAACTTCATACGGTAAAGAAATAAATATTCTACAACCCTATGATGTGTAGAATACGGGTCGCTACAATCATATAGTATTATATTGTTGCAAAATGTACCACATGTATTTCTTAAGATAGTTCTCAGTTCTTACGTTCTTTTAGTTTTTATAGAAATTTATGGCATGACAAACATACCTTAAATTTGAATTTAAGGCATTGGACATATCTGAAGACAAAATATTTGTCATGGATACTTGACGTCGAGATCTATTTGCAATCCCAATGCTCAAAAACGCCATTAAAATGGTAATAATATGTCCTAGCAGAACAGAGTATTTAACTGAAATAGATGCTCTCCACTTGTGGAACTCGTTTTGACCAACAGAAGGTGGTCTTGCTTTTAAATACGAGGCATAGTGGTTGAACCTGAGGTTTCAAGACTTTAAAATTGTAAGAGAATACAATTCCGCTATGTTTAAAATTAATTCTAAACTAAAATTATGTGGAGAAAAGTTAGATGATGCACAAATGTTGGAAAAGACTTTCTCAACATTTCATGCCTCGAATATATTTCTGCAGCAATAGCGAGAGCACCATCTTACAGAATATTTTGAACTCATTGAATGTTTATTAATTGCTGAGCAAAATAATGTTTAAAAATCACTCCACAAGACCAACTGTTTCGGCTGCATTACCGGAAGTTAATGCTAATTTTTCCCACTTCGGAAGAGGTCGTGGTAGAAGTAGAGGATGCAGTCGTGAACATGGATACAGCCCTTACATACGTGGTTATAGTGGTTTTGGAGGCAACAAAACTACTAATTTTAAAAAGCAGCAAAAGAAAAATGAGTCTGAAAAGAATAATATATCAGCTGCTGAAAATCAAAAGCATTATGAGGAATAACGACAGTCAAAGAATATCGAGACAAATAATACTAAGGGATTATCCGATAATACTAACTTGAAGTTAGATGACTTATTCTAAGATTATGATGGAAATTTCATTAGCGATGAAAATTTAAATGCAATGTTTGAAGATATGACCAAAATGATCAATTAGTAGCCTGAAGTTTATCGTATGGTTTTTATTTTATTTTATTTCATTTCCTTTTAGCATGTATTAGTTTGAATTTTTCTACCTGTTTATTTAGTTTATTCTCATGGAAACTGTGTGAAATAATAACATTGTGCTTCTAAAAGAAATTACAATATATGGGGCAATGATGATGCCCCCTGAGGTTTAAAAGTTTTAAAATGAGTTGTATCTTGCTTATATATTTACACTTACATATTGAATTGAAACATAAATTTTAACAACTTAAAGTTGTTTATATATTTTATTTGAACCGGAAGTTCAATACAGTTCGAAAGCAGATGCTTTGGATATTATGATACGATCTTTCAGATTCGCAATGACATTGCTTGATAAGAAAAAAAATTAATGATTTAAAACCTAATAAACAATTTGTTCTAAAATTGATAACTCAAATGTGAAAGAACATGCAAATCAGTTACATATGTAATACGTGGACCCATGTATATACACATATATGTTAATATTTAATTAACAACCTGAAATTGTCATGAGCTCATATTATAAATTATGCATATATTAGTTAGTAATTCAAAAAATCGATTGACATCAATATTGAATGGCCTGAAGTCATGTGCATATTCAAATGATCTATATAATTAGAAAATTCCTCCAAGTTACTAGATCAATGAAAGGGAATAAACAATATAATATGAATGCATTTTAGCAACTAATAAGAGCATTATCCTCCTACTATTGAAATACATATAATGTATTTGCTAGTAATAATGTGATAATGGATCAAAAATGAATAGGATGATGCAAAATATAGGATGATGCTAACATATAGGATGATGCAAAATATTAAATAAATTGCATACATTATCATTGTTGTCCCAAATAGACCTTCTCCAATATATATTTCAATCCCTGAAGAATCAAAAAGGTGTAAATCACAGCTGAAAATGTGGTACAAAAGTCAGTTAAAAAAAAATTGAGTAAGTCATAAAGATGCCAAATAATGGAGGTGAGGGTTCTTAAAGAAACATTTCAGGGTATTTTGAAAGAATCTTATGACATGATTTTCAAAAGTGGTTTAGGTACCTAAAATATGATAAGTTTTGAGATCTCAATAAGTCATGTATAGAAATGACAAGAAATAATCATTAACGATAAATTAATAAATAATAAAGCGCTTATATTTATAAATGGATTAAAAATCTCATATTAGAGAGAAACATGATTGACCATCATGAAATTATCCTAAATAAGATTTATGGACCTGTAGTCCATAAGATATGGACCTGTAGTCCATAAGATAAAATTAAAAATGTATAAAATGACAAAAGCACGCTAAAGTAACTGATGCACCATACATTGTCATTAACATATTATATGCAACGAGCATTGTACTTTCAGAGATAATTGAATTGATTAAAAGTATTTAAAACATTTATAATACCCTGAAGGTGTAAATGATGAAAGTATACAAATTCCAAAAGAATGTAAATAATTTTGGTAGTGATAAAGAATGTTAAGAGCAAGAAATGCAAGTTATGATATTCTTTTAAGTATTGTTGTGATGAAAATCTTGATATAATTCATGATGAGCAGATCACTTCTTACTTTCAAGAAATGTAATAAAACACTTAATATCCATTGAAGTGGTAGTTGCGATATGCAAAACTTACTAAATTATATATGTTCCTGAAGAATATAAATAAATTTGTGATTATAATGAATGACAAGGACATGAACGATAGATTACAATATTCTTCTATGTATTGTTGTAATGAAAATCTTGATATACTTCAAGATAAGTAGATTACTTCCTGCTTAGTGTTATTGTAATGAAACTTGTCTTATTCATCAAATGTGTATTGCAGTGTGCAAACCTGACTGAAACACAAAATTGTAAGCATATGAAGTGTATTCATAAATAAATATTAGTAGCAAATAAAACGTAAAAAGAAGGCGTTACATTGATTCGGAAGAATCATATTTCCTTTTGATGTACTAAATTATTGAAATATGACATTTTATATTTACTCTTTTTCGTTCACTAAGATTTATCCCATCAGGTTTTTCTTAGTATGGTTTTATTGAGGCGGTATTTTGATCCAGAAGTACCAAACATCTTTTGATACAACAAATTATTATTTATGAAGACAATGCAACTTGTGTGACTCAGATTTAAGTAGATTATATCATGGATGATAGAATGGAGCAGATTTGTTCAAAATTTCTCTTCACACATGAAGTATGAAAGGACAACAAGAAAGAGAAGAAACAAATCCAGTTTCAAAAAAAGCGAATAGATACATTCTCAATGGCAACTTCCAAATCAACATTTCAAAAGATGGTGTAAAAATTAGCATGCGGCGACTACATCAATAGACTAGTTGAATAATGCATTATAAATCAGGAGGAGCATATCAAATTATGCTATAATGTACTCTTTTCCTTCACTAATATTTTTCCTATAGGGTTTTTGTAAGTAAGGTTTTTAATGAGGCATTATCTTGATCCTGAAGTATCAACCCTCATGGTAACATTGTAAAACATATTATCTAAAGATGATATAAAATTGCATTATTTTCCTTGTTTATATTTTTTCCCACAGGGTATTTCATAAAAAGGTTTTTAATGAGGCAAATTAATTTTATCATCTTGCATTCGCATATTCAAGGGGAGTGTTATATTGTATGTATTATTGAGGGTGAATACGCTTAATGCAAGGGTCATTACTGTAAATATTTGGGCATATAAAGCCTATAAATAAAGAGCTCATATGTGTATTCAATCGATCTGAATGAATAAAAATGTCCTCTCCCGTTTATTTCTTCTAATTTGAATTTATTCTATAGCATTGAGCACATTTTCCACGTCCCACGTATTCTTTTATGGTCAAACACTAACATAAGTCCTAAGTAAGAAAGAAAGCTAAGCAAGAAGCATTTAAAAAAAATACATTGTTGTTGCGGGTATTTTTAGTTGTTTACTTTGTCATATTCCATTATTGACCCATAAAGCTTGTAATGTGCAGCTAAATATATCTTATTTAAGATAACCTGTTTTAATTGTCGGATAACCTGTTTTAATTGTTTAAATTGTAAGATAACCTGTTTTAATTGTTAGATAACCTGTTTTAATTGTTTCAATTGTTAGATAACATGTTTTAAATTGATCTCTTATCTTATTTAAATTACAACAAACATATCTTATTTTAATTAAACATATCCTAGTACAACCACACAACAATGGGGAATCGATTAATAGATTACATAGTATACAAGAAAAAACTATTTTTTTTAATTGATATTTGTTAAACTTGAAATAATAATATGCTAGAAAAAAAATAAAATTTTAAAGATATAACAAGACCGTATTGGAGAAATTGAAGTGAATTTAAAATTTAAAATTTAAGAAGACATGATATAGGCGCGCTTTCTGTTTTTTCAACTTCTACAATTTGGTTTAACATGCCTAAAGTAGACACACCGACTAACTATTACCTTAACCATTGGTTTGATTATGTAACAAATAAACTACACTGAAATATCCTTTATAACAAGCAAATTATAATATTACATTATAATATTCTTTAATTTGTCTCCATATACTAAGGGCAAAACAAATAATTTATAATATTAATGTAATTGTCTTTGACTTCTCTTATTAGACCAAATTTACGTAACTTACATTATTTGCTACAATTTTGCACCAAATGGGAGAAGCAATTTGGAATAGAAGTTGATGAAGAACTTGTTTATACAATTTCAGTGAAAATGTGCTTCACATTGAAGATTTTAAAGTGGGTAAACTGCTGACCCTTTGCTAGCATAACACAAGCATAATCAATGCTATTCCATATTCGTATGGGGGTTAATTTACACTGCTGATATAAATATAACTATTCCTTAATAAAATTTGATTTAGATATAAACACTAATTCTACCTGAAAATGGCCAGTCATGCTCAAGGCTTCAACTGTCACAAAAGAGTTAAATTTACAAGCCTATATGATATAATCTTGAATTTAGCTACTTACACTTATTTTTTATGCAAATTTTGTCATATTTGATATTTCACGTGTGTTGCTACCTTCCAAACGGCGAAAGCTTTGGAATTAATAAATTGCATATGGATTTCCATAAAGAATCAAAGTGCATAGCCCAAATGCTAACGCACACGAAAGATACACATTTATAGATCCTATACATTTTTTAGAACATATTACATATGTGTAATTAGTAAAGCAAAAGAGGATCGCAATTAGGAAGTGACCATAATATTAACTATTTTGCAGATTACTAATAAACAGACTGCTTAAAACTGCATACTATATAACAGTATCATTCAAAAAGACAACTTGAAATCGCTCTCTTATCCTATACATTTAAGTAAACTCATAAAATTAAAAGCAGCACACTGTGTAGAAGTGTTATTTATTCTCTTGGAATTGTTAGGGCGCACTATGTCAAAACAAAATAATTAAAGATTCAAAACCATTGTTAAAAAATTTTAGATCATATGACATTTGCTATATATACATACATACATTCATGTGTACATGCACATACATATATACTATGTACACATGCATTAATGTATAAAAATTCACATTGTGAAAGAAAATAGACACGTTTCTGCAATATTTCGGAGATGATTAATTAAAAAGTACTATTTTCTTGGAACAATAAGAGTGATCTTTCAAATATTTGCATAAAATACATTATTTTGTAAATATTTGTAAAATAAACAAATATAACGCATTATTTAAATATTTGCTGAAAGAAAGAGTGTAGATTTATTTTCACATTCATAAGCATGTTTTGAAAATATTTTCAAAAAATACATCTTTATGCGTACATTTGCAAAATGAATAAATATCCTTTTTTTTAAACGATACCTTTTCCATGTAGATGTAGAAACAAAGAATTATGGTTATATTGCAATAAAAAGCAATTGACTCAAGTAGAATTGAGGGATTAGATAAATCAAACACGCAAGGGTTCACCTACAATATGAAAGCAAACAAAGTACTTGTCAGCTGGGTGTGTATGTTTGTGTGTGTTAATGGAATCATGCTTTATTGTAAAGATTTGATTTATTTTGTATGAACTTGAGAGGAGAGAATACTTTTGTATTATTGAACTGAATGAATACGTACAAAGGGATAGCATGTATTTATAATACAGATGTACAAGTTAAGCGGCAAGCAACGGTAAAAAGAAATAAAATACAATTGGGTTGTAGGCCTAGGCCCATTTACAAAATAATGTAAATAACTTTGCCGAAACTTTTAGTTGTTCTCATAATACTCCCCCACAAATGAAAGCTAGTTTTTCACATCTCAACCGCCATGATAAAAAAGTTAGATAAAATTGGTGAATCCCTATGATAACATTTCGAATCAGCCTCGATTATTTTCATTTGATGGTCAATGGCGAGGATTTGAGCTTGAATGCTCATACTTGTCTTGTGTAGGAGTTTCTTCATATTTCATATCTACAGTTGATTGTCTTCGTGCTCTTTGCGAAAATGAAGATGAGCTACTAGAGTGTTTTGTCTTTGCTTCTTCAGAACTGAGCTTTACAACAGCTTTTGGTTCCCGTCTAAGGTTTCCAGATGTTGATGGTTTTAAATCTGAACATGGATGCTTCGTTCTTCCTTCAAGATCTAATCTTTTAACTACTTTGAGTTCATATCAAAGTCTGGTAAAATTCTTAATCGATAATGGCTTATAAGTATGTGTACTACTTGATGTGTTGTTGGAACATGATTTATTTGTAGTTTCCCTTTGATTACTTGTTCACGAACAAAGTATAAATCAATTTTCACGTGCTTTGTTCTAGAATGTAGTACTGGATTCGATGATAATGATACAACACTTAAATTGTCATACCATAGTGTTGGTGGCTTTTGAATTGTAATATTTAGCTCATTAAGTAATGACTGCACCCACATAATTTCAACAGTTGCATTAGCAATGCTTCTGAATTCAGCTTCAGTAATAGATATGGAGGTTGTAGGATGTTTCTTTGCACACCAAAAAATAGGAGTATTCCCCAAATAAGTGCAATAAACTGATGTTGATCTTCTATCATCTGGATCAGTAGCCCAGTCTGCATCACTATATCCAATTATATTTAGTTGATTGCAATGCTTGAAGTGTAAGCCATAGTCATTTGTTCCCTTTAGATATCTCAGCACTTTTTCATAGCTTTCCAGTGATCCTCTTTGGGCTCCTGTTGAAAAAGTTTGTTAACACAGTAAGAAATATCTGGTCTAGTGATAATAGCATATTGTAATGCTCCCACTAGACTTCTATGGTGCTTAATATTATCTGTGTTTCCCCCATGTGTTTAGATAGTTGATGGCTTGTAACCATTGGTATTGGCAAAGCATTTGCAGCATCCATGTTTGCTTTGACTAGAATTTGATTGATGTACTTCTTCTGACTTAAAAATAGTTCTGATTGAGATACTTTTGTCACTTCAATGCCCAGGAAATAGTTGAGTTCACCCAAGTCTTTGATAGAAAATTGCTTGTCTAATAATTATATGAGTTTCCTTATTTCTGCCTCACTTTTTCCTGTTATGATCAAGTTATCAACATATATCAAACCAAAGATAGTTATATTATCAGTAATTTTGATAAATAGTGAATGATCTGATTTGGTAGACTGGAACTTTAATTTTGTTAATACAAGTTTCAAGTTACCAAAACCAGACTGTAGGGGCTTGCTTGAGCCCATATATTGCTTTATTTAGCTTGCACACAAGCTCTCTGTCTTTCTGATATCCATGGGCTAACTCATATACACTTCCTCTTTTAGATCACCATTCAGGAATGCATTATTAACATATAATTGTTGTATTCTCCGGTTGTATGCAGTGCTATAGTAAGAACTATTCTTATTGTGGTTGGTTTAACAACTGGAGAAAAAGTTTCTTCAAAGTCAAAACCATATTGTCGTGTAAATCCTCTAGCTATAAGCCTGGCCTTGTATCTGTATATAAATCCATCTGCATTTTTCTTTGGTCTGTATGTCCACTTACTACCAATAATGTTTTTTCATTGGTGCCTTAACAAATGTCCAGGTTTTGTTTTTGATCAATACTTGATATTCTTCATCCATGGCTTGTTTCTAGTTTTCATTATCGATAACTTGTTTATAAATGATTGGTTCATCAAAATTACTAATGGCATTGTAGACCTTATGTTTGAAAATGCCGCTTTTTGATCATGAAATCATCGGATGACCAGTGTGTGGTTGTTCTCTTTGTTGTTCATGACTATCAATGCTGTCATGTCTAACATTAGATTGATTACTTCTGACTTCAAATTTTGAGTCATGTGGCAGGTCTTTATGTTGTGACTGACTACCGGTGGATTGATTGGTGGCTCAGATAGCTCATTGCTTCATGAAGGCGTAAAATTCTGATGAGTTTCTGCGTAACCATCACAGAATCTTCACTTAAGATGTCAAAATAAAGTGGTATCCCTGGAATTGACTTTTTTCACTAGTACAAAAAAGGCATGTTGCTTCGCCTCATTTGCATCGGTTGTTAATACAACCAAAGCAAATGATATAATTTGCATCGGTCATTTTAACAAACGAGGCGAATGCACCGAAGCAAACAGAGTTATTTTCGGTTGCTTCACTGCATTTGCATCGGTTGTACTCACGGCCGAAGCAAATAGAATCATTTGCTTTGGTAGCGTTACCAACCAAAGCAAGTGCATCGATGCGTATTGTGTTATATGCTTTAGTTCTTCTTACAGCCAGGGACGGAGGTATGGCTAGAGGTACCTGGGTTGTAGCCCAGGTGATTTTTTCTACAAATAAAACACAGAATGTATTATTCAACGAAGTAGTCCAATATACTCAGATCTTATGTGGCCCAACAAGGCAACACCATAACATAGAACAACACAGAAGTTCTCTTTCCAGCAAGCACCGGAAAACCCAACTAAAGCTGCTCCATTTAGGGACTAAAACAAGGGTAAATTTCTTATCTTTTGTGTTTTCTAATTCTTTTTAATCATTAGTGTCCTATCTTATGTTCATGAAATAGTTGAAAGTTTCAAAATATTTATCGTATTGTAATCAACTAATACCCTAATTTGCTCAATGATTTTTTTATATAATTCTATTCAAATTTAACCGATTAGTTGAATTTATTACTTTTATCTTGATGCGAGTCAAAATTGGTATTGAAATTGGAAAACATTTATGTTAAACTAAAGAATTTCATTTATGTTTCATAATTTATCGATCGTTAACGCGTAGTATAATATTCGATATCCGTCCGTATCCACATATAAGGATACCCGAAAATGATTTCGGAAGTGGTATTGTGACGTCCCAAACCCCATTACTGACGGAGGTAGGGGTAATCTTTGGAATATAACACATAAACAGATAATAGCAGAACAGAATTAAATAAATACACCAGATAATGTACAAATAATACACTGGATAACCGTAATCATCAGAGTTACACAGTATGTAGGATCATACTTAGTACAAATACAGTTCAGCTATACATACATGTCTACAGCGGAAACAAACATAATATGTACAATAGGAGCTGAACAACATAAAAAGAGATAAATGATAGAATCCATCTTCAGCTCTAGCTATCCAGAAAGAGCCTGCTAAAACCTGAAGACAAGGCTGCCCGTGTAGAAAAAGGGGCACCCGAGTTTGCAAGTGAAACAAACTACGAGTCAGTCATGGGAATGGAATGAGAAATCTACTTAACACATTTAAAATATGGCTAATCACAGGACCACGCCACTTTCGCGGAACGGGTTTACTCCATTGGATTGTCAGTGCTTTAAAACAAGTAAATCTTTAAACATCGCGATGCTTTTTAAATAAATGAAGCCATTATAAGACTCAGTTCCCATCAAACAATGCAACGCAAACCGGAGGATAGAGTTTTACCTTATAATGGCCAAAATATGCTTGATACGAATAAAACAAAAGCATTTGATATTATTACTAGTGTTTATAGGTTTCAAAAACAATTTCAATTATAACTATCAATCATAGACGACATGGGTACCATATATCATGTCACCATATATATACAATCAAAACTGCACAGTCACATATTTGGAAATTGGATTTCCGTCATGAACCAAGGCAAAAGATAGTCCTTACCGAATTCGAGACAATCTAGCCCATGTCTCAGGCAAGTACTCAGTCAAGCCTTTGGATCGTCAGGGCCGGTCCACCGATGTGGATTAAAATGCCTGAACACTACGTTTCCCCGCCCTTTGGGGCGTAAATGAGCCAACGAATGACTCTATCGGTCCCGGATCGACCGATATAACCGAGGCGCCTCGCAACAGCAACAACCACATAGTTGAAAATAATATAAATGTCAGCCAGTTCAAGCACGACACCACCTCTAACTAGAAGGAAACGCATGTCCTCCCTGAGGTCCTCTCCCATTTCTGGTTCATACCGGGGTGTGAGGCTCGCAAATTCACGTTATACACAAAGCTATGCTACACAGGCCGGGCTTTGATCATCAACCACAAGACTTTGCTTTTCAACAGAAGCCCTGATCACTGCATCTTAGCATGCCACACAGGCAATTCACACCATGCAACTGATGGCTATCAATCACATAGAATGAATTCCAATGTTAGACACACAGTCCATTTGCAAGTCCGTTCTGGGTCTGAACGAAACCGGAGGCACTATATACCTCGCATACCCATCGATCTCCACGTACGTATGGACGATCATCACTCATTATCCATATTTCTGGATGCCTCCCAATCAGGACATCAGTTACCATCCAAACGAGGTGGAGATCTCCGGTCTTCGACCACCGTTTTCATCTTCAATTTCTTATCGTCGATTCAGTTATTCAGAATGGGATAAACCTGGTCTTTCTGAGAAACTCTCTCATATAAATAACTAGTGCTACACAAACACAACATACGCTTCATTCCAATTCATTAGTCACTAACCGTCAATCAATAAGAGAACGATTTCTCAAATATTAACCCCGAAGGCCGAAACCAACATCAGATCAAAACCCAGGAAACCATTCGACTTAGCTAACCTTCAGTTAATTTCTAAATTTCACATTCCATATCATTTATAATATTTTATAATGATTTATCACTATTTTTATTTATTTTAAAATAGCCAATTTATTCAAACGACGCTTCGAGCCATAACACGGCCGTGGCGCTGTTTTTCTTCAGATTTGATTTACATATATCTAAAAATCTAACCATTGGATCATCACAAATTTTACATCATTTGAAAGATCTTTTCAAAACGAATCCAACGTTTCCAGTTTTGGGAAAATCCGACGGTCGGATCTCTCGGTACAATCGTTTGAAGTTTCGATTTCAAAATACGAACGGCAGCATCGTTATTCGATTTAATTTAATTATATTTATATATATATATATATATATAATCGATTCTGGCGCTGTTTTTCTTCAGATTTGAATTAAACATTCCAGACAATCCAACCGTTGGATCTTTACAAAGTTGGTGTCGTTGGAAAGATATTTCCAAAGCGAACCCAACGGTTTCGGTTTCGGGAAAATCCGATGGTCGGATCTCGTGCACTAACCGTTTGAAATCACTGTTTCAAAACACAAACTACAGCTTCGTTATTCGATATATTTTAATTATATATATATATAATCGATTCTTCGATTTCAAAACTATATGCTTTTCATACATTTGATAAAAATGATATTTTTATCCAACAAACATGCACTTCGACACTTCACTATTTTTAACAACTCATGTATATAGTAAAAATGTGATTTTTATTGTAAAATGGTTTATTTCAAAACACGACTATTTTATATAGTTCATATAGATGATAAAAATATGATTTTTATTATAAAACAATTTATTTCAAAACACGAATACCATTCAACACATGAATTTCTATTCAACGAATGAATTTCTATTCAACACATGTATGTTTTCTATAGTTTGTATATATATAGTAAAAATGTGATTTTTATTGCAAAACACTACTATTTTATATAGTTCATATAGATGATAAAAATAGGATCTTTATTATAAAACAATTTCTTTTAAAACACGAATACCATTCAACACATGAATTTCTATTCAACGAATGAATTTCTATTCAACACATGAACGGTTTTCTATAGTTTGTATATATATATATATATAGTAAAAATGTGATTTTTATTGCAAAACAATTTATTTCAAAACATTACTATTTTATATAGTTCATATAGATGATAAAAATAGGATTTTTATTTTAAGGTAATTTATTTCAAACACGAATACCATTCAACACATGAATTTCTATTCAACGAATGAATTTCTATTCAACACATGAACGGTTTCAACATATGGAAATAATTTCAACAAATGAAAATAATTCTAACACATGAATATTTCAGAAAATTTCGGCAGCATAACGGCAGGGTAGTTAAAACCGGGACCGTCCCTAGTACGGCTCCTCGCTCTACCTTAAAGCCTCGCAGCTTTTGACAATGGGGATTTCATGCATTTAATTCGCACGCAAGCGGCATGTATATTTTTTTTTCATTTCCACAAACTAATCCTATGTGGTTTCAACCAAATATTTCTCAACCACAAACGGGTATTTTCCAACCACAATCAATCAATTTCAACCACAAACAATTCTAATCAACCAATTTTCACACCAATCACAACCAATAAATATCGTCCATGGTTTGTAGACGAGGGGCATATATATATATATATATATATATATATATATATTTATTTATATAAGCATTTCACTTCTATTTCAACACATGTATAATTTCTACAACGCATATATAATTTATATATCGAACGTACAACTTATACAACGCTTATACAAGAGGTGTACAACGCTTATATAACTCATACATCGACTATATACTTTATACATCGTCGTTTTCCGTATTGTTTATAAATTAGAAATCTCACATTGGGTTCCACTCCACCAAAAATAGCAGAAGGCTCAGAAAAATATGCGGTCTCTTCTAGAATGTAGAAGACGTCCACATGAGTCAACTGTCTCTTGTTTCACTGAATTTCGTCAACAAATGAAAAAGATATGATTTTTACAGTAAAATTAAAAACCATAGCGCGTTAAACTGCTATTAAATAGTTTAAATAATTTTCAGCCGTACCTTTCTATTTCTGTTCAAAACTAGGTTTTAATTTTTCGCTCGATCTGCGAAGTGTTGTCTTAATCAGGCGCTGCAGCGTCGAAGAGCTACGAATGGCGCTCCGATCGGTGGTAGGCGCGGCCAGTTCGGTGGTCGGAGGCGGGAGATCGACGGTGATGTACGGCGCCTCTTCCCAGGCGCGATTCTCGAGGTAGACGAGGCGATAGGGGGCGAGGAAGGTATGGATTTGTAGAGGGGAGTGGGGGCTTCAAAGTTTGGGTGGTGGCAGGGTCTGGTTCGTCGTGGTGGTGCCAGATTTTGGCCTGGAAGATCAATGAAGCTTTCCGTCATCGATCGGGGGGGGGGAGGGAAGAATTTTTTTTATTTTATAACATTCTGATTGGCCGGGAGCTTTTAAAAGAGGGTTTTCTAACATGACCTCCAATCCAGACCCAACGACTGTTGTCCCTAGCTAAATACCCCCATTCCGAACACAATGGGATATGTTTCGAAGGCCCATTCGACTGTTTCAGTCAGTTTTTCTTCAAATTAAAATATAAAACATTCAATATTCAATTTGAACGTACATTTCAATTTGCCAGGGCCACAAACTAATTCGAAAAATTCCAGAAAAATAAATCTAGCTACGTTTTGACGATACGGTCCCAACAAAACTAGTTTCGTCGAATTCTGAGACCGCTTGAAAAATGGCCCATTTTTGGTCGATCCAATTTAACTGTAATTGACCAAAACACGTTTTCCTTTGCCATGCTCACATACTAGCTTCAAAAATTATGAAATTTGAAACCAAATAATAGTTTAACATCCTGGATCCAATAAAAGTGGTTTCGTCAAATTCCGAGGTCGTTTGCAAAATGGCCATTTTCACGGGCTATATAAATTCTATAGCGACCTTTCTGAAAATTCGTTTGGCCATAACTTTTGCTTCCTACTATGAAACTTCGATTTTTAAGATTCGTTAGAAAGATATTCACTAACAGATTTAAATATTTTAGGTTTCACTCAAATCCGTTTTGTTTTGCACCCTGTACAGTCAGTCAAAGTTTGAATTTAAATTTTGAAACTACCGCGCCATTTCAGGCCTTGTTTATAATTAGAATTAATTATATTCATTTTTAAATGTCCATTCAAACTTACTTCTCATTTTTATTACTTAAAATATTTATTTTAAATATTTAAAATCTACTAAAACAGCTAATTTAAAATATTTAAATTGGTTCAGATTTTCCGGGTGGTTACAATCTCCCCCACTTAAAACTTTTCGTCCCCAAAAAGGAATAAAGTCGAAAGTGGTTTGATTAATCAACTCTACGTTCTATCCGGCTTCCATTCTCCAACTTTTCAGTTTCTGAGAATTTTCAAATTCTTCAAAAAAATTGGCTAACACCCGGAATTTTCGAAAAATTTCACCATAACCTCCTTTGTACGGGGAGGGGTTTGGAAATTTATTGGGCCGTATTAGGTACCCAATAAATCCTATAAAGCATACACATATTTATAGTGATATATTCTGGTGTTTACAGGGGAGCGTGTATAGATAATAACTCCCGAGAAAAAATTCTCGTCACCCTGTCAAAGCCTGAGGGAGTGTGTATTTTAATTGCTCCAGAGAATAAATTCTCGTCACCTCGTCCCGTGTGGGAAATAAATAATCCATGTGCCGTATCTAATGACTAGAGAGACGTGATTATTGTCAACTCCAGACCCGTGTGGGGTTTTATTATTCTGGCAATTCATCGTTACAATTTTATATGGTCCATATCAGTCATCAGTTCAACCTGTAATATATAGTCATCGCCATACAAACCTCTCGCTCGTATGGTAAATCTTCCACCTCGTCACGCAAGCTCCAAATGCTTATGTGGTATATGATGAAGTATGCCTATCTTCAAGAAGTATGCCATGTAGTGTAGCTCAAAATTAATTGTTATTATCCTATGGCGACATTTATTACTTCACACAGAACAACCAGCACTCCGCATCCAATGGCATTCACAGGAGTTGATATAATAATATTTCGCATCCAACTCATTAAGGTTTACCGATTTGTCGGGCATGCAAATAAAATCGTTACTCAACAGCTAATCGATTTACCTGTTCAAACATATATAATGCACATGTATATATTTCTACCTATTTTTAAATCAGTTTAATGTGTGATTTAATCGAATAAGTTCTACCATTATTCTCTTTTTGATTAAATTAACTATCGTTTTAATAATTTAATTAATCAAATCTACTATCACACAACACTAACAACAATCAAATTGTTTTTAACTTTTCAAAAATATACTAATCAATTCCTATACTCTTTTAAAATCATTCAGACTATAGGATTAAAAGTGCACATCCATGGAAAGAAAATAACAACAAAGTAGAGAACTAAATGGTAATGCAAAGTATGGTAAATGTACCTTGCACCGGAGTCAATCAGAGATATCCACTCGACACTTAGGATAGGCTTTCTGAATGCTCTCCTCAGTTTCCCAAGTACAATCACGCGGATCTCCACTCCATTGCACTTTGGCTAAGTGAACCTTCTTGTTCCTCAGTTCCTTGGTTTCTTTGCCAATGATCTTTAGCGGCTCTCTTCTCACAGCCAACTCTGGAGTAATTTCAATATCTTGCTGTGCGACCTCTTCCACAACCAAGTCTGGGTCATGAACATGCTTTCGAAGTTGAGATATGTGAAATACATCATGCACTCCAAGCAACCAATCCGGCAATTGAATTCTATAAGCGAGAGTTCCAATCCGTTCAAGAATAGGAAACGGACCAATGAATTTGGGTGCCAATTTCCCTGTTTTACCGAACCAGATAACTCTTCTCATCGACGATACTTTCAAATATACATAGTCGCCTACCGCAAATGATATATCTCTTCTTCTCTTATCGGCATAGCTCTTTCTCGGATTTGAGCGGCGAGTAATCGTTTCTTAACGAAATCGACTTTGTCGACAGCTTCTCGGATCATATCAGGTCCTTATACAAGTCTATTTCCGGGTTCGACCCAACAAGCAGGAGATCGGCACGGTCTACCATACAATGCTTCAAATGGGGACATCGTCAGGCTCGCTTGGTAGCCGTTGTTATATGAGAACTCCACCAAATGTAAATGGTCTTCCCATGATCCACTGAAATCTAGAACACAAGCCCGCAATAAATCTTCTAGGATACGAATCACCCTCTCAGTTTGACCATCTATCTGAGGATGATAAGCGGTGCTCAAGTTCAGCTTCGTTCCCAGTTCTACTTGAAATGCCTCCCAGATTTTTCTAGTAAATATTGGATCTCTATCACTAACTATACTGATCGGCACTCCGTGTAGTCTAACAATTTCCTTGAAATAAATCTGCGCCAGACTTTGAGCAGTTCTGTTCCATCTGACAGGTATGAAATAGGCGGTCTTCGTGAAGCGATCTACGATCACCCAAATACTGTCATTCCCTTTTTTGGTTCTGGGCAAACCATCTATGAAGTCCATGGAAATATGTTTCCACTTCCAACCTGGAACGTCCAGCGGTTGCAACAATCCCGCAAGTTTCTGTTGGTCGCTTTTGACTAGTTGGCAAGTAGGGCATCGGCTAACATATAAAGAAATGTCCCTCTTCATCAACCTCCACCAGAAAGTGCGTTTGATGTCATTATACATTTTTCTTACCACTAGATGGATACTTAGTTTTGACTTGTGGCATTCATCTAGTACTTCCTTTCGGAGCTCGGAAATGTTAGGAACACAGATTCGACCTTTTAGCCTTAGAATCCCATCATTATCAACCTGGAAACTCGAGAGCTCGCCTTTCTGAATTATCTCTCTGATCTTTTGAATGAAGTGATCATCCTTTTGAAGAGCAGATATTTTATCAATCAATGAAGTTGTAATGATAAAACTAGCGATCATAACATTCTTTAGGCATAACGCATCGGCCACGACATTGGCTTTCCTTGGAGTGTACAGAATCTCAAAATCGTATGCTGCAAGGAACTCTAGCCAACGTTGCTGCCTCAGATTCAAGTCTTTCTGGGTGAACAGATACTTTAAAAATGGGTGATCTGTAAACAGTTCGAATTTCTCACCCAGAAGATAGTGTCTCCAGATTCTCAAAGCAAATACTATAGCCAATAACTCAAGATCATGAGTGACGTAGTTTTTCTCGTGCGGCTTCAGCTAGAGGCTAGCATAAGCAGCAACCTGACCTCTTTGCATTAATACTGCACCAAGCCTTCTCTAGAGGCATCTGTCCAGACTTTCAAGTCCTGATTGCCGTCTATAATCGTTAACACTGGAGCAGTTGTTAATCTTAACTTTAGCTCCTCAAAAGCCTCCTCACATTATGGAGTCCACTTGAATTTTGAATGCTTCTTTGTAAGCTTCATTAAGTGACTAGATATCTTCAAAAATCCTTGAACGAACTTCCGGTAATAACTATCCAATCCAAGAAAACTTCGGACTTCTGTGGGAGTACTAGGCTGTTTCCAGTTTTGAATAGCTGTGATTTTACTTGGATCCACAGCAATTCCTTTTGATACGACGTGGCCCAGAAACTTTACTTCATCTTGACAGAATATACATTTGGAAAGTTTCGCTTTCAATACATTCCTTCTCAGAATTTCTAGAACCTGTTCCAAATGCTTTTCATGTTTGGCCTTTGACTTAGAGAAGATTAGAATATCATCAATAAAAACCAGAACAAACTTATTCAAGACTCCTTTGAACACTCGATTCATCAAATCGACAAAGTATGCTGGAGCGTTACATAAGCCGAACGACATTACTAACCACTCAGAATAAGTCTGGACCTCTGAATGCTGTCATAGGAACACACTCTTTGGCAATTCGAAGCTGATGGAAACCTGTAGCTAGGTCCATCCTTGAAAATACTTGTGCTCCATTCAGACGATCCAATAAATCATCGATTCGCGGCAATGGATATTTATTCTTTATTGTCTGCTTGTTCAAATCATGATAATCCACACATAGTCGCAGAGTACCGTCAGATTTTGAGACAAACACCACTACTGCTCCCCAATCAGAGAAACTAGGCCTGATCAGACCCTTCCATACTAGCTGTCGAGTTTGATTATCTAGTTCTTCTTTCTCCTTTAGGGTCATCCTCCGAATGGCGTGCACTACTGGCCTTGCGTTCGGAATTAAAGCGATCTGGAAATCAATTTCTCTCTGCGGAGGTAAACTAACAACTTCTTCGAACACATCCGCATATTTCTTGACGACGGGAATATCTTTGATGAGGTCATGTATATTCTCTGTGACTACAGGGATATTCTCCATTTGAGCAGGAGAAACATCCAAGGTTGCCCAGAAGTCTTTTCTATTAGAGTTCTGACCTTCACAGGGAATGGTTATATAATCGCCTGATTAAATCTTCGCTTTAACGACTCTATTGGCGCATTTAACCTCAGCTTCATATTTGGTAAACCAGTCTAACACCAAGATAAGATCAAATTCTGTAAAATTCATGATGACCGCGATGGTAGGGAACCGATAACGAGAAAAGGAAACTGGCACCCCACAAACCCAACTGAGATCGAGGGAACCCCTAACCGGATTATGGACAGTCATTGGTTCTTTGAGCTTCTTCAAATTCAAATCCAGTTTCTTAACAGCATTCTTTGCAACAAAGCTTCGCGACGCGCCTGTATCAAACAGTACTTTAACTGGAATATCTTTGACAGTTAGCATGCCTTCTAAAACATCTGGCCTTTCCTGAATAGCTAAGGGCTCAGAAGTTTCTGCTACTTCATTTATATGTACTGCTTCAGATTTCTTTGAGAGTTAGCACTCCCGTGCAATATGACCTGCTTGATGACACTTATGGCATTTCCTTTCACCATGTGATTTCTTTTGCTTATTAGTAGGTTTGGACCTGTTCTTTCTTTGCTTCTTTAAAGATCTGCAATTTCCTTGCAAATGCCCTTGCTTATGGCAGTTATTGCATGCGGCAGTCATTGCTGGTTCTTTTTCAGATCTGGCCCTTTTCCGATTCACTTTAGGCTTCTTACTGACCTCAGACATTGTACTGGCTTCAGGACGATCAGTTTCAGACTCGTTTTTATTACTAGAACGGACTTCCTCTTCGTAATGCAATATACCTTTCTTGTCGAGATCCTCATACTGGTAAGCCATGTATATCATTTCAGAGAAAGGAAGCTTCACATTCCTCATTACACTATTCTGATATTTTCTTTGCAGGCCATGAATAAACCTCAAATTCTTCCTCTTTGGGTCTTTAATCAGATGAGGGGCGAAATGAGAGAGTTCGTTGAATTTCTTATGATATTCTGGAATGGTCATATCTCCTTGTATCAGATTAGAGAATTCATCACATAACCGCTCAGTTGCTTCAGGAGGAGTAAATCTTTCTAGGAAAATCACTTTGAATCTATCCCAAGTGATATCACCTTTTGGATTATCCTCAATAATCGAATCCTACCAGAACAAGGCTTCGTCTTTGAGTACCCAGGATGCCAGTAATCTTTTCTGGTCATCCCTCAGCTTTAAACCGTTAAAGATTTTCTCAGCAGAACGAATCCAAGCTTGTGTTTTCATAATTGATTCTTCACCCGAGAACGGTATTCCACCCATATTTCGATACCTAATCAAGAGGGCCTCAATATCTGGTTCTGCATTCCTTCTGATTCTGAGACTCATTTTCTAGTACTTCTGCAAATAGCAGATCAATTGTCAGGTCAACAGAAAAGATATTTCAAAACCTAGAGACAAATACTTGAATGTAAATGTGTCTACCAAGGTGTTATTTCATCTTGCTATACTCATACTAGGATATTACTGATCCTATCTGTATTGAGTTGCCCGTCCTAGAACACTACTGTTTCTACTTCTGACGAGTTCGTTAATATGTTATATTCCAGAGCTAAGCTTAACCAAAGCTCTGATACCACGATGTGACGTCCCCAAACCCCGTTACTGACGGAGGCAGGGGTAATCTTTGGAATATAACACATAAACAGATAATAGCAGAACGGAATTAAATAAATACACCAGATAATGTACAAATAATACACTGGATAAACGTAATCATCAGAGTTACACAGTATATAGGATCATACTTAGTACAAATATAGTTCAGCTATACATAAATGTCTACAGCAGAAACAAACATAATATGTACAATAGGAGCTAAACAGCATAAAAAGAGATAAATAATAAAATCCATCTTCAGCTCCAGCTATCTAGAAAGAGCCTGCTAAAACCTGAAGACAAGGCTGCCCGTGAAGAAAAAGGGGCACCCGAGTTTGCAAGTGAAACAAACTACGAGTCAATCATGGGACTGGTATGAGAAATCTACTTAACACATTTAAAATATGGCTAATCACAGGACCACGCCACTTTCGCGGAATGGGTTTACTCCATTGGAATGCCAGTGCTTTAAAACAAGTAAAACTTTAAACATCGTGATGCTTTTTATAAAAATGAAGCCATTATAAGACTCAGTTCCCATCACACAATGCAACGCAAACCGGAGGATAGAGTTTTACCTTATAATGGCCAAAATATGCTTGATACGAATAAAACAAAAGCATTTGATATTATTACTAGTGTTTATAGGTTTCGAAAACAAGTTTCGAAAACAAGTTTCGAAAACAATTTCAATCATAACTATCAATCATAGACGGCATGGGTACCATATATCATGTCGCCATATATATATATATATATATATATATATATATATATATATATATATACAATCAAAACCGCACAGTCACGTATTTGGAAATTGGATTTCTGTCAAGAACCAAAGAAAGATAGTCCTTACCGAATTCGAGATAATCTTGCCCGTGTCTCAGGCAAGTACTCAGTCAAGCCTTTGGATCGTCAGGGCCGGTCCACCGATGTGGATTAAAATGCCTGAACACTACGTTTCCCCGCCCTTTGGGGCATAAATGAGCCAACGAATGACTCCATCGGTCCCGGATCGACCGATATAACCGAGGCGCCTCGCAACAGCAACAACCACATAAATGAAAATAATATAAATGTCAGCCAGTTCAAGCACCGACACCACCTCTAACTAGAAGGAAATGCATGTCCTTCCTGAGGTCCTCTCCCGTTTCTGGTTCATACCGGGGTGTGAGGCTCGCGAATTCACGTTATACACAAAGCTATGCCACACAGGCCGGGCTTTGATCATCAACCACAAGACTTTGCTTTTCAACAGAAGCCCTGATCACTGCATCTTAGCATGCCACACAGGCAATTCACACCATGCAACCGATGGCTATCAATCACACAGAATGAATTCCAATGTCAGACACACTGTCTATTTGCAAGTCCGTTCTGGGTCTGAAGGAAACCGGAGGCACTAAATACCTCGCAAACCCATCGATCACCACGTACGTCTGGACGATCACCACTCATTATCCATATTTCGGGATGCCTCCCAATCAGGACCTCGGTTACCATCCAAACGAGGTGAAGATCTCCGGTCTTCGACCACCGTCTTCATCTTCAATTTCTTATCGTCGATTCAGTTATTCAGAATGAGATAAACCAGGTCTTTCTGAGCAACTCGCGCATATAAATAACTAGCGCTACACAAACACAACATATGCTTCATTCCAATTCATTAGTCACTAACCGTCAATCAGTAAGAGAACGATTTCCCAAATATTAACCCCGAAGGCTGAAACCAACATCAGATCAAAACCCAGGAAACCATTCGACTTAGCTAACCTTCAGTTAATTTCTAAATTTCACATTCCATATCATTTATAATATTTTATAACGATTTATCGCTATTTTTATTTATTTTAAAATAGCCAATTTATTCAAATGACGCTTCGGGCCATAACGCCGCCGTGGCGCTGGTTTTCTTCAGATTTGATTCACACATATCTGAAAATCTAACTGTTGGATCATCACAAATTTTACATCACTCAAAAGATCTTTTCAAAACAAATCCAACGGTTCCAGTTTTGGGAAAATCCGATGGTCGGATCTCCCGGTATAATCGTTTGAAGTCTCGATTTCAAAATACGAACTACAGCATCGTTATTCGATTTAATTTAATTATATATATATATATATATATATATATATATATAATCGATTCTGGCGCTGTTTTTCTTCAGATTTGAATTAAACATTCCAGACAATCCAACCATTGGATCTTTACAAAGTTGGTGTCGTTGGAAAGATATTTCCAAAGCGAACCCAACGGTTTCGGTTTCGGGAAAATCCGATGGTCGGATCTCCCGCACTAACCGTTTGAAATCACTGTTTCAAAACACGAACTACAGCTTCGTTATTCGATATATTTTAATTATATATATATATATATATATATAATCGATTCTTCGATTTCAAAACTATATGCTTTTCATACATTTGATAAAAATGATATTTTTATCCAACAAACATTCACTTCGACACTTCACTATTTTTAACAACTCATGTATATAGTAAAAATGTGATTTTTATTGTAAAACGATTTATTTCAAAACATGACTATTTTATATAGTTCATATAGATGATAAAAATATGATTTTTATTATAAAACAATTTATTTCAAAACATGATTACCATTCAACACATGAGTTTCTATTCAACGAATGAATTTCTATTCAACACATGAATGTTATCTATAGTTTGTATGTATATAGTAAAAATGTGATTTTTGTTGCAAAACAATTTATTTCAAAACACTACTATTTTATATAGTTCATATAGATGATAAAAATAGGATTTTTATTATAAAACAATTTCTTTTAAAACACGAATACCATTCAACACATGAATTTCTATTCAACGAATGAATTTCTATTCAACACATGAACAGTTTTCTATAGTTTGTATATATATAGTAAAAATGTGATTTTTATTGCAAAACAATTTATTTCAAAACATTACTATTTTATATATTTCATATAGATGATAAAAATAAAAAATTTATTATAAGGCAATTTATTTCAAACCCGAATACCATTCAACACATGAATTTCTATTCAACGAATGAATTTCTATTCAACACATGAACGGTTTCAACATATGGAAACAATTTCAACAAATGAAAATAATTCTAACACATGAATATTTCAGAAAATTTCGGCAGCATAACGGCAGGGTAGTTAAAACCGGGGTTGTCCCTAGTACGGCTCCTCGCTCTACCTTAAAGCCTCGCAGCTTTTGACAATGGGGATTTCATGAATCTAGTTCGCACGCAGGCGGCATGTATATATTTTTTTCATTTCTACAAACTAATCCTATGTGGTTTCAACCAAATATTTCTCAACTACAAATGGGTATTTTCCAACCACAATCAATCAATTTCAACCACAAACAATTCTAATCAACCAATTTTCACACCAATCACAACCAATAAATATCGTCCATGGTTTGTGGACGAGGGGCGTGTGTATATATATATATATAAGCATTTCACTTCTATTTCAACACATGTATAATTTCTACAATGCATATATAATTTATATATCGAACGTACAACTTATACAACGCTTATACAAGAGGTGTACAACGCTTATATAACTCATACATCGACTATATACTTTATACATCGTCGTATTCCATATCGTTTATAAATTATAAATCTCACATTGGGTTCCACTCCACCAAAAATAGCAGAAAGCTCAGAAAAATATGCGGTCTCTTCTAGAATGTAGAAGACATCCACATGAGTCAACTGTCTCTTGTTTCACTAAATTTCGTCAACAAGCGAAAAAGATATGATTTTTACAGTGAAATCAAAAACCGTAGCGCTTTAAACTGCTATTAAATAGTTTAAATAATTTTCAGTCGTACCTTTCTATTTCTTTTCAAAACTAGGTTTTAAATTTTCGCTCGATCCGCGAAGTGTTGTCTCGATCAGGTGCTGCAGCGTCGAAGAGCTACAAACGGCGCTCCGATCGGTGGTAGGCGCAGCCAGTTCGGTGGTCGGAGGCGGGAGATCGACGGTGATGTACGGCGCCTCTTCCTAGGCGCGATTCTCGAGGTAGATGAGGCGATAGGGGGCGAGGAAGGTATGGATTTGTAGAGGGGAGTGAGGGCTTCAAAGTTTGGGTGGTGGCAGGGTCTGGTTCGTCGTGGTGGCGCCGGATTTTGACCTAGAAGATCGGAGCAGCTTTCCGTCGTCGATCGGGGGTGGGAAAAAGAATTTTTTTTATAATATTCTGATTGGCCAAGAGCTTTTAAAAGAGCATTTTCTAACACGAGCTCTAATCCAGACACAACGACTATCGTCCCTAGCTAAATACCCCCATTCCAAACACAATGGGATATGTTTCGAAGGCCCATTCGACTGTTTCAGTCAGATTTTGTTCAAATTAAAATATAAAACATTCAATATTCAATTTGGACGTACATTTCAATTTGCCAGGGCCACAAACAAATTCGAAAATTTCTAGAAAAATAAATCTAGCTACGTTTTGACGATACGATCCCAACAAAACTAGTTTCGTTGAATTCTGAGACCGTTTGAAAAATGGCCCATTTTTGGTCGATCCAATTTAACTGTAATTGACCAAAACACGTTTTCCTTTGCCACGCTCACATACTAGCCTCAAAAATTATGAAAATAGTTTAACATCCCGGATCCAACAAAAGAGGTTTCGTCAAATTCCGAGGTCGTTTGCAAAATGGCCATTTTCACGGGCTATATAAATTATATAGCGACCTTTCCGAAAATTCATTTGGCCATAAATTTTGCTTCCTGCTATGAAACTTCGATTTTTTAGATTCGTTAGAAAGATATTCACTAACAGATTTAAATATTTTTTGTTTAACCCAAATCCGTTTTGTTTTGCACCCGGTACAGTCAGTCAAAGTTTGAATTCAAATTTTAAAACTACCGCGCCATTTCAGGCCTTGTTTATAATTAGAATTAATTATATTCGTTTTCAAATGTCGATTCAAACTTACTTTTCATCGTTATTATTTAAAATATTTATTTTAAATATTTAAAATCCACTAAAACAGCCAATTTAAAAATTTTAAATTAGTTCAGATTTTCCGGGTCGTTACAGGTATAGCAGTAGTCATGTCTGAAAGTATCCGTTGACAGCCCTAATTATATCTATTTTTTGTATATGTCTAATCCTGCATGAAAGGTTTACATGAGTACCCCATGTTTTTGTAAGCTTTCACTGATACAAAATTAAAAATTACTAGTTACAAATTTTGGTATTATTTAAGTATTTTTTCGGTCTCTTTTACTTAGCCCAGGTCATAACAAAATCCTGGCTCCGTCCCTGCTTATAGCCAAAGCAAATCATGTTATTTGCATCTGTTGTTTATAAATGAAGGAAATGCATCGATGCAAATAGTTTAATTTGCAACGATTTCTTTGGAACTGATGCAAATGCATCGGAGCGAATGCACATATCAATAATTGTAAACAACAACTTACATATGATATTATTATAATTTATTATAATTAATGATTATCAATAAATGATTTACGACTACTAATTATTATAAATAATCAATAGTTATTTTTTATATTTAATTATCTATTATCATTAGTTATCACTAGTAAATATTATGGTTAATATTTAATAGTTACATATTTAATTATCAATTAATATAAAATAATAATCAACTTTTAATTCATAATGTTTGACAAATAATATTTAAATAACATGTAGTGTTTACTATTTAAGAAATAATAATTAATAATTTTTTTTATATATTATTAAATATTAATAACTATAAATAGTTAATTATTAATAATTATTTAGCAATTAAGACTAGTTTTTCACAAATATTAATAAAATTTAATATTTATGAATTGATATTTAATAAAATTATTGAATTTAAATAGATATTAATTAATAATGAGTAATAATCATTTAATAATCAATAATTAATTAATAATGTTTAACATTTAATATTTAATATTTTATTAATAAGTGATATTTATAGTGAAGAAGTAATATTTAATATTTAATTTTTATTTTTCATAATATTCAATTAGTAATTACTATTAATCAATGAATTATTGCTAATTATATAGTACTAGTGTTTATTAATAATTAGTAAATTAAATTAATATCTATTAATAATTAGAAAATTAGTGTTATATTTAACGATTAATAAAGTTAAGTCTGTTGTATATAACGGAATTATATACACAATTATTTGATTTTTGTTTGATGATAACAAACAAGTATATATTATTTTAAATGTGTTTGTTATTGTACTGTTATATATATATACATCTCAGACCGAAATATAATATTTATATTTAAATAGAATACGACTGTATAGACATTCATACTTCTATACAGTATTTTATTTAAATTGAATAATATATTTCAATATTCAACGGTACAGATTTACTACTCTATTATTTGAACACATCACATTTCATATACATTCACAAAATATTTCTACTTGTAAATAAACTGAATATGATAGACAAATTTGTTTGAAGACAATGAAATAATATTTTATTTCATTCAAATTTGTTTATTACAAAAAATATATCAGTACAGTATTCTCTGTATACACATATACAGTACGCATAGACAGTTCTTCTCCACAACACTCACGCTCAGTACATTCTCATATACACCACACTCAGCTTACATTCAGATTTACACTCATATACTGTTATACACCGCTTGTTGTCTTCATCTTCTGTCTTCAGTTTTCTGTCTTCACAGCTCAGTCCAGTCATCTTCTGTTTACCTGTCAAATAAAACAGAAACACACACAGTACACTGCAATAGAAATGAAACTGAATGCATATGAATATTATTTTATTTTTAAATTTTTATTTGCCTTAGTTTTCTGGTGTGCTTCTCATCATTTTTCATGACTTGATATGATTCTTCTGTGTCTAGGAAGACAATTTATATATGTACAGGGACAAGAAATTTTCTGAATGGATGCATATACACACGTGTATAAATATACACGTGTGTACTGCCTCGCCAATCAGCGAGCAGCTGAGGAGTAGCCACGTGGACCATCTCGACTCAGTGCAACAATACAAGGTCAAAACAGAAAATTCAAATCAATGTAAGTGCAACAAACACAAATGGTTCATGTGTCATTGCACATGCATGTACAAGCAAGATGGTCAACACAGAAACATAGGCCAAGCAAGTCAACATCATTTTAAGTTCAGCATGTTCTTAACATAGTCAAGCTACAAAAGACGAGCAGCATATATATATACATATATATATACATATATATATATATATATGACAGTATGACAACATTTTTTTTAAAAGTGTCGAATAGATTTTTCAAACAAATGGACAGTGGGTACAACAACATAACTCAAGGGGTCAAGCCCAATTACTTCAGCACAAACAAATCTGTGGTGTGAAACAGCATCTGTACAAGGATGGAGCAAAAATATTCAGCACATATGTATAAGTTTCCTTTCAGCAATACAAGTGACAACAAGTCAAAACTGGAATGGTACGAGTGTGGAGTTTCATATATACATAGCACCATGATGTAGAAGCACGGTGCATAGGTAGACAAGCTCAAGACAGTACGCATATATCTGAATGTGCAAGTGCACAAGCCAACTAAAGAGTACAGCCAAGCTCAGCATATATGAGTTCATTCAGGGAAGTCAAGGTGACAAAATGGGTGCAGTTTATAGTTATGGTACATACACAATTCGGGTATATATAATGTATGCAAGGAAACAGGGTATACACAAAGCAAGTCAGGATCAATAAACTGACATCAATGAAACAAGGGAGCAAACATGCAGAAATAATATGGAGCATGGAAAGTACTCGAGTAAATAACATGTACATGAAGCATAATGGTGGAGGCAACATTCAATGCAAGACAGGTCAAGGAACAACATGGTATGCATGGCCACAATTCATAGGAACATGATGTACACATCACAGCAGTATCAAACTAATGCATTCGAGCTAGTACAGCATGTTGAAGATCAAAACAGAATGGTCAAGTATATATGTGCAAACTTGCATACATGAATGGTGGAAATCAAATCAGTACAAATGAGGCAAGTAACCATTCAATCAAGTTCATAAAAAGGGGAAAATAAATTCTTTCCAGAAAAACTCATGTAGTCTCGGCAATTTTTTAAAGGGAAAATGAATCATTTATTTCCAGAAATTGTAAAATTGTTTTAGTAAGAAATCAATTCCCATTTTCATTTAGTTTCCAGTTTTACACTACGACATTTTTGGGCAAGTTGTTATTTTCAGGAATTAATTCACAACAACCAATAAAAGTCAAGAAAGCAAGGACATCAGTTTAAAACATTTTCAGAATTCTTTGTGCTTATCTAGTATGGATTTGCAGAATCAACACAATTCAGACAAGGCAACAAATCTCAGTTTCAACCCACTGCAGTCAATCAAGCAAAACAAAAGGGAATTTCACAAAGCATTTCTCGCAAGTATTTATTCAAGGGGACAGTCAATATTTTCTAGAATTCAATCGAAGTAGAGGCAATCACAATTTATTGATCAGGTTCATAGAAGGGCACTATTCATGACCGGATTCACCAACAGTTCAAAGAGCAAAAAATTTGGCAACATTCAAGGGACAAAAATCACATAAGGAATCAAATAAAGTCAGACACGTGAAATCAGAGTTTAGGGTTTTCATTTTTAACCCTATTAAAACACCAAACTCATCACAGTCATTTCTAGATCGAAACCACAAGCATCGAAATCAAGCAACAGAAGTTCGAATTCAAAAATTCAGATATACTCGCATTTTTTCTGAAGTTTCAATCATCAACAACGTCTACCAAATCAATCGAAGGAGCAAGCCACTGGAGATTCAAGCCACAAGAGAATCAAAACAATTTCTTCAATCGCAATCGGATTTTGGGAAAAATTGAAAAACCCTAGAAATCGCAGCCGCTGTTTTTAGTCACCAAAGAAGAAAGGGATCGGCCATATAAAATAAGAAAGGGGTGCATCAATTTTACAAAGGGTCGACCAAGCCATGAATTATAAAAGGGGATAAACCTTATATTTTAATTCCTAGGGCTTTTTCCAATTTGTTTTTATTTTTGTATTTTTTAATTTGTGTTGTAAAACGATTCGAACAGTTTTTCTAGAGTCTGTAAAATTCTAGGTGTTTAAGTTAGGGACGAACTGACAGTTTACTAGTGTCTATAAAACTAGGAGAAAATCTGGTCTAGTGAATATAGACCAGTCTAGGATTTTGAGCGTAGGGTTAGTACAGGAGCAGGGAGTGCGAGTTTACAGTGTCTGTAAGCGGGATCTATTCTATCACCTAGTAGAAACCTTAGGAATGCAGTAGTAGGCAGGGTTTTTGCCGAAGCTGGGTAATTCTGTGTGTTATTTCCTTTCTGCACTTTTATTTCTGTTGTATTCCATGATCTGTTTATTATTTAATATCCCGTTAGATTTTTAATTCAGCAAAAAAAAATGTGATAAACCCTATTCACCCCCCTCTAGGGTTAATCTAGATCCAACAAGTGGTATCAGAGCAGGTATTCTGTTAACTCTAGAGTAATGTGATTCCTAGTTGTCGGTCGATAGAGAGTCAGTCCAGTTCATCTCCAACTATTTTCAATGGAACAGATTTTTAAAACTGGAAATCCAAAATGGAATTTTATTTAAAATCTGTTAATATTAAATGTTGGGATGTTGTTATCAATGGGTTTGATAGTGTAGATATTACTTTCAGTGCTTGTGCTATGAAAATTATATTTGATTATCTTAGCACTGGACAGTTTAATCTTATTTGTCATTGTTTATCTGCACAAGAAATCTGGAGAACTCTTAATGCAAAGTATGAACCAATTGACAACAGCTGTTCAAAACCCCAGCATGACAACTCAAATTCAGATCTATGCTTAACAAGTCATGTAGATGAAACTTCAGATGGATCAGATGATGGAGAATCAACAAATGCTGAAACAGAGAATTTCTCATATGAAGATCTGGCTTACACGTGTCTTGATTTAACGAAATCTGTTGATAAACTCCAACTGAAAAATAAGTCTCTGAAATCTAAGAATTTTGAGTTGACTAGAAAAATTGATGTTTTGGAATCACAACTTGAAAATGTTAAAAATTCTTCAAATTCAGTTTGTAAAAATTGTTTGAAATTGAAAACCAATCTTGTTCATCTCAAAAAAATATTCAAAAGTTTAAAGATGAAATTTTAATCCTAAATGAGAACAAGACTGAGTTATCAATTTTGAATAACCTTCTGCAAAAGGAATTTGAAAATTTTAAAACAGATATAAATTCCAAATTTGAAATTGCTGAAAAGGAGAACTTGTTGAAATCAAATTTGATTTTAGAAGAACTTGAAAATGAGATTGAAAAATCCAAGAAATTTGAGTCTGAAAAGCAAAAACGATTTGAATCTGAAAACATGGAATCCCAAGCCAAAATTAAAACTCTTAAAGATGAAAACTTGGTTTAAAAATCTGATTTTGAAAGATGTAAGATCACTAAAAATCATTGTTCAGATTTAATGAAAGAAAATAGAGATCTTAAAACTAAAATTCAACAACTTGAAATAACTTTGGCTAAATTTTCTAACAGTGAAAAATCTATGAATATGTCGTTGAAAAATCAATTTTCATCTGGAAATAAAAGTAAGCTCGGCTTTGGGAAAAATTAATTTTTTGAAAAACTAAATTCAAATGATTTGAAAAGTCCCTCAAACTGCTTTGGAAATAATTGTTTTGATAATTTGAACTTTGATAATTCCAAAGGATTTTTGAATTATAAGCAAAATGTGAATTTGTTTTGTAATAAATCATTTAAACATTCTTGGATCCTACAAGGAAATGAAACGGGCTTTGTTAAGTTTAAACAGATTTGGGTTCCTAAGGGTACGAAGGTTAATTCAGATGGTTTGTTATACAAATAGGTTTGGGTACCAAAAGTGGTCAACATATTTTAGAGTGGTTTTGCAAATTTTGTTAGACCACTTGATTCTCTCAACTGCCAGTGAAGGTTGAGGAACTGCTATGCTGAAAAGAGATTGATTTCAAGTTGTTCTATATTTCTGTATTCTTTATAGTTCCTTGGCCAAGACTGTTGAGTTAGAGATTCTGTTTTACATTGGATTCTGGTATGATCTCTAAACTCACCTTTGTAAATATACACTGTTTTTATTTTTCTTTGTTTATTCCTCCTTCTATCCATTCTATCTTTGTTTTTCTTTTGATTTGACACGGTCACATTTTTTTGTTTTGTTTCCTCTTGGACTTCATTAACTTCAAATTGCGGAATTCATATTTTTTTGGAAATTTGCTTCATTCAAATAAAACTCTGATGTTTTAATCATTTTCAAATCTTGAATCTAAACTTATAAATAACTGCAATTGATTTGAAGTTTATTTCGGATTTATGAATTCCGAACATTGTTGATGTATTCGTGTCATATCTTGAACACTGTTAATTTTGAATTCTAAAATTTCTTTTGAAGATATGAATATTTAATGAAATTCCACACACCTATGTTGTTTTGGGCTTCTTCTAATTCATTTTAGAAAAGCTAAAAATATTATACTCATTATAACGCATCAATATTTATCAGTTGTGATAATTTCATTATTTTTCAGATTGGCTTGGATATGTTGATTTTTTTTTCTTGAATCAGTGATACATCATGAAATTTATATTTATTCATGACCATTTTATTTTGAAATATGTTTGTTTGAAATCATCTGAAATCCTTGATATTATGAATCTCACACACCTCTTAAATTTAAACTTATCAATTTTGTATGGTTGATTCATTATATCTCAAACTTGACTTTGATTTAAATGATTTCAAAAAATTATTTTTTTTGTATCATGAATACCTCTCAAACTTGATGTAAATGATCTGAATTTTCTTTGGGCTTGTCAGAATTTTTTTGGAAAACTCTTTGAAAATCCGGTCTTGAAACTCACTGTTATTTCATGATTATTTGATTTGAATATATGTTTGTTTAAAATCATTTGAATGTATTGATTTACTGAATCACACATACCTTGAATGCAAAACTAATAATTTGGTGTGATCGATTCACTGAATCCTGATATCGTCATATTCATCAAATGATTTAAGATAAACTGTATTTTTAAATCTTGGATCATGAATCATCTTTTGTGATCGACAGAAATATCTTTGAAACATCTTCTTGACAAGTCTGTTGTGATATTGATTTATGTGCTGCTCTTATACTGTTTCAGATAAGTGCTTGCTTTGATTATTCCTTATCTTCTGCTCTGATATAAGGAATCTCTTTTGAAAACGATCTTAGGTAACTGTTTGTTTTTGATCTGTCTGCTGCTTGCCTAATTTATTGTCTTGTCTGCTTGGGCCATGTAACTAAATTTCTTTTATATGTGATACCCTTGTTTGTCTTCTGTGTCTTATTACAAATCCTCATTAGTAGGGACACCAAGTGATATCAACAGTGCTGAATTTGTTTTAGCTGTATATTTTTTAATCTCTCATTGCTTTGTATAGATCTTTTCATATACCTCTTGTAATTGATTTTCAATTTTAAAAATTATTTATTGATTATTCATTCAGAAATTGAAATATATATCCAAATTGAACTGTGTTTATAATTCAGCAAAATTATTAACAGATTTTGTAACGACCCAGGGATTTCCGGCCTCGAAAATCGACATAAATACCCTTTTCCGTACTCATGCCGACCTTCCAACACCGAAAACACTGGAACGTTTTTAGAAAGAGATTAGAGGGTGAGATAAGAAAGAAAGAAATATTAGAATAGAAGAAGAAACCAACACAATACAAAATCTGAGTCTTACATCGCAGCGGAACAAAATATAATACAAAAATAAAACTTTATTGAGAGCTTTAAAATACTTACAATCATCAGAGTACATCACACATCTGGACAGTTATGATAACCTGTCCTCAGATACAACACACAGCGGAATAGTAGCTATATAATGTCATACGTCTGTACTCTTCCAGCTCGTCTCTTCACATCATTCGATAACCTGAACCTATACACCACGGGCTAACCCGAGCATTTACAAAACACCGGGTCAGTCTGGTAAACCAGAGTGAGTAAAACACGCACAGTATTAAGGGTAAATCATCCAACATGATTTTAAAGTTCAAAATACTTTCAAAAGAAAAGGATAATCGTAAGACTGAATCAACATATAAACACGGACTGTTTTTACCTTACGATAACCCAAACCATTTGAAATCATTATCTTTTCTGATATTGTAATAATATCTAATTACAAATAAATAACAATCTAGCGGAACGCTTGCATCTCACGCTCCACATATATAGTATACAATCAAAACCGCGTGTGCTTATTGGAGATTGGATTCCGACCTTGACAAGGTATGGGACCACCTACCGATAGTGTATCTCTAGAGGCGAATACACTGGGTTCAAAAAGAACGTCTTGCAACCCGGCCCTCACATGACCGACCACTCATTTCGCTTGAGTGTATCGAATGTATATCACCAACGGTTGGGCTCAAACCACCGTTTCCCAAAAAGGGACAGCATCGAATAGATTAAGGAGTGAAATGGATTTTCACTAGATAGGTGATTATACAACCTAATGGGAGCGACCCACATAGCCATGTTGCCTGCCTGATTTTTGTCATTCCTCGGTTTGATGAGGCTTGAGGTCAGAATTTCTTTTACAGCACCTGGCCACCATTCACTTTGAATGCCACATCGTCAGATCCGCCAGATATCACACTGATTGAAGTCCACAAAAATACTCTAGTTTATGTGAAGACCCGCAACTTCCCCGTAAAGGAAAGCGTCGGATAGTTCGAGAACAAACCACAACAGAACTCATATAAAAGAACATTTCATTGTATATTACAACAATGCATCAGATTACAAGAATATACAGAGTATAAATGAATATTACACAGAAATATCAGAGATTTAAATTACATTTAAATACATAGCAGCGGAAAATAATACAATACACAACTAGAAGAGATATACGGATACAAAGCTTTCCGGATATCGTTCCAGCTGTAAACCAGGATCCTGTGAATATAAATCTGCAAAACCAAAACTACTAGCTGCCCGTGTCAAAAATAAGGGCACCCAGAGTTTAGGTTAAAACAATAAACTCCAGGTCAGTCATGGGACTGGTGTGAGAACTAAAACAGTTAATCTTTATTTTTAAAGCTAGGTAAATCAAGGGACCACGCCGCATAACACGGAACGGGTTTCCTCCCAAGAATACCAGTGCTTAAAACAAACAGCGCAATGCTAAATAAAGAAAGATGAAGCTGTTATAAGACCCAGGTCCCATCACACAATGCAACGCAGTCGAGGATAGGGTTTTCCCTTATAACAGCCAAAGAATGCTTGATACGGTTAAAACAAATCGTTTGATACTATAATAAGTGCATAGTGTATAAAACAACTTCAAATCATAAGTATCAATCATAGGCGGCATGAGCGCCCCATCCCACTATGTCGCCATATATAAGTTTACAATCGAAACCGCAATGTCGTATTGAAAGTTGGGTTATCATTTATGGTATGAACCGAGGCTAGGGGCAAGATCCTCACAGATTCGAGACAATCTAGCCTACCATGTCTCAGGATCAGAGCTCGAGTGACCCTTGGATCGTCAGGGCCGGTCCACCGATGTGGATTAAAAATGCCTGAACACTACGTTTCCCCGCCCTTTGGGGCGCAAGTCTGGTCCGTCAGCCGACCAGAAGCATCGGCCGAAACCGATATAACCGAGGCGCCTCGCAACAGCAACAACCACATAAGTCAAACTCGTCAGGGCGTGTAAAACCACTGACGCCACTTCTAGCTAGAAAGAAACGCAAGTCCTCCCTGAGGTCCGTCTCCCGTTTTTGGTTCATACCGGGTGTGAAACTCGCGAAGCAAAACGTTACACAAAGCTACGCCACAAAGGCCGTGCTTTGATCATCACCACAAGACTTTGCTTTTCAACAGAAGCCTTGATCATTTGCCACTTAGGCATGCCACACAGGCAATTCACTCCATGCGATTGATATCCATCAATATATAACCCCTGAGCTCGTACGTCTCAGAGAAGGGCGTTAAGCAAGAGAATAAATTCTCCGCCGCCAAACAGATATATATTTAATAGAGATCAATCACACGGACTAAAATCCAATGTCAGACACACAGTCCATGTACAAGTCCGTTCTGGGTCTGAACGAAACCGGAGGCACCTAGTACCCCGCATATCCATCGATCTCCAAGTACGTCTGGACGATCACCAACTGTTTCCATCTTCTTGGGTGTACAGCCCAATCAAGATCATCAGTTATCACCCAAACGACGTGAAGACCTCCGGTCTTCGACCATCGTCTTCATCTTCGACTTATCGTCGTATCAGTTATTCCGAATGGGATAAACCCGGTCTTTCCGAATAACTCGCGTATATATTTAAAAGTGTTACACAAACACAACATACGCCTCATTCCAATTCATCAGTCACTAACCGTAAATTAATCAAGAGAATAATTCCCCAAATATTAACCCCGAAGGCCGAAACCAACATCAGATCAATATCCAGAAAACCATTCTGCTTAGCTAACCGACAGTCAGTTTCTGAATTTCACATTCATAGGGAAAGGTTCCCATTAATTTTATCAAAGATAAATCCTTGAATTTATTCTTTAATCTATATTTGAATATCAATTCAAACTAGTCGGGATTAGCGAACCTTACCGAAGTAATCATTTGTTTTAATTTCCCAATCCCAACCTATTCATCCCATGAAGTAAAACTGGTAATACTTCATATCTAACACCACAGTGTTATCGGTAAATTCAATTACCATTTCACGTTCAAATCTAATTAAAGATTTAACTATCGCCTGGAGCAAAACTGGTGATACTCCACTTTCGATCATTTCAATCTAATTAAAGATTCATTAAAACTCCACTTAGTTTTAATCTTCGACTGGGTTAAAGAATCAGTGTCATTTAAAACACGGTTCACGATAAACCCAAAATCACATTCCATTAATTATCGGGTTAAAGAACGAGTGTTATTTAAAACACTGTTCTCGATAAACCCAAAAATCAATATCAATTCAATTCCAATTAAATATTATTTAATTGGTACACTTCATTAAATCTAAATAAAAAGATTTAATCTTTTCTCAACTGGGTTCAAGAACAGTGTTAGTGAAGACACCATTCACGACAAACCCAAATCACATTCGATATTCAATACAAGGCTCTGAATAGAAAATATATCGGCTTATATTCAATATCGAATTCTACGACTAACAAATGTCGTATTGGAAATAACGATATAAATATATATCTTTCAAATTTCCATAACAACACCTGTATAATCACGAATTCCAACATCGAAATATTCCGAAGACAATTTCGATTCAAATCCACTCCAATGCGATCATTGGATATTTTGGTTATTTTCAAAACCATTTCAAATTCAATTTATTTATTTAAAAATAAATAGAATTATAATTCTAGTTCAAAACTAGTTCATTTCGATAAAAATCTATTTTTATCTTTTCAAATATGGAGTTTTTCATCCCAAATCTTCACAAATCATTTCTTATGATTTTACACAAATTATTACTATTTTTAATAATTTTAGTAAGGCCCGTACAGTCGATTTCCATCAATGGTCATCGAACTGCACTTACAGCGACCTTTTTCAAATTTGATTTGGACGTATCTCCAAATCCAACCGTTAGATTTCAAATTTCCAACATTCGTTAGAAAGCTCTTTTCGATACGAACCCAACGGTTCCGGTTTTAGGAGAATCCGACGGTCGGATCTCCCGTAATGTCCGTTTGAAATAAATGGTCGAAATTCGCGAACTGCCGCGGCGCGGCGCGTTCTATTCAGGCCATTATATTATATATATAATATATATAATATATATTTCGTCGATTTCTATTTAAAACGAATTATATAAATAGTTTTAAATTCGTTTCAAAAGCAATTTCAACTTCCTTTTCAATTCAAATCAAAATGGAATTCTTCTTTATAAATTCGTTTCAAAATTCATTTCTATTCAATTCAAATTTCAATTCAATTTGAATTCATATTCAATTCAATTCATTTCGAAATCGTTTTCAATTCAATTCATTTCGAAATCGTTTTCAATTCAATTCATTTCGAAATCGCTTTTCAATTCAATTCATTTCGAAATCGTTTTCAATTCAATTCATTTCGAAATCGTTTTCAATTCAATTCATTTCGAAATCGTTTTCAATTCAATTCATTTCGAAATCGTTTTCAATTCAATTCATTTCGAAATCGTTTTCAATTTAATTCATTTCGAAATCGTTTTCAATTCAATTCGAAATCGATAAAATCGATATAAATATCGTTCACGTCAAAATGGCGTCAATCTAATCAACACGGCTTCATAAAGTTCTATTTTCAAATATTCTATTTCAAATATTTCTTTTTCAAATATTTCTATTTTAAAACTGGAATGAGGCCCAATCAATTACCATATAAAGTTAATTATATGGATTTTCATACAACACATGTATAATAGCCTTGAAAAATAATCAACCATCAACCAAAGTGCACTACACTGTATAAGCATCAAATATAGATATCTAATGCTTATAACAGCCTGTCAATCAATCGATTGACATATTTAATCAATCAGGATGAGTGAACTTCCAATTTCATCCCAACACCCGTGTGGGGTTTCAAACAATCAAACACAGAATTTTATTCGTGCAGTTGGGCGATGTGTAAAATTTATCGTCCCAATCAATGTCATTCAAATAAGTGTACATAAACAAACCATCTGGTTTGTAAATGAATATTTATTTATTCACTTCACTATTTTCATAATCACGTTAAAAATTATATTTTTAACGATAAAACATTTTATTTCAACCTATGAATTTCTATTCAATTCATTTACACAATAAAATGATATTTTTATTTTTCTAACATATTTTAGAAAATTTCGGCGGCATAACGGCACGATACTAGTAACGGGACAAGGCCTAGCCTTATCCCCGGTCTAGTGAAGGCCCACGCCATTCACACATCAATCAAATCAATTTCATCTCACCAAACAATTCAATTCAAACAAATAATTCAACTAATCTATGCAACCAAACAAACAAGTCCATGGTCTGTGGACGATTGTGTCGGGTGCTACTAAGCACCGTCTGCATCCTAGTATATATATATATAACTAGAAAAATAAATTGTAAGGTGAGAAATTCTCACTTATAGCTATCCTAGCTCCACGGCACTTCAAATGCAGGAAATCTTCACTGTTCTCGCCTTTTGTCGCTTCGTTGCCTGTATTCTCTACATATGTAAAAATCGAATTTTTACTTCGCTTTTCAATATATAAAAATCACATTTTTAATTCGAAGTTCAATATATAAAAATCATATTTTTAATTCGAAGTTCTATACATAAAAACCATATTTTTAATTCGAAGTTCTATACATAAAAACCATATTTTTAATTCGAAGTTCAATATATAAAAATCGAATTTTTAATTCGAAGTTCAATATATAAAAATCCTATTTTTCTATCAATACTAAATATATTTATAAACCTGTTATTTATATTTTTAAAACAAAGTATGTTTATATTTTTAAAACAAAGCGAATTTACTTCGCAAAAACAATTCGAATTTACTTTGCAAAAACAATGCGAATTTACCTTGCAAAAACAATTGCGAATTTACTTTGCAAAAACAATGTGAATTTGCTTATTAAACACTTAAAAATTAATTAAACAATTAATTAATTTCCTTAATTACCTGAGTTAGGGTAATACCCTCCTGTTAATCACCTCTCACCCGTTTCTTCTTTGTTCAAAACAGCCTGGAACCCGTCGTGAAAACCCAACCCCCCTCCATTTTTTTTTTCCGCATGCGCCTCTTTCGTCAATGATCGGAGGTCCATCCCCAGGTGGCTGTCGACGCGCCCCTTTGTAGCGCCATGAGTGGCTCAAGGATCGGTGGTCTTAGTTCAGGGGGTTAGGGCGTTTAAATCGGAGAGGGGACGGGGAGCAGAGCGAGAGCGGAGGGGGGAAATCGAGGAGGGGTTGCGACAGACAAGGGAGGCCGGACTGGGCGCGAGCGACGGTGGATGTCGCTGGAGGCGACGGCGCGAGAGGGCTAGGGCACGAGCGCAGTATATATATATATTTTCATTTGAAATCCGTTGACCAATCAACAAGGGGAAGGAGAATATAAAGGAGAGGGGGTTTTATAATAATTATATATTTATTTTTAAATTTCTGAAAAGGGGCTTTTCTTTCGAACCCCGAATCGAGCCCAACGACTGTTGTCCCTAGCGTATTACCCCAATTCCGAACACAATGGGATATGTATCGCAAGCTGATTTGATCGTTACAATCAGTTTCCTTTGAATTTACATTTAAATCACTAATTTGAATTTTAAACGTACATTTCAAATTACCGGGGTCACATACTAACTAGAAAAATTCCAGAAAAATATTTTCTAGCTTCGTATTGACGATACGGTCCTAACAAAACTAGTTTCGTCGAATTCTGAGATCGTTAGAAAAATGGCCAATTTCCAGTCGATTAAAATCAACTGAAACTGGTCAAACGCGTTTTCCTTTGCCACGCTCACATATGGATTCGAAAAATTATGAAATTTAAAACCTAGCAATAACTTGACACTGCGGACCCAACAAAACTGGTTTCGTCGAAATCCGAGGTCATTTGCAAAATGTCCATTTTTAAGGGCCTGAATTCTATAGCGACTATTCAGAATTTTCAACTGGACATATCTTTTGATTCTCGCTACTAAATTTTGATTTGTCGGATTCATTGGAAAGATATCATCAAATAGATCCCATTATTTTTGGTTTCACTAAAATCCGGATTGCTTTGCACCCGGTACATTCAATTGAAGTTTGAAATCGAATTATCGAACTACCGCGCCATTTTCAATTCTATTTATAATTATATATAAATATTTATATTCTAACGACGACGCGTATAATATATACGTTCGAATTCTATTCAAAATAAATTTCTCGTCGATATTATTTAAAATAATTCATTTTAAATAATCAAAATTCGCTAAAATTGCCAAAATAAAAATTTTAAACTGGCCCAGATTTTCCGGGTTGTTACAGTTTATTTGGCTAGAGAATAACCATTTCTCCGCCATCAACTATAGTACGTTTGGGGAAAATCAACGCATGTAATTCCTTTGGAAATACTCTGTCAGACATCCGTCCATACCAGTCATCCAGGAACAGGATGAACCGAAGGCACCCTCCTACTGCATCCTAGGAATCACCCTACAGATCAGTAGCGAGAAGTCCTTGCAATCCGTAGTTTTCTAATCACGACAGAATCGCAGCTTATCTCTGCTTGCAAGGCAGAGAATATTAGTGGTCCTTCCGTTTATGAAATTCTACGGTCTTCAGTGCACCATCTCGATCATCTTCTGATCTCTTTACGTATTTTTTGGTCGGAATGGTTTTCAAATATAAATTCGATCCCGGTCTTTCCGTACCAACAATCGTATTGGACAGATTTGATAGTCGGTGATTTAACTATCAAAATATATAGTGTTTCAAACATGACACTCCAATGAGTTTACTGGTTCAATATTAAGCATTTACTTGGCCCTTTTTATTCTATTATAACCCTTCCCATCTTTCTATCCTTTTACTTAATTCAAGTATCCTTTAATTTAAACTCTCGTATTCACTTACCATTCTCTTTATAACTTTATTATAAAGATTCGGGTTTTAAAAATAAAACCCATTCAAAACTTCGTTCTCCACCCCATTAGATTTCCTTTCAACTTTAATTACTTTTTAAATGAAAAAAGGTAATTCTCTAAATTATCATTAACGATAATATTTTACTTCAATCATTAACTACTACAGAAGTGGTTAATCTCTAAATAAATGGTGAATCCCTTTTTAAAACCTTATTAAAATTAAAAGAATATTCATTAACAATTTTATTAAATTAATTCAAATCAAACTAATTTAAAATCAATTCCAATTACCATGGTTGACTTAGTCAACTCAAGGTGCGGTTATCTTGTTAACCCATTCCAATTCATTCTCCCTTTAAATTAATTAATTTAAATAATCCCATTGAATAAATTCTTAACAATTCAATTACCTACATTTTAATCATTACAGTAAATTTCTATCCCTATATTCATAAATCTGATAAATCTCAGATTTACTTTGTAAAAATAAATTTATAATAAATCAAAGCCTTTAATAAATAAAATATTTTTTTATTTCCCTTTTATACACTTTTATTCAAAATAATATATTTCAAACTCTAACTTCTAGTTATAAAATAAATTCTATAACTTCATCTCTATCGATTCACCTGACAGTGAATCAATATTTATAAAACGATTGATTTTATAGCCCATACGCTGCCAAATACACAACCAATATCGCCCATTGGTTTAACTAACAGATGTTGAATATTTAATAATCAACAATCAAATCAATCAATCCAAACAGGACAGTTCGTGTGTGATAATATGAAAATGAATAATATATGTGAGGAATCCGGTTGGATCCCTCCAACCTGTTCTTCCCTGTATTCAAAACGGTTATCACAAACCAGATCATTCAGTTTCATTTAACTGATAACAACAAATAACGGCCATCAACACCAATCATTTTTTCAAGCAATCCAAACGATTTAAACACGTTTATAAACAAACGTGACCAACAAGGTAAGTTATCTTTATTGGGTCCAATCGTTAAAATAACGATTTGGTCTTTCACTGAAATTAAACAACGGTTTAATTTCATCATTTAAATCAACAAATAATTATAATACTAGCAAACAGTCAAGCATAGCAAGCAGGGCACACAAAATAAAAACCCAATTTATATAAAATATAAATGGGGAAAACTGAGTGAGTTTAACTCACCTTGATTTCTTTCAATGTTGAGATAATTCGTTTAAATAACTCGTAGATGCGCCCAACTATGTCCAACCTAGCTTACCCGCGTTGTGCTTGTCGATTTGGTTCCACCTTTCTTGGTTTGGTTCAGTTCCGTTACTGTCATACAGAGTTATATATATTTTAATTGGGTATTCACTTTAATAAATTAACTAATAATAACTTATTAATAAAATTCCTTATTATGGACATTAGGCATAATGGAAACGTTTCGGTCATGTAATGCTTACTACACATGTATAATTTGGCATTTTAAATAAACAATAAGTGGGCACAGTAAAAGCCGCTTAGGCACAATTAAAACTAGCTTACAGACCAAACATTTCAACTGAATATGTGATATTATTTAGACAAGCTAAAATGGTTTAGGCACACAGTATAGGGTTAAGCACGTCCTTAAACATGTTCAGGCCTATATAAGCCGATTAGGCACATAATAACACAATTAGGCATTTTACTAGTCACGGCAAAAAGGAACTGTACATGGTATTAATATAATAACACTGTTAACCCTTTACTAGTCACGTGTGACATGATTAGGACACCCTATAAAACAATATTTGGCCCTAAGGGATTAGGCATTTTCCCAATACTATTTAATTAGGCGCTTATATTGGGTATTTTGCCACAATATATTATTTTAAACTGGGATTTGTTCTTATTAGAACGACTGGACACGTACCAATTTACTGTTCATCTCTCATGAATAGAATCTGCGTCATACCTTTCATTTTATTTTCTTCTTAAAACTGAGGCTCGAAGCCCATTTTAGTTCGCATGGCCCAAACCCATACGTTTGCTCATCCACCCGCCACTTCATTGTTTCTCTCCTTCGCAAACTTTCCACTTTGAAATGAAACAGACAGCATGTTGTATTTTTCCCATTTGCTCCTGTTTCCATTTGAAACAAAGGCTACAGGTACTCACCCATTTCCGCGATGTACAATTTACATAAGGTCCCCCACCGAAACTTAAAAGTTGTCGCTCCATTTTGCTTCTTCTTCCCAGACGCTACTTCGCTCCTTTCTCTTCTTTTTTTTCTTTCTTTTCTCTGCTTTGGAGATTGAAAGAAATGGCCAGGGGTATATGTACACAGGCGAAGGGAATAATAGGTTCGAAGTTACATTAGTGGGTACGAGGCATGTGCGTATGCAGATGTTTCAGAAACAACTGTGTTCGAATTTTCATTTCGTCGAGTCTACAGTGATTTCAAGCTTCACGTACGGGTATAGGTCTGAGCACATCCCTTGGTGCTTAAGAAATAAAGGATAGGCTAGGCTTTAGATTTCACTTTACATGCAGAAGACAGCTGATGGTCATATGCGAGTTGACATGGTAGATATACAGATAGATGTTTAGGGTAGATACAATTTTGTGTTTTCATTTCAAGCTCTTAGGCGTGCACAGGATTAGACTGCATGTAATGTCTTTTCCTCGACAAGTCAGTTTGATTTGAAAGCCGAGGCTATCACAACAAGTAGGTAGCTTAGGTAGCCTGTATGTTCATGAGTTTTCATATCAAGAGGTGGCAGCTGTAGTGTATATTTGGTGTAAGGGAGTAGGCTTGGTCCTTCACATGTACATGCTCTGTAGTGTATAGTCATTAGGATAGGCGTGAACTGTATTGTCCAGTTTATTTTTTTATTTTTTTATTTTATGTTTAGCGAAACTTCGCCGTAAAGTATCACGTAAAACTAATAATAATCGATTCTTGTTTACTGATAAAAAGGCTAATCTTAGTGTAAAAAGTTATTCCGGTCCCAATGGAACAAGATTCGTCGAAATCTGTCATCATTTGAAAAAAAATCCTCTATAAAACCAGAAATACACACGCATTTAATTTTTCCACGATCACTAGATAAATCAAATCAACTTGAAACTTTGAAATCCTACAATAATTTGTTGATACGAACCCAACGGCACCAGATTCGTCGCATTCTGAGACTGTTTCCCTGGTAGGCTATTTTTACGCGCACCACATTGCCATTTCGGACACCAAATTAGCCGGTCTCCAAAAATAACAAACTATATACCTATCCTGACTGTAATCGACGTTACGAACTCAACGAAGTGGTTTCGTGGCTTAATTCGATCGTTTTTCAAGTTATACCCAAATAATCCTTTATTAAAGTAATTACGTGCTATAGAATTTGAACGGGCGTTTATGGATGCCGTTGTCACATACGACATCGGTTTGCCATGCCATTCACCACCATACAATAATTTAACGATACGGTTCTAATGAAACTGGTTTCGTCGAAATCTGAGTCCATTTGCAAAACGGCCATTTTGAAGGTCGATATTTAAATAATGATTTTCACAGCGACTATTTCAAAATTTGATTTAGCCATAACTTACAATTTACAATTTACAATACAAAATCTGTATTTTTCTCTTTCATATGAAAATTATCATCAATACGGTTCTAACGTTTCTTGTTTCACAGAAATCCGACTTATATCGACTCCTGTATTCTCAGTTGAAGTTCAAAACCAAATATTATGAACTACAGCGCCATTTCGAGCTCGATTTAAATTATAAATAAAATTTACGTTAAAATTCGTTTTAAATAACGAATTAAATATTAAAATTCATTAACCCTTCAAATATAATATTTAAAATAATAAATTAAATTAAATATTTGACTACCAAAATACGGGTCGTTACATTCTTCCACCCTTAAAATAATTTCGTCCTCGAAATTGCTAAGGTAAGAAAGAACGTTACAAACCCATTATCTTTACAAAAATAATAAATTTAAAACTCAATTTTTATTTCCAAAACTAGTCTAATTGGTTTTAAAACCAATTTAATCCAAATAAAAGAATTTTCCAAAAATCTTCGAAAATTTTCTAACACCTTAAATTTTGGCAGAGTCTCCCCTATACGGAGGACATCTGCAATATCGCAGGTTCAAGAAATATATATACATCGACCAACAGGGTCGGAAAAGTTCAAAAACCAAACTCATAAGCTAAATAAAAACCCAAAATTTCATATTCTGCATAGGCGTACCTTTTCGCGAGTGTGATTGAGTTTACTACTCAATTTACGTGCAACTTACGCCTTCAAACTCAATCTTCATAGTCCTCTGGCTCCTGTACTAGACTCGATTCATTACATATATGAAATATTTAAGTAATACATCCTTTTTCTCTGGGTTTCAGTTTATTTAACTCTTTATTAACCCATGGATGAAATATATTCAACAAGTCTAATAAGCACACAAAAATCAACCAACAATCAAGGCGCAACAAACTCAATCAAATCACTGAATCCACATTCAATTTTACTATTTAATCCACCATATTTGAACACCAACGATTTATATTCGATTCATTTTTATTTAATTATTATTCGTTAAATTTCCAAATCTAATTCAAATTTATTTAATTTCAACACCATTTCTTAATTTATTTCCAATATCATTATTAATGATTTAATTCGATTTCACTTAACCCAGTTAATCTTCAATTCAAAATTTTAACCAAATTTCGAATTCCATTCAAATCAGTAACACACCATATCTAAATAATTTGAGAAAATTATTTCTTTTCAATACAAAAATAATTTCGGGTGAAATTATTTCATTTATCCTCTTTTCAAAACAATATTGTATCGATTACCAGTTCAACGCTTTTCAACACTTGAACCGATCAACAACACAATATAAAACATTCGTATATAAAATTTACAAATACGCTCTTATATATATACACTCAAACTCGATCTAGGGTGTTACTAACCCCATCTCCACCGAGTTACACCACAGAGCCAAGGTTATCACTAAACCAATAGCTCTGATACCACTGTAACGACCCAGGGATTTCTGGCCTCGAAAATCGACATAAATACCCTTTTCTGTACTCATGCCGACCTTCCAACACCGAAAACACTAGAACGTTTTTAGAAAGAGATTAGAGGGTGAGATAAGAAAGAAAGAAATATTAGAATAGAAGAAGAAGAAGAGGAACCAACACAACACAAAATCTGAGTCTCACACCGCAGCGGAAAAAAATATAATACAAAAATAAAACTTTATTGAGAGCTTTAAAATACTTACAATCATCAGAGTACATCACACATCTGGACAGTTATGATAACCTGTCCTCAGATACAACACACGGCGGAATAGTAGCTATATAATGTCACACGTCTGTACTCTTCCAGCTCGTCTCTTCACATCATTCGATAACCTGAACCTATACACCTCGGGCTAACCCGAGCATTTACAAAACACCGGGTCAGTCTGGCGGACCAGAGGGAGTAAAACTCGCACAGTATTAAGGGTAAATCATCCAACATGATTTTAAAGTTCAAAATCCTTTCAAAAGAAAAGGATAATCGTAAGACCGAATCCACACATAAACACGGACGGTTTTTACCTTACGATAACCCAAACCATTTGAAATCATTATCTTTTCTGATATTATAATAATGTCTAATTACAAATAAATAACAATCTAGCGGAACGCTTGCATCTCACGCTCCACATATATAGTATACAATCAAAATCGCGGGTGCTTATTGGAGATTGGATTCCGACCTTGACAAGGTATGGGACCACCTGCCGATAGTGTATCTCTAGAGGCGAATACACTGGGTTCAACAAGAACGTCTTGCAACCCGGCCCTCACATGACCGACCACTCATTTCGCTTGAGTGTATCGAATGTATATCACCAACGGTTAGGCTCAAACCACCGTTTCTCGAAAAGAGACAGCATCGAATAGATTAAGGAATGAAATGGATTTTCTCTAGATAGATGATTATACACCCTAATGGGAGCGACCCACATAGCCATGCTGCCTGCCCGATTTTTGTCATTCCGCGATTTGATGAGGCTCGAGGTCAGAATTTCTTTTACAGCACCTGGCCACCATTCACTTTGAATGCCACATCGTCAGATCCGCCACATATCACACTAATTGACGTCCACAAAAATACTCTAGTTTATTTGGCTAGAGAATAACCATTTCTCCGCCATCAACTATGGTACGTTTGGGGAAAATCAACGCATGTAATTCCTTTGGAAATACTCTGTCAGACATCTGTCCATACCAGTCATTCAGGAACAGGATGAACTGAAGGCACCCTCCTACTACATCCTAGGAATCACCCTACAGATCAGTAGCGAGAAGTCCTTGCAACCCGTAGATTTCTAATCACGACAGAATCACAGCTTATCTCTTCTTGCAAGGAAGAGAATATTAGTTGTCCTTCCGTTTATGAAATTCTACGGTCTTCAATGGTCCATCTCGATCATCTTCTGATCTCTTCACGTATTTGTTGGTCAGAATGGTTTTCAAATATAAATTCGATCCCGGTCTTTCCGTACCAACAATCATATTGGATAGATTTGATATTCGGTGATTTAACTATCAAAATATATAGTGTTTCAAACATGACACTCCAATGAGTTTATTGGTTCAATATTCAGCATTTACTTGGCCCTTTTTATTCTATTATAACCCTTCCCATCTTTCTATCCTTTTACTTAATTCAAGTATCCTTTAATTTAAACTCTCGTATTCACTTATCATTCTCTTTATAACTTTATTATAAAGATTCGGGTTTTAAAAATAAAACCCATTCACAACTTCTTTCTCCACCCCATTAGATTTCCTTTCAACTTTAATTAATTTTTAAATGAAAAAAGGTAATTCTCTAAATTATTATTAACGATAATATTTTACTTCAATCATTAACTACTGCAGAAGTGGTTAATCTCTAAATAAATGGTGAATCCCTTTTTAAAACCTTATTAAAATTAAAAGAATATTCATTAACAATTTTATTAAATTAATTCAAATCAAACTAATTTAAAATCAATTCAAATTACCATGGTTGACTTAGTTAACTCAAGGCGCGGTTATCTTGTTAACCCATTCCAATTCGTTCTCCCTTTAAATTAATTAATTTAAATAATCCCATTAAATAAATTCTTGACAATCCAATTACCTACATTTTAATCGTTACAGTAAATTTCTATCCCTATATTCATAAATCTGATAAATCTCAGATTTACTTTGTAAAAATCAATTTATAATAAATCAAAGCCTTTAATAAATAAAATATATTTTTATTTCCCTTTTATACACTTTTATTCAACATAATATATTTCAAACTCTAACTTCCAGTTATAAAATAAATTATATAACTTCATCTCTATCGAGTCACCTGATAGTGAATCAATATTTATAAAACGATTGATTTTATAGTCTATACGCTGCTAAATACTCAACCAATATCGCCCATTGGTTTAACTAACAGATGTTGAATATTTAATAATCAACAGTCAAATCAATCACTCCAAACAGGACAGTTCATGTGTGATAATACGAAAATGAATAATATATGTGAGGAATCCGGTTGGATCCCTCCAACCTGTTCTTCCCTGTATTCAAAACGGTTATCACAAACCAGATCATTCAGTTTCATTTAACTGATAACAACAAATAACGGCCATCAAAACCAATCATTTTTTCAAGCAATCCAAACAATTTAAACACGTTTATAAACAAACGTGACCAACAAGGTAAGTTACCTTTATTGGGTCCAATCGTGAAAATAACGATTTGGTCTTTCACTGAAATTAAACAACGGTTTAATTTCATCATTTAAATCAACAAATAATTATAATACTAGCAAACAGTCAAGCATAGCAAGCAGGGCACCCAAAATAAAAACCCAATTTATATAAAATATAAATGGGTAAAACTGAGTGAGTTTAACTCACCTTGATTTCTTTCAACGTTGAGATAATTCATTTAAATAACTCGTAGATGCGCCCAACTCTGTCCAACCTAGCTTACCCGCGTTGTGCCTGTCGATTTGGTTCCACCTTTCTCGATTTGGTTCAGTTCTGTTACTGTCATACAGAGTTATATATATTTTAATTGGGTATTCACTTTAATAAATTTACTAATAATAACTTATTAATAAAATTCCTTATTACGGACATTAGGCATAATGGAAACGTTTCGGTCATGTTATGCTTACTACACACGTATAATTTGGCATTTTAAATAAACAATAAGTGGGCACAGTAAAAGCCGCTTAGGCATAATTAAAACTAGCTTACAGACCAACCATTTCAACTGAATATGTGATATTATTTGGACAAGCTAAAATGGTTTAGGCACACAGTATAGGGGTTAAGCACGTCCTTAAACATGTTCAGGCCCATATAAGCCGATTAGGCACACAATAACACAATTAGGCATTTTAGTAGTCACGGCAAAAAGGAACTGTCCATGGTATAAATATAATAACACTGTTAACCCTTTACTAGTCACGTGTGACATGATTAGGACACCCTATTAAACAATATTTGGCCCTAATGGATTAGGCATTTTCCCAATACTATTTAATTAGGCACTTATATTGGGTATTTTGCCACAATATATTATTTTAAACTGGGATTTGTTCTTATTAGAACGACTGGACACATACCAATTTACTGTTCATCTCTCATGAATAGAATCCGCGTCATACCTTTCATTTTATTTTCTTCTTAAAACTGAGGCCCTAAGCCCACTTTAGTTTGCATGGCCGAAACCCATACGTTTGCTCATCCACGCGCCACTTCATTGTTTCTCTCCTCCGCAAACTTTCCACTTTGAAATGAAACAGACAGCACGTTGTATTTTTTCCATTTGCTCCTGTTGCCATTCGAAACAAAGGCTACAGGTACTCACCCATTTTCGCGATGTACAATGTACATAAGGTCACCCACCGAAACTTAAAAGCTGCCGCTCCACTTTGCTTCTTCTTCCCAGACGCTGCTTCGCTCCTTTCTCTTTTTTATTTTTTCTTTCTTTTCTCTGCTTTGGAGATTGAACGAAATGGACAGGGATATATATACACAGGCGAAGGGAATGATAGGTTCAAAGTTACATCGGTGGGTACGAGGCATGTGCGTATGCAGATGTTTTAGAAACAGCTGTGTTTGAATTTTCATTTCGTCAAGTCTGCAGTGATTTCAAGCTTCACGTATGGGTAAAGGTCTGAGCATATCCCTTGGTGCTTAAGAAATAAAGGATAGACTAGGCTTTAGATTTCACTTTACATGCAGAAGACAGCTGATGGTCATATGAGAATTGACATGGTAGATATACAGATAGTTGTTTAGGGTAGATACAATTTTGTGTTTTCATTTCAAGCTCTTAGGCGTGCACAGGATTAGACTGCATGTAATTTCTTTTCCTTGACAAGTCGGTTTGATTTGAAAGCCGAGGCCATCACAACAAGTAGTAAGCTTAGGTAGCCTGTATGTTCATGAGTTTTTATATCAAGAGGTGGCAGCTGTAGTGTATATTTGGTGTAAGGGAGTAGGCTTGGGTCCTTCACATGTACATGCTCTGTAGTGTATAGTCATTAGGATAGGCGTGAACTGTATTATCAAGTTTTTTTTTTGTTTTTTTATTTTATTTTCAGCGAAACATCGCCGTAAAGTATCACGTAAAACTAATAATAATTGATTCTTGTTTACTGATAAAAAGGCTAATCTTAGTGTAAAAAGTTATTCCGGTCCCAATGGAACAAGTTTCGTCGAAATCCGTCATCATTTGAAAAAAATTCCTTTATAAAACCAGAAATACACACGCGTTTAATTTTTCCATGATCACTAGATAAATCAAATCAACTTGAAACTTTGAAATCTTACAATAATTTGTTGATACGAACCCAACGGCACCAGTTTCGTCGCATTCTGAGACTATTTCCCCGGTAGGCTATTTTTACGCGCACCACATTGCCATTTCGGACACCAAATTAGCCGGTCTCCAAAAATAACAAACTATATACCTATCCTGACTCTAATCGACGTTACGAACTCAAAGGAAGTGGTTTCGTGGCTTAATTCGATCGTTTGTTCAAGTTATTCCCAAATAATCCTTTATTAAATTAATTACGTGCTATAGAATTTGAATGGACGTTTATGGATGTCGTGGTCACATACGACATCGGTTTGCCACGCCATTCACCACCGAACAATAATTTAACGATACGGTTCTAATGAAACTGGTTTCGTCGAAATCTAAGTCCGTTTGCAAAACGGCCATTTTAAAGGTCGATATTTAAATAACGATTTTCACAGCGACTATTTCAAAATTTGATTTAGCCATAACTTACAATTTACAATACAAAATCTGGATTTTTCTCTTTCATATGAAAATTATCATCAATATGGTTCTAACTTTTTTTGTTTCACAGAAATCCGACTTATATCGGCTCCTATATTCTCAGTTGAAGTTCAAAACCAAATATTACGAACTGCAGCGCCATTTCGAGCTCGATTTAAATTATAAATAAAATTAACGTTGAACTTCGTTTTAAATAATGAATTAAATATTAAAATTCATTAACCCTTCAAATATAATATTTAAAATAATAAATTAAATTAATTATTTGACTACCAAAATACGGGTCGTTACATATTTTGAAATTATGATGAATTGTGACTGCAGTATATTTCACAGCAAGAGGAGATTTTATTTAGATTTTCATGATGGCTGAACATATATTATAATATCCTTGATTGGCAATTATTTCACAGCCATCTTCTTTATCTTCCACTATTCTGTCATCCATTATGATTTTATATAAATATGGAGAGTTAATATTCTTTTAAAAGCTGTTTGAATAAACATTGGAATTTCTTGTGATAGAAATTGGACTATGTTATTATTCAGAATTAGTCATAATTGAAAATTTTCAATTACCCCGGTTCAGTCGAGCATATTTCATAATATAATTAATTTAGAAATTTATTTACAATCCATTTTTGTATCTACCACATTTCTATCATTCATATTGGTTGTATATACCGAGGGGCTTTTCTATTCAAAGCAGAAAATGATAAAATGTATAACTAATACATAAGTGTGTCTCTAACCTCATTTTAAAATCAAAGCTCTGGTCATGCATGTTTATGAGACAACTTATAATTTAAGCTGCGACTGACCTCATTTAAAAATCCAAGCTCTGGTATGCGTGGTCAGTGTGCTCTTAAATAAAATAAAAAGAAAAAGGAAATATTGTAATATAAATTGAAATTAGTCTGAAATTCTACTTGGGGTACAAAAACCAGCCTATAAGTCCATCTTTCTAAGCTGTGAAATGTGTTGAAATCTTATGAAGTATTATGATTTGTTAATTGATAGCTGTTGGGATTTGAGATTATCTGATTTTGTCACTTAAGTTGAAATTATAATTATAATTATAATCAAAATCCATCACTATTTTTGTGATTTATTTTTATAAAGAATCTTTTCAAAATAATTGGAAATGATTTTTTTAACCTCTCTCCATTTTATATAAAATTCATCGTAAATCCGTCATTCTCTACAATGTGAAATATGACACCTATTCTTAGAATATTATGATTTTTGTTTGGCTGATTGAGATTTATGATGATCATTCTTCCTCTTTAGCTGAAATTATATTTCTAGTCAGTATTCATCTATATTATATATTATGTATCCTTTTGATGATAACAAAAGGGGGAGAATGGATTTAGATTTTGATTTATGAGTGAATATTTTATAAATATTTTTAATTTTGAAAATTTATTGTTATTCAGTTCAGTTCACTCATGCACAGTTATAAGGGGAATTTAGTTGTAGGGGGAGCATTCAAATAGCGGGAGTTTCACTATTCTCAAACAAACACATTTATTATATTCAAAGTCTTTTTATTTGTTTGTCATCATCACAAGGGGAGATTGTTGTATATAACGGAGTTGTATACACAATTATATGATTTTTGTTTGATGATAACAAACAAGTATATAATATTTTAAATGTGTTATTGTACTGTTATATATATATACACACATCTCAGACTGTAATATAATATTTATATTTAATATATATATACACATCTCAGACTGGAATATAACATTTATATTTAAATAGAATACGACTGCACAGACATTCATACTTCCATACAATATTTTATTTAAATTAAATAATGTATTTCAATATTCAACAATATAGATTTACAACTCCACTATTTGAACACATCACGTTTCATATACATTCACAAAATATTTGTACTTGTAAATAAACTGAACATGATAGACAAATTTGTTTGAAGACAACGAAATAATATTTTATTTCATTCAAATTTGTTTATTACAAAAAAAATCAGTACAATATTCTCTGTATACGCATACACGGTTCTTCTCCACAACACTCACACTCAGTACATTCTCATATACACCACACTCAGCTTACATTTAGATTTACACTCATATACTGTTATACACTGCTTGTTGTCTTCATCTTCTGTCTTCAGTTTTCTGTCTTCACAGCTCAGTCCAGTCATCTTCTGTTTACCTATCAAATAATGATAGAAACACACACAGTACACTGCAATAGAAATGAAATTAAATACATACGAATATTATTTTATTTTTAAAATTTTATTTGACTCAGTTTTCTGGCGTGTTTCTCATCATTTTTCATGACTTGATCTGATTCATCTATATCTAGGCAGACAGTTTGTATATGTACAGGGATAGGAAATTTTCCGAATGGCTGCATATGCACACGTGCATAAATATATACGTGTGCACTGCCTCGCCAATCAGCGAGCAGCTGAGGAGTAGCCACGTGGACATCTCGACTCAGTGCAACAATACAAGGTCAAAACAGAAATTTCAAATCAATGTAAGTGCAACAAACACAAATGGTTCATGTGTCATTGCACATGCATGTACGAGCAAGGTGGTCAACACAACAACATAGGCCAAGCAAGTCAACATCATTTTTAAGTTCAGCATGTTCTTAATCATAGTCAAGCTACAAAAGACAAGTAGCATATATATATATATATATATATATATATATATATAATATGACAACATTTTTTTTAAAAATGTCGAACAGATTTTTCAAACAAATGGACAGTGTGTACAACAACATAAATTAAGGGGTCAAGCCCAATTACTTCAGCACAAACAAATCCATGGTGTGCAACAGCATGTGTACAAGGATGGAGCAAAATATTCAGCACACATGTACAAGTTTCCTTTCAGCAATACAAGTGACAACAAGTCAAAACTGGAATGGTACGAGTGTGGAGTTTCATATATACATAGCACCATGATGTAGAAGCATAGTGCATAGGTAGACAAGCTCAAGACTGTATGCATATATATGAATGTGCAAGTGCAAAAGTTAACAAAAGAGTACAGCCAAGCTCAGCATATATGAATTCATTCAGGGAAGTCAAGGTGACAAAATGGATGCAGTTTATAATCATGGTACATACACAATTCAGGTGTATATAATGTATGCAAGGAAATAGTGTATAGACAAAGCAAGCCAGGATCAATACACTGACATCAATGAAACAAAGGAGCAAACATGTAGAAATAATATGGAGCATGGAAAGTACTCGAGTAAATAACATGTACATGAAGCATAATGGTGGAGGCAACATTCAATGCATGACAGGTCAAGGAACAACATGGTATGCATGGCCACAATTCATAGGGACATGATGTACACATCACAGCAGTATCAAACTAATGCATTCGAGCTAGTACAACATGTTGAAGATCAAAACAGAATGGTCAAGTATATATGTGCAAACTTGCATACATGAATGGTGAAAATCAAATCAGTACAAATGGGGCAAGTAACAATTCAACCAAGTTCATAAAAAGGGGAAAATAAATTCTTTCCAGAAAAACTCATGTAGTCTCGACAATTTTTTAAAGGGAAAATGAATCATTTATTTTCAGAAATTGAAAAACTGTTTTAGAAAGAAATCAATTCCCATTTTCATTTTGTTTCCAGTTTTACACTACGACATTTTTGAGCAAGTTGTTATTTTCAGGAATTAATTCACACCAACCAATAAAAGTCAAGAAAGCAAGGGAATCAGTTTAAAATATTTCCAGAATTCTTTGTGCTTATCTAGTATGGATTGCAGAATCAACACAATTCGAACAAGCCAACAAATCTCAATTTCAACCCACGGCAGTCAATCAAGCAAAACAGAAGGGGATTTCACAAAGCATTTCTCACAAGGATTTATTCAAGGGGACAGTCAATATTTTCCAGAATTCAATCGAAATAGAGGCAATCACAATTTATTGATCAGGTTCATAAAAGGGCACTATTCATGACTGGATTCTCCAACAATTCAAAGAGCAAAAAATTTGGCAACTTTCAAGGGTCAAAAATCACATAAGGAATCAAATAAAGTCAAACACGTGAAATCAGAGTTTAGAGTTTTCATTTTTAACCCTACTAGAGCACCAAACTCATCAAAGGCATTTCTAGATCGAAACCACAAGCATTGAAATCAAGCAACAGAATTTCGAATTCAAAAATTTAGATACACTCACAATTTTTCTGAAGTTTCGATCATCAACAACGCCTACCAAATCAATCGAAGGAGCAAGCCACTGGAGACTCAAGCCACAAGAGAATCAAATCAATTTCTTCAATCGCGATCTGATTTTGGGAAAAATTGAAAACTCTAGAAATCGCAGCCGCCATTTTTAGTCACCAAAGAAGAAAGGGATCAGCCACATAAAATAAGAGAGGGGTGCATCAATTTTACAAAGGGCCGACCAAGCCATTTATTATAAAAGGGGATAACCCTTTATATTTTAATTCCTAGGGATTTTTCCAATTTGTTTTTATTTTTGTATTTTTTAATTTGTGTTGTAAAACGATTCGAACAGTTTTTCTAGAGTCTGTAAAATTCTAGGTGTTTCAGTTAGGGATTAAATGGCAGTTTACTAGTGTCTGTAAAACTAGGGGAAAATCTGGTCTAGTGAATATAGACCAGTCTAGGGTTTTGAGAGTAAGGTTAGTACAGGAGCAGGGAGTGCGAGTTTACAGTGTCTGTAAGCGGGATCTGTTCTATCACCTAGTAGAAACCTTAGGAATGCAGCAGTATGCAGATTTTTGCTGAAGCTGGGTATCTCTGTGTGTTATATCCTTTCTGCACTTTTATTTCTGCTGTATTGCGTGATCTGTTTATTATTAAATATCCCGTTAGATTTTTAATTCAGGAAAAAAAACTGTGATAAAGCCTATGCACCCCATTCTAGGGTTAATTTAGATCCAACAAAGTCATAACTGATATTTTTCATAACTAATAATTTATAATTTTATTGAATAATTGCTAATAAATAATATTATAATTTATAATAAATATTAACTAATTACTATTAATAATTAACATTGACAATACAATAATTAATGATTATAACTGGTATATAATATTTACAATTCAATAATTATTTTTTAATAACTAAGGATTAATAAGTAAACTTTAATAATTAAGTAGTAGTATTATTATTAAGTTATTATAATTGATAATCATACTATATTTTCTATATTTAAAATTTTTCTAACATAAATTTTAAAATATTCACAAAATTCAAAATATATGAACTAGAAGTAAATAAATATTAACTAATAAATGAAATCTAATAAATTTGTCGTAAAGTATTGAATCACAGTTAATAAACTAGAGATTAGCAAATAATTGTTATTATACTAAAAAAATATTTACTTGTTAATTATATATTATTATAAATATGTGATAAATAAGAAACATATTTAATAAACTAGTAGTGGCCTCGTAAGCTGCATTTAGTGGAAAACAGGCCATACAATAAAACCCGGCCCGTACATGTTTTAAACCCTTATCTCTTTCCTTGTGCAGTCGCCTTCTAGGTTGCAACTAGTGGAAACCTATTAGCGAGCGGATTTTACTTCTTAAATTCATGAAAAAATGGCAGGACAAACAGAAGTAAAATATAACAAAATTCAAGTCTGTAATCATTAATTACTTCTTATCTATAAGCCAAGTGAATTTTTTTTCTTTGAACTTAATTTGACTCCTCCATCTTCACGAAAACACACTACTGCTTGGATTTTGATTTGCTAAGGTATCAAATCCTTGTTTCGATCCCTAATATTTTTTGTCTCTAGATTTCGTAATCAATATCGAAATCGAAAAGATATGTCGATAACGATTTCTTCGAAATCTGTTTCGAATTTGATTTTGAAAATCGATTTCCATTTAATTGTTATAGTAGTAGTAAATTCATAGTTTCTTAACAGGAAAAAAGTATTGTCCATCGATGAATTTTTTGTTTAATTTTTCTCTAGTACGTGGACGCAGGTTAATGTGATATGGTTTAACTTAATGATAAACTATAAATCAATAGTTTGCGTGAACGGATAAGGTTCTAAATACAATATCCAATTTGGGCAAAAGTGAGTGGCTTGTCTGTGAGACTAGAACTTGTCAGAAGTTCGATGCTGAAGGATATGATAGTCACAATTTAATGTAATAGGATCTATATATGATAGTCAATTTGATATTCAATGTATTAAGAAATTTCAAATTCTGTTTGATATATGTTTGCTTGTTTGGAAACAAATATTAATACCGATGATCAGTTTTGCAAAATATACAACACAAACAAAGTTTTGCAATTTTTTTATAGTTTGATGTTTTGGTGAATTAAATCATGTTTGATAATGAATTGCTTCAATAGCTTATATTTTGAAGCGTTTTAAGCGTAAACAAACAAAACGAAATTCTACTGTCATGCTTATATGGTGGCCAGTTTGGGAAGGAAATGCCAAGATCTTCTTTGTAAGAACTGTACTTGTGGCTGAGTTGTTTTATTTACTATCACTTGCTGTGTACAATCTGCAGCAACCTTTGTTAAATTATATCAATGTTGAAGGCCTTTTTACTTGCAGATAGAAATTAACTAATATGTTTTAGTTACATCACACACTAAAACTATTCAATGGTCAAATATTAAATTGAGACTTGCTGATTCATAATAAATTTATGGTTGTTCTTTAATCTTAGCAGTAAAAATGTGGAAGTGAAACGAAAATAATAATAGTAATAATATCTATTTTCAAATGGTCAACCTTTGAAGTATGGTGTCCGAAGGAGTTGAAATACAAAAAAAAAAAAAAATGATTTAGTATTTGATTCACAGCAGATATGTAATAGTGGAACATTCAGTTTAGTATTTAATTGGAAACATTCATCATCTTTGGTTGATTTAGCGTACAGTTAACATTTTTCTCAAACTTATTAATTTTAATTTATGATTAAATTTGGCCAAAGTTACACGTCACACCTAATTTGAGGAAATTTTACTGTATGAGATTATAGTTAAGTGTTAATCCAAAATGTTTCATTTTTTTTACAACTTAAAGAGTTGTAATACTGATTTTTGCTTTCATCACAACCTGATATACCCATATCATTATTTAATATTTTCACCAAAATCAAAAATAATTGTCTGCCTTTGCATATTTTTCATTGAAAATGTTGCAGACGAGCCTTTTATAATTCATTTGAGACAAGATAAAGATAGGTACACATACCTATGACTTTTTTGGGTTAAAATTTTGAACTTAACTTTTCTTTTTGCAGTTAATATCTTTAACATTATAAAAATTTTATGTAGGTAATACTTTTGTGTGACAGCATACAGGCTTAGCTAAATCATAAAATATATAATGATTGATTGTAAAATTAATTATATATCATTCTTATTTTTAAATGAAATCTCAGGGAGGAGAAGTTTAGAATGCAATTTACAGGTGGGTTAGCTTACTCACAAAACCTATATTTATTCCTTTAATTTATGAAATATGTGATGACTGATTGAATATCAATTAAAATATTTCCAGAAATTGGTTGTTTTGGGAAAATGAATGTGATGATCACAATACAATTTTAGTATCTTTACTAAATATTTCCATCCAATGACTCTATAAATATATGATTGTTTATGATATCTACATTAGTGATACAGATTTTATTAATAGTAACCAAGGTTCCATCTTTTCAATCCATCCATCATTGTCTTTTAGAATTATGTTTTAAGATTAAGTTTGATTTTACAAAGCCCGTAGAACAACCACAAGTTACAGTGACTAAGGCCTCTTTTACGAATTTAACCTTTGATGCTTTCCTAAATTTTATAATTCAAGTAATCGTTCCAAGCTAAATAATACAAACAATTTGGAGTGCAATATACTGGTTAAGCATTTGATGACCTTGTTTTGTATTGATGTAGATGGATCATAAATATTAGTGTTTGTAAATATATTTTATGTTTGTTTTGTTAAGAGTTGAGTTAAGAATCGAGATCTTAAAGTATGGTGTAAAGTAGTGAACTTCATTACTTAATTGTTATCTTTTAATTAATAATCTATAATTATTATTATAGTTTATGCGGCTTCATTTGGATCCAGCTAGCAATATCACTCTTCCTCCGAATAACGTTGGTTAGCTAAAACTTTTAACATTAAAAAAGAACCAAAATGTTTAGGTAAATGTTTTGCTTTGCTGGGTTTCAACTTTTGAAGGTAGAGTGTTTAATTATGTTAGGATTAAAAATCTAGTATGAGTTAAAATGTTACCATAAATTATTCATATGCTCATTCATTCATGCATGCTATACGTTAGAAATACTTGTAAATTATAAGAAAGTTGCACAGTCATTAACTTTCCGTAAGTTCAGTCTTAAATTAAAGTTATTATGGCTCAGTTATGCCTATAAAATACATATAATGTCCATATATTGTACAGTATTATCGTTGAAGTCCAACTCAAAATAAACAAGTTGCAGATTTGCAATGAATCAATTTAAAACTTCAAGTTTTTTTATCTGACATAAGTCTGACCTACTAAGAAAGTTTTTTCTTCTTGTAACTACCCGGATTTTTGGTCGATTTATTTTAAATATTTTGTATGGTTTTAAACATTGAATTTATAATATAAATGGTATTTTATTGAATTATCGATTAAATAATCGAAATACGATTTAACTTGATAATCATCAAAATACGAGAACTGAAATAATTCAATTCGAAGATAAAACTGAATCGAAATGGTTCAGATGATCAATATATATTCTATTTGAATATAAACGACGATAATAGTAATTTATTGTTGAAGAATTTATTTGTTTTGAATTGAAAGTATATTATATCATTTAATATGGTTATTTTACATATACACATTCGAAATAAAATTCAGAAAATATTCTGTTGGGTTCAGTAAAACGCTGTAACATTGGAACGACGGTCGGTACGCTAAAATAGGAGTTCACGATTTTTAACTGTGAACCCCGAGATATTTATGATGGATAAGATCGAAATCAAATCGATATCTATCTAAAAAGAATAAAAATCGCTTTATATCAAATCGTATTAAATACGAGATCAAATCGTGGTCAAAACGAAATCAAATCGAATTAAAAAGAAAATCTTTTGAAATTAAATTAAAGATTTGTTTGTACTTTGGGTAACATGAATTAAATGATGTGTACGTAATGTTCCCCTCCTTCTTCTATAAAATCGCACCATCCTCTGTTGTTTCTTTCATCTGCAAACTGAATCCATCGAAGGCTTCTGTTCCTCAAAAACTAAAAACTGAAGTCCTCAAACAAACTTAAATGGCCACCGCTCCTTCATATCTTTGCAAATCAAAAAGGGGCTGATACCAACAATTAAACCAAAGGCCTCAGATCCAAGTGAATTGGACACCACCCCTTTCTCATTTTTCCGTAAAATCAAGAGAGTTCGAAATCAAATACAGTAATAATGGATGCTTTTGCTTCCGTCGATCTCGTGCGAGCCCGTTCTTCAGGTCCGAGGCCTTCGTTGTGTGTTCAAACCATTTCGCAGTCGCTCAAATTTGGGTGCGATGGTTGATTCGAGAGTCGTGACGTTGCTATTGTGATGCGATGGAAGAAATCGCAGTGGTTAGGGGTGCGACTGAGTGGATTGAAGTGTTGCAATCTGGATGGGGAGTTCAGATTCTTGATTTTGGGAAGGGACGAGCGAAGTATTGGGGGGTTCAATCTGGAATTGCGAGGAGTTTGTTTTTTGTTTTGGTGCGAGGATAAACGCAGCATGATTGGAAGGTTGGAGCTGTTGGTTTTGGTATTGATAAACTGAAGTGTGTTTGGAAAATGAGGGTTTAACAAGAAGCAGCAGCTCGGTAGTGGGTTTCAGTGATAAAAAGGGAATGGAGTTCGATTGTTATTTTTCTGTGATGGTAAATCTGGGTAATGGACTTGTGTGTCCAGTAAAGAAGTTGTTGTGATGTTGATCAAAATGGGGGAGCAACATTTAGCCAAAATTCGTGAGGGGGAAAAGATGAATTAGGTCATTTAAATTTTAAATTTATCTTAGTTAATAATGTATAAATATTTTCAAACTTATAGGAAGTTTTAATTATTTGTCTAATGACAGATTTCAACAGAAACCAACTACGTTGGATTCGTACAAGCGATAACTAAGCAATGGTATTCGGATGGAATAAACTACGAATTTAAAATCAAGGTGTTAGATGAATTCTTTTGAGACGAGTCGAATAGTTGCATAATCGCGACGTATGGAAATTTACTTGGATAGTCGACAAACGAGAATCAGGTGAGTAAATCTCACTCACCTTTTATTTAAAATTATTTTTATCCGTTAAAAATAATTGTTGTTGCTTGTTTGGATTTTCTGGTTGCTTTAAATATATTAGTTATTTAGGCTTGACTATTATATATATATTGGGTTGATGATTGGATTGATTCCCGCGGTATCATTGGTGGATGCCCGCAGTATCATTAGTCGATAACCCTACACCCACGTTTATAAGTAGATCCCCTTTTACACCACGATATCCTGCCTTGAAGCAGGATGGGTATTATTTCTGTTGACTAACGTCTGTGGATGCAGGAAAAATAGGTTGGAGGGATCCAACTGGATTCCTCAAAAATATATTATCTGTTTGTTTGCTTGATTTCATATATATTCATATATGACGTGTTAAAAATCAAATGATCGAAAATTGGATGATTTGATTGTTCTAAATATCACTGGGCCTAAATGTTGATATTTTAAAAATATCGAAAAAGGAAATTTCCAGAGTTAAAAAGGGAAATTCTATTTTTCTAAAATAGAATTTGAAATTTGAATAGAATAAAAATATTACTTGTTTTAAAGAAATAAAACAAGTAATTCCTTTATAAACGAAGTTTATAAATGAAGCGAAAAGAATTATCATTGGATAATTCAGAAATAAAAATACAAGTATGAAATTGAAAAGGGAAATCTATTTTTCAAAAGTAGAAATATCGATTTCAAAAGGGATTGAAATCGAGACTTGTTTAAATAATAAATAAAGAAAGTTTGAAATAGAATTTGAATAAAGAAGATTCAAATAGAATTTGAATATCGAAAGTGAAACCGAATTTGAATAAAGAAATTTAAATATGGAATTTGAATATAGAATTCAAATAATTTAAATATGGAATTTGAATATAGAATTCAAATAGATTGAAAAGGAATTGAAATAGAAATTTGAATTTAAAGGAATTCAAATAGAATTTGAATTCAAAGGATGTAATAACCCGAAAATCTGGGCCAGTTTAAAATTTTTATTTTGGCAGTTTTGACGAATTTTGAACATTTAAAATGAATTATTTTATATAATATCGACGAGAAATTTATTTTGAATTGAAATTAGAACGTATATATTATATACGTCGTCGTTAGGATATATATTTATATATAATTATAAATAGGAATTGAAAATGGCGCGGTAGTTCGATAATTCGATTTCAAACTTCAATTGAATGTACCGGGTGCAAAACAATCCGGATTTTAGTGAAACCAAAAACATTAGGATCTACTTGATAATATCTTTCCAACGAATCTGAAAAATCAAGATTTCATAGCGGGAATCAAAAGATATGTCCAGTTGAAAATTCTGAATAGTCGCTATGGAATTCAGGCCCTTAAAAATGGGAATTTTGCAAACGACCTCGGATTTCGACGAAACCACTTTTGTTGGATCCGTGATGTCAAGTTATTGCTAGGTTCCAAATTTCATAATTTTTCGAATCAATATGTGAGCGTGGCAAAGGAAAACGCGTTTGACCAGTTTCAGTTGATTTTAATCGAATGGAAATTGGCCATTTTTCAAACGGTCTCAGAATTCGAAGAAACTAGTTTTGTTAGGACCGTATCGTCAATACGAAGCTAGAAAATATTTTTCAGGAATTTTTAGAGACTGTGTGTGACCTCAGTAATTTAAAATGTACGTTAAAAATTCAATAAAGAGATTTAAATGTAAATTTGACGAAAACTGATTCAAACAGTCGAATCAGCCTACGATACATATCCCATTGTGTTCGGAATGGGGGTAATACGCTATGGACGACAGGCGGTGGGCCTCGTTTTGAGGTCGAAAATAAAAGTTGCTTTTTGCGGTGAAAAAAAAAATTTAATAAATAAAATAAAATATAAAACTTTCTTTTTGCCTATACCCCCCCCCCCCTCGATTAAATCAGAAATCGATTTAAAAAAAAAAAAAAAAAAGGAGGCGGAGGAGCCGTCGCTCCTCCGATGGTGGCGCCGCCGCCTCTGGCTAGCCCCCCCTCAGGTCGCCGCAACCCTCCTGCCTCACTCCACCTCGTCCTCCTCTTCCCCAGACCTCACGCCCTCCCCCTCTTCCCGCCCATCGCTCCACCGTGCCCTCTCCCCTCAGCCGCCGACGATGCCGCCACCACCCATAGCCGCGACGCCCCTAGCACCACCTCCGACTCCAGCAAGCCAAGCCCCCTCCTCCACAGTAAACCGAATTGAAAAGTAAGTTTTACTTTTAATTATTTTTGTTTTATTTATTTTTAGTTGTTTATTTTATTTACAGGTGATTTTCAGATTTTTTTAAAAGCAGTTTTTTTTCTGTTTATACTTTAGCAGTATAAAAATGTTGTTTTATATATATATTACAAAGATAAAAATATGATTTTTATATTTTTAAAGTATTAAAAATATAATCTTTACTATGTAAAAGGGTAAAAATATGATTTTTGTTTATGTAGAGAAGTAGAAATATAATTTTTACATGATAGGAATATTAAAAATAACATCTTTATATGTGTAGCAAAATAAAGATTGATTTTGAAAAGACGATATTTTTAAAAATGAAAAGGCGAAACATTTATTTTAGGAATGGCGAAATCTTTATATAAATAATAGCGTGATAAAAATATAATTTTTATCTATATATTAATGGTATAAAAATAGAATTTTTATCCGTATGAGGCGAATATAAAAAAATTCGATTTTTATATATTGAATAGCAAAGTAAAAATTCGATTTTTATATATTGAATAGCAAAGTAAAAATTCGATTTTTATATATTGAATAGCAAAGTAAAAATTCAATTTTTTATATATTGAATAGCAAAGTAAAAATTCGATTTTTATATATTGAATAGCAAAGTAAAAATTCGATTTTTATATATTGAATAGCAAAGTAAAAATTCGATTTTTATATATTGAATAGCAAAGTAAAAATTCGATTTTTACATATGTAGTGAATACGGGCAACGAAAGTGAAGAAAGGCGAGAAGGACAAAGATTTCTATAAATGAAGTGTCGTGAAGTTGGATAGCTATTGGTGAGAACTTCTCACTCTTCAATTTCTTTTTCTAGTTATATATATATATATATACTAGGATGCTGACGGTGCTTAGCAGCACCCGACACCCGTCATCCACAGATCATGGATGGCTTGTTTGTTAAATTGTTTGGTTGTGTAGTTGGTTAGTCTAATTGGTTTGAATTGAATTGTTTGGCGAAATGGAATGGATTTGATTAATGTGTGAATGGCGTGGGCCTTCACTAGACCGGGGATAAGGCTAGGCCTCATCCCGTTTCTAGTATCGTGCTGTTATGCCGCCGAAATTTTCTAAAAATATGTTAGAAAAATAAAAATATCATTTTATTTGATAAATGAAATGAATGGAAATTCATGTGTTAAAATAAAACATATTATCGTTAAAAATATAATTTTTAACGTGAAAGTGAATAAATAAATATTTATAAACAAATCGGCCGATTTGTTTATATACACTGATTTGACTGATATCGATTGGGTCGATAAATTTTACACATCGCCCAACTGCACAACTAAAATCTGTGTTTGATTGTTTGAAACCCCACACGGGTGTTGGGATGAAATTTGAAATTCACTCATCCTGATTGATTAAATATGTCGATCGTTTGATTGACAGGCTGTTATAAGCGTCAAATATCTATATTTGATGCTTATACAGTGTAGTGCACTTTGGTTGATGGTTGATTATTTTTCAATTCTATTATATACATGTGTTGTATGGAATCCATATAATTAACATTATATGGTGATTGATTGGGCCTCATTCCAATCGGGAAAATAATGAATATTATAAAAGAAAATTCATGTGTTGAATACAAAAATAGTCATGTGTTGACGATGTTCATGTGTTGAGTGAAATATTTTATACAATGAAATTCACATCTTTATCATATTTAAAATTAGAACTACTTCACGGTGGAGTCTAGTTAAAATCAAACGATAGATACCATAGTTTTATAAAATATTTTACATAACAAAAATAGTCGTGTGTTGAAAGAAATATAGATTCATGTGTTGAATAGAATAAATATTCATTTGTTGAAAAGAATAAAGAAGTTTTTGAAAAATATAAAGCCGTGTGGATTAGAGATGCGTTATTTTGACGCGAACGATATTTATATCGATTTTATTCGTTTTATAATGAATATTGAAAAGTGATTTCAAAATCTAATATTTTGAAATGAAATTCAAATTGAATTAGATTAAAATTCAAATTGAAATTTTATTGAATAAATTTGAATTTCGAATTGAATAGAAAGTGAATTAGAATTTGAATTGAATAGAAAGTGAATTTGAATTCGAATTGAATAGAAATGAATTCAAATTGAATTAAATTAAAATTGGATTAAAAACGAATTGAAATCGTTTTGAATGAAATTTAAAACAAACTGAAATTGAATTGAAATCAATTTGAAATGAATTCGAATTGAATTAAATAGAAGGTAAATTCAAATTGAATTGAATTGAAACGAATTAGAATTTGAATTGAATTGAAACGAATTTGAATTCGAATTAAATAAAATTGAAATGAATTCGAATTGAATTGAAATCAAATCGATTTGAAATTGAATGTAGCGTTGAAATGGTTTTGAAAACGAATTTAAAACGATTTATAAAATACGTTTTAAAAGGAAATCGATGAAATATATATAATATATATATTATATATGTAATGACCTGAATAGAACGCGCCGCGCCACGGCAGTTCGTGAATTTCGACCATTGACTTCGAATTGACATTGCGGGAGATCCGACCGTCGGATTCTCCTAAAATCGGAACCGTTGGGTTCGTATCGAAAAGAGCTTTCCAATGAATATTAGAAATTTGAAATCTAACGGATGGATTTGGAATTATGTCCAAATCAAATTTGAAAAAGGTCGCTGTAAGTGCAGTTCGATGGCCGTTGATGGAAATCGACTGTACGGGCCTTGATAAAATTATTAAAAATATATATAATTTGTGTAAAATCATAAGAAATGATTTGGGAAAAATTGGGCTGAAGAATTCCACATTTGAAAGGATAAAAATAGATTTTTATCGAAATGAACTAGTTTTGAACTAAAATTAAAATCAATTTATTTTTGAAATAAATAAATTGAATTTGAAAGTGATTTTAAAAATAATCAATATTCCCGATACGTGGATTGGACTGGAGTTGAATTGAAATTATCTTCGGAATATTTCGATGTTGGATTTCGTGACTATACAGATATTATTATGGGAATTTGAAAGATATATTTTATATCGTTATTTCCAATACGATATTTGTTGGTTTCAGAATTTGATATTGAATATAAGCCGGTATATTTTCTATTCAGAGCCTTGTATTTAGTATCAAATGTGATTAGGGTTTATCGTGAATCGTGTTTTAGATGACATTGATTCTTTAACCCAGTTAAAGGCAAGATGTTGATTTTTGAAAAGATTAAAACTAAGTGGAGTTTTTAATGAATCTTTAATTAGATTAAAATGTGAATTGATAATTTAAATTATCAAATCTGAAAGGTGATCGAGAATGGAGTACCACCAGTTTTGCTCCAAAGCGATAGTTAAATCTTTAATTAGATTTGAGCGTGAAATGGTAATTAACTTTACCGATAACACCGTGGTGTTAGATATGGAGTATTACCAGTTTTGCTCCATGGGATAAATAGGTTGGGATTGGGAAATAAAATAAATAATTACTTCGGTGTGGTTCGCTAATCCCGACTAGTTTGGAAAACCATAAAATGGTTTGAAATGATATCCAAAGGAAGATTATAGGATAAATTTAGAAGAATTTATCTTGGATAAAATTAATGGGAACGTTTCCCTAAGAATGTGATTTTGTGAATAAAAGAATATTCTGAATTGGAATGAGGCGTTCGTTGTGTTTGTGTAACGTTTGTGTATTATATACGTGGGTTATTCAGAAAGGCCGGGTTATACCCATTCTGAATAACCGATTCGACGAGATGTCGAAGATGAAGACGGTGGTTGAAGACTGGAAGTCTTCACATCGTTTGGGTGATTACTGATGATCTTGATTGGGATGTACACCCAGGATGAGGGAATCAGTTGGTGATCGTCCAGACGTACCTGGAGATGGATGGATATGCGAGGAAAGTGCCTCCGGTTTCGTTCAGACCCAGAACGAACTTGTAAATGGATTGTGTGTCTGAAATTGGATTTTATTCTGTGTTGATTGATCTCTATTAAATATACATCTGTTTGGCGACAGAGAATTTATTCTCTTGCTTAACGCCCTTCTCTGAGACGTACGAGCTCAGAGGTTGTATATCGATGGACATCAGTCGCATGGAGTGAATTGCCAATGTGGCATGCGTAAGTGGCAATTGATCAAGGCTTCTGTTGAAAAGCAAAGTCTTGTGGTTGATGATCAAAGCACGACCTGTGTGGCGTAGCTTTGTGTATAACGTGAATTCGCGAGCCTCACACCTCGGTATGAGTCAAAAACGGGATAGTGACTGCAGGGAGAGCACGACGTTTCTTTCTAGCTAGGGTGGTGTCAGTGACCTACCAGCCCTGACATTTATATACTTTTCACATGTGTGGTTGTTGGATACGAGGAACATCGGATATAGGTCTGTTAGGACCAGGAAACGTGTGTTCAGGAATAACTAATCCTCAAAAGTAAGAGAGGACCGGCCCTGAAGATCCAAGGATCATAGTGGGGTCCTGGGACATTTTCTAGAGTGTCTCGAATCGGAGAGGAGCTTGCCCCTTGCCTCGACTCATGACGGAAATCCAATTTCCAATACGTAATATTGCGGTTTTATTTGTAGAGCCTTGTATGGCGACATAGTAGATGGTAGCTATGCCGCCTATGATTGATACTTATGATTGAAACTATTTTGACACTATACACCTATAATAGTATCAAATAATGTGTTTTAAACGTATCAAGCATGCTTTGGCTGTTATAAGGTAAAAACCCTATCCTCCGGCTTGCGTTGCATTGTGTGATGGGACCTGGGTCTTATAACAGCTTCATTTTTCTTTATTTAGCATTGCGCTGTTTGTTTTATGCACTGGTATTCTTGGGAGGAAACCCATTCTGTGTTATACGGCGTGGTCCCTTGATTTACCGAACTTTAAAATAAAGATTAATAACCGTTTTAGTTCTCACACCAGTCACATGACTGACCTGGAGTTTATTGTTTTAACCTAAACTCTGGGTGCCCCTATTTTCCACATGGGCAGCTAGTAGTTTTGGTTTGGCAGATTTATATTCACATGATCCTGATTTGCTGCTGGAACGATGCTCGGAAAGCTCTGTATCCGTGTATCACTTTCAGTTGTGTTTTGTATATTTTTCCGCTGCTATGTAATTTATTGTAATCTCTGATATTTATTGAATGTAATTTATTCATTTATACTCTGTATATTCTTGTATCTGATGGAATTGTTGTAATAACAATGAAATGTTCTTCTGTATGCGTTCTATTTTGTCTTGTCCTCAATTCTATCCGTGCTTTCCTTCACGGGGAAGTTCGGGTCGTCTCAAAGGAATTCAAATGGATTTGAATAAAGAATGTTCAAATGAAATTTAAAATACAGAATTTGAAAATAGAAGTGAAATGGAGTTTAAATATAAAATTAAAATAGAGTTGAATTTGAATTTGAGTATAGGATTCAAGTAGAAATTTAAAAATAGAATTTTCAAATAGAAATTGAATATAGAAATTTAAATGAAATGTGAGTATAGAATTTAAAGAAGAGAAAATATAAATAGAATTTGAATAAGAGATTTGAAATAGAATTTGAATATAGAAATTCAAATGTAATTTGAATATAGAATTCAAATAGAATTCAAATGGAATTTAAACAAAGGGAATTCAAATTTAGAATTTGAATATAAAAATTTAAATGGAATTTGTTTATAGAAATTGAATGGAGTTTGGAAATAGAAAATTCAAATATAAATTCAAATATAGAATTTGAATATAGAAATTCAAATGGAATTTGAATATAGTATTTGAATAAAGAAATTTAAATAAAAATTCAAATAAAATTGAAATGGGAATTTGAATATATAATTCCAATAGAGTTGAAAGGGGAATTCAAATATAGAATTTAAATAGAGTTGAAATGGAAATTGAATGTGGGAAATTTAAATAGAATTGAATTGGAATTTGAATATAGAAAATCGAAGTATAAATAAATATATTACCGAGTAAGGAGAAATTGACAATTTTAGAAGATCGAAAATATTATGTTGAATTGAAAATTTTGATTTGATATATATTAAAAGTATATTAGAATGGAGTTGAATTTATTATAAATGAAGTTCAAGCGTCTATATATATAAATATAATTAAAACGAACTCGCCGCAACGCTGCATTTCGTAAATTGGCGTTTTGAACTTCAATTGAGTATACAGAACTCATTTGAATTCGAAATTCTTTGAAACAAGAAACGTCAGGACCGATTTGGTAATAGTTTTCTAATGGAGGAGAAAATTTTGAATTTCGTCGTATAGATTTTGAGTTATATCAAAATCAAATTTTCAGAAAAACAGCGCCATAACCATTTAAAAACCATAATGATTTATTTAATTTTATAAAAGGATTTTAAGCGAATAAAACCCGAATTTCTATTTAGAAAATTTCGTATTTGAGTTGTAGATTATATGTGAACTCACGTGGAGTAATGAATTGATTTTTGAAACAGAAATCAGATTTTTGATATTGAATAGAGTTAACTAATTTGAATAGTAATTAGTTAATGTGATTTTGAATTTATATTGGACTTTGAATAAGTGAATTAGATTTGAAAATTTATATTCGAAATCGAAAAGGAAACTAGAATTGAAATTGAAATTCAATTTGGTTATGAGCAAGTTAAATATTTTGTTTGAACATGTTACGTTCAAACAAAGAAATGAAATAGGCAAAATAGCTAATTAAAGAATAAATGAGCGAAACTGAATTCAAACGAATGGATTAAGTTGAATTGAATTGAAAACAGGTGAGCATGTGTTAGATAGGTATGGGATGAAGTATATGAAGATTTTAATTTATGTGCCCGATAAAAAGGTACACGTTTAAATTCCATACGAGGTTTTATGCGCCGTATCGGCAAGCCACTTGGCTTTTTCTTTTTCTTTTGGATTGGTGAGAGCCATGGGAGGCTATTTGAAATATCCCGATGCTCCCGGTACAAGGGAGGTTATGGCGAATTTTTCCGGGAATTTAAGGAGTTAGAATATTTTTAAGAAAAATTTGATAGTTAGAAATAAATGTATCGATATATACGGAATTCGATAAGGAAACGGATTTAAAAATAGAATATTATAAACAAAAAGGGAAATCGATAAGCCGGTAATAGAAGAAAAACATATATACGTTTAAAAATGAATAAATGGGTTTTTAAAATGTTGATTATTCGGGGTAAGTGGTTTTGTCTGTTTTGAAGTTAATGATGTTTTCAGTCAAGGTCTGAGAGGTAATTTTACCCCAACTTAATTGATTTCATTTTTAATTGATAAATAGCAAGATTCAATCTCGAAGAGAAGTGTTGGACGATTGTTAGTTGAATAAAATATTTTGGGTTGTTGTAACGATGTTTTACACAGCATTTGTTTTAACCCAAGTGGTGGAAATTTTGGAAATATAAAAGTAAATATTTCTTGAATATAATTAAAGTAGTCGGGAAAGAGATAAGTGATTGAAAATGTTTTCAATTTCAAAAAGAATATATTTTCTAAGTGTAGAAAATAAAAGAAGGTGATATAGGGAAATGTTTTTCCCAAATGGCGTAAAAGTCCAACAAGATCATTGAAAATATTTGGTTAATGAATATTGGTAAAGGAAGTGGAGAAGTGTTTTAATTAATGAAATATAAATTAAATGGCCTAGTGATTGTTTGATGTTTTGAATGGGAGTTTGTTTTCCTTCGATAGTTAAATAACCGACTATCGAAGTATTTGCCAATATCGTTGTCAATATGAAGAGACCGGTTGGATTATTATCCGTGAACCACTCTATATTGGCACTAATGTTGCGAATCATATTATTCGAAGATAATCAAAGACGGAGTAAAATGCAAAGGCTTTTTCTGTTAATAGAAATTGTGCCTTCGGTTTCATTCAATCCCAGAACGAACGTATATGGACGAATGTCTGACAGAGTATTTCCAATGATCGAATTTGTTGGTCTGTATAAATATACATGGTGGCAACAGATTTATTCCCTTAGCATAATATCCAGAATATATTTGTGCAAATCAATGAGTGATTAACGGATCTGACAATGTGGCATTCAAAGTGATTGTGCTATCAATGAATAGAAAGTAATTGTAGCCTCAGGCCTCAAAAACCGGGAAATGGAAAAAATCGGGCAGGCAGCATGGCTATGTGGGTCGCTCCCATTAGGGTGTATAATCACCTATCTAGAGATTCATTTAATTCCTTATTCTATTTGATGTTGTCCGATTAAGGAAACGGTTGTTGATCCCAACCGTTGGTGATATACATTTGATACGCTCAAGCGAAATGAGTGGTCGGTCATGTGTGGGTCGGGTTGCAAGACATTCTTGTTGAACCTAGGTGTATTCGCCTCCAGAGATACATCATCGGAAGGTGCTCCCATACCTTGTCATAGTTGGAATCCAATCTCCAATAAGCGCCCTGCGGTTTTTGATTTTATACTATATATGTAGAGCGTGAGATGCAAGCGTTCTACTATTTGGTTATTTATTTGATGCAGACATTATTATAATATCACTGGATTTTCGTATCAAAGTGTTTTTGGGTTATAGTAAGGTAAAAACTGTCCATGTTTATGTGTGGGCTGGTCTTACTATTATGTTTTCTTTCGAAAGGATTTTGAAAGTTAAAAAAATGGTTGGAGTTTACTCACACCAGTCCCATGACTGACCCAGAGTTTATTTTGTTTGTTTTCCCTAAACTCTTGGGTGCCCAAATTTGCACGGGCAGTCAAGTAGTCCGGATTTTTCAGATTCACTTGGAAAAGCTGGAAGCAGGAGGCTTCACCAGTTAGCTATAGACTATCATATTTCCACTGTGTATTGTGTTGTATATGGAAACAGGTTTTTATAACTGTTCCAGGAATAACTGTTGTGCTCTGATAATGGTATGTATATAAAGTTACTGATTTGTATTTCAAAAGTTATGTTATATAATGTATTTTATTCGTTCCGCTATGAGATTTGTTTTCTTTGTTTTCTTCTATTCTAATATTTCTTTCTTTCTATTTCTCATCCTCTAACTTCTTTCTAATAATGATTCGTATTTCTGTGCAATTTAGGTTGGACGTGCAGCGTTATTAGTCAACTCAGATAGTACGGATTTGCAGGCCTTTACAGTTGGTATCAGAGCTTAGGTTGAGCGAATACCTAGGCTTTGGTGGGGTTGTGCTCATTAGGGATAGGCTCAGTAGTACCCTAGAATGAGTTGAGTGTATATATACGAGAGAGCGTATTTGTAAATTGATATAAAAACTTTTTATATTGTGTTAGCTAGTCAGTTGAGCTATTTATGAATTCTGATCGAATTGTGGGATGCCACGACGTCGATAAGAGTTTGTGAATACTTGAACAGAAGATCGAACACGATATTGTTTTAAGTGGGTGAATGAAATAGTTTTACCCAAAATTCTATTTTGATATAGAAAGAATAAATTTTCTGAAAATATCATAATATATGGATGTGTTGGATGTTAATATTATAATCAAATTAGATTATAAAAATTGGAATTGTTATATAGAACCAATTAGAATTTGTATGTGAATGAAATATACAAATGAGATGAATTAAAATCGAATTCAAAACAGAATTCAGAATTTAAATCCTGGGAAATTGGAAAATATTTTTGAAATATATTAAAATAATATAGCTTTGTTTTGAAAGGGATTTTGAAAGTGATAAAGCATTGAACTCACTTCGGTGGCTGGGAAATAATTCTGATGATGACTGCAGCATCATCAGTGTTCATTTTCAAGTTTCTAAGTGATGGATTGCTACCTTAGAAAAGTTTTGATGGAAATTTGTTTTGAAAAAAAAACAAGTGGTTTGAAAATTCAAATGTTTTGAATTTGAAATGGAAATAAATATATATGTATATATTTATGTGATTTCAGAAGGATTCGAAAGGAAAACCTAAGAATTTGAATTCTGAAGTTTAAATTTAACTGAAGCAAGTTAAATGGATCTAGGTAAAAAAGTTAATGAAATTCAAATTGAATAAGATTTAATAGAATTTGAATTGGGTATAAATCATTTAGATTAAATGTGTGAATACCAAAAGTTTTGGTGGAATTAAATTTGTTGAAATATGAGGAGTTGAGTTTCAACATAAGTGAAATTTTGAAAAGTAATGGGTTTGTACCATTTTTCCTACCTTAGCAATTTCGAGGACGAAATTATTTTAAGGGCGGAAGAATGTAACGAACCAGATTTTTGGTCGATTTATTTTAAATATTTTGAATGGTTTTGAACATTGAATTTATAATATAAATGGTATTTTATTGAATTATCAATTAAATAATCGAAATATGATTTAATTTGATAATCATCGAAATACGAGAACTGAAATAATTCAATTCGAAGATAAAATTGAATCGAAATGGTTCAGATGATCAATATATATTTTATTTGAATATAAACGACGATAATAGTAATTTATTGTTGAAGAATTTATTTGTTTTGAATTTAAAGTATAATATATCGATTTAATATGGTTATTTTACATATACACATTCGAAATAAAATTCAGAAAATATTCTATTGAGTTCAGTATAACGCTATAACATTGGAACGACGGTCGGTACGCTAAAATAGCAGTTCACGATTTTTAACTGTGAACCCCGAGATATTTATAATGGATAAGATCGAAATCAAATCGAAAAATCAAATCGATATCTATCTAAAAAGAATAAAAATCGCTTTATATCGAATCGTATTAAATATGAGATCAAATCGCGGTCAAAAGGAAATCAAATCGAATTAAAACGAAAATCTTTTTACATTAAATCAAAGATTTGTTTGTACTTTGGGTGACATGAATTAAATGATGTGTACGTAATGTTCCCCTCCTTCTATGAAATCGCACCATCCTCTGCTGTTTCTTTCTTCTGCAAACTGAATCCATCGAAGGCTTCTGTTCCTCAAAAACTAAAAACCGAAGTCCTCAAACAAACTTAAATGGCCACCGCTCCTTCATATCTTTGCAAATCAAAAAGGGGCTGACGAAAACAATTAAACCAAAGGCCTCAGATCCAAGTGAAATGGCCACCACCCCTTTCTCATTTTTATAAAATACAGTAATAATGGATGCTTTTGCTTCCGTCGATCTCGTGCGAGCCCGTTCTTCATGTCTGAGGCCTTCGTTGTGGGTTCAAACCATTTCGCAGTCACTCAAATTTGGGTGTGATGGTTGATTCAAGAGTCGTGACGTTGCTGTTGTGATGCGATGGAAGAAATCACAGTGGTTAGGGGTGCGACTGAGTGGATTGAAGTGTTGCGATCTGGATGGGGAGTTCGGTTTCTCGATTTTGGGAAGGGACGAGCGAAGTATTGGGTGGTTCAATCTGGAATTGCGAGGAGTTTGTTCTTTGTTTTGGTGTGAGGATAAACGCAGCATGATTGGAAGGTAGGAGCTGTTGGTTTTGGTATTGATAAACTGAAGTGTGTTTGGAAAATGAGGGTTCAACAAGAAACAGTAGCTTGGTAGTGGGTTTCAGTGATAAAAAGGGAATGGAGTTCGATTGTTATTTTTCTGTGATGGTAAATCTGGGTAATGGACTTGTGTGTCCAGTAAAGAAGCTGTTTTGATGTTGATCAGAATGGGGGAGCAGCGTTTAGCCAAAATTCGTGAGGGGGAAAAGATGAATTAGGGCATTTAAATTTTAAATTTATCTTAGTTAATAATGTATAAATATTTTCAAACTTATAGGAAGTTTTAATTATTTGTCTAATGACAGATTAACAGAAACCAACTACATTGGATTCGTACAAGCGATAACGAAGCAATGGTATTCGGATGGAATAAACTACGAATTTAAAATCAAGGTGTTGGATGAATTCTTTTGAGACGAGTCGAATAGTTGCATAATCGCGAAGTATGGAAATTTACTTGGATATTCGACAAACGAGAATCAGGTGAGTAAATCTCACTCAACTTTTATTTAAAATTATTTTTATCCGTTAAAAATAATTTTTGTTGCTTGTTTGGATTTTCTGGTTGCTCTAAATATATTAGTTATTTAGGCTTGACTATTATATATATATTGGGTTGATGATTGGATTGATTCCCGCAGTATCATTGGCGGATGCCCGCAGTATCATTAATGGATGACCCTACGCCCACGTATATAAGTGGATCCCCTTTTATACCGCGATATCCTGCCTTGAAGAAGGATGTGTATTATTTCTGTTGACTAACGTCTGTGGTTGCAGGAAAAACAGGTTGGAGGGATCCAACTGAATTCCTCAAAAATATATTATCTGTTTGTTTGTTTGCTTGATTTCATATATATTCATATATGACGTGTTAAAAATCAAATAATTGAAAATTGGATGATTTGATTGTTTTAAATATCACTGGGCCTAAATGTTGATATTTTAAAAATATCAAAAAAGGAGATTTCCAGAGTTAAAAAGGGAAATTCTATTTTTCTAAAATAGAATTTGAAATTTGAATAAAATAAAAATATTTACTTGTTTTAAAGAAATAAAACAAGTAGTTCCTTTATAAACGAAGTTTTTAAATAGTTCTTTTATAAACGAAATTTATAAATGAAGCGAAAAGAATTATCATTGGATAATTCAGAAATAAAAATACAAGTGTGAAATTAAAAAGGGAAATCTATTTTTCAAAAGTAGAAATATCGATTTCAAAAGGGATTGAAATCGAGACTTGTTTAAATAATAAATAAAGAAAGTTTGAAATAGAATTTGAATAAAGAAGATTCAAATAGAATTTGAATGTCGAAAGTGAAACGGAATTCGAATAAAGAAATTTAAATATGGAATTTGAATATAGAATTCAAATAATTTAAATATGTAATTTGAATATAGAATTCAAATAGATTGAAAAGGAATTGAAATAGAAATGTGAATTTAAAGGAATTCAAATAGAATTTGAATTCAAAGGAATTCAAATGGATTTGAATAAAAAAAGTTCAAATGAAATTTAAAATATAGAATTTGAAAATAGAAGTGAAATGGAGTTTAAATATAGAATTCAAACAGAGTTGAATTGGAATTTGAGTACAGGATTCAAGTAGAAATTTAAAAATAGAATTTTCAAATAGAAATTGAATATAGAAATTTAAACGAAATGTGAGTATTGAATTTGAAGAAGAGAAAATTCAAATAGAATTTGAATAAAAGATTTGAAATAGAATTTGAATATAGAAATTCAAATGTAATTTGAATGTAGAATTCAAATAGAATTCAAATGGAATTTAAACAAAGGGAATTCAAATTTAGAATTTGAATATAAAAATTTAAATGGAATTTGTTTATAGAAATTGAATGGAGTTTGGATATAGAAAATTCAAATATAAATTCAAATATAGAATTTGAATATAGAAATTCAAATAGAATTTGAATATAGTATTTGAATAAAGAAATTTAAATAAAAATTCAAATAGAATTGAAATGGGAATTTGAATATATAATTCAAATAGAGTTGAAAGGGGAATTCGAATATAGAGTTTAAATAGAGTTAAAATGGAAATTGAATATAGGAAATTTAAATAGAATTGAATTGGAATTTGAATATAGAAAATCGAAGTATAAATAAATATATTACCAAGTAAGGAGAAATTGACAATTTTAGAAGATCGAAAATATTATGTTGAATTGAAAATTTTGATTTGATATATATTAAAAATATATTAGAATGGAGTCGAATTTATTATAAACGAAGTTCAGACGTTTATATATATAAATATAATTAAAACGGGCTCGCCGCAGTGCTGCAGTTCGTAAATTGGCGTTTCGAACTTCAATTGAGTATACAGAACTCAATTGAAGTCGAAATTCTTTGAAACAAGAAACGTCAGGACCGATTTGATAATAGTTTTCTAATGGAGGAGAAAAATCTGAATTTCGTCATATAGATTTTGAGTTATATCAAAATCAAATTTTTAGAAAAACAACGCCATAACAATTTAAAAACCATAATGGTTTATTTAATTTTATAAAAGGATTTTAAGCGAGTAAAACCCGAATTTCTATTTAGAAAATTTCATATTTGAGTTGTAGATTATATGTGAACTCAGGTGGAGTAATGAATTGATTTTTGAAATAGAAATCAGATTTTTGATATTGAATAGAGTTAACTAATTTGAATAGTAATTAGTTAATGTGATTTTGAATTGATATTGGACTTTGAATAAGTGAATTCGATTCGAAAATTTATATTCGAAATCGAAATGGAAACTAGAATTGAAATTGAAATTCAATTTGGTTATGAGCAAGTTAAATATTTTGTTTGAACATGTTACGTTCAAACAAAGAAGTGAAATAGGAAAAATAGCTAATTAAAGAATAAATGATCGAAACTGAATTCAAACGAATGGATTGAGTTGAATTGAATTGAAAACAGGTGAGCATGTGTTAGACAGGTACGGGATGAAGTATATGAAGATTTAAATTTATGTGCCAGGTACACATTTAAATTTCATATAAGGTTTTATGCGCCGTATCGGCAAGCCGCTTGGCTTTTTCTTTTTCTTTTGGATTGGTGAGGGCCATGAGAGGCTATTTGAAATATCCCGATGCTCCTGGTACAAGGGAGGTTATGGCGAATTTTTTCGGGAATTTAAGGAGTTAGAATATTTTTAAGAAAAATTTGATAGTTAGAAATAAATGTATCGATATATATGGAATTCGTTAAGGAAACGGATTTAAAAATAGAATATTATAAACAAAAAGGGAAATCGGTAAGCTGGTAATAGAAGAAAAACATATATACGTTTAAAAATTAATAAATGGGTTTTTTAAATGTTGATTATTCGGGGTAAGTGGTTTTGTCTATTTTGAAGTTAATGATGTTTTCAGTCAAGGTCTGAGAGGTAATTTTACCCCAACTTGATTGATTTCATTTTTAATTGATAAATAGCAAGATCCAATCTCAAAGAGAAGTGTTGGATGATAGTTAGTTGAATAAAATATTTTGGGTTGTTGTAACGATGTTTTACACAGCATTCGTTTTAACCCAAGTGGTGGAAATTTTGGAAATATAAAAGTAAATATTTCCTGAATATAATTAAAGTAGTCGGGAAAGAGATAAGTGATTGAAATTGTTTTCAATTTCAAAAAGAATATATTTTCTAAGTGTAGAAAATAAAAGAAGGTGATATAGGGAAATGTTTTTCCCAAATGGCGTAAAAGTCCAACAAGATCATTGAAAATATTTGGTTAATGAATATTGGTAAAGGAAGTGGAGAAGTGTTTAATTAATGAAATATAAATTAAATGGCCCAGTGATTGTTTGATGTTTTGAATGGGTTTTTGTTTTCCTTCGATAGTTAAATAACCAACTATCAAAGTATTTGCCAATATCGTTGTCAATATGGAGAGACCAGTTGGATTATTATCCGTGAACCACTCTATATTGGCAGTGATATTGAGAATCAGATTATTCGAAGATAATCAAAGACGGAGAAAAATGCAAAGGCCTTTTTCTATTAATAGAAATTATGCCTTCGGTTTCGTTAATTCCCAGAACGAACGTATATGGATGAATGTCTGATAGAGTATTTCCAATGATCGAATATGTTGGTCTGTATGAATATACATGGTGGCAACGGATTTATTCCCTTAGCATAATATCCAGAATATATTTGTGCAAATCAATGAGTGATTAACGGATCTGACAATGTGGCATTCAAAGTGATTGTGCAATCAATGAATAGAAAGTAATCGTAGCCTCGGGCCTCAAAAACCGGGAAATGGCAAAAATCGGGCAGGCAACATGGCTATGTGGGTCGCTCCCATTAGGGTGTATAATCACCTATCTAGAGATTCAATCAATTCCTTATTCTATTCGATGCTGTCCCATTCGGGAAACGGTTGCTGATCCCAACCGTTGGTGATATACATTCGATACACTCAAGCGAAATGAGTGGTCGGTCATGTGTGGGCCGGGTTGCAAGACGTTCTTGTTGAACCCAGGTGTTATTCGCCTCTAGAGATACATCATCGGAAGGTGGTCCAGTACCTTGTCATAGTTGGAATCCAATCTCCAATAAGCGCCCTGCGGTTTTTGATTTTATACTATATATGTTGAGCATGAGATGCAAGCGTTCTACTATTTGGTTATTTATTTGATGTAGACATTATTATAATATCACTGGATTTTCGTATCAAAGCGTTTTTGGGTTATAGTAAGGTAAAAACCATCCATGTTTATGTGTGGGCTGGTCTTACTATTATGTTTTCTTTCGAAAGGATTTTGAAAGTTAAACAAATGGTTGGAGTTTACTCACACCAGTCCCATGACTGACCCAGAGTTTATTTTGTTTGTTTTCCCTAAACTCTTGGTACCCAAATTTGTACGGGCAGTCAAGTAGTCAGGATTTTTCACATTCACTTGGAAAAGCTGGAAGCAGGAGGCTTCACCAGTTAGCTGTAGACTATCATATTTCTGCTGTGTATTGTGTTGTATCTGGAAACAGGTGTTTATAACTGTTCCAGAAATAACTGTTGTGCTTTGATGATGGTATGTATATAAAGTTACTGATTTGTATTTCTAAAGTTATGTTATATAATATATTTTATTCGTTCCGCTGTGAGATTTGTCTTCTTTGTTTTCTTCTATTCCAATATTTCTTTCTTTCTATTTCTCATCCTCTAACTTCTTTATAATAATGATTCGTATTTCTGTGCAATTTGGGTTAGACATGCAGTGTTATTAGTCAACTCAGATAGTACGGATTTGCGGGCCTTTACACTTCTTCCATATTTTATGGTTAAAAACTACCTGATGACTTATATCTTTATTGGCTACAACCGGAGCAGAGCAGTACATTTTTATTATTTTCCTTTTCATCAAAATGACTTTGGCTTTGTGTTAAAAATAAAAATAAAATTGAAACGAATTAATAATCTAGATTGTGCATTTATTACTACATACATTTTAATAAAACTTACAAACAGTTATTTCCTAGACTTATCGAACTTATAAATTAAAATTGAAACGAATTCACATTTTCTATTAATCTGTTTTTTATTTAAGTTTTTTTTCAAAACTATTTTTCTGCACCAACCACTTTTTCTATTTAAATCTATTTATTGAAACATTTTGGAGTATTGTTTATCTTAATATGGCTCAGGTGTATATATTTATCAAAATTTATGCATTGGAATAGTTCCACCTGCTTATTATTTGCTAATAGTTTATATTACAGTGACCTTTGATGAGGATTTTGAAGCCGAACTTAATGACAATCATGATGCAAAAACCGAAGTGTCATTTTTTGATCAAGGCCTAAATCATGAGTTAACTAAGGTAACAGAATTATTACAAGTTGCAACAAAGTTATGTGTTTATTTAAATTGAGATTCATAACTTCATATCTTGATGAATATCTATCATTAAGTTTCAACTTCATCTTTGAAACATGCTAACGATATAATGCTTTGATAGGCTTCCATATGTTAGCTCTACAATATATCAAAGGTTATCTATTTTGATAGAGCAGGAAACTTGTGGACATATTTTCTGACAACTAGTAGACATATATCAAATATGCCGGACATAATATGCCTGCACTATACTGAAATATAGACATATTTGATACATATTTAACAGTATAATGTAGATATATTTGACAGTATAATTACATTGTTTGATAGTATAATGTAGATATATATTGTATCTTTGTGCAAATTTGTCTAAGATATATTACATATTTGACAGTATAATGTAGATATATTTCGGTATATTTGAGATACAAGAGATATATTACATATTTGACAACCTAGTAGAGCAGGCAACTCTTAATACTCTATTTTAGCATATATCAAATATTCCAGTATAATGCAAAGAAAAGAAGGGACAGAGCAGGCAATCTGTAGACATGAGAGAGATTCTTATAACGTGCTAGTCTGCCATGTTCATTTTTTGATAGGTAATACTTTCATACGAAAGATTTTTTTAATGGTTTCGGAATTAGCACAGATAGTTTTATGAAGCACTAGTTTCAATGATTCATGCTATATAATACAGGGACTATAGTCCTTGACACAAACACACACTCTATCTTGTTTTGTATTGTACAGCCATATTATAGATAGTCATTCAAAGTTGAATAAGTGATCTATAAAATGAGTAACATGCAAGTAATTGCATACATAAATTCATTAATAAGTTCACAACACATACTCTCTTTTTTGTCATTTCCCAGTCTGGTATTCAACTGAAAACTCAAAACATGGCATGCTTTGTTTATTTGTTGTACCAGCAGTAACGAAATTGTTGGATGTTATTCAAATCAAGACCTTACAGGTCAAGGTCATTTGTATTAACATTTGAATTAAAAATTATTTACCCATGAAACATGTTTATGTTTTCATTTTGAATGTGAAATTTCCTTCTTGTTCTATTTTTCTTTCAGATCAAGACCTTATATTATGCTTTGTTTTGGTTACTTCGTCACTTCTGTAAAATTATTAAATTTTAATTTTCATGGTGCCAAACTTTTTTTAGTTATTTCGCATGAACATCACTATAGTTTGGATAATCATATACTGTAGTGTTATTTGAACATTTTATGTCATAAGCCCAGCCATCAACACATGAAAAATGATTTCTATGTTTATATAGGGCCACTTATTAAGCTTACAAGACTGTTTCATAAAATATATAGAATTTTACATAGTTTTATTCTGTTAAAATATTTAAGTTTGATTGAACAATGTTGGACTTATGACGTGTGTCGTCGTGTTGACATCAAATCATTCAAAATTTGGTTGCTTGTTTTTCTGTTAAAATATTTAAGTTTGACTGAATAATATTTATTTTGTTACAAGTTTTTCTTTGTCAAGGAAGGAAAGTAGTTCCATTTTTCTGATATCTTTATGTTATGTGATATTAACTTTAATTTGGTTGGTCTAAAATTTGTGTTATGCGTGCAGTCGGTGCATGTTTGCTGTGATAAAACTGGTAAAACAATGTTTGCTGTGGTGCATTTTTGGCATTAGATAAAACAAAAAAAATCTTATATAATGATATGAAATTTTAAAACTTAAATTTTTTCTGGCCTTGATATGTAAAACTGGATCAAGGTAAAACTGGAAATGATAAAGAAATTTATTATGAAAGATATGCTGAGATTAGCATTTAAACTTTTAATTTATTTATTGATCAAAATTTACATTTGAATATAGATATTATTGTAGTTTGTAGCGGGATTCAAACTTCTTATTTTTCATTGTTTGCAAACATAATTTTATCAACCTGCAATTATGTCAAGGTCATGTACATAATTTTATCAACCTTCAATTATTTGAAAATACATATTCATTGCAGGTTGTATAATTATGTCAAAGTCTTATACATAATTTGAAAATGATGTATCTAATTGCACGTTGTGCTATTGGTCTACCTAAATGATTTGGTCTCAGATGTTAGAATTGGAAATGTTCACGCTGCTATTCATGTAAGATCAACAACCCCATCTATGTACTGTTATGTTTTATATGTTATATTATGTACTACCCGTACTACCTTATGTATGCAGCAAGGTCCAGTATTGGACTGTCCAGTCATAAATATGATCTTATATCTACTTATATTTAGTAGATAAAGATAAATTAATATTTGTTATTAGAGAATAATGTTAATGGTTCTTTTTTTTCCTAACTAGCCTAAAACTATGAAGTTTTTTAGTTATTTCAAATATTACGTTCATCATTGACTATGTCTGATATAGATAATTTAAAAACATTTCTTATAAACTAAATGCTATATAAACCATAGAGTAATCACAGCTGAATAGTTGTGCATTTTTCTGCAAGAGTTATTGTGATGTCTCACATAATTTCGATGCAATATGCTAAAGAATTTTTTATGTATATGAGTATGCTTAATATGCTTATGTATTTGGTTTATGACTTACTTTATTTTTTAATTTTAGGATGAAGATCAATGCTAAACTTTGAAGAAGCATACGCTGGAAGAAGTTTGTACGAAGTAAAGAAATGGTTATTTGTCACTCAAGTTCAGTTTGTAAGTGTTCTTGGGGTAGTGTGAATGTGCACTTCACATTATTATAATTCTATTTATATTATTATATTGTTGTACTTGTTGGTTTTTAGAGTATGGTGTTATAAACTATTAACATTGATTCTAGTGTGCTTATGATGAATATTTAATATTTTAATATATGAATGATTGTAATTTGAAGTATCAGTATTAAAGATGTTACCGTACTGAATTTTTTAGTTATATTACAGCTAAATAATGTGAAAGTGTCATTATGGTTTAATACTGTTTTAGGTTTTAGAACCTGAAATGGTATTATTATTATTATTATGCTTCACCTGACATTTGCATCAGTTGTTACTAATATTGATGCAAAAGCATTGTATTTTGCATCAGTTATTAGTAATAACCGTTGAAAAAAAGGAGATTTTTAAGTCCGTGATCCCTATTTTGCATCTATTCTTATTAACAACCAATGCAAAAAAAACTTATATGCATCGGTTGTTCAACCGATGCAACAAGTTTAGGTTTTTTTGCATCGTTTGCATATGCATGGGTTGCTAAACCGATGCAAAAGGGGGGATAAACAACCGATGCAAGTGATTTGTTTTGTAGCAGTGTTTGAATTGTATAACTTTTGAGCAGTAGTAATTTTTGCACTATGAAATGGGAATACTTTTTCATTAAACACAACATGCCTACTGATAAATATTTTACCTTTTTCATCAAGGCATATATAGCTTTTTTGATCACTTGCATATCCTCTAAAAGTACATGGTGAAGATCTGAAGTTTAATTTTTGAACATTATAGGGTCTTAGATAAGAATAACATAAACATCCAGTTACTCTTAGTCTTTCATAATCAGGTTGAACAATAATAGTACTTCTAGAGGACTTCTGTTGTTCAACACTTTGGTTGGCAATCTGTTTATTAAGTATACAGAAGTGTTGAATGCATCTGGCCAAAATTTCATAGTTAAGTGACTTTGAGCTAATAAAGTAAGTCCGCTTTCAACAATATGTCCATGTTTCCTCTCTACCAAATCATTTTGTTCAGAATTATATTGATAACTTAATCTGTGAATAATATCTTTCCTTTGAAAGAATCCATCCAAAGGTTTAACTTCAGTACCTCCATCTATTTGTAGAATTTTCAAATTTTCACCTATTTGCTTTTCAGCTTGATCGGTGAAATGAATGACAGCCTTACATGTTTCAGATTTAGTTTTCATAAAATATATCTAACTAAATCTTGTATAAGAATCAACAAAAGAAATGTAATAGTTGAGATCATAGTCAGAATTTGTTGGTGTTGAACCCCATAGGCCAGCAACAACAAATTCAAGTGGTTTTTTATAGGGGGTTTGTGAATCAGTGAATGGTAACTTATGACTTTTACCCATTTAACAGTAGGTGCAAACATATGGCACAGGAATATTATCATATGAAATATTATTAGTAGCTAAAACTTTCTTATCAACATCCACATTAGCATGACCAAGCTTTACATGCCATAGATCAAACATACTGATTTTTTCATTGATCTCGGATAAGTAGCAAGAATTGTTCTTCTTTTTCACTGCTTGAAAGTTGACAACATTAAAGCTGTACAGTCTATTGCATGTTTCACCCTGCAAGATAGTTTCATTAGTTAATAAATCTTTAACTAAGCAGTGATAAGGATAAAACTCAAAATACACCTTATTTTCTTTAGCAAACTGTGGAACACTGAGTTTTTTTTTTTTTTGATGAACCATTAGTAAATTATTGAGATATAATTGTTTTTTACCTTTAATGTTGCCAAAACCAATATGTGTAATATTTACACTATCACCATTACCCATTTGCAAAGAGTTCATACCTTTGCACAACCAGCCCTGGCCCAGTGCTAACTGGGCCATTGCACGGGGAAGCATCCAAAGATAGGGCATCGCAGGTGAATGCCTGAAGAGAGGAAACAAAAATCTCGCGGATTGCCTGAAAGAATGGAAAAATACGATGGGAAAATGTCATGCAAAACAAAATAAGTTCAAAGAAGACGGCAAGAGAGAGTCGAATAGGAAGTCGCGCACAGCAAGAAGAAAGAAGGTTCAAAGAAAAGGACAATTCACGCACAACATAAAAATCTGAGACATCAGATCGATTTTGTTTCAAGTAATCATGATTTCTAATTTTTCTAAATTGTCCTAATTTAGTTCAATTTTTATTTAATGGCTTGAATTTGGGGTTTTATATGTTATATAATTAAGTTTGCAAATTCATGATTATATCACCTCAAAATAAAAAGGAAATGAATAAATTAGAACATGATCATAACGACGATTCCTATTTTTTTCTCTCATTTCAACTAAACAAGGGAAAGAAAATGGTATATCTTTTCTTTTTTTGCATTAGAAGTTTGGAGTAGAATTTGAGTTTATGTTTATATATACTGGAAATTCTAATAGATATGGTTAAAAAAAGCAGTTTTATTTATGATGTTGGTGAACAAAGTATTGTAACAAATAATATGTGTTTATCTTGTTGTAAATATTGATTTTTCTGACAAGATTCGTATTTACAAATTGAAAAAGTAAAAGATAATTGCAGTATTTCCATGAAAACAACCGTCTAGAAGTTTAAATAGGAAAAACCCAAAAGAAAACAAAGAGATAGCCAAATCATTAAGTGGGTCTCTAAATTATTATTTTTCAAAATTGAAAGGTAGTTGTAATGTTTACTTTTATTATTTATTATCAAAATAATGTTGCTTCATGCCTATTGTTTTTGTACTGGGAATTTTTTCATGAATGACCATGTTAATCATATGAGAAATTACAGGTATCTAGAATGCTAACTTCCTAGCAGCACAAAGAAAGCGTACGATGATTCGTAGCAGCTAAAATAGTTCACGTCTTGTATGTAAAATTTCTTCATATTTATACTTATTATTTATGATTTTTTTGCATCATAACCATGGTTATGTTATTTTCATTTGTCTTATCCGTACTATTAGCCTATAATAGCAGTATTTAATTTTTAACTTTTAACATGCCTTACAAGTATGAGTACTATTTAGTTTCATTGCGCGAAATTTTACATTGAGGACATCATTTTAATAAACCGCTCAGTGCAGACCGGCTCTATACCTTTGTATTCCCTTTGACCGAGATTAAGATTGTTGAGATTATTTGTGATGTGATTAGTTGCAACTGAGTCAAGATACCAGTTGTCATCACCTATGTCTTCAGTTTGACTGCTTCTTGAATTGTTACCTTGGCTGTCAGTTTCAACATGTGGCGTATTTGTAGGAGGGTTTGGTTTTCTTTTATTAATATGATTTTGACCAGCAACATAATTGTTATTAAATGAAATAACACTTCACAGCAGTGTGACCCACTTTTTCACATATTTGGCACTTGGGTCTATTGTTACTATTGTTCCACCTTCCTTTTCCTTTACTTCTATTAGAAGGACTTCCTCTCAGACTGTACGATTCACCTCTGTTTTGATTCTTGTTCTTGGATTCAACAAAATTTGTAGATAACTCATTTAACTGAGATCTTTTAGTTTTAACTCTTTCTTCATGAGCAAGTAAAATGGAGTAAACATCTTCCATAGAACAGGTAACCTTTTGAGATGTAATAACTGCCACAATTACTTCATATTCTTCACCAAGACCATTTAGAATTGCTAAAGTATGTTCAAAATCACTAACTTTCTGCCCTATTGCCTCAAGATGATCACATGTACTTTTCACTTTTGTCAAATATTCTCTCATGGATAAATTTTCTTTTCTTGAAGCTTGTAACTGCATAGTTTTGGCAGATGATTGGGTGTTAAAAGATTTTTCTATAGCTATCCAAATATCATTGGCAGTTTTACACCCTATTACTTATGATAATATCTTTTCACTTATAGATGATAACAGCTAGGCACAGATTAATCTATGTTGCCTATGATATTTGACAAATTCTTCATTAGTTACGACTCTATTATCAGCATCAGTTATAAATTTTGGAGGAACTGTAACAGTTCCAAGAATGTAACCTTCGAGCCCATATCCCTGAATAACAATTTCTACTTACAGTTTCCATAGAAAATAGTTATTCTCTTCAAGATGAATAGTAATCAGTTGGGTTTGTGGATTTATACATGTTTTGACAAGTGATTCATCGTTTCGTATATTCTGGCAGGTCGATGTTGCTTGGCTTTGAATTGCAGGTGAGTTAGGTGTTGTAGTAGTAGAATTGTTGTTTTCGGCCATGAAGATGACAACGATGAATACTTTGCGGCAAGCATAAGGTATGAAACACTTAACTTTTAATGTTGATTTTGATTTGTTTTATTTGATATCTTTTTGAATAAGCTTTCTGGTATGACACTTTGCTTCAGCTGTTATCTTTTCTTGATCTTCTTGATCAGTTTTCAACAAGTTTCAATGATTTCTGATCCAAACTTGATGCAGTAAGTTGATGTAGCATGTTTTTAATGCACGGCGAGGCACAACTTGCTGAAATTAGGTCACAACTCTCAAATGATGAGACAGAAATTTATCTTAGATGAGAAGGATTTGGATGATGATCATTCTCTAATGAATCCTCTGTCAAAAAACAGAAAAAGCCTCTTCGATGATTGATAATCTGGATACATGATTCTTGTTAAGCGTTCACAAGCTTTGGTACCATGTAAAGATTTGATATAATTTGTATTTTGTATGAACTTTGAGTGGAGAGAATACTTTTTTTGGCATGGTAGAGAATACTTTTGTATTATTGAACTGAATGAATATGCACAAAGGGATAGCCTGTATTTATAATATATATGTACAGGCTATAAGAGACAAGCAACGATAAAAAGAAATAATATACAATTAGGTTGTAGGCCCAGGCCCATTTACAAAACAAAGTAAATAACTTCGCCGAAGCTTTCATTTGTTCTCATAATATTTATGTAGTTATGTCTGCTTTGTTCAAAACTTCTTTGCTACGAAGAAATAACTTAATCGACATGACTACGCACTGCAAATAAATCAATAAAAAATTATGCACTATAAACAAAAATTTATACATTAATGTTTTCCTTGATAATGCATTGTAAACAACAAACATTCTGCGTTGTCTAACAAGTAACAACTTGCATTTAGCAATCAATTTAACAACTTATCTCTAGTATATTCAACTATTAATCTCTAAACATACTTATTTTTCCTAAAGCATAATAACGCTAAACATCAAATATAGCACAAATGACCCTAAGATAAAGCCATCATTAAATTTAGTGGTTCTTCAAACTAAACATGCTAGTATAACAACTTTTAGTTGCCATTTAAAGAATTACCTAGATATCTATGGTTATTATATATCCAATGCAATCATCATATTATATATTGTTCATGTAAAACTTCTAATGTCATTAAATTTATTTTTAGTTCTTACTATATATCTATTACGTTTACTTCAGAATTACACATAAAATTTTATGGTTTCGTTTTTTGTTGTCCTTGTTTTACCATCAACTGATCAAAGATGGATTTATTTGAAGGGAATGGTTGACAAAAGCTATAGTGCCCCGCAAATCCATACCATCTGAGCTGACTAATACAACCCATGCCCAACTCAAATAATACAGATATACGAGTCCTTAGGGTTAAAGAAATAGAAATAGACAGAAGAAGAACAGAAACAACAAATCAGAACCTCACAGCGGAACAAATAAAATATATTATATAATTTGAAATACAAATCTGTTTTGTATATACATACCATATCAGAGTACAACATAACATTTGATCCAGCGGAAATAACTCTAAATAACTAACAGCGAAGCCTCCTTCTTCAAGCTCCTCCAAGTGTATCTGTATAAGCCTGAAACACTTGACTGCCCGTACAAATTTGGGCACCCAAGAGTTTAGGAAAAACAAACAAAATAAACTCTGGGTCAGTCAGGGGACTGGTGTGAGTAAAATCCAACCATATTGTTTAACTTTCAAAAACCTTTTGAAAGAAAAGGATAATAGTAAGACTAGCCCATACATAAACATGGACGGTTTTTACCTTACTATAACCCAAAACATTTTGATATCAAAATCCAGTGATATTATAATAATGTCTAATCAAATAAATAATCAAATAGTAGAATGCTTTCATCTCACGCTCTACATACATAGTATAAAATCAAACACCGCAGGGTGCTTATTGGAGTTTGGATTCCAACTATGACAAGGTATAGGACCACCTCCCGATCAGTGTACACTGTAGGGGATACATTGGGGTTCTACAAGAACGTCTTGCAACCCATCCACACATGACCGCCCACTCATTTAGCTTGAGTGTAGCGAATATATTGTCACCCACGGTTGTCGGCCGTCCAACCGTAACCCGTAAGATACAGAATCGAAGAAGAATAAATAATGAATTTTCTCTAGATCGGTGACAAATATACCCTGCTTAGGAATGACCCACCTAGCCATGTTGCCTGCCCGATTTTTGTCATTTCCTGGTTGTGAGGCTTGAGGCTACGTTAATCTTTTTAGAATGATTATGGCGTTGTTTTTTTGAAAATTTGATTTTGACATAACTCAAAATATGTACGACGAAACCAAGATTTTTCGCTTCCATTAGACAACTATAATTCAATGGGTCTGGGCGTTTTTTATTTCATTGAATTCCGACTTATATTGAATTCTATATACTTAATTGAAGTTCGAAACACCAAATTACGAACTACCGCGCTGCGGCAAGTTCGTTTTAAATAAATTAAATATAAACGTTTAAATTTTTCGTTTATAAAATAATTCAACTCCATTTCCAATTAATTAAAAATGAATTAAGCCCGTTATCCCAAATCTAACTACACAATTCAGATTATTCAACTAGTCAATTTCTTTATGCCACATTCATAACCAAGTTATGAATTTAATCAAAACTCAACTCCTATATTCTATTTTAATTCCTTAAATTATTTATAAAATATCAATACAATCGAAATCCAATTATAAATTCCTGTTATGGCCATGATCAATTGATTCAACATCGTTTATCATTACAAACTAATATCATCCCTTGATAATAGTGAAGTCGTTGAAGTTGGGGGATTTTATTTACCTCTCAGATCTTGATCGCCAACATTCTTATCTTGAGACGGATAAGAGTTTGTAATCCAAAACTGACATCGCTTATCACAAAAATCCCCTTTTCTTTCTAATTTAAAAATATAATTTTTATCTCATTCCTTATATTTGAAAAAAAAATCTATCTCTAATTTATCCAATGAAATTTTACTTTAATATATTTATAAACATGGTTTATAAATCAACTTCCTTATTTTATATTTAACAAGATTCCATTTAAAATTTCATTTAAAACTCGATTCTCATTATTTTATTTTTACAAACCTATATATATATAAATAAGCAAAAAAATCTATTTTCATATTAGAATTCTAATTTTCTATTTAATACAGTTCCAATATCTTTGGAAATAAAATTTTATTTCTATAAATTTGACTCTATTGAATTCAAGTCATAAATCGGTATGAATTTATTTCAATCCAATTTATTCCGAACATCGGAATAAATTTCAATGTTTTCTTCTTAAACGATTCCAAATTCATTTATATTCATTCTTGAATTGGAATTAGAATTTCAAATTATACAATAATAGTTAATTTACTTTATTTATAAATACCATTTATAAATGTCACTTCATGGTTTAGATATTAAAACAAGCTTTGATTTCAAATTCCATTTGGAAATCCAATTTCCACTTCAGAAGTTAATCTTTCCTTTTTAAATTCATACTTGAATTAAAAAAAATTAATATTATCTAATGATAAATTTTCTCCTTCCATCCATAAACACTTTATAAATTCAACTTCTTGTTTTTACTATTAAAAACAAGTTAATATTTCTGAATTCATTTGAAATTCCATTTCTAATTCAAAAATTAAATTTTCCCATTTTAATCTAAAAATCCCTTTGCATAATATTTTCTAGGGTCAGTGATATTCAAACATCAAAAACACACAACTTACAACTACAAGTTTTTCAACACCTCGTATATGATAATATATATCAAACAAACAATTATAAATTTTGAGGAATCCAGTTGGATCCCTCCAACCTGTTTTCCTACGTCCACAAAAGTCAAACAACATAAATAATATCAATCCTGCTTCAAGGCAGGATATCGCGATATAGAAGGTCATCCACTCATATATCGTGGGTCTATAGGGTCATCCGCTAATGATACTGCGGGCATCCGCTAATGATACTGTAGGAAATCCAATATATATATAATAACCACAACCACCAAGCCTAAATAACTAATATATATGATAACCACAATTTATAAATAAACAAAAATGCAACCAATCAACCAACAAACAACATATAAATATTTGTATTATGTAAATATTCAATTTTAATCAAACAAAGAAGTGAGTTTACTCACCTTGATTTCTGTTTGTCGCTTTTACATTCTGGATTTGTTTAACTTCGAATGGCGCTCGAATTTTTCTAGAATCCCTACAGGCTCCAAAATGCACTAAATTAGTTCAATATTGACGTCTACCTCACTGCAAATCCAACTGACTTCATTTCGATTGAATCTGTTGTTTCATGATATATGTATATTAACATTACGAGTTTAGATATAATTAAACAAATTTAATATAAATAAAATTCATTAACTAACTAAACTAATTATTTTCCATACCTACCACATATGATTATTTATTTTTATTTAATGATTAACTATTATTAAATTAAATTAACTTAACAAATGAATTAATTAAGTATCCTATGTAATTTAAAAAAAACGTGTACCTTGTTGGTTTGCAAATGCTCGACTAATCTGCGAACAATATCCCAAAACAATTCCTCGAACACTTCCAAACTGAAATCAGCCCACTACTAACATTACAACAACATCCCAATGCTTCAGACCATAAGAAAATGCATCCTTCCTCATTGCAATTTCATTCCATTTATTCCTCAAATCCACTGCATTTCTTCACATCTCCACTCCATCAACCCCAATCATTGGCCGAACCCCTCAGCTCCAACCCAAAATCCCCTCGGCCTTTGCAGCATTCAACTGTTGAATCCCATAATTTCGATGCCTTCCATCTTCACATCATACGAACTTCACTCAGATTCCACTTCGCATTCGAATCCACTTTTTCGCAAATAAGAACCGCAATTTTCGGCTACCCAAACACCACTAATTCCCAGGGTCCGAACTCCCTTAAATCCTCTTGTTCGAGCACTCCACCAGCATCTCTAAAAACCTATGTTAACCCTAACAAAATCGAACTCCAAAAATCCATCACATCATCCCTATTTCATTCCTGTTGAACTCGGCATCCCTTGTTACGATCTACTTCAATTTGCGAGCCCCAAATACCAAATCGTGATTGATTTTCTCTTGAAAATTGACTGTCATAAGAAGTTGTCAGTCGATTTACTCCTGAGCGGATTTGGATCTCGCATTGGGCACAAACATCTGAGAGAGGAAACACACTCGACAGGAAGTATAACAACATGGAGCTTTCCCTAAATCCTTCGTATGCCAAGACATTCCCATCGCAACCCTTGTCGAGACCCCTCCCCCCCCCCCCCGGCGAGTGCTCTAGCAGCATACGGTTTTAGCGATTTGAAATCGTGATTTCAATTTCAATTTTATTTTATTTTTTTTCAATGGATTTGGTTGCTGGTAGAAAAGAAGAACGAAGAGAAGGCAGAGAATTAGAGTTGGTTGAGAATGAAAAGGTTGCAAAGGCGAGGAGTTACTTATAGAATGAACGGGGAAACTAACAGTACATGGCCATTAATTCTACACCAAAAACGTTGTTTTGCAACGGCTTTGAGTCGTTGCAAATTGATTTTGCAACGACACAAAGCCGTTGCAAATTCAGGAGTTGCAAATATTTTGCAACGGCTCAGGGCACTTGCAAAATTTTACATTTTGCAACGGACTATGACCGTTGTAAAATTTTCTTTTGCAACGGCTGAATGCTGTTGCTAATTGGTATTATTTTAAAAAAAAAATCCTCCTTTAATACTTCATGTTCAGTACAAAAACTTACAGATTTGCAATAATACCACAAAAGAAATATCAATAAACTAAAAATTTCTGATAAATTCAGCATAAAAACCAAACTTCATAACAAACTTTTAAAGCTCAACAATATATACCGTTACATACTTTCAAGTTCTAGAAGTTTACGTGCAATACAAGGTTCAATAGTAGTAGTCAAAATAACATTACATGGTTCAATAACAGTTTAGTGTGCGTTACCATACATTTCAACTTCACCAAAATAATAATCATACAATTGCTGGAATGTCACACTCGATTTAGAAATAAAATTTATTTCTCCAACTTTTTGAACCGAAGATCAACATCCACTCCAAGTGTAACACCCCATAATTTTATAACATTAAAATTCACAAATTAAAGTATACTTAATTTTTAGAAAAGAATTAAGTGAAATGGGTTGCGCAGAGAAATATATATATATTGATATATATATATATATATATATTATAAATTAAATAAATAAATATGTGAAAAAGTTCAAAACAGCGAATTGGGAGGGGGAATAACCGAACCGGCCCATTTTTGGGGTCGACCCGAGCTCCGCTGGGTCGACTAGGGGTTAATCCGGGGTGTTTGGCTGTCAACCCGTGGGCCGATTCGCTCAAATGCAGATTTTGCATTTGATTGGCTCTCATGGTTCAGGGTTAATCTAATGGTCCTAAATAACTTCCTACGCCTATAAATACATCCTAATGCTAACCCTAAACCTAATTAAAATAGAATAGTTACCATCGCCATGGAAATCAATGGAGCCGCCGCCAACTAAGAAAGAAGAAAAGCAAATTCAATTCTAATTCTCTCAACCCTAAAGCAAAGCAAAACTCTCTCTTTTCTTCTCTAAATTGTGAGTATGATGATCTTAACAAGATTATTATCATTTTAATTAGGTTGAGTTATGAATGGATTATGAGTAGATGATGTGAATTATCATATATGTTGTTGTAAACCCCTTTTGCTATCATGTATATTGTAAATCCAATGTTATGTGATGATGATATCTTATATGTTGTAAATCATGCTATGATGATGTTATGTATGTTGAAAGTTTCTATGCTAAGTTGTGATGAATCATACATGTTAAAAAGGCCATGATGTTACCATCTATGCTAGTTAGTTCATATTAATTAAATCATCATGTTTGGGTTATGTTGATCTATATGACAAGTCACATATGCAAGTTAGATTGATTAGAAAAGTTATGAACATATACCAAGACATCTATTATGACATCTAGAATTATGCTATGACATATGTGATATCCTATGCTAGTTCACACCACCATTATGTCGCCTAAAAACCCCATATGCAAGTTTATGTATAGATTTGGGCTATGATCATATCATATAAATTGAGACATTTAACAAGTTGACACCTTTTGATCTTTAACATGTGTAGTTTATGCAAGTTTCACCCCTATTATGATTAAATTTATTTTAATTGTCTATATGTTGTGATAATTTATCTTTGTGCTAGGTGTTAGACTATACAAGTCTAGCCTATATTATGCGTTGAATAAGCGAACGTATAAACGTGGGGTAGGGGTAATATTAAGGATTTAATATTAAAAAGTTGGGGTGCAATTGATATGATTTTGCATGCCATAAGTGGATGGCCATAATTGAGTCAATTATGGACATCATTAAAAGTTGACTTAATCAATAATTTGAATAGGGAATTATTAAAACTGGGGTAAATAATTTTAAGTGTTAATCAATGCTTAGGACACGAGGTTGGACTCGTTTGTGACGTAAACCTGCCCGGACCCGCCCGGCAAATCCAGTGGTCACAAATGTCAGCCCAATGTGAGAGGTCCTAGGCCTAAACTAAAGCATAACGGTTGTAAAGACACGAGGTTAGACTCTTTTATGGTGTAAGACTGCCCGGACCCGCCGGGCAAATCCAGCTTCCATAAATGCCAGTCTAATGTGAGAGGTCTTTATGAGGTTATGGCCTGAATGAATTAAGAAATACTTAACCAAATAAACATGTAAGGTGGGACATGGGGGTTAAGTAGGTGCCTTGGGTGGCATTAGGAATCTAGGGGGTGCCCTTAGTAGCATGTGAAATACGATTAGTAAGACTTAACCAAACACACATGTAAATGAACATGACTAAGAGGGTTAAGTGGGATATACTAGTGACAAGCTTAGGTGGGTAGCTTGTGGGGGCCCATTTCGACCACTATCCCAAACCTATCTTTGTGGGTTCGACCCAAGTCGAGGACAGGACACGCATGCTGGGTTCGACTGTAAGAGGCCAAAACGGGGAGCGGTGGCAACGCAAGTCCAACGGGTTTCGTATGCGTGTGTGGACCCGGGCTGGTAGGTAAGACGTTGTTGCATCGTGTAGGTATAAGCCGTGCATTCTCAAGTTGTATCGGGTTGCCACTTTAGGGGAGTGATACACCCCACTGTGGGGCCAGCACAGGTATCTACGAGTAGGGAGCCGATCGAAAGTGGGTAGTGGGGTACACCTAGTGGAGATAGGGGCAGACGGCACCTATGTAGTCAGCTAGGGGTACGTAAGGCTATTTATAAAGTTTCTGTGTGAAGCAAGTGGGATCAAACAATAGGGTGACTGGTGTGGTGCAGTGTAGTAATGTGTGGTGCAGTGTAGTAATGTGCGGTGCAGTGTAGTAATCATTCGTTAGTAATTAGGTGTGCCTTTACCGTTATCTTTAACGTTATCTTAAACGCTATCTTTATCTTCCTAAGAGTTCATAGACATTTACTTGTCTTCCAGCTTATGCCCTAGTCTAGTTATTTTGATAATAGTATTGTTAGAATTATCATACTCGCCAGACTTTATGTCTGACCCCCTCCATTTCTATCCTTTTTCCCCCTCCAGGTCCTCGGGTTGGGCCCAGCTCTAGTGGAGTTTGATTGGATTGCTTCATCTCTCTTTGGAAAGCTTGGACTGTTGAAGTAAAGTCCAGCTTGTTATTGTTTTAATGGCTATTTCTGTAATGGGATTATGTATCTTGTTTTTATGAAGATGGATATTGTACTTGGTTATGATCTATGGTTTTATGATGTAACGAACATGTTTAATTTCCGTTGCAATAAAATGAAGTTTTAGATTTCCAAGTACTATTTATTATATGTCTTGTTGTAATTTTTCTGTTCTATATTCACCTATAACCTCCATGGAAGTTAATGCATTCCCTTTGTGAGTGACATTAATGGACGTGGGGTGTTACACGTGGTATCAGAGCTTAAGGTTACCAGAACAGATAAAAATACTTTAGAAAAATAGTTATTTTTGGAAGAAGTGTTTTCAAAAACATGTTTTAATGAGAAATTTAAAGAGAAAAGTTTTTAAGAAAAACATAATCCCCAATAGCCACATATCTTTATCTTTCGAATTCTCCATTCTGAATCTTTCCTTTTTCGTTTCAGCATGGCTGAAGATCTTAATCTACCCGACGGTGTAACGATACCAGGATGATATAGGAGGTTATTAGAGGCTAGGGCCGCTGCAGGTCCAGCCAATGTTCCTCCACCACCAGTTGCACCCGTTCCTCCTCCTCGCGTAGATACTTTTGCAAAGACGTGCAAGGAATTCAAGGCTATGGGTGGAAAACCATTTCAAGGGTCAGAAACGTTTGTGGAAGCTAGAGATTGGCTTAAGGAGGTGGAAGAATTGCTAGAAATCTTTGAAGTAGAAGAAGGGAGGAGAGTTCGTTTAGCAGCTTGGTTGATGAAGGGAGAGGCCTCGTTTTGGTGGGAGGTCACTAATGGGGAGCGTCCTGTTGACTCTTGGGCGGATTTCAGACGTAGGTTCGAGGCGAAGTTTCTCTCAAGGGCGGAAGAAAATCTATATATGGAAAGGTTCTTGACATTGAAGCAAGGAAGCTCATCAGTGAAAGAATATGTCAATAAATTTAATCAGTTAGCAAGGTTTGGCTTGGACTTAGTAAACACGCCGGAGAAGAAGGCTCTAAGGTTCGTGAATGGCTTGAATGAGCCATTGCAAGGGTTGGCTATGACCCACATCCCGATGGAGGCCACCTTTGAGAAGTTAGTAGAAATGGCGCTTATGCATGAGGAGAAAAGCGCTAAAGCTGATAAGGCACCCGAGAAGAAGGGGGATCAGAAGAAACCACAACAGCAAAACAAGAAGGGTGGAAAAGATAATAATGGCAAGGGAAAGAAGAAGTGCTTTAACTGTGGAACCCCAGGCCATCTCAGCAAGGATTGCCGAAAGAAAAAGAAGACAGGATGTTTTCATTGTGGCGATGCGGGACATTTAGTGAAGGACTGCCCAAAGAAGGGACAGAGGGCAGGAGCTACCTCGGGAGGACAGGTGCGGGCTCTTATAGCACCAGGGCAGGCAAGGGGACAAGTTCAGGCTCTCGCGGTCCCACCGCTGCAAGAACGAGGTAGAACCATTTCTGTTGAAAGCTTAGTTTTTCTGTTTGATCATCCTATCCGTACCTTATTTGATTCGGGCGCATCGCATTCGTTTATCTCTACATCATTAGTTGAATCACTGCACTTAAACACCAGTTTAGTAGAGGATCCCTTAGTTGTTTCGAATCCAATTGGGGGCTCAGCTTATTTGTCCATGATGTGTTTGGATTTTAAAATTTCCATACTTAGCGTCGAATTTAGATGTGATGCTTATGTGTCGGGCTTCACGGGCTATGGGCTAATTTTAGGAATGGATTGGTTATCCTGAAATGGGGCCGTTCTTGATTGTGAAAGGAGAGTAGTTAGGCTCGTGACTCGCCTTGGCAACACTCTCGAAATCTTCTATAATCCCATAAATTCGGTTATGCTAAGTTATCTAGAATCGCTTGACGCGTCTGAGAAAAATCTACGATCTGTTAGAGTGGTCCGAGAATATTCGGATGTGTTTGAGGAGGTGAAGGGCTTGCCTCCGAAGCGGGAGATAGATTTTCGAATATATCTTGTGGATAATGCGAAACCAGTATCTTTGCCAGTATGCCACATGGCTCCACGTGAAAGGAGGGAACTCGATAAGCAAGTGAAGGAGTTGCTTGAGAAGGGGTTCATAAGACGAAGTATATCGGAGTGGGGTGCTCCAGTAGTATTTGCCACGAAGGCGGATGGTTCCCTTAGACTGTGTGTGGACTATAGAGAACTTAATAAACTTACTAAGAAGAACAGACACCCACTGCCGAGGATTGACGATCTCTTCGATCAGTTAGTTGGCGCCTCAGTGTTTTCGCAGTTGGACTTAGCCACTGGGTTCCATCAGTTGAGAGTGGCTGAGGATAGCATAGACAAGACTGCCTTTAGGACTCCGGACGGTTTCTATGAATGGCTAGTGATGCCCTTCGGTTTGACAAACGCCCCAGCATATTTTGTTGATTTGATGAGTAGGGTGTTTAGGGAGTACCTTAACAAATTTGTGGTAGTCTTTGTAGATGACATCTTGATCTTTTCTAAGGATGAAGAAGAGCATGCCCTACATCTTAGGGAAGTGTTGGAGACTCTTTGAGCGCATAAGCTTAAAGCTAAATTTTCTAAGTGTCACTTTTGGAGGAAGGAAGTACGGTTCTTAAGACACGTGGTTTCCAAAGAAGGGATAGCTGTAGATCCCGCGAAGGTGGTGGCCATCCAAGATTGGAAGGTCCCTAAAAATGCTACCGAAGTGAGAAGTTTCTTGGGGTTGGCTGGCTACTATAGGAAGTTTATCAAAGACTTCGCAAAGATATCAGTTCCATTGACACGCTTGACGAAGAAGAACCTAGTTTTCACATGGGACGTAGATTATGATGATGTGTTCCAACGTTTGAAGAGAGCTTTGACTTCAGCCCCAGTCTTAGTATTGCCAGACGGGAGTAAGCCGTTTACCGTTTATATTGATGCTTGTGGGACAGGACTAGGCGCAGTCTTAATGCAAGAGGGTAGGGTAATAGCCTATGGTGGAAGGCAGTTGAGAGCACATGAGAAAAATTATCCTACACATGACCTGGAATTGGCCGCTATTGTTTTCGCGCTTAAGTCTTGGCGTCATTATCTTCTTGGCGAGAAATTCGAATTATTCACTGACCACAAGTCTTTAAAATACCTATTCTCTCAAAAGGACTTGAACTTAAGGCAGCAAAGGTGGATGGAGTTCTTAGCGTCCTACGACTTCGAAATAGCCTATACCCCTGGCAAGGGTAACGTGGTGGCCGATGCCTTAAGTAGAAAAAGATTATCCTTAAGTCCTTTGTTTGTTGAGCGGCGAAATTTAGAGTTCATCTCTATGTTTGATTTTAGACCTTCCGTTGACTTCGTACCCGGTCTGCTAGCATCCTTGGAGGTCAGACCTACGCTTTTAGGATAGATTGGCGAGGCACAACAAGATGACCCACAGTTAGTTGAGTTAGTAGAAAACCTCAAAGGAGGGGAGTCATCAAGCCATCTCCGTAGGTATACCCTAGACGGTAAGGGTTGGTTACGTAGGGATGGTAGACTTTGTGTACCAAAAGACGATGACCTAAGGAAGACTATTCTTGACGAAGCACATCATTCGAAGATGACCATTCATCCTGGCGGGGACAAGATGTACAAAGACATGAAGAGAGTTTACTTTTGGGCCGGCATGAAGAAAGACGTGGCCGAGTATGTCGCTAGATGCTTGGTGTGCCAACAAGTAAAAGCGGAGCAAAAGAAACCCGGTGGGTTGCTTCACCCATTGGAGGTTCCACTATGGAAATGGGAAAGCATCTCGATGGATTTTGTGGATGGATTACCGCGATCGAGGAAGGGTAATACGGGAATTTGGGTTATAGTAGATAGACTTACTAAGAGCGCCCATTTTATTCCTGTGAAGAGTTAGAGGACTGCTCCATGGTTAGCTTCCGTATACGTTCGAGAAATAGTTCGTTTGCACGGTGTTCCTTCTAGCATAGTGAGCGACCGCGATCCTATTTTCACTAGCGAATTTTGGAGAAGCTTACAAGAGGCGGTAGGGACTCAGTTATGTTTGAGCACCGCATATCATCCTCAGACGGACGGCCAGACTGAGAGGGTAAATCGCATTCTAGAGGATCTGTTGAGGCTATGTATCCTAGACTTTGGGGGTACATGGGAAGAGCATCTTCCATTGGTTGAGTTCGCATATAATAATAGCTTTCAGTCCAGCATTGGTATGGCACCATTCGAAGCTCTATATGGACGACCTTGTCGTTCACCTACATGTTGGTGGGAATCTACGGATAAAATCTTACTTGGGCCCGATATGATTAGGTAGACTTCGGAGAAGATCGACTTGATTCAAAGGAGGATGAAAGCAGCACAGGATAGGCAGAAATCTTATGCGGATAAGAGGAGGATAGATCTCGAGTTTGAAGTTGGGGACATGGTCTTTGTCAAAGTGTCTCCATTACGGAACGTTTTTCGCTTTGGGTCCGTTGGGAAATTAGCACCAAGGTTTGTAGGGTCGTTTCCTATTAAGGAGAAAATTGGACAGATGGCGTATAGAGTGGAGTTGCCCGAGAGACTTAGTGGTGTACATGACGTATTCCATGTGTCACATTTGAGGAAGTGCTTGCATGAGACCGCGGAAGTGGTAGAGCCGAGCTTGCTTAGAGAGGTGGAGATAGAGCGTGATGCGACAATTCGACGAGCTCCTACGTGCATTCTTGGGTCGGAGATCAAGAGGTTGAGGAATCGAGAGGTCAGACTAGTCAAAGTGCAATGGGGAGATGATGAGAGCAATGCTACTTAGGAGACAGAAGAGAAGATGCGTTCACGATACCCTTTTCTTTTTGAGGGTATGTCTTTTAATTTCTCCTTTATCGCTTAGCTCGTACTTATCTTATCTTTAGTATATCCTCTCGCTGGTATCTTTGACCTTTAGTTAGGATAATCTTATGGTTGAAACATGTGTTTGAGACATGTTATGTATGGTGGATGCAAAGTGGATGCAAGTGTTTGCTAGTGGTTGCTCGTGGATGCATATACACACACTATTAGGCACCAGATCGGCTCAGTCACTTCATATTGCATATTGCATATATATGGATGTATTTAGTAAAATGGATGTATAGTGGTTGTATTATCATATAGTTGCTGCATTCGGGTGGATGGTTGTGCACGCATATAGAATTAATATGTATCATTAGGAATCTTTTGCATACATATTGGATGCATGGCACTATCATGAATTGCACTAAGGAGGTCGACTTCAATCAGTAGACCGCCTAATTTTGCATTAGATAAGGACATATACACACACTGTGCATATAAACGTTAAAGCAATAGAAGTCTTTTAAGGACAATGGATGCTGGTGTTTGATAGTTGAGTAGATGGACGATTAGATGGTAGGATATACATTCTTCTTGACTTGGAGATTTCGGGGACGAAATCCTTTAAGGAGGGGAGAATGTAACACCTCGTAATATTATAACATTAAAATTCACAAATTAAAGTATACTTAATTTTTAGAAAAGAATTAAGTGAAATGGGTTGCGCAGAGAAATATATATATATATTGGTATATATATATATAAATTAAAAATTAAATAAATAAATATGTGAAAAAGTTCAAAGCAGCGAATTGGGAGGGGGAATAACCGAACCGGCCCATTTTTGGGGTCGACCCGAGCTCCGCTGGGTCGACTAGGGGTTAATCCAGGGTGTTTGGCTGTCAACCCGTGGGCCGATTCGCTCAAATGCAGATTTTGCATTTGATTGGTTCCCATGGTTCAGGGTTAATCTAATTGTCCTAAATAACTTCCTACACCTATAAATACATCCTAATGCTAACCCTAAACTTATTTAAAATAGAATAGTTACCGTCGCCATGGAAATCAATGGAGCCGCCGCCAACTAAGAAAGAAGAAAAGCAAATTCAATTCTAATTCTCTCAACCCTAAAGCAAAGCAAAACTCTCTCTTTTCTTCTCTAAATTGTGAGTATGATGATCTTAACAAGATTATTATCATTTTAATTAGGTTGAGTTATGAATGGATTATGAGTCGATGATGTGAATTATCATATATGTTGTTGTAAACCCCTTTTGCTATCATGTATATTGTAAATCCAATGTTATGTGATGACGATATCTTATATGTTGTAAATCATGCTATGATGATGTTATGTATGTTGAAAGTTTCTATGCTAAGTTGTGATGAATCATACATGTTAAAAAGGCCATGATGTTACCATCTATGCTAGTTAGTTCATATTAATTAAATCATCATGTTTGGGTTATGTTGATCTATATGACAAGTCACATATGCAAGTTAGATTGATTAGAAAAGTTATGAACATATACCAAGACATCTATTATGACATCTAGAATTATGCTATGACATATGTGATATCCTATGCTAGTTCACACCATCATTATGTTGCCTAAAAACCCCATATGCAAGTTTATGTATAGATTTGGGCTATGATCATATCATATAAATTGAGACATTTAACAAGTTGACACCTTTTGATCCTTAACATGTGTAGTTTATGCAAGTTCCACCCCTATTATGATTAGATTTATTTTAATTGTCTATATGTTGTGATAATTTAACTTTGTGCTAGGTGTTAGACTATACAAGTCTAGCTTATATTATGCGTTGAATAAGCGAACGTATAAACGTGGGGTAGGGGTAATATTAAGGATTTAATATTAAAAAGTTGGGGTGCAATTGATATGATTTTGCATGCCATTAGTGGATGGCCATAATTGAGTCAATTATGGACATCATTAAAAGTTGACTTAATTAATAATTTGAATAGGGAATTATTAAAACTGGGGTAAAAGATTTTAAGTATTAATCAATGCTTAGGACGCGAGGTTGGACTCGTTTGTGACGTTAACCTGTCCGGACCAGTCCGGCAAATCCAGTGGTCACAAATGTCAGCCCAATATGAGAGGTCCTAGGCCTAAACAAAAGCATAACGGTTGTAAAGACACGAGGTTAGACTCTTTTATGGTGTAAGACTGCCTGGACCCGCCCGGCAAATCCAGCTGCCATAAATGCCAGTCTAATGTGAGAGGTCTTTATGAGGTTATGGCCTGAATGAATTAAGAAATACTTAACCAGATAAACATGTAAGGTGGGACATGGGGGTTAAGTAGGTGCCTTGGGTGGCATGAGGAATCTAGGGGGTGCCCTTAGTGGCATGTGAAATACGATTAGTAAGACTTAACCAAACACACATGTAAATGAACATGACTAAGAGGGTTAAGTGGGATATACTAGTGACAAGCTTAGGTGGGTAGCTTGTGGGGGCCCATTTCGACCAGTATCCCAAACGTATCTTTGTGGGCTCGACCTAAGTCGAGGACGGGACACGCATGCTGGGTTCGACTGTAAGAGGCCAAAACGGGGAGCGGTGGCAACGCAAGTCCAACGGGTTTCGTATGCGTGTGTGGACCCGGGCTGGTAGGTAAGACGTTGTTGCATCGTGTAGGTATAAACCGTGCATTCTCAAGTTGTATCGGGTTGCCACTTTAGGGTAGTGATACACCCCACTGTGGGGCTAGCACGGGTATCTACGAGTAGGGAGCCGATCGAAAGTGGGTAGTGGGGTACACCTAGTGGAGATAGGGGCAGACGGCACCTATGTAGTCAGCTAGGGGTACGTAAGGCTATTTATAAAGTTTCTGTGTGAAGCAAGTGGGATCAAACAATAGGGTGACTGGTGTGGTGCAGTGTAGTAATGTGTGGTGCAGTGTAGTAATGTGCGGTGCAGTGTAGTAATCATTCGTTAGTAATTAGGTGTGCCTTTACCGTTATCTTTAACGTTATCTTAAACGCTATCTTTATCTTCCTAAGAGTTCATAGACATTTACTTGTCTTCCAGCTTATGCCTTAGTCTAGTTATTTTGATAATAGTATTGTTAGAATTATCATACTCGCCAGACTTTATGCCTGACCCCCTCCATTTCTATCCTTTTCCCCCTCCAGGTCCTCAGGTTGATCCCAGCTCTAGTGGAGTTTGATTGGATTGCTTCATCTCTCTTTGGAAAGCTTGGACCGTTGAAGTAAAGTCCAGCTTGTTATCTTTTTAATGGCTATTTCTGTAATGGGATTATGTATTTTGTTTTTATGAAGATGGATATTGTACTTGGTTATGATCTATGGTTTTATGATGTAACAAACATGTTTAATTTCCGCTGCAATAAAATGAAGTTTTAGATTTCCAAGTACTATTTATTATCTGTCTTGTTGTAATTTTTCTGTTCTATATTCACTTATAACCTCCACGGAAGTTAATGCATTCCCTTTGTGAGTGACATTAATGTACGTGGGGTGTTACACCAAGCTTATGCCTAATAGACTCCCTACGATATTATATCATTTCAATATATCAGTATCTCATGTGACAAATAAAAATAGATGCGAAGTACATATCATATCCATAATTGAATCAACATAATAATAAAAAAAATCTCGAATAGGAAACCCGAGATGTACCAGGTACTGAAAATGAAAAAGGCCAATGAATAACTAACTCATAACAAAAATGATCTCACCTCTGCCCATCTTTAAATCATTGAAAAGGCGCGACAATTTTACATACTTTCAGTCTCCACTATTATGATTTTTGCAGAAAACCCACATAAGAGAAGAAAGTAATAACAAAATCTGAAGTCAACTCTTAAACCCTGCATGTGACAGCCTTATGGTCTTATGAAAGCAAACAATGATCCTTTTTAGTATATTAAAAACGCTTTTCTAGACAAATGTAAAAACGCTTTCATATGAACAAACCAGGAGGAGAGAAGTTACGATCCTTATGAATATATTAATTCATATCATTAAAAAATGCGAATTTTAATATCAGAAATATAACACTATTATAAATTTAGTGTGGTGCTAATGGCACCCCAATATGTTCTTCCTAATATCGCAATTAAAAAGTAAATAAAACTCATTTAATTTTGTATGCTTCCTATTACAACATTATCTCTCCATTCTAATCTCTCATTCAATCATTTTTTTGTCGAACTAATCACATACTAAACTAATCAAAAAACCCTAATCTCTCATAATCGTTGTCTTCTTCGCATCTCACGTGGGAAAATACAAATTTATATCGTAGTCTCTCAGTTGTTTGATGATCTGAAAACCCTAATCTATCACTTTCTCTTCTACTTTGCTCAATTCAAACCTTATTCACGGCTATTGTATATTAATCGGCGTTGCGCCGTCGAATTCGTTGATTGGTTATAAATCTAGGGTTTAGCTTGTTGATCGGTTTTAGAAATAAGGACGAAGGAATATCGAACGAAATAGAAATAGGGTAAAATAGTGTGGTAACCCCTAGTTTTTAAGTGTGTGGTACTAAGAAGAGGGTAATATTAATTATTGTGGTGTTTTTTAATCGCGGTATTAGAAAGAACAAATTGGGGAGCCCTTAGCACCGCACTATTTATAATACCAAAGCAGAAATATAATTTGGTGTGAACACACGTAAAAACTGTCAATCAATACAAGTTTCAACTACTGTGTAACTATTGTAGACGATTACAAGGCAGTGCACCATTAAAATTATCACAGCAAATGATCCTGTTATAAACGACGTAAATTAGCAGCTAATATTGCCATAATTTCAGCAGGCTCGTTTTAGTTAGCAACAAATAACCGAAAAAGCAAAAAGTGATAATATATTGCAATCTGGCCTATGAATATAAATTGTTAGAGATTGATACTCAAATAGTCACAAATAATCTAGTACCTTGAATAAATGAAATGCCTTTATATGAATATTTTTCCTGGATTCCTGCAAACAAGAATAACACGAATGGTCAAAGATCAATAGAGAGTACAGTCAGACCACATTTAAAAGTCACGGTTTCAAAACTACTTGCCACCGACAAGAAGAATAACAGGAAAAAATAGTTGGTAGAAGTGATGTAGAGAGGTTGTGAGGTTGTTTTAAATTGTAACCAAAGAAAACACAATTGTAAAATTGCAATTGGAATGAAATGAGGTGGTGACGTTTTTGTAGAATATAATGAAGTGGTTCAGGTGGTTGAGTTGTAAAAGGAAAAATGAATGGAAAATAAAATGCAAAATGTAACGTAAATGTAAAAACAGGATGAAATGAAAACAACAGTTGCTTTAGCTACTCTAAACAAACTTAGAACAAAATGAAAATAGTAAAAACCCGAGAGACACAGAACAGAATGACTTCAAACCAAAAGAATGCATCGCATGAATAAATTAACTAAACAAAATGGACTGGGATAGATTTATTTTAGTTTCATTTTAAAGAGAACTAAACTAAATAATAAAGATGTAATGCAATAGAGAAATGAGAAATGGACGGACATATCATCAAATGGAATAAGAAAGGGTAACAGCTTTGTTTAACTAACAATTCAGATAAGATGCAAATTAATAGAAAGCAAATTAAAAAAAAAGATTAAATGAATTGTAATTTGAATATAGTGTTAGTTTTCTGAAAACAAAACAAAAAACAACTACAAAGAACAAAGGGTAAGTGTAACAAGCAAACACAAAACAAGGAACACACAAATACACAACACAATTTTTTTGAACACAAAATCGAGTAACATAAAAAATCAGTTCAAAGAATAAAATGTCTCTCTCTAACAATTCATATTCGTACTACTCTCCTTTAATTTATTTCGTGATGTGGGACTATATTCAAACCATCATTACTCCTTAACAACATGCAAAACAATCCTAACATTGTACAATATTCTAACGGCCATCGACGGCATACATCCATTGGAATATACTATTTTCCTTGTAGTGTTTGTGCATTTTGAGTGCGTACTCTCATAACTTCATTCGATTTTCATCCCATGGTTTTGTCTATATTTGATGTTTGAACTTTAGAAATATCAGTTTGGGCTCCTCACCTTGATAGCTATCAAGTCTAACTTTTTATGTCAGTTTGAATATAACCAAATCAAAAAGGAAGCTAACAACAACTTAATCATTTAGTTAGGAATTTTAACTATTTATTTAAAGTTTAGGATAATTTCACAAATATATATTTAACCATTTTATCAATACAGTGTTGTTGTTGTCTTTTTTCGGTGCTCAAATTATGTTAGTTTGAAAAGTCGATTTGTATTCATGTCATTGCGTTCGATGTAGGGAAAACGGAAATGTGGAAATATGAAGTGCAGTGAAAATCAAAAACATATGCTGCATTGTCCCGGTGTGAGGTTCAAGGGTACACACTACTTGATACGTCTCAGGCACTATAAGGCAACAACGCTAACGACAAAGTCAACGTCCACGTAACACAAGAACAAGTTAGTTCGTTGCTTTGTTCGGACTGAAATACCCACAAAGCTGTCAATTGATGCAACGACCCCACACCACAACTGGGCTGGAATGGCAGTTTGGTAACTTCGCGGAGGGCTATTGTAGATAAAGAGCCAACCGAGACGTCACGCATTAGTTACTGGAGCAGACATGTCGTGCTTTGGGTGTTGGCGTGGATGAAAGTCACAAGGAAAGATGAAAAAGGGACAAAGTACAGTAGTTGGAATCAAAAGGCCGGCATTTATCCTTCATAAGTTCAAATAGTTCACATTTCATTGTTAACATGTATGTCACTCAAATGTCCTCACTTAATCTGCATTAAAGGACGTAGACTCACAGATATATGTTGTATTGGTTTGATAAATAGTGGCAGTGAGATTTAAAATGCCTTTTTTAATTCGTCGTTAAAAACAAATATACTTTATTCCAAATATATGCCAAAAATACAGGAAATGTGGATCACTTGAGAAGCTTCTCTTTAGTAAAGAAATTTGAAATAAAAGTCATATAGGCATGAAACCATACCTTCTCTTATATCTATTAACCTAGAAAGCAGGGATACTTCCCTGAGGCGAAGAACTGTGTATCCCGTACGTATCAGTGCGGGAGTGCGCGGGGATACGACTACATATGCACGGGCTACTCCACGTGGTGTGTCCGTGAATTCAGAGACGGGGATACGTGGGGGTGCGTAAATCGGGGTGCAGGAATGACAGTTTTTGTGATTTTCAGCAACTTTAAAAAAAAATAGAGGAAAGACATACTCTCAGACTTATTCTCAACCCTAATTGAGAGTTCATACAACAATAGTGTGTGACATGTGAGTATATATATGTTTCTTAACTTCAATAATTCGTTGGTGATGGTTAGTAATTTGATTGTTCAGTAATTTGTTTTGGTCAGCTAATAATATATATGGTAATGTGTTTTGGTTATACTTATACATGGCAATTTATTAGATTTTTTAGGGGATTTTATTTGATTCAATTGATAGTTTCTTTAATTAGTTGCCTGGTTATTTGAATTATACATGGCTAATTTTTTTTTTTATATAATTGTTAAGACTTAAGGATGATGAACTTTCACTATTTTGTTTAATTGAAAATAGAATCTAAAGATCATATATATATATATATATAATATTCTTAATATTATAATATTTGTCGTACCCCCGCACCCGAGTCCTCATATTTTTGAATTTGTCGAATTTCCGTATCCCCGTAACGTGCACCCGCACTCATGCTTCCTAGCCATAAACCAATAATAAAAGACTTTAGTTATTCAAGTTCAACCATGTCTAATGGAAATATCTTAGTAATGCAGAACTATTCAATATTCAAACCCCGCATTTGCATCACCATTTTTCAAAACTGAATTGCAAGTGCAACTCAGTTTGAAAACAGAGTTGCAACTCAGTTGCAAATTTTTTTTGTACTACAACTCAGTCCATGGCATACTCATATTCTTCTAGTGATATAGCATGAAAAAGAGAGCACAAGATACCACAGAATTTGGTAAACTAACCATAGTTTGTTTGGAAAATTACATGTAACATGAGACACTTCTGTAATACCAATTCTGGACATTAGCGTCTCTGTTATATGTTTACAAAAGAAGTATCATAGTAACATTATTTAGATAATGCTCTTACAGAATTATGATTGCATACTATGATGAGCACCAACGCCTTGAAACTTTGTAGAAAACCTTATGCTAGCTTATATAAGCCAATGTTATTTGAGGTACGAATCCATTCACTCAATGGACTGGTAATCATGACAGAAGCACCAATTGGCATGCCTAAGGTAAACAACATGCTCCTAGTAGTGCACCAATCATTTAAAGTGTGTATGAGGATGCTCACCTAAGATGAAGGCTTTGCCACTCACTTCCATCTCTCCTTTCTATTTGCTGTAAATACACTCACCCTCAAACTTTTTATTAAACATTTGCTTCTTTGATTGCATATTGATGTAGGGAGTTGATAAGCCGTGACAGCGGGTATTTTGATTTATAGCATTCAGTTTTTTGGTTATTTATCCTGTCAAGTTAGTCATATGTATACAAGAAGGTTGAGTCGTTTTGTTCTGTTCATTATGTTGCATGTGCTGAAGCAAAAACAATCATAATCATCAAACACTTTGTTTGGTTTAAGAATCCTTTTTAGTCTGAAAAATATTTTAATACAGAGCAACTTCCGTGTATGTTGCCCTTTAAAAATTTTAAGTTCAGGAGTATTTATACATGTTTAGAAAGGAATTAACATTTCTATCCTGAATGTGTATTATCTTTAATATTTGTTGTGTTCATTTAACCATAATTTTTGAATGGTTAATCCGATTGCAGTAATCCCGCTCATCCCGAAAAGTTTAAAAATAACCAAAAACTTTTATTTAGAGAGTATTGCAACAACAAAAAAGTCAGTTACCAAGCCGAGTATTCAGTTTAAAAGTGTAGACTTGCTCTTTAGTAGCCATTTTAGAGCTTGAGGTATTCGATAAAAATGTGATAACTCACTTTATTGATAATATTTTTGCAATTAAGAGGTTGTTTTGAAAAGTTAAGATGTTAAACAACAATTCGTGCTTCTGTGGTATTATATGATTTTGTGTTTTTGATTGTTGAAAATGGCTTAAACAAAGATGTAATATATTGTTTTATAATACGTGATTGCTTACTTAATATACTTATTTTTAAATGAAGCTAGTGTTTGAGTTGAGATCAACAAATTTTTGAGCTTAGCCGAATTGATTTTCATGTGAAAGATGCTTTGGGTCGCTTAAAAATAAACGATTTTCTAAATATGCTAATTAGTAGATACACCCCACTGTTTAAAGTACAAAAATACTAGAAATATTAGGGTACATTGTTTTTTCGATCGTGTGGTCGATTTATAGCGTTCATAGTGTATTTGTGAAATAGCAGAAGTCTCTCGATATAAAATTTCACAAACTTTAAAACTAGAAAATTTTCACAGGATTTATTGTAAACGAAAAATAGAAAACCATTTATTGAATTGTGGGTCGATGTAAACAAACGGGTGAATGCAGAAATGTTCTCACTGTAGATGCTCTCATAGAGGAAGTGATACAACCGAGTTACAAAATTATGCTAAACTGTATGATTAAACGAAGTTATGAGAAGTTCTGCAATGGTTTGAGTGTGTAAGAATGAAACTTGGATCTTCTCACATGAACTAAGTGAATAATATTAATCGTACAAATTTTTTATTTTTAAAGTTTAAAACATAAAGACAAACTAATGAACGAATATTAACATATAAAAATAAACAAAACAAGGTGCATATACAGACCACCCAATAAGTCCAGATAGAGGGCAGCTTGTTATCCTGTACATATGACACTTCGTAATATTACTGTTGCGACAATGCTTTGATATCCAATGACTTAAGTAGTCATGGTAGAAACGTAAGATTAGAAAGTGGAGTGCATAAGCATGCTGGAAGTGTTGAACAAATGAATAGATACATTGCACTTGAAAACATGCAGCAACCTGCAGACAAAATATAAAATACAAGTGCTGAGAGCGTAAGCAGAACTAATGCAGTAAAAGGTGATGGCATGATTAATTCAAGGCCACAAATTGATGTGCAAAATAAGGATGTCATGCAAAATGGTCATTATGATACCTATGTTATTAATGTGCACGTGCACAACAACAAGAAGCAATGCACTCCCCCTCAAAATATTTCCCTCATGTCTAACCGAAAATCATTCCCAACCACCTCTAATCAATCCAACCAACATTTAACCCAACCTTTTACCCATCCACACACAGATGCTGATACCATAAATTAAACAACTATACCTGAACCAATTCCATCAACTATTTCCCATGCTCTGACCTCACATTTTTATCCCAGAGCCTTTAGCAATGCTGGTTGTTTTATGGCCAGTTTCAACACAAAATCCAGACACCACTCACTCTAATCAAATAATTATGCACAAATTTTGGATGTCTAATAAATTCAATTAGCAAATAATTGTGCAAATCTACCTGAAAAGCACAAGTATCCAACAATAACTTCCTCAGGGGAAAAAATAAACTAATCCAAAGCAATAATATAAAACTTCTTTTTGAAATATTTTTTTCCTTCACATGATGATGGATAATAACAAACATGCACTCGGTATGATAAAAATTATAGTCTTCTTTTAATGTTGCCTTACAGTTTTAAATGGTGATGAGTTACAAACTAACTTGTATCAGGGATCAGAGTGTCTAACAGCTATGTCACAATTTCTCTTACTCTCAAATGTTAAAGGCAAAATAGTCCAATGTGCCATACTTTGTCACAAAGTAATATACAGAGAACAAAGAATCAAATATTATAATTAGTTGGGCTGGTGATAGAATACGCAGGTAAACAGATTGCATCAATTTATAGTGCACAATTAACTTTTATTCCTCTTCTCTAAAGTTGACTCTTCTTTGATATCTGCACTTGGCAATTCTGTCAATCTATGTAGTATATTGGCAACAAAGATGTGTTTTCACTTTGTGACACAATATTTTGTAAGAAGGCGTAGATATTTGGTTTGGTTTTAGGGAATAAGTACCTCTCAAGTACCACAGGTCAAGTTACATATGTGGCTGAAAATATAGCCAGCAAGGCAGAGTTCAATCAACATTGGCAGTGTTAGCGTGATTTGGGCAAAAAGCAATGAAAATTATGTTCACTACTTATGACCAGCAGAAGATTAACATTGTTGATTTAATACAAGTAAACCAGAATTCTGGTCCATTAAAAAAAATTAGCATGGGTCTATCAATCTATAAGCATGGTCATAAATTTTTCTTTTTATAACAAAGCATCGGCCAAAGTATCAAAAAACTACACAAAATAATCTGCAGTTGTATGCAGTATATGCCAGGAAACTTAAGCATGATGATAAGGTCATTGTGGACTAATGGAAATTCTCATGTGAAATCTGCTAGGAAACTTAAGCATAAGGATACTTTGAGATCATTGTGGACTTAACCACAAGAGTCCAAATAACATAAAGCATCGAAATGACAGGCTAACCTTGCATCTTCATCTTGCTCTTCATCTGGTCCATCGTCCAAATGTCCATACTGCATTTATTACGGATGTCAGTATGCTAAAGCATGAACTCACGAGATCTAATCCTCTGTCCCCAAAGTTCTCTTGTCCTCCTATACCCAACCAATAAGAATCCCTGATTTTTATCTTTCTGCAATTAAGTCCAAGAATAAAAGAGGGTTTAATTGCAAAAAGGTGGAATTCAGGGGGTGTTGATTGGTTGGGTATAGGGGGACAAAGTATTTTGGGGACAGATGATTTTATTTGTGAACTCACAGGTACATAAATATAAATAATATAAATTTTATTTTAACAATCAACAAACAATAAGCGACCTTTTACAAAGAAATAAAAGCCCACTTAACTTTTAGATTTATCCGGGTGAATATTGCATTAATAATGAAGTTACATTACCCGTTTACAAGGAAAACAAAATGAATGGATGGTCCATCTGTCTTTCAAATCCTTTAATATAATTTTTAGAAGATAAATCCTTTACTTTCTACTTGTTAGGAAAATAAAATGAAAGAATATTTCACACTTTCACAATTATTGCAGTTACATAAACGATTAGGACATTTGTCTGGTTGTTTTAACATATAAAAGCTTTTGTTGTTTTCCCTCCAAATTCAAACACACTTGTATTTTTTAAACTATATCCTTGAATTATAAGTGTATGTTAAATTTCAATTTAGTACAGAAAATTCTCTGCATATGCAAACACGTAGAACTCATTAAAATTGTTGATTCGGTATGCAAATTATCATGTATCTCTACATAAGCCAATATCACTAAGCCAATACCATTAAAGATAAACTTGGTTTATCTCATACTAAGTTTAAATATTGCATTTGATAGTTATATCAAAGCTAAGCAGTATCTGAACAGAAACATTGCCTTAATTAACAATGGCGAGGAAAAGCGAACAAACTGATCTACAATGATCCAAACAACACATCTGCAAAGCTCTATGAAAGAAAAAAAACATCACAGAAGCAGGCTATGAAATTTGAATTCCATCTATTAATAATACACACGGTATGGGAATGAGAAAATTATGGACCTGAGAATAATTTATTGCCAAGACAAATCTGTATAAGTATTATTATAGCAATAAATCAAGCGTGCAGTTTTTAATTTGAAAAATATATTATTCACTATGATATTATATTCTTGTTCAACAGAAGAAAGAAACTCTCCGACTTATTGCATGTTTCGAACATTTGAGGATTGACTGATTAAAGAATTGCTAATGTTCCATTAAAAAAACAAATTTTAGATAATGTTTCAACCCAAGCACGTTCTTTCAGTACTTCTACCAATATTTCAACAGTGTTGCAAGTGGTAAATATTAGTTACCAAATTGTTAATATTGTCGCCAAAGCATACGAGACTAAGAAGTGAGGAAACACGATGTATGTTTGACTTGATAATGCACACTAAGGGGTATGGACTAAGTAAAAGATATTTTGAGTATAATTTCATAACCATAATTTGTATTGCAATCCAAAATTATGAATAAATAAGCATTAATAGTACATCATAAAAATAGTAAAATTTGATAACCAGATTGATTTTTCTACTGGCTTTCCAATGAATGTTTGAAAAAAATAGTATTTTAAAATTTATGTCATACCTCCTTGTCAGCCAACTTATATGAACATGCTCACTTGAGATCTGTCAAGATTAAAAAAAAATAACATGTTAATAGTTAGTTCTTGCACAAAAATACAACAGAACTAAATTGAGCTTAGAGCAGCTAACATATAGAAAAAAAATGACTAAACATATGATTGTAATGAACAAAAAACTTATAAATGGACTAAATTATTTATATGCAGCAGTTGCCAGAATGAAACTCACAAAATCATCTCATGACTCAATAATTGGAAACGGTATTCAGTAAATAGAAATATAAGCACAAACAAATTAATGTTGCATGTTGACAGTAGCCAAAGTAGTAATGTTGTTCTAATTTGTATCCTAACTGAAAATTGAACATTGGGCATTTTCCATTTTCAGATCCAAAGGAACATATATAAAATTTCAAACCCTACCGTTCAGTGAAAATTCCATAAAAATAGACCTCTCAGATACTATAAAGCCTTAACATAGAAAATATAAAAGGAAATATATATTTAAAATGCATAAAAGGCAAGCCTTAATACAAAATGTGAAATTCTTTGTCGATTACCTGAGGATGAGAGAGATGGCTGATTAAAGCTGGTTACGAGATAATTAGAGGGGATGACTACGATCAGGAGAGGAAAGGCCGACCACGACTAGATCAGAGGCTCGAGATTTCCAGATCTAAGGCACAACGTCTTTTTTTTTCCTCGTGAATAACAAAATTGAGAAAGCTGGGAACGGCGGTGTATTGAAGGGGGGTATTGAGGGTGTAGTTATTTTTAGAACGGGTTAAGTCCGTTCTAAATTACAGTATGGTTGATGACCATTCCAAAGCATTTTGCAACGGACTATAGCCGTTGCTATTTTGCAACGGCTAAAAGCCGTTGCAAATTTTCCACAATAGGGCGTTGCAGAATTGTTTGTATGGTGTAGTGTAAATTGTTGTCTCCTTGATATCAAAGCTAGAAGGCAATTTTTACTGCTCGAGAAGAAAAGTAAGATGCGTGGTTTAAAATGATATGTCGGCTTGTTTCAGATTATACGTTAGCTTAGGCAAATGATAATAATATTATTATTATTTTGTTATTTTATTTTTTTGAATTTATATGAATGTATTAAAGTTAATATACCCATTGGTTTCGAGCTCCATTTCCAGCGTAACGACCGGCACCCTTAGGGTTTAACCACCATTCTGAACACACTGGAAAAAACTCTGGAGTCTAATTCGATCATATGGAAAAGATATCAATTTAAATGGACGTTTTAAATTAAATTCTAAATATAATTCAGTTTCAAACGATTAAGTCTATCGATTATTAAACAATTCTAATTCAAATGAAACTTATATTAACCTACAGAATTGTTTTAATTAAATTTTATTATGTTTTCGTATTCTGGTAATTCGATATGTACAATATTAAATCATATAATAATTCTTAAATCGATAAATATAAAAATTATTTATATTTCCAAATTAACATTAAAAATTAATTTAAAAGCTCATTATAAAATAGCTAAACATTCGGGACATTACAAAAGCTATCAAAAGCATGTCATCCATTAACAAAGAAAATCCTGTTTAAATTACTAAGTATTCAGTTGCGGCATCGATGAATATACTTCTTTTATCTGATCAACAATGAGTTGTGAGGATGAAGGTTCATGATGGCATTTGCATTATCGAGCATTTTATAGTTGCAGGTGAAGGATTAAAGATTGCGGATATGCACATGATGATTATGTTCTCGCTGTGAGAGGGATGATGCATTCGATTCAGAGGGATATAATCATGATCGATAATTAGATTCCTTTACCTTTTCGTGATAGAATTTATCTATTTAAATTGTGAAGCATGAAAACTCAGATTTGGTGACTTAGCTTGTTGTGCAACTTATCCTTGGATGAACCTCTGGTTATAGTTGATTACGGTAGATGAGAATCTGTACATAATCAAATTGGTACTTTTACCGTAAATAGTCGTTCCGGTTCTACTATTGCAACGTATTCTTTGCACCACCATTGCATATTGAACATTGTACATTGTACATTAATACTTGTTACTGTGTTACTGAACTAAATGAAAACTGACAATATGATGAGTTCAATATAAGCATCGCCAGCCAATAATTCACTGTGTTACTGAACTAAATGAATGACATGTATCACCGAAGTACTCTAAAATTCTTACAAAGTCAAGTCTAAATTTTATGATTTTTCTTGATTTATGTATCATAATTTCCAAACGAACATGAGGTAAATAATCAGTAGACGCATATACACTTGGTAATACTTGTCATGAAAAGTATTAACTAAAACTTGTATATTTGGGAAGACTTAAATAAGCAGGGTTAAGAACAAAGTCGCAAGATTTTTCAATTTATTTGCTTTTATTACTGAAGAATTATGGTCCATTAAAGAGATATTAACATTTCTTTCCACTAAGGGTTCCATACATCTTTCTCGGTAGTGTTTAACATTTTTAAGAATGTTATTACATATATCTTTGGAGTGATTTTGAGAGATGGTAGTAGATTTTTTTTTTTTAATTCATGTTCCATATTATGTAGTTTATTCTTCTAAAGAAACTTCATTTTCCTTAACCTTGATCTTACATACAGTGAATTTACTGATTAATGGGTTATGATGGATTTATAATGTGTATTTATCAATATTTTCATTATCGATACTTCAATTTCCAAAAATGATGATTCCAAGCAAAATGCAATGTAACGTCTCGTATTTTTAGTGGTTAAATATGTAATATATATTATTATTTCAAATATCAATTTGGAATTATAGGATTATAATATATAATTCATGTATAAAATGATGTTTGAACGTATATTTATATATAATTATAAAACGAATTCGAAACGACGCGGTAATTCGTATTTTATGATTTAAACTTCAATTGAATATACAGAACAGAATCCAATATAAGTCGGAATTCTTTGAAATAAGAATTGTTCGAATCGATTTGATTATAATTTTCTTATTAAAGGGAAAAATGGAAATTTTATATTATAGATTGTGAGTTATGTCTTATTCAAACTTTTGAATAGTCGCTATGGGATTCGTTAATAAACGATAATGTTTATTTAATAAATATAAAGGAGTTTTTATATAATTTTATATATCGTTTAACCAAAAAAAATTAATATTGGGTTTATATATATTGGTTTATTTTGAAGCTGGATAAGATTTTATTTGGGAATATACGACAATAATAATTTTTTATTATTTAAATTGAATTTTTTAGGATTCAGCTATATTTAGTCGATATTATATAAGCCTTAAAATAGTTTTCTTTTAAAACGACCTCCGTTTTCGATGAAACAAATTTTACTTAAAGGTGAACTGATAAATTAAAAAAAAAACATCGTTGTGCAAACGGAGTTGGTTTTCAACGAAATTTATTAGATCCAGAACGTCAAGACATAGTAGTGTGTCTGTTTCTGTTATTTTTGGAGTTCGTGTGTGGACATACAAAAATTAAAAGTCGATTGCGTATATATGGGTGTAATATTATATATATTTATTATAATTTAAGCTCTCCACAGTTCCTCTCTTTTCTTTGCGTCCCAAATAGTTCGTTGCCTTGCGTATGAAACTGTTTATTCCTTGTGTACCAAATTATGTGTTTCCTTGCGTTCCAATCCTCGTGAGAGTCGTGACAGGCTCGTATTATTTTGAGAACTCCACCACCAAACAACTATTCTACTTTTCACTACACACCTATATCTAGGAATGACAATGGAGCGGGTTTCTCGTGCTTCATACTCGACCCGGACTTTTTAAACCCCGCCCCAGACCCGCCCCGTAGACCCGTGCGGGTCTGGAATTTCGCCTCGTACCCGAAACCCGTACGAGTCAGGATAGACCCGACCCGTCCCACGACCCGATGCTATTGTGTTCTAATGTACACAAATGTATATACTTATATTTTTATCACTAAATGACAAATTATATACGTTATAATGTGTTCACAATGATAAGAGAATTTAATAAAATGAGTTGTAAAATAATAGTTCAAAATGTATGCATTCGTTATTATATGATTATCATTGATGCAACTTAACAATATGAGAATTTTATAGTTTGTTGATTGAAAAAAAATATGATTTTCAAGTTATAACCATGTATACCTAAAAAGATTAACAAGTAATCATTATAGTTATAAAGTGTTTTAGTGATGTTTAAATCATACGGGTCGGGTTGGGATGGGTTAGTCGTGCCCCAGACCCGACCCGAGACCCGGACCTTCAAATGCGGGTCGCGGGTCTATCCGTCCCTAAGACCCTATGGGGCCGATCTAAATGGGTCAAAACAGAGGCGGGTTTGGATCTAGATCCGCCCCATTGGCATCCCTACCTATATCATAGACTTGGCTACCACGTATCCTCTTCTATGAATTGAATACTTCATTTCTTTCCCAATTCTTCATTTCTTTCCAGCAGAATAAACGAAGCCTCTCTTAACAAAAATTATATAAAAACAAACCCCTTACATTTCAAATTCAAAGCACATACTGTTCCATCTCAAACCGTGTATTATATATATTAGTGGGCTTTGGGTCATCAATGGTCATTACTGTCCAAAGCAGCATGACAGTCACAGGAAGAAGGTGGGGTTCATGGTCAGAGATGGTGATCGAGCTGGGATGCCTATGTTGGAGGGGTTCGTCAGAGTAAGTGGTGGTGATGGCAACAGGTATGACGGCGTACGTTTGTCGAGATTTAAACAGAAGAGGAGATCGCGTTTTTTTCTTTCTTGGGAAGTAGATGGAGCGGGTACGGGTATGATTCGGTGAAATGTCTTTAGAAAGCATCAAGTGAGGGTGATGGGGTTTCTGTGCCAGGTGATGTATCTCTTGAAGAAAAGCATGGTGTGCATGCCTAGAACCAAATACAGTAAGGTATGGGAAGAGATATGGGGGAATTTGTGGGGAGGAAGGTGCGGGTAGGTCAGGGGAGAGGCCCGCCGAAGCTCAGGCGAAGTCGGAGATCAGTGGCGCGGTGGATACAACGGTGGAAGGTGGCAGGAGCTTCGGCAGGTATCACAAGAGTAGGACGTGGGGGTTTTTCGAAAAGCAGAAGGGGAAGATAGAGGTACAGTACATATAACGTGGCCTTATAAGTGCTCAATCAAAGCTGTTGATTAACGTTATGGATTTTGGGTAATTATATATATAAGTAAGTGATTAATAATATTACTTTGAAATTTATAGGTAGCCTGTGAATGTATAATATGCCCAATGGTATGTTTAATTTGCCTAATCACGCTATATATATGTATAAAAATTCAGCAGTATATTTAGAACATAGTTTGGTAAATTTATAAGTATGTTTACGCATTGCCTAATCGAAGCTTAAAGTTAATATTATATATAAGTATACTTACAAAGTATAAATTTAATACACTGGGTTTAACGTTCTAAATTAGAACGTACTTCTCGTCATGTTTGCAAACTGTAGGTATGTTAGCATCAAAATTTAAGACTATGTATGTCGAAATTTAATGAGCCCGGGAAAATTTCGGTATGCCTTAAAAGAATTAGAACGTGGCCTTTATTTAATAATGCCTAATTAAATGTTTAATTAGCGAATAGTAATATTAGGAAATAAAATAGTATTTAAAGTTTTATTAAAATTAATTTAATAAAGTAAATGATGTATTAAATTTATATCTATGTCATGCAGCAACAACGAGATCAAACGAAACAAGTGACGTCTGGACAGAGGTGGGCGCAGTTGAGAGTTTTACCTAATTAAACACTTGTTTAATTTAACTAAAATGAATTATTTCAACGTCAAATGGAAACCAAGGTGAGTACAACTCACTTAGTTTTATCCCACTTATATTTTATATAAGTCGAGTTTAAATATTTGTGTGTTATGATTGTTAATTGTTTGATGGATGCTGAATATATTTGTATGTGCTGACTCAACCGATTAAATTAAACGTTCGTTTAATTTAATTTAAATCGATCGTTATTTTAGTGATTGTAAGCAATGGAGGTAACTTACCTCGTTGGTCACATTTATAATAATATAAACGTATTAACTTGAAATATAGATGTTCGAATTGTTGTTATTGTCGATGGTTGAATACTATATCTGTTTATTGAAATAGATGATTTTATTTGAGATAACTTATTTGGATGTAGAGAAAAACTGGTTGGAGAGATCCAACTGGATTTCTCAAATATATTAAATGTTGCTTATTTTCATGTTATCACTATATGAACTGTTCTGATTGGATGATTGATTTGGTTGTTGATCGTTGACTAGAAATTCAATATTTGTTTTGTTTTAACCAATGGGAAGTATTGGTTGAGTAATTGGCAGTAGTTGGCCTAAAAATAAATCATGTTGATTTACCGTCAAGTGAATCGACGCAATGAGATTCTTATGTTTTTATAACTGAAGATAGATTTTGAAATACATCTTGTATAAAGGGGTAATAAAGGAAATTAGTATTTAATTATTTGTTTTTTAAGTAATTATTAAATGGTTTTGTAAATAAGATTCTTATGTTAATCAGATTTATAAGCAGACAAACAGAAATCTACGCAATGGTTAAGAGTTAGAACAATTGTTTTCAAGAAACAATTAAATGGGATTATTTAAATTAATTATATTATTAATTATTTTAAAAGAAGGACAAATTGGAAAAGAACGGGTTTACTATTTCTGATGGTATTCGTTGATTATGAGAATTGATATCGAATATAAGTAGATACAATCTCTGTGTAACTTATGTTCAATATCGATTGATTTGGGTTTTGTCGTGAATCATATCTTCAACAATATCATTCTTGAAACCCAATGAGATTGATTATGGAAATTCATATCGTAAATTGGGATTTAATCAAATCTTTGATTTAAGAAAATTAAAAATAAGAAATTGGGAACCAAGTATAATCTTTTAGTTAAGATTAAAGAATTGAATGTTGGAAAATCGATCTAATTCGAAACTATGGCTGAAATATGGATTAAAGGAACTTCCTTCCAAACCGAATTTTGAACACCTCTAAAGGGATGTCCGAGGATCAACGGCGATGCTCCTCATGCCAACACAAGGCCGGGTTACCCCTTAACTGGATAACTTAGAGTACGCCTAAGTATATCATCTCCCGGTCATTAACGACCTTTCCGAGCGCGCGCCAAAAACAACCACAAAAGTAGATGGTTTTACCTCATAGGTTAATACATGGGCTCCATACCATAGTACACCTTTTATCTAGAGGGAGACAACACCCCATAACCCTGCTGCATTTCTCCCTGTTTTGGCCATTTACCGGGGTTTGAGGCTTACCAAGGTCCTGATATACACAAATCGTGAAGTGTTTCACAAGCAAATATGATTAACTAGAAAATCATGTTTTGATTTGACCATTAGATTAATTCGTTTTAATTATTCTAATAAAAATAGTTTAATGCTTAGTTATTTCAATAAGATTATGGAAAGAAATTTAGTATTTACATTAATAATGAAATAAATCACTTTTACTTCAGTTAAAAATGAAGTAAGTTATTTATAATAACATATGGTAAAATAAGTGATTACTTTTTAAATGAAATCCATTTTTGTAATTGTGTTTAAAAGGAAATCTAGTTGAGTTTTGGGAGGAGTTGATGAACGGTTTTTATATTAAAATCTAAGTTTTATAACGAAGTTATAAGAGAGAGTATAAGCGAATTACGATAACCTAAAATAAATGTTTACTTAATATTTAAATTAAGTAAAAGGGAAAGAGAGGTAAAAAAGGTTTATTTTAAACCTAATTTTATAAACGAGTTTTATAGAAAGGGGTGTGAGGCTAAAACGTCAAGTCTAAGTTATCGTACATAATTATGGAATTGAAACGAGATTTTCAAAGTGGAAAATGGTTGAACAAATTAGAAGTGGAATAATATGGGTTGTTAATAAGTCGAGATAAGAATTTGAACCAAACTCGAGATTGTTAAGTTTGGTGATTTTCTGAATTTAATCTGATGCTGATTTCGGTCTTTGAGGCTGATACTTAGGGAATCATTCTCTTACCAATTTACGGTCAGAGAATAATGAATGTTGAGGTATAGAAATGATTGAATAATGTTGTAATTAATGTTTTGAAATAATAATAAAATAGAAATTGGATATGGTTATCAAATATTTTTCAAATATTAGATTGAAATGGTTTTGAGAAGATTAATATATTGAAATGAGAATTGAATACCATGTTTATATGGAATGTTTTTAGAAGTTTTAAAATTAACCATTTGTTAATTAAATTTAAATAAAAAGAGGCCAAGTGATGCTGAGTATTGAACCATTAATTCTATTTTTATTTTCATGATTGAATGGTTGTTTATTTGACATTTAAATAACCGATTATCAAATCTGGCCTATACGATTGTTGGTACAGAACGGCTGGGATCGAATTTAAATTCGAAAACCATTCCGACCAACAAATACATAAACATTGAAGATGTAGGATGCTGATCAAGATGGAGCAATTGAAGACCATAGATCTCCATAAAACAGTAGAATTACTTATAATCTCCGGGTAGCTCTTGGAGATATACCGTGATTCTGTCGCTGTTGAAATCTACGGATTGCAAGGACTACTCGCTACCAATCCATAGGGTGATTCCTATGATGTGATAGGAGGGTACCTTCTTGGTTCATTCTGTTCCTAGATGATTAGTATGAATGAATGTCTGATATAGTGTTTCTTAAGAGTCACGTACATTGATTTGTACAAACGTACTTCTGTTGGTGATAGTTAACACCTAGGGTATTTTGTGGGTGTCAATTAGTGACTTGGCAGATCTGACGATGTGGCATTCAAATTGAATGGTGGTGTGCTATCTTGAAAAGGTAATTCAAACCTCAAGCCTCACAACCGGAAAATGAAAAAATCGGGCATGCAGCATGGCCAATTGGGTCGCTCCCAAGTTGGGTGTATAATCTCCTATCTAGAGAAAATTCATTTCCTTCTTTATTCTATTCGATGTAAGATGTACATTCGATACACTCAAGTGAAATGAGTGGTCGGTAATATGTGGCTAGGTTGCAAGATGTTCTTGTTGAACCCAGCGTACTTCCCTCTAGAGATACACTATTGGAAGGTAGTTCCATACCGTGTCATAGCCGGAATCCAATCTCAAATAAGTGCCCGTAGTTTTGATTGTATATTATGTATGTGGAGCGCGAGATGCAAGCGTTCCAAAAGATTATTATTTATTTGTATTTAGACACTATTATAATATCAGAATAATATATGATTCTAAAATATTTTGGGTTATTGTAAGTTAAAAACCGTCTATTGTTTGAAAACTTAGTGGGTTTCTCACTCTGGCTCACCAGACTGATCCGGCGTTTGTAATGCTCGGGTTAGACCGGCTTTTCCAGGTTCAGGTTATTGGATACTACAAAGTTCAGAAGACGTGCTAGAGGAGTTCAGACATATTAGTATTTATTGTGTTGTATGTTGTATATGATGACAGGTTGTTATAACTGTCAAGGTGCATTGATGTACTCTCATATTTGTAAGTATTTTTCAAGCTTTCAATAAAGATTAATTATATATTATATTTTGTTCTGCTGCGATGTAAGACTCTGTATTGTGTTTGTTCTTCTTTTCTTCTATTCTATTCTTTCTTCCTTATCTTCTTCTCATCCTCTAAATTTTTTCTATTGGCATCTGGGTTTCGAGTACAATTTGGGTTAGACTAGTGTTGTTTGGTCAGCTCACAAGGTACCAGAAATTTGGTTCATTACATGCAAACTATTAGAGCACTTTATACGAAATATATATTTATAAACGCTTACTGTTGCACTATTTTAGAATCATGTTTTTTTAGTTATGGCTTACCCTAAAATAAAACAAAAGTTAAAAATTCAAATTTTGAGTTAATCAATAGCTAGTTAGCAGCAAAAAATAAGTGCTCATTTTCATTCAATTTTAACTAAACTTCATTGGAAATTTAAGATAGTTATTCTTTTACTCATATTTTTACAAGGAGTGTTCTTAGAATCATTGCAACAAAAATATACTAATAGTAAAATCTTTCATATCCAGTTGAACAAGTTCATGTTATCATTAATGTCGAATAAGGAGTAGCTTAATATAAAAAAAAATAGTCTTTTGGAGTTATATAAAATCGTTACACTAAGAACAGGCATTCTGTATCATCACAGATTTGGATTAGGATGTTTACTTGTTTTCCACGATAAAACTTCAGATCCAAGAAATAAAAAAAAACATAAACGTAAACCCTCATTTCCATTATCAAATGCTCAAATTTCACTTCATTTTATATGCATAACAAAACCATGTTAAATAAATTGCCTCAATGTTCAGCTATTGTTCCATCAAATTGAACTTAGGGAAAAATATAACCACACCGTAATTAAGGGGAGTGATGACCTGTAGATATATGGAAGTAGATAGAAATAAATAAATGAATCATAAGCAGTAAAAAAAATTATAATGATTGTTGTAACACCTCTCGTAGTAGTTTGAAATGGAAAGTTGTAGATTTAGGGTCCTAAGTAGTTGAAATGGTGGCTGCAAGTTAAGATTGGGTCAACGTTAGCTTGGCTGATTGACATTAGCTTCATCGACTTAATTACGTAGTAAATGAAGCTGAAGGGTTGGAATTAAGGGCTATTAAGGTTTGTAGAGGTGACAAAGATTAAGGTTTCTAGAAGTTACAGCTGGTAGTCGGTTAACATTAGCAAAATCGAATTGAAAATATTGTAGATCGACGGAACCTAGTCCACTTAAATATGTAATGCATTACGTTAGCTCAATTGATTAGCATGAATGTCGTTAAGGCGAGTGGTCTATGAGAAATCGGCAGAGAATTTTGCTTGTTTTCTAGAGGTGACGATGTGGAAGGAGTGTAAACGGGAAAAGGAAAGAAAGGGGTAATGGTTGCAAATGGACATGAATTTCTATTCCCACCCAAAATAAATGTTTTTTGCCTTTTGTTTATTGAATAGCGGTGAATAAACCCTGAATGTATTTACTGTATGGCGTTTAATAATCTGCCAAGCATGGCGTTTAAAGACGGGAAGGAAAAATTGCTATGTATTAGCGTTATAAAAGGTGCATGATTTTGTAGTGTGATCTCGTTTTACTTGCAAATTGATTTCATATTACATTTTATTTCCTATCTACTCTTCTAGTTTTATGGCCGAAATGTCATTAATTTATTCAATAACCAAGACTTTTCATTCTCATTCATTTGTTGAAGAGTTTAGGATTTTCGATACAATATCAAAATCCTTATATATCTATCCTAATGCAAGAAGAGAATGATATATATCCTAAAATCTTGAATATGCTTCATTTATAGTTTTATCTTGTTTCATTTTGAAATTTTAAAATTGATTTTTTACATGGATATTTTACTTTGACTAACCTTGATAGTTCATTCATGTATGACTTTTAATGTGCACCAAATATCACGTGCAGTTTTGAACATACTAACTCTATTGAACACATTTTTATTTAGTGCATGAAATAGAATATCAATGGCTTTTGCATTACTAGTGGAATCAATCTTTTGTTTGTTAGGACATTGTGCATAATAAGTAGTGGGTATAATGTATTATTATTTAGTGATATTTCAGGTGTCAAGGCTATTGGCTTCCATGTGTATCCTCATTCTAGTAGACTAGTAATTGTAATTTAATCCACTAAAAACTGATGGTCGTATTGTAGATTTTTCTTCACCAAAACTTAATCCAGTTTTATCAATATTACATTCAGTATTAGAACTTTATTATGATTATATGATGACCCTACTCTAACATCAAATAAAAATTTCTAAAAATCGGGCAATATAGATATTTATAATAATTATAAATGAGAATAACAATACTAAAGATGATAAATTAATATGATCATACTCGCGATTTTTATACTAGTTCGGAGATTTGACCCTTGAATTCTACGTCCAATCTCAGACTATTTCTGGAATCTCACTTGCAACACTGGCACTTAGCCCGAAGGAACAGACACATGAGTAGCGAAACACTGCACTTGGTTGAGCAGCAGACGGGACTTTGCCTAAGCAATATAACAAGATTTCGAACCTTCCCTAAACAATCGAACGTGAATTCAACCTTGCATGAGTCGCCGAATAGGTTTTAAAGTACAAGATAAATAATTGTTTTTGACTCAATGTGTTCTTTATATGACATAAATGAGTATTTTCTGTGCACCCTTCGTATAATCTTCTCCTCAAGTAGTTTATACGTATTTTCCATAAAGGAAAAGAAAATATTGATCACTTAAAAATATTGATGCAGAATTGATCATGATTAGTCAACAATAGAAAACACATGTAGAATAATAAAATTAATATGGAGGATAAAGTGAATAAGTTGAATTTGATATGTGATTTTGACATGTTTATATAGATAGTATTTGGTTGCAACTTCTGATAAGAAGGAGTGATCATTAGAAAATGTTGCAATCTTTTCAGAAAGAGACGTCTCTTCAAAAAAAATTTAAAAAGATAGTTATACAGATTTAGTTGACTAAACAAAGCAGTTCGATCGATTAAAAACATTTTGAACCAACCAAAAAAGAATTAGTTCATAATTGGCTGTAGTTAGTCAATCGAAAGCATTAATTGAGTCAACTAAATCATGATTCAATCGAATGATTCTGAATATAAGTCGACTGAATCTGAGTTAATTTTGATACTTCTTCGCGTGCATGATTTCAATCAGTCGAGGGAAGGGTAGTTCAATCGACTGAACCCTCGATCAAATGAACCTATATAATTTTGCTTCTTAATATTTTGATTACTCTTGAGATGCATAATTCAGTCGATCAAGGCAGACAGTTCAACTGACTGAACCCTTGGTCAACTGAACTTATATAATTTTTGCTTCTTGATATTTTGATTACTCATGAAATACGTATGTGCATATCTATTACTTGATGATGAATTTTAGCATTCTTATAACTCTAACGTATAACTCTATGTAAATTGCACTTGATCTCGAATCATTATGATCTTCCTCTATAATAAGTTGATGTTGTTGATTCATGATCTTTTTTTTATATAATATGTGTGATCTTGTCATCAATATTACTCCATACGTATACAATTTTTATTTATCAAAATTGAGACTCAATGATACCTAGTCAATTAAAGGAGGAGTCGAAACATAATTCGAGTTTTTCTTGTGGTATATCCCACATTATCGAGCATGGGTTGAAAGACTTAGGAATAAAGTGGTAAAGTCGGTTTGAGTGCACTAAGGAACAATCCCACTAGGAGTACATTGGAGCCCGATGAGAATATGAAAGGTTCTGATGTTGGACTCTTTTCTAATATGTCTCTTAATTTAGTTTGATTATTAGAATTAGACCACTTTTATGTGATACTTTGATGCATTGATGATTTGATTACCTGAGAAAATTATCTTTAGATTTAAGATTTCCTGAACTATGCCTAGTGGTTGACTGTTAGACTCATTGCAATATATACATCCATGTTTGGTTGCTATGATTCATGCCACATATGTCACCTTATCACATTCATATAGGATGCATTATTTGTGCTATATTTATCAAACTACAATTTTCATGACATTATTGTTACTATATATATTTTATCCTTTTAAGCTTACTGGAAACACTAAGTACAATGGTTTTTCACCTAGTCCTTGTATGAGCTATACAGAACGCAATTTTTATATAACAATTTTCATTCCTATGGAATTTTGAGGACAAACGTCTTTTAAGGTAGGATAACGTAATACTTAAATTTAAGATACATTATAATACAAAAATTATTTATTATAATATGCCAAAAAATTATATATTATTAGCTATAATAATTAATTGGGTTAGATTGGTAAATAGTATTTTTAATTAAAAAGAATCAAAGTGGTTATTTTTTCAACTTTGGAATTTGGTAATGGAACTTGTACCATTGCGACTGACTCGTTTTCTGATATTACCAATATATGAGTTTGTCTAATTTAAAGGTTATATGAGGCAGATACAAATGAATTAAAGGCTATGTGAATTTGGAATAAATTTGGTGTATAAGTTGACATAAATGGAATGATATGTTGACATACCATCGACATATAATTTGACATATTCTGACTTGTCGGTGGCTTTTTTAGTTCCTTAAGTGTGATTAGTTATATACATTTTTTGAGTGGCTATTTTTTCCTAACAAGACATAGCACTAAAAATCTCCATGATTAACTAGAAAATTCAACTACTCTTCTCTCTTTTCACCACCATTCTTCCTTTTTCATTTCACATTTGTAAAGTAGTGTAACTCTCTCAATTTCCAATCGATTTAAGTTACCTACTAATCACAAAAATCGTTGAGGCGATAACTATGATTTAGTGAAAGAATTGATGTATTTACAAGGTTTACATATGTTAAAAGAATAAGATAGTGAACGAGTTGTTATTTTAATGATTCATTGTCGATATGTTCGCTTATAAATCTTTAGCCCAGTCTAAGGAATACATGTCTAGAAATTCATAGGTCTATGGCTAGTCCAAGAAATTGGTTATTTTTTTGCTTGAGATTAGATGGTAAGCATTCCCATAGGGCCTAAGCTAGTCGACATTTTTCAAAAGTTATATAGCCAATGATTATACAAAATTTTCGGGTATTATGATAGTTTTGGTGTATCTATCAACAAGTTAAATAGCCAAGAGTAGTACAGTCCTTTTGGGAATTAGGCTAGTCCAGAATGTATCTACTTACGTGTTAGACACAGAACATGTTATAGTAGTATACTTTTAGTATATATAAAGTAGGCATGACTCATTTATTGAGAATATGCCTAATCCACTCCTATAACAGACTAATTTTTCGTTTTTCTTTTTCATATCAGAGGATCATATAATTACTATTTTTTAACGAAATAAATATAAGTGGAAAACCTTTAGTGGTTATAGAGTTTTGATATTGTTCACCCTTTTGGAGAATTATGTAATGACCCGTATTTTATGTATTGGAGGATCGTAAAATGGTTCTAGTTTATTCACAAGAGGCCATATCATTCTCATATTTTGATATATGGTTAGCTAGGATGTTTTACACATCTATGATTTCTGCCAAATTGTATCGTGACCATTTAACCCAGCTTACCTTGTTTTGTCTGTATCTTTTGATTGGAGCAAAATTAAACCCTTAGACGTGTGCCATTGGAAAGATTTGATGGGTGGCCATTTCGGTGGAGTTGTTACATTATCAGTTTGGTGAAGGGGTAAGGGAGATATAGCATTTTTAAGTTTCCTGGACTACTGAGAAGACTTTAGGCATGCTAACAGGTTTATTAGGCAGGCCCATTAGAGTTAAGTGCTGGTAGTATAAATAACTTTAGGTAGGCTAATAGGTTTATTAGGCAGGCCCATTAGAGTTAAGTTCTAGTAGTATAAATAGGGGGCTTGATAGATTAGTTAAGATTCTTCATTCATTTACCTAGCAGTAAAAAGAACTATCATTCTCTAGTTCTTCCTCTAAAACCTCAAAAACACATTCAAATCACTTCTAATATCCTCTAAACTTTTAGAAGAGATTACATCATTGTTGATCTATATATTTTACATCATTTAGGGGTTATTTACACCCATTTCCTTTCTTCCCATATCAGTTTTTCATTGATCCACATTAAATATAGTGATTTGGTGAGGGATTTATATCTTTTACTATGCTATGTTACATTATATGCTTAGATTTGGCCTTTTATCATGTTTACATGTTAGATCATATCGTATCACCATCATATACATTAAATCCTTTTTTAAAACCTTAGGGATGATTAAAACTAATGAAAATGGATTGAAATGGTAAGCTTAGATTCATTTACATGTAGATATTTACCTAATCTATGCATATGAATGATTGTTCATAATTTTCTATGAATTTGGGTGTTTGAATATGCTTGTTGAATCATATGTTTGTTGTTTGAATGGTTGTAATCTCTATTGGATGTTATACTTGATTTTGTGTGCTAGTATCAATGAAATTAGGCGTAGGAATTAAGATTTGAGCGCAACTGAATAAAAGGTCATTGAAATTGCACAAAATTTGGAGGTTAAGCTTTGAAGGCGGCGGGAAGACGTCTAGGAAGTTTAGGGCCGAAATGTTTTAAGTACATGGACCAGCATTGGTCCATGGTCCATGGACCGGTAGCGGTCCATGGTCCATCTTCATTTTGAATCCAAGTTTTTGAGTTGACTCGAGGGATGATTTTCTAGTCATAAGTAAAACTTGGTGTCAAACAGAGTTGGCATGCCGATGTAAAGAAATTCTTTTAAGTCATGGACCGATAGGGAAATTATCGGAAAGCATCATGGACCCGTAGGAGATGAACAGGTTGCAAATTGGAGCCTAAGGAAGGTGTGCTTCGAGGATCCGAAGTACTTAGCCAAAAATAGGCTAAGTACATGGATCTTTCCAGTCCATAGTCGATGGACTGGTATCGATCCATTAGGGTGGATCGGATGGGTACGTGGTTCACACAAAGAGGGAACATAGAGATTCCTGGGATATGCTGATGGTCTTGGTTTAACAGTAATTGCTTTGGATTAAGCTATATTGCATGATCGAGTAATAAGCTCTTCGACGAGGACTCGGACAGAGAGTAGATCGAAGAGGGGGTATGCTTAGCACGTGGGGAACGTAAGTACATGATATAGAAGCAGTTTGTGGCGAATAACACTGCAGGATTGACTCGAGGGGACAAGAGCTTTATACAGACAGAGAGGAGTAACTCCGTTATCGATTATCCAGGGAATCATTGATAGCTCGTGTTGTTCTAGGGTGGCCCAAAGTAGAGGCATCGAGGGGACGTCTATTAGGATCGGTAGGATTGTGTACCTTGAGCAGGATGTAGCCTAGGATGGTGTGGCACGTGTTGGTAGGATACAGGGTCAACTAGAACCGGGATTTCCATTAGTCCCTAGCAAAACAAGGTTTCTATATGAGTATCAATGCATTCAGGGCTTTTTAGGGTTATAGTTCAGATTTGGATGATGGTTGCTATGATTGTTATCCCTTACACTTTCACCTCTTGGGTAGACTATCACCTACAAGGCTTAGAGTATATAGGGAACGGGCATTGGGAGGGCTAGATAGATTCTTTTATCTTATGACTTCACCTAAATTTTATGTTATTGATTTGTGTAGCACTATTTCTTTAAGTAGCATATATTATGGTATTGTTATGTGCTGACTATTTGGTTGCAGGGACGGGTCAAGTTAAGACTTAACCTGCCTATTTACACATTTCGTAATACAGCTTTTGATAGATCTTATCGCTCACACCGGACTGTTGTCTGACCTAAGGTACTATGTTTCCTACTTATTAACTTTGGTACTAATCGACGATGCTAATGAGTAGACTAGATAGCAGGTCAGGTTATATGAAATGTTAGGCCAGGAACGAGTTTGGAGGAGTTATAGCATATAGTTACTTGTACATATTGCTTTCCACTTATGCGCATACTCTGAGGGATGTATTGAGGATGATATGTATTCAGATATTATGAATTTCATGTACATGATTCTATGGTTTTGACGATATTTCAGTTGCTTTGTGTTCTGTTATCGATTATTGCATTACTGTCTATATTTGTTATTATATATTGTCCATGCATTGTGAGATATACGACATGTCTGCTTTTGATTATCACACTTGATGGTCGACCAATATTAGCTTGGCATGCTACAACGCACCATTTTTCCTGTTTATATGCAAGTGGTATGGGGTGGTCCTTACAATTACGGACCTTTTGGAAAATTATGGATGACTTTATGTATTAAAACTTTTCACAATTGTATAATTTGATAGGAGCCGAAGCAGGTCTTGAAATTTTTTCCAAGGTATGACGGTTTCTCTTTCTATAGAGTGATCATAATATATTTTTGGACATAAGAATTGGAAGACGTAGTAGCTTGAAGTTTGACAGTTTTTGGGTAGCTTAGGTGCAAAACAGCCTAATGTTTAGGCCTATATCCATTTTAGGATTTGTGCTAAAATTGGCTACCACAACAATTCTCAATCATTTTCCATCTTCCCAAGATAAATCTAAACCTCCTTTACCCTCTTATTAGCTAAAATCACACTTATCTTCTTCCAAACTAGGTCAGATATGTTTCACTAACAATGCGATTAGTAAATTACTTTAAAAACTACATTTATAGGAGAATACTTTAGGGCTTTGTTGTTAATTCTTGGATTTTCCTAACTGTATGGTAAAATCATCAATGTTCAAGTGTTTGGTAAGTAAATTACTATCTCTATACCCATTATATGTTACTAAAATTTTAGATATGTATTGGTTTATTTTACAAATTATAAATATGTCTTGTCACTATTTCAAAACAGGAACCAAAGTAAAAATGACGTAAATTTATCCGATCATCGTTGGATGTGTGATTGCATGTGTAGATGTTGGATTATGTTATAAGAATGTTTTGGGATAGGTTTCCAACTTTTGATATATGTTTGAATAATTGAAGGATATGATAAATGGTTGTAAATGTTAATCGAAGCAAGTTAGAGGCGATAACATAGGATTTCCCTTCAGTGGATTAATTATAGTGTGTGAGGGTATGTGTCAGTGCACATATGGATCAAAATGGTAAGAACATCGACCAAATTGATATGGAAGTTAAAGTACTGGAAATTGTATAGAAAAGGTGGTCACTATATGGTGTCTAACAATAAGGATGGTTGGTTGAAACCAGAAAAAAAAAAGCTATTCGTTGGGTGCTTCGATGTAGGGAAGGGATTACATGGTTCTTTCTTCTGTTTGGAATTAAAAATGTAGTCGATAGACATTGGGGTAGTAGATAGGAATATGCATTTGATGTTGCTTCAGTCTGGTTGCCAAATGAATTTAGGTTGGTCATAGAGAACCCATGCAAGGTAAATTATTATGAGAGGAATTCTATGACTTTGAGCATGTTATAAAGTTGCTTCAAAGAGACCTATGAGGTACTTTAGGAGATCTTAAGGTCAATGTGGACAACTACGGGATATGTTAGAGACATTAAGGAGGTAACTTTATAAATTTTATGGGTAGATGGAAATATTATGCAAGTAAAGATCCGAGAAGATGAGTTATAAGAATATCCATAAGGAAAAGCACAATGATATTAACAAACGGGTAAAACGTCCGCAGTAGTAGCTAAGCGGTTAAGGTCTTTGCGCCGTGGTAATAGTGGCTTGAGTTCGAAACCCGGAATGGCAAGCTAAGAGCTTACCATGTGCATACGCTAAGATCAACCACTTATGTGGTGCTCGTGGACCAGGCTAGATGCACTAGGGGGGTTTTACGACTCCGGTCGGTTTCCCTTCTGAAAAAATTCAAAAAAAAAAAAAATGGTAGAACAATAAATTTCTCTGCTATAGAGATGTATGAAATGATGATAGGGAGACACTATAGAAATGCATGCAAAAGAATTATTGACACTTAAAAGTTTCAAAGTGTGCTCATAAAGAAGGGGTATATGCATGAACCTACCTAGATTTGGGAACATGTTATCTTGGATTTGTTGACACGGATTGTACAACATACCTTATTATATGTTAGTTTAGTTTCATGCCCTACCAATTGACATGGTGTCAAGCATGAGTAACAAAAAAAAATACTCTCTATATATGATAAGACCATACTTGTTATCATATTTCTATAGCACTTAAGTGATATTTACTATTTTCTCTGTTTGTTTTATCACTTTAGGGATGTCACATGATGTAAGTATTGTTGTCTAAGGTGCCAGACGCTTGATATTATGATTTGACTTGTAGTACACTCTTATATGCTAGTATATTAGCATATACTGTTATGTGTTAATTCTTTAGAAGTAAGGACATGTCATGCGTAATTTATTAGCCCATGCCCTGCTATATGGACTACGACATTTACATATTGTCTATACTTGCACAAAACTAATGTCAGACTTAAGGTGTTATGTTTTGCTCATTTTTTCAATGAGTGGATGGGATAACAAGTCTGGGATAACTCATAAAGTTGTACAATAAACAAGCATGTAGCTATGCTTATGCAGTTAAATCCCCATTAAACCGTTGCCATAACATGTTACACTTTTCAATCACTACGATATTTCAACTTAGCGTAATCTAATGATAGATCTGCTTAAACCCCCTTACTTTCCACTACACCCGTTAAAGCCTTGTTGTCCTCACTAAAGCATGCAACACTTTCTGATGTTAATTTAATGTCGTTAGGTTGTATGTTATTCTCTCCACTTTGTCACATAAGGATAAAAGGTATTTTCTTATCCTAATTAAATAATGTGACAATGATAATAAACTATGTTTAGAAATTTTATTTAATTTCGAATATATCTCTTTGCACCTTTATTGCTTTTCGCTATATCCCTGTTTTACCTTCATTAACTTTCTGCACATCCACTGCAAAACAATCGCTAAGTTCAACTACATAATTCTACGCTTTGATATGTCTATTTTTTGGGCTTGCTATTGTTGGAAGATTACGGGTAGGAATGAAAAAATGGGAGCAAAGAAGCTGTTTCATGGAAGAGGCCACTATCTAAAAAGAGAAATTCGACAATAACCATGATGCATTGATAATTGTCGTCCTCTCCTCAAAGTTAACAAAATCATCCTTCAAACTTACGCACTCAAGTTTGAAAGATTAGAGATTGGTAAAAGAAACTCCCTAAGATTTTGGGTATGTAGGGAGAGAGATTTAATTTTGAAGAAAATTGGAGAGAAAAAAGGAGAAAGAAGAAGATAATTCTCTGTAATTTTTTAAGCTTCTATTAGAAGATAGAAATAAAATAAGTATGAAATAAACGTTAAATTCTCTGCTGTCTTACATTCATTAATATCAATAAATAAATATTCCATAAATAGTAAAGTGTGTTCTCATTAATATAGAATAAAATAGATCATTTAGTGAAAGGATTGGTTTTATATGAATTTTCTTCTCGAGAGAAAGGGACGAAATGAATGTACAATATTTTTCTCTCATATAAGCTCATAAATTATAAAATTAATAGTCTTCATAGACACATCATTTTATAACAACGAGGAATGATAAATGACAAACAACCAAAATACTTTATTTTTTGTTTTAATTATCCAACAGCCATCCCTTTTATTACACAATGCAACACTATGAGACTGCATCAACGCTTGTGTTATTATTAGAGCTAGTAACTGGAGTTTATTTGGATATTGTGATGTATGAATTATATTGCTCTTTTTTGTATGATCATGTGGTAGTTTTGTATTTTAATGTTCTCATTTATGATCTTTTTGATTACATTGCTGCATGATATGTGTTGTGTCTTTGATTGAATACTATACGCAATCCTTGCATTTTGAGATATGATAGAGTTAAGAGCATTTCGTAGGATCGGTTATATAACTTGTTACATAAATCTAACTTGGTAATCCATTTAGTTCAAAACAAAAGGTGCATTCTTTCTATCATATACTTGTTACATTGTGATATAATTAGTTAAATAAGTTGTAAAGACCCCAAACCCCCGTGCCACGGAAGCAAGGATAATCATTGGAATATAACACATTAATTAACATTGGCAGATTATAGATAATAGCATAAACATGAAATAGAATAATTTACATCAATATGGTAGCGGAATCATAAAATGTCATAACCATCATAGTTGCACAGTCATAAGATACAACGTAGTGCATAAAAGAAATGACCAGTCTACATCTAGATCAACGGTACATATACATAAGATAGTACATAATAGAAATAATCAGTCTACATCGCGATCAGCGGTACATATACATAAGATAGTACAGGCGGTAATGTCAATAGTCCAAAAAACAGATAAAAGCTAGTCTTCGCCATCAGCCAAAAGTGCACTCCAAGATACAGCGCTAAGCCAAAATAAATTCTGCAACCTGTTACTTGGCTTCCCATGTAAAGATAGGGAAACCCGAGTTTGCAAGTGAAATAAACTACGAGTCAGTCATAGGACTAGTATGAGAAATATACTTAACTGGTTTAACAATAATAATAAGGCAAATCATAGGACCACGCCACTAACGTGGAATGGGTTTACTCCATTGATTGTTAGTGCATGAAATAAAGTAAATCATTTAAACAACGCAGTGCTTTTTAGAAAAATGAAGCCATTATAAGACTCGGGTCCCATCACACAATGCAACGCAAGCCGGAGGATAGAGTTTTACCTTATAATAGCCAAAATATGCTTGATACGTATAAAACAAAATCGTTTGATATTATCACTAGTGCATATATGTTTCAAACACAATTTCAATCATAATGTATCAATCATAGGCGACATGAGCGTCCCATGCAACTATGCCGCCATATATAGGTTTACAATCAAAACCAAAATGTCGTCTTGAGAATTGGATTCCATCATAAGTCGAGGCAAGGGATGGATCCTCACCGATTCGAGACATTCTAGCAAATGCCTTAGGGCTTGGACGCTGGTGAGCCCCTGGATCTTCAGAGTCGGTCCTCCCTTACTTTTGAGGATTATTATTCCTGAACACACGTTTCTCGGTCCTATCGGACCTATCCATCGGCCCCGTAGTGACTAATATATCCGAGGTGCCTCGTTATCCATCATCCACATAGGTAAAAAAATATAAATGTATAGGCTCCATACCATGACACCACCCATAGCTAGAAAGAAACGTCATGCATTCCCTGTAGTTGTGTTCCCGTTTTTCACTCATACCGAGGTGTGAGGCTCGCGAATTAACGCTATACACAAAGCTATGCTATTTAAAGCCATTCTTTGATCATCAACCACAAGACTTTGCTTTTCAACAAAAGTCTTGATCATTTGCATCTCAGCATGCCACACCATGCGATTGATGTATATCGATATATAACCTCTAAGCTCGTATGTCTTAGAGGGGGCTTTAAGCAAGAGAATAAATTCTCTGCCACAAAATAGATATATTTTCAATAGAGATCAATCAACACAGAACGAAATCCAATGTCAGACACACATCCATTTACTAGTTTGTTCTGGGTTAAAACGAAATCGGAGGCACCTTATTCCTCGTTCCATATGTCCAATACGGAAGAGAGGCCCTCGCACATCCGGACAATCAACAAATACGTCCAGACCACTATCACTGCAACCTCATCAAGGGAGCTACCCATATCTAAGGCATCAGTAGTAATCCACACGGTGTGAAGAAAACCGATCTTGCTCATATCTTCGACTTTTTAACCATCGGTCAATTATTTGAAATGAGAATTAACTCGGCCTTTTCAAATAATTCACGTACGTATAGAATTCAAATCAATTCTTTCCATGGTTAAACTATTTGACATTCACGTTTCAGTTCATTAATATAATTTTCATGTCAAATACATCCAACCATCAAAATATCTGATAAACCAAATAAAATTGGTTTATTTCCATTCCACATCGTTTATAATATTTTAAAATGATTTATCGCCATTTTTATTTATATAAAAATACCCATTTTAAATAAATGACGCTTCAAGTCACTAAGCGGCTCTAGAGTGATTTTTATTCAGATTTGAATTACACATTTCTTAAAATTTTACCATTGGATTTAACCAATTTAATATCTTTGGAAAGATCTTTCCAAAGCGAACTCAAAGTTCCGGTTTCGGGAAAATCCGACGGTCGGATCTCTCGGTATAATCGTTTAAATTACGATTCCAAAACGCGAACTACCGCGCGTGATTCATTTAATTTTAATTTATATTTATATATATAAATATAAATATAATTCATTCTACGATTTCCAAACCATTTTCACTTCAAAAATTTGGCTAATGCCTTTAAATTTCGGAAAATTTCGCCATAGCCTCCTTTGTTCAAAGAGCGTTTTGGAAATTTATCGGGTTGTATTAGGCACCCAATAAATCCAGAAACAGAATACACAATTATTAGTGACCTATTCTATGCCCAAGGGAAAGTGTATTGATCATATCTCCAGAGATTAAATCTCGTCGCCTTTTCCAGTGTTGGAAAATAAATAATCCATGTGTCGTATCTAAAATCAAGAGAGACATGATTGTCATCTCCAGACCCGTGTGGTTTTTTTTATTAATCTTGCCATTTAGCGTTATATTTTATTTAGTCCATATCCGTCCTTAGTTCAACCTGCAATTAAATCATCGCCGTACAAGCATCTCGCTTGTATGGTAATCTCAACCTCGTCATATAAGCTCCAAATGCTTATATGGAATATGATATGATATGATATGACATCAAAAGTTCTTCTTCGGTTCAACCTGAAATGTAGTCATCGCCATACAAGCCTCTCGCTTGTATGGTAATTCCAACCTCATCATACAAGCTCCAAATGCTTATATGGTATATGATAGAGTATGCTATCTTCACGTAGTATGCCATATAGGGTTGTTCAAAATTAATTGTTGTTATCCTATGGCGTAGTCTATAATCTCACACAGAACAACCAGCACACCGCATCCAATGGCATCCACAAGAGTTTATATAATAAATAAAATTGCGCAGCCAACTCAATAAGGTTTACCTATTTGTCGGGCACGCAAATAAATTCTTTACTCAATAGAAAGTCCAATTACCTGTTTAGCATGTGTATATATATGCATATCTAAGCTAAAAATAATATTTTTAGCAAACAAATAATTATTTCCATACATGGTTATTTTTAACACTTCATATACATGTTAAAAATAATATTTCTAATGAACAAACATTTATTTCAACACGTGGTTATTTTTAACACTTCATATACATGTTAAAAATAATATTTCTAATGAACAAACATTTATTTCAACACATGGTTATTTTTAACACTTCATATACATGTTAAAGATAATATTTCTAATGAACAAACATTTATTTCAACACATGGTTATTTTTAACACTTCATATACATGTTAAAAATAATATTTCTAATGAACCAACATTTATTTCAACAAATGGTTATTTTTAACACTTCATATACATGTTAAATTTAATATTTCTAATGAACAAACATTTATTTCAACACATGGTTATTTTTAACACTTTATATACATGTTAAAAATAATATTTATAGCCAACAAATATTTATTTCAGCACATGGTTATTTTTAACACTTCATACGTATAATAAAAATGATATTTTTGGCGAACAAAAATATATTTCAACACATGACTATTTTATTTAGTTCATATACACGTTAATATTTATAGCCAACAAATATTTATTTCAACACGTTGTTATTTTTAACACTTCATACGTATGATAAAAATGAAATTTTTGGCGAACAAAAATATATTTCAACACATGACTATTTTTAACACTTCATATACACAATAAAAATGATATTTTTATTGTTCAAATAATTTATTCAACACATGAATATTTTTTGCACTTCATATACACAATAAAAATGTTATTTTTATTATTCAAATAATTTATTCAACACATGAATATTTTTAGCACTTCATACATATAATAAAAATGTTATTTTTATTGTTCAAATAGTTTATTTGAAACAACAACTATTTTATATAGTTCATTTCAGAAAATTTCGGCATTACAACGGTAGGGTATTTAGCACCGGCACCATGTCTGAGCACGGGTACTCTGCTAACCTAGGCCTTGCAGCATTACCAGAATTTCATTTCAATAATTTCCACAATACCATTCATTTCCACAACACAATGAATTTACCACAAACACAATCAATTTTATTGCAACTACAATTAATCATTCACAATCACAATCAATTTCACACCACAATCATCCATGGTTTAACAAAAAGTAGTGTCAAGAGCTACTGAGCCCCGTCTGCAACCTATTATAGTTTTCCCTATTTTATTTGAATTTAGAAATCTCACATTGGGTTCCACTCCTTCTTAATTGACGGGTAGCTCAAAAATTCTTCCGGCCACTTCTATAATGTAGTGTACGATGTCACGGTCCCAATGTTTCCTGTTTCATCGAATTTCGACATCGTATCAAAAAGATATGATTTTTATAATTAAATTAAATTTCGCAACGCTTTTAAATGTTGTAAACCCTTTTAAAATAAAAACCGTACCTCGGTTTTTCAATTCAAAACTAGGTTTTAAATTTTTGTGCAATCGGTGAAGCTTGACCAAGATCAGACTACTCCACGTCGTAGAGCTAGGAGAGGCGCGTCGTTCGATGGTGGTGGTGTCGAGCTCGGCGGGACGATAACGATAACCGATGGCGAACGGAGAAACTTCGTGGAGGTGATTCGATACAAATACACAACGATAAATTACCAAACTTATATGGATTTGAAGATAGGACAGAGATCTACAAAATTCTCTAAAGAATCATCTAATTTCGTTGAGTGGTTTGGAAGAAATCGAGGAGAGAAGGATTGAAAGGGTTCCGCCGTTCGATATTGAGGATTACGGGTTTTTTGGGTGATGAGCGAGGGTTTTGATTGGCCCATTTATATACATATTTTAATTTTTAATTCTTTTAATTCCAAAAATACTCATTAATCCATATGAACTCCAAATCAAACCCAACAACTGTTGCCCCTAGCTAATACCCCCATTCCGTACACAATGAAATATGTTTTGTAAGCCCATTCGACTATTTCAGTTAGTTTTTCTTTGATTTAAAATATATAACATTCAATATTGAATTTAAATGTATATTTTAATTTACCGGGGCCACATACTGATTCCAAAAATTCCCAAAAAATAAATCTTGCTATGTTTTGACGATACAGTCCTAAAAAAATTAATTTCATAGAATTTGGAGACCATTTGAAAAATGACATTTTTAGTGGTCGATCCAATTCAATAGAAATGACCAAATGCGTTTTAATTTACCACGCTCACATATTAATTCCAGAAATTATGAAATTTTAAACCCAGCAATAATTTGACATTCCGGATACAACAAAAGTGGTTTCGTCGAAAATAGAGGTTGTTTGCAAAATGGCTATTTTTAAGGGCTTTGTTGTTATTTAAAAATGGATTTTTTAAATTCTGACCAAATTTCTGTTAAAATTTCCTTAAAATAATTTTTTGAATTGGCTTTGATTTTCTGGGTTGTTACATTCTCCCCCACTTAAAACTTTTCGTCCCTGAAAAGGAAACAATAGTAAAGTAGGAAACAAAACCGAAATAGAATTTATTGTAAATATACCTTGCACTAGAGCTAATCAGAGATGTCCACTCTGCACTTGGGATAAGCATATTTAATGCTATCTTCTGTTTCTCATGTACAGTCTCTAGGATCTCCACACCACTGCACTTTGACTAAGTGAACCTTCTTGTTTCTCAGAACCTTGGTTTCTTTGCCAATAATTTTCAGTGGCTCTCTTCTCACTGCTAATTTCGGAGTATTATCCAAATCTTATTGCGCTGCTTCTTCTACAGTCAGATCTGGATCATGAACATGTTTACGAAGTTGAGAAATGTGAAACACATCATGTACTCTGGGCAATCAATTTGGTAACTGAACCCTGTAAGCAAGAATTCCTATCTTTTCGAGTATAGGAAATGAACCAATAAATCTAGGTGTCAACTTCCTTGTCTTCCCGAAACGGACTACTCCTCTGATCGGAGAAACTCTTAAATATACGTAATCACCAACAGCAAATGCCAAATCTCTTCTTCTAGAATTTACATAACTCTTCTGTCGGCTTTGTGGTTCTACCCAACATGCAGGAGATCTACATGGTCTACCATACAATGCTTCAAATGGTGACATTTCCAAGCTCGCTTGATAGCTGTTATTATATGAGAACTCTGCCAAATGTAGGTGATCTTCCCACGACCCTCCAAAATCAAGAATAAAAGCCTGCAAAAAGTCTTCTAATATGCGATTCACCCTCTCAGTTTGGCTGTCTGTCTAAGGATGATATGCGGTGCTAAGATTCAGCTTTGTTCCCAGCTCTTCCTGAAATGCTTCCCAGAATTTACCAATGAAAATCGGATCCCTATCACTGATAATAATGCTGGGCACTCTAGTCTAACGATTTCTTTAAAATATATTTGTGCCACACTCTAAGTTGTTCTAGTCGATCTGATAGGTATAAAATGGGCATTCTTCGTGAAACGATCTACGATCACCCATATACTGTCATTGTCTTTCCTGGTTCTGGGCAAACCATCCATGAAATCCATGGAAATTTGATCCCACTTGCAATCTAGAGTCTCCAACGGTTGCTACAATTCGACGAGTTTTGGTTGATCACTCTTGACCTGTTGGCAAGTAGAATACCTGCTAACATAAATTGAGATGTCTCTTTTCATAGATCTCCACCAAAAAGTGCGCTTGATATCATTATACATTTTATCACTCCTAGGTGGATACTAATCTTGGACTTGTGACACTCATCTAGTACTTCCCTTCTGAGCTTAGGAATATTCAGAATGCAAATTCGGTCGTTTAACCTCATAATTCCCCTGTTATCAATATGAAAACTCGAGGTTTTGCCTTTCTGAATTCTCTTACTGATCCTTTGAATGAACATATCATCTTTCTGAAGAACATATATTTTATTAATCAATGAAGGCGTAATAATAAGATAAACGATGATCACATTCTTTCTACCAAGTGCATCAGCTACAACATTGGCCTTCCTTGGAGTATACAAAATATCTAGATCGTATGCTACAAGAAATTCTAGCCAACGCTGTTGTCTCAAATTCAAATCCTTCTGGGTGAACAAATACTTTAACGACTTATGATCGGTGTATAATTCGAACTTCTCACCCAATAGATAGTGCCTCCAGATCTTCAAAGCAAACACAATGGCTAACAACTCAAGATCATGGGTAGCATATCTCTTCTCATGCGGCTTCAACTGACGGCTAGCATAAGCAACTACTTGGCCTCTTTGCATTAATACCGCACCAACACCTTCAAGAGAAGCATCTGTATAGACTGTCAACTCTTGATTTCCATTGATAATTGTTAATACTGGAGCAGTAGTTAATCTTAATTTCATCTCTTGGAAAACTGCCTCACATTCTGGAGTCCAATTAAATCTAGCGTGCTTCTTTGTAAGCTTTGTTAATGGACTAGATAGCTTCAATTTTTTTTAATGAATTTCTGATAATAACTAGCCAATCCTAGAAAACTTCGGACTTCTGTGGGTGTAGTAGGCTGCTTCCAATCGTAAATAACTATAATTTTGCTTGGATCTACCGAGATTCCTTCCTTTGATACTACGTGACCAAGGAACTTCACTTCTTCTTGCCAGAATGTGCATTTAGAAAATTTGGCTTTTAAGACGTTCTTTCTCAGAATCTCCAACACTTGTTCTAAATGTATCGCATGCTCTCTAGCTGACTTAGAGAAGATCAAAATGTCATTAATGAAAGCCAACACAAATTTATTCAAGACTTCGTGGAATACTCGATTCATTAAATCAACGAAATAAGCTGGAGCGTTACAGAAGCCGAACGACATTACTAAACACTCATAGAGTAAGTCTGGACCTCTGAAACCTGTCAAAGGAACACATTCTTTGGCAATTCGCAATTAATGGAATCCTTTAGCTAGGTCCGTTCTTGAAAATACTTGCGCTCCATTCAAACGATCCAATAGATCATCAATGCGGGGTAACAGATATTTAATCTTGAGCGTCTGCTTGTTAAGGTCTCGGTAATCAACATATTATTTGGGAGTACTGTCTGACTTTGGAACAAACACTAATGTTGCACCCCAATTCGAAAAACTAGGCTTGATCAGACCCTTCCATAGTAATTATCGAGTTTGATCACCCAATTCTTCTTTCAATGTCATTCTCCGAATAGCATGCACTACTGGCCTTGCATTCAGAATTAAATCGATTTTAAAGTCAATTTCTCTTTGTGGAGGTAAGCTATCAACTTCTTCGAACACATCCGCAAAATGTTTAACGATAGGAATCTTTTCTAATAAAGTGAGAGTAACTTCTGGCACAGACAATAATTCTTTTCTATCTGAATCTGAGCCTTGGCATGGTATAATTATATCTCCCAGTTTCGTTTTAACATTCACTATTCTTTCGGCATATTTTACATCGGCCATATATTTCATTAACCATTCTAACCCCAGGATAACATCAAATTCAGAAAAATTCATGATGATCAAATTAATTGGAAACTTATAACAAGAATAAGAGATCGACACTCAACAATATAAACCGAGAACAAGAATCTTCCTGTCGGATTATGAACTCTAATCGATTCTTTAAGGTCCTTTAGTTTTAGCTTTAACTTTTTAACTATATTGCTTGAAATGAAATTGCGTGATGCACCAGTGTCAAACAATACTGAAACAGGAGCATTTTTAATAGTAAGGGTACCTCCCAAAACATCAGGTTTACCTGCTCCATCAGAAGAAGCTGGCGTATCTGCCTCGTCGTACGCATGAGCCACTTGGGATTTCTTTAGCAATGGAAAATTCTTGACTATATGCCCCTTCTTATGGAAGTTGAAGCACTCTCTATTATCAGTAGTTCTAACTAGGACCAGATTGATTTGTCTTTTGCCGCTTTAGAGCATTGCATTCATTTCCCCAATGCCCACTTTGACCACAGTTATGACATTTGCCTTTTGGTTTCCAGCCTTCCTGAGGCTTTGCTGCTTCGGTGTTGCTTGTTTCAGGTTTCTTCCCGGAATTTTTCCTTTTGTTGCTAGCTTGGTTCTTCCTATGGTCCTCCTGAAAGTTCTTCTAATCTAAACTTTCATACCTGCATGCCATCTCAACCAGCTTGGTGAATGGAAGGTCAATGTGTCCAGTTGCTTCACTTTGGTACCTACGAAGAAAACCATTGATAAATCGCTTGTTCTTTTCGACGGGATCCTGAATAAGCTCGGGTGCGTAGCGAGATAGTTCGACGAATTTGTTTAGGTATTCATGTATAGTACGATTTCCTTGCTGGAGATTAGCGAACTCATCATGTAACCGCTCGACCTCCTGTCGAGGGATGAATCTCTCTTCGAACACTTCTTTGAATTTAGCCCATGTCGTATCTACCTCAAGCTCGCCTACTATGATGGCTTCCCACCATATCAGTGCTTCATCCTTCAACAACCAGGATGCCATGAACCTTTTTCTGTGATCAGCTAGCTCTAGGTCGGTGAAGATCCGTTCGCACGACCATAACCAGGCTTGGGCTTCTACCACTGTACCACTGCCAGAGAATGGCAGGCCACCTAGATCCGTATACTTCTTAGCCACCCTATCAACATCAAATGATTGCAGGGGCTGCTGCTGAATCATTGGCTCATTAACAATAGAAATATTCTCCCCTCTTCCACCTCGACCACCCCTAGTCCTGCCTCTTCCTCTACCACTCATCTTTCAGTCAGTTCTGTACAAGCAAGAAAAGAGTCAGACCAACAGAAAAGATAATTTTAAGTAATGGTAAAAGCAGAAGGACATGTGGAAAAACAATGATGTACGTATCAAATTATTATGCTTTCTACTGTGCTCTACACGACCCGAACTTCCCTTGAAGGAAAGCCCGGATTGAGTTGAGGACAAGATGAATCAGAACACAAACAGAAGAACATTTCATTGCTTATTACAACAATTTCATCAAAATACAAGAATATACAGAGTATGAATAAACATTATACATTTGATCAATATCAGAGATTTAAATACATAGTAGCGGAAAATAATACAAAACACAACTGAAAGAGATACACGGATACAGAGCTTTCCGAATATCATTACAGTTGTAAACCAGGATCCTGTGAATACAAGTCTGCAAAACCAAAACTACTAGCTGCCCGTGGAAAATAGGGCACCTAGAGTTTAGGTTAAAATAATAAACTCCAGGTCAGTCATGTGATTGGTGTGAGAACTAAAACAGTTATTAATCTTTATTTTAAAGTTAGGTAAATCCAGGGACCACGCCGTGTATCACGGAACGAGTTTCCTCCCAAGAATACTAGTGCATAAAACAATAGCGCAATGCTAAATAAGGAACAATGAAGCTATTATGAGCAGGTTGGGGACGAGAGGGGGAGAAGGGCTAGAGGCGGCGATCGCCGGAGGGGGCCGCGGTGGAGCGGAGTTCGTCGATGGTGGCTGGTAGATCTAGGGAGTCTTTTTTTTATTCTTTTCTCCTGGCGTTGACCGTAATGAGTGGAAGGGGGTAGATGAAGGTTATATAATATATATTATATTATTTAATTATTTAAGTATCCAAAAGGCCGGTTATTCATTTGAACCCCGATTTAAATCCAACGATTGTCGCCCCTAGCTAATTACTGCCAATCCTAACACAACGGGATAACCCAATTTGGCTGTTATGATTTGTTTTTGCTAAATTTAAAAATATAAATCATTTTAAATTCAAATGCACATTTCAATTTACCGGGGCCACGTACTGATTCTAAAAATTTCAGAAAAATTATTTCTAGCTTCGTATTGACGATACGGTCCTAACAAAACTAATTTCGTCGAATTTTGAGACCATTTGAAAAATGGTCATTTTCTGATTGATCGAAATTGACTAAAACTATTAAAACACATTTTCTTTTGCCACGCTCACATATTAATTCAGAAAAATATGAAGTTTAGAAGCTACCAATAACTTGACATCCCGGATCCAACAAAAGTGGTTTCGTCGAAAATGGAGGTCGTTTGCAAAATTTCCATTTTTCAGGGCTATATTTCCATAGCGACTATTCTGAATTTTCAACTGAGCATGACTTTTTATTCCCGCTATGAAATTTCAATTTTTCAGATTCGTTGGAAAGATATTCTCAAATAGATTCTAGTATTTATGGTTTCGCTAAAATCCTGTTTATTTTGAATCCTGTACATCCATCTGAAATTTGAAATTGAATTTTCAAACTACCGCGCCATTTCCAATTCCATTTATAATTAAAATAAATATTTATATTCTAACGTCGATTCAAATAAATATATACGTTCTAATTCTCTTCAAAATAAATTTCTCGTCATTATTATTTAACATAATTCATTTTAAATATTTAAATTCATCAAAATTGCTAAAATAAAATTTTTAAATTGGTTCAGATTTTCCGGGTTGTTACATGCTCATTATAGGACATTGCTAATCCTACCTCTGATGAGCTACACGCCCTAGAATACTGGTGATTCTATTTTTGACGAGATGTTTAATGTGTTTAATTCCAGAACTAAGATTAGCCAAAGCTCTAATACCAACTGCGAAAACCCCAAACACCCGTGCCACGAAAGCAAGGATAATCATTGGAATATAACACATTAATTAACATTAGAAGATTACAGATAATAGCATAAACATGAAATAGAATAATTTACATCAATATGACAGCAGAATCATAAAATGTCATAACCATCAGAGTTGCACAGTCATAGGATACACCTTAGTGCATAAAAGAAATGATCAGTTTACATCGAGATCAATGGTACATATACATAAGATAGTACATAATAGAAATAATCAGTCTACATCGCGATCAGCGATAAATAATAGAAATAATCAGTCTACATCGACTATTTTAGTCAGTTTTTCTCTAAATTAAAATATATAACAATCAATATTGAATTTGAACGTATATTTTAATTTACCGAGGCCACATACTGATTCCAAAAATTCCCGAAAAATAAATCTAGCTATGTTTTGACGATACGGCCTTAACAAAATTAATTTCGTCGAATTTGGAGATCATTTGAAAAATGGCCTTTTTAACGGTCGATCCAATTCAACAAAAATGACCAAACGCGTTTTAATTTACCACACTCACATATTAATTACAAAAATTATTAAATTTTAAACCTAGCAATAATTTGAAATTCTGGATCCAACTAAAGCGGTTTCATTGAAAACGAAGCTCGTTTGCAAAATGGCTATTTTTAAGGGCTTTGTTTTTACTTAAAAATGGAATTTTTAAATTCTGACCAAATTTCTGTTAAAATTTCCTTAAAATAAAAATTTAAATTGGTTCTGATTTTCCGGTTTGTTACATAAGTAATCTAAAGTATACAAATAGGAAAACCTTGAATGGTATGTTTTTTGATAGTAATTATATTGTGTTGTAATCGTAGTAAATTTATCTCACTAAAATGACATGTTGTTTTTAGCAGTTTCATTAAAGATGTCTTAAGTTAGGATATCAATACATCCATTGAGATTAGAATGTGCAGTGATCTACAAATATTGTGCGGTGTAGTTCTAACAGATACTAAATGAACTAATGTGTTTTGTACTGGTAGTTATTGGGTAATAATAGAATGACCGACTTGGGAGTTTAATGTTATACAACCAACGTTAGACAAAGAATCTTAAAGTGATGATATTACCTCTCAATTTGAGAATACATTTAAACTTCAATATAACGACTCCACTTTTATGATAGTCAAATAGCGGTATTACATCCACTGAACAACTACAGTTGAGCTTATGCTGAAGCGCTGAAAGTAAAAGGCTATCCAATAAAGAATTTGTTTCGCTTGTTACATTATAAGGTTAATAATAATTGTTATTAGTGAACTGGTGACTTTTTGTTTAGACTATTCAAGTTGAGTGTGGATCGAACTGCAATTTGACCAAAATTAAATGCCATAAGTCCTAATATAGTATAGTATTGATTATTGAAGGAGAGAATTGGTCTAAATAATGGTTACTACTATGTCTCACTTATATCAAGTAAATCTGGATTCCAAAAAGATGCAGTTGCAATAAATTAAGCCAAAATTCATACCACTTGTTGGGATAACACGTAAACTTTAATATCATATTTTCTCAATATTAATCGCGGATCGAATTTACACTTTTGAGTCCCACAACTGAAAAGATGAATACTTTTATTGAACCGCTTGATTTGATTAATTCATAAAGTTATAAATTAATTAGTATGTATGAAATACTAAATTTTATTTATTTTATTTGAGTATTTATTATTAAATAAAATGTGTATATAAAGGATTTAAATATATCTATCGATATACGATGTCGGTAGATTATTTAAATTCGATTTTAATACAATATATAAATGGGATTTTATAAATTTAAATAATTAATATTTTTTAAAATACTAGCTAATAAAATTTTAATATTTTTGATTGGATACCATTATTATTTATAAAATGTGCATATACAACTTATAAATATGCATATTGATATAATGTTCAAACTGAATTTAAAAGATCAAACATTAAGTGATTTTGAATTTTTCTATGGGACATGTGGCATTTATTATTTCCAACCATAGAGAATAAAGAAAGGGAAAGATTTTATGAGATATTATTAGGCGTTGAACAGAGAAAAATCAAAGGGGAGGGGTCTAAAGTTTTTAATATTTTCTTTACGACATATTCTCTCTTATTCATTTCAGAAGACTCTTCATACAATTCAAGTTTATCCCTTCATCATTCCATCCTAGCTAAAATTCACGGCTTTCAAAGCCATAAAAATTTCAAAATCAAATAAAAAACAAAAGATACTTCTGTTCTCTTGGTTCTTGCAAAATTCAAAGATTTATTCAACTAAGTCTACGAGGATTCATTCATCATTTCAAGATGTGATTTTAGTAACATGCCTAAGTAGTTATCTAATATAATCTAGTTATGTTACTCATGTGTTTTGATCTCACATGACACACCAAATCTTATGGTTCATCTTATAGCGAGCAATTCAAACCCTTTGTTCTCTTTCTCTATTGAAAGTATGTTGATTATATCAATTTAATACACACACACACACACACACACACACACATATATATATATATATATATATATACACTCTTTTTCTCATCTCAAAGAATCTTCATTGTAAATTGATTTAGTTCCCCACTTTTTTGATAATAATTAATTTCTTTTGTGTTGTTTAGATTTGTATGTTATTATCACAAATCCACATATCCCTGTCTTGTCATATTCATTTTCTATTTCATTAAATTTATTTACTAAAAACACTAATTTTGACTAGAATAAATTTTATAATTATAGTATTTATATACATAAATATTAATAAACTATTCATAATACTTAATTAATTTTCACTTTGAAAATTAGTTTCTTCTATTAAATGGTTGATATTTTGAATATTAATGTTTTATCATTCTTTTATTAATTTATTATTGATCCATGGTTTATAAATTGACTTTTATGTAAACTCTAAATCCTTTATTTCTTCCTAAATTTAATTTTTTATCGACTTTCGTTCATTCAATTTGAACCGTCTCATGAAGATTCTCCAACGTCGAAGGAGATGTTCCTTGGGTGCTTGTCTGATATTGTTTTTAGGCCTCTGGGGCTTGTGCTTGAGGAATGTTGAGTTTGATTAGGATGGTTTACATAAGATATATAATTCGGACGTCATGAGTGCTTTTCCATGATTGAAGGAATGTTCTGGTTCCCATGGATGTATGGTTGAAATGTTGTTGTAAAGGCTATCACTGTCCATGTGGGGAAGATAGGGTTGAATTCTTCTCTATTGTTGTGGGTAGATTTGTATGTTTATCTATCCATTCTCATATACTTTATTGATGATGCTAGATAGCTGTTTTATTGCGTCTGACTCAAGGTTTTATGTTTCCCTCTTATTACCTTAGTCTATTCATCCGATTGTGAATGGGCAGACTAGGTGGCAGGTGATAGATTAGTGAGGACGATGTTGCAGTTCGGAGGCGAGCATGAGGCTGGCATATTATCTTACCTACTATCTAGTATTTCTATCTCCGGTGTTTTAGTTGCTCTTTGAATGTTGTAGTGAGGATTCATGTACAGATTTTGATATCCCTATGATGTATAAATAACCTTTCAGGATGTTGTGAAAGTTTTCAAAAGTTTATTATACGATGCTCCGCTATTTCTACCTGTTCTATATGTTCTATTATACTTTATCCTCGCGCTGTGAGTTTTACGACAGGTTTCGATGAATTTACCTATGATGATCGTCCACAGCTGCCTAACACACCTTTCAGCGCATTATTCCTCTTGTTTAGTGCAGGAGTTATAGGCGGTCGTCACATTTGGTGCCGAAAAGGAATTCGATGTGGGAGTCGAAAAAGTGTTTAAGTATTTTATGGGTGGAGTCGTTTGGCTTAATGGGTGTAGAGGGATCCATGGTTGAGAACGAAGGCTGGTGGAAGTAAGGAGTAGTATCGTTAGAGATAGGAGGACATGTAGCGGCCTTCGGAAAGGGAGGAGCAGCAGTTGTAGAGCACATAACAGTTGAATATAACGATGGAGATATCAGAGAGAGAGCGATTTGACCTTGAGGCAACCAACCTATAGGAGTTACTTTCATAACTTCAGCAAGGTTGAATTCACAATTTAAACTTGAATGATATGCTCTATGAAATTTCATTACGAAGACATCTGCGTTTTGAAAGCATCTATACACAAGGGAGGGAGAAAATTGAGTAACAAGCATATGAAGCAGGTTAGATTGTTCTTCCAATAAGTCTCGTAAACATTTTTTCAAAGTCATTATGAATTTCAAGGCGATTTTCGTTGGGACACCATACCAAAATTTTGGAGCGCTCCAATGTACGTCATAAAATGAATCAATATGATGGACTTCTATATGCAAACAAAATAATGAGAAATATATTCCTATACAAAAAGGTGTAAAAGCACTAGGTCAACACTTACCAATGCAAGTGTAGAACCCAAAATCTTTGGTAGGTATTTTGAATTGCAAACGGTCTTAACATACGGATCCTCTAAATTAGTATATGTTTTATCCATAGAAGTTGTAGGAATTCAACTTCTGAATCCTTTAGTGTCCAAATCAAAACCATAAAAAACCTTGATCTCTTCGTTTGGACACTCTTTAATCCTCCAATATTCTAACATAGGTTTAATAGCAGCAAGGCATATTTTAAAAATGTTTTCTGTTTGATTCATGCCTATAGATAAATCAGCTAAGACCATGTTTATGTGAGATGAAGCAGTCTCATTGTATTTCAAATCATGTCTACCCGGGTCAAAAATAAATACATTTCTTTTACTAACAATGAACGTACAAGTAGATATATCAATAAGATTAAATAAGCTTATAGTGTAGGAGCTGATTTTATATATAGTGAGTTCAAGGGATAATTCCCTTAGCTTGATTATTTTATCAACCATGTTTCGTGCAATGCCAAAAGCAGATTGAATTAAACCCATCGAATAGGATTTGTAATTCTTAATACATAATCCATTGTTTTCCATCTTTTTCTTATTTTCAACTGTTACTGATGTTGTTTGATGGTCATAGAAGAGTGTGGACAGCCGCATCGCTTTCGGATTTGATGCATGGTTGACAGCATGGGGTGAAATATCTTGGCTGTCGAGCTGCTGCGGGATTGCTAGTGCCTGTATCTCCATAGATCACTGCTTGATATTTGGATCTTCACCGGTCAGCATAAGAATGATTCTGTTAACAAGACAACGATGGTTAGGGGTGTTTACGTTGTTGTAGCTGAGGCATAATCCTTGGTCACGGACAGTGGCATACGCAGACATTTAGCTTAATGAGGGCGGAATTAGAAAAATATTTTAAACATATTTTCATAATGAAAACTAGCACATTTGAACCATAAACCATATTTAAATGGTTATTAATGTAGACCCATCATGCAGGTACATCAACAAGTAAAATTGTAGCAGATTCAGGATGTCCTTGTTGAGATGAATACGAATCAAGTAAACTCTTCACCAACTTCACATCTACACCAACAAGTGTTTGCTCCTCTTCCTTTATGTCTTCTCTCGAACCAGGGACAGGTTAAATGCCTCAGTGAAGCGTACTGATGAAATTCTTGCCTTGCCATGCCCAGTTTCTGAATGCAATTGTAGTGAAGTACCTGCTTAAGATGACAACCATTAGCTTTATGATGGAGAGGATGAGTTAAATGCAGCAATTTCAAATGGGCAAAGAGAAAAGGAAGTATATGTGTCGAAGCATAGGAAAAATCAGAAAGATACAACTAGGGAAGAAAAAGAAATTAACGTGCAGTCCAATGAATTTATTTTTAAAGATGATGCAGAAAGTATGCAGTCATTTATTCATAAACTTTCAAGCTACAAGGATGCGGAAGTTCCTCGGAGTAGGATTTCATGTGATATGGAACTTAAAGTTGATCAATTTTCCAAGGAAATGGAATCAATACTTGGGCCGCTATAGCATGATAGTTCAGCATGACAATTAAGGTCTGCTTCAGAAAAAACATTAAAAAATTCCAGTGGGGGCGGTGGCCCCCACTCGGTGTAATGTAGGTACGCCACTGGTCATGGAGTTGTTGCATCTCCGAGTACGTAAGGTGTTTTATGGGATATGTTGATGACAATGTTGGTTTTAAGGGTAAGATCGTAGAGCGTTCTGTTGGGTTTGAAGGTAGAGGTAGAAATGGAGGTGTTGGTGTGTTAGTGAGTTGTATGGATAGGGCATGTAGTGGCTTGTTGATTTTAGCACAGAGTTCGGGTAGCGAATTAGAGGACGTGGTTAAGGGAGGCTTTGATTTCAACGATAACTTGGTGGGTGAAATGACGAAAAAAGATGAGAGATAGACGAAAGAGGTGAGAACATGAGTGAAAGCACCAAAATGACACGGTACTGGAAATGGAACGGAGTAGGAGGAAGAGGTTGATAAATAGAAGATATCAATAATAATTTTCTTGCATATCCTTTATAGCCACCTTTGTGTACATATATGAAGTATTCTCAAACAACTCTCTACGTGGCCACAAAGTTGCATTTTATTGTAACAAAGTTGCAGCAGAAAGAAAAAGGTAACATTAACAATAAAAAAAAGTAAAAAGAAATCATAAAATTCTAACAATTTGCAGTATTTCGTTATCATGCATTATTTATCAAATATGTCTTTATTATTCGATTTTTTATGATTAATGATTTACAATTTAATTGAATAGCCTTAGGATCACTAATACCGAATATTTCACCAACAAAAGGGAGAAACTTAATATGATCTATTGTTTAAGATGACATACCTTAGCAGTGGAAGATGTAATGCCTGTCATCTTCTTTCTTTGACTTCGAATGTTTGCTCTTCTTCTTAGAATTCGGTTTCTCTCTCTTACCCTATTTTCTTATGTATTTCTATATGGAGAAGAATACAACTCTTTTCTTAGGGAGAGAAATGGTCCATTCCTTTATATAACATTTAACTCTAAATCTGATACGTCCATCATATACCAGTTCAACGCTTAAAATTAATCACAGACCTAACATCTAAATATGAATGGTCCATTTATGTCCTAATTAATTGGGTCACACTAAGATTAGAAAATGCATAATGGAAAATGAAACGTTCTATTTATGACCCGATTAATAGGGTCACATTAAGATTAGATACCACATAACGTTAAAGGTAAATGAAATATTTTATTGCAGTTTCTAATAGTAGATTTCTAACATTCTCCCACTTGACCCGATTATTCATAATATCAAGTGTTGAACATCGTACTATGATAAATTGCTGAGAGTTATGGTGGTTGTGCATTATTAATTCAATGCATTCCCTTCCATATACTATAATACCATTAGTCCATCAATTTACACTCATAATTTATATAAAACAGCATATTGGTCTGCATAATGTCTTATATCATAATGATTAAACATAATACCTTTATAAGACTCTTTCTTGTTTAAAATTACATAGCATACGTACCACCACATTAAAACAAGAGACACATAACTGTATATCAGAAATGCATAAAAGAGCTCAGAATGTCACACATCAATCATTATCAATACAACCAAGACACATTCTTTGAACATGTTCCTCAAATTATTTTGGCTGTAACCCTTTCGTCAAAGGGTCTGCAATTATAAGTTCTGTTCTGGCATGCATGATTGACACTCTTTGTTTATGAACCTCATCTTTCACAACAAGATACTTTAGTTCCGTATGTTTGGCACTTTTAGAGTATTTGTCATTCTTTGAGAAAAATGCTGCTACAAACTTATCACAATAAATTTTCAGTGGCTTGCTAATGGTGTCGACAACCGCAAGTCCTGAAATAAGGTTCCACCACCATAATGCATGAATTGTGGCCTCATAACATGCCACAAATTCTTCCTCCATGGTAGATGAAGCAACAATAGTTTGTTTTACACTTTTCCATGAGATGACACCTTGAGAAAACATAAACAAGTAACCAAAAGTTGATTTTCTAATATTGATGCATCCAGCAAAATCTGAATCGCTATATCCAATTACCTCCAATTCACTAGATCCACTATACATGAGCATGTAATCTTTCGTGCCTCGTAAGTATTTCAAAAATTTCTTTGCAGCTTGCCAATGTTCCCTTCCCGGATTACTTTGATATCTCCCTAACATACGGACTGCAGAACTGATATCCGGTCTAGTACAAATTTGAGCATACACTAGGCTACTAACTACAGATGCATATGGAATTGATTCCATTTCCTTTTGTTTAACATCATTCTTAGGGCATTGTATGAGATTGAATTTATCACCTTTCTGTACATGAACTTCCCCAAACGAACATTTACTCATTCCAAATTTCTCTAGAATCCTTTCGATATATCCTTTCTGAGACAATCCCAATATTATTTGTGATCGATCACGAAATATTATTATTCCAATCACATAGGAAGCCTCTTCCATATCTTTCATTTCAAAGTTCATTGAGAGAAATTTCTTACTCTCGTGCAATATGCTTAAATTATTTGTAGCAAGCAAGATGTCATCAACATAAAGGACTAGATAGATACACCTGCTCGCACTGATCTTTTGGTATAAAAAGTGATCAATCGTATTTTCTTAAAACCAAAAGACGTAATAATGGTATTGAACTTAATATACCATTGTCGGGATGCTTGTTTAAGTCCATATATTGACTTCTTAAGTTTACACACCAATTGTTCTTTACCTTATACAGAAAAACCCTCAGACTGATCCATATAAACTTCATCGTCGAGATCTCCATTCAGAAAGACTGTTTCTGTAACACCCCGTAATTCTGTGACATTAAGATTCTCAAATTAAAGTATAATTAATTTTTAAAAGAAAAATTAAAATTAAAAGATCCATGCAGTTGTTTAATTTAAGTATTGTAACTAACATGAAAAAAAAGAGGTAAGGAGAGAACAATAATTATTATTGTTCTAAGACTTATTAACAAAAGCCTCTGTAGCTCAGTTGGTTAAGGCATTGGATTGGTAGCATGGAGGTCGGGGGTTCGAACCCCGGCGGCGGCATAATTTTTTATCATTGTTTTAGAGAGGGCCAACTAAACATGCAAATATATGTACGTATACAAATTCAAAATTTGAAAGGATAAGAACGTACGTATAAGGAAATAAAGAAAATATATATATATACATATGAGAAATATAAATATATATATATATATACAAAAATATATGTATACGAAAGATAAAATTCAAGATAAGGCTACAGTCAATGAAATATGGCAACATCATTTGAATTTTGAAAATAAAATGAAAGTTGTGCGTATATATATACGCGTAAAATGGTCGTTAGAGGAATTGTATACATATAAGAATATTTCATGTGAATAAAACAGTTAAATAAATTCCAGAAATTCAAAAGTTTGAAAATCAAACTTTTACGCCAAAATAGCTTGTGGGACCCAATGCTGACTCAGCACTGCGTGTATGATAAGGTTTGGCTAGATTCATCTACGTACCTGGACTATTTTCTTAACTAGATTCAATGCTGACTCAGCGCTGCGTGTACGATAAGGTCTTGAGCAGCTATATAAACAGCCCTAGTCTTCATTCTCTTTGCACCAATTCTCTTCTATCCTTATGCTGCTAAGATTCATGGCTTCTTCCCCTCTTCTAAATTTTCTTAAATAAATAAAATGAAATATGATTCAAGACGAGGAGATGCTGCAAAAAGACTTTTAAGGAGGGATTCAAATCAAAGTTTCAAGTGAAGAATTCAAAGGCTAGCTCAAACAAGTTTCAAGCAACGACGCACGAATCATAGCCACGCTTTCCTTCTTTTCTAGATCTATTTTCTGTAAGTTGGTTATTTCTAGATCTAAATATTTTGTTTTATTTGTGACATGAAATTAAAGGAATAAAGGAATATGCCAAATCTCTCTCTCTCTCTCTTCGAATCCGTGTTTATACTCTTGGACTGAATTAAGAACTGTTATGATTCGAGGACAAATAAGACTGTAACCGTGACTATGACTATAGAACTGTGGCCTTTGAAAGCATATGCCTTTGGATTATGACATAAGCCTTTGATTTTGGGACATATAAACATTGCCTATGACAATGACTTAGGACTATGGGAATTATTTTCCCTTTTGGACTATGAACATCGCCTATATTGCCTATGACCATGGACATTACTTATGATTAAAAACATAAGCCTATGAATTGGACATAAACTATTGCTTATGACATAATGAGGACAATTGTGATTTTGACACCCATGATTCATGATTAGGAAAATATTGCTTTAGTTTGGTGATTGTGAAATTGGGTCTAAACCCAATTATTTATTCTACCTGTTCCTTGGTTTTTCTTTGGTTTTAAGACAGTGGGAATTTACCTATTAAGTTAGGTCTACCCACGTTCTTGAACCTATTTTGCCCATTCTTTGGTTTTAAGACAGTGGGAATTTACCTATTTAGTTAGGTCTACCCATATTCTTGAACCTACATTGTTATCCAAACCTTTTTATGCCAATTATTCCTTCTTGTCATTTTGATTCATTCCCTTTTTATCTACGAATCTAGATTTATTTATAATCTAGGTTGAATCACGATTATTCGAACGGTGGGAATGCGATTTGGGGAAAACATGGAAATGAATATGAACGTAATTGTAAACTTGGAAATTGGCATAATTTGGAATATGTATTATGACATGCATATTAAAATGAAAACGGGGAAATTTGACATGGATTAGGGAATATGTGATTTTGACATATTAAATTTAGCGTTAGTAAGTAAGCTAAATTTTAGGCATAAAATGTAAACTAGAAAAATAATTCTAGTTTTGCCATAAATTGTGAATTAGGATGTTAAACCAAGATTGGGTTAATTAAGGTTGATTTGGAATAAGTATATTAGCACAATTTTGAATTTATTCATAATTGTGAGCAATTGTCATGTTTAGAATAAATTATGGTTAGCGACACTAAATTTGGTATAATTTACATACCAAAAAAGTATAAATATGATAAATAAGAGAGAATGGGCCATAATAATAAATGTGACAATGTACATTAAAAGAGTAGTAATGAAATAAGTAAATTAGGAGTAATTTACTTATAGAATTCGTCATAAATGTTAAATTGTTCATTTACCACAAAATATGTAACTTGGTTAAGTTTTGGCCATAAATTATAAACTAGGATATTTAATCTAGTTTCAGCAATGAAATAGGAAATGGCCTAAACTGCATGTTGGGTTAGGACTTGGGCCTAGAATATAAGTATACTAGTAGGCTTGACAAATAAATATAGGCCAAATTTGTCTAAAAAGGGGAAATGGGCTTTTGAAATAAATTGTTAACAATTTATAAACAAAAGAAAAGTATTTTGATAACATCCCTTTTTATAACACATAGACCAGAAGGTTCTAGGGTGACAGAGAGGATAGTGTCTAGGCTTGGGTTTGGAAAATACAAGTTTCCTGCCCTCCCTGGCTATCCCTAACTGATCCGAAGGACGGGATGGTTGTTTTCAAAACCAGATTTGGAAATTAATCAAAAACCCTTTGAACTTAGAAAACATGAATATGCCTAACCCGAGGTTAGACTGAGTTGCGGTGTAAACCTGCCCGGAACCGACCGGCACATCCAGTAACCGCAGCAATATCCGTCTAATGTGAGAGGTTGCAGCTTTAATTTATTAATTAAAGCTAGAACAAGAATGGGAGAGTTAAGTCCATAGGAACACTTAACCGACTTAACAAAGTTAAGCTAGAATGGGAAGGTTAAGTCCATAGGAACACTTAACCAACCTAACACGGTTAAGCTAGAATGGGAAGGTTAAGGAACACTTAACCAACTTAGCACAGTTAAAGCTAGAATGGGAGGGTTAAGTCCATGGGAATACTTAGCCAAATTAACATGTTGACTAGACTAGAAGGTGGGGTTAAGTAGAGTTAATACACTTAGCCAATTTAACATGTTAATTAGACTAGAGGTTGGGGTTAAGTAATACACTTAGCCAAATTAATATGTTAGCTGGACTAGACCATAGGGTTAAGTAAACTTGAACGCTTAACCATCAGAATATGATAAATGAATAGGGTTAAGTAAAAAGCATAAAGGGATAACACTTAACCAGTGTAATAGGATAAGGGAAGAGGGTTAAGATAGCTTGAATCGACTAAAGACACTTAACCAACCCAACCTGGCGAGAAAGAAAACTAAGTAGTAAACCTCAGTTGAAAAAGGGACTAAGTAGTAAAACTTAGTTAAGAAAACAAGGAATTTGGAAACTAAGTGGTAAACCTTAGTTAGTAGAACTAAGTAGTAATTCTTAGTATAACACGAAGGAGCGGACATCCATCTGGTTTTAAGAAGGCTCCAACGAATTGGGTTACGAAGCCCGAGGCTTCGAGGGGACGTGAGGGTACTCTTGGTATCCCTCTGTGAGGCTGCAGATGATCATCCTGGGCTCACAGAGGTTAAGGTCTGCGTTAGAAGAACCGAGGGTATGCCTTGGTTGCAATATATATGTGGCAACCTAAAGACTAGGATGGACCAGCGTGATTCAGCGAGAAGACGGTAGCCCTGTGATAGCAACTCGTCGTCTACCATCCATCTTGAGTCAATCGAGATACGTGAAGCGGAAAGGCGGAGAACTCCAAAAGACCATATACTTGCAATCTAGTTATGGTTGCGGATGGCCATAGGATAGTGGGGCACTGGGGGCCGGCGTATAGTTCTCATTTTACAAGGTGTGCCTTTCATTAGCTGAGGGAGGGGTCAAGTGGGACCATAGCCACTGGAATAAAAACAGACCTTAGCATCTGCATCGGCAGATATCTGAAAGCTCCCGACCGAGTTCTGTATTCCTTGATTTGCCCTGTCACAGGACTCGGATCGCACATTACAGGACATGTGCATCTAGACAAGCGATAACGATTCGCGATACATGCGTGGGGAAGCCTAGGAACATATACCACTCTAGGTAGTGTGTCCTAGACTTGGGGGCATTGTTCGACAGGTAGCGTAATCCCTAGTTGGACTAGGTGGCATAAACCCTGAACTCGAAAAGCGTTTAGCAGATAGCGTAAAACTCTAGTTAAATCTAGAAAGCACTTGATAGAAAACCCTAGATTAGATCTAGGTAATAAATAATAAATGTATGCCTGAAGGCAATGGAAACTACAGGGGTTGGGATCACGTTATCGTTACTAGTTGAACACTAGTTAGGTGGTGTAGAGATATATAAACCAATATAACAAGGAAATAGCGAAGCTGTGAAAGTATTAGAGCGTATCCAGTCATCTTAGCATATCTTGTGACTACCTTGTCTAATCTTGTTGACCCTATCGTCATGGTGTAATCTTGTATTCAGTTAATTCATGTCGTTTTGTTTTTCCATGTTCACATGCTAGAAGTTACTGAACTTACTCAGGCTTTATGTCTGACTCTGTTTTTCTTTCGTCTTCTTTTCTTCCGTTCCCCCCCCCCAAGGTAGTAGAGGAGGGAGTAGTATAGCTCAGGTTAAGTTGGATCGTCACTATTTCCCAGCTTGAAGATTTGTCGAAGTTTTGCTTGGATTCTCTTTTTCAGATGCTATGGCTGGTTCTTGTTACATTGGGGAATATAAATGTATTTTTATGCTTCTTTATTTTGTAAGACAGATGACACTCTGATATTGTAAAGAAATCTTTGTACAAACTATTTTATCAATAAAGCAAAGTTTTATTTTCCGCTGTTTAATTTCTGTCCGTCTTGTAATTTATCTGCATCTTTTACCCTAAATGCTCCACAGAACTTAGTGCATTCCCTTTGTGAGTGACACTAACGGACGTGGGGTGTTACATGTGGTATCAGAGCTGAAGGTTACCGGATCAGATAAAAGATTTGAAAAATTATTTTCAAAACGGTTTTTAAAGAAGCATTTTCAAGAGAAAATATTTGTTTTAAAGACATATTCCCCAAAGCCATACGCACTATCTTCTCTTCCTCTTTTTAAATTCTTGTCTCCTTCTTTCTTGAATCTCTGGGGCTCCTGGCTTTCTGGGAGGTAACCTCATCGAAGGGCAAAGTAGTACCCGGCTTCCATCCATAGCCGTAGTTGTTTCATCTACGGGCAATTTTCTTTCGAAACTTATAGGGTTTTCCGGACAATGGAGGCAGTTTTCGAGAGATTTGTCAACATGACTACACACGGAAGGGGATGAGTAGTTTGGCTAAGGAGCATAACCCTAGGATAAGGAATTCATGGATGTAGACTTAGCACACGAAGGAGGAAGAAATTATAGAACTTAAGACAAGAGGAAGTATTTTTACTAGGGTATTATAGGGCATATACTTAAGGACAAGGGCAAGAACGAGGACAAGATTTTCAGAAGGACAAGTACATGCTTTCGCCACGAAGCGCACCTAGGAGAAAGGTAGTTCGGTTGGAAGAGTCTAGTTTTCTGTTCGTGCTATTTCCTTAAGTTCTAGCGCTTCTCATTTGTTCATATCCACTTCCATAGTTGGGTCTCTGCACCATAGTACTTGTATAGTAGAAAGATCCCACTAGAGTCTCAAATCCAATTGGTGGTCCGACCAGTTTATTTTTTTAGTAGGGATTTGAGAATAGCTATCGAGTTTTCTTATATCATCTCACGTAGATCGTCTAAATTCGGGGAGATATTCCTTGGGTGCTTGTCTGATATTGGTCTAGGCCTTTGGGGCTTGTACTTGAGGAATGTCGAGTTCGGTTTGGATGGTTTGCGGGAGAGATGAATAGTTGTGGTAGGCACCCCAAAGAGCATGTAGTGACCTTTCGACTCTTATAGTTATGGCATGATGGATAAGAGGGAAATCTCTAATCATCTTAGTACGTATACTTGGTACCGTGATTGACATCTGTTTATTTTGGAATTGGAGGTCGGAAACTTCACAATCGTGAAGTTAAATTGGTTAAGATACAGTGGAGTAAAGCTCAAGAAGGCTAGATACTAGCAACATGCCATTTTTCCTTAAGGGTGCATTCTTGATTTCTCTGTTTAGGAGCTTTACGCGTAGTTGTTTCTCTCTTTCCAAAGTATATCCTCTAGGTCGTATCTGCAATCCTTAGGTAGAAGCCAATGGATGTAAACATGTATTTGAAACATGTTATGGTTGAATGGTTGCAAGTGGTTGCAAATGGTTGCTTGTGGATGCATATGCATACGTATTAGGCACTAGATCAAGTTCGGACGCTCTCATATTGCATTTACATATATGCATTTGTTTATAAGTTGAACTTGATATGATATCATATGGACGTTGCATATGGATGTATGGTTGTGCACGCATGTAGTATTTACATGACCAGGGATGCTTGCATACATGATTGGACACATGGCACTAACATGATTTGCATTAAGGAGGTCAACTGAATCAGTAGACCGCCTGATTTTGCATTAGATAGAGACATATACACACACTATGCACATGAACATGAAAGCATTAGAAATCTTTTAAGGACAATGAATGCCTATGATTGAATGGTTGAGTAGATGGGTGATTGGATGGTAGGACACATTCTTCCTAACTTGAAGATTTCGGGGACGAAATCCTTTTAAGTGGGGGAGAATGTAACACCCCGTAATTCTGTGACATTAAGATTCTCAAATTAAAGTATAATTAATTTTTAAAAGAAAAATTAAAATTAAAAGATCCATGCAGTTGTTTAATTTAAGTATTGTAACTAACATGAAAAAAAAGAGGTAAGGAGAGAACAATAATTATTATTGTTCTAAGACTTATTAACAAAAGCCTCTGTAGCTCAGTTGGTTAAGGCATTGGATTGGTAGCATGGAGGTCGGGGGTTCGAACCCCGGCGGCGGCATAATTTTTTATCATTGTTTTAGAGAGGGCCAACTAAACATGCAAATATATGTACGTATACAAATTCAAAATTTGAAAGGATAAGAACGTACGTATAAGGAAATAAAGAAAATATATATATATACATATGAGAAATATAAATATATATATACACAAAAATATATGTATACGAAAGATAAAATTCAAGATAAGGCTACAGTCAATGAAATATGGCAACATCATTTGAATTTTGAAAATAAAATGAAAGTTGTGCGTATATATATACGCGTAAAATGGTCGTTAGAGGAATTGTATACATATAAGAATATTTCATGTGAATAAAACAGTTAAATAAATTCCAGAAATTCAAAAGTTTGAAAATCAAACTTTTACGCCAAAATAGCTTGTGGGACCCAATGCTGACTCAGCACTGCGTGTATGATAAGGTTTGGCTAGATTCATCTACGTACCTGGACTATTTTCTTAACTAGATTCAATGCTGACTCAGCGCTGCGTGTACGATAAGGTCTTGAGCAGCTATATAAACAGCCCTAGTCTTCATTCTCTTTGCACCAATTCTCTTCTATCCTTATGCTGCTAAGATTCATGGCTTCTTCCCCTCTTCTAAATTTTCTTAAATAAATAAAATAAAATATGATTCAAGACGAGGAGATGCTGCTAAAAGACTTTTAAGGAGGGATTCAAATCAAAGTTTCAAGTGAAGAATTCAAAGGCTAGCTCAAACAAGTTTCAAGCAACGACGCACGAATCATAGCCACGCTTTCCTTCTTTTCTAGATCTATTTTCTGTAAGTTGGTTATTTCTAGATCTGAATATTTTGTTTTATTTGTGACATGAAATTAAAGGAATAAAGGAATATGCCAAATCTCTCTCTCTCTTCGAATTCGTGTTTATACTCTTGGACTGAATTAAGAACTGTTATGATTCGAGGACAAATAAGACTGTAACCGTGACTATGACTATAGAACTGTGGCCTTTGAAAGCATATGCCTTTGGACTATGACATAAGCCTTTGATTTTGGGACATATAAACATTGCCTATGACAATGACTTAGGACTATGGGAATTATTTTCCCTTTTGGACTATGAACATCGCCTATATTGCCTATGACCATGGACATTACTTATGACTAAAAACATAAGCCTTTGAATTGGACATAAACTATTGCTTATGACATAATGAGGACAATTGTGATTTTGATACCCATGATTCATGATTAGGAAAATATTGCTTTAGTTTGGTGATTGTGAAATTGGGTCTAAACCCAATTATTTATTCTACCTGTTCCTTGGTTTTTCTTTGGTTTTAAGACAGTGGGAATTTACCTATTAAGTTAGGTCTACCCACGTTCTTGAACCTATTTTGCCCATTCTTTGGTTTTAAGACAGTGGGAATTTACCTATTTAGTTAGGTCTACCCATATTCTTGAACCTACATTGTTATCCAAACCATTTTATGCCAATTATTCCTTCTTGTCATTTTGATTCATTCCCTTTTTATCTACGAATCTAGATTTATTTATAATCTAGGTTGAATCACGATTATTCGAACGGTGGGAATGCGATTTGGGGAAAAACATGGAAATGAATATGAACGTAATTGTAAACTTGGAAATTGGCATAATTTGGAATATGTATTATGACATGCATATTAAAATGAAAACGGGGAAATTTGACATGGATTAGGGAATATGTGATTTTGACATATTAAATTTAGCGTTAGTAAGTAAGCTAAATTTTAGGCATAAAATGTAAACTAGAAAAATAATTCTAGTTTTGCCATAAATTGTGAATTAGGATGTTAAACCAAGATTGGGTTAATTAAGGTTGATTTGGAATAAGTATATTAGCACAATTTTGAATTTATTCATAATTGTGAGCAATTGTCATGTTTAGAATAAATTATGGTTAGCGACACTAAATTTGGTATAATTTACATACCAAAAAAGTATAAATATGATAAATAAGAGAGAATGGGCCATAATAATAAATGTGACAATGTACATTAAAAGAGTAGTAATGAAATAAGTAAATTAGGAGTAATTTACTTATAGAATTCGTCATAAATGTTAAATTGTTCATTTACCACAAAATATGTAACTTGGTTAAGTTTTGGCCATAAATTATAAACTAGGATATTTAATCTAGTTTCGGCAATGAAATAGGAAATGGCCTAAACTGCATGTTGGGTTAGGACTTGGGCCTAGAATATAAGTATATTAGTAGGCTTGACAAATAAATATAGGCCAAATTTGTCTAAAAAGGGGAAATGGGCTTTTGAAATAAATTGTTAACAATTTATAAACAAAAGAAAAGCATTTTGATAACATCCCTTTTTATAACACATAGACCAGAAGGTTCTAGGGTGACAGAGAGGATAGTGTCTAGGCTTGGGTTTGGAAAATACAAGTTTCCTGCCCTCCCTGGCTATCCCTAACTGATCCGAAGGACGGGATGGTTGTTTTCAAAACCAGATTTGGAAATTAATCAAAAACCCTTTGAACTTAGAAAACATGAATATGGCTAACCCGAGGTTAGACTGAGTTGCGGTGTAAACCTGCCCGGAACCGACCGGCACATCCAGTAACCGCAGCAATATCCGTCTAATGTGAGAGGTTGCGGCTTTAATTTATTAATTAAAGCTGGAACAAGAATGGGAGAGTTAAGTCCATAGGAACACTTAACCGACTTAACAAAGTTAAGCTAGAATGGGAAGGTTAAGTCCATAGGAACACTTAACCAACCTTACACGGTTAAGCTAGAATGGGAAGGTTAAGGAACACTTAACCAACTTAGCACAGTTAAAGCTAGAATGGGAGGGTTAAGTCCATGGGAATACTTAGCCAAATTAACATGTTGACTAGACTAGAAGGTGGGGTTAAGTAAAGTTAATACACTTAGCCAATTTAACATGTTAATTAGACTAGAGGTTGGGGTTAAGTAATACACTTAGCCAAATTAATATGTTAGCTGGACTAGACCATAGGGTTAAGTAAACTTGAACGCTTAACCATCAGAATATGATAAATGAATAGGGTTAAGTAAAAAGCATAAAGGGATAACACTTAACCAGTGTAATAGGATAAGGGAAGAGGGTTAAGATAGCTTGAATCGACTAAAGACACTTAACCAACCCAACCTGGCGAGAAAGAAAACTAAGTAGTAAACCTCAGTTGAAAAAGGGACTAAGTAGTAAAACTTAGTTAAGAAAACAAGGAATTTGGAAACTAAGTGGTAAACCTTAGTTAGTAGAACTAAGTAGTAATTCTTAGTATAACACGAAGGAGCGGACATCCATCTGGTTTTAAGAAGGCTCCAACGAATTGGGTTACGAAGCCCGAGGCTTCGAGGGGACGTGAGGGTACTCTTGGTATCCCTCTGTGAGGCTGCAGATGATCATCCTGGGCTCACAGAGGTTAAGGTCTGCGTTAGAAGAACCGAGAGTATGCCTTGGTTGCAATATATATGTGGCAACCTAAAGACTAGGATGGACCAGCGTGATTCGGCGAGAAGACGGTAGCCCTGTGATAGCAACTCGTCGTCTACCATCCATCTTGAGTCAATCGAGATACGTGAAGCGGAAAGGCGGAGAACTCCAAAAGACCATATACTTGCTATCTAGTTATGGTTGCGGATGGCCATAGGATAGTGAGGCACTGGGGGCCGGCGTATAGTTCTCATTTTACAAGGTGTGCCTTTCATTAGCTGAGGGAGGGGTCAAGTGGGACCATAGCCACTGGAATAAAAACAGACCTTAGCATCTGCATCGGCAGATATCTGAAAGCTCCCGACCGAGTTCTGTATTCCTTGATTTGCCCTGTCACAGGACTCGGATCGCACATTACAGGACATGTGCATCTAGACAAGCGATAACGATTCGCGATACATGCGTGGGGAAGCCTAGGAACATATACCACTCTAGGTAGTGTGTCCTAGACTTGGGGGCATTGTTCGACAGGTAGCGTAATCCCTAGTTGGACTAGGTGGCATAAACCCTGAACTCGAAAAGTGTTTAGCAGATAGCGTAAAACTCTAGTTAAATCTAGAAAGCACTTGATAGAAAACCCTAGATTAGATCTAGGTAATAAATAATAAATGTATGCCTGAAGGCAATGGAAACTACAGGGGTTGGGATCACGTTATCGTTACTAGTTGAACACTAGTTAGGTGGTGTAGAGATATATAAACCAATATAACAAGGAAATAGCGAAGCTGTGAAAGTATTAGAGCGTATCCAGTCATCTTAGCATATCTTGTGACTACCTTGTCTAATCTTGTTGACCCTATCGTCATGGTGTAATCTTGTATTCAGTTAATTCATGTCGTTTTGTTTTTCCATGTTCACATGCTAGAAGTTACTGAACTTACTCAGGCTTTATGTCTGACTCTGTTTTTCTTTCGTCTTCTTTTCTTCCGTTCCCCCCCCCCCCCCAAGGTAGTAGAGGAGGGAGTAGTATAGCTCAGGTTAAGTTGGATCGTCACTATTTCCCAGCTTGAAGATTTGTCGAAGTTTTGCTTGGATTCTCTTTTTCTGATGCTATGGCTGGTTCTTGTTACATTGGGGAATATAAATGTATTTTTATGCTTCTTTATTTTGTAAGACAGATGACACTCTGATATTGTAAAGAAATCTTTGTACAAACTATTTTATCAATAAAGAAAAGTTTTATTTTCCGCTGTTTAATTTCTGTCCGTCTTGTAATTTATCTGCATCTTTTACCCTAAATGCTCCACAGAACTTAGTGCATTCCCTTTGTGAGTGACACTAACGGACGTGGGGTGTTACAGTTTCCACATCCATTTGATGTAATTCCAAATCATAATGAGCTGCTAATGTCATTATAATTCTGAGCGAGTCCTTTTTCGAAATAGGAGAAAATGTCTCCTTGTAGCCAACACTATCTTTCTAAGTGTAACCCTTAGCAGCAAGTCTAACTTTATACTGTTCGATATTACCACGAGAGTTGTGTTTGGTTTTAAAAAACCCACTTGCATTCAAATCTTTTGCCCTCATGTGGTAACTCAACGAGATCCCAAACTTCATTATGTTGCATGGATCTCATTTCTTATTTCATGGCATTAATCCATTCCTTTGACTCTTTACTTTATATAGAATGTGAAAACGAAACTGGACCCTTATTAGTTCCTATATCATAATCTGATTGTTGCATATAAACCACGTAATCATTAGAAATAGCTGACCTACGATCTCTTTGAGATCTTCTTAATGCTACTTGTTGTGTTTTATGCATATCAGCATTATGTAAGTCATTTCCTTCAGGAAGTACTTCTTTATTTATATGTTGTTCATCATCATGCTATTCTTCAACAGTTGGAACAACATTTGGAGTAATAGTAAATGGAGGAACTATTCTAGGCAGTGTAAGTTTACCCATGTTTCGTTTATTTCTATTATTTCTCTTCTAGTACTCCCGCTGACTTCACCAATCTCAATGAATCTAGCATTACCAGTTTCTACGATTCTTGGACTATGACTAGGACAATAAAACACATACCCTTTAGATTTTTCAGGATAACCTAAGAAGTACCCACTAATAGTTCGAGAATCTAATTTTTTTTCATGTGAATTATAAATTCTCATTTCTGCTGGACAACCCCAAACATGCAGGTGCCTTAAGCTAGGTTTCCTGTTAGTCCATGGTTCAAAAGGAGTCTTTTGAACAACTTTACTAGGAACCCTATTCAACAAATAATTAGTGGCTTTGAGAGTATACGACCACAAATTCTTAGATAGTGTAGAATCTGACATCATACTCCTAATCATATATATTAACGTCCTATTGCACCTTTCTGCTACACCATTTTGCTATGGTGTACCTGGCATTATGTATTGCGCACATATGTCATGACTTTCGAGAAATTTTTGCAAATGGACATGGACACTGGCCTGACTCATTATGTTTGTCATAACATTCTCCACCTCTATCAGACCTTATAATTTCCCCTTTTTATCTAAATGCATCTCAGTTTCCTTTATAAGCATCTCAAGGACATTCACAGATTGAAATTTTTCATGAAGCAAGTAGACATAACCATAACGGGAAAAATTGTCAATAAAAGTGATGAAATACTTTTCTCCATTAAAGGCTGGAGTGTTCGTAGGTCCGTAAACATCGGCGTTAATTATTTCGTGGAGTGCTTCTAGTAGTTTCTTTCTTATTATGTTTGGTTTGTTTACATTTTATACAATCCACACATAAATGTAAATCACTAAAGTTCAAATGTGACAAAATTTCATTACTTACTAATCTCATCATTCTTTCTTTGGATATGTGACCTAGTCTTTTATGCCATAAGAAAGCAGAATTTTCAATCAATATGCTACATTTGCATCCAACAATATTTACTACGTTCGGCAAGGAATTCACATGATTGTCATTCAGTTTCATTTTATGTAGACCATCAATTATAATACAACATTATCAGTATTTTTACATAAATCAAAACAATCAGATCCAAACATACATTTCAAACCAGAAATATCCAATTTACTTATGGAAATAAGGTTTCTAGATAATGAATGTACATAAAGGGTACTATACAAGTCTAATACATATCCAGTTTCTAGAATTAGACGATAAGTCCCAATGCCTTATATTGTAGATTTCATTTTGTTTCCCATAAAGAGAAAACGTCATTCATTTGGATTTATAGTTCGGATCATAAGAAATCCCTGCACATTATTGGAGATACGTGTTGTAGCACTAGTATCAAGCCACCATGTATTAATAGGAACTTCAACTAAATTTGATTCAAAACATACGAAAGATAGGTGATTACCTTTCTTTTCGAACCAAACTATCCTTTTCGGACAGTCATTTTGATAATGTCCTTTCTTTTTACAGAAATGACATCGAACGTCGTTTTGTTCCTTCTTTTCCTCATCCTTCCCATTCTTAACATGTGCCTTTTTCTTCTTGAAATGACTTGATTTTCCATTCTTTTCTTTACGAGCTTTATTACTCACAAAACTTACCGACTGATTCACTTGACTTTTCAAATGTCCTTCTTCTTGAACAAGTCTACTGGCCAATTCATTAACATTCCGCTTATCCTTTATAGTGTTATAGTTAATTTGAAAAGGTCCATATTCAGAAGTTAGCGAGTTCAGAATAAACTGGACAAGAAAAAAATCCTCTACTGTAAGCCCAAGGGAGTTTAACTTTGCTGCAAGATTAATCATCTCTATTATGTGCTCTTCCATAGTTCGCGACCCATCAAACTTCTTGGTCGTGAGTTATGCCATAAGAGTACCAACGAGTGACTTATCAGCTTGACGAAAACGCTCTTCCACAAACTGTATATATTCCTTAGCACTTTATGTTTGCAGAATTGTTGACTTAATGTTGTTAGCAACAATCATCTTGATAAACATAAGACTTAATCTGTTACTACGTTCCCATGCTTTATGGTGTGATTTTTCTGTTTTAGTACTAGTTGTTGTAAGAGCAAAAAGTTTATCCTCAAGGAGTGCCAAGTCAAGATCTTGAACACCTAAATGGAAATTGACTTGTTCTCTCCAGTCAGAAAAATTAACACCAGTAAACAATGTAACAGATGAAGCATGTGTATTAATGGGAACTACTGCAAATAAAAATTGGAATAACTATAAGCTCATAACTAACGGGATTCAAATATGTACATAACAGTATAATATAACACTCCTTTGGGTAGATACTATCTTATACTTAACATAATTAAATACTAAAACATAAGTGAGTAATAAATATATTCAATTAAATAGAACTGACATCATTGGTTGATCAATATTCATTTAATCAAAATATCTATTAAACTTCATCATGTCAACTAGTCATAAAACAAGACTTTCCTTTGGGTAAGTTCTCAGGTTCTATCATTATTAATGTCAATTTTTTTAATTGGTATAATTATAACTGACAATTTCTATCAATAACCATTATGTCACTTATGCACCAAATGGTTATTCTGATTTTGACAACCTTGCTGATTAACAAAATCATAAATCTCATGTGCATAAATGACTTATTACATATATTTGATTAAACATCATGAGTAAAGCATAGAATAGATCAGTTGCAATCATAGGAAATATTCAGTTATCGGTTTGCTCTGATACCACATGTTAGAATTTTCTTTATTACTCGATTCTTCATGATTAATGATGTATAATTCAATCGAATAACCCTAAGATCATCAATACCGAATATTTCTCAAACAAAAGAGATAAACTTAATATTATCTATTGTTTATGATGACGTACCATGATTAGCGGCGGAAAATGTAATGGTTGTCATATTTTTTCTTTGACTTTTAATGTTTAATCTTCTTCTCAGAGTTCAGTTTCTCTCTCTTACCCTATTTCCTTATGTGTTTCTAGATGGAGAAGAATACAACTCTTTCCTTAGGGAAAGAAAGAACTCAATCCTTTATATAACATTTAACTCTAAATTCAGTATGCCCATCATATACCAATTCAACGCTTAAAATTAATCACAGACCTAACGTTCTAAATATGTACGGTCCATTTATGTCTTAATTAATCGGATCACAATAAAATTAAAAAATGCATAATGAAAAATGAAACGTTCTATTTATGACCCAATTAATAGGGTCACATTAAGATTAGAAACCGTATAACGTTAAAGGTAAATACAACATTTTATTACAGTTTCTAATAATAGATTTCTAACATTATTTATGAATAGTAGTGGTTCATATATCTCTACACACTATGAACAGTGTGCATAATGCATGTGTGTTCGTATCACCATGATGGTTAGATTTACGTTTTTGTTTAATGTGTGAAAATATGTCGGGATCATGAAGCCTTTAGTTATCGGCGATTTGATTGATTCATTAAAGATGATTTATTTTGTTTTCTAAAGTCTTATTGTCGTTTATAAAAAGTGACGAATATTGATAATTATGATGATTTTTTTTTTTCACTATACGAGGTGTTTACAGTCTATGATATGTTATGTTAGTGGCTTATCTTTTCGAGATGTAGAAAAATTATGTTTTCCCTCGTTAGCATGTGATTACTTCTATAACCAACAAATGAAAACTTCTACTACGCCGAATTGCAATTTGCAACATAAACAGAAATAACAACGCCCAAATACATGCAGAACATTACCGAGAAGTATATAGGTTAGCTGAACCCGCAAGTCCTAAATACATGCATCCAGAATGATCCGCGCCCACTCGCAACTAATAATCACCGTCCGATTCTTTTTTCACTCAGCCGTACACCTCATCAGTCTGCAGCCTCTTTCCTCATCTCCATCGCTATATATACCGACCTATCACTCCTCCTTTTTGTTGTATTCCCGACGCGATTATCCAAAACCCTAGTCCCCAAATCTTGAGCGATAAAATCACAATGGCAGGTAGAGGAAAGGCAGTTGGTTCCGCAGCAAACAAGAAGGGCACTTCACGAAGCAGCAAAGCTGGCCTTCAATTCCCGGTTGGAAGAATTGCGCGATTTTTGAAGGCGGGGAAATACGCTGAGAGGGTTGGCGCTGGTGCGCCGGTTTATTTGGCCGCCGTTCTGGAGTACTTAGCCGCTGAGGTATTCCTTATTTCTTTCAGTTTTACATAGAATGATTTTCTATACGATTTCAGATAGGTTGTTAATTTTGCCCCTTTTGTTGTTGAAATGAACGGTTCTACAGAGAGATTATAAAATTTCACCGTGTCGATATTCAATTTTAATTCAATTCTACTATGTTATCTGAATTTATCAGACTGGACAAAGATATTTTTTTATATAACGGTATTTATCGAAGTATACTTTCCACTATTAAGTTTACAAAATAGAAGTGAAGGCTAGTTAAATCAAGTGTACTGCATGTGGTTTTGCCTCATAGGATAATTTGCTAACTCACTGTGCTTTTATACTGATCTGGATAACTCTGAACCAGCTAAAGTGTGAGCAATTATTTGATTGATCTATATTGCTGTAGTTTTGTACTGATTTGAATAAACCTAAACTAAATCAGCCAAAAAATGTGAGCAATCATTCTTAGTCCCTCATATGTTGGCCAATTGGTACTAATTTGAATTGTTGTTATTATGATAGGTTCTGGAGCTTGCTGGAAATGCTGCGAGAGACAACAAGAAGAATAGAATTGTGCCGAGGCACATTCAGTTAGCGGTGAGAAATGATGAGGAGCTATCGAAGCTTCTGGGCACTGTTACCATTGCCAATGGTGGAGTGATGCCAAACATCCATACCCATTTGCTTCCTAAGAAGTCTGGTCCTTCAAAGACTGATGCAGCTGAAGATGAATAAACTAGTCTGGTATTTGGAGTTTCAAACTGTAGTGTATGCTTAGATGACTGATGTGGGTGGCTTAATTGTAATGGAAGGACTTTCTACTCTTGTAGTGTTCTATTTTGCTCTCTTAGTGACTGTTTGCTGGTTTAATCAATTGAAAGAATACAAAGTACTTTTATGATGTCATATTCTATCATTCAATTGGACTGTCATATTCTACTATTTAACAGCTCCTGCATACGAGTTTGTTTACACCACAAATTGTGGTGTTACGGTGACTTCATAATTTGATTGGAAATCATATCGTCTTCTCTGATTTCCATCAATCAACCACAAATTGTGGTGTTACTGTGACACCATTAAATGAACTCTTTTAATTTCTACCAATCACAATCCGAAGTCATGGTGATACCATCAAAATGGTGTCATCAAACTCGGACTCTACTGCACTGGCATTGGAGTTGGATCCTGGGTAACAAATGTCACTGATAAGTTTTTGGTCGGTCATCCACGTGGAATTGAACCAAATATTATGTGTATTTTAAACTAAGTCAATGGGCGAAAGCTGACCTCAAATAAATTTCTAGTTGAAATGAATTTGTTTGATAACAGTGGAACATAGCACGTTAAAGGGTACATATTGTGTGAATCGTAACATAGAATCAGGCAGCGGTTTTCTGGGGCGTCAGTGTTACCTCTTGAAGTAAAAAATATATTAGGAGATGAAAAATATTAAACTGAGTTGGAACTGAGAAAGCAAAATCCAGTCGAATTAATATTAATTTCAGTTGCTGTTAAAGGATGTTATATAAATAATTAATTTATTCAAAAAAAAAAAAAAAGATTTTATTTTGCGATCACACAATTTAAAATGTGCTTTAAAAGAAATATTAATTATCTTATAATGTAAACTAATGCGATTGTATTTTTATTTTTTTGTTATTGTCATGTCTTTGTTTTCTTGCTTGTTAAATTATCTTTATGGTTCTAATTAAACTGAACATTTGATTTAGCTCATTTTTTTTATAAAATATCTAAACTAAGATCATTTCGGAACGTTTAAAATTAACTGGTATAGGCAAATTATCATAAGAACGAACCACGTGAATCACTTAGTAGCTACCGGGGAAATATCTTAGTGCATAACACATGTTCACAACCCATTATCCCAATCATCGCTTAGAGCACTCCAGCAGCGTGGGGAGCAGCTGAAATGGGGAACAAAAGGTTGAAGCCACTGTCCAGCAGTAGCGGGAAGCGCTTGGTGAGGAAAGTGAAATGGCGACGCTCGCCATTTCACAATTTGGAGCGGCGACAGGCAAAAAACCCGTTTAGACCTGAAACGGTTTTCAGAAAACCGTTTAAGGCATTTTCAAGTAAAAAAAAAAAAATTTATCCGAAAATGGGCTTCTGAAAACCGTTTAAAGGCTAAACGGTTTTCAGAAAACCGTTTAGTGTTTAATTTTTTTAAAAAAATATAAAAACGCAGCGTCTCCCCCCTCGGCTGCTGGAACAGCGGGGTGGATCAACGCTCTAAATAAGCGATTCACGCTCAAAAATGAAGAAGCTGCTGGGAGTGCTCTTATAATATACTGCTCCACTACTAGCAGATATTACATTCATTAGGCAATAACAACAACGCACTTCATCGTAAAACATAAAATTTATGCACGGTTTCCAGTAGAAAAACTATTACTTAATTGTTACACAACTTGCATAAAAATTGTCTCTGATTTCATGGTAGTATGAACAATGTTACTGAATACATAAACTAAACACATTACTATGCATAACAACTCAAAGGCTGTTACGATAATGGTAAATTTACCAGTACCATACAAATACCAAGTAATTGATACAAAAAATTGAGCCATTTTGATTTATCAATGTTATCGGTATGGTAACGGTAAATATAGCGGTAAAGAAAAGTCAAAACTAGTGGTAACGGTAAATTAACCAATCATATTAAATTTATTTTTCACTATTAGATCAAACCTTAATCATAGACACTTTTAACGATACGTCGTGGTTTTTAAGAAGATTTTGTAGTATTATTTATAATGATGATTCTTTTTAAGTTTTGTTAGGCTCAAAGTTTAAGATTATAAGGATTAAGAAATACTTAGATGTCAACTAAAACATGTCGTAATACTAGTATAAATATCAGAGTGGTAATAAAAAAACAAGATAATTGCTTCTTCTTTTTTTCTTCAAATTTTAGTGCAACAAAATTTGAATGTTTGTTGTACTGGTAAATTTTTCATTACCAGCCAACGGTATACCAGTTTATCGGTATACCAGTGAATATTTTACGGTTGTTACGATAAATTATCGGTAACTATTTTTGACTTACCAGTAGTACTGGTACGGTAATGATTCTCATGTATCGGTAACAGTTATCATTACTATAACAGCCCTACAAGTACAATCATAAATGCTAGAAGAAGAAATAATTTTCAAACAAATTTTCTACATTCGTACCCTAGACAGATTTCAAATGGTAACGGGGAAAGCCCATCAACTCACGAGAGCTAATCCTCTGTATCCAAAATCACCTATCTTTCTGTATTCAACCAATCAGAATACTTGATTTTTATCTTTTTACAATGAAGTCAAATAGAGAAAGAAGATTTAATTGTAAAAAAAGAAATTCAAAGGGTCTTGATTGGTTGAATATAGATAATGAGGTATTTTGGGTACAGAGGATTTGATTTGTCAACTCAGATCCTATACTTATAAGGGTAAAACTTTTTTAAAAGATAAAGATATTTCAACAGCAATAAATCAAAACAAAAACAAAAAATGAAGGATTTTTCTTTCTTTCAAGAATTCCTCATTAAATAAGAATTAGGGCTGTTATGGTAATGGCAAATTTACCATTACCATACCATTACTGGGAGATCAGTAACGATTAAAATCGGTATACCAGTTTAAACGGTATGGTAACGGTAAATTTACCATTTTTAACGGTAAATTATCGGTAACTTTTCTTCAATACCAGCGGTAACGATAATTTTACCAGTCAATTTAAAACATATAGATATTCATCTGACATGCTTTATAACATGTATTTTGAACCAAATAAATCATTAAATTTAGTTTAATAATAAAGTGAAATAATTTCAAATGCACTTATTTTCTTTTTCATTTATGTTTTCATTAACTAACACTGCATATAGTACAATAAAAATGCACTGTGTACATAAAACATATCAAGATACAAACTCTGATGGACAAACGGTAATTTACCATTACCAGTGTAACGGTTACCAGCTTATCGGTATACCAGTCATCGGTATACCAGTTGATCGGTAAATTGTAGTATGAACAATGTTACTGTATACATAAACTAAACACATTACCATGCATAACAACTTCTCGAAGGTACAATTAGATAGGACTGTTATAATAATTGTAAATTTACCAGTACCATACAAATTCCAAGTAATTGATACAAAAAATTGAGTGATTTTGATTTACTAATGTTATCGGTATGATAACGGTAAATTTACCATTGTTAACGGTAAATAGCGGTAAAGAAAAGTCAAAACCAGTGGTAACGGTAAATTAACTAATCATATTAAATTTATTTTTCGCTATTAGATCAAACCTTAATCATAGACACTTTTAATGATACGTCATGGTTTTAAAGAAGATTCTGTAGTATTATTTATAATGATGATTCTTTTTAAGTCTTGTTAGGCTCAAAGTTTAAAATTATAAATGTTATTATCTTATATTATTGTAAATAAGCTGTGATGGATTAAGAAATACTTACATATCAACTAAAACATGTCGTAATACTAAACATCATAGAGTAGTAATAAAAAACAAGATAGTTATTATTATTTTTTTCAAATTTTGGTGCAACAAAATTTGAATGTTTGTTGTGCTGGTAAAATTCTCATTACCAGCCAATGGTATACTAGTTTATCGGTATACCAATGAATATTTTACAGTTGGTAACGATAAATTATCGGTAACTATTTTTGTCTTACCAGTAGTACTGGTACAGTAATGATTCTCATGTATCGGTAACGGTTATCATTACCATAACAGCCCTACAAGTACAATCATAAATGCTAGAAGAAGAAATAATTTTTAAACAAATTTTCAACATTCGTGCCCTAGACAGATTTCAAATGGTAACGGGGAAAGCCCATCAACTCACGAGAGCTAATCCTCTGTATCCAAAATCACCTATATTTCTGTATTCAACCAATCAGAATACTTGATTTTTATCTTTTTACAATGAAGTCAGATATGGAAATAAGATTTAATTGCAAAAAGAGAAATTCAAAGGGTCTTGATTGGTTGAATATAGTTGATAGGGGATTTTGGGTACAGAGGATTTGATTTGTCAACTCAGATCCTGTACTTATAAGGGTAGAACTTTTTTAAAAGAAAGATATTTCAACATCAATAAATCAAAACAAAAACAAAAAATGAAGGAATTTTTCTTTCTTTCAAGAATTCCTCATTAAATAAGAATTAGGGCTGTTATGGTAATGGTAAATTTACCATTACCATACCATTACTCGCAGATCGGTAACGATTAAAATCGGTATACCAGTTTAAACGGTATGGTAATGGTAAATTTACCATTTTTAACGGTAAATTATTGGTAACTTTTCTTTAATACCAGCGGTAACGATAATTTTACCAGTCAATTTAAAACATATAGAGATTCATCTGACATGCTTTATAACATGTATTTTGAACCAAATAAATCATTAAATTTAGTTTAATACTAAAGTGAAATAATTTCAAATGCACTTATTTTCTTTTTCATTTATGTTTTCATTAACTAACACTTCATATAGTATAATAAAAATGCACTGTGTACATAAAACATATCAAAATACAAACTCTGATGGACAAACGGTAATTTACCATTACCAGTGTAACGGTTACCAGCTTATCGGTATACCAGTCATCGGTATACCAGTTGATCGGTAATGGTAAACAATTTTGACTTACCAGTAAAAACAGTACGGTAACGGTATTTGCCAAACGGTAACGGTAACCATTACCATAACAGCCCTGATAAGAATTGTAAACACCACATCAATTTCACTGATAAGAGCGTGCATTATTCAAAGATTCCATAAAGCATTCAAAGACACTAAAACATGCTGAAGATTGATCAACTGAAATAAATTTGTACCATTTTCTGTTTTTCTAAGACAAAATCGTTGGTGCTCCACCTCATCTACAAAAGCATTTCAGTACTACTTGTACCACTGGGTAATAAATTTAAATTGGTTTAAAATTTCAACTCTAATATCTTTCTAGTGAAAACTATAATAACATTCTACCTACATAAGTAAGACAACAAACCAAACATTATATTTAAGATCATATCATGAAAAAGAGCCGATTCCTAGCAAATCTAATTAGCTGTAATAAAAAGTGGAAACCACAATGTAAATATCAGTACTACTAGCATCCATGATTATAAGAAGAATGGGCAGAGATTAATATTTGACTGTTGTAACGAAAAATACTTCATTTATGATTTATGCGAACAGAGTGGTGCAGATCCTCTAGTCCAAGAATTTTGTGGTCCGTAAGCCAAACTAATTTGATCCGTTGATTTTGATGGGACCCACCTGAAATTGGAGTTACGGGACCACAAAATTTTCGGACCAAGTGATTTTCTTCCCTAACAGAGGTATTGACATGATCAAAGGTGGAAGTATTAAGTATATCTCTAGTAGATTAAATCGTACCAAAATACTGTTTAAAGCCAAAATAACCTGGACATAACATCTACTAAAAGAGTACAAAGTATTATCTAGTTACAGAATACAATGAATTGGGCTTTCAAATGAAGAATGATGTACTATGTGTTAAAGACCCTCAATGTACCTGAAATCGAATGGCATAAGAAAATTTTGTAAATTAACTCATTGGAACAAAAATAGATAAAGAAAGAAAAAAATTGCAAAGCTTATGTAAAGTATAAAAAGAAACACCAACAAAAAATCCTTTAAAAATTTGTACTTTATGGACATGGTTAAATACTTAGCCACCGTTTGATTTCTGAAAGGGCCAAGTAACATTGATGTCCGCGTCCGATGCGTCTAGCATGGGACCTACCACTTTGATCAGTTGAGCTTAACAGTTGGAAACCAAGCTTTGGCGTCGAACGCGAGTCAGACAGCAACAGAAAAATTTGGTAACGGCTCCTTCTTTCGAAGTTATAAAATCAATCCCTTCCCACTCCATTTTCTTCTTTCCAAGTTATAAAATCAATCCCACGCAACATCAATTCTCACAAGTAAGGGTAATCAAGATACGTTCATGGTTCTTCCTGATAACGAAGCATTAAAGTGGTTGCGTTTTGAAATCGAGCTCCGCAAGAAAGCACTCCGATACGGGCAGTTTAAGATGAATCCCCCAAATATCCACCTCAGTATGCACCCCAGTATCCACCACAGTAGTTTGTTTTCTATATTTTATATCTATGTAATTTGTATTCTTTAGTCTATATTCTGCAATTTGAATTCTACAATTTGTATTCTGCAAATCATATCATGCATTCTATTGTGTTCAACAATAAACACACACAAACAATTAAAAATAATATATACAAAAACAATAAAATAATACCTCCGCCCCTTCCAAAATGCCCCTTTCGTAAAAAAAATCACATTCCCAATTCGCAACAATTTCCCTTCAAATACCCCTTTAAAATGACCCATCCAAAGCTCATTCCCGTTCAAAATCAAACGGACCCTTAGGTAATCTTACATCTCAATTGTAGAATCAGTGAAAAAATAGAAATAATAGCTCAAATGAATAACAGTTTTTCATTATTAAATTGGCCTGAATCTATCACAGCATATAGCAACTGAAAATATCAAGTTGCATGTGTAAGTCTATCACAGTGGATAACAACTTTAAGTAATAAATATCAAGTTGCATATGTATCTTAAATATTATGGATGTCCATAGGACTTTGTACTGTTTGCCAACATGTGTATGGTAGAGACTGCAGATCTATTAGCTTACATAACTACCCAAAATAAAATAATAGTCCAGTATCTTTTTTTGCCTCATCACTAAAAATTGAATGCAATACGGGCTCAAATATCAATAATAATAATAATAATAATAATAATAATAATAATAATAATAATATGTATAATTCAGAGCATTACTCATTTAAAAATGCAAAGGTTTATGTTGACGTTAAAAGGTGGTTAATGACATTCAACCCCCAAAGCGTACAATTTGTACACAAACCATAGATAGTTCTCATAATCACAATCACAGAATGTAAGAATAAAGTAAAAATATGGAACACACAATGATTATTATAGTGCTTTGGAATCCGGATCTATGTCCACTTTATAATCCATTGTTCATACAGTTAAATTACAAGATACAATATAATTATTTGAAAGAATGTAAAGAAAGAAGAGCATGATTCTCGTGTATGATTCTCTCTAACTCAGAGTTCTTGTAATTCGAGTCCAACATCACAAAATCCTTACGTATAGGTTAATGGAGAAGAAGAAGATCCAAAAAATCCCTTTTCAAATGCTGGAAATGGGAATGTATAGACGGGTGACCTCTCTGGGTTGGGCCAGCCACATGTCACTCGATCTGAATGATCAGGGAAGGCGACCAAAAGAAGCCACCTAGTGAGAAATATCTTTGGCTAAGTCATGTAGCACATATGTTCTTCGATCTGAAAATCCAGAAGTGAGAATAAGTAGATAATGGACTGAGTGTGTAGGTCTTGGATGCTTGCAGCTTCGGGTCGGTATGCCCGGGGTTGGTATAGCTGATCTGACCTGAACTTAATATTCCATAAAGGTGGAGTGATGGTGCATTCGAGCTGACCCCGGGTCCTTCGAGTCGAAGCGAAGTGCATTGGTGAGATGTATCGAGCTGATCTATTCGACCTGAGATCCCCATGTGTTAATCCAATGCATGCGAGTTGATTTGTTACATCCATCCAATGAGTTCAAGTTTATGCGAGCCTACACTTAGGTCCTGAGTGCTTCCTTTTGTAGCAATCTGTAAAGTGATTGCCTTGTCCAATTGACATAGGCAGAGGATTAACGTATTCAGTCAGCTCTCTGTGTCTAACTCGTTCCTCGATTGAGTCCTGTAGATGCCTATACTCATTGGTGGTATGACCAACTATCTTGTTAAATAGGCGAAACTTTTCGGATTTTGTGCTCATGCTACGTTAGCTCCCTCTTGGTATGCTCTGGGTAGGAAATGCAATCCTTCGTATCCACACTACTAGAATACACGGCTATTCCAACGGCTCAAAGCCGTTGGCGACCGTTGGAAGCTGTTGGAAGAGTTATTGGAATAGAGTTCACGAGTTCCAACGGTTTTCAACGGAAGCAACGGACTTTTTCCAACAGTTTCAAACGGTATTAGACATTGTAAATCATTTAAAAACAATGACCAAACATGGTGACCATTGGCAAAACTGGATTAATATTTTATATATCAGCAAGCTAATAACCTTCCAGCCATCTCATTTCCAATCCAATCCATTTCGAATCCAATTACAATCAATTGCACATATATACAACACATGTATACCAATAACAATATAAACAACCAAAATAAATCAAAGAATCATCAATATAAACAAAACAAACGATCCAAACATCCAAAAACCAACACATACATGTTCATAAACCAAATATATCAAAGTTAAATGTCCACAAACCATCAAAACATATCAAAAGTATCATCCTCACCCACTCCGTGCTAGAGTATACAACATTCAAATAAAATATCATCATCTTCATGTCATAGAAAACATATACCTCAAGCATCGCCTCCGGAATCACCAAACGATGAAGGACAACTATCACGATTGTGCACATACTTTGCAAACTTCTGATTTACCTACTCCATCTGCATAGTTTGAAGACGACTCCGCTCATGTAGATGCTCAATCTTGATTCTAAGCTCTTTAATTTTTTCTTTGTATTGGAACTTCTTAGATTGTCGAGTCTGCAAATAGAATGAATAGCAAAAACGTTACGTCAGCATACAAAATAGCATAACACCATATGTTTAAACGTTAATTTATTGTATGTATGCAAAAAGATTCATTATCGTAGGTTACCGAAGCCACTACTCTCACCGCTAGGTCGTCGAGAGCTAGAAATAATATACCTGCCATATTGATACATATACAATTCATAATAATTATGATATGATTAACTGTTAAACAAGTTATACATGCTACACATTTGTTATGTTGTGTATGTGTTGTGTGTTATATACATATTGTTGTTAAAATTGGATAACTTGGATAAATGCAATATTAAACATAGGTAAATGTAATGTGAATAGTTGTGAGAATTACCCTATTTTACTCGGTCTTCATTGTTTTCTAATTCAGACCCGGTTTCGTGTTCTATGTCGTTTTCCTCTACACTCTCAAACGCATCGACTAACACATTTGTCTCATCATTAAAAGGTCCAAAATCAGTTTGGTCATCTGTAATTGTTATTTCAACATTTTCCTCCAGATCTTGTTGATAGGCTTGTTCATCAGAAATATTCTGTCCATCGAACGTAAATCTTGCCTTGGTTTTAAAAGACTGCATATCAATCTGCTTTATCCCTTTTTAAAGACGGATGGGGGCATAGTAAACTTGTAGCGCTTGTTTGGCTAGTACAAAAGGGTCGTACTTTTGATAGCATGAGGTATGTTTAATTTCTACAAGATTATACTTTAGATGCACGTTAATACCAGAACATGAAACATTGTTGAACCAGTTGCATCTAAATAAATAAACATCCTCTAAGGCCTTGTAAAATATGTCAATTGCAAAATCTGAGTTAACTTGCCATAATAAATCATTTATATGGTTATTGGGATCTTCACTGCGTTTAACAAACACACCAGTATTGTTTGTTAATTTTTTAGCACCGTGTTCTTTGGTGTTGAATTTATACTCATTAACAATAATATTGGATACGTTTTAATTTTTCTTTTCGGTCTAAAGGCCAAATGTTTTAGTCCTTCGTCAAGCACATGATTTGTGGGATCATAAACGTAGTCTCTAAACCAACAACTGAAATCTTTGCTTAAATCGCCACTTGGATATTGTGATTCATAAATACTGCAAACACAAACATTATATGTTATATTATTATTAACATGTGTAACTTAAATTTAACAAAACTTGAAAAAAAATGATTACCTGACAAAAGGAGCAACTTCAGGACAATTAAGAAGAATATATGTTTGTGCTACATGATATTCTTTATCATTAAGCCATATTTACGCACATTTTCCAACATGTCAGCCATGTTGTATAAAAATAGATAATGTTGATTCAGAAGAAGAATCATGTTCAACCTTCTCATCATTACGCGGAACGCTTTCAAATGATAAGTTCACATGATCATTAAAATAATAAGAGAAAAAAAAATTTCTTCTTCGATATATGATTTGCAAATAGAACCTTCAACTTGAGCTTTTTGTCTCGCTTATTTCTTTAAATGATTTAAGTACCTAATAAGAAATAACTCGGTTCAATATTAAGTTATATTTATAATTAAATTAACATTTGAATACTTAGTATAATACTATACCTTTCGAATGGATGCATCCATCCATATTGCACAGGACCTCGAAGACATGATTCCTTTGGAAGATGAACAGGTAAATACTCCATTGCATTAAAGAAACCCGAAGGAAATATTTTCTCCAGTTTGCAGAGAAATACAGGGATTTCTTCTTCAAGTTTAAGTAGACGGTCAACTTTTAACGTAGTTGAACAAAGCTCCTTGTAAATTAAGCAAGTTCTGTCATTACATTCCAAACTTTTCCAAGTAACAATTTTTTGAATGCGATGGGTAACAAATTTTCCATCATTACATGACAATCATGGCTTTTCATTCCGCTCAACCTTCTGTTTTTATAGTCGACACATCTGGGAAGGTAGAGCAAATTCAGTCGGGAAAACGAAATTCTTCCATCCATTTTAACAGTACTTTAACTTGTTTGTTGTCTAGTTCATAGCATGCTTTGGGTGTTTCATTGTTATTGGGCTTCATATAAAGCTCAGGACGATTTCATATGTCCTCTATATCACGTCTAGATTTTAGATCATCCTTAGTCTTGCCCATTACATTCAGAACTACATATTTCCTCTATGTTGCGTTGTTATAGATGATGCATATAACCGTTGAAATCTAGGGGTGATGGGTAAATAATGCATACGCTTGTACGGAACTTCTTTTCCCTTCTTTTTTCTTGGTTTATATCTTTCGTGATTACAATACTTACATTTTCTAAGATTGTTGTCTTCTTTCCAATACAATATGCAACCCTTTAGACATGTATTTATTTTTTGATATGGCAAACCGAAAGATGACATAAGTTTTTTCACTTCATAATAATTTTCGCACATTAAATTATCACATGGCATATGACATTTAGCAGCTAGAACATCAGCCGTAAATCCATCTTCCCTAAATAATTGGGTAGGAAACCATATTGGCGCAAATGAATTTGAACCATAATCGGTATTAAATATTTCAACAGTTTACACCTACTACATGGCCGATGAATTTTTGTACTGTTTCCAATATTACTTATCGCAAATTCAATGAACACTTTTACCCCATTTTCAAAATGTTCACTTATTGCATCCCTAATTTCCCTTCTTTGATACATCCAGCTTCGATCAATAAAGTAATTGACCCTTTTTTCTACTTTAAAACCTATGATGAAGTATAAAATATTAATCATTAATTTTATATGTTGTTTAAATTTTATTTACTGATTTAGTTAACATGTACTATTTTTTTACAAACTTTATTTTAAATAACCACTATTTGTTCATTGACGCTTACCTGTCTTCTTTGATAGTCATTCTTCTTTCCATTACAAACACAATAGTAATCCTATTCCGTAAATCATATCATTTTAAATGATTTCACAAAATTTCGGCAGCATTTCCCCTGTGTTTCTTATATCGTACATACGTGCGTGTACACAAGGAACATAAAGGAAATGCCAATGAAATTTTGTGAATCGTTTAAAGTAATATGATATACGTAATATACTTACTTTATAGTGTTTGTAACTTGTCCAATACAGTGACAAATCCAACAGATGATGTATCAGAGGAACAGAGATGTCTGTTTTGTAGAAAAACGAATATCCATATAACGATCATATACAACACTTGTCAGACGGGGCCAAATAATAACTAAGGGTTTAAATATTTGTCTATATTAAATTTAAATATTCAATTTGTTTATATTTTACCGTTTTATTACATGTGTACTAAATTATATATTTTTGCAATGTACTAAATTATAACTACAACGATTTTTATTAAAATCATTTATACTCAAATCATTTCGCATAAGCACAAAGAAAAAATACGTAAATTCATATTTAAATCAATCATGCACTCGACAAAAAATTCAGATCAAAACCATCAAACAAGGCATCAAAGATGAAAAAAACAACAAAACAATGAAGCTGCAGTTAAATGCATAATAGTATGCATATATTTGAATTTTCCTTGATACATCTGTGCAAGAATAGCAGTCACGCATTTGTGTTGATTTTCGTGCATATACCTGTGCAAGTATTGAATAATTCTTGCATAAAAGTGTGCAAGAATCTGCAGGCTAATTTTTACTTAAGTTTTCTTCATGTAATACATTCATACATGTGTGCAAGTATTTCAAATAATTGAACACATGTATGCAAATTTCAGTCCAGATTTTCAAGTCAAAACAGCTTATGTAATAGTTGCACACATGTATGCAACTTTTGGTAATAGTTGCAAACATGTATGCAACTATTGGTAATAGTTGCACACATGTATGCAACTTTTTTTAAAAATTTCGTGAACTTCCGAGAATATTTCCAGAATTTGGATTATTATTTTTATATATAGTAGCGCATGTTTTTCTGGCCAAAACATGTAAAACATGGAAGTTAAAAAATAGGAGGCGGGTTTACATTTATAACATATGAGGGATATGTGCCTAATATTCATTTATCCAAAACTACAATCACTTAACATAATACATACTTTGTATTTGCATAAATTATACTATTTGCAAACTATATCATACATATACGTTAAATACTAACCAAAACTACCTAAACAATTGCAATATACTAAATTAGAAAATTTTGAAATTACTAATAACTTGATCATTATAGTGATACTAACAACAATTAGAGGATAACATGACATAATATACATACACTAACAAGTAGGGAACAATCATAGTTTAAATTAATCCCTAAACCAAAAACCCTAAATTTTAGATTTGGAGAAATTACCGGATTTGGAGAGGTAGAAGGGTGGAGACGAGCTGGAGATGCTCCTAGATGGCATCGCAGGTGGTCGGCGGCCATTTGGAGGAGGTGGCAGTGGAGTTGGAGGTTGGGAAATTGTGGGTTGGAGAGGAAAAATTGATTTGGAGAAGAGATAATGAAAGCAACTCGCGGGTTCTGGGGATATGCAGGAAATTTTCCAACGGCATCCATCGACCGCCAACGGCTGTATCTCCATCGGTTTCCAACGGCTTCCAATGACTCTTTTATAGCCGTTAGCAGCCGTTGGAAAATAGGTGCTGGAATAGCAGCCTTTTCTAGTAGTTCCAAGTGAATATGCTCTAGCGAAGAACTGAGAGTAGCATATTTCTCGAATTTGGGTCCTCTCCATACCTGAATGTTTCGTTATCCTTTGATGGGGCATTACCTTTGCCTGTATCATTATTTTTTCTAGAATTGGGCAGTTACTGCCCTTAATCATGTTAGCCTCGAGAATGTCCTTCCCGACATTAGCGTCTTCCTCATGCAAGAACTTGTCCACTTCAAAGTAGAATTCACCAAGGTCCCTTGGTAGATCCCGTTGCAGAGAAACTTTGAAATCCGTCTTTTCTAAGATGTTGGATAAAGCTGCCATCAGTACCATGGACGGTTCCAGTCGGTCCACCGATGTCATCGCTACATTAAACCTTTCTAGAAATGAGCGCATAGTCTCTCCGGTGCTCTTCTCAATAGAAGAAAGTGACATGATATTTTTTGATCAAGTAATATGGATACTAAACTGCTCTATGAATCGTGTGACCAATATGTTTTAGCTACCTGATATCCTGTGTGAACGGGCAGCAGTTGACACTACCTACATCAACCTGGGATGCTTCCTATAAATCGACGAATCACGTCGGTGATTCAATTTCTATTTTCTAGAAGTCATTGCCAATTGTCCAATCCAATAGTGGCACCCCTAGTGTGAAGTCCCGAAGTATGTGGAAGCTCATTCATGGCTCCTAGTCTCGGGTTGGTATACGCCAGGTCCGTATAGCCGATCCGACGCGGGACCAATCTGAATTCATGCAGTCTCCGTGCCGCTTCTATCCAAGGTGGCATTGGTTTGAGCTTGTCCAGTGTTTCCATCTAGGGTATTACGAATAGAAGTATCACATTGAATATCATTAGTTTAAGGGAAAATGACCCCTGTTGTGCCCGGATCGGTATGAATTCCTGGCCGAACCGGGGTTTGTGCCGAGCCGAGCGGGTTAGATTCCTTGGTTAATTTGTCATTCGCGTGGGCATTGCAGTCTGGTTCGTGCCTCCATGCCTAAGCCCTAACCTCCTAGCCGTTGAGATTCTTAGAATCTTATGAAGAAAGAGTTCATCATTTCCTCTTGTTTGCAGAGAAACTCATCATGTCGATCCATCCTCGTCCTCAATTCCATGAGCGTGTTATCCATTTCTTCTCTACTCGGGTAGATGGAGAGATCTCTATGAGAGGAAGCCTCCTGACTTGCCTCGTTTCCTGTTCTCGCATTGCTAGTTGCTTGAGTGTGGGAAGAGATTCCATCCTTCTCCAACTTCACCATCTTTAATCCAAAGATAGCCAAATTTCTTTTGAGCTATAAAGTGAATTTGTTACGTGCCCCTTCCTGGCGTGCCAAAGAGTTGACTTCAAAAAGTGGTCACTTAACGTTCAACCTCCAAAGCTTATAATATGTACACAAATCAAATATAATCCTCACAATCACAATCACAAAACGCATGAATAAAGTAAAAAAAAAAAGAACACACAACAATTTTTATTGTGGTTAGGTAATTCGAACCTATGTCCACTTTATAATGTATTGTTCATATTGTTAGATTACAAAATACAATACAATTATTTGAAAGAATGTAGAGAAAGAAGTGTATGATTCTCTCCAACACAAAGTTCTTGTGTAATTCGAGTCTTACAACACAAAATCCTCTATTGTAGGTTAATGGAGAAGAAGATCCAAAAAAACTCCTTTTCCAAATTCTTAAAATGGGTACGGGCGACCTCTCTTGGCCAGTATGCCATGTGGCAGCCATCCCGGGTTGGACCAACTAAGCGTCATTCGATTCGAGTGATTTGGGAAGGCGACCGGACCAAGCCAAATAGTGAGGGATATCTTTGCCTGAGCCGTGCAACACATATGTTCTTCGATCAGGAAATACAGGAGTGGGAATAGTAGATAATAGACCGAGTTTGTAGGTCTTGGATGCTTGCAGGCTTCGGGTCGATATGCCATGGGTCGGCATAGCCGATCCAACCCGAAGTTAATAATACATGAAGGTAGAGTGATGGTGTATTCAAGCTGACACGGGTGTGCCGACCCGGGGTCCTTCGAGTCAAAGTGAAGTGCATTGATGAAATGGATCGAGCCAACCTATTCGACCCAAGAACCTCATGTGTTAATCCAACACATGTGAGTTGATTTGTTAGTTGTTATATCCATCCAACGAATTCAAGTTCATAAAAATATACACACAGGTCCTGAGTGCTTCCTTTCGTAAAAAACCGTAAAGTGACTGCCTTGCCCGAAAAGGCATGTCAACAGTTAGCACTAAATGCAACTATGTAAGTGGAAGCAACTAATATCATCACACAATATGAAACATATTTAAGAAATATTGTTTTGAATCAGATTGTTTATAAACTGTCAAACATGAAGATCTGATAACCAAACAAATGGTAAATTTAGTTTCTATTAATAGGAAAGAAAATGTATTCTCAATTATGAGAAAACTACCAGTGTTGAAATGACATGAGGAAATAGTTTTGCTCCTTGCACCTTATTGTTGATAAGCACATAGAAAGTAATTTTGAACCTATCACAGTTGTAGGTGGTAAATATAAAGTGGCATTCATAATCACAAGAATTCTCATCTTCATAGAAACAACATAACTAAAGTAATCAAACGTAAAAAACGTTAAAGCATGTATAATTCATAATACAAACATATGTACAATAAATACATATGACTGGTAGACCTTATTAGCTCTCTTTCCAGTAGGAGAATCTATAAATTTATCATAATATGGTTTTGTTACGAAAAAATGCATGTGCAACTAAAGCATGATAAATGTGTCGGCCTATTTAATTCAAACATTAGTAATTTGAAAAGACCAAAATAAAGACACAAATATGCTAATAAGATGGCAAAGTTACTTCAATCAGTGGAAAAGGTAATGACGATTCTAACCTAGCAACTATTTGATGATGGAAATAGAAGATGAGGGAAAATGGATAGAAATGGAAATGAATACAACCTGACAAAATAGGCTAAAAGTGAAATATACACAATATTCAGTCATATGTGTGTTGCCAATGGTTATAACCGAGAGGATAAGTCATAATCTTTTCAATGTATTATCTTAAGCTTGAAGCATTGTATGCAACAACATCACTTGATTAGAATGGTAATTAAGATATTTGTTTTTTTTTTTAATTTTTTCATTATATTACTTTGAAACAACTAGTTATACATAGCATGATGAAAATTTTACGTAGACATGAGAAACATCCTTTGTTCACCTAAGAAGCTATAATTTATATCCAAAAATGTATATTCTTTGATTGAATATATAATTGTTAAGTCCCTTGAATATAAGAACGTAAAAGGTTACGACAAAGCGATCAAAACACTTTTGAAAAAAGAAGTAAAAATTGAGAATACATCCATTGTTTTGTACTAATTTGTAGACACTTAGAATAGAAATATACATATATTGTTTATTTTTGTTTTCCTGTTATTTTGAAGTTACTAGCTAGTTATACGTAGAAACCATACCCTAGAATTTGTACAAAATATACCAAAATATAATTTGCTTCCTTACGGAAGCTATAACATTTATGCTAAAAAAATTATTTTATACGGTTGGATATCTAAATGTTAAGGCCTCCTAAATATTAAACATGTAATATAAGAAAAAACTGTGTCTTTTCAAAATTGAATGATCAATCATTGAAGAACGATTAAAACTTTTCTCCCACAAGCAAACCACCTTCTTGTGACCTAAGAATCCATAAATAAAACAACCATTAAGCTCCAATATCGAAGACCCAAGAATAACATTTTTTCATAATTTATGCCCACCAAAACCAAAGACACGTGGCGAATAATAGTCTCCAGTTGATTAGGAACTCACAAAATATTATAATGCATAATAGATTATGAGATTAACAACAAGTACATCAGGCCGCGATTCAATTACTATAAATAGAATACCCAAACGACAAGGCATTTTCTTCAGAATTAATCCATCTGCAATATGAACGATGCGCCATAGACCGAGTTGACGTGGGGGATTGGCTATTCTAGCACACCAACGTCCGAGTGTATGTTTTATAGCATAACAATAATCCAAATATCCAAGTAGAGAAATGTAAAAGGAGAACACATCTTTTTATAGTGGTTCGACACTGACGCATATGTTCACTTTATAGTAATCATTCACTATATAATTGCTGCTTACAAACATTGTACAAGTTCTGACAATTTCTATATGCAAAGTTGAATAATAGAACAACAAATAGTTTATTAATTCTAAACTTTGAATAAAATGTCATTCTTCTTCTTCTTTGAGTCAAACTGTACAAAATGTCCAAGAAATAGCTCCAATGTGCAAAAGTGTGAAATTATGTCCAAGAACATACCAAAAGGCCGAAAGAATGTCCAAAAGTTGAAAACGTTTATGCAACGTTTAGAGGAGGTCCAAGCTATCTCCAATAGTCATGGAGAAGAAGGGGGAAGCAAATTATGATGCTTGAGAGCTCAAAGAAGTCCAAAATACAAAATGAGAACCAACCTAGAGTCAACCCCTTCGAATGCCAAGCTTGGGAGTATTTATAAGTGAGTTTTGAGACCAACAACCTGAATTTCGTATCTCCAGGTGATGCGAAATTCGTATTAATAAAATGAAGCAAAAACCAAGCCAAAGTTGAAAATTCGCATCCCCGACCTGTGAAATTTCGAATCCCAAAAACTACTCAAAAACACATGCGGATCAAGCAAAAATGGGTGATCCATATGGTAAAAAACTTCATGTCACATGATCTGGCAAACATCAGAATTTCGAATCCCTTGCCAGATCATGATTTCACATCATAGAAAATCGCGATGCGCACATGCCAGAAAATCAGATCGGCCCGTGTTGATCCTGAGAGAGGCTATGCAACGGTATAGGATCGTGTAGTATGGAGAATAGGATGTAATGTATATAGTAGAGTAGTAAGCAGTAAATCACACAGTCGATTTATACTGGTTCGGACCACTGTCCTACGTCCAGTCCCAGACTCACTTCTGGAATTTCACTAACACTAAAAACCCTCACTTCACCCGGAGGAATAGGTTCACAATTACCCGAACTGCTGAACGGGATTTCTTGCCTCAACCACTGGAGAGGTCTTTGCTAATACAGAATATTTGTTGACTCTTTTGTGTTCTTGATAACACGGATTGTCTTGAATTAAGTACACCCTTCCTATAGCCTTTCCTTGATGAATATTGTGAAGCTTGTGAAAGTTTAAGGAAGTTGAAGATCTCAAAATATTTGTAAGTAGTAAGCTTTGAGAAATCAGAATTCTTTTAGAATAATAGAAAGTTAGAATAAGAATTAGTGAGTAAAACAATTGTTGAAACCTCTATTTATAATATTCAAAGAATTGCAACCGATCATGAAAGGATTCGATGAAGAGAAGTAAGTATAGAGAGTTGTATCTCTTCCATATAGATGCATCCTTTCAGAAACAGAAGTTTTAATTAAAATTTTCAGAAGTCTCTTTTGATTTGAATTCAAATTCAAAATAGGAAGAGTAGTACGTTTGTCTCCAGAAACAGACGTCTGGTAGAAATATACCAGACGTCTGAAAATTCATACTGAATTTTCTTTATTTCAGCAATCAGACGTCTGGTCTGATTATGTCAGACGTCTGTTCCTGTAGACAGACTACTTCTTGCCTCCTTGTTCATTGATGCTAACATATATTCACATATAAATTCTTTGTGTGTGTGTATAATCATCAGGAAAGACTTTAACATATATTTTCTAAGACTAATCTAGACTCATGCAAATAATATTTCCCTTGAGTTCTTGAATCCGATTGTCAATGAATTTTCATCTCCCTGCAAAACAAAGTTAGTCGATAGCATATGAACATATCTAGTTGTCATAGTCAAAACGCTATACTTAGCGATTTAACATTCTCCCCCTTTTTGACTAATGACAACTAAGTATACTCCCCCTGTCAATATGCATAAATATTATTTTACGTTTTCTCCCCCTTTGGCATTTGACAAAAAGGAACACTTGAAAGGAAATAAACATAACATTTATGGAGTTAAAACAATATAAAAACATACTAGACCAAAACAAACATCATAAACCAACATCACAACCACATAAATGCACATATAAGTGTTTTTGTGCATGAAGTACTAAAATATTACATCCCAAAATATAATAGTTCTAAAGATAAAGATACGATACCCATACCAACATCAAATACCCGGAGATTCTTCGGAGTCATGATCAGCTGGAGAAGCACTACCTTCCGAATCTTCAACTACTTCTTGAGAGCTTGTAGACCATTGAAATGGTGATGACTCTTGAGCTTGTGTTGAAGTAGTCCCGGAACAAGACACAGCATTCCAAATTTGATTTAGAAATTTTTTAATCGAGTCAAACTTCTTAGTAGTCTTTGTTTCAAAAGTGTTAAATTGACGATGAAGTTTTGATTGATTTTGTGAAAGAATGACGAGAGCTTGTTTTGAAGAAACTTCCGGAGAAATAATCTGAATTCCTTCATCGTTCGTAGTTTGTTGACGGTGTGAAGATTCAGAAATAAGCGATTCGGGATTAGTAGCAACATGTTGAGTCCATTCTTCGAAAGATAGATGGTCCAAAGTTGATGGGTTGGGATCAATATTCATCAACTTCAATGTCTTGTATCCAATTTCTTTAATTGTCTTTGTTGGAATAGATTCGGGAATACGAACTTCGATGTGAGAAGAGGTTAAGATTCGAGTAATGTAGGCACCGTAATGCAAAGTCTTATACTTCCTTTTATAGGTGATGTCTAACCATTCATCCATTATTATTTTAGCCCAGTTGATCTGTTTTCGAGAGTAAATGGCATACAATGCCTGAAAATCCCTTTTATAGATCTTCTCATAACTTCCTTTTCGTGGATTTATTGTTCGGATTAAAATACGATTAAGAAGTCTAGCTTGTGGACGAAGATTGGTAGAAGTTAGTTTTCTCATATCAATAAGATCGTCGGAAATAAATTTATGGGACTCTTCATCTCTTTGAGTCCTATTAACTTCTACATCGTCAATATCCAATCCTTGCCAAGCACAATTTAATATTTGTCCCAACCTTTGAAGAGGAAGTACAATCCTTTTTCCACAAACCATTGTCCAAACGCAGTCGGTTGTGTTTTGAGGTTTCATATGGTCAAGATTCATGTTGGCTAAGAACAACTTAACAAGCAAAGGGTAGATTTTGACATTGTTTGTATTATAATCTACCAAAGATTCAAAATGAAAATGTCTAGCGAATTGGAGAAGTCTATAATTAGAAAAGGCATCAAATTTAACGAAAGCACCTTCGAAAAACTTGGAATTCTTCATTGCTTTGTACCTAGTCTTTGCAATGTCTCCATGAAGCCATTTTTGGATTTGATCTTCAGATGGAGGTGGAGCTTCTTGTTCTCTTGTTCGCTTGCCTCTATTACTCATGATTATAGTAGAAAAATTGTTGATTTTGAAGTTGTTTGTAATTGGGGATTTAGGGTTTTTAAAGAGGGTGAAAAGGTGAAAGTAAAAAGTGAAAAGGTAGATGATGGTTATGAGGGGATATATTGATTGGTAACCGACGTGTCGGTTTATTTAAAAAAAAACGTCCTGTCAGTAACTCAGACGTCTGTCTCTTTGGAGGGAGATGTCTGGTTTGAGGATATTTCAAGTCAGCAAGGTTTTAGTTCATTTTTGAACGGTTTCAGACGTCTGATTTTCCAAAAACAGACGTCTGTTTTTTTTATTAACTTTTAGCTACTCGTTCAGAAACAGACGTCTGGTTGAGTAATATGAGACGTCTGTTTTATGTGATTTTTGAGACAGCAAAGAATTAGTTCATTTTAACAGTGTTTCAGACGTCTGAAAATATATGGGCAGTCGTCTGTTTTGGTGGTTAAAATAATTTCATACTTGAATTCAGACGTCTGAATTTATTTTATCAGACGTCTGTTTTGTAACAGATGTATATATATTTGAAAATATTCATTGATAGTAAAAAATACTATAGAGATCGACTTATAAAAAATTTATTACATGATTCAGAAGTAAAATAGAAAATAAAAGATAAAAAATATATATATAAAATAATCAAATATTTAATTATTTAGAAGGCGGAGTTTTCTTCGGTGTTGATGAGCTCTTTCCTTCATTGGCTTGATAGTTTCTATCCCATGAATTCGGATCGAACGACGGTTGTGAGGGTGAGTAAGTATAATATTTTAATGTTGGATTCACCGGGTTATTTGCCGTTCGATAAGAAGCTGATGGATCGATAGGATTGGTTGGTGTTGGTAATGGTGAAATAATATCCTTCTCTTTTGATCCACAAAACTTACATATCATCTTCTCAAGCAGACTTAAACGAGTTGATGTTGCTTTTTGTTCAAAATATAATTCCTTCTGTAGCTTGATTTGTTCTTCTTGGTAGTGATGAAGATCGTCAATTTTGCGTTTCGTATCAGGAGATGAAAATAACGCTCGTTTAGCTTTCTTTGATTCTGGTGTAAACCCAGTATGATAGTTACCCCATCGGTATTGAGGTTCATTTTTAGGTGTAGGTGTGGGAAGAGTAATAGAGTCGGAGGAGCTGCTTGTTGTAAAATGAATACTGATCGATGAATTTGAATTACTTGACGACATAATGGTTATGAATTTTTTGTTTTTAATGCTTCTGTTTTAAGATAGCTTGTTCTTATATGTAGATAGGAAGTTATAGAATGGGTGGTCTGAAAATTTATAACCATAAATATTTTAGAAAAAGAGAAACTTTAGGAAAAGTTAAAAATAGATAAATACTCTTGCAGAGATGTTATAGTTTGTAAAATAATATTTTTAGAAAACTGAAGTTGTTAAGTTATATGTCAGTTAACGAGATAATTCCAAGTTCTCGGCGTAATTTAATGAATGAGTTTTCTAATAAGGGTTTGGTAAAAATATCGGCAATCTGATTATCAGATGGGACATAATCTAAATTTATATTTTCTTTTTCTATATTATCACGAAGGAAATGATGTCGAATGTCTATATGTTTTGTTCTTGAGTGATTTACAGGATTTTTTGATAAATTAATAGCGCTAGTATTGTCACAATATATTGTTGATTTAGATAAATGAATTCCAAAATCTTTAAGTGTTTGTTGCATATAGATTACTTGTGCACATGCCAATGCAGCAGATATATATTCTGCTTCACACGTAGAAAGCGAGACACAGTTTTGCTTTTTACTAAACCAAGATACAAGTGATTTGCCAATGAAATGGCACGTACCACTTGTACTTTTTCTATCCGTCCGTGATCCACCGAAGTCAGCATCACTGTAGAATACTAATTTAAATGGACAACCTTTCGGGTAGAATAGACCAAAATTCTTGGTGTTATTAAGATATCTTAAAATTCGTTTTACTGCTCGTAGATGCGATTCTTTGGGGTCTGATTGAAATCGTGCGCATAAACATACACTCATCATAATATCAGGGTGGCTTGCTGTTAAATAGAGTAGCGAACCTATCATACTTCTATATAATTTTTGGTCAATACTTTTCCCTTTTTCATCTTTATCAAGATGAATTGATGTGCTCATTGGTGTTGGTTTTCCTGAAGTATTATCTAAACCAAACCGTTTAATTAAATTAGTACAATATTTTTCTTGAAAAATAAAAATTCCATTTGAAACTTGTTTAATTTGAAGACCTAAAAAATATGATAATTCACCCATGTGGGACATTTCAAATTCATTAGTCATTATTATAGAAAATTCTTTACATAGATTTTCATTTGTAGAACCGAAAATTATATCATCTACATAAATTTGAACGATTAAAATATCTTTGTTTGTATTTTTAATAAATAGAGTTTGATCAGCTTTTCCAATATTAAAACCAGAATTGATTAAATATTTTTTAAGTCGTTCATACCAAGCACGAGGTGCTTGTTTTAAACCATATAATGCTTTTTTAAGTTTATAAACATAATCTGGGAATTTTTCATGTTTAAAAAGCGGTGGTTGTTCTACGAAAACATTTTCTTTGATAAAACCATTTAAGAAAGCACTTTTAACGTCCATTTGATAAAGTTTAAAATTATGAAAGCTTGCATATGCTAATAAAATACGTATAGCTTCTAATCTAGCTACAGGAGCAAAGGTTTCTTCGTAATCAATCCCTTCTTCTTGATTATATCCTTGAGCAACCAGTCTAGCTTTATTTCTTGTGATATTTCCAAATTCATCTGCTTTGTTTTTGTAAACCCATTTTGTACCAATAACAGATTGATCGATTGGTCGAGGTACTAATTCCCAGACGTCATTTCGTTCAAACTGGTTTAGCTCTTCTTGCATAGCGATAATCCAGTAATCATCCGTAGAAGCTTCTTTCGGATTCTTAGGTTCAATGTTTGAAAGAAAAGCTACGTGACTTATTTGATTTAATTGACTTCTTGTACGAACGTGTGTGTCAATTTCTCCAATAATATTTTGAGTAGGATGATCTTTTAATATTCTTGGAGGTGATCTAATATGCTCTATAGGATTATTATTTTGTTCTATAGAGTCATTATTTGTATTTTCAAAATTATCAGTAATTTCATCATCATCTTTGTTTTTTATATTTATGCTATAATTTTCATCAAAAGAGACGTGTAAAGATTCTTCTATAGTATTAGTACGTTTATTGAAAATTCGATATGCTTTACTATGTTCTGAATATCCAACGAAGATCCCGTGATCAGCTTTTGCATCAAACTTTCCAAGTTGATCTTTAGTATTTAGAATAAAGCATTTAGATCCAAATATCTTAAAGTATGAAATGTTAGGTTTTCTTCCGTTAAAAAGTTCGTAAGGAGTATTTTTAGTTAGAGGTCGAATAGAAATACGATTCAAGACATAACAAGCAGTTGCTACGGCTTCTGCCCAAAATTGTTTAGATAATGTACTACCATTAAGTAAAGTTCTTGCACATTCTTGTAAAGTTCTATTTTTTCTTTCTACTACTCCATTTTGTTGTGGAGTTCTAGGAAAAGAAAAATTATGATTTATTCCTTTCTTTTTACAAAATATTTCAAAAGATTCATTTTCAAATTCTCCACCATGATCACTTCGAATGTTTTTAACTTTTAAATTTTTCGAATTTTGAATCTTTTTAACGAAATCTTTGAAATGATCAAAAGTATCACTTTTATTTTTCAAAAACATAGTCCAAGTATATCTTGAAAAATCATCAATTATAACAAATACATAACGATTATGATTTAATGATTGTATTTGAGTAAGTCCAAACAAGTCCATATGTAAAAGTTCTAATGGCTGTAGGGTTGAAATGACCTTTTTTGATTTAAAAGTAGATTTTGTTAATTTTCCGATCTGACAATCTTCGCACAAGTTTTTTACTTTAAAATTTATTTTGGGTAGACCTCTTACTAATTCATGCTTTGAAAGTTTTTGAATAGTTTTAAAGTTAATATGACAAAAACGTTTATGCCATAATCAAGAATCATTGTTATTAGCAATCAAACACATTTCTTTATTATTATTTACTTTCATATTTAATACGTAAATATTTCTATCTCTATTTCCTTCAAAAATAATATTTTGATTTTTATCAAAAATACTACATTTGTTTTCAGAAAAAGTTATTTTAAAACCTTTATCACATAATTGACTAATGCTTAAAAGATTATGTTTTAAATTTTTTACCAAAGAAACATTAGTAATAAGAGGAATATTTGAAATACCGTAGTTGCACACATCTCCTTTGCCAATAATAAATCCTTTTGAATTATCTCCGAAGGTAACTGAGCCACCATCAAAGTATGATATATTGGTTAACATATTTTTGTCTCCGGTCATGTGTTTTGAGCAACCACTGTCTAATATCCATTTTCTCTTTTTAAGTGATACCTGCAAAAAATATTAATAAGCACATTGGTACCCACTTTTTGATAGGGTCCTAAGAGTTAGATCTTAGGAAGCCAAACCCAACTGGGTTTAGTGTCCCTTTTATATAAATAATTTTTATTATTATGCACAGATTCCATAAATGAGTTAATGTGCTTCTTCCTAATCAGAATATTGTTAGTTTTTGGTATCCATATCTTAATTTTATTAACTGTTTTTGTGGATTTTGGTTTTGTATTCACTTTCTTCTCAAATCTTGTATTTTTCTTTGAAGAAAATTTCAATTCCTTTTTGAATCCTAAACCACTTTTGTTTGAAGAGGGTTGAGAGTTTTCTAAGATTCTTGTTAAATTTTCTCGACCCTTGTTAAAATTTGAAACATTTTTTGAAATGTTTTCTAACTTTGCTTGAATACTTTTATTTTCTAATTCTAGTTCTTTCACTTTATTTTTCAACACATGATTTTCAGAACTAATTTCATCATTCTTCTTCTTTTGAGTTTCAATTTCTTGACTCAAAAGAGAAAGTTGACTATCTGAATTCATAAGAGTTTCTTGAACTTTTTCAAGTTCTTCTTCTAGAATTATTTTTTCATCTTTTAGCATATCTCTTTCGAATTCAGCTTTATTCTGATGTTCACGAGTTTCTTTAATCTTTTTCTTTAGATTCTTTATTAGATTTAAAAGTTCAGTATTAACATCTATTAGTTCTTCATAAGATAATTCACTTACCTCAGATTCTTGTGCCATAAAACACACATTTGCTTGTTCTTTATCACTATCACTATCACTGTCACTGCGTGATGAATCTGAATCTGAGTCTGAGTCGTCCCATGTAACCGAAAAGGCTTTCTTTTTGAATTTGTCTTTCTTGCTTTTATTGAAGTTCTTTTGATTTTCTTTCATTTCTGGACAATCTTTTACCATGTGACCCTTCTTATGACAATTGAAGCATTCTAGTTTCGAAGATGAAGGCTTATTTGAAATATTCTTTTTGAAATTTCCTTTTCTATATTTCAGAAATTTCTTAAAATTTTTGGCAATAAAAGCTAGATCTTCGTCTTCTGATTCAGACTCCTCTTTATCAGCATGAAAGGCCACATTTTTCTTTTCTTGAGCTAGTTCCCTTTTTGCTTGAAGGTTTACTTCATAAGACATAAGATTTCCTATTAGCTCTTCTGGTTTCATTGCTGATAAATCATTTGCTTCTTCAATGGCTAGTACTTTTCTTTCCCAATCGTCAGTTATAGAGTTTAGTACTTTTGAAATGATGTCAAAGTCACTGTATTTTTCTCCAAGTCCTATCAATGCATGTAGGATGTCTTGAAATCTTGAGTACATCTCGTTGATAGTTTCATTTTGCTTCATTTTGAAGTTCTGGAATTGATTTTTGAGCATTGAGATTTTGGTTTGCTTGACTTTGTTTGTTCCTTCATGAATAGTTTTGAGTGTCTCCCATATTTAATAAGCTGATGTACAAATGCTAACACGATTGAATTCATTCCGATCTAGAGCACAATATAGCATGTTCATAGCTTTTGCATTTGCATTGGCTTCATCTTTTTGAACATTTGTCCAAGTTGCATATTCAGTAGTAGGTGCTGTAAATTCCTTTTGAGTTGCATTCCATGCACTAAAACCACTTGCTTGCATATAAATTCTCATTCTAGTAGCCCAGTAATTGTAATGTAATCCGTTAAATAGTGGTGGTCTTTGAGTCTATTGTCCTTCGACAAAAGTAGTTGAGCTAGTACTTGGGTTATTCTCCATTCTATCACAATATCGAATAACGGTGTTACGGTTATAGGATAGCCTTGCTCTGATACCAATTGAGAGAGGCTATGCAACGGTATAGGATCGTGTAGTATGGAGAATAGGATGTAATGTATATAGTAGAGTAGTAAGCAGTAAATCACACAGTCGATTTATACTGGTTCGGACCACTGTCCTACGTCCAGTCTCAGACTCACTTCTGGAATTTCACTAACACTAAAAACCCTCACTTCACCCGGAGGAATAGGTTCACAGTTACCCGAACTGCTGAACGGGATTTCTTGCCTCAACCACTGGAGAGGTCTTTGCTAATACAGAATATTTGTTGACTCTTTTGTGTTCTTGATAACACGGATTGTCTTGAATTAAGTACACCCTTCCTATAGCCTTTCCTTGATGAATATTGTGAAGCTTGTGAAAGTTTAAGGAAGTTGAAGATCTCAAAATATTTGTAAGTAGTAAGCTTTGAGAAATCAGAATTCTTTTAGAATAATAGAAAGTTAGAATAAGAATTAGTGAGTAAAACAATTGTTGAAACCTCTATTTATAATATTCAAAGAATTGCAACCGATCATGAAAGGATTCGATGAAGAGAAGTAAGTATAGAGAGTTGTATCTCTTCCATATAGATGCATCCTTTCAGAAACAGAAGTTTTAATTAAAATTTTCAGAAGTCTCTTTTGATTTGAATTCAAATTCAAAATAGGAAGAGTAGTACGTTTGTCTCCAGAAACAGACGTCTGATAGAAATATACCAGACGTCTGAAAATTCATACTGAATTTTCTTTATTTCAGCAATCAGACGTCTGGTCTGATTATGTCAGACGTCTGTTCCTGTAGACAGACTACTTCTTGCCTCCTTGTTCATTGATGCTAACATATATTCACATATAAATTCTTTGTGTGTGTGTATAATCATCAGGAAAGACTTTAACATATATTTTCTAAGACTAATCTAGACTCATGCAAATAATATTTCCCTTGAGTTCTTGAATCCGATTGTCAATGAATTTTCATCTCCCTGCAAAACAAAGTTAGTCGATAGCATATGAACATATCTAGTTGTCATAGTCAAAACGCTATACTTAGCGATTTAACAGATCCCAGTATTTCGAGTTGCCAAATTTTCGAATCAGCCATCTTGCCAAATTGTCATATCTCGAATCCCTTGTTCGCACTCGTGGCATTTCGTATCCCTCTCGCATTGCTCAGCACATTTCGAGATGCCAAGATTTCTAATCCTGACTTGCCAATTTTCGTATCCCGATGCGGATACTATTTTTTGAGTGTTGAGGCTGATGCGAACATGGAGATTTCACATCCCAGATGTGATACGAAAGTTGGGATGCAAAATTCCATGTTGCCAATCCAAAATTCCAACCTTGACCGGGCCGATGCACGCACAGTGAAAATGATGGTTTTTCAACGCTGATCAACCATTTTCAACATGCCAAATTTGATGATCAACCATTTTTCAATAAGTGATCAACCAAGCATGAACACATGGTTTTTGGTAATTTTCAGGTGTCATCACCTCTTTTGAACGTGCCGCACCAGAAGTGTTCCAAGTTCCACATTTTGATGTCGTGAGTCGCGCAAGGCATTTTTCGTGATCATGCCATGCCAGTCAGTTGTTTTTGAGTGCGCGAAACCAGATTTTAACAAAATTCATATATTTTTCCGCGACGAGTTTTCCTACGTGATCAGACCGACACGCTCAAGGATTTTAGGCTAATCAGACCGAGCCGATCACGTATTTTTACCATGCCGATTTTTCAAGTTTATAAACGACGATTTTATGAATCGACGCTTTTTCCAATTTTTTTGAACACATCGCGATTTCGAACATATCGCTTTGTGTTTCCTGACGACGTTTTCGAAATTTTCGCGCGTTGCTAACCAAAATCTTAACGTGTGACTGCTTTGCCAAAAAAGTGTCAACGGACCAGAATTTGTGATTTAGGTTAAAATCCAAACAATAGATCAACTCCTGAGGCAGCGACTTCTACAAAAGCTAGGGTACCAAAAAAGTGTAATTTGAGTTAAAATCTATCTGATTTTGTTTTGTAAATGGTGAATTTATCAGAAGCTGAAATTTTAAAGAGATGAGGATGAAATATTTTCCAAACGCAAACTAAAATAGGGAAACCAAATCGTAGCGAGACAGCGATGCGTGAATTTTTGTTTTCAGACTTAATTGATTCCATCTCACAGTAGGCAAACTTTTCTACGGTCACTTTGATAATGGTATTCAACTCAGTTAATCAAAGTATTTTAATATCATGGCATTTGATAATCACTACACCATACAGCCAGTTTTGCAACTCCCTAATGCGGAAATTTCGTAATGGCTTTGAACCGTTGCAAAATAGTAACGGGTTTTGACCGTTGTAGAGTGGTTCAATACGGCTTCAGGCCATTCTATATTTTAGAACGAGCTTAATCCGTTCTACAAAACAATACGTAAGCCAATACACCCCCGTAACCCCATAATACGCTTTCATTCTCTTCGCACACGGGAAAAGAAAGAAAAAGAAAAAACGTTTGCGCGCCGTAGATCTGGCATCAAAATCGAAGACGCTTACCTCTCCTGATCGGAAATCGAAGACGCTTGCCTTTCCTGTTCATCTCGTGTTCGATCGTCATTAGCCATCTACCATGGTCAGGTAATCTATTCAAATCATTCCGAGATCTTTAGGATTTATGTAATTTTGTTATTTAGGCCATAATCGGTTCAAATTGGCCTAAATGTATGGATTATTTTGCTTGATTTCTGCTATATAAATTTTACAAAATTTTGCTACATTTTAGGGTTTGTGATTTTTACTACTTGATTATATTATACCATCATGCTTATGAATTAAGATGTTATCAATAAATAAAAATTGTTATTGGGATTTTGATATATGTGCTTTTGTGTGATGTTTGGAATTGATTGTTGAGTTTTATGCATGCCTATTAGAAACCCTAACTCAGATTTATATGTATTTATAAACTAATCTCTGAAATTAGAAATCTATAACGTCATTTAAGTGCATCCCTGATTTGCTATGAATTCCTATCTGTTGTATTGCATCTTTGTTCAGACTCAATTCCCTATGCCATGCTTTGTTTGCCTGTGTTTGCATATGTACATGCTGCCTTGAGTGTGATGAGTATCCATGATTGTATGTTTGATCGATGCTTTGCTAACAGTCTAAATTGAGGAGCCAATAACTGAAACCAATTGGTAATATTCTAGTTTGGGTTGTTTCATAATTGGTTGTTGATGCTCCATTGTCGTATATTCTGACTTTTTTTTTGAATTGAAAATTTACGATACATATCATTATTATTGTCATTTTCTTTTATAGTAAAAATATATAAAATGAAATGAATTGAATTAAGTACATGTTTTACATTGTTATTTCTTGATCGTGATGACAAAAGATAGCTTCGGTATTTCACTCGTCGCCGCTCACAGCATTCATACCTCTTGTGGAATGTTGAGGAGGAGCTTGTGAATCTTCTAAATTAGGAGGCGGTGTCCAATTATAGGTAAGTAGGAGAGTGTACAGTGTCCAAGTTTAAGAAGACAAACAAACAACTATTTTCTAGGTAGGTATGGTTTTCAATTATTTAGGATACACAAGTGGGTTTGTTTTAGTAAATAGTCCACTGGATAATGAAAGGGTATCAAAAACCCGTTCCTGTAACGACAGGACATTTTTTTAGTATTTTGATTTGTTCAGATATATCAGTTAGTCCTAGCTAGAGGTTCTGTCAAAGCGAGTGCATGTGCACTAGTTCTTTCCATTCACATAAGAGTTGCCTAAAATTTTACCTTCTTCGTACCATACTTGTTAGAAGTAGTTTTTTAGCTGGTAGACAGCCTAGACTTTCTGTTTCATATCTGTCATATTTACAATCTTATCCCGTAAATAATTATGTGTGTAACAATAAATAAACAAGTTGATTCAAAATATTATTAAAACGATCAAGGTTTTATACTAGTTGTACCAAACAGAGAATTTATACCTATGTAGAATACAATGACCCCAATGATCCACATGTGGTAAAAAAACAATTTACAATAATATAATTGCATTGTTAATATTAAGTTGGTTTATATCAGCATTAGTGAGTAGTTCATCTATCACGATGCATTGGAGAATGAAATCAATATAATCTGGCCTAGATGTGGAAAATTAGAAGGTGGAGAAGACAGATATGATCCGCTGTATGATCCGTTGGATGTTGAATGTACATAGAGTGGTGAATACGGGTGCCCTAAAGCTGGGTCTAGGGGGTTGCACATTGTAGGGTACATAAGGGTAAGGGTATGGCGGCTGACTTGGAACAGATGCTGAGGGCGTTTCGTAGAATTAACTAAAATGTTGTGTTGTCATTTGAGGATTATACGTGCCCTGTTTGATAGTAAGCACAATATTTATCCTAAAATGTCAAACACATTGCAATAGAAACAAACAAAATACAAGAAGTTTTGAAGAGTGCAACCTTCTTACATCTCAAAATTAGCATATTTTTCATTAAAAACTATATAAAATATAACTATATCATTAACTTAAAACAAAAGAATGTTAAGAAAGTGAAGATATTTAAACTTTTGATTATCCATGGAAGATGAAAATAGGGAGCTCTCACTAATGTACATAAAAAAAGGATCGTTGGACTAGTGCTTATCTATTTGAAAGCACAAGACCCTTCTTCCAGGTTATTCTATTCAGTAGAATCCATTTAAAGGGGAAATAGAATAACTGCTTTAAATTTAAGATAGATAACCATGCAAGGAAAATAAACAAGAAATGAACTTAGCATTATACAAATAAAAATGAGGCTTGCCTGTTGGTATCCATAATCACTTGGGTAGGCCATATACTTGCAACTTAAGCAGTCAAATTCGTTAGAGAAATGCAAAATTTGTAAGTTGCCATGTGCAATTTTTAAAACTTAGAAATACAAAACCTGCACTTTGTTTGTATTTCGCACTTCATAAGGATTTTACCGTTATTTAAAAGTACAAGTTGAAAAGTGAACTCACCCATAAGGAGCACTATATTGCAGTTGGCTCGCATCCCATTTATGTATGGGTTTGGGTCAGACATAGCTCGCTTAGCAAATCCAGGATCACAAAATGTCACCAAATTCATTTGCCTTTCCTCATACTCATCTAAATTTAGCAATTTTCCATGTCGGATTGGGAATTTTAAACATTCAATTTTAAAATGAGTCCTACTGTATACATTTCAATAGCTAGCATCATGTATTCAATTTTAAATATGTAATAACATCATTTTAGTCCCTTTCACTATTATCTAATATAAAATAAAATAAAAATGATTGGCGATTAGATGATTCGCTATTATCTAATGATTTGCCATTATGATTCACTATTATCTAATGTATCATTTTAAATATGTTTACATTGAGAAATGATTCGCTGTTATCTAATGTATTCAGTTTTAAAAATGATTATCTAATAACATCAGTTTTATGTATTCATATGTAATATGAAAAATTCATATTAATGTGTAATACTAATATAACAATCGGAAATATAATTTACAGCAAACTTTGTTCAAAACCGACAACGTAGAAATCTGTCCATGTCCATTTCTCTTTTGAGGCACATATTTGCTTATGCATGTTTATTAAAGTAGGAGCTAAAGCTACAGTTCGTAAACGGTGAGACCATCTTCAATGCAGTTGCCAATGAAAACTAAAGAACCCACAATGTAAAGGTGTGCATGCATTATAAGAAACACTAAGAATTCAATTTTGGTAAAAACTTGAAGCATATTTTGTCATATTACATTAACAAAAGTGAAAAATTCATTCTATCTTAATAGCTTTTTACCAACCATAATTTTGAGTGTATAATTATTGTAAAGACTTTTGTGTTCGTATGTGTATTATATACCTTATATATAGTATAATCCTATGATGTCATATTCAATACCTAGTTGCCCTAATCCAATGATAATTTGTAGTGTCACGGCTGATATTATTTGCACATCATGGAAGCTATAATCCTAAAGCAAGATGTCGTGTAACAAATTATTATATGTGAGAATAAACTATATATGCATCTACACATGACAAATGCATACATTGTAATATGAAAAATGGACATTGTCAATTGAGATATGAAAGAAAAAAAAACTTGCATGAATTTGTTTCTCTCCTTGATTGTTCACTTTATATTACTGCAGGAATTAATTGCTTTTTGTTGAACTTGCATGTTGCTTTTTTCCTTTTGTATTGCATCTTGTTGCACCATGTCTATGTGTTAGCTGCATTAGTACCTTTAAACCCTATCAGGTTGCACCAATGCTGCTTTTATTTCCGAGGGCGTGGTAACCTTGATTTCGACTGTGAAGTTCAGTATACACAAGAAATTAATTCTCAGTTTACATCAGTTTTGTTATTTCACATCACCAGTACATGATAGCATAGTTTGGCAATGATGTTTTTCGTTTGCAAGACGATGAAAGTATGTGTGTGTGTGTGTGTGTGTGTGTACATAGAGTGAATTGATAATTAAGCGTACCTTCTAGTACTATTAATTAGTCCTTTTCACCTTCTTGCCAATTAACCATGCAAAGCACCATGTATTTATAGTCTAAAATTTGATGGTTTACCATGAAGTTTTTTTTTCCAAGATAAGAGAATGTATTTGTGGCAGTGGTGCAGACTCATAACATTTATTTATTTTACCTGCCAATCCCCTGAATTTCAACTATGGATCAGGGTATAATTGTGTAAAAAGAAAAGGTTTCATTCAATGTCTTAACATACATTCGCTATACAAAGTTTAAATTTTTTATTCAATCAATAATGCTTTGACCCATTTCACGTTAAAAAGATATAAAATGATATAAGTTTGGTTCTAAATGAATATATATTGATTAGCAGTGCTTACATACTAGTGAGAAATTAAGAATATACATTTAACATTTTCGATTCTCTAGTTTGTTAGGTCAAATATTTGACTTTAGTGTATACACTATATAGTGAAGTTTCCTTGCTTGCTGAGTTTCAAATTGAAACTTTCAATCATCATTTTCATCTTCAGCTTGGGGCTTGAATTTTTCTTACCGGTTTTCTTATGTGTTGAGTTGCTGGTTTAAGCTTGCTGGGTGATTGGTTTATGGTTTAAGCTTGCTGAGTGATCATTGGTAAAGTATGTATTGTGTAGTGCTGGGTTGTTTGTTGATTTGTATGATGTAATTGTTGAATTTGTCTTTAATTTATTGTGGCTTATTAACTATGTAAGGTAGTAAATGTATGTATTGTAATGTAGTAAGTTGTTGGATGCTTGCTAGTTAGTTTGTAACGGATGTCTGCATGCCTTGTTCACTAAAAAATAAATGATAATAATTATAATAATGATAGTATAAGGGACTGGTACGTATAAAAATTAGTGGGTTATGTGCGCTTAGTAGTATTTATTTCATTATGTAATAATTTATTCTCACATGCAATTATTAACTTTGTTTTTTGTGTGTGATTGAATTTGATTGTGCTTTTTTCTAGAACCTGCATTTTTATTTATAATTACATATTTTATTCATTATTTTCAGTTTTGTTTCTGGTAATAGAAAGAAAACAATTAGGGGAAGACATGTTATGTTAGAATAACATAAGCCTAAAGCTTAGCTGAACTAATCTAATCATATCTTTTGAACGGTTTATCGGATTACGATGATTTTACCCATTCCGGAAAGCTAAAAGCATAAGCTATAACTTTTATTTAGTGTATTTCATGAAATTATTTCTTGGTCCTTTTATTCACAATGGAAACTGTTTGATGTTTTGAATTACACTAACATATTTTTATCTTCATCATTTACAGATTTTTTTTGATGTAGAGTCCGATGCAAAAGCGCTTTATTTTAAAAAAAATGTGCGAGTCGGTAGGAGATACAAAAGCGAATTGAGGATAGGTACAAATTTGATAATGATGAATATCGGAGGAAAAATTGTCCTCTAAAAGTTAGCCTAGAAGATTGGGACGGATTCTTGAAAAAAGAAGAAAAATCCGGTGCATGTGAAAGAAGAGATCTAGGCCAAAAAAAAAAAAAAGATCATTGTACAATTACATCACAGTGGTCGTAGAAGTCATGCCGTCGTAGAACATAGCATGGCACATTCTTGTCTCTATATTATGTTGCTGTACATATTGGATAGCTCTTTAGATGGAGGATTAGGTATGAGCAATTACAGTCTTTTAGATGTATTTTCGTATTTTAGATTCATGCACTTATGATAATGATGAATGATGCTTGTAGCCTGTAGTTATTACAGTCTTTTAAATTTATTCATGTAGAAACATTGAAGTTGATTCCAAGTGAATCCATCTGACACGTTGTTAGATAAGGAGTAAAATTGCCAAGAAAAAGGAGTTTAACAAACATAAATTCCAACGTACTTATCTTAGCCCTTAAAGTTTTGACTTCAGCCTTTACTGCTCTGTTTTCCAAGGAATATTAATTATGCTATTGGTTTATACACGCTAGATGCTTCAATGAAGTTGAGTTCTCAAGTCATAATTGCAACGACTGCAATTGAAAATTAAAATAATGTTAGTATTTATGTGTAAATGGCTTGTCAAAAGATAGAACAATAAAATGTTTAGTCCAGTGCCTCAAGCTCATTTAAATGTGCTTGTTTTCTTCTTCGAGAATGCCTAGTCGACTCTTTATTTGAAAGCATCCTACTTTGGAATAGGGAAATTCTAGTCGGATGATATTCCAAACATTTTATCTTTAAATGATAGTTTGAGAGAAGGTTAGTCTTCTAGTGGACATGTCAGTAACACACTGGATATGTCAACTATTTTATAAACTACATTTTCTACTATTGATATACATCATGTTCGAGTCACGAATCCATGTATGTCAGGAGTGGTAGATTTGGAAAACATGTAAAGTTAAAACTGTTAAAACATCAAGGTAGTGGTAGTCTAGTTAGTTTAAAGACTTACATAGCTTTATGACAGTAAGTGAAAGAAAGTAAGGTACAATTTCAATAAAGAATTCGGTTTTTGCATTTGAGCATATTTGGACATTCAAAGTAAGGTACAGTTTCAATAAAGAAAATAAGGTACAGTTTCAATAAAGAATTCGGATTTTGCATTTGAGCCTATTTGGACATTCAAAGTAAGGTATAGTTTCAATAATGAATTCGGTTTTAACTTAACTTGATCTTATAGTTAACTTGATCTTAAGTTAACTTGATCTTATAGTATTTGGATTAGAAAGTTTTAAGTAAACTTGATATTATAGTTGTGTGCACGCTAGTATATTTTTGTGATTGGTAGTCTCAGATGAAATTCTAAGCATGTTCATGGTTGTCATATTCAATGCTTGCTTTTGGTTAAGACACTTGGTCATATAAGATAACAAAGCAACCTTCAAGACATAATTCAAAATTCAACAAGCGCTGTTAGGTTTTGTTCTTTATTTCTTTTTTCAAACATATGAATATAATGATCTGCCATTGTCTTCAGTCTTCACAGGCCTATGTTTGACTTGCTGTTAATGATCTGCCTTTTCTTTTTTCTTACTACATGTATACTTCTATTTTTCCATTTTACTGTGTAGGATTTTATCAAAAAAATTGTTTGGTATCTAATTGTACATTTGGGTATAGAGGTGGACTTGTTCAGGAGTTTAAAATGGTGAAAAGTGGGAAATAAACAGAAGTGTTGTTGTGAATTCCTAGTCTACTAGCTGCTTTTTTGGGTTTCTTGAAAAATAGATTTTTTATGGCAATGTTAAAAATAAAAGGCAATGGTAGATATTATGATCTTTTTTTAGTAGATAAATAAATGTAGGGAGAGAGTATGAATTTTTATTTGCTTAAACCGATTTTTTAACATTTTGAATCATAGACAACCATTACATTTTTTGTCCTGTATAAATAAATGGTGAAGGAGGAGTGTGTGAGATGGAAACGGGGAGAGGGGACAGGCTGAGGGAATGCTAATTTACAGGAATGTTGAGCTTGGATGGTTAATTGGAATTTCTGAAGAAGAAAAATTTAGCTGTTATAGCGAGACTTTTTTCTTTTCTTTCAACAATATTAATAATAAAATGGAGCTTCCCTGCAATTCAGTTTTTGTTTTATTTTACTGTGGCTTTGAACTTATTTTTTTCAAATATACTAAGAATCTATTTTGATTGACTAAATTACGAGATAATGGTAATCGTTCTTTTTATCCAAATTATAAGATAATTGCTCTATACAAATAATGCTTCGATGGGCATCCCCATAAAATCGTTCAGTATTGAGCATCTAATTTACTTATTTCCGGGAACTGTTAATCTGCAATTATAAGGGTAACATAAGTCAACCTGATTGCATAATTCTTATGGATTCTCAAGTCTGGCTCAATTGATTCATCCATATTTATCATTTATTTTGAAGAAAAGGAGCTAATGCATAAGAGGAGAAGGCATCATCAATTTTTAAATTTTCATTGGACTAAATGAAACTTCCACGTTGATATTTTACAGTTTCCGCATGTATTATTATTAGGTATATTTTTTTCAGTCCAGAAATCTATGTTAAAGAACGCAATGCTCTTCAACTATTACATTTTTTGAGTTTAGCGATGATGAACTATATTTCTGCTTTTAGCCATGTCATTTTCCGGTACAACCATTGAATCAAAGCTTTTTAGGTCTCATTTTAGTAAAATCAACGTAAAACGGTCAAATGAACTAGTTTTTCCTTAAACTAAATCAATAAAATTAGGGTAAAAGCCAAACTATAAAGTTTAAGTGATCAATATGAGTTTGAAGTACATAGTACTCAGGAGATCTATGCTGCACGAATCATAATTTTCTTTGGTTTTGTTTTACAATATTATCCAATATAATTTTTTTCTATACAAATGACGTTATATGAGAGTAATATAACATTAAATATTTTATTTTATATTCAATGATATTTTTTGCGCCCTTGCTTTTTTCCATTGTGTTTCTTATTTATTTCCGTTATCCTTTTTTTGGGTATCAACAGCTATAGTATTGCTACCCGCTTTAATTGCACATGCAGTAACGTAGCTTAAGAAAGTAATATGTAATTCCATTTTGGAATTGTTGATAGGCTAAAATCTTCATGATAGTTGTAACATAGCTAGATGAGCATAGTCAGTTTCTATTAATCATACAAAAAAATATACCTAATAGTACGTCCAAAACTGAAACCATACTTTAATTTCTGGACTGTACACATTAAGAACAAACACGATCAAATGAATTTTGATTCTAACTCAGACTGGCTATAAAATGTTTACTTAAAATATACTGCAGCTGATACACATAATTAAAAGCTTCGAGAAAAATAAAAAGAGGTCTTAGTTTTGTGAAAACTGAGCTATGTGGTTATACAAACCATGTTTTCCTAGTAGTTTTCTGGACAGAATAAGTACTCAGCTAAATTGTTATATGACTATTGGAAATTGGACATAGATGGGACACTGAAATTGCCGACAATCTCATATTCGAGAATTATTTTTTCATATGATTGTTAAGCAGAAGATAACTCATTAGTGCATGTTACTTGTGGGCGCTTCTAACTCATATAACAATTGCAAATATAAACTCTATCTAATACAATTTTTTGTTTGTTTGAAGGTTTACACAATGTTAAGCAGAAGATGCTTCCAAGCTTATGGCTGCACTAGATTATGCCTTGTTATGTGCTTTTGTTCTTGTGAAAAATATTATTCGTAATAGTTAATTGTGCGGCACGATTTTCATTTTAGGGTGAAACATCAATGCAACAATATAATATGTATATGAACAATTAATGTTGTATTATTATTGTGGTGAAGTTGAAATATTATCGATGTTGTAAGAACTTTTAAGTTTGTAATATATATATATATATATATATATATATATATATATATATATATATATATATATATATTGTTGAAGTTCAAAAGTCTGTTGTTAAATTTGGTTTTTTATGTTGAATATATTGGAAATATTCAATTTATTGATATTTTTTTGTAGTACTATGTCAAATCTATAAACTTTTGTATTAAATAGAAGGTACCAAAGAAGAGAGAAAATGCAGATTTTTTCTGAAATATTATCAATTAGCAACGGCTAAAAGCCGTTGCTAAATCTACAATAGCAACGGACTGAAGCCGTTGCAATGATAACAATTGCAACGAGCAAAGGCCGTTGCAAAATACATGTTTTGCAACGGCCATAAGCCGTTGCAAAATTTTAGCCACCCCAGATTTTGCAACGGCTTATAGCCGTAGCAAAATCAATTTGCGACGGCCTTAAACCGTTGCAAAATGGCGTTTATGGTGTAGTGAATGTTGTAAAAATTTGGTTAGTCCGATTAAACTGATAATAAAAAAAAATCTAAATTAATTTCAAATCAATTTAGTTTGAGTCAACATTTTAGAATAGATACATTTGGTAAGTAAACTCGATACTAATCAAATATATTTCATCGTTAAGTAGTTGAGTCAGAAAAGCGGTTGAATGAAAAATGGAGTTTGATGATGCTAGAAGTTACCTAATGGATTCAAAATGTGATTTCTAGTGAAGGAGTTGCAATGTTTTTAGTTAAATTGAATTTTATATAGTTAATTAATCATTTGTTTTTATTGTGTAGTATATGTTTAAAAATTGCGAGTAAATAAAGATTGGTTTGATTTCGTTTGAATATGCTAATATAGTTCCGAGTTAAATACATACAGAGAAACAGATCAAGGCTACTAATGACTGTCACATAACCAAGTGGTTTAATATTAGAAGTCCTACCTCCTAATCACTTAAAATTTCAACTGTGTATGGATTAGTTGCAGGGAATTGACATAGTCTATCATTGTTAAACGATCATAATTGATTCAGTATTGTACAAGAACTTTATGCTATGGTGATTTGTTGCAGGAACCGCAGTTTTGAAAACGTGAGCGGGTGTCTTATTTGTTTTCCCATTTGTGCACTCGGCAAGTTGACTCAATCTATCTTCGAATGCGTTTGTCGCTGACACGTATACAAGCTGATAGAATTACTTTTGTTCAGTAGAAATTCTACACACAAAATTATAAAAACTTCTTCCTTTTTGAGCTTCCACCAAAGATGTGAGAAAAAGAATCCAAAAGAATCGTGAAGATCTGGACAAAAATAGAATCAGAAGATTCGTTGCTAAAGGAAAAGTGAAAATTATAACGAATTTTTTTGAAGAATAATACATGTTATAGATTGAAACAAAATAAGCATAATAATATAAAATATACTTAAAAAGGGGTATTAAACCATGCAAGGGTTGGCAATTAGTATTGAAAAATGGTATGTCAAACCAAACCAAGCCAAAACGATAGGCTTCAGGTTAGGTTTGGATGATGAAAAATACAACAAAGACCTAATCAAACCCGATCCAAACTTATCCAACCCGAAAGACCCAATCCAAAAGCATTGAATAACATATACTTTTCTATCCAGTCGAATTTGAATAAAATCAAAGTTCGGACCGGGTCAGGTTTAAATTTTAAAATGGATAGTTTAAACCCAAAAAAACCTGACTCGTTTTGTAACAACCCTAATTTTGAGTATGCAATGGTTAATTAACAAATTGATAAATTAAATAATAAGTTAATTTCTTTTGGGAATTTAACAACGGGGATCGCGCCATTGAGTTCATTACATTTTTTGGTTTAGATGCATATTTGGTTTGCGAAACGAAAGAGCTATGGCGCTTTGAAGTCCGAAATTAACATAAGAATTTAAATAGAAAAAAGAAAGGACCGTTGCATGGGATGACCCACCAACAACCGGGTCAACTCATAGGTATATTTGTGATATAAATACATCCACATTTGATATTTTCTTTATGGATTTCTCAATATTTTAGTCTATACATAGTGTATGTTAATAAACTAAAAGAGATATATGCTTATTCCCTTTTATATGTTATTTTATATTGACAACTATTTGGAAATAAAATTTGACAAAGTCAGTCAAATTAAGGCCTTCATGGTTAATTTTTGCATAAAAATTTGGTTAAACCTAAATTTCTTAATTTCTTTTTATGTAATTAACAATTTTCAACCATCCTTACTTCTGCATATGTCAGTATCAGATATCCAAAAATGATTTCAATTGTTAGTTATTATTATGTAACGTTGTTTTTCGTATTGCTTAGTGCCTTTTATAAATACAGCAGATGTAAGTATAAAGAATGTTTGATTATTACTACATGCTATATGATATTTTTATTTCTATCCAGAACTGACCATTTTAATTATAACCTACAATAAATTTGAAAAGATGAATTTTGAGGAATAAAGTCTTAACATATATCTTATAGTTCATATCATTTTTTAACTTATAATTTCTTGTGTTTTTAAGGTGATAGATTATGGATTTAGTTGAACATGATAATATTTTTTCGTAGAAAAGGTGATCTAGACTAAATTTTCAAAAATTGATTTTACACTTCGGTTTATACTTAAAACCAAACCTGAAGCTATTATCAAAGAAAAAACAAAGAACTCTCCTTAATAAGGTGTACCATAATAATAATCTTACGTGCTGAAGTGAAGTTAACTTTGGTTAAGCGAATGTATGCAAAACGCGTGCACCACACAATGTGTTCTTTAAATTATTGGAACTTGGACGTCAGGGTTTTGATATTAGGTGTTAGGATGAGGGTGCACCTGTTACTTCTTCTAATAATCTACTATTCTTGTTTTTTTTAATAAAGTTGTATAATTAAAAACTCATCGGTAAACTTTCACTACGCCATAGATGCCTATTGCAACAAAATTACAAGATGTTGCAAACCAAAATGTAATGATAGCTATGTTGATTTTTATCTATTGCAACATTTGCTTCAAGGTGTTAGCATAGATATCAACAAGATGTTGCAGTAGCTATAAATATATCCAAATTAAAAAAAATCATTAAATTTTGTGCTTCAGCGATCCACATCATCATTTAAAAACAAAATATCAACCATTAATCCACACCTTATCTATTTCTATTTCCCACTTTTTTTTTATTCACCAGCTCCTTTTCATTTTGTTCTCACTTCTAAATTTTCAAAATCATTCTAGAAATTGAAAGCTTTTGGTTTCAAGCAAATTCAGCGATACACCTTTTATCATTGTGAGCCCACAATTAATCGAAACCACTAGGTTTCAAGCCACATATTATTTTAAATTCCAACCTCAACTTCAATCAAATTCTAAATCGTTTCCTTTGCTACGGATCTAGCTTTGGAGAAGCGGTGTCACGAGTTCGACTATCTTCAAATCGATTCGAAAAATCGGATCTGGGCTTCAGTGATCGTTTTCGATTTGGGTGATTATTGATTCAAAAAATCGATTCGAAACATCTTATATTGAACGTAATCTATCCCCAAACCGATCCTATCAGATAATCGGATCTGTTAAACCTCGCGACTTCTATTTGATCTGTTGGATCTATATTAACCCTAGAGGAGGGGTGAATAGGGTTTATTACAGTTTATCGAAATATTAGACATTAATCGCAGCACTAATAATTGCAGAGTAAGTAAATGCGGAAAGTAAAAACACACAGAAATACCCAGCTTCGGCAAAATCCTGCCTACTGCTGCAATCTTAAGGTTTCTACTAGGTGATAGAATAGATCCCGCATACAAGACCATGTACACTCGCAATCCCTTCTAACCCTACGCTCAAAACCCTAGACTGGCCGATATCCCCTCGACCAGAATTTCCCGTATTACAAACCCGTAACACGTAACCCTAGTTTTTTATAGCCTCTAGTAAACTGCCAATTAAACACCTAACTGGTTTCTCCTAGATTTTTATAGAATTCTAGAAACTGTTTCAGAAGATTTACAAGAGAAAATAAAAACAATAAAAATAAAAATAAACTTAAAGCAAAACCCTAATATTAAAAGTCTAGAATTAAAAATAGGGTCATCCCCCTTTTAATCTTGGCCGACCCATTTCTTTTGTATTGTCTCTTTGACAAAAAGATGTCGGGTTCCACTTCCTTTTGAAAATGAAATGGCGGCTAGGGTTTTACAATTCTTCCCAAGTCGATCGATTAAATTGATGAAAGGTAGCTCGATGGCTTTATCTCCTTTTATGGTGCTTCGTGATTGATTTCAGAAGCTTCTTGCTTCACGACTTGGGGTTTTTCTCCTGATCGAAAACTGGTGAGTAATTTGATTCTCTGCTCCTTGAATTTTTGGCTTGTGCTTTTCAATTGAATTGTTTATGGTCTCGATCCTTTTTTGTCGATGATGAATTGGTGTCTAATATAGGGTAAATTTTTAAACCCTAAAAACTCTGATTTCAATAATATGGTTTGATCTGATTGCGCGTTACCCCTTTTTTGATTCCATGGCTTTTAATGAAATTATTTCTGGGAATAAAAAAGGAATGAAATAAAACATGTCTGCCACAATGAATTCTTGCCAAAAACTAATCGTGCATTTCTGGAAATATTCGAAATGAATTATGCCCAAATTTTGCCCCTCTGATTATGTTTTTGAATCTTTCCAAATCAGATTTAACCAATAGCAACCGATTTAAGATATGCTAAAAAAAAGATATGCTGTGAATCCTTGCATAATTTAATTGTGTGATTCATGCCATATTAAATTGCTTTCCCAGAAGATTTCTGGAAAAATGTTTTCTTGCCTTTAACACACTTGTGCTTTGAAACAAATTCCGAGTACTTGAATCTGAATTGATGACTTGCCAATCTGGGCTTATGTTTTCTTTGGTCCACTGTGATTATCCCATGAACACATTTATAAAAAAACATGCTATAAATGATTTTCAAAACCTGTGTTCATTATTGAATAAAACCTGCTGTTACATTTCCATTTTGTAGTTGCTGAAACAATGATTCTATGTGAATTTCTTTGGCTTTGAATTCTGGCTTGAAATGTGGCGTTCAAAATATTTTGAAATATGATTTGCCCCTTGGAATTTTTTTTGTTGCCTGATATATCACCTTGCTGATTTTGCTCAAATTCCTTTTTTGAATTTGCTTGGATTTTAATGTCTTAAGCAATTCTATTTACATGATTTGCATGAATACTCGTATGCTCTGTTATTCATTTCTGGAAAAACTCCTTATATAAGTTGACTGATTCAAATGAGTTGCTGAATCTTTGATTGCCACTTGCCAATCTGGCTCGACCCATTTAGCTGCTGCCTTGAGTTTGCTATGTTCATTATGATTTCCTGATTTTTCTGCTCATTACACATGTTTTTCTCGCTCGATTTACTGCTCCATGTATTTGCTGAGATTGTGGCATTGTTCACTATTGTCTGCATTTTGTCCTGTATTGCACTTGTACATTTGAACCAAGCTGACTTGTATCACATTCATTATCCATGCTGAGTTATACCATGGTTGAGTTGTTCATGCATGTACACCTGATGTCATGTTAACATAGACTCGACCAGTCTTGATCACTTGCTTGACCATGCATGAAATGTATAGAACTTGGCCATTTATGCTGAAACTGATCACTACCCATGTATTACTATTTTGTTTCTTCATTTGGGCTGATTTGTCATTGTTGTATGCTCGACCATGATTATGTTGCATGACCCATCCATGCTCTTGCTTGTTACATTCCTCGATTACAATACTTCATTATGATGAACTTATTGTTGTGCACTTAAATTGCTACTTGTATATCCATTGACATATGTTGGTGATCATTCCTTTTTGCTTGCTCGACCACGCCATGTTTACTTGTGACACTAGGAAATGTATATGCTGCATACTTTTTGGATGTGTACCAATGTACACCACACTGTACATATATGTATCATTTGCATTCCTTGCTGCATATCCATATTAGCTTGTTTGACCCTTTGAACTTTGTCTTGAGTTCCACCATGAATTTCTTGCTGCTATGTCATTTGTTCTTGTAGCTTGTCATCACCATGTATGTTGACCATTTTGCTGAAGCTATGTATTTGTTGAGACTCGACTATTTTTTGATATGTTGAATTGTTTTCTTGTGCGCTGAGTCGAGATGGTCCATGTGGCTACTCCTCAGTTGCTCGCTACTATATTCTGATTGGCGAGGCAGTGCACACATGTGTATTTATACACGTGTGTATTTATGCACGTGTGTATTTGCAGTCGATCAGAAAATTTTCTGTCCATGTACATATACAAACTGTCTGTCTAGACACAGATGAATCAGATCAAGTCATGAAAAATGATGAGAAAACACACCAGAAAAAACTGAGACAAATAAAATTTTTAAAATTAAAAATTATATTCGCATGTGTTCAGTATTATTTCTATTGCAGTGTACTGTGTGTGTGTTCATTTGTATGACAGGTATGAAGACTGGACTGACTTGTAAGCTGTAAAGACAGAAGATAAAAGACAGAAGACTGAAGACAGTGAATGAGAGTGTGACTGTGTGTCTGTATATATGAAATTGTACAGAGTGAATGTAAATGAATTGTAAATGAATGCACATATAGTGTGGAGTGAACTGTATATGAATCAGACAGTGAACATGTAAGTATATATGAATTTGTACTGTTATTTGTAATAAACAATTTTTTTTGAAATAAAATATTATTTTATTGTGCTCAAATTTGTGTTCAAGCAAATTTGTTTATCGTATTCAGTTTATATACAAGTACAATGTCATGTGAAGAATATATAAATAGTGGAGTTATAAATCTGTACTGTTTTAACTATTAAAATAAAATATTATATTTAAATAAAATACTGTGAATATTTTAATTTCTATACAGTCATATTTTATTTAAATATAATTATATTCCTGTCTGCGATGTATATATATACATATAACAGTACAGTAACAAACACATTAAAAATAATTTTTTATTTGGTTGTTATCATCAAACAAAAATCATATAATTGTGTATACAACTACGTCATATACAACATGATCAACTAGGGGTAAGGATCCTGCTATTGGTTTTAAAATTTAAAATTTGGTTGATTATAGATAGCCCACAGAAATTATTGATGACAAACACAATTAAACTTTTGAATGTAAAGGTAAATATATTTATCATTACTTTGTTTATTCAACATGCAGATATCTGATTATCAACATTGCTATTTTCATTTCTCAGGCCACCAACGACAATGCGCCTTCCTCAAATTTTCAAGTATGTTTTAGGTTTTAGTAGCTGATTTTTTTTTTTTTTTTTTTTTTTTTTTTTTGATAATGTATGTGCTTCCTCCTGTATACATGTTTGTACTGGAAACAAGCAACTGGAATAGAGACTGTAATCAATGTTCTGCAGCCGGGTCCTTTGGGAATTATAAAGCACAAGTTTTTTGCTGAGAAGGTGGAGGAACCAAAAGTGATTGTTGAAAGAGCGATTGCCAAATGGCGACTGAATTCTGCATCAGACAGTAATGCCAAAATCAGAAGCATGCAGCATAGTAAAAGTCACTCCAGTAACTGATAGGTAGACATGCAAATCGATCATGCTTTATGAGTCCAGTCCTGATAAATCTGCTCTATGGATATAAGTAAGTCTTGACTATGGAGTATTATATTTGGATTGATGTTAGGTAATATAAGATGCATTTTCATTTGTTTACGAGCTATGTAAATAATGGTATAGAGGTTTCAAAGTTTTTTACATGTGGATGGACAAGGTAAATTTCATCTAATACCTAGCTCGTTAACAGATAATTATATGTACTCATTTTGGTGGAAAATAACTATGCATTACATGAAAAGGTGAAAAAAGAATGTTAACCTTTCTATGGAATCTAGTTTAGTTGTGTTCCAACTGTTTAACTGAAAATATATCAAATAGAAATTTGAGTGATTATTGATAGCAGAACTGTAACTGAAAGCTAGACAGTTATCGGATGAACAAAATGCAAGTACTGCTTGGAGAGATGGAGCTTTTGAAAGAAGGCTTGGTCTTCCGAAATCGGATGAATGGGGGGGCATAGATCGGTCCCCGCCGGGACTGCAGGGCCTCGGAACCCCGTCGGCGCTGCGTCCAGACCTGCTACTCGGCTCGACACTCAACTTGCCTGCGGCTCAGCATATATTTGTCATTGTCTGTGTAAATTGAAATTGCATATGTAATGAGGAAACTAAGTGATAAATTGAGGATTATTTGTATATGTGATTGACTATGTTAATAACAGTGAATTACAAATAGCGGAGTTAGAAATATGTACTATTTCAAATGTTAAAATAAAATATTTATTTGAATAAAAACACTATTTGAATATTTAATTTTGTTTAGTAGCATTTAATTCTTCCTTTTGTTATATTATATATTTTATAAAAAATTAATATAAATATCTATAGTAACATTTTTGGAATGTTTCTATAGACCTAAATAGGGTTCTATTGTAAGAATATTTCTTACGTCGTCTTAGATAGTCAGAATGTTGTCCTTGAGGTCTAAAGCAACGATGAAAATTGCATCACAGCAAAAGTGTTGTCAAAGATCTATGGCAACATATTTTGGGTTTGATCCAACGTTTTTTGTATTGTTGAAGGTTGTTTACGGCATAGTTTGACATACGGCGGTAATGAAACATGAGAGTTAAATTCATGTTACTTAATAATTCTGCACCACAGTCATATTCTGTATTTTCTTATCCAACTGGGCTAATTATATGATTCCACTAAATACCAGTATTACTCTGGACGAATAAAAAAATTGGGAAGAGAACAAAATTTATCTATAACATTAGATTACTGTAAAGTTGGTATTAACCAGTTCCCTCAAGAATATATTATTAACCTCATGAGCAAAAGCAAAATTTAAGCTGATTTGTCAAAGCACTTAATTAATCATAGACAGAGAAATGCAATGTGTGGTTGATTCTTGTCATCAAATGACGATATGTAAATAACGCTTGTGTAATAACTTTATATGCAGTAAACTAAGCAGTGAAGAGTAGGAAACAAGATTGCAGAAGAAGAATTATTAATTTGACATGTATGTCTTTTGTTTTTATAGAAATTTAATTGTAAAATAAGAAGAGATTAACAATGCAATGCTTCAATGTATTGTATATATTTGTTTTATTTTTATTTTTGAATTAATATACCATGTTCATAATATCAATAACATTGCTGTAAAGGATTATTCTTAGTCAACATTTTACTGTAATTATAGTTGTAGCATTTTACAGATGGTATATGGATTTATTGTGTTCAGAAACCAAATCCAACTTCTATAGTTTCACGCACTTTATGTACGTATCTCCCATCCAAAAAAAAGATGGGTTTGAATAATGTGTCTTTTATCCCATTTATCTTGCCTTTAAGGAAGCGGTTATATATATCTCATTTTCTTTTTATCTATATATACTGATGCGTGTACAGTGTTCCATTATTACATTATGTACATTACAATTTGCATCAATGACAGTGAAATAGAAGGATTCTTCTTCATTTCATGGTATCAGAACCCCCCCTGTCACCTAACAGCTACATTACTTCATCCATTGAAGAAGACAATGGCCACTTCACAACGTTCATCAAGAAGGATAACTTTCACCATTTACTTTCCTCCCCATCCAAGTGTCACATTCAAGAAAGTAGGTTGGTTGTTTACTCCTCAGAGAATTTTCATCACGGAGTAATACTCATCTCCTGATCGTGCACAACTATTTTTATCAATTTTGGTGTCAGTCACTGCGTCTCCAAGAAGGGATCGGTTCATCATCGTCATCCCACCGTTGACTGCAGTTTCTGTTGGAAAACAATGGCTGAGTCACGTACTTCGTCGCTTTCTTGAAGACGATTCGACGATCTGGCCGGTGGTGCAAAACCAGTTCGTACTTCCGCCGCCGCCTCTAGGATAAAACAGCCTCTCTCTGATTAATAACTGATCTGCTTCGCACAAACAAATCAGTGCAGATTTGCACTTTCTGATTTTACTGCTCGAAAATTTCTTAAGATTATTTTAATGGCGGAGAAAGAGAATGCAGAATTTTTTCTGTGTGTAGATCTCGTCTAATCTAATGATAATATATAGACGGGGATCAGGGTATTCGAAAAATCTGGTCAGTGGAGGAAAATCGGATCTGCGAAAAATACTTGGTCGGTTCAGAAATTATTTTCATGATTTAAAAACTGGTTCGAAAATAGCAGTGTTTTCTGGACCAAAAATATAAGTGTCTACACCACATAGTCAGGGCCCAAAGCCCGAGCCCGAACCGAACCGAGCCGGGCCGGGCCGGGTCGAGTCGGTCGGTCGGGCGCGCGCGTGTGTGGTGGTCATGATGCATGGGCTCCCTCCTCACAACAAAGCATGCATTGGGAGCCCAAGGCCCCATCAAAGCTTCTTAGAAACAAGTATATAAGCTTGCCTCTTCCATATAATCCCATGATGTGGGACTATTCACAAATAGGAGCCATCATACACTCATTTCATGTTTTAAATAATTCACAATATTTCCAACAATCCCCCACTTGAATTTTTTAAAATATTATCGAGCAGTTTCTAAACACATAAGACTGTGCATAAATAAAGGTGTCATCCGACTTGAACCTTTGCGTAGTGAATAAGATTCAGTTTTTACTAGAGTGACACGTAGTCTTGAACTCTATTCCTGACATCAAACCACACACAATCTTTTCCATAGTGCAATCAAATAAGCCCGTGCATTTATGGCCATATACGTCTATCCCAGTTTAGTGAACGCTCTAGAAGTTCTGCCCAAAACTCCATAGGAAACGGCCTCATTTCCACATTCACATAGGTGAGTCTATCAAAAGTACTCCTGAAGGTAGGTACTCCACTCCAAATAGAGTATAGATCTCATTAAGAGTTTCTATTAACTCATCCTCTATCACTTCAGGAATACATGCTTCTTAGTTTATTATATAGCATGTTCAACTTCTATCACTACACAACTTGTTATTACCCATTGAACCTATTTCTTGGGATCTCCAGTCATTTAGGTCGGGTTACCATTGTGCGTGAGTCAACAATCTAAGGGCAATAGTCCCATTCTTTTAGAAGAATTATGGACTTTCTCTCTTGACAGTCCTTTCGTCAAAGGATCTGCCAAATTTTCTTCACTACGTACGTAATCTACTCTAACGGTACCTGTAGAAAGTAGCTCTCTAACCGTGCTGTGCTTACGACGTATTTGTCGTCTCTTACCGTTATAATAACGGTTCTGAACTTTTGCAATAGCCGCGGTACTATCACAATGTATTAACACAGCCGGTATCGGTTTTTCCCATAAGGGAATCTCAGCTAGCAGATTTCTCAAATATTCTGCTTCTTCACTAGCTGTGGCTAGTGCTATCATCTCAGACTCCATAGTGGACTGAGCCAAAATAGTCTGTTTCTTGGATTTCCAAGAAACAGCTCCTCCAGCGATGCTAAATATATAGCCACTGGTCGCTTTAGAATCATCAGATAAAGTATTCCAGTCTGCATCTGAATATCCTTCAAGTACAGCTGGAAACTTTTCATAATGTAATCCAAGGTTCATTGTTCGTTTAAGGTATCTCATGACCCTTTCAATAGCATGCCAGTGCTCTATACTAGGTCTACTGGTAAACCTGCACAATAATCCCACGACATAGGCAATGTCGGGTCTAGTACAATCAGTGGCATACCGAAGGCTGCCAATGATGCTCGCATAATCAGACTGTCTTACACCTTCACCAGTGTTCTTAAATAACTTTACACTTGGATCGTATGGTGTACATGCGGGTTTACAGTCAAAGTGATTATATTTCTTTAGTATCTTCTCAATGTAATGAGACTGATCCAAAGAAATTCCCTTTTCTGACCTAGTAATTTTAATACCGAGGATTACACTCGCTTCACCTAGATCTTTCATATCAAAATTGGCACATAATAAGGATTTGACTGAATTTATGGCATGAATGTTTGACCCAAAGATGAGTAGGTCATCTACATAAAGGCATATAATAGTGCAAATGTCATTCTCATATTTGTAATAAATGCATTTGTCACTTTCATTAACTTTAAAATCATTTGAAATGATTAAGTTATCAAATTTTTCATGCCATTGTTTAGGTGCTTGTTTTAAACCATATAATGATTTATCTAACTTGCATACTTTATGTTCTTGACCATGTACTACAAATCCTTCAGGCTGGTCCATATAAATTTCTTCGTCTAATTCACCGTTCAAAAAGGCAGTTTTAACATCCATTTGGTGTATTAGTAAGTTATGAATGGAAGCAAGTGAGATCAATACCCGAATGGATGTTATTCTAGTTACTGGTGAAAAAGTGTCAAAGAAATCTATATTTTCTTTTTGTCTAAAACCTTTAGCTACTAGTCGTGCTTTGTATTTATCTATAGTACCATCAGGTTTTAGTTTCTTTTTAAGCACCCATTTATAGCCTATAGATTTACAACCAGGGGGTAAATCTGCCAAATGCCAAGTCTTATTGGATTCCAGAGAATCCATCTCATCATTTATAGCCTCTCGCCAAAAATCGGCATCTAAAGAAGATAAGGCCTCTTGGAGGTTTAATGGATCCTCCTCTATAGTAAAAGCACAAAAATCCGAGCCAAAGTTTTTCTCGGTTCTTGCTCTTTTACTTCTTCTAGGTTCAGCTTCAGAACTTTTATCAAGTTCTGTTCTTATAGGCGTACTTGATGTGCCCCCACTATTCCTTAATTTAAAAGGAAATTTAGTTTCATAAAAATCGGCATCATTTGATTCAATTATATTATGTGCATTTAAGTCATAAAATCTGTATGCTTTGCTATTAATAGCATAGCCTATAAATGCACATTCATATGCTCTACTTGCCAATTTTATTCTCTTAGGGTCTGGAATGCGAACATATGCTAAACAACCCCAAGTTCTAAAGTATGAGACATTGGGCTTATGATTCTTTAAAATTTCATAAGGTGAAATTTTATTCTTAGATTTAGGGATTCTGTTCAGAACATAACATACAGTCAATAAAATATCCCCCCACCAATGTTTTGCTGCACCAGAATTTAGTAGGATGGCCACTACTAATTCGTTAAAAGTCCTATTTTTTCTTTCAGCTTTACCGTTCATTTCAGGTGAATAGGGTGCAGTTCTCTCATGTACAATACCATGTAATTTATAGAAGTCCAGAATTGAATTAGATTCATATTCTGTTCCTCTATCACTACGAAGTCTCTTAATCTTTCTATTTACTTGATTCTCAATTTCAGTTTTGAATGTTTTGAACATTTCAAAGGCATCACTTTTATGTTTCATAAGATATACATATGTGAAATCAGAACAATCATCGATAAAAGTGATAAAATAACGATGTCCATGTCTAGTCAAAGTACCATCAAGTTCACATATGTCAGAATGAATCAAGTCTAAGGGTTCAGATTCTCTATTAACAGACTTGTGAGGTTTCTTAGTGATTTTTGCTTGTGTACAGAATTCACATTTATCAGATTCAGATTCTGCTATCTTAGGTATCATATCTAGAGTGCTCATGTTATTGATTATTCGTTTATTAACATGACATAATCTAGAATGCCAAATATTAAAATCACACAACATATAAGCAGAATTATTCACTTTATTCAATTCAACATTTAATTTGAACATTCCCTCACAAGCATAACCCTTTCCTACAAAGTTTCCCTTATACACTATAGTATACAAGTCAGCACCAATAAATTGAGTGAACCCTGCCTTATTGAGAAGATAGCCAGAAACCAGATTCTTCCTCATCTCTGGAGTATGCATAACATCTTTGAGGATTACAGTCTTTCCAGAGGTAAACTTGATCTCCACGTTTCCAACCCCAGCAACTTTAGTGGTGTGGGAATCTCCCAGCAGCACTTTCTGATCATCAGCAGCCGTGTATGTGGAGAACATAGCACGATCATAACAGACATGGCGAGAAGCACCAGTGTCTATCCACCAGCCATCTGATCCACCAACAAGGTGAATCTCAGAAATCATAGCCATAAGTGGCTCATCCTCAGTCAAGTTAGCCTGTGGTACAGAGCTAGGCTTGTTCCGACACTTTCGTGCCATATGACCTGGTTTGCCACAGTTGTAACATAGAAACAACTGTCCAGAGTCATTCTTTTGGGCTGGTTTTTGCTGTCCTTTTGGGTTTCCCTGCGGATTCCCATTGTTGCGTCTGTTCTGATTCTTAAAAGATTTCTGATTTGGTTTCAGAACTGCGGGCTTGGTCTTTTTAGTGTTGTTGTTTGAAACAAACAACACTTCCTCTTTCTGGTCCTGTTTGCGTGCTGCCTCCTCAATGCGAAGGCGAGTAATCAGACTCTCTAAGGAGAATTCCTTAGTCTTATGGCGCAAGAAATTTTTAAAGTATTTCCAACCTGGGGGAAGTTTGTCAATAATAACAGCAACTTGAAACTGTTCATCTAAAATCATACCTTCGGAGATGATCTCATGAGCTATTTTCTGCAGCTCATGAGACTGCATCTCTACTGATCTATCGTCTGTCATCTGATACTTCAAATAGCGGCTCACAGCATACTTCTTCGCCCCTGCCTCCTCTGTATCGTATTTCTTCTGCAGTGCTTCCCAGATCTGCTTCGCTGTCTTGTCTTCTGAATTGTAGTAATCATACAGATCATCGCTCAATCCGTTCAGAATAAAATTTTTGCACAAATAATCCTGTTCTGTCCAGCTTTGCAACTGCTTCGATTGTTCGTTCCAGGATGTCATCTGCGCTGCGTCAGTTCCGTCAGGCTTGTCTGGCAACTGCGGTTTCTCGGTGGTAAGAGCAGCAGCCACCTTCCTCATCGTCAGATAGAACTCCATCTTTTGACGCCAGCGTTTGAAGTGCAGACCTTCGAAACGAAATGGAGCAGCAGTCACCAATGGGATCTGGAATGTAGAAGCAGGAGCAGCATCATCTACAGTTGTTGTCGAAGCCATTGTTTCTGGTCGTCTTCAAATTGTTGGAAAACAATGGCTGAGTCACGTACTTCGTCGCTTTCTTGAAGACGATTCGGCGATCTGGCCGGTGGTGCAAAACCAGTTCGTACTTCCGCCGCCGCCTCTAGGATAAAACAGCCTCTCTCTGATTAATAACTGATCTGCTTCGCACAAACAAATCAGTGCAGATTTGCACTTTCTGATTTTACTGCTCGAAAATTTCTTAAGATTATTTTAATGGCGGAGAAAGAGAATGCAGAATTTTTTCTGTGTGTAGATCTCGTCTAATCTAATGATAATATATAGACGGGGATCAGGGTATTCGAAAAATCTGGTCAGTGGAGGAAAATCGGATCTGCGAAAAATACTTGGTCAAAGTTTTACCGCGTCATATAAAAATCGGTTCAGAAATTATTTTCATGATTTAAAAACTGGTTCGAAAATAGCAGTGTTTTCTGGACCAAAAATATAAGTGTCTACACCACATAGTCAGGGCCCAAAGCCCGAGCCCGAACCGAGCCGGGCCGGGCCGGGTCGGGTCGAGTCGAGTCGGTCGGTCGGGCGCGCGCGTGTGTGGTGGTCATGATGCATGGGCTCCCTCCTCACAACAAAGCATGCATTGGGAGCCCAAGGCCCCATCAAAGCTTCTTAGAAACAAGTATATAAGCTTGCCTCTTCCATATAATCCCATGATGTGGGACTATTCACAAATAGGAGCCATCATACACTCATTTCATGTTTTAAATAATTCACAATATTTCCAACAGTTTCCCCTTCATTAACGAATCGCACTGTTTTCGTAGCCATTGTACTGAGGCTTTCTTAATTCTAGTTCTTGAATCAATTTTATCATTCAGTCTTTCTTACCGCATTTCATCAGCCACATCAATATTCACCCATTCAGATGGTCAAAGACGAAGATGGCATTGTTGTGATTTGTAATATAAAATCACTTATGTTGATAGAGACGAGACGTGCATGTGCTTGGCGGTAGAGGAGATGGTGCAGCAACAGAAAGAAGGTTAGAAGGAGCAGTGTATGACCGAATAGAGTGGCGGCTGCGTGCCTATAGGGCCTGGTGCCCTAGAAACGATTGGTGCCTCCAGTTAATCCAAGGCTTAACCGTCGTTCTTCATTGTTCTCCTTCTCCAACAAAGAGTGTTAGTCATCTAGCTATTCTTTCTCTTTCTCAATAAGGTTATTGATTCTTGTAATTTTGTTTATCGTTGATTTTGATCCATTGAGTGTAAACAAAATTTGTTTTTGTGAATCAATAAAGAGGGTGTTTGGGTGAAATATATTGTATTTGTGCGTGTGATTTCATATCTGTGTTTGTTTCCATAGAAATCATCTTTAAGTAATTGAGTGAATAAGATCATGGTCGCTTCCGCAAAGACGCAGTTTTCATAACAGTTGGTATCAGAGCTAGATCATCGCAAAGCTTAGAGTGGTTTTGGATTGGAAAATTTGATTTTTGTTCGGAAAAAATTGATTTTCTGTTGAAAAAAACGATTTTTTTTACGTCGGATATGATGGCGCCTGGTGATAACTAATTTTGATTGGGGATTTGAAGGCCTCAATGGTTTGGTTGATGGAGTTGAAGAGAAGCCCTCTGATGTGGATGAGGGAAGATGGAAGAAGACGAAGATGTTGGCAATTGGTTTGATTTGCCTATACCTTGGTGATTCGGTTCATGTTTTCGACAGTGGTCTTCACGTTGATGATGCTCGAGGGATCTAGAGTGATCGAGGAAGGAGCTCAGATCAAGTGGTAGACGCGTGTCGTTGAAGAATTACAAGCACTTTTAGACCGTTGGTTGATGCATGGTGCAGCTCAGGTGGTAGATGCATCTTTTGCAGGCGGTGAGTTGTGTTTGTAATTGAGGTGTGGTCATAATCCTTTCAAATCGACTAGGCGTATCTCGTTGCCCTGAAATCGAGATTGTGGGGTGTATCTCATTGTCCGGAAATCGAGGTTGGTTTAATTGAGAGAAGGTGTCGTTGAAAGAGCTAGATGACTTGTTTAATGATTGCTGGAGTGTTGATATGATTTCAGATTAAGGTGGAGCATTGTGATGGTGATTTCACATGTTCATGGAAGTCGGTTGATTTGTTGTTGATGTGATTTCATATCAAGGTGGAGTGTTGTGATTTGTGACATAAAATCACATATGTTGATAGAGACGAGGCGGGGATGTGCTTGGCGGTAGAGGAGATGGTGCAGCAACAGAAAGAAGGTTAGAAGGAGCAGTTTGGCATTTGTGCGGATTTATTGCTGGATTTTGACCCGGTCTTTCTGTGACTTATCTGCAAGTATTGAGGGGATATATTCCTAATATATCTCTAAGAGGAAAATTGGATATTTTTCCTAGGCCTTCTATTCTCCTATAAAAGCAACACATTGAGTTGGATTAATGTATGACCGAATAGAGTGGCGGATGCGTGCTTATATGGCCTGGTGCCCTAGAGACGATTGGTGCCTCCAGTTAATCCAAGGCTTAGCCGTCGTTCTTCATTGTTCTCCTTCTCCAACAAAGAGTGTTAGTCATCTAGATATTCTTTCCCTTTCTCAATAAGGTTATTGATTCTTGTAATTTTGTTTATTGTTGGTTTTGATCCATTGAGTGTAAACAAAATTTGTTTTTGTGAATCAATAAAGAGGGTGGTTGGGTGGAATATCTTGTTTTTGGGCATGTAATTTCATATCTGTTTTTGTTTCCATAGAAATCATCTTTAAGTAATTGGGTGAATAAGATCATGGTCGCTTCCACGAAGACGCAGTTTTCATAACATGCATCACATCTACAAATTCTAAAAATGATGCCATGGAAGGCACCATCTCTGCCGCCACTCTCATCAAACCAAAAACTCAGATCATAACCATCCCGCTCGACAAAGACAACTACATCTTGTGGAAATACCAAGTCAAGACATCGCTTAAAGGTTATGACCTCATTGATTACATTAGAGCCACACTGATGATTCCTCCAGTTATGATTGAAGATGCTTAAGGCAACGCTGTCAATAACCCAGAACATTCAAGATACTTAAAGCTGGATTGCCTACTAGCTTCCTGGATTCTTTCTTTGATCAATGCCAATCTCTTATCGCAAATAGCAGGTTGCAAGACCTCTTAAGAAATTTGGGTACATGTTGAACAAATTTTCAATGCACAATCATTGGTAAGAATCATGCACTATAGGTGAGAGCTGCACAATTCAAGAAAGAAAGACATGAGTATGAAAGATTACCTCACTAAGATTAAAAATTTGTGTGATAAGTTAAGCTCGGTTGGTTACAAAGTTTGAGATAGTGAACAAGTACTGGTTATTACTAATGGCTTGGACCAAGATTATGAATCGTTAGTTACTTACATTACAACCCAGCCAACGCTACCTAATATCCACTTTGTACAATCATCATTATTGGCACATGAAGGCAGAGTTGAATAGAGAAAATCCGTGCAAAGGGGCTATTCTACAAAATTTGCTGCTACATATAGAAACAAATTCAACAAAGAAACACATAAAACCAGCAAAAGTAAGAAAGTCTAGGTCAGAGGGGTGGTTAGTCACAAAAAGGACGTGGTAAAGGCAGAAACAATAACAATAATCGTGTGAAATGCCGGATTTGGAAGAATTTTGGTTATATGGACAACATATGTTATTTCAGATTTAATTCTGAATACAATGTTGGTCAGCAAAATCAGTCTCAACAGATAAGGCCAAGTGTAAACATGGTGCAATTCAGTCAACAAAACAAATGCAACACTGATGTGAGTAGAGGACAAAACTCTAATAGTGATGATTCAATCAAATGTGATGATATTAACATAGAAGATTAGTATCCAGATTCGGGTGCTACTGATCGCATCACTAACAACCTTTAGAATCTCAATCTTGGTAACAAGAACTATACATATATGCAAAAATTACATACGGGTAACAGTGAAGCTATAAATATTTCACATGTTGGTAGTGGCTTTATAAGAAGTAAATGGCAACTCTATTTAAAAACTTATTAAGAATGCCTAGCATAAAGATGAATTTAATTAGTATTTCTCAATTTGTCACTGACAACAATGTGTACTTTGAGTTTCCCCCCAAGTTTTATCTTGTAAAAGACTTACTAAGCATGACCACAGTTTTGTAGAGTAATTTGCACAATGGATTATGCAACTTTAGCAATATCAGGTCAAAGAATGCTACCAATAAAGCAATTTGGTGTAATAATGCATGTACTGATAGTATTAATACCGATGAGGGAATCATATTAGCAGCAAGGCTCATGTGAACATATGTAATGAATGTAATGATAACGGAAATTCTATTAGTGATATGTGCACTATAGTTCATAATAAAAACAGCTTTAATACTATTGATCTGGATGATATTAGTGATGATTTTAGAAATGACCATGATAATAACATCAGTTCTAATGATGATCCTAATAAGAAAACTTTTGACTCATGGCACTGCAGATAGGGACACTCTAGTGTCAAAATTATGAAACAAATTTTGTAAGACAACAATATTCATTGTAAAACTTACCTGCATTACATACATGCATGCACTGCCAGCTTGGCAAAATCTATAAATTGCCTTTTGTCAATTTTGAAACAGAGTACAACAAGCCATTAGAGCTTGTTGCTGCAGATTTATGGGGTCTAGCACCATTGAATTCAACTCAAAATCACATGTATTTTCTTTATTTTGTTGATGCTTACACAAGAAATACACGAATCTACTTTTTTAAAGACAAGTCAGATGCATATGCCGCAGTCATATAGTTTATTACTATTACTAAAAAGAAGACAAATTGTAGTGTAAAAATATTTCAAACTGACGGAGCTAGTGAATTTATCTCTCTTAAAAAATATTTCCATGATAAGGGTATCTTTCATAGAACAACACACTCATAAATATATGAAAAAAAATGGTCTTATGAAAAGAAAATATAGACAGTAGACGACATTGGTTTCACACTTATACCTCATGCATCTCTGCCAATGAAATATTGATACGAGACTTTCCACATTATTGTTTATCTTATAAATAAACTGTTAGAGTGTGTGCCCTAGAGGAAATCTATATGACGTGATTAATAACATTGTCGATGTTATATTTTATTTTGAATAAAAGATAATGCTATGTTATATTTTCTACGTAATACAAATATTAACATAATAGAAATCCTTAGAATAATAATACAGAATTATATAGTTCCAAGTAAGTGACTTGAACATGAAATTATATAATATAATAAGTATTGTAATTCTCAAATGTCCATAGTCAAGTTTTATTGTATGTATGACAACAACAAAACATTGCGACTAGTATTGTAACAACCCGGAAAATCAGAACCAATTTAAAATTTTTATTTTGTCAATTTTTGATGAATTTTGAATATTTAAAATGAATTATTTTAAATAATAACGACAAGAAATTTATTTTGAATAGAATTAGAACGTATAACTTTATTTAAATTAAGTTAGAATATAAATATTTATTTTAATTATAAAAGGAATTAGAAATGGCGCGGTAGTTTGAAAATTCGATTTCAAATTTCAAATGTACAGGATTCAAAATAAACCGAATTTTAGTGAAACCAGAAATATTTAAATCTGTTTGAAAATATCTTTCTAACGAATCTGAAAAATTGAAATTTCATAGCGGGAATCAAAAGATATGTCCAGTTTAAAATTCAAAAAAGTCGTTGTTGAATTTATATATATTTTAATATAGGGTGCGTTTTTTACAGGTCCCTATTAAGTTTTAAAATTAGGCTCACATCCGGTCATATTTTCCAATAAACTTCCGCCCCCTATTTTTGAGTTGTCGCCTCCTACTTTCTTGGATCCACTTCCTGCTTTTATGTCCCGCCTCCTGCTTTTTTCCTTTCGCTCCTTCGTTTTCTTCCAAAAAAAAAAAAGTGTGGCAGTGGTTAAAAAATATATTCTAAAATATGGAAATAATCCCAGAAGTCCACGCAAAGAAAAAAAACTTGCATATATATATATATATATATATATATATATATATATATATGCATGCAAGTATTGCCAATACTTGCATACATGTATGCGGTTATTGCACAAAGGAAATTATGCTATAGTTTTGCCTGCACATATATTGCACATATGTATGCATGTTTCGGATTTACTTGCACACCTGAATGCAAATAAAAATGAACTGAGTTATACTACTATGAAATATTGCATATTTTAATGCAAGAATGATGCTATACTTACACATAAATTTGCAAATAATTCAAAAGCGGATGCAACACTGGAATACTTGCACATATATACGCTGGAAGTTGAAATTCTTGCATAACATTATGCATCTAACTGCATTTTTCGATGTTTTTTTGCTGATTTTTTTGCATGTTTTTTTATTTTTTTGAGCGAATTTATGGTCGAACGCATAATTTACTTAAATAATAATTTTCGTATTTTTTTTATTTTTAAAATTTTTTTCGCTACTTTTGAAAAATAGAACCTAATTTATAATAAGTTGATCACTGGATGTGAGCCTAATTAAGTTTGCTTTTAGGGACATGAGCCTTATTTTCACTTTAATATATATAAAGGCCTTAAAAATAGTCATTTTGCAAATGACCTCCATTTTCGACAAAACCACTTTTGTTTGATCCGGGATGTCGAATTATTGCTAGGTTCCAATTTTCATTATTATTGGAATCAATATGTGAGTGTGGCAAAAGAAAATGTGTTTTGATAGTTTTAGTCAATTTCGATCGACCAGAAAATGACCATTTTTCAAACGTTCTCTAAATTCAACGAAATTAGTTTTGTTAGGGCCGTATCGTCAAAACATAACCAGATTTATTTTTCTGAAATTTTTGGAGTCCGTATGTGGCCCCGGTAAATTAAAATGTACGTTTGAATTCAATATATATATATTGATTTATATTTTAATTTTGATGAAAACTGATCGTAAAAGCTAAATTGGGTTACGAAACATATCCTACTGTGTTCGGAATGGGGGTATTTGTCTAGGGGCGACAGTCGTTGGGTTTGATTTGGAGTTCGGATCGATTAATAAGTAATTTTTGAATACAATTATATTATATTATATATATATTTGCAAAATCCAGAAACCCTAATTCATTTATCTTTAGCCGCGCCCCCAAATTAGAACCGATGATAGAAACCGCTCCGTCCTTTCTCCGCACTGATCTCAACATCCCCTCAATAAAAATCAAAGCTTCTAAAGGCAAAAACGAAGAACTCGAGGAGCTCGAAGTGGTGGATGGTGGAGATCGAAAACAGGGGCGTGGTTTGTGGGAATTTCGAGCTCAAACATGAGCTGTTCTTGGCGAAAGAAGGAAGTGCGGCCCAGATTGATTTAAAAGTGATTAAGGGCTTTGAATATAATTAATTATTAATTAATGACAATTAAAATTATTCAATGTTCAAATCAGTGTAACTTAGTAAAAAGGAAACGAAATTGCATAAACTCTTAAGCAATGGAATAGTAAATTCGATATTTACAACATGGAACTGACTAGCAATGAAAAGGAACAAATTAGAATTTGAGGTGGATTCAAATCCAAACGGAAATCAATTCAAAAATTCAGAAATAAAAACCCAATATGAGAACTTCTCACATTTATTTTGTACACTTATTTAGATTATTTTATAACTGCATATCTGAACTGCCCTCAGTCATCCACAGACCATAGGCGACTTGTTTGTTTGATTGTATTGTGAAAATTGATTATGGTGTGAAATGGACTATACAAAATATATGAATAATAAAAATATCATTATTATTTTATAAATGAACTATATAAAATATTCATGTATGAAATAAAATATTTGAATAATAAAAATATCATTTTTATTGTATATATGAACTGTGTGAAATAGTCAGGTATTGAAATAAATATTCATTTACAAACCGGATGGTTTGTCTATGTACACTGATTTATCTGATATTGATTGGGACAATAAATTTTACATATCGCCCAACAGCACAAATAATAAACAATATTTGTTGTTTGAAAACCCCACACGGGTATTGGGATAATATTTGACATATACTGATCCCAATAATTAGTGGTACGTCAATCGATGGGTTGACAGACTGTATAAGTGTTATTTATTTGTTTTAATGCTTATACAGTTGTAGAATGCACTCTGGATGTTGTTTGAATTTTTAATGATTTCTTATCATTATTGTTGTATATATATGATGTTGAAATCCTTATAAATAAAATTATAAGGTAATTGATTGAGTCTGATTCCAGTTCAGAATTAACGAATATTTTAAAATAATATTCAGTGAATAATGAAATGTGAAGCCGTGTTAAGTAGTTAAACGCCATTTTAACACGAACGGGAATTTGGTCGATTTTATTCATTTTATAATGAATATCGAAAAGTGATTTAAAAATCTGATATTTTGAAAATATTATCATTTTAATATTGAAATGATATGGAATATTCAAATTGGATTTGAATTTGAAAACGAATTGAAATTGAATTGAAATCGATTTGAAAAGAATTTAAAACAAATTGAAATGAAATTGAAATCGAATTGAATTAAAATCGATTTGAAATGAATTTAAACGAATTTATATAAAGAATATTCATTTGATTTGAATTTGAAATGGAAGCGGAAATTGTTTTTGAAACGAATTTAAAACGATTTATAAATTTTGTTTTAAATGGAATTCGACAAAATATATAATATATACATATTATATATATATATTATAATGGCTTGAATAGAACGCGCCGCGGCAGTTCGCGAATTTCAACCATTAACTTCAAATGGACGTTACGGGAGATCCAACCGCCGGATTCTCCTAAAACCGGAACCGTTGGGTTCGTATCGAAAAGAGCTTTCCAATGAATATGAGAGATTTGAAATCTAATAGTTAGTTTTGGAGATATGTCCAAATCAATTTCAGAAAAGGTCGCTATGGATGCAGTTCGGTGGCAGTTATTGGAAACCGACTGTACGAGCGATAATAAAATTATTAAAACTATGGAAAAATTATGTAAAATCAAAATAAATGATTTGGAAAAATTTTAGATGAAAAATTCCAGTTTTGAAAAGATAAAAATATATTTTTATCGAAATGAACTAGTTATTAACTAAAACAATAATTTATTTATTTTTAAAATAAATAACTTGGATTTGAAAAGGGTTTTAAATTAACCAGAATTTTCATAAAGAATAAATTGGAAATGGATTTGGAATGGAAATAATCATCGAAAAATTTCGATATTGGATTCCGTGTTTATACAGATATTGTTGAGGAATTTGGAAGATATATATATATAAATCGTTATTCCAATACGATATCCGTTGGTTTTAGAATTTGATATTGAATATAAGCTAATATATTTTCTATTCAGAGCCTTGTATTTGATATCAAATTGGATTTTGGGTCTGTCGTGAACGGTGTCTTCATTAACATTGTTCTTAAACCCCAGGTGAAAAGAATAAATCTTTCAATTAAGATTTAAAGTAGAAGTTTACCAGTTAATTAGTATTTAATTGGAATTGAATTGAAATTTGTTTTTGGGTTTATCGTGAACTGTGTTTTAAGCAACTCTTGTTCTTTAACCTGATTAACAATGGAAATGGGATTTTGGGTTTGTCATGAATGGTATTTTTACCGTTCTTAAACCCAATGGAGTTAAGAAAATTAGAAACTAACTGGAGATTAGCTAAGTTGAATGGTTTCCTGGGTATTGATCTAATGTTGGTTTCGGCCTTCGGGATTAATACTTAGGGAATTGTTCTCTTACTAATTTACGGTTGGAGACTGATGGAATGGAATGTGATTTCGGGTTTATCGTGGACTGTGTTTTAAATGACGTTGGTTATTTAACCCAGTTAACGATAAGATTAATTTCCTAGCTTCGAATAATCATTAATATTGATTTTTGGGAAGATTAAAACTAAATTGAGTTTTAATGAATCTTTGATTAGATTGAAAAGTGAATGTGATAATTAAAATTATCAATTCAATAAAATGATCGAAAATGGAGTACCACCAGTTTTACTCCAGGCGATAGCTAAATCTTTAATTAGATTGAACGTGAAATGGTAATTAATATTTACCGGTAACACTGTGGTATTAGATACGGAGTATTACCAGTTTTGCTCCATGGGATGAATCGATTGGGATTGGAAAATAAAATAAATGATTACTTCGATGTGGTTCGCTAATCCCGACTAGTTTGGAAAACCTTAATATGGTTTGATATTCAAAGGAAGATTAAAGAATAAATTTAAAGAATTTATCTTTGATAAAATTAATGGGAACCTTTCCCAAAGGAAAAGAATATTTGAATAAAAGAATATTTTGAATTAGAATGAGGCGTATGATGTGTTGTTATTGCACTTGATTATAAGATACGCGAGTTATTCAGAAAGGCCGGGTTTAATCCATTCTGAATAACTGATTCGACGATAAGTCGAAGAGATTGAAGACGGTGCAGGCCTGACGATCTTCACATCGAATGGATGATTGCTATTGATGCTCATGATTGGAGTAGCTACCTTGAAGGGGCTAAAGTGGTAGCCGTCCGGACGTATTTGTTGGTTGTACGGATATGCGAGGGCCTCTCTCCAGTATTGGACATACGGGATGAGGAATAAGGTGCCTCCGGCTTCGCTCAGACCTAGAACGGACTTGTAAATGGATGGTGTGTCTGATATTGTGTTTTATTCTATACTGATTGATTTCTATTAAATATATATCTGTTTGGTGGCGGAGAATTTTTTCTCTTGCTTAACGCCCTTCTCTGAGACGTACGAGCTCAGAGGTTATATATCGATAGATATCAGTCGCATGGCATGAATTGTCTGTGTGGCATGCTGAGTTGCATGGATCAAGGCTTTTGTTGAAAAGCAAAGTCTTCTGGTTGATGATCAAAACATAGCTTTAATATAGCGCCGCTTTTTGTATAGCGTTAATTCGCGAGCCTCACACCCCGGTGTGAACCAGAAACGGGAAGGACTTCCGGGTAATGGACATATGCTGGTTTCTAGCTAGGAGGGGTGTCAACGTTTTCCAAGCCCTGACATTTTACTCATGTGGATGTTGCGTATTATTACTTGATGGATAGAGAGGCGCCTCGGATATATCGGTCTCTACGGAGCCGATGGATAAGGTGGTTGCAGAGGCTTACGGGCCCAAGGTCACCAAGAGGTTCGATAGAACCGGCTAGCATACTGTTTATGGCATTTATAACCATCGATGAATGGCCGGCACCGACGATCCGGGAGCAGTTTGCGGCTGAGACCTGAGGCACGGGCTAGAGAATTAGCACAGGATGACCCCTTTTTATTAGTTCACAGATGGAATCCAACTTCCAATACGTGACATTGCGGTTTTAGTTGTAATCCTATATATGGCGACATAGTGGGATGAGGCGCTCATGCCGCCTATGATTGATACATTTATATTTGAAGTTGATTTCTTCACTTATAGTAATAATAAAAGATTAAATTTCGCTATCAAGTATTATTTGGCTATTATAAGGTAAAACCTTATCCTCCGGCTTGCGTTGCATTGTGTGATGGGACCTGGGTCTTATAATAGCTTCATTGTTCTTTATTTAGCATTGCGTTGTTTGTTTTATGCAATGGTCTTCTTGGTAGGAAATCCGTTCCGTGCTATATAGCGTGGTCCCTTGATTTACCTAACTTTAAAATAAAGATTAATAACTGTTTTAGTTCTTACACCAGTCACATGACTGACCTGGAGTTTATTGTTTTGACCTAAACTTTGGGTGCCCCTACTTTCCACACGGGCAGCTTGGAGTTTTGGTTTTGCAGATTTATTTATACAGGATTCTGGATTTACAACTGGAGCTATATTCGGAACGCTTTGTATCCGTGTATCTCATTCAGTTGTGTCAGTTGTTATTTTCCGCTACGCATTGTATTTCTACAATTTATTTCCGCTGCTGTGTATTTTAAACTCTGATATTTTTCTGTGTAATATTTATTCATACTCTGAATATTCATGTGTTCTGATGGAATTGTTGTAAATAGCAATGAAATGTTCTTCTGTTTGTGTTCTGATTTATCATGTTCTCGAAGCAATCCGTGCTTTCCTTTACGGGGAAGTTTGGGTCGCCACAAGTATGTTGATCGACTGACACTACAAGAGGAACAGTGCATACCTACGATCAGGTTGGTAAGTCCGTTGGTATACGTATCAACGTTTCCAACGACTTTCAATGCCATCAACGCTTATTTTCCAACGACTTCCAATTGGATAGCTTGGCCACGTGTCTTTTATTTCTGGCCATAGAGACATTGGAAAATGTTGGAAACTGTTGAAATTAGCCATTGACAGCCATTGGAAGACGTTGAAATATAAGCCGTTAGAAATCTTTTTTTTTAATACAGATTTTAGGCTAATCACTTCCAGCCACACATAATATATATAATTATCAAAATTGCTCCATTTCGAGCATATAGGTCTCAGTCTCAATCATATATACACCCATACACAATATTATACAAAAATAAAACACATAACATAAACCAATATTTACATAATACAACAACCCAACATCACCAACACAAAATATATGTACATACCATGTCCAAACCATCATCACCAACACCATGTCCAAACCGTATCATCACCAACACAACATCCAACACCATGTCTAAACCGTCATTTCCAATACAACAACAATATATACAACCATCATAATGTATTAAGCCTTACCAATTGTCAAAGCATATATAACATCAAAACAAACTAATCTCAACTCTCTGCACCAGAAGATGATGGTGGCGTACCGTACTGGGCAATGAACTCTGCTAGCCACTGATTAAGCTGCTTTATCTGCTCTTCGCGGTGACGATCATGCTCATGAAGCTCTACGATCTGTGCTCGTACCTGGTGCGATCTCCTCCTTGTCCTGATCCCTTTGGTTTGTCTGCTGTGATGTCTTAACATATATATAATTTTAGATTTTCAGTATTTCATATTAACGTTTCGAGTAAATTTCAGTTTTTATTACAAATTTTAGTTTTTATTACCACTAGATTGCCATAGCCATATCGTTTGTTCTAGGTAGGTGAATCCATGACAACATCAAAAATCCTATCCTCATCCTCCATAGCCAACTCAGTCCTCCCACTGGATTCCAGCATCTGCGCCCTTTGTTCCTGAAATTTCTCTTGTTAAACAAAAAGGAATTGACTTTAGATAACACTATTTTATTTAAACTATAACTTTAACTTAACTATGTTATATTTACATATGTCTGACGTGCCTTGGCAATGTGCTTCCAAGAGTAGGAAATGGAGCCTATGTCGTCGACCTGACTCAATGCATGTATATGCTCAAAAACATCCCAGTACGACAGAGGAGCACCACGCTATCTCTCCAGAAATAAGCATATATATATATATATATATGAACTTAAAGTTAAATCAAATATTAAATTTAACAACTTATAAATTAAAATCTTTAACTATGTAACTAATAAATATATCAGGTTCTTGCGATGGTGCTGAAACGACTTGGACCCACCGCGATGCGTAACCGAATTCTTGCTCCTGTTTGTTGCATTTCTCACCGACTTGGCCTATGCATTTAAATTTAAAAAAATGTTTTATTCTAAATTATATATTAACTGAATAGAATAATTTAAATTAAATATGCAGTAAATTTACCTGAAACTCCTCATTATTATTCCAGTAAGTATATAGGTCATCCCACAGCTTACCGCTCATCCAATCCGATCTTTTCCCACCTGATTTTATGCTGTTCATTGTCTCTCTGTAATTTTATGCCACTTTACTGTTCCAGTGGCACTTGACGAGGTCCGTATCCGTTCTATCCACAGCTCCCTTCATTTATTTAAAAATAGCATAAATATGAACTGATCAAATAGGAGCATGACTACTTAATGTAGTAAATGATATATCACACGTACAGACAAAAAAATCCTTCCATATCATCTCCTTGACAATGTGGGGTATCGACATCCACGTGGACCAACATGTAGTCATACGAGCCAAATGAGCGCATCTTGATATAGTCAAGACTGCGTTGGAAGGCTCCAACTCAAAACCCCTGTGTTAAACGAAAAAAAACATTTCATGGCTACTGGAACAACAATTTATATAATTTATTGTACGTAAATTAAATTTACACAAGAAACTTAGTACTTACCCTCTGCTGCTGTTTGGTTTAAGCCACACCGCAAGACGGGCTAGCCCCTACGATAGACCGCAACCATCGCCACCTACAAGACCTTGTGACATCATACCTATTACAGACAACAACATAACATAACATAAAAGAGCTATGTATAATAAATAGTATGAGATAACATATGAGTACTATGCAGTATAAATAGACATAACATAAAAGTATGACATTATAACAAACAGTATGACAAATAGTATGACATGACATGACATAACATAACATAAAATTACCTTTTAAAATGAGGATTATTGGTTAGTTCTCGTCACTTTCGAATCCCGACTCTATTTCCTCTTCTATATATGGTTCATCTGTTTCTCAAATACTTCAATTAATGCATTCTATTCATTGTTTAGAGGTCCAAAATCTGTTTGATCATCGGTTATTACTATTCCTCTATTTTCCTCGACATATGCTTAATAAGCTTGGTTGTCGGGAATACTAAGTTTGTCAAATGTAAACCTTGACTTTCTTTTAAAAACAGTTGACCAATCTATTTTGTCACTTCTTATAGACGGATAAGGAGCGTAATATATTTGAAGAGCTTGTTTGACAAGTACAAAAGGATCGTATTTATAATAACGTGAAGTATGTTTTATTTCTATAAGATTATATTTTGGATGCACCTTGATTCCAGAACCTGGATGTTGCTGAACCAGTTGCATTTAAACAAAAATACTTCTTCCACGGGTCATATGAAATATGTCAATTGCAGAATCTGGGCTAGCATACCATAAAAGTCGTGTATATGATCATTTGGATCATCATGACCTTTAACAAATACATCGCTATTGTTAGTTAATTTTTCAGCACCATATTCTTTATTGCTAAATTTATATCCATTGACAAAGAATGTTGTATATGTGTTGACATTCCTCTTTGGTCCCAATGCTAAATGTTTCAATCCTTCATCTACAACACAATTTGCAGTATCAAAAACATAATTAGCAAATCCAGTAGCGAATTCTTTGCTGATATCACCGTTTGGATACTGTGATTCTTAAATGCTGCAATTATAGGACAAATCTTACGTTATGATTAAAGATACAGTACATGTGCAGATGTATAAGTTCATTACCTAAGGAATGGTGCAACTTCAGTGCAATTGGAAAAAATATATGTGTGTGCTGCATTATAATCTCTTTCATTCATCCATTCTTCCACACATCTACCAAAAGGCCGACCATGTTTTAAAAAAATAGATAAAGTTGTGTGACAGACATCTTGATCAATGCCTTCATCATTACACGCAATACTTTCAAATGATATGTTCACATGATCACTAAAATAACGAGAGAGAAAATGAAGCTTCTTCTTCGATGTATGATTTGCAAATAGAACCTTCAACTCGAGCTTTCTGCCTCACTTTTTTCTTTAGATGATTTAAATAACTATTCAGAATTATTGTAAATTAATTGTTTATAAATTTCATTAACCAATATTTAATTAACTAAATATTAACATACCTTTCAAATGGATACATCTATCTGTATTGCATAGGCCCTAAAAGATGTGCTTCTAATGGAAGATGAATAGGTAAATGCTCCATAATACTGAAAAAACCTGGAGAAAATATTTTTTCCAGTTTGTAGAGAAATATAGGGATTTGATCCTCTAGATTACATAGATGATCAATTTTTAATGTAGAAAAACAAAGCTCTTTGTAGAACAGACTAAGTTCTGTTACAACAGTCCAAACTTTTACGGGCAATAGTTCTTTAATAATGATGGGAAATAAATTTTCCATGATAGTGGTCGCTTTTCATGCCTCTAAGTTTACTGTTTTTGTAGTCGACATATCTACGAAAATTAGAAGATATACCATTCGGGAATCTTAATCCTTCCACCTATTTTAAATGTATTTTGACTTGATTATTGTCCAGTTCATAGCACACTTTTGGGTTTTTTGTGTCATTTGGCTTTATATGAAGCTCAGGACAATTACATATTACTTAGATATCACATCTTAATTTCAAATCATCATTCGTGTAGTAACCCGTAACTTCCCCGTGAAGGAAAGAGTGGATACTTTGAGGACAAGACGAATCAAAACGCAAACAGAAGAACATTTCATTGTTAATTACAACAATTCCATCAGAATACAAGAATATGCAGAGTGAATAAATAATATACATCACAAAATATCAGAGATTTAAATTACATTTAAATACATCGCAGCGGAAAAATAATACAAAACACAACTGAAAGAGATAAACTGTGAATACAAATCTGTAAAACCAAAACTACTAGTTGCCCGTGCGGAAAATAAGGGCACCTAGAGTTTAGGTTAAAACAATAAACTCCAGGTCAGTCATGTGACTGGTGTGAGAACTAAAACAGTTATTTAAAGCTTTACTTTAAATCAGATATATCAAGGACCACGCCGTATAACACAGAACGGGTTTCCTCCCAAGAAAAAAAAACAAAACAACGCAATGCTTTTTGGAAAAATGAAGCTATTATAAGACCCAGGTCCCATCACACAATGCAACACAAGCCGAAGGATAGGGTTTCCCTTAATAGCCAAACATGTTTGGTACGTTAAAAACAAATCATTTGATACTATTATAAGTGTATAGTGTCAAAAGAATTTCAATCATAAATATCAATTATAGACGGCATGGGTACCATATATCATGTCGCCATACTAGGCTCTACAAATAAAACCGCAAAGTCACGTATTTGGAAATTGGATTTCCATCTATGAACCGAGGCCAGGGATCATCCTCTACCGATTCGATACTTTCTAGCCCGAGCCTCGGGCAAGAGCGCAGACAAGCCTTGGATCGTCAGGGCGGTCCACCGATGTGGATTATTATGCCTGAACACTACGTTTCCCCGCCCTTTGGGCCGTAATTGAGCCAAATGACTCCATCGGCTCCACACAGTCACCGATATATCCGAGGCGCCTCGCAACAACAACAACCACACAGGTGAAAATAATATAAATGTCAAGGCTGGTAGGTCACTGACACCACCCTAGCTAGAAGGAAACGCATGCCCTCCCTGATGTCCTCTCCCGTTTCTGGTTCACAACCGGTGTGTGAGGCTCGCGAATCAACGTTACACAAAGCTATGCCACACAGACGGTGCTTTGATCATCAACCACAATACTTTGCTTTTCAACAGAAGCCTTGATCAATTGCCACTTAGGCATGCCACACAGGCAATTCACTCCATGCGATTGATATCCATCAATATATAACCCCTGAGCTCGTACATCTCAGAGAAGGGCGTTAAGGAAGAGAATAAATTCTCCGCCGCCAAACAGATATATATTTAATAGAAATCAATCACACAGAATAAAATCCAATGTTAGACACACGGTCCATTTACAAGTCCGTTCTGGGTCTGAACGAAACCGGAGGCCCCTTGTTCCTCGCATATCCATCGATCTCCAAGTACGTCTGGACGATCACCAACTGATTCCCTCCTCTTGGGTGTACAGCCCAATCAAGATCATCAGAAATCACCCAAACGATGTGAAGACCTCCGGTCTTCGACCACCATCTTCATTCTCGACACCACGTCGAATCAGTTATTCAAAATGGGGTAAACCCGGTCTTTCTGAATAACTCGCGTATATAATAAAAAAATGTTACACAAACACAACATATGCCTCATTCTAATTCGGAATATTCTTACACTTTGGGAAAGGTTCCCTTTAATTTTATCAAAGATAAATTCTTTAAATTTATTCTTTAATCTTCTTTTGAATATCAATTCAAAGTAGTCGGGATTAGCGAACCACACCGAAGTAATCATTTATTTTATTTCCCATTCCCAACCTATTCATCCCATGAAGTAAAACTGGTCATACTTCATATCTAACACCATGGTGTTATCAGTAAATTCAATTACCTTTTCATGTTCAAATCTAATTAAATATTTAACTATCGCCTGGAGAAAAACTGGTGATACTCCACTCTCGATCATTTCAATCTAATTAAAGATTCATTAAAACTCCACTTAGTTTTAATCTTCCCAAAAATCAATATCCTGTCTTTAACTGGGTTAAAGAACCATTGTCATTTAAAACACGGTTCACGATAAACCCAAAATCACATTCTATTCAATTCCAATTAAGTACCATTTAATTGGTACACTTCATTAAATCTAAATAAAAAGATTTAATCTTTTTCTCAACTGGGCTTAAGAATAGTGTTAATGAAGACACCATTCAGGACAAACCCAAATCCCATTTGATATTAAATACAAGGCTCTGAATAGAAAATATATCGGCTTATATTCAATATCGAATTCTACGACCAACAAATATCGTATTGGAAATAACGATATAAATATATCTTTCAAATTTCCATAACAATATCTGTATAATCACGAAATCCAACATCAAAATATTCCAAAGACAATTTCGATTCAAATCCACTCCAATTCAATTATTGGAAATTCTGGTTACTTTTAAAACCCCTTTCAAATTCAATTTATTTATTTCAAAAATAAATTGATTTTAATTCTAGTTCAAAACTAGTTCATTTCGATAAAAATCTATTTTTATCTTTTCAAATATGGAGTTTTTCATCCCAATTCTTCCCAAATCATTTCTTATGATTTTACACAAATTATTACTATTTTTAATAATTTAATCAAGGCCCGTACAGTCGATTTTCATCAACGACCATCGATTTGCACTTGCAGCTTCCTTTTCCAAATTTGATTTGGACATAATTCCAAATCCAACTGTTATATTTCAAATCTCCAATATCCGTTAGAAATCTCCTTTCGATACGAACCCAAAGGTTCCGGTTTTAGGAGAATCCGACGGTCGGATCTCCCGTAATATCCGTTCGAACTCAATGGTCGAAAATCGCGAACTGCCGCGGCGCGGCGTGTTCTATTCAGGCCATTCTATATATATATTATATATATTTCGTCGATTTCCTTTCAAAACGTATTTTATAAATCATTTTAAATTCGTTTTTGAAACGATTTCAACTTCATATTCAATTTCGAATCAAAATTGAATATTCTACATCATCGATATACAAATGATAATGTTTTCAAAACGTTATATTTTGAAATCACTTTCTTTTCTATATTCATTATAAAAATGAATAAAATCGATATAAATATCGTTCCCGTCAAAATGGCATCAATCTAATCAACACAGCTTTTACTCAACACATGAATGCTTATTCCAACACAAGAATATTTATTCTATTCAACACATGAATATTTATTCTATTCAACACATGAATTTATTTCTATTCAACACATGAATTTATTTTCTATTCAACACATGAATTTATTACTATTCAACACATGAATATTTATTCTATTCAACACATGAATTTATTTCTATTCAACACTTGAATATTTATTCTATTCAACACATGAATTTATTTTCTATTCAACACATGAATATTTATTCTATTCAACACATGAATTTATTTCTATTCAACACATGAATATTTATTTTATTCAACCCATGGACTTTTATTTATAATATTCCTTATTTTCCAAATTGGAATGAGGCCCAATCAATTACCATATAACGTTAATTATATGGATTTCCTACAACACATGTATATAATAGCAAAGATAAATCACCAACTATCATCCAGAGTTCACCACACAACTGCATAAGCATTAAATATAAATAAATAACGCTTACACAGTCTGTCAACCCATCGATTGACATACAACTAAACAATCGGGATTAGTGTACGTCAAATCTCATCCCAATACCCGTGTGGGGTTTCAAATCAACAAACATATATTTTATTTGTGTAGTTGGGCGATGTGTAAAATTTATCGTCCCAATCAATATCATTCAAATCAGTGCATATAAACAAATTGTCTGATTTGTTTATAAATATTTATTTTACTTCAACACATGAATATATATTTCACACATCACAATCAACAGTCAAATTTCTCAGCACATCAATCAAACAAACAAGTCATCCATGGTCTGTGGACGACGGGTGTCGGGTGCTGCTAAGCACCGTCTGCATCCTTGTATATATTTCAACTAGAAATCAAAATAAAAGTGAGGAGTTCTCACCTAAAAGCTAAACCAATTCGTCGTGACTCTTCATATGTAGAAAATCTTCGCCACTAGCCGTTTGTCACTTTCGTCGTCCGTATACGCTACATATATAAAAATCACATTTCTATTATGCTATGGTATAAATAAAAATCATACCTTTACATAACTAAAACTCTAATCTTTTCTCGTTTAAAAATATAATCTTTCTATTTTAAAAATATGATCTTTTCTACTATAAAAAACTATTCTTTCCCTACTTAAAAATTTAATCTTTTAAATTTCAAAAATAAAATCTTTTAACCACTAAAATTCTAGCTTTCTTCTTATAAAATTCATGGCTTTGTATAAAATAAAAATCATACCTTTTTATAAAACAAAACCAAAATTTTATATGTATAAAAATCAAATCTTTACATTGTAAAAATAATATATTTTCTATATTAAAAATTGTATATTTTCTACATTAAAACTGATTTTAAAACATTAGCATAACATGGGAAAAAAAGTAAACAAACTCACTCTTTCTCGACCTGAGGAGGAAATAGGATTCACTGGAGAGCTCTACTCAGGGATTCATGCCTTGCGCGAGATCTGATGGTGGTGGTCTGCGATGGGGTGGTGTACGATGGAGAAAAAGGGGCTGTGAAGTGGAATGGAGCGAGAGAGGGAGGGTGTTGCGCCCGCGGTCGGGTCTGCGGTGTTCAGAGGGCGGCGGAAGTGGGCTAGGCGGTGGAGGGTCGGAGGATGAACTGTGGTGGCGGAGGTGTGTTCGATTTGGGGGTTTGGGTTAGGGTTCGAGGGTAGCCGTCGCACAGAAGAGGGGAGAGAGAGGGACCGGGGAGGAGGGGGGCTCGCCTGAGACGTGGCGGCGCGACGGAGGTCCGCCTGGAGAGAGCGGCGGTCTTCCTCGATCATCGTTTCTCCTTTTTTTATTTATTTTACTTTTCGATTTTGAAGTCTGACGTGGGTTTGGGGAGAAAGAAAAGGGTTGGGGTTTATTTTATAATTAATTATTTATTTAATTTTACTCTCCAAGGGTTGACCTTTTTTCCAAACCCCAAATCTAACCCAACGACTGTCGCCCCTAGCTAATTACCCCCATTCCGAACACAATGGGATATGTCACATAGGCAATTCCATCATTTCGGCTAGTTTCCTTCAAAATCAAAATATAAATCTATATATTCAATTCGAATGCGCATTTCAATTTACCGGGGCCACGTACGAACTCTAAAATTCCCAAAAAAAAATTTCTAGCTTCGTATTGACGATACGGTCCTAACAAAACTAATTTTGTCAAATTCTGAGATCGTTTGAAAAATGGCAATTTTCCAGTCGATTAAAATCAACTGAAACTGGTCAAACGCGTTTTACTTCGCCACGCTCACATATTGACTCAAAAAATTACGAATTTTGAAACCTAGCAATAACTCGACCTCCCGGATCCAACAAAAGTGGTTTCGTCGAAAACTGAGGTCGTTTGCAAAATTTCCATTTTTAAGGGCCAGAATTCCATAGCGACTATTTTGAAATTTCAACTGGACATAACTTTTGACTTCCGCTATGAAATTTTGATTTCTCGGATTCTTGGAAAGATATTCTCAAATAGATTCTAATATTTTTGGTTTCGCTAAAATCCGGTTTATTTTGAATCCTGTACATTCATTTAAAGTTTGAAATCGAATTTTCGAACTACCGCGCCATTTTCAATTCCTTTTATAATTTAAAATAAATATTTATATTCTAACGACGATTCAAATAAATATATACGTTCTATTTCTATTCGAAATAAATTTTTTCTTCGTTTTTATTTAAAATAATTCATTTTAAATATTCGAAATTCATCAAAATTGCCAAAATAAAATTTTTAAATTGGATCAGATTTTCCGGGTTGTTACAATTCATATTCCCTTTAACATTAAAAATTGTATTAAATATATTGTCAAACATGTTTTTCTCATTATGCATCATGTCAATATTTTGACGAATCACGAGATTTTTCCAATAAGGCAACTCCCTAATATGCTTTGTTTGCACCAATTATGAGTCGTTGATTTACCTTGAATTTCTGTCTATACTCCGGCTTCATGAAGCTTTTGATAATCTTTTACAAATTCATAAATTTCTTCACTTGACCATATTTTAGTATGTGTCAAAGTTTCGTGCCTGTTAGCTGTACAATTTTTCCTATCTCTTTTAAAAGGATGATTAATATGAAGAAAACATTCATGACAGTCAAACCATGAAATTTTCTTTCCAATTGGTAAAGAAAATGCTCTTGTTTTTTCTATGCAGTAAGAACAAGTTAGACAACCAGCCGTACTCTAATCTGAAAGCATTGCATAAGCAGGAAAATCGCTAATTGTCCACAATAGAGAAGCATGCATACGAAAGTTCTTTTTTTGCAAAATATTGTATGTTTCTACTCATTCATACAGCAATCTTTTTAATTCTTCAATCAAGGGTTGTAAATATACATCATTTCTTTGTGTCGGATTATCAGGATCAAGGACTACAACTGTGAGGAACATATAAGGAGTTTTCATACACATCCATGGAGGTAAATTATAAAGTGTGACAATTATAGGTCAGGACGAATATTTAGAACCAAATTGAGAAAATGGTGAAAATTCATTTGTACATAAACCAAGTCTAACATTACGACTCTCATATGCAAAATCGGGATACTTCTGGTCTAAATGCTTCCATGATTCCCCGTCAACTGGGTGTGTCAACGTACCTTCGTTCTGTGTTCCCACACTATGTCATCCCATATGTTGCATGGTTGCAGAAGATGCATATAACATTTGAAGTCTAGGAGTAATAGATAAATAATGCATATGTTTATACAGGACTTCCTTTCCCTTTTTCTTTCTTAGTTTGTATCTTTCCTGATTACATATTTTACAATTCTTAAGGTTAATATGTTCCTTCTATAATAGCATGCAACCCTTTAGACATGTATCTAATTTTCATACGGTAAACCAAAAATCGACATCATTTTTTTAACTTCATAATGATTTTTGCACAAAAAAGTATTGGGAAGCATATGTCGCTTCGCAGCTTGTACAACAGCTGTAAATCTTGCATCTGTGAGGCTCTATTTAGATTTCATCGCAATGTAATCAGCAGTTCCAGATAATTGAGTTCCTCTTTCATAGCCTTCCCAAAGGGGTTTCTTTACGACAACTAATAAATCATATTTTTTGGCTCCAATATTTGGTTCATCTTCATCATTAAAATCTTCATCAGTAAATTATTGAACAGGGAACATTGAATGTGCAACATCTTCAACCATATGTTCTACGAGATTCATCGTAGCAATTTCATTATTCACTATTTCCTCAACTTGTACAGAAGTAGATGCTAACGGTTCTCCATGACGATCCCAAACCATATAGTTCGACACAAAAACGTACTGACGCAAATGAACTCTAGCAGTTTGCGGTATCAAATGCTTTAATAAGTTACATCTACTACATGGACAATGGATTTCGACGTCGTTTCCGTTGTTACTTAAGGCGAAATCAATAAACACGCCAACACCATTAATAAATTGTTCACATATTGTGCCATTAACTTCTCTTCGTTTGTACATCCAGCTTCGATCAATAAAATAATTGTCCATTTTTCCTAAGTAGATACATAATTAAAAAGTATGATAAAATTGTCATTGACATTTTATTAAAATAACTTTATTGCTGAATGTTATGTTAATTCATCATTTACACTTTTGCTAATGGTTCATTCTACCTCTCACTAAAAGTACAATAATGTAATTAAATCACGTAAAATTTTTCAGTTTAAACGATTCAAAAATATTTCGGTAGCACTTTGCTTTAGTTCCCTGAATAGTACACAATTGCGTGTACATAGGGAACATAAAGGAAGCGCTTTCAAAATTTTGGGAACCATTTAAAATGAAATGATTTATGAGATTTAATTTCGTTATTATGTTCGTAACTTGTCCAATACAAAGGACAAATCCAACAAATACTGTATATGGTGAATATAAATGTTCGTTTTTTAATAAAACGAACATTCACATAACTACCATACACAACACTTATGGGACGGGGCCAAAAAAACTCTCTAAGGCTTTATGAATATAATATATTACGATTGATGCTCTTCAATATCTAATTGTACGTATATGAATTTTATCACATATATGTATATTTTCAACATTCAATTGAACTAACCGTACGTTATATATTTTCAACATTTCCAACAAATTAAATATCGTTTTCAATGAATTGGGCCTCAATCAATTCAAAATACATAGATTAATTACCAACTATGCATACAACACTATATATGCACATATACATATACAACATAAATTAAGTAACCCACGATTAGCAACATAATCAAATCAATCTATATATATGTATTAACAACATTATACATACAAACATACAATATAACAAACAAATTAAGCATAAATTAGCACACTGGTTTATATGCTTTGCGTATCATCGTATACGTATGTAAATTTCTTACTTTTTAAAATGTAAAAAATACGGGGTGTCACATCCTCCCACCCTTAAAGAATTTCGTCCCCGAAATTCAATAGTAGTAGGATTTATGTCCCCATATTAGCATCCAGAAGTGTTCAGCCAATTGTTGCAAACATGTGCACATGTGCAAAAGTGAATCACATCGTAGAAAAATATGTATGCCTAACTTGTGGTACCACCTACATGAATGCAATTTCTTAAAAATTTCTTTCTTTTTTAAACCATGATGCTCTCATCCTAAATAAACTTGCAGTTCTATATGAATGCAAAAACTTGAAAAAGTAATTTCATCCAAATTTTCCCACACCCTTATAAAATAAGAGTGAAATTCATCCAATTTGAGCATCCAAAATCCTACCATCCATTATTAATTTAGAAAAATCTAATTTTCCAAATTTTTATGTAACGGAGAGATATCCCGTTTTGTTGTTTTCATTGTCCTACGTTATCAGACATTATCGTTCAATATTTCATAATCACATTAGACACAACAAATTGCATAAACAAACAACGTACTAACTTTATTAAGATAGTTTCAGTACATCGTTACAACTAGACAACAAAAGAAACAGCTAGACCATACTGAAATAAAATGCTATCCTACGGGTAACTGATAGAAGTCAACCCTGATGGAAATAGCTACGGATGAGCTCCTCTAAGCTATCAAGCCTCTCCTCATGTCGTCGGTTCCCTTGCCTAAGTTCTAACTGTAGGTCCTGTATCCCAGCCCCCAACTGATCATAAGAGGAACTCATATCCTGAAGCATCTGCTGCTGTGTCTGAGCCATGGCTACCTGTGACTCTAGCGTCTGCTGCTGTGACCTCATAATATCCTGGTGGCTCCTCATCAAGCGAGCCTGCTGCTGTGAAACATACCTCAGCCCAGTCCTCTAGTCTGGGTCCCTAGTAGCCCATGGATCCCAGGCACCTGTATCCGGAGCCCCCTGTGCCGGGGCCTGATAAGGCCAGGCTCCATCCCCAGCCTGCTCACCCTCGTGCTGTGGTGCCTGATGGGGCTCCTCAAACTGTCCAAACTGGCCATTATGTGGCTCCTCCTCTTGCTCCTCCTCCTCTTCACCCTCATCCTCTTCCTCATCCAATCCCTCATGCTCCATAGGTTGTGGCTCCTCTTGCAGCTCATGCATATTTATACTCATTCTCCCTAGTGCAGCTTCAGTAATGATAACAGAGGGATGGCTAGAAAGTGTCACATAATCATCATCATGCAAATCCACCCCAAACCAGCGGAAAACTATGGTCCATAAGTTCCCAAAACAAATATTGGAGTGCCTTGCTCCCCTAAAGATCTGGTACTGCTGTAAGATGGTTCTCGCCCAGTTTATTTGTATGCCCCCAAAAATAGCATAAGTAGCGGCTTTAACAACTACTGGGACTCTGTCAAACCCATGATTTTGCCCCGCAATATTATATTGCAATATCCTGATCACAAACCTAGCTAGGGGGCGCAAATGCGTACTATCCCATTGCCTATCCAGTCCATTAAAAAAAATCCTTCCCCACACATTCAAATCATCCATCTCCAGATCATTTATATCGAGTCCCGTACCCCGGATATTCAAAATTTCCCCAAATTGTACCTCATTCATAAATATATGGGTACCCTTAACCCACGAACCATAAGTTATCAACCCATTATCATCCACATCAATTTGCAAACGAGCATCAAAAAGTCTTACCATACGCTTGTAGCCTCTCCTCTCGGCTGTGTGCGTATCCAGAATATGAATAAGACCCGCATTAACAAACAAGCTTTCCACGGCGATTCCCTCAAAATCCGCAAACCTCACCGGTCGTCCGAGAAGCAAATTCCTAGTGGCAAGCTGCATGTAGTGCTCAATTATCCCTGGTTGCTCGTCACACCACTCAACCTCTTGCGCGGTTAGTTGAGGGTAAAGCTCGTAGGGATTGGGTTGATTGGCCATGGCGGTTTAAACACGAATTGGAAGAGGGGAACTATAGATCCGGATGGAGAGGGTCTCTAGCTTCGATTTGAGTTTAATTTTATGAAGAACGGTGGAGAAACGAGGTGATGGGAGGTGGTGGAGTTGGGGAATTTTCGGTTTTGGCTGGGAGGGAAGGAGAAGAGAATTGGGGGTTATGAGCTGAAGCTCTCGGCCTTCGGGCTTATATATTTTTTTGATCTATAGGCGCGTCGTGTCGACAGCCCTGTCGACAGGGGGGGTATGTCGACAGCCCTGTCGACTGGCCCCTTTTTTTTTTTCTGCCCTGCCATCCTTCCATTTCCTTACTTCCCCCTGACTCAACTCCATTTTCTCGAGAACTATTCCCCCATCATAAAGAAAACACTCTTCTAACTCAAAAACTACTTGTAACCAAAGCCAACGTGACTATCGATGGGAGAGAGAAGGGAAAAGAGGATTCAACTAATAAAACAAGGACATTGCTAATGGCTTTTGGGGAATAACTTCTAAAACAAAGTTTTTCTTGAAAATTGCTTCTTTGTAAATGGTTTTTCAAATAATTTTCAGAAGGTCTTTAAAAACTTTTGCCCAGCCTGGTAACCTTCTGCTCTGATACCAAATGTAACACCCCGCCTCCGCTAGGGTCACTCGCAAAGGAATGCACTAGCTTTAGAGGGGCATTGTTGGTAAACATACACAGAAATATCACAAGACAGAACAAGTATAAATAGCGGAAGTAAAATCAAACTTTCATAAATTCAATAATTAAGGTCTAAAGCCTTTTACATCAGAGTACATCAAAACCTGTCTTGCAGTAGTAAAGAAGCATAAAGACTTTTTAATAAATTATTCCCCAAATGAGACAGTAAAGTAGCCATAGCCAAGAAAGTCCAAGCCATCCATGATGACCTTCGAACAGGAGAAGTCCGAACTAAACAGCATTGTTTCCTCCCTGTAACCTGGGGGGGGGGGGAAATGGAAGAAAAGAGGCGAAACAAAACGGGTCAATCAAAAAGACTGAGTAAGTCCTATCTACTTCCAGTATAAAAACAGGTAAAGGTAACATGACATGCATAAACTGAAAGTAAACATAAGGAAAACTACAAGATAGATAAACTAAACCAGGGTAGCCGGTTGACTACTGTGGCAAGGTGAACTAAGGTATCCTGACAAACTACGGTGTTATGATAAGTCAAGGTATCACATCATCAGACCTCTATCGAGTACATTATCCCAAGGTATCTGCCCCGTCTAACATCCCCCGGTATCTATCATGTATATTTCTTCCTAGTTCTAACACATATATCTGCTCTACACCCTCCGTACTAGTATCCCAGCCTTGTTATGTGTTAACCAGGAATGTCCCTTACTCAAAGTCGTGTAATGGTCCATGTCAACCTAATATATCGCATATATAGGTTACTCAAATCATATATTTCTTTCCATGCATACAGGTTCAGTCCTTTGCCGTACCTCGTACGGGCTTCCTCATGTCGTATTATCCTTGAGATCGTTTGGACTGTCACCCTTGTTCTAGCTAGGCTCTTCCATATGAATCATCGTTTGAACTACTAGGACTTACGCCACCTAGCACCACTAGGGATTACGCTTACCTATTGCACGCTTTCGTATTTCGGTTTGGGTTAAACCACCTAGGCCACTAGGGATTACGCTAACCCTCAACCTCGCCCTTTTCCCCACGCATCCATCGCGAATCGTTTTTCTATTACTGTACGCACATGTAACACATCGTGCCACCCGAGTCCTGTCACAGGGCAAACCAAGAAATACAGGACTCGGTCGGGAGCTTTAGATTTATCTGCCGATGCAGATACTAAGGTCTGCTTTTCTACACGTGGCTATGGTCCCACGAGACCCCTCCCTCAACTAGTGAAAGGCAACACAAGAGAAAATCTTGCATGAGAACTACACTCCGGCCAGCCCACATCCTACGGCCTACCTCACCCATAATTAGATAGCAATTATGGTCTGTTGGGTGTCCCGTGCCTTTCCGTACGTATACGCTTGACTCAAGATGGTAGATGATCGACGAACTTGCTATCTCGGGCACCTTATGTATTCGTCGACTCACTGCTATCCACCCCAGTCTTTAGGTCGCTCGCATAGCAACCAAGGCATATTCTTGGTTCTTCTACCGCAGACCTCAACCTCCCGTGAGCCTAGTATAATGACCTGGCAGCTCACGGAGGGATCCCAAGAATATCCTCACGTTCCCCGAAGCCGCTGCTTCGTTACCCAGTTCGTCGGAGCCTTTATCTAAATCAGATAGCCTGCTCCTACACGCATACTTAAACGTTGACCTAACGTATCGGGTTACTAATATATCTAAGAAATGGTCCAAATTTCCTTGACTAAGGATTATTACTTAGTTTCCCTTAACTAAGGTTTACCACTTAGCCTTATTTCCCTTATCCTTGTTAACCATGGTCATTTACCCAATCCTCCGAATTGGGGTTTGTCTAATGGGTTAAGTGTTACTTAAGAAAATTTACTTAACCTTATCAAGTTATCGTGTTGGATTGATTAAGTGTTAGTTAACTTAATCCCGTCCACTAGTCATATAAAAATGGTCAAGTGTCGTTAGGCAAATCAGGTTACTTAACCTACCCAACCCCGTCATGTTTTGTTAAGTATCATTAGCCTAATCAAATTACTTAACCCATTTGTCCATGTCATATTTGGTTAAGCCTCATTAATCAAATTAACTTAACCCTATTATGTGGCATTAATTATTTAATGCACCCCAACCTCTCACATTAGACTTTGTTGTGGTTACTAGTTAAGTCGGGCGGGTCCGGGTAGATTTACACCACAACTTGGTCTAACCTCGGGTTCAAGCACAACATGACCAACTTCTCACATTGAGTCCTATTGTTTGCAACTACTAGTTAGGCCGGTCGGTTCCGGGTAGTTTTACGTTGCAAACTCAACCCAACCTCGAGTTGGCCACTTTCATGTTCAGTCTAGTATCATGTTCATAGTCAAGTTTTCAAGAAATTGGGTAGACCTAACTTAATAGGTAAATTCCCAATGGGTAGACCTAACTTAATAGGTAAATTCCCAAGCTTATGTTTTTATGCATACTTACATGTCAACTTCCATGGTACATTACAAGTTATGTTTTCAAGTATTAACACATGTCATATTTAACGTTACATGTTATCACGTTTATACCCATTTACCCAAATTATGGTTCATGCCAAGTTTAGCTCGCCCATCATGTTTTCATGCAACTTCGAGTTAAGTTTTTCATGCTATATTCACGCTTGTCTAACCTCAACCCAAATCGTGTTCCAACGCAAGAATGGACGAGTCACATCGTAGAGATACTATGCTACACAATGACCCCAAACGTGCATAGTATCATGAGAGTTTGGATCAAAACATGCATAGGTTCATAATGGTTTGGCCACAAGCATGCATAACATGAGAAGAAAAGGAAATGGGCCATAAGTATGCATAATGTCATAAAGGATTTGGCCACACACTTGCATGTTAACATTAGGGGTTTGGGTTCATAAACATGCATAAGCCCCAAAACCGAATCTTAGCCAATGTTTCACTAGTAAAAATGGTCCCTAAAGGTTCATGCTAGCATTTCATGCACAAAGATCCAAACTTGCAAGTTAAACTAGGTTATGCATAGCATGAGAGGCATGATTAAGTCACTCACATAGCCTAAAACCATGAACATGAACACAAGAGGCAAGGTAAGGTTCCTATAGGTTCGCATAACCATGTTTAGCCTCATTTTATCCCATGTCATTATCAAAACTACCGTTTCCATCTAAAAGTAGCTAGAACTTACTCAGTTAGGCCTAGGGAAAGAAGCATGAATCATCTTGGCTAAGAAAGGTGCCTCCTTTGTTGAAGAATCGTCATGAAACCCGCATAGCAACGTTGATCTTCCTTCCATTTGGTGTAGCTAGCTTGCACTACTTGATTTGAACCCGATTTGAGTGCTTAGGCTTTAGGAAAAGGGAATGGAGGCCATGATCACTTGGCATTTGGGCAGCACTTCGTGGAGAGGGTGAGTTATGAGGGTTTAGGGGTGTTTTTATAGAGATTAGGAGTGTTTTAGGCCATAGGATTAGATCTAGGATAGATTAGGACCATCAGATCTCGGAAGCTTCCAGAATCAGGCTATGAACAAGACCAGGTGAGACAAACAGGTGCGCCAGGCAAATTGCCCCGGCCACACCCTGTCGACAGGCCTGTCGACAGGGCTGTCGACTTGGTCTGGGCCCAAGTCGACAGGCCTGTCGACAGCCCTGTCGACATGGCCTAGGCGGGGAAAATTCCCGCCTAGCCCCAGATCTGGTTTTCAAACTTATTTCCGAATTTCAAATTTTCAGAAATCTTCTTTGGGCCTTTAACGGGTCATACGGACTCCGATTCTCGAAAACTCGGACTCTATTTCGCGTATTTTTTTCGAGACGAACGCAATGGGGAATCCCGTTTACCTTAATTCTAGAAGTATAAACAGAATATCTTTTATCTTCATGCTTTACTGGTTTATATGCTTTGCGTATCATCGTATACGTATGTAAATTTCTTACTTTTTAAAATGTAAAAAATACGGGGTGTCACATCCTCCCACCCTTAAAGAATTTCGTCCCCGAAATTCAATAGTAGTAGGATTTATGTCCCCATATTAGCATCCAGAAGTGTTCAGCCAATTGTTGCAAACATGTGCACATATGCAAAAGTGAATCACATCGTAGAAAAATATGTATGCCTAACTTGTGGTACCACCTACATGAATGCAATTTCTTAAAAATTTCTTTCTTTTTTAAACCATGATGCTCTCATCCTAAATAAACTTGCAGTTCTATATGAATGCAAAAACTTGAAAAAGTAATTTCATCCAAATTTTCCCACACCCTTATAAAATAAGAGTGAAGTTCATCCAATTTGAGCATCCAAAATCCTACCATCCATTATTAATTTAGAAAAATCTAATTTTCCAAATTTTTATGTAACGGAGAGATATCCCGTTTTGTTGTTTTCATTGTCCTACGTTATCAGACATTATCGTTCAATATTTCATAATCACATTAGACACAACAAATTGCATAAACAAACAACGTACTAACTTTATTAAGATAGTTTCAGTACATCATTACAACTAGACAACAAAAGAAACAGCTAGACCATACTGAAATAAAATGCTATCCTACGGGTAACTGATTGAAGTCAACCCTGATGGAAATAGCTACGGATGAGCTCCTATAAGCTATCAAGCCTCTCCTCATGTCGTCGGTTCCCTTGCCTAAGTTCTAACTGTAGGTCCTGTATCCCAGCCCCCAACTGATCATAAGAGGAACTCATATCCTGAAGCATCTGCTGCTGTGTCTGAGCCATGGCTACCTGTGACTCCAGCGTCTGCTGCTGTGACCTCATAATATCCTGGTGGCTCCTCATCAAGCGAGCCTGCTGCTGTGAAACATACCTCAGCTCAGTCCTCCAGTCCGGGTCCCTAGTAGCCCATGGATCCCAGGCACCTGTATCCGGAGCCCCCTGTGCCGGGGCCTGATAAGGCCAGGCTCCATCCCCAGCCTGCTCACCCTCGTGCTGTGGTGCCTGATGGGGCTCCTCAAACTGTCCAAACTGGCCATTATGTGGCTCCTCCTCTTGCTCCTCCTCCTCCTCTTCACCCTCATCCTCTTCCTCATCCAATCCCTCATGCTCCATAGGTTGTGGCTCCTCTTGCAGCTCATGCATATTTATACTCATTCTCCCTAGTGCAGCTTCAGTAATGATAACAGAGGGATGGTTAGAAAGTGTCACATAATCCTCATCATGCAAATCCACCCCAAACCAGCGGAAAACTATGGTCCATAAGTTCCCAAAACAAATATTGGAGTGCCTTGCTCCCCTAAAGATCTGGTACTGCTGTAAGATGGTTCTCGCCCAGTTTATTTGTATGCCCCAAAAAATAGCATAAGTAGCGGCTTTAAAAACTACTGGGACTCTGTCAAACCCATGATTTTGCCCCGCAATATTATATTTCAATATCCTGATCACAAACCTAGCTAGGGGGCGCAAATGCGTACTATCCCATTGCCTATCCAGTCCATTAAAAAAAATCCTTCCCCACACATTCAAATCATCCATCTCCAGATCATTTATATCGAGTCCCATACCCCGGATATTCAAAATTTCCCCAAATTGGACCTCATTCATAAATATATGGGTACCCTTAACCCACGAACCATAAGTTATCAACCCATTATCATCCACATCAATTTGCAAACGAGCATCAAAAAGTCTTACCATACGCTTGTAGCCTCTCCTCTCGGCTGTGTGCGTATCCAGAATATGAATAAGACCCGCATTAACAAACAAGCTTTCCACGGCGGTTCCCGCAAAATCCGCAAACCTCACCGGTCGGCCTAGAAGCAAATTCCTAGTGGCAAGCTGCATGTAGTGCTCAATTATCCCTGGTTGCTCGTCACACCACTCAACCTCTTGCGCGGTTAGTTGAGGGTAAAGCTCGTAGGGATTGGGTTGATTGGCCATGGCGATTTAAACACGAATTGGAAGAGGGGAACTATAGATCCGGATGGAGAGGGTCTCTAGCTTCGATTTGAGTTTAATTTTATGAACAACGGTGGAGAAACGAGGTGATGGGAGGTGGTGGAGTTGGGGAATTTTCGGTTTTGGCTGGGAGGGAAGGAGAAGAGAATTGGGGGTTATGAGCTGAAGCTCTCGGCCTTCGGGCTTATATATTTTTTTGATCTGCAGGCGCGTCGTGTCGACAACCCTGTCGACGGGGGGGGGGGGGGGGGTATGTCGACAGCCCTGTCGACTGGCCCCTTTTTTTTTCCTGCCCTGCCATCCTTCCATTTCCTTACTTCCCCCTGACTCAACTCCATTTTCTCGAGAACTATTCCCCCATCATAAAGAAAACACTATTCTAACTCAAAAACTACTTGTAACCAAAGCCAACGTGACTATCGATGGGAGAGAGAAGGGAAAAGAGGATTCAACTAATAAAACAAGGACATTGCTAATGGCTTTTGGGGAATAACTTCTAAAACAAAGTTTTTCTTGAAAATTGCTTCTTTGTAAATGGTTTTTCAAATAATTTTCAGAAGGTCTTTAAAAACTTTTGCCCAGCCTGGTAACCTTCTGCTCTGATACCAAATGTAACACCCCGCCTCCGCTAGGGTCACTCGCAAAGGAATGCACTAGCTTTAGAGGGGCATTGTTGGTAAACATACACAGAAATATCACAAGACAGAACATATATAAATAGCGGAAGTAAAATCAAACTTTCATAAATTCAATAATTAAGGTCTAAAGCCTTTTACATCAGAGTACATCAAAACCTGTCTTGCAGTAGTAAAGAAGCATAAAGACTTTTTAATAAATTATTCCCCAAATGAGACAGTAAAGTAGCCATAGCCAAGAAAGTCCAAGCCATCCATGATGACCTTCGAACAGGAGAAGTCCGAACTAAACAGCATTGTTTCCTCCCTGTAACCTGGGGGGGAAACGGAAGAAAAGAGGCGAAACAAAACGGGTCAGTCAAAAAGACTGAGTAAGTCCTATCTACTTCCAGTATAAAAACAGGTAAAGGTAACATGACATGCATAAACTGAAAGTAAACATAAGGATAACTACAAGATAGATAAACTAAACCAGGGTAGCCGGTTGACTACTGTGGCAAGGTGAACTAAGGTATCATGACAAACTACGGTGTTATGATAAGTCAAGGTATCACATCATCAGACCTCTATCGAGTACATTATCCCAAGGTATCTGCTCCGTCTAACATCCCCCGGTATCTATCATGTATATTTCTTCCTAGTTCTAACACATATATCTGCCCTACACCCTCCGTACTAGTATCCCAGCCTTGTTATGTGTTAACCAGGAATGTCCCTTACTCAAAGTCGTGTAATGGTCCATGTCAACCTAATATATCGCATATATAGGTTACTCAAATCATATATTTCTTTCCATGCATACAGGTTCAGTCCTTTGCCGTACCTCGTACGGGCTTCCTCATGTCGTATTATCCTTGAGATCGTTTGGACTGTCACCCTTGTTCTAGCTAGGCTCTTCCATATGAATCATCGTTTGAACTACTAGGACTTACGCCACCTAGCACCACTAGGGATTACGCTTACCTATTGCACGCTTTCGTATTTCGGTTTGGGTTAAACCACCTAGGTCACTAGGGATTACGCTAACCCTCAACCTCGCCCTTTTCCCCACGCATCCATCGCGAATCGTTTTTCTATTACTGTACGCACATGTAACACATCGTGCCACCCGAGTCCTGTCACAGGGCAAACCAAGAAATACAGGACTCGGTCGGGAGCTTTAGATTTATCTGCCGATGCAGATACTAAGGTCTGCTTTTATACACGTGGCTATGGTCCCACGAGACCCCTCCCTCAACTAGTGAAAGGCAACACAAGAGAAAATCTTGCATGAGAACTACACTCCGGCCAGCCCACATCCTACGGCCTACCTCACCCATAATTAGATAGCAATTATGGTCTGTTGGGTGTCCCGTGCCTTTCCGTACGTATACGCTTGACTCAAGATGGTAGATGATCGACGAACTTGCTATCTCGGGCACCTTATGTATTCGTCGACTCACTGCTATCCACCCCAGTCTTTAGGTCGCTCGCATAGCAACCAAGGCATATTCTTGGTTCTTCTACCGCAGACCTCAACCTCCCGTGAGCCTAATATAATGACCTGGCAGCTCACGGAGGGATCCCAAGAATATCCTCACGTTCCCCGAAGTCGCTGCTTCGTTACCCAGTTCGTCGGAGCCTTTATCTAAATCAGATAGCCTGCTCCTACACGCATACTTAAACGTTGACCTAACGTATCGGGTTACTAATCTATCTAAGAAATGGTCCAAATTTCCTTGACTAGGGATTATTACTTAGTTTCCCTTAACTAAGGTTTACCACTTAGCCTTATTTCCCTTATCCTTGTTAACCATGGTCATTTACCCAATCCTCCGAATTGGGGTTTGTCTAATGGGTTAAGTGTTACTTAAGAAAATTTACTTAACCTTATCAAGTTATCGTGTTGGATTGATTAAGTGTTAGTTTACTTAATCCCGTCCACCAGTCGTATAAAAATGGTCAAGTGTCGTTAGGCAAATCAAGTTACTTAACCTACCCAACCCCGTCATGTTTTGTTAAGTATCATTAGCCTAATCAAATTACTTAACCCATTTGTCCATGTCATATTTGGTTAAGCCTCATTAATCAAATTAACTTAACCCTATTATGTGGCATTAATTATTTAATGCACCCCAACCTCTCACATTAGACTTTGTTGTGGTTACTAGTTAAGTCGGGCGGGTCCGGGTAGATTTACACCACAACTTGGTCTAACCTCGGGTTCAAGCACAACATGACCAACTTCTCACATTGAGTCCTATTGTTTGCAACTACTAGTTAGGCCGGTCGGTTCCGGGTAGTTTTACGTTGCAAACTCAACCCAACCTCGAGTTGGCCACTTTCATGTTCAGTCTAGTATCATGTTCATAGTTAAGTTTTCAAGCAATTGGGTAGACCTAACTTAATAGGTAATTTCCCAATGGGTAGACCTAACTTAATAGGTAAATTCCCAAGCTTATGTTTTTATGCATACTTACATGTCAACTTCCATGGTACATTACAAGTTATGTTTTCAAGTATTAACACATGTCATATTTAACGTTACATGTTATCACGTTTATACCCATTTACCCAAATTATGGTTCATGCCAAGTTTAGCTCGCCCATCATGTTTTCATGCAACTTCGAGTTAAGTTTTTCATGCTATATTCACGCTTGTCTAACCTCAACCCAAATCGTGTTCCAACGCAAGAATGGACGAGTCACATCGTAGAGATACTATGCTACATAATGACCCCAAACGTGCATAGTATCATGAGAGTTTGGATCAAAACATGCATAGGTTCATAATGGTTTGGCCACAAGCATGCATAACATGAGAAGAAAAGGAAATGGGCCATAAGTATGCATAATGTCATAAAGGATTTGGCCACACACTTGCATGTTAACATTAGGGGTTTGGGTTCATAAACATGCATAAGCCCCAAAACCGAATCTTAGCCAATGTTTCACTAGTAAAAATGGTCCCTAAAGGTTCATGCTAGCATTTCATGCACAAAGATCCAAACTTGCAAGTTAAACTAGGTTATGCATAGCATGAGAGGCATGATTAAGTCACTCACATAGCCTAAAACCATGAACATGAACACAAGAGGCAAGGTAAGGTTCCTATAGGTTCGCATAACCATGTTTAGCCTCATTTTATCCCATGTCATTATCAAAACTACCGTTTCCATCTAAAAGTAGCTAGAACTTACTTAGTTAGGCCTAGGGAAAGAAGCATGAATCATCTTGGCTAAGAAAGGTGCCTCCTTTGTTGAAGAATCGTCATGAAACCCGCATAGCAACGTTGATCTTCCTTCCATTTGGTGTAGCTAGCTTGCACTACTTGATTTGAACCCGATTTGAGTGCTTAGGCTTTAGGAAAAGGGAATGGAGGCCATGATCACTTGGCATTTGGGCAGCACTTCGTGGAGAGGGTGAGTTATGAGGGTTTAGGGGGGCTTAGGGGTGTTTTTATAGAGATTAGAAGTGTTTTAGGCCATAGGATTAGATCTAGGATAGATTAGGACCATCAGATCTCGGAAGCTTCCAGAATCAGGCTATGAACAAGACCAGGTGAGACAAACAGGTGCGCCAGGCAAATTGCCCCGGCCACACCCTGTCGACAGGGCTGTCGACTTGGTCTGGGCCCAAGTCGACAGGCCTGTCGACAGCCCTGTCGACATGGCCTAGGCGGGGAAAATTCCCGCCTAGCCCCAGATCTGGTTTTCAAACTTATTTCCGAATTTCAAATTTTCAGAAATCTTCTTTGGGCCTTTAACGGGTCATACGGACTCCGATTCTCGAAAACTCGGACTCTATTTCGCGTATTTTTTTCGAGACGAACGCAATGGTGAATCCCGTTTACCTTATTTCTAGAAGTATAAACAGAATATCTTTTATCTTCATGCTTTACTGGTTTATATGCTTTGCGTATCATCGTATACGTATGTAAATTTCTTACTTTTTAAAATGTAAAAAATACGGGGTGTCACATTAGATAAAATTAGGGCTTCATACCTTCAAAATTGGAGATGAATTGGAGATTAGAGAGGAGGAGAGAGCCTAGAGTGTTTTGGAGAAACTATAGGCAATGGACGGAGCGGAGGAGGCCGATTTCAGAATTTTGGAGCAAGAAATTGGGGAAAACCAAAAAAAATTCAAGTAGGAAATGGAATAGGGAAGGAGAAGCTGCTCGGTTAAATTTTTGCTCGACTATGCAATGGTGAGCAATGGCCTGTAACGACATTATAAACAACAGCCTCCAACGTTTTAGTTTTTATAACGTAAAGAAATTTCCAAAATTAAGCTTTTGTTGGAAGCCGTCGGATGTTGTTTTTCGAGGCCGTTGGAAGGCTCCGTTGTTGTACTGTGCGTTTCTTGTTGTGTGATGATCATTAGTATATGTGATATCAATGTCAATACATAAATAGACAGTAGTGTATTGGGCAGACCCAACATGAGAAACTTCATGGAGCATGATTAATAGTGTCATAAGTAATTCTCATAATGACAGTGATGTAATGGTCCTCAAACTTGAAATAATTATATATTTTATTCGTGGATATTTGTGTTATGATATCATCAGAAGTTACTTTTAACAGAGTAGACGATAAAAGTGATTATCGGGTACATCTCGAATGGATTAAAGAATATGAATGATCTAGATGGAATTTAACCCTAAATATAAGTAGAGATATCCATGGACCTTTTGATTGAGTATGATTAAAAATGCATGGTCGTGCTCAAATATTGATTTGTTTTATGTATTTTGCTCATAGATCAAGATAAAAGGATTAAATTATAAAGAGGATGATACATTCCATGCCTCGAGTTTAACCTTGGATATATTGGTTAAATGGATTAAATTATGTTGAGGCACTTGTCACATAAAAGGTTGTGTCGAATTGTGGATTTTGTTATAACATAGGTAACAACGATGCATTACTAGATAACACTCACTATTTATAATTTAAACATAATTTAAATTATTCCAATGTTGTAATAACCTATAAGGTCACACAATTAGAATGTTTAAAAGTGGGAGAACCATTCTTAAGAAAAGTAAATTATCAAATGGTTGATATATATTTTTCGTTTGACTTGGTTACTATGAATTTTGTTTTCTCTTTTGGGGTTATCATTTATATTAAAAGGGCGAAGACCCTTTTCTTGAATTAGACACACAAATTCAAGATCCAAAAACCAAAAAGGAGAAAATGAAATCCATTGTCTTGGCTAGTACCTCTGCTCTCTCTTCTTCAATTTCATGAGACGACTTTGAAGGCACTCGTAGACACCAGTAGAGACGTCGCCATTACTAACAGCATTCACAAATGATTAGATCCAGAAATCTTCGAGTTCATGGATTTATGGAACCTCAAATTGGTACGCCTTACATTAGATTTGTTTTTACTTCGCATGAATTCTGTCAACTTGGGTTAAAAAATTATTGAAACCCACTGCTTATTTGTCGGATATAACCAAAATTAACTTCCTACCAAAGTTTTAAATTATAAAAGTCACATGAGATGTTGTATAACATCAAGCTAGAATATAAAAGTAAAAAAAAATGGTGTTTACTTTTTCCCTACCTCAGACCATACAATAAACGTAAACTTAGCCTAAGATCCAATCCACGCACCTTTTTTGGTTATGTAAATAACCAAAAAAAATACAAGTGCTTGTACAAGAAAGGCAGAATATTTATATCAAGACATGTAATTTTTAATTAATCTATCTTTCCTATGGCAGAAAAAGATAATAAATGCAAAAGAAAAAGTGGAGGATGCAATGTTGAAATTCCCACCATACCTATTCTGTTTAAATGTGTTGATGAGGTTGGAGTGAAGGCATGTCAAAGTCAATCTGACAATAGATATCCAACCATCTCTACAACTAAATCAGACTACAATTCAAGTGAATCCAATACACATATGCCTTTGCATCAAAGTGATGCAGACCAATGCAGTGAGAGTGAACACACCAATAATTCGCATTCAAATGATCATGGAGAGGGCCAAAACCAGAATCAAGCTGATGTTGATCACAAGAGCCAAGGGTGAGATATTTAAACCTGAAGTATCTGCATCTGTCAATAATAGAGAGCTTGTTTCATATGAAGAAGCAGTTAAGGACATCAAATGAAAAGAGGCTATGGACACAGAAATGAATGCACTCATAAAAAAATGGAACCTGGACTATTTTCAAAGAACAAAAACATCGTAGGATGCAGGTGGGAATATAAGATCAAGATAAAATCATATGGTAGTGTGTTGATAAATATAAAGCTAGAGTTGTAGCAAATGGATATTCTCAACAGCTCGGTTTTAATTTATGTGTGACATTCTCCCTTGTAGTTATACCTATAACAATTTGAATACTTCTTTCTATATTTATATACAAGCAATGGGGAATAAGGAAACTAGATGTTAGCAATTCATTTCTTAGTGGAGAGTTACAAGAGGAGGTTTATATGTAATAGCCAAAGGGGTACAGTTCAGGAAGTGTAGATGATGTGTGCAGATTACATAAGGCCATTTATGGATTAAAGAAGACATCTAGGGCTTGGTATGAAAAGCTCAAGTTTACTCTCACTAAATTAAAGTTTAATGCTAGATAATCCTTATACATTAGGAGGGATGAATGTGCTATTATCTACATCTTGGTGTGTGTAGATGATATATTGATCGCTGGCAGCAACATTAAAGAGATAAGCAAAGTTGTAATTTGTAAACTATTTCGACCAAGCATTTGCCATCAAAGATCTCGGTGCTTTAGACTATTTCTTAGAAGTTCACATAAAAAAGACAACAAATGAACAAATATTTTAGTCTTAGAAGTACTACATTGCAGAAATTCTATCAAGGGCAAAAAAGCATCAAGCTAAACCTCTTCCTACTCCCATGAGAAGTAATCTTAGATTATCAAAACACGAAGATTAACCAATTGACCCTATTAAGCAGTACATGAGTATAGTGGGTGCACTACAGCACGTTATGATTATTTATAGACCAGACATATGCTTTAGTGTTAATAGAGTATGTCAGTTCATGCAAAGTCCCTTTAGTGACCATAGGAAAGTCATGAAACGCATATTATAATACTTAACGGGGACCATTGATCATGGATAAGAAAACAGATTCCACAGTAATTTAATTTAAATGTTTACCGTGATGCTGAGCCAGTGACCCCAAGATAATCGGAAATCCATCACTCGATATTGTGTTAATTTGGGCTACAGCCCTATATTCTAATGTACCAAAAAGCAAACTACTGTCTTTTGGTCTAGCACGGAGGCGAAGTATCAATCTATCGCCAGCACGACAGTAGAAATTATTTGGATCAAAAGTTTGCTTCGAGAATTAGGGTTTGCACCAAAATGAAAACCGAATATTTGGTGTAACAATGAAGCACGATTTCCCTTTCCATGAACCATGTTCAACATTTTCGAACGAAACATATAGAAATCGATCTTCATTTAGTTAGTGAGATGACCAACATTGAAAACTAATGATAAATCATATACCATCACTCTACCAGCATGTCGAAGTCCTCCCAAAAACTTTATCAAGCAAAAATTTCATGAGATTAAGAGCTGATTTAAAATTAGAAGAGGAAGCTAACATGAAGAATAAAGGGACGAAAACCCTATCTTTAACTAAGGTTGGGTAAATAGATTATATCTGCGATCGCTTTATCCTCTGTTATTTGTATTCAGGCTTCATTATATTGGGCCTTGGCCCATATCTCATTTTCGTTTTAGCTATATATATTGATGCTTGTGCACTGTTCCATTATTACATTTTATACATTAGAATTTGCATCAATTACACTGAAATAAAAGGATTCTTCTTCATTTCAGTTTTTAACATATAATTATTTGCAGCTTTCTAATCTAACTGGGATCCAAATTAATTGTTAAACCAAAGCGCTAAACTTTTGTGTAATCCATTAAAATATCAAAAGAAGTAGAGATGCATACATTTCACCATCTTGGTATCACCTACAACAATAAATTTTGGTTATTATTGCTAGTATACAAATATATTTTACTACCATTTTTTTGTTAAATACAAGACTTCTATATCCATGCTTCTTGCCATGTATGACACATGTAACAAGCAAGCTTTAAGATTTCTTACTTTTTAAAGGTAAAGTTCTTCATTTTACATATCATATATGATTAACATGATCTAGAAAAATAACATAACAGAACTCTGCATGTCAACAAAGTAATTATTTTTACATGTTGACGATTTCAAAATGAAAAAAACAGAGCAATTAATGCCTGAACGCACATCTAACTTGGTTGGCTTGGCCTGTTGTTGTGGTTGAGATTGTAACGAACTGGGATTTTCGATTCCAAAAATCAACACAAAACTACCATGTTGACCATTCAGACATCGGAAATACCTGATCATTAATATAAAGAAGTTAGAGGGTGAGAATAGATAAGATAGAAAATTAGAATAGAAGAAGAAGATCACCACAGAACAGAATCAGAGTAATACGAATCTCACAGCGGAACGAATAAAATATAATATATAGCATAACTTTGCAATAAAACAGTATATATATAGAATAACATTATCAGAGTACAACACTTACACACAACGAAAATAACAATAGCTATATAATCCAGAAGCCTCCTGCTTCAAGCTCCTCCAAGTATATCTGTAAAAACCAGAACTACTTGACTGCCCGTACAAATTTGGGCACCCAAGAGTTTAGGGAAAACAAAACAAAATAAACTCTGGGTCAGTCATGGGACTGGTGTAAGTAAACTCAAATCATTTGATTTAACTTTCCAAAATCCTTTTCAAAAGAAAAGGTAATCGTAAGACCGACCCACACATAAACACGGATGGTTTTTACCTTATGATAACCCAAAACACTTTTGGAAATCAATACTTCTCTAATATTATAATAATGTATAATCACAAGTAATTAACAATCTAGCAGAACGCTTGCATCTCACGTTCCACATATATAGTATACAAACAAAATCGCTGGCACTTATTGGAGATTGGATTTCGACTATGACAAGGTATGGGACCACCTGCCAATATTGTATCTCTAGAGACGAATACACTGGGCACAACAAGAACGTCTTGCAACCCGGCCCACACATGACCGACCACTCATTTCGCTTGAGTGTGTCGAATGTATATCACCAACGGTTGGGAGCTACTCACCGTTTCCCGAAAAGGGATAGCATCGAATAGATAAAAGAGTGAAATGGATTTTCTCTAGATAGGTGATATACACCCTAATGGGAGCGACCCACCTAGCCATGCTGCCTGCCCGATTTCTATCATTTCCCGGTTGATGAGGCTTGAGGTCATAACATATCTTTGATACACCTGACCACCATTCACTTTGAATGCCACATCGTCATACCTGCCAAATCACAAATTGATTTCCCCAAAAATACCATGGGTATAAAGCTAAGAGAAACAAATTCCTCCGCCACCAAACATAAGTACGTTTGAAGAGATCAACTAACGCGATTCGTCAGATATACTTTGTCAGACATTCGTCCATTCACGTTTGTCCTGGGACTGGACAAACCGAAGGCACTATTCTGTAAACAGGATAGCCCTTGCATAACTCCTTCTTCAAATATTTTCATCATATTTGATTGCAACGCTAACATCCATACAGAGTGGTTTTCAGATAATGAGTCTGATCTTGGTCTCTCCGTATTGACGACGGAAAAATGGTCAAAACTTCGATAGTCGGTGATTTAACTATCAAAGAAAAACACGTGTGCAAACAACGATATTATTTCCAGATGGAAATTCTATCGATCAATCATCATTCAACATTTATCTTTTTTTAATTAAATTATCATTAATTTATCCATTTCCCCTTTCTATATATTCGTAAATTCTTATTTTCTAAATTTAGAAAATATACTTTATTAACATTGGAAACATTTCCAGATTTACTCCCTTTTCTTGTTTTCTAAATTAGAAAACATTTCTGATTCTTTTATTAAAAAAACACTTCCAAAACTCCTTTGTTGGATTTAACAGATGTTTAAATAAACATCACTAAGCCATTTCGAACCATTACACCTATTAACTAAATTCACTTAAGCAACTTTCACTATCGAACCTTACCCATCCCTTAGTTAAAACGAAGTCAATCAAGTTGGGGTATAATTACCTCTCAGACCTTAACTGAACAACATTTCTAACCTCGAAATAGACAAAGTTCACCTTTTAAACCTTTAACAAACTTCTTTACGTAACTCGGATTCTATTTATGAATCCGCTTCTTTATTTTAAAACATTGATTATAACTATAGCGTTATAATCCCTTCTTCCTAAATATCTAATTTCAAAATATAACTTTTATTCCTTAATTTAACTAAATAACTAAACCACTAATTTATTAATAAATAAGTAAATCTTGATTAAAAACGGAAAGTAAACATTACTTTCCTGAATTCGATAAACTCGAATTCAATGTATAATTCTCTTTTTCGAATAATCTCTATTCGATAACTCCTTTTCGAATAACCATATTCGATAATCTCTCTTCGAATGATTTACGTTCGATTAAATACTACGAATGGTTTACATCCGTTTAATCTCCTTTTGAATAAATTATATTCGATTAACTCCTTTAATTTTATTCGAATAAACTATTTCGAATAACTCCTTTGGACTAGCTCATTTGGATTAACTCGGTTTGATTAACTCGTCTTGACTAACTCAACTCGATTAACTCAACTTGACTAGCTTAACTTGATTAACTTACTTATTTAACTTAACTTATTTAACTCAACTTATTTAACCCCTATCGAATAACTAATATTCGAATAACTATGTCTTTTTTAACTTTATTTCGAATGGCTAATATTCAATTTAACTCCATTCGCTTGATTCTAGATCGCAGCGATCACAATGGTTATGCCTGATTCCCTCAGGAAAACATCCGACCGCCGTAGGCTATCTACAGCCCTGCGAATTACGCTAGCAGTCGTACGAAATGGCAACTCATCCTGAATAACTATGTTTGACTAACTTTATCTCATATAACTATATTCAATTAACTCTAATTGAATAACTAATATTTAATTAACTCTAATTCGATTAACTATGTTCAGTTAACTCTAATTCGATTAATTCTAACTCTAATCGATTTACTCTAACTGATTAACTCTAACTGATTAACTCCTACTGATTAACTCTACTGATTATTCAGTTTCAAATATCGATGTTGAAATCGATTCTTACTTCTCTATATAACTCCTGACTTATATATTCTATTTATCCCATGATAAACATTTTTTTTAATTTATAAAATATTATTTATAAATTTATCTTCTCAATCTATCTGTTAGAATAGATTTTATTTAAAATCTTTGCTTTAAATCCATATCATGTTATATCCGTGTGCGAAGAACGGGTCTAAACCTTTTAAATATAAAATCCTCTTTTATACTATTTTATTCACTTTTCAAGTATTTCCTTTTATGATATCTTATTTATTTTCTAAATAAATATTCCTTTTATCTTTCTATTTATTTAACAAATAAATATTCTTTTTTAATCTATTTATAAATGTTTTATAAATAGTTCCCTTTTCAATTCTATTTCTAGATGGTTACAAATATATACCTTCAATTCTATCTATTTGTTTAACAAATAAATATTCCTTTTTAATCTATTTAATTTATAAATAAATATTTTCTTTTTATAAAATCTTTTGATTTTATAAATATTTCCTTTTCAATATATCATTGAAAAAATCCATTTTAATCTTCCAGTATTCCTTATGGTATTTAACGTACCATATAACAATGTTCGGTATCATTCCAACATACAAAATCAACAACAGATTTCATATCACATCATATAACACAATATATGAAAAACAGTAAAATAAATGTTGAGGAATCCAGTTGGATCCCTCCAACCTATTTCCCTGCATCTACAGATGCCAATCAACATAAATAACACGAATATGAAATATTCTGATAAACAGAATCAATATTCGATTACGATTTATATATATCGTCATCGATATTTTCAACCAATTAACTAACAGTTCAACCAAAACAGCCAACACACAGCAACCTATCATTATTTATCAATTCTAAAAATATTTTATAAAAATATAAATTGAGCAGAGTTAGTGAGATTTACTCACATTGGACGGTTATCGTTAAATAACGATAATTGTTCATTGATTTGATTCCGGCGTTTAATTTCACCATAAATCCAAACTAGCTCCCATCCACTTCCAGTCAGTTCTATTGTGGAGCTCTCGTCCATACGATCTCAACGGATCTTGTTTCGTTGAATTTCGTCCACGTATGACCAAGGTATTAAGACTACAAGTTAATACAAATTTTAAATACTCAATTAAATCATTAATAAGAATCTAATCGGGCCTCACCCACTATTTTCCTTGGCCCAAAACCACTTTACCCGCTATAGGCATCCTTTCTTCCTCGATTAAAATCCTCTTCTAGTTATTCAGTTCAAACACCATTTCCAACGTGAACTTCCATCTCGTCTTCCCAATTTCCTCCATCGTTTTCGAAACCGTTGCCACCATTAATCATCTCGTCGTCTCCTTTCTCTCCTTCACCTAAATACAACTAACTCGCACCCCCTTTCAGAGGTCGTCGAACAGCAAAAAGTCCACGCTATTGTACAGCGTGCGACATGAATCCACTCCACACTTCACAAAAGTATCACAGTTGATACTAAATCTCATGCAAATCCCAAAAAATATATCTAAAACCCGCATAGCTCCTCCATTCGACCAATTTGCCAAACCCTAGGCCACACAGTAAACTTCTGATCCAAAAATAGGCATCGCACCCTTCCAGAAATATCTAGATTCGAACAGAGTTAAACAGAGAATTCAAAGAAATGGATATTGTGATTTCAGGATTTGATTTGTATTTATTCTTGATTTCAGAAGATCAAAATATTTTTCCTTGGAAGAAAAAGTTATGGCGGATTGTTGTTTGACCACCGAAGTAATTAGTCTAGGGTTATGAAGGGTGTTGGAGTATTTACAGAGATTTTTAAATATTTATTTATTCAAATATTATATTGAATTTTAAGCAAAAGCTATTTTTATTTGTCCTCTAAAATTCCTATGATCAAATACGATACCCAAAAATCACGAAACAGGACATGCAGCTACAGTTCGACATTGCGGACCCAACGAAACTGGTTTCGTCGAATTCCGACTTCGTTTGCTCACACAGCGTATATTTAAAGGTCAATTTATCGACTGTATTTCACATTAAAATCTCGTACGGCCACATACTGACTTCAAAAATCATGGAAATTGGAATCTAACAATAATTTAATATTGCGGATCCAACAAAATTAGTTCCGTCGAAAACAGAGGTCGTTTGCAAAACTAGCTATTTTTAAAGCTCTAAATATCCCATTTAAATATATAAATATATTTAAAAATAATTAAATTGAATATTTAAAAATAAATATTATCATATATATTCACAATAGAATACCATACAGCTCCGATGGGATTTATAACTCGATATTTCAAAATTCCCAATTATATCGATATTCGATTTATATATAAAACCCTTTTATAATATAAATATATATTTATAATTTTCAAAAGAATTCCATAGCGACTTTTCTAAAATTTGATTTGAACATATATCAAAATCTACACGATGAAATCCCGATTTTCCTCTTCCACTAGAAAAATATATTTCACCAGCTCCGAACGTTTCTTGTTTCACAGAAATTTGATTTAAAATGGACCCTGTACATTCAGTTGAAGTTCAAATCGCCAAATAGCGAACTGCCGCGCCATTTCGAGCTCGATTATAATTATACATTCAAACCGCCGTTCAAATAATACATTCGTTATTATAATTCAAATTCTAGCTGAATTAAATATCATAGATGATCCAATTTACACCATTTTGTGAATTCCACTATTTCTGACTATTTCAGAAACTAAATATATTTTATATTATTTATTTTAATTAAATATTCAATATTATTAAATTTTGGTCATTTTAAATAACCAAACCATTATTTAAATAATTAAATAAATTATTTATATACCGTAAAAATACGGGTCGTTACAGAGATATATGCCAATTATTTAATGTAGCTTTTATCGATGTAAATTATACTATGCTAAATTATCTAATTTTATATGGTGTATTTTGTAATCATACCCTACATGACTTTGAAGCATTTCCTATGCTAAATCATGTAGTTTGTAATCATACTCTAGTTCAGATTTTAGTTCATGTTGATGTTTTTATTTACCGCACTTTTTTTTGCTTTTAGTTATAGTTTTTGATTAAATAAATCCGGTTGGGTTAACTTTCTAAATAAATGGAGTGTGTCGGATCAACGCGTTTAGTAAATGGGTTAAACAGATTGGGTTTGCTAATTGCTTATGCCTTAAATGAATCGGGTAAACTTCTATCTGATCCATTTACCACCTGATCTGATCCATTTGACCGGTATATCGTGAGTGTTTTCTCGGGTTTCTTTTCCGAAACTGGCCATTCGACATGAAATCTCTCTACTCTCTATTCCTTGACCACCCTGCGTGTTTAATTCCAACGGTCTATTGTCGAAATATCGAGAGTTATGTTTTAGAATTAAAGAGGGTGTCATAGCTATGTTTTAAATATTATCTTTGTCAGATGTACATGGTTTTGGTTATAATCTGCATCCTATGTGTAATCCAAAGAAAGTAATATAAATCTAAGTTAGCATTGAATATTTATTAAGGTGTTACTTGAGAAAAATATAAGAAAATTCCTAGATTGTTATTAAATTTGAATTTCTAAAAGAATTGAAACAAAACTGAATTTTTTTTAGATGAAATGTACAAACTCAGAAAACCAATATGACATACTAATGAAGAGAGAAAAAAATAACAAATTAACATACGAAGTATAAGATAAAAAGAAGGAAAAGTTAAATTTAACAAGTTATATTATTGAAAATAGAAAATTATGAAGTCATGTGATCGTTCCCAATCATTTGTGAAAAGAACTCCAAATCAACATTTACATTGTTTATTATATATTTATAGTGTGCTGCTATTCACACCCCCATTTAGACTACTGGCTACCTTTAAAAAATTAATAGATTGTATTATTTTTGACCTACTTCCTACCACCACTTTATTTCTTTTCACTCAGTCAATAACAGTCGTACTGTCTCTTCGCTTTTCTTCTCAAACAATGTAAATTCTCAGATATCAAACCCTAAACCATAAAAAAAAAAAAGGTTGAGTAGAGGATGTAAGATAAAGACAAAAAAGAAGTTAGTTTTGTATATCATGCTGCATAATCTATTCTGTTGTTATAAAAAAAAATTATTTAAGGGTTTTGTATTAATTTTTGTAGGAGCTTTCTTTCACCTTTCTCTCTACTTCGAGTTTGGAAGACATTAATTTCGATGACGTTGCAACAGAGAATGACATTGTAAGTTGTTGAATTTTAGGGTTTTCTTCATACAACAACAATTTATATGTCAAAATTTTAAAAATTTCATTTTTATTATTTTTATTTGATTTTTGTAGGAAGATAATATGATTTACGATAAACTTGTTAACCATGTGGATGATAACAATATGCCACAAAATGATCGGTCAAATGCCGTTGAAGACACAAAAGTTGATTTGACAAATCATTTTACAACTGATGAAGTATGTAGTGTGTACTTAATTTACAATCACTATTATTCATGTAAAACTGGAAGTATGTTAATTTTTTTTGTTAAACAATGTGATTTTAGGTATTTGATTCGCAGAACGCGCTGATTTGATGGTGTAAAACAATAGGGAAAATTTTGAATGCTGTTGTAGAGCGATCCGATGGTGTTAATCAGTTGATTGGATGCTTGAAATTGCGTTGATAATTTAGGGAAATCTTCAAGCTTGTAGAGGAATGGAGAAAATTTCAGGAAGAAGACGTTTTTTTTTTTTTTTTTTTTTGGAACGATGAAGAATTAAAGGCAGGGGTGATAACCGATTAGAAATTGAATAATTTAGGTGGTGTAAAGAAGCAGAGAAACACAAAAAAGATGTAGTCTTTAGTATAGGTGGTCAGTAGTCTGAACGGGGGCACACTATTTATATTAATGTTTTCTCTTTTGTTGCAGGGGCAACGTCATGAGTTTACTTTGGGCCCAAAAACAAAGAATCCGTCTTCAACGTCAATGCATATCCATTTAAACTATACAAGCGTAACGGCATGCGCTCCGCGCGTGGGTTACTAATTCTCAAATATTTTATATTTTTATAGGCAAGTATAAATGTTGCATAATTTATAAACTGTCAATGCAAGAAAAAGAAATAAAAATATTAAATATAAACAAATTCTAAAGTAATGGCTACAAAATAGTATTCAATTATTTTATCTTTCAGGAGATATTAAACATTTCTGCTCCTATTTCCGTGTTTTAAATTTCTCCCGTTTTTATGATATTCAAAAGTTTGTGTAATCGCTAACATACATGAAAAAAATGACACTTAAGCACCTTTGGGACAATAAATATTTTCTGCTAGCAAACGTGGCCTTATTCTAACCCTGTTTCCTTGTAACATTACATGGAAATATTATATCATCCAGTGTATGCTATGTTCCGTCATTGTCATTGATGGTTGTATAAATTGTATCATCAGACACGTTAACATTTGAATATGCATAAACCTCATCTGTTTTATCTTCTTGAGTAGGTTCATCAACATTTGGATACATTGGAATGGCTTGCTTCCTCATCCTGAAGTATATAGAATGGGTTTTCTAGAGATAATGAATACTATAGTAAAATGCATTATTGATAAACATTAAAAATCTAGCAGCATAATTTTTCTAAGAACTTACCAAAGACAAAATTAAGTCCTTACGTAATATCTGCCCTACAAAATTCACTAAACATATCACAGTTAAAAAAAGTGAAGCAGGAAATAATTATAACCTACCACCAAACCAGTCGGTCTTCAAAACAGGTGATGAAGAAAACATGTAGATTGATGGAATATAAAATAGATTTTGAAATATTGCAGAATATATATCTTTAAAGTGGAGTTTACGTGAAGCCAAATACTTCTGCAGAGTAGCTGAAAGAGGAAAGAAAAAAGAGGGAGAAGTAGAGAAGTTGATATGTGGGATTGAGAAATAAAAGAAGGTATGTGCATTTATAAATGAAATATTGCGGGATTCTAGCAGATGTATTGACCAAGGAAATATAATGATTCAATATTCAAGGAGGAAACATATATATCAGCGCATATAATTAAGTAAAGGTGATGTCATCTTTTGTAATAATAAAAGATATAATATATTATTTTCCCGAAATGAGTATAATATAAATTCTAATAGATGCTTATGCGTGAAAATTACTATGACCGGCTCGGTTTCCATGTTCAAGAAGATCTCTTTATTTGAATTGTTATACCATGAGCCAATGCTAATTTTTTAGATCTAATTTCTATAGGTTCTAAAAGATTCCTTTTATATATTTGAATTGCCCTTCAATGCGCGAACGGAACTTTTTTGTGGATCTATTAAGATATGTTCAAATTGATTAAAAGGTATAATATATTATGATCCAGTATTCAAGGATGAAATATATATCAATGCAGATAAATAAATAAAGGTGATGACATATTTTGTAATAATAAAAGATATAATTTTTTATTTTCCCGAAATAAGTATAATATAAATTCTAATTTCATGTAAATGATGTGAGGACATTTAATAATATAAAATTTAATTTCATGTAAATGACGTGACAACATTTAATAACGATAAGATGTATAATATAAAGGGATCTATGGATATTTCCAGCATTCTATATTTGTTCAAATGAAGCCTTGAATGTTTCACAATAACAAAAGAAAATTCTAGTACCTATGTATAGATGAGCATGCGTGAAAGTTGCTATGATTTTGGCATGGTTTCTATGTTTAAGAAGATCTATTTATTTGAATTATTATACCATGCGCCAATGCTAATATTGTGGATCTAATTTATTTAGGTGCTAAAAGATTCCTTTTGTATACTTGAATTGCCCTTTAATGCACGGATGGAACTTTTTGTGGATCTATTAAGATCTGTTCAAATTGATTAAAGGGCATTTTCGGTAGTTTGTGTGTACACCAAAAAAGTGTGACACCAAACCTATTCCAACTATTATTAAAGAAAAGATATTTGAATTATCTATTAAAAAATAAAATAAAATAAAATCCAAAACACACATAAATTCTTGAAATATCATTATTTTGGGAAAATAGTTTTTCAATCGATCACCTGTAATTATCCAAATACAGCGTTTGGTACAGCAGAATTTGTTTATAATTATTTTACCAAAAATAATAGGTGGAGTATAAGTCTTATCAGAAATCTAGCATCAAGTCAGGATGGCCGAGTGGTCTAAGGCGCCAGACTCAAGTTCTGGTCCTCGAAAGAGGGCGTGGGTTCAAATCCCACTTCTGACAAATTATTTTCCTACCAATTTTTTACACAATGCCCAACTCAAAATCTCTATACTACAAATAGCTATTATGCAACCCAATTTGACAATACAATAAAATGATAAGCACTGCAAATTGATATTCCAAGTCCTTCACCCAAAGGATACTTGAACTTTTTCCCTCAACAAATTCAGCCATTTAAACTCTTGTTATGAATTAACAACGTCCAACCTGTTTGTTCACTGGTTGAAGTTCCCAAGCATGCAGGCTTTGCTGACTACAGCATAAAACATAAATGCAGCTGAAGAGTTATGGATGAACATATGGTCATATCATTTTTTTTCCTTTCAAGCAACACATTACAGAGCTTCCTCACCTCATACATGAAGAAATCAATCTTCCTCGTCTGAAGAACTAGAAGAAGAAGAATCATTTCTTCGATCCTTAATTGCGGGAAAGAGCAGTTGCCTCGGATCTCTAGCAGGCGAAACCACAGGTGTTTCTCGACTTTTCTGAGTTTTCAAAACTGGCTTCGACACCTTAACTTCTTTGCACACCTTATCAATCATGTTCAGAAACTGTCCAACAACAACAAACAATCTCAACCCTTCGTCCTTTCCCGAATCCCCATTGAAATAATCAGTCGTGCTCTTCACCAACTGTCTTATCCTTCTCTCCTCCTCCAGTAATTTTGTAACATCTGCCTCAGCCCCTTCAACAAAAGCCTTCAATGTGTCTATAAAACGACTCTCTTCGTCAAGTGCTTCAAACTTACTCTTCAAAAACCCCTTTGTTTTCAACAGGTTTTCACCCAGGCTAGCCACTGTATGAGTTAAGGCATCGGCATCGAAAGCAGAAGCTCTCTTCACATTCTGAAGCTCATCACCCAATCCTGAGACTACTTTAAGTCCAAGAGCACGGAAATAGTCGGTGGAATCGGTGTCAGGGTCGTCCATGAAATCTTCTTCGTTGAGGCTGGAGATGCTGCTGCGGCTTTCCCGTGCTGTGCGCGATGCACGTATACCTTCGGTTCGTATTATTTCGAGAACGACAAAGTGGAGAAGGGTTGTCTTGCCGTCGACTCCTTTTACGTCTGCTAATTTGAGGAGCGTGTCTAGTTTGAATGCTTGTGCTCCTCCTCTATATGTGCCGTCGTTCATACGATTGCCTGTTTTGAGAGTTGCTTCTAGCAGTTTCAGGAAAAGCCGGCTGTTTCTAAGCTCCTTGCATGCAGCCTGGATAACAAGAAGTGAAATATTCTAACAAAAATCATGCGACTATGTTCGGTAACTTTACCCAAAAAAAAAACCTACATGTTTGGAGTTCAATGCCTATTCTCTTACAGTGCACAAGCCCTATACGCACGTGTGCGTGTAAACACACACTCAAACATAAGAGCGTCCAATAACACCAAAATAGTGCAGCATCCAATTAGACCCCGCTTTCCACCACAAGTTCCGATTTAAATAATAATCGCTTCTTTTTCTTCCCACTACTACTATTATTTAAACGGAATCTGCGCTGAAAATTAGGGGTTAATGGCGTGTTGCACTATGTGGGATCTCATTAAACGCTCCTCACATACAAGGAAATTTTAAGGGCACAGAACTGGACGCTATAGGCTACCGCGTCCTGTTGTGGTTGTCCGCAGTTATATTTTTTTTCATGTTCGGTTTTCAGTGGAAATCATGGTTGACTTAGCATAGCGCGCACGCGCGCGCACGCACGCGCACACACACACACACACACACACACACACACACACACACACACACACACACACACACACACACACACATATATATATATATATATATATATATATATATATAACACAAATATAAAACACTGTCAGTGCCATAATAGATCTGGAAAGTTGGGTCCTATTATACCTTATACCTACGTCTGGGGTCGAAACCATATGACAATAACTAGTTGAGACCTATTGTGTCATTAATTGTGTCACTAATTTGAGCTTCAACAAAATTACATGCACGAGCGCACACGCATATATGTATGTATGCATACATGCATGCATGTATGCATGTGTGTAGATTCTAACACAAAATGGAATACCAAAGATATTGACCATTAGATCTTCTCCTAGTTTGCACCTTCCATGTAAAAACAAAAAGATTATACGGTTTACATTTGTTGAATTCCATTTGTGTGTGTCAGATTTCATGTCAAAATAGCTGTTCTTAATTCTTATACATGCATACACGCATATTTTATGTATGCATAACTGATTATTATTTTAACATCCAAATACTTCTGGTAAGCTTTAGTATTGCGGAATAATTTGGTTTTGTCCGCAGTACTGTACTGCTAATTGATAATATGAAAGATTTGCTCCACAATACAGCAAATACATGGGTAAACGTAAGAACTAAGAATTAGAATGGAAAAAAATTGCGTATAGTAATGCTCCGGGAAAAAGGAGTAGACATAAGATGGATTCTAGCCTCAATAGTAGAGAATGACTCGGTAATATGTGAGGATTCCTCCTGCAGAGAAGACATAAAGAGCAATGCTTCCATACGTTCAAAAGCACAAGGAATTTCCACTATTCCACGTAAAAACTGCTCAGCAGGACCGAGTTGGGAAGGGTCTGAAAATAGACGAATTTTCATTTCTTCATCCGTTGTTGGTGCCATTTTAATTAATGTATGGAGCAACTCTGCAGGTAGCTCATTCCCTGACATGAAAAAGACATAATATTACTACCGTAGTTTTATATAGGCAAGAAAAACACCATAATGGATGATTAGTACTGCTTTTCTTTAATAGATAGATGAATCGAAAAATGTCCATATCCTAGAAATAAGAACCAAACCCACATAGACTCCAAACCGTTCAAAACTAATTTTTGTTGCCACGTTGGCGCTTTGAAACATAGGTTATTCTACGTGGCAGTGTAGTATATGACATTTATAGATATGAGCTGTATGGCAAATAGGGCAAGCTAAAACTTGACGGAGAACAAAAAGAATATCACCTTCCTTAAGTGCTTCACAAACTTCCTCTGATTTCACATTCATTGCTTTCAACGAAATAGCCAAGTTCTGTGCCTTTCTAGGATCAAGAATCTTAACATATTGAGGAGCAGCATCTTTAGCGGGCATCGCCTTTTTGACACCTTTGCTTGTATCATTGCAACTGAATAAGCTTTCTATCATCTCATCATTTAACCTACAATATTGCAAGCATGGCTCGATCAAGTCTACAAATTTGTCATTTCATAAGGTAGATTAACTAGTGTGATGAGCTTACTGGAATGAGCCAGCTTTCAGCTGGTCCCACACCATTGATTGATCAGGCTTTGCCTGAACCTTATCCCAGAAGAATGGCTTTAGCTTTGGCTTTGAAGCATCATCTCCATTGGAGGCAGCTCCTTGCTTCTTAGCACCAAGTGGTGGGGCCCGATTTGGTTTTGAAATATTAATTTTAGCCTGTGGTGGAGGTTTTGGAGGTGCTACTCCTTTGGGTGGAGGTGGAGGTGGGCCGGTCTTTGGTGGGCCTGGTGGACCTGGTGGACCTGGTGGACCAGCCTTTGGTGGACCTGGCGGACCTGGGGGGCCTGGTGGAGGAGGAGAAGCAGGCTTCTGAAACGGAGGTGGCATTATAGGAGGAGATGGAGCATTTGTAGGTACATTAGTACTACTTAGTGGTGGTTGTGGTGGTAGTGAAGGATTTATAGGTACATTGTTACTTAGTGGTGGTGGTGAAGGATTTGTAGCTACATTGCTACTTGTTTCAGTAGTTGTTTTTTCAAGAATATTATCCATTGATGAAGTTTCTAGTTGATGAGGTACTGGTGCAACTTGTGCATTCTGCAACGGATCAGTCTTAAGTGGCTTGGGTGGAGCCAATATACTCTGGGGAGCATCCATTGATTTTGACGAACCTGGTATTCATCAAGTAAAAATAAGAATAAGATCATCACTATCGGCTTTCAATTACCGCTATTTATTTAAGTGTTTGAACATACGGTCAATGATGACCAACGTTTTGAACTTTTAGGCTCATTTTAAGCCACCTACGTCACCAAAAATAATAACATTATAACAATTACCATACCAGGGTAGTCACTTAAACTCAAACTGAGAAGTGGCATCTCACTGTTTCTTCTATACCCATAATAGCGATTTCTTTTGCGACATTTATAAATGCAGAAAAACATCAATGCAACGACAGAGGCAGTAATTAATGCAGTTACAGCGACAATAGTAGTAACATTATCATTGCTGTCATTCTCACTATCTGTATCTTGAGATTTTTGAACTGAAGGTTTACTTTTAGGAACATGAGGATCTGTTTTTTCCTTTGGAGGAGAATGAGTTGGCTTTTTTTTGGAAGGCGAAGGTTGACTTACTGGCTCTATGATCATAGAGTCGGGGGGAATCGCTGGAGAAGGCGATGGAGATGGACTCAGTTGATCAGCGAGCTTTCTTCGTGCTGAAGATGGATGGTTGAGTAACTTGCTGAGATAATCAAGTAGCCAAGGTTTCAGCTTTTCATCATGTAAATTAGGAAGAGGGAATCTTTGCTTAACAAGACATTCAAGCATTTTTCCTTTCGAAAGCATGTTTTTTCCAGGGTTGGTTTCTATTATATCAATGATGTTGTTGATGGATAGGAAGGAACTTGAGTTTTGTATTCCATTTTTTATTGTAACCCAATCGATTCCACAATTGATAAATATTTGCTCCACCTGTAGTTGAACAGTTTATGTATGGTCAGTAATTCAGTTTAATTTGATGATCAGACTTTCATTGCAAGAAAACAAGGGTATTATCCATGCAAAATAACTACGACTTCATCGTCAAAGTATTGATTCTTTATATTAGTGTTGAACACAACCAAGTTTAGAGGACGTTTTGACTAATAGCATGTGTTACTATCAGATGGAAATTCAAAAATAGCCAAAGCAGATGTACTTTGATTGACTTGGACACCAGTTGCACACTAAAAACAAATGGTAACACAAATTCACAGTTCTGACAGAACATAACAACCACATATGACGTAGAAAATTAAAACTTCAATATTAAAAAATCAACGAAAACATAAGCTTTAAAAAAACCTTATTACCCTCATTTCATCTAAGTCCAATAACTCATCCATTCCATGGGTTCGCGCCAAAATCTTTAACTCCATTCCATGCATTAAAACCAGAAACAACCAGACGAATTTTACCGAAACCATCATGAATACTATTCATTTCACCAGAAAAAATATTTAGTATTTCCGATCAAGCTTCCATTCCACGATAGCCTGAAAAAACTGATTCCTTCTGGCAGAAATGCAAAAGATCTCGGATATACTTAATGCATTTTTAATTAAGGACGAGAACAAATCGAATCAGGTGAGCAAGACGGGAGGATGCCTCCCTATTGAAATCGAATTGGGAAATTTAGGGTTTCGAAATTTGTTGGAAAAAGAGGGGAGGAAGAAACGCGGGAGAAATGCGTGGGAATGAGATGGATTATTGGGTGTTCGCCAGCAATTTTACAAACTTTCGAGTGTTTTGCTATTTTAGATGAGTGTTCACTTGGGCACTTGCACCATCTCCAAGACAGAGAATAACGGTATAAAAATAAAAATAAAAAACGAGAGTTTCAATTATCTTTTATACTCATGTGTAATTCATGCATTGCACATGATAAATTTTTGAAAGCACTGTATTCATAAATAACAATAAAATAAAAACTGTTTACTCAACACATGTTAAACATGATGTGTTGCAGATATAATCAAACTTTTTACCATTCTTTATGCATAATAACATCTATTAAGTGATTTATTTGATTTATATGCTAACTACAATTTAATTTTATCCATTGTTAAGGATATGTATACAATATTGAAAATAAGAATCTTTAAGATTTATTGAACAAATATATAAGTATTAGTTACAGGAAAATATTGTGAAGGACAAAAATATTGGGCTTTTTATCCACAAGGACAGTCCACCTTTTTTTTTCTCCAGGACAATATATAAGTTTTTCTCACATCATCGCACGCGCAATTACTTCTGAAATTATCTTACCCTAATTTCGCTCCTTCCATCGTGCAAAATCGATTTGCAAATTTCTGTGCGCGTTTGAAAATCCAGGTGCGATTTTCTCCGTCGTGATTGCAAAATCGATTTTCCTTTGCGTGATTTTCTCATTCGTGATTTTTTTTGTCAGGTGCGATTTTCTCATTCGTCATTTTCTCGGTGGTGATTGCAAAATCGGTTGAGCATTACTTGTCAGGTGTGATTTTCTCATTCGTGATTTTTTTTTTTGCTTTTCTTGTTCTGAAATTCCTTAGCGCGATCTTCTTTAAAAAAAAAAATTATGTGATCGATTCTCTTTAGGTTTTCTCCTATTGATTTGAATTGGTTGATTAATGGATTCGATTTGCAGCAGCACCAGGTTATATGTTTTACACTGAGTAATTTTTTTTCTTCTTTGGACTGTGTTCATATATGTATCAAACTGTCCTCATTTAGGATGTTTTCATGTAGATTACATTATTGTAATGTGTTATGCTATGTGCTTAATGGATTTAGTATCAGTTTGATTCTGTCAAATAGCATAAGTTGGAGTAACTCTATATTGCAATCTCTTGAGGCATGTGGTATTGGTGATATGTTCATAAATATTATGTTTATATCTGGGTATCAGTTTTATGTCATTGGTGGTATCAGTTTGTTCTCTGTTGTTTAGTGTACAGCAATACAGTATCAGTTTTATGTCATTGGTGGTATCAGTTTGTTCTCTGTTGCTAAGTGTACAGCAATACAGTATCAGTTTTTTGTCATTGGTGGTATCAGTTTGTTCTCTGTTGTTAAGTGTACAGCAATATAGTATCGGTTTTGAATTAAAATTTGTATCAATTATATAACAATTTGCTGACTGCTTTTTTTTTTCTTTTTCAGTGGTGATGATAGTCTCTTGGTTTTGTTTTTGTTCAACAATCTTACCTTTAGTACTCGGTTGACCGTTAATTGTTCATTATATGATTTGAAGAATGAATTATGCCATCATTGGTCTCAACTTACTCCTGATTCAATTGAGATTAGTTATTCGCTTGAGAACAAAATAATATATGTTGATACTAATTCTGATCTTCAAAGTACAATTTGCTTTCAACTACATAAAAAGAGTGCTTTCATTTCTTTCACTATTAAGCGGAAGGATTGTCAGCTCCAAAATATTGATATTTGTTCTCATTCAACTGGATCTGAAGTTTCGTCTAATGCGTCTTTGTGTTCTACTATTGTTGTACATGGAAAAAATTACTTAAAAGACATGATGAAGAGAGGATCTAATCTTTCCATTTCTGATTTTAAAGGGTTTTGTTTTGGGGGTGCTAATGACTTTAGGGGATTATTGATGGCATATCAAATTCAGACAGGGTATGAACTACTTTTTTTAAAGAATAGTTCTTCTAGGATAACAGTTGTTTGCTCTTCTTTGTCGTCTACTGGATGTCAATTTAAAGTTCATGCTACTTGTGATTCCGAACAACTTAAAAGGTTCTTCATACGGAATTTATTTAGTGAGCATTCTTGTGGTGGTGGACTTAAAAATTTGAGCAATCCGCCTATTTCTAGCTCGTTTATTAAATCGTTGATTATAGATGAAATTCGTGATCGTCCAAGCAAGAAGCCTAAGGAGATCATAGATGATTTTCGTAGAGAATATAATATTGAGTTGAATTATGCGGTTGCTTATTCTGCAAAAAAACTTGCTTTGACTGAATTGTATGGTAATGATGCTATGTCTTATGATGACTTGAGATGGTATTTGGAGGCACTACAAAATCATAACCCAGGTAGTTATGTTGATTTAGAGGTTAATGCCAGCACTAACCAGTTTGAGAGAGTGTTTATTGCCCTTTCTGCATGTATACGTGGGTTTAAGTATTGTCGAGCCATGATTTTTTTGGATGCTACTCACTTAAAGGGACGACCAGGTGTATTGATGGGAGCTACTGCAAAGAATGGTAATCAAGGTATTTTTTTTATGTTGTCAAGTTTTTTTTTATTCTTACATATTGGTGTTAGGTGACATGTTGTATCAGCTTATGTTAAGTCTTATTTTTAATTGTTTTTATATATTAGTTTTAGAAGCCTGGTAGTATCAGTTTCTTTAAGTATTAGGTAATGTTTATTTTTCGAGTTAATTGGTATCACTTTTCATAGTATGATAGTATCAGTTTTTATGATGTCTTGTTAAAAATTAATTTTCCAGTTTTCAGGTATCAGTTTTATGTGCCTGTTAGTATCAGTTTTCTAAACTTTTATTTAATAATTGTTTTCTCCAGTTTCCTGGTATCAGTTTTCATAGCCTGGTAGTATTTGTTTTTATGATTCTTGTAAGAAATTTAATTTCCAGTTTTCTGGTATCAGTTTTATGTGCCTGGTAGTATCAGTTATTTTTTACATGTAATTTGATTGTCTATTTAACTGTTATTTAATTTGCAGGCTTTTTCCCCTTAGCTATGGGTGTAGTCTCCATTGAAAATGTGGATAATTGGAGATGGTTTTTAAGTCACTTGAAGAAAATGCTTGAAGAAACTCGTGATTTGGTTTTTATTTCAGATCGTCATCAAGGGTTAGTTTTGGGTATTCGTGAAGTTTTCCCTAATGCATTTCATAGTTTTTGTTATCTTCATATGGAACAAAACTTGCTTTCAGCTGTTAAGTCAAAGAATACAAATGTTTCGATTGTTGAGTTGTTTAAGTTGTGTTCTCGAGCTTCAAATTTAAATGAATTTGAAGCTGCACATTCTAAATTTTTGGATGTTGGAGGTACTGCAGCTATGAACTTTTTAAAGGATAAACCGTTTGATAAGTGGACTGATTTGTTTTTTAAGGGTAAACGATATGGAGAGTATAGTTCAAATGTAGCTGAAAGTTCTAATAGTTGGATTATAGAGGAAAGAGCGTTGCCAATTTCTTCATGCTTAGATGGGATTAGGATTAAAATTATGGAACAAATGGCCAAAAGGAGAGAGGAGTGTCATTTGTGGATTACCATTCTTTGTCCATCTATGGAACATAGGTTAAAAGGGTTGATTGATGAAGGGTTTGGTTGGGTTGTTTATAAATCTTCAGAATTCATATTTGAAGTCAAGTCTCCATCTTCGCATCATGTTGATCTTCAAAATCGAAGTTGCACTTGCAATCAATGGAAAGTTACCGGATTTCCTTGTGTTCATGCTATCAAGTGCATTACTAGATCTAAACTTCGGGTATATGATTTTGTTGAACACTATTTCACCGTAGACGCTTATCGATCTTCTTATGCTAATCCAGTGAATCCAATTCCTAACTATGATAAGCCCATTGTTGATCCTTGCAATGAAGATTTCATTAAGCCTCCTAAAGACAAACGTGGTGCTGGTAGACCTTCTACCAAACGAAAAGGTGGATTCGCATTTTTCCAGAATAAACAAAATCAGTGTGGTGTGTGTAAGCAATATGGCCACAATAAGCGCAACTGCCAAGCTTCGAAGAATTGATACTTTCTTACAATTGTATGACAAATTTTACAGTTTTTTCCTTCACTTTATGCATTAAAATTTGGAAATGTAATAAATTTGATATTAGTTGTGACTATTCATTGAATTTTTGGTTTACTTTCATGTTTTAGTTGATGCCTTTTTTATATGTATGTATGTATGTATGTTCTGTGTCTATTTTATGTTGCTTGTTTTGTAGATATCAATTATTGATGATATTGGTATCCTTCAATGTTGTAATATACAGTTTCTGGTATCAGTTTTGAAGCATAATGGTACCAGTTTTGGTATTGTGATTATGTTTAAACAAATGTGGTATCATACTTTCAAGCTAACTGATATCAGTTTTGGTCGTGAGATTTGTTTATGTGAATATGGTATATTTTTGTCAAATTACCTAGTATCAGTTTTGAACGAAATCTAGTATCATTTTTTGACTGTGACTTTATTTACATGATTAAGGCGTCCTTTTGATATAAAAATAGGTTGGTATATGAATTTTAAAGCCATAGTTACTTGATTAAGTTTTTCTTTAAGATATATTTTATGTGCAATAGGTATGTACTTGGTTTAAGAATTCCTATGAGGAATGGTCGTGTTTCCAATCATGGGCTATTATATGTTGTAATAGCATAGTCAATGTATTACTTTTGGAAGCACATTAATAATATAGTGTCAGCTTTCTTTCTGAAATTATGTATACATTAACATGGTATTAAATTATGTATACATTAATATGGTATCAGATTTCTTTCTGAAACTATGTATACATTAATATGGTATGATCAAGCCCATAATCGAGTCCATGACCGGACAGTTGACCGAGCATGTCATCATGCACATGATTGTGAACATAACCAAGCCCTTGACGGAGCCCATAACTGAGTCCATGATCGGACACTTGATCGAACCCATGACCTGGTACATTACCGAGCACCTGAATGAGGACAGGATTGAGCATGTGACAGAGCACATGACCAAGCCCATGACTTTGCCACAACAAAGCGTATAACTGGACACATGACCAAGCACATGATCGAGCACATGACCAAGTGCATGGTTGAGCATATAACAAATCACATGGTGGTATACGTTATGGTATAGTTAGTAGTTTTCTAGTATCAGTTGCATTCATGCTGGTATCAGTTTGGGATTATTATATTTAACATCAGTAGGGTATCTGTTTTGAACCAAATCTGGTATCAGTTTTTCATCTGTTATCATGTTTTGTTCAAATTATATTATTTAGGTATCAGTTTTGTGTTAATGTTGGTATCAGTTTTTTTTTTTTAAATATGTATGTCAGTTTGGAAAAAAATGAGATATTAGTTTCATAGATACAACCATAAAACAGTTCACAACACATGATTCAATGCATTTTGACAGCATAAAACTCATTAGTAACATGGCAGCAATTTCAAACTAAAATCATATCATCATATAAAAAAAATACCCACAAGAAATGTTGAACATTTGCAACATTTGACATCCATTACAATAGCTAAAAACAAGTAGTTTTGAAACAAATATCATCATATGTACATTTCTAACAACCAACCAATTTCAACTACCAACTATAATCATTTTTCCTCCTAAGAAAGATTAGACATAAAGTTTGCTAAATCCCAACAATAACCACTGTTTGCCAAAATTTCATACACTAGCTGCGCTCTACATTTCAGCATGTTCTTCGGGTCAACCTTTAGAGGAATTTCTTTTCTGTTCATTGATATTATGAAAATCATAACATATATTGCACAATCAAGCCTGTACAAAGGAAATCATGTCGTTAGTTGCATAAATACTCATTCATTCTGGGTATTAAATTTAATATATGGTAAAGAATTACGTGTCACAGCCTTGTTGTGCGCACTTTTCTTGAACCATTTCAGATGTGCTGAGCTGCTTATTTGTAACATTATGTTTTTGCCATAACCGCGGCAGTAATTCCTCAACTACAGCTCTCTGTAAAATATATAGCAGGTTATATGTTAGTGACATAACTGCAGCAGTAGTTTCAAACATATACAAGTAGTGACTTCGTACCAATGTTAGTGCAGCTTTCAAACTTGCATTAGTGTTTGTGGTTGATCTTCTAGGCCGATTGGATTCGAAATGTGCCCACTGCATATTTGCATATGTTAAAGTCACTAGCGTCCAGTGACTTTCACAATGCAATGGAAAGTAAATAACCTCTGTGAATTCGTCTTTCACAGCCTTTTCTAAAATGGGAAGAGCTATTGCCTTTATAAGTGATTCGATTTTGTCAGCCAGTGCTTTCTATTCATAAAAAAATATTGTTTGTTATTTACTAATTTAATAAATAATATTGCACAAAAGTGACTTGAAATTTTACTTACTGTTCTCATCGTTGGCATTGCGTAATTGTTTACCGTTAAAGCACAGTATCTTGTAAACCAGTCGATAATCTGTAATACACATACATATGTATATAAGAAGTCATATGATATTGCGAAATAAATATGATACTATCAGGCTATGAAAACTGATATCAAGATACTGGTAAAATAATTTTTAAATAGAAATAAAAACAAACTGATACTATCAGCCTATGAAATCTGATATCACAATACTGGAAAAATAATTTTTAACGGGTAATCAAAAAAAATGATACTACCAGTCTATGAAATCTGATATGTTAAAACCGATACAGGTTTAGTCCTTGTTAAAACTGATACATATTTATGTCTGTGAGTGTACACATAAATGTGCATCATTTAAACATAAACACGTGCACAATCAAACATGCACACAATGCACATACAAGAAGATCAGTATCAAAAACAGAGATGCTCACTAGCTAAAATTTACTAAAAATAATTTTTAACTAGAAATTAAAAAAACTGATACTACCAGACTATTAAAACAGATACCAAGAAACTGCAAAAATAAAATTTACTATAACTCAAAAAAAATGATACTGGCAGGCATTGAAAACAGATACTAACAATCATATATATGGTACATGTCCATCCGTGAAGCTCCCTTCCAGAACATTAACAAGCATACGTTTCGTTATGACACAACCACCTAAAATTGTGTCATCATTTATCATAACATCCATGTTATGTAGAAATGAATATTATAGTTAAGTTTTGAACAAATCTCTACTAATATCGATAGAAAAAATGTGTACTTACAAATTTCTTGCTTTTGCAACTGAGAATTTTTCTTTAACCAAGGCTTGTTGTTTTTTATTCAGATATTTAACACTGTCGCAATGTGACAAATTCAATTCTGCCCATGATGCTTCCAAAATAGCTAGTGGCTTTTCAATTCTAATTGATTCTTGCTCTATATTTTTCTCCGTTTTCTCACTTTGTTTTTCTTCATGCTGCTGCTCTTGCTTTTTTTCTTTTTCTGATTCTTCTGTAGGCTGATCTTCCCTATTTTTTCCTGCTTCAATACTTGTTTTTTTTTTCTTTTTTTTTTTTTGAAATTGTAGGATAGTCAAATGAATCTCTTCTTATTGTCTTCTTCCTTTCTCTCTTTTTTATTCTGTCTACATATGAAGGCGGTTCGTCTTCTGATGGCATTTTTTCCCTTCTTGCTCGACTGATTTTCTTTCTTCTTGTATTTCCTTAATAATTTGTGTGATACCAAAGTCGAAGTTGGGCGGACTGTCTTCAACCAATACATTTTTTCTGATTTCTGAGCTTTGTTCAGCTGGAATTGTTTTTTTTTGCAGTTTCAAAATTTTCATTTTGTTCACATTTCTCTTTCTCGACTTGAATATTGCATTGATTTTCATTCTCAACATTCTCATTGTCGTTTTTTCCTTCTTCTTCGTCATTATGTTGAGAATGTGAATCACTTTTAGTCTCTTCCGAATCAGATTCCGGAAGTTCCGTTTGTTCAAAATCTATATTTCTTTCTTGCAACTGTTGTTCCAAACTAACAACCTTTTTTCTGCTTCTGTTCTCAAAAATCTTTCATTTGTCAAATCTTTTTTCAGTTTCTTGTTTTCAGCTTCAATTTTGTCAATGTGAATTTTCAACACTCTCATAGTCACATCATCCTCAAAAGAATCCATTTGTGTTTGTTGTTCTCGACATTTTCTTTTTTTTGTTGCTAGGCGTTCTTTTGCTCCCTTTGATTTAGAAGAAATTTCATCTGTTGTTTCCAATTTTTTCAATTCATGTGGATGTATGTCGGAAATTTCATGAACCTAAAAAATTAAATTTGTTTTGATAATATCAGTTTTGATAATAAGAATGTTAAAGTTCTAATACCACTCGACACTTCAGAATGAAACCGAGAATGTGAAAAATTAAATTTCAGTTAACAAAAAGAAAAACATATACTACCATCCTAATAAAACTGATATAATGCTACTGGAAAAATAAATATACTGGAAAAATTGATACCACCAAGCTAGTAAAATTGATACCACCAAGCTAGTAATATTGATACCAACAGGCTAGTAAAATTGATACCACCAGGCTAGCACTCAAAAAAACTGATACCACCAGGCTAATAAAATTGATATTAATATACTGGAAAAAAATAATTTTTAAGCAGAACTAAAAAAAACTGATACTACCAGTCTCCTATAACTGATACCAAGATAATGCAAAATTAAATTTTAACTAAAACTCAAAAAAAACTGATACTACCAGTCTAGAAAAACTGATATTACATAAGCACTTGACAATTTTATTTAAACAAGAAATCATAACAAATGATACTACCATAATCCTAAAACTGATACAACTGAAATTTAAAAACGTATACCTCTCCTTCATTGATGTCATTCAGGAACTTTTGGGTAACATATTCCTTCAAGGCTCGTAGATCCCATCTAGCAAATCTTGGGTATATCTCGCTAGCTGAGCATCGTGGCTTTATTATCTTCATTTTTTCACATATGCAATACTTCGTAAAAAAACAAAAAACAAAAAATTAATAAAAGTTGTGCTAAATTCACAAATGTTAGAAAAAATCAAATAAAAAAAATTACCAGTGGAAGCATTGCACATCCAGACATATTCCTTGGATTATGAATGAAATTTTTAACAAATTTATGGAAATTCTTTTCAATGGTCAACGGCCAAGAAACTGTTTTCATTTTTCCCAAATCACACAAGTACTGCAGAAGTCTCCATCTCAATTTCTGTTGATTATTGGGGAAGAAAAAAGTAACTACAATGTCCATGATAAGAAGAGTAGGAAAGTCTTCCATCTTGTACTCATCCTCTTTATCTATTACTTTCTTTATTCTAGCTTCAATCAAAGGTCTTGTGATATATGCCGATGATCCAAAATTCCGTAAAGCATAATTTTTACAAGCTAATGGAATTGTTTTGCTAGTCATCATTTTGGGAGGCTCTATATTATTTCCAAGCATCGGCAACCCAAAAAGTAAGCTAATATCTTTGGCCGTTACTGTCATTTTTTCTTTGCCAAAGATAAAAGCTCCTTCTTCCACTGAGTAACACTTGTAAATTGCATCCAAATTTTCCGTATATTTCTTACATTCCTTCAAATTTATTTTTCCTTCATAGAAAACATTGAAAAGGTTGAAGAATGGTGATCTTTTCAGCAGTTCTAGTTGTTTTTTGCTTAATGCTTTTTTCTCCTTCACAAGCTTTATGATTTTATAAGAAGGTTGCAACCCACATCTATACGCAGATTCAGTTTTTTCTTTTGCGGTTGTTCTATCTTTTGTTTCTCATGGCCGAGGATTAGCAAAATCATCGTCCTAATGTAAAATAGAAACATTACTGAAAAATTGATAAATTACTATTTAGATAACAAAATGACACAATATTCATGTAAATAGAAATTCAGTAATAATACTTATACCATTTTGGATTCAGAACTGATAACAAAATGCATTTAAAAATTGTACCATTAATCTCAATATCAAAACCGATACCAGTTAACTGGAAGAACTGATACCACATTCACATAAACAAAATTTTATTAGCATAACTGATACCAGTTAACTGGAAGAACTGATACCACATTCACATAAACAAAATTTTATTAGCATAACTGATACCAGTTAACTGGAAGAACTGATACCACATTCACATAAACAAAATTTTATTAGCATAACTGATACTAGTGTGCTTCCATAACAGATACCAGTTTCATGCAAACAAAATTTTATTATCAACACTGATACTAGTGTGCTTTTAAGACTGATACCATGATAAAGTATATTACAACATTTAAAATATAAATCATATGAACACAATATTCAAAGCTTAATTTTATACAAATTACAACACAGTTTCAGTTTTTAACATTCGTAACTACCAACTTTCATACAATATTTCATAATGAATTACATACTATTAAAAAAATTAATATAATATTTCAAAATAAAAGCTCACTGGCATCAGTTTTTATACTACAAAATAAAAGCTCACTGGTTAAGTGTTATCATTTATGATACTACAATTCTGATTTTTTTTAATTGTAGTATCAGTTTTCCAAATTATGTAGTATTAGTTTGATATTGAAGGTAATGTACCAATTTTTAAAGCATTCTGGTATCAGATTTTTAAAAACAATGTGGTATCATTTTTAAAAACAAATCTAACTATAAGTTTTTATGGTATATTATTACCGAATTTTCTTCTCCACTTTTAGCCTCTTCAACCTTCTTTCTAGTACTCCTCTGATCTTTCTTAGTATTTTTTCCATCGTTCCTTTTTTTGCTCCTTCTTTCTCTCTTTTGAAGTATTTCTTCTTTCATCTGTTGTAGGGTTTCATCATCTTGAGGTTCTTGTGCAGTAGAAACTTCTACTGTTTCTCTAGGCTTTCCAGACGTGTTTTGTTGACCTTCCACTTCCTGATTCCCCTGTCCTTCTTGCTCAACTATAATTTTTTCGATTTCTAGGGTTTCGGCTTCCGCCTTCTTTGATCACATCATACTTCGGTTTAATTTTCTTCAGATTCAACTTGTGTCGATTTTGTTTGTGCTTCTTCAACAATCAGATTCCTAGGGTTTTCGGCAAACATTTTTTTTACTTTTTCGAGAATACGAATGATCAATTTTTCTAAAATAAAACGGATTGAAATTGAAATACGAGAGCGTTTTCTAAGTGAACAACGGAAGTGTTTTTCGGCTGAACGGTTAAATGGGCCAGGCTTTTGTCCTTCAAATTAATTATTTAACGGCCTGTCCTTTTGGATAAAAAATTTAAACTTTTTGTCCTTCTCAATTTTTTTCCCTATTAGTTACTCAATTTTATTTAAATAATTTATGTTTAATTATTATTAAACTAATTAATCAATTTAATATATGGACTTAAGTGCAATGTGCCATTATAAAAATACAGGCATTCGAGTGTACACCATGAAAAGAATTAGTAAACATTGAGTCTAATTTTGAAAATGATAACCCACACATTTTGTTGTTGTTGTTATTGTTATTTTGTGTGTGTGTGTGTGTGTTTTTTTTTTTTACATGATAAGCTACAGAGATGTGACTACACTACAACAAAACTGCTCTTTAACTACACATATATTTGCAATGTAAAATTATATAGTGTAAAAACCAGTAGTTACTACACTTCATTGTGACGTAATAAATATAGCTAGTGAATGCTTCATTAAATCAATTTTTATTACTTGTGATTGTATTATGCATCGTAAATAATCACATAAATAAAAAATTATGATATTCAAACAAATTTTTACTCATTTACTACATGCAGGGCCGGCCCGACCAAATGGCTTTCCCAAGGCCAGCTTGAAAGCCCAAGAGCAGAATGGTGCAGGAAAAAAAAATTGCCCGCAGGTTGATGCCTCCGAGTATAGAACCCATTCTTGCTAGTGTAATCAAGTGCATTAAACCACTCAGCCAAGCTTCCAACACATTAAGCTTGTATAGCAGAAATTTATTTATACACTACTTTTTGTTCTTCTTCTTCATCTGTTGCCTTAGCCATGGGGGTTGCCCAATTCAGTTGCCTCATGAGCCTTACCCTGGGGACTTACCTGACTGCATGTGATGCACACCACAAAAGATAATGATATTATCATTTACATTATCAATGTTCCTTTGTGCTATAAAGGTCAATATTAAAGACATTTATTATGTTGCTATTTTTTTACTATTTTTGTGGCCTTTCGGTCGGTTTCGTGTCACTAGTTGGTGACCTTTTTTGGTCCATTGAAACTGTGGTCCTTAATGAGTGTAACAAGCTTTAAAAATCAAATATTTCTAATTTCTAATGTAAAGTTTTCCTATAAAGTAAATTATTAATTTAATAATATGCAAGTTCAAACGGTAACATTTTTTTAGTGTCATACCTATTATTTCAAAACGTACAAATTACAAAATGACTTTCAACAATTTAATCATAGATTGAGGGGTTGTGCGAAATTTTAAGAAATGAAAATTCAACCCTTTTAATTCTTTTATGATTTTTGGAACTCTCAAATCTCAAACATATGGTGCTACGATTTCTAGGGTTCACCGTGTTTATCCTCTCAAATCAACTGCGATTTGGTTCTTCTTCCTATTACTGCAACGAATTTCTTTTCACTATTGCAACCATTCCGTCTATTTCGTAGGTATATTCTTTTTTTTATCCTCCATCTTTTCTCTAATTTCTTTTGTATGTTTGTATTTCATTCCAAATTTTTCTTTTTCCGATTTCTTCATCTTTTCTATTTTATAGGGTAACAAGATAGGGAATACAATTTTATTAGTAAATAGAAGATTATTCAATAGCTTTTAGAATTGATGTTAATTTTTTTGCTTCTATTGCAGCGACCAAAGATGATTGTAATCATCTTTGATGAAATAAAGTTGACTAGAAATTGTTTAAAAGTGAGAAGAATGCAAGAAAATTTGGAACCTTTATAAATAAATAAAATTAGAATGGTTTTAATCAACTACAAAGAAATTACAATTTCTAAAATGCTTAGTAATGAAGTAGTAATGTATAGATTTTATTTATTGCGCACTTGAGTTTTGTTTCAGAACTAGAAATTTATGTTTTATTCACACATGATAGTTAAGCTATTTTGGTGTAATTATTTATATTCATACATCAGTTGAAGAGGGTTATAGTTTTAGTTTAGCCATTTTCATTTTCCAACAAAATAATTTAACCTTGTACTAAAAGATTCAACAATGTATTCATAACTATGGTATGACAAAATATTTGTATTCTAGTATTCCCAATAATATATATATATATAGTTAAATATTCATATATATATATATATATATATATATATAGTTAAATATTCAAATCTATAAAGAAAATAATCATTTCAACCCATTAGTTTAAGTAAATTTACTAGGGATATATTATGCATCTTCTTCCTTTAGGAAAAATGGTGAAAGAGAAAGGGAAGTATAAAAAAAATTGACAAAAAGGCATTCAAAGTCGTAGGAATACAAGTAACATTTACGTGTCATCTTTTTTATTTTTGAGCTCCTTTTATTTTTAGCACGATGAATTCTAACCAAATGTACGATGTATGAAAGTTCGAATGTATTTGTGTTGAGAGAACCAGTATTAACTTTCGTATATGTGGTAAAATTGTAAACTAGTATTAGTCATTAAAGTTGCAAATTAAGTAAAGGAAGTAGCAAAAAATTATACATGCACTAACGAGTTAATCAGGGACTTGATAATGATTTTACTCTAGTAATGTAGATAGTGAGCGGTTTAGATTAGTTTACATCATACAAATGTACAATTCTATTTTTTATATCTTAGATGATGTTATACATTTACACTGTTATTTATATTAACATAGTCACATGTCTAGTGAACTAGTTCATGATTTGAATAAGTCACCATGAAAATACGACTTTACCTAGTTAATTATTCCATGGTTCGTAAGACCATTCTTGTGACGGCCGGGAATTTCGCTCGATCCGAATCAGTCGTTAAACCGACCTAGACCGTTCGAAACCCCTGATCGTTTTGAGAACAGGACAAATCAGAACGCAGACGGAAGAACATTTCATTTCTATTACAACAATGCATCAGATACAAGAATATACAGAGTATAAATGAATAAATTACATTCGATAAATATCAGAGATTACAATAAATTACATAGCAGCGGAAAATAATACAAAGCACAACTGAAGGTGATATACGGATACAGAGCTTTCCGGATATCATTCCAGCTGTAAACCAGGATCCTGTGAATATAAATCTGCAAAACCAAAACTACTAGCTGCCCGTGTCGAAAATAGGGGCACCCAGAGTTTAGGTTAAAACAATAAACTCCAGGTCAGTCATGTGACTGGTGTGAGAACTAAAACAGTGATTTAAAGCTTTACTTTAAAAGAGAGTAATTCAAGGGACCACGCCGTATAACACGGAACGGGTTTCCTCCCAAGAATATTAGTGCATAGAATAAACAACGCAATGCTTTTTTTGAAAGATGAAGCTATTATAAGACCCAGGTCCCATCACACAAAGCAACGCAAGCCGGAGGATAGGGTTTTACCTTATAAAAGCCAAACATGCTTGATACGTTTAAAAACAAATCATTTGATACAATAATAAGTGTATAGTGTCAAAACAATTTCAATCATAAATATAAATCACAGGCGGCATGAATGTCCCATACCACTATGTCGCCATACTAGTTCTACAATTAAAACTGAAATGCACGTATTGGAAATTGGATTTCCGTCATGAGTCGAGGCAAGGGGCAAGCACCTCTCCGCTTCGAGACACTCTAGCAAATGCCTCAGGACTACACACTCTGGGCAACCCCGGATTCGGCTGGGCCGGTCCTCTCTTACGTTTGAGGATTAGTTATTCCTGAACACACGTTTCCCGGTCCTTACAGACCTATAATCGAGGCGCCTCATTCCAACAACCACATAGGTGAAAAGTATATAAATGTCAGGGCTGGTAAGTCACTGACACCACCAAAGCTAGAAAGAAACACCGTGTTCTCCCAACGGTCCGTATCCCGTTTTTAACTCATACCGAGGTGTGAGGCTCGCGAATCCACGCTATACACAAAGCTACCACGTAGGCCGTGCTTTGATCATCAACCACAAGACTTTGCTTTTCAACAGAAGCCTTGATCCATGCAACTCAGCGTGCCACACAGGCAATTCATGCCATGCGATTGATATATATCGATATATAACCTCTAAACTCGTACGTCTCAGAGAAGAGCGTTAAGAAAAAGAATAAATTCTTCGCCGCCAAGCAGATATATATTTAACAGAAATCAATCAACACAGAATAAAATCCAATGTCGGACACACAATCCATTTACAAGTTCGTTCTGGGTCTGAATGAAACCGGAGGCCCTTTCCTCGCATATCCATCGATCTCCAAGTACGTCTGGACGACCACCAACTATTTCCATCCTCTTGGGTGTACAGCCCAATCAGGATCATCAGTAATTACCCAAACGATGTGAAGACTTCCGGTCTTCGACCACCGTCGTCATCTTCGTCTTATCGTCGAATCGGTTATTTAGAATGGGTATAAACCCGGCCTTTCCGAACAACCCGCGTATATTAAAAACAAATGTTACACAAACACAACATACGCCTCATTCCAATTCACTAGTCACTAACCATAAATCAGTAAGAGAGCAATTCCCCAAATATTAACACCGAAGGCCGAAACCAACATCAGATCAATACCCAGGGAACCATTCTTCTTAGCTCACGTACAGCTAGTTTCTAAATTCCACATTCTTAGGGAAAGGTTCCCATTAATTTTATCTAAGATAAATTCTTTAAAATTTATCCTTTAATCTTCCTTTGGATGTCGTTTCAAACCAAATTATGGTTTTTCAAACTAGTTGGGATTAGCGAACCATACCGAAGTAATTATTTATTTTATTTCCCAATCCCAACATTTTCATCCCATGAAGCAAAACTGGTAATACTCCATATCTAACACCACAGTATTATCGGTAAAATTAATTACCATTTCACGTTCAAATCTAATTAAAGATTTAACTATCGCTTTGGAGCAAAACTGGTAATACTCCATTCTCGCTCAATTTCTAAATTTGATAATTTAGATTATCAATTCACATTTCAATCTAATTGCAGATTCATTAAAACTCCTTTTACTGGGTTAAAGAACTAATCCCATTTAAAACACAGTTCACGATAAACCCAAATCACATTCTATTTATTATCGGGTTAAAGAACTAGTGTTATTTCGATAAAAATCTATTTTTATCTTTTCAAATATGGAGTTTTTCATCCCAATTTTTCCCAAATCGTTCCTTATGATTTTACACCAATTATTACTATTTTTAATAATTTTATCAAGGCCCGTACAGTCGATTTCCATCAACGGCCATCGAACTGCACTTACAGCGACCTTTTCCAAATTTGATTTGGACGTATCTCCAAATCCAACCGTTATATTTCAAATTTCTAATATTCGTCAGAAAGCTCTTTTCGATACGAACCCAACGGTTCCGGTTTTAGGAGAATCCGACGGTTGGATCTCCCGTAATGTCCGTTCGAAGTTAATGGTCGAAATTCGCGAATTGCTGTGGCACGGCGCGTTCTATTCAGGCCATTATATTATATATATAATATATATAATATATATTTCGTCGATTTCTATTCAAAACGAATTTTATTAATAGTTTTAAATTCATTTCAAAAACAATTTCAACTTCCATTTCAATCCAAATCAAAATTGCATTTTTCCTTATAAATTCGTTTTAAAATTCATTTCTATTCAATTCAAATTTCAATTCAATTTCAATTCATTTCAATTTGTTTTCAATTCAATTCGAACTCGTTTTCCATTCAATTCGAATTCGTTTTCTATTCGATTCAATTCAAATTGGTTTTCTATTCGATTTAATTCAAATTGGTTTTCTATTCGATTCAATTCAAATTCGTTTTCTATTCGATTCAATTCATTCTCGTTTCAAATCAAATTCAATTCATTCTCATTTCAAATCAAATTCAATTCATTCTCGTTTCAAATCAAATTCAATTCATTTTCTATTCAAATCAAATTCAATTCATTTTCTATTTAAATCAAACTCGATTCATTTTCTATTCAAATCAAATTCAATTCATTTTCTATTTAAATCAAATTCAATTCATTTTCTATTCAAATCAAATTCGTTTCATTTTCTATTCGATTCGAATATAATCGATATAAATATCGTTCGCGTCAAAATAGCGCATCTCTAACTAACACGGCTTTATATTCAACAAATGGAGCTATATTTCTTTCAATACCAAACTCTATATCTTTGTCAACACACGACTAATCTCAACGAATGAGTACTGTCCACGTGTGACTATTTTTGTTATTTAATATATTTTATAAAAATTATGGTATCTATCATTTGATTTCAAATCAGACTCCAACCGTAAATTAGTAAGAGAACGATTCCCTGAATATTAACCCCGAAGGCCGAAACCAACATCAGATCAATATCCAGGAGACCACTCATCTTATCTATTTTCCAATTAGTTTCTAATCTTATATATGATAAAGATGTAAATTTTATTGTTAAAATATTTCATTCAACACATGACTAATCTCAACGGATGAGTACAGTCAACACATGAATCTTTATTTTATAATATTCTTTATTTTCTAAATTGGAATGAGGCCCAATCAATTACCATATAGCGTTAACTATATGGATTCCATACAACACATGTATATAATAGCAACGATAAATAATCAACCATCATCCAAAGTGCACTACACTGTATAAGCATCAAATATAGATATCTAGCGCTTATAACAGCCTGTCAATCAATCGATCGACAAAAAACTAATTATTGGGATTAGTGTATGTCGTATTTTATCCCAATACCCGTGTGGGGTTTCAAACAATCAAACACAGATTTTATTTGTGTAGTTGGGCGATGTGTAAAATTTATCGACCCAATCGATATCAGTCAAATCAGTGTATATAAACAAATCGGTCGATTTATTTATAAATATTTATTTATTCACATTCACGCTAAAAATTATATTTTTAACGATAAAATATTTTATTTTAACACATGGATTTTTATTCAGATCATTTACAAAATAAAAATGATATTTTTATTTTTCTAACTTATTTTAAAAAAATTCGGCGGCATAACGGCATGATACCAGAAACGGGACAAGGCCTAGCCTTACCCCGGTCTAGTGAAGGCCCACGCCATTCGCACATCAATCAAATCCATTTCACCAAACAATTCAATTCAAACCAAATAATCTAACCAACTACACAACCAAACAATTAAACAAACAAGCCATTCATGGTCTGTGGATGACGGGTGTCGGGTGCTACTAAACACCGTCTGCATCCTAGTATATATATATAACTAGAAAAAGAAATTGAAAAGTGAGAAGTTCTCACCAAAGCTATCCAATACCACGACTCTTCATTTGTAGAAATCTTTGTCGTTCTCGCCTCTTATCATTTTCGTCGCCCGTAGTCACTACATATGTAAAAATCACATTTTTACTTCGATGTTCAATATATAAAAATCGAATTTTTACTTCGTTATTCAATATATAAAAATCGAATTTTTACTTCGTTATTCAATATATAAAAAATCGAATTTTTACTTCGCTATTCAATATATAAAAAATCGATGTTATAAAAATATAACTCTTCATCGTATAAAAATATCGCCTTTTCAATATGAAAAATATCGCCTTTTCATCGTTAAAAATTCGACCTTTCTATTATTAGAAATCCTAACTTTTCCTTTATAAAAACTATAACTTTCTATTTTAAAAATTCGAACTTTCTAATTTAAAAATCCTATAAAATCAGATTTTATTTCTATACTAATTTAAATAAAAGAAAACTGAAAAATAAAATTAAATAAGTAAATAAGACTTACTTTTGAATTTCAGAAAAAGGGGCTGCTGGGGGTTCGGTTGTGCGCTCGTCGGAGGGGGAGAGAATCGGAAGGAGAAGAAGTGAAGCGGAGGGAGTGGCAGGCCGGGGGGGCTGTGTCGCGAGGGCAGGGGGTGCTGTTGAAGTGCGCGCGGTGGAGGGGGGGTGGTTTCAGGGGGGGAAAAGGGGGTCGGCGGCAGGCGTTTGGGGGGGGGGGGGGGTCTTCTTCGGTCGGCAGCAGGGTAGGGGGGCTTCGACGCGTCGATCGAGGAAGGGGGGGTTTCGGAGGTGGCGCCCCTCCCTTGAGGCGGCGGCGACGATCAATCGGGGGGGCGGCGGCGGGTTCCCCCCCGTCTTTCTGTTTCTTTTTTTTCTTTTTCTTTTTGTTTTTCTGATTTGTTTTTGAAAGAAAAGGGGGGCCAGAGGGTGTATAAGGGGAAGAGATTTTTATTTAATTATTTTATTTTTCACCAAAAAGAAACTTTTATTTTTGACCTCTAAACGAGGCCCACCGCCTGTCGTCCATAGCGTTTCACCCCCATTCCGAACACAATGGGATATGTATCGTAGGTTGATTCGATCGTTTCGATCAGTTTTCGTCAAAATCAACATATAACTCTATATATTGAATTTGAACGCGCATTTCTATTTACTGGGGTCGCATACTAACTCGAAAAATTCCAGAAAAATATTTTCTAGCTTCGTATTGACGATACAGTCCTAACAAAACTAGTTTCGTCGAATTCTGAGACCGTTTGAAAAATGGTCATTTTCCGTTCGATTAAAATCAACTGAAACTGGTCAAACGCGTTTTCCTTTGCCACGTTCACATATCAATTCGAAAAATTATGAAATTTGGAATCTAGCAATAAATTGAAACTGCGGATCCAACAAAAGTAGTTTCGTCGAAATCCGAGGTCGTTTGCAAAATGTCTATTTTTAAGGGCCTGAATTCCATAGCGACTATTCAGAATTTTCAACTAGACATATCTTTTGATTCCCGCTATGAAATTTTGATTTTTCGGATTCGTTGGAAAGATATTCACGAATAGATCCTAATGTTTTTGGTTTCACTAAAATCCGGATTGTTTTGCACCCGGTACATTCAATTGAAGTTTGAAGTCGAATTATCGAACTACCGCGCCATTTTCAATTCTATTTATAATTATATATAATTATTTATATTCTAACGACGACGTATATAATATATACATTCTAAATATATCCAAAATAAATTTCTCGTCGATATTATTTAAAATAATCTATTTTAAATATTCAAAATTCGCTAAAATAGCCAAAATAAAAAATTTAAACTGGCTCAGAATTTCCGGGTTATTACAATCTCCCCCACTTAAAACTTTTCGTCCCCGAAAAGGAATAACGTCGAAAGTGGTTTGATTAATCAACTCTACATTCGATCTGGCTTCCATTCTCCAGCTTTTCAGTTTCTGAGAATATTCAAATTTTCAAAAATTTTGCTAACACCCTAAATTTTCGAAAAATTTCGCCATAACCTCCCCTGCACCGGGAGCCACGTGAAAATCCCGAAATTGCCATACAGGCCTTCTGATCTCAAAAAGAAAAAGAAAAAGCCAAGCGGCTAGCCAATAGGCTCATAAAATCATCATCACCCAAACAAAGCAGTAAATTATAGTAAACATGTACCTATTTGTCGGGCAAACAAAATTTATTCTCTGCTCTAGCCTCCTTGCTATGACCTGTTCAATGTAAGTATATGTATATGCAAGCAAATGCGACCACTTTCAATACAATATTTGATACAATTAGGCTAAATGGTTCAAAATTATCAAACAAATAAACAAACAACACGAACATTAATAAATTAGTGGATTAACGTTTCAAATTCATAATTTTGATATATATACTGAAAATCATGTTTTTGATGCCAATTCACAACAATGAATCTATCTATATAAGTTTTGGTTCTCACACCAGTCTAATGGAAATATATAGAAAATCACACCTTCGAAACACGAAAATAAATACTGGTGATGGCGTGCCATCATCAGAATCATGTTCGGGCGACTAGAATGTGATTCTATATCTATCTAATATATTAAAACTTCGAATATACGTTCATGACGCGTATATGCAAAATCTTTATATATTGGATTGTCCATATTCAAAATAAATAAATAATCAAATACGTATAAAACGATTTAAATTTCAAAACAAAATTGTTTTCATTTGAAAAATATACTCTTCACACTCGTTCTAGGATACTACTGATCCTATCTCTAACGAGTCATTCTAATTGGATATTGCTAATCCAATATCTGATGAATTCTTTCGTATGGTTCTAATGTGTCTTGTTCTCGAGCTCTGTAAACCAAAGCTCTGATACCAAATGTGACGGCCGGGAATTTCGCTCGATCCGAATTAGTCGTTGAACCGACCTAGACCGTTCGAAACCCCTGATCGTTTTGAGAACAGGACAAATCAGAACGCAGACGGAAGAACATTTCATTGCTATTACAACAATGCATCAGATACAAGAATATACAGAGTATAAATGAATAAATTACATTCGATAAATATCAAAGATTATAGTAAATTACATAGCAGCGGAAAATAATACAAAGCACAACTGAAGGTGATATACGGATACAGAGCTTTCCGGATATCATTCCAGCTGTAAACCAGGATCCTGTGAATATAAATCTACAAAACCAAAACTACTAGCTGCCCGTGTCGAAAATAGGGGCACCCAGAGTTTAGGTTAAAACAATAAACTCCAGGTCAGTCATGTGACTGGTGTGGGAACTAAAACAGTTATTTAAAACTTTACTTTAAAAGAGAGTAATTCAAGGGACCACGCCGTATAACACGGAACGGGTTTCCTCCCAAGAATACTAGTGCATAGAATAAACAATGCAATGCTTTTTCGAAAGATGAAGCTATTATAAGACCCAGGTCCCATCACACAATGCAACGCAAGCCGGAGGATAGGGTTTTACCTTATAACAGCCAAACATGTTGATACGTTTAAAAACAAATCATTTGATACTATAATAAGTGTATAGTGTCAAAACAATTTCAATCATAAATATAAATCATAGGCGGCATGAATGTCCCATACCACTGTGTCGCCATACTAGTTCTACAATTAAAACCGAAATGCACGTATTGGAAATTGGATTTTCGTCATGAGTCGAGGCAAGGGGCAAGCTCCTCTCCGCTTCGAGACACTCTAGCAAATGCCTCGGGACTACACACTCTGGGCAACCCCGGATTCGGTTGGCCAGTCCTCTCTTACGTTTGAGGATTAGTTATTCCTGAACACACATTCCCGGTCCTTACAGACCTATAATCGAGGCGCCTCATTCCAACAACCACATAGGTGAAAAGTATATAAATGTCAGGGCTGGTAAGTCACTGACACCACCAAAGCTAGAAAGAAACGTCATGTTCTCCCAACGGTCCGTATCCCGTTTTTAACTCATACCGAGGTGTGAGGCTCGCGAATCCACGCTATACACAAAGCTGCCACGTAGGTCGTGCTTTGATCATCAACCACAAGATTTTGCTTTTCAACAGAAGCCTTGATCCATGCAACTCAGCGTGCCACACAGGCAATTCATGCCATGCGATTGATATCTATCGATATATAACCTCTAAGCTCGTACGTCTCAGAGAAGGGCGTTAAGCAAAAGAATAAATTCTTCGCCTCCAAGCAGATATATATTTAACAGAAATCAATCAACATAGAATAAAATCTAATGTCGGACACACAATCCATTTACAAGTTCGTTCTGGGTCTGAACGAAACCGGAGGCACTTTCCTCGCATATCCATCGATCTCCAAGTACGTCTGGACGACCAACAACTATTTCCATCCTCTTGGGTGTACAGCCCAATCAGGATCATTAGTAATTATCCAAACGATGTGAAGACTTCCGGTCTTCGACCACCGTCTTCATCTTCGACTTATCGTCGAATCGGTTATTCAGAATGGGTATAAACCCGGCCTTTCCGAACAACCCGCGTATATTAAAAACAAATGTTACACAAACACAACATACGCCTCATTCCAATTCACTAGTCACTAACCGTAAATCAGTAAGAGAGCAATTCCCCAAATATTAACCCCGAAGGCCGAAACCAACATCAGATCAATACCCAGGGAACCATTCTTCTAAGCTAACCTACAACTAGTTTCTAAATTCCACATTCTTAGGTAAAGGTTCCCATTAATTTTATCCAAGATAAATTCTTTAAAATTTATCCTTTAATCTTCCTTTGGATGTCGTTTCAAACCAAATTATGGTTTTTCAAACTAGTCGGGATTAGCGAACCATACCGAAGTAATTATTTATTTTATTTCTCAGTCCCAACCTATTCATCCCATGAAGCAAAACTGGTAATACTCCATATCTAACACCACAGTATTATCGGTAAAATTAATTACCATTTCACGTTCAAATCTAATTAAAGATTTAACTATCGCTTTGGAGCAAAACTAGTAATACTCCATTCTCGCTCAATTTCTAAATTTGATAATTTAGATTATCAATTCACATTTCAATCTAATTGCAGATTCATTAAAACTCCTTTTACTGGGTTAAAGAACTAATGCCATTTAAAACACAGTTCACGATAAACCCAAATCACATTCTATTTATTATCGGGTTAAAGAACTAGTGTTATTTCGATAAAAATCTATTTTTATCTTTTCAAATATGGAGTTTTTCATCCCAATTTTTCCCAAATCATTCCTTATGATTTTACACCAATTATTACTATTTTTAATAATTTTATCAAGGCCCGTACAGTCGATTTCCATCAACGGCCATCGAACTGCACTTACAGCGACCTTTTCCAAATTTGAGTTGGACGTATCTCCAAATCCAACCGTTAGATTTCAAATTTCTAATATTCGTTAGAAAGCTCTTTTCGATACGAACCCAACGGTTCCGGTTTTAGGAGAATCCGACGGTCGGATCTCCCGTAATGTCCGTTCGAAGTTAATGGTCGAAATTCGCGAACTGCCGCGGCACGGCGCGTTTTATTCAGGCCATTATATTATATATATATATATAATATATATTTCGTCGATTTCTATTTAAAATGAATTTTATTAATAGTTTTAAATTCGTTTCAAAAACAATTTCAACTTCCATTTCAATTCAAATCAAAATTGAATTTTTCCTTATAAATTCGTTTTAAAATTCATTTCTATTCAATTCAAATTTCAATTTAACTTGAATTCATTTTCAATTCAATTCGAACTCATTTTCCATTCAATTCGAATTCGTTTTCTATTCGATTCAATTCAAATTGGTTTTCTATTCGATTTAATTCAAATTGGTTTTCTATTCGATTCAATTCAAATTCGTTTTCTATTCGATTCAATTCATTCTCGTTTCAAATCAAATTCAATTCATTCTCGTTTCAAATCAAATTCAATTCATTCTCATTTCAAATCAAATTCAATTCATTTTCTATTCAAATCAAATTCAATTCATTTTCTATTTAAATCAAACTCGATTCATTTTCTATTCAAATCAAATTCAATTCATTTTCTATTTAAATCAAATTCAATTCATTTTCTATTCAAATCAAATTCGTTTCATTTTCTATTCGATTCGAATATAATCGATATAAATATCGTTCGCGTCAAAATAGCACATCTCTAACTAACACGGCTTTATATTCAACAAATGGATCTATATTTCTTTCAATAAAAGACTCTATATCTTTGTCAACACACGACTAATCTCAACGAATGAGTACTGTCCACGTGTGACTATTTTTGTTATTTAATATATTTTATAAAAATTATGGTATCTATCGTTTGATTTCAAATCAGACTCCAACCGTAAATTAGTAAGAGAACGATTCCCTGAATATTAACCCCGAAGGCCGAAACCAACATCAGATCAATATCCAGGAGACCACTCATCTTATCTATTTTCCAATTAGTTTCTAATCTTATATATGATAAAGATGTAAATTTTATTGTTAAAATATTTCGTTCAACACATGACTAATCTCAACGGATGAGTACAGTCAACACATGAACCTTTATTTTATAATATTCTTTATTTACTAAATTGGAATGAGGCCCAATCAATTACCATATAGCGTTAACTATATGGATTCCATACAACACATGTATATAATAGCAACGATAAATAATCAACCATCATCCAAAGTGCACTACACTGTATAAGCATCAAATATAGATATCTAGCGCTTATAACAGCCTGTCAATCAATCGATCGACAAATAACTAATTATTGGGATTAGTGTATGTCGTATTTTATCCCAATACCCGTGTGGGGTTTCAAACAATCAAACACAGATTTTATTTGTACAGTTGGGCGATGTGTAAAATTTATCGACCCAATCGATATCAGTCAAATCAGTGTATATAAACAAATCGGTCGATTTGTTTATAAATATTTATTTATTCACATTCACGCTAAAAATTATATTTTTAATGATAAAATATTTTATTTTAACACATGGATTTTTATTCAGTTTATTTACAAAATAAAAATGATATTTTTATTTTTCTAACTTATTTTAGAAAATTTCGGCGACATAACGGCACGATACCAGAAACGGGACAAGGCCTAGCCTTACCCCCGGTCTAGTGAAGGCCCACGCCATTCACACATCAATCAAATCCATTCCATTTCACCAAACAATTCAATTCAAACCAAATAATCTAACCAACTACACAACCAAACAATTAAACAAACAAGCCATCCATGGTCTGTGGATGACGGGTGTCGGGTGCTACTAAACACCGTCTGCATCCTAGTATATATATATATAACTAGAAAAAGAAATTGAAGAGTGAGAAGTTCTCACCAAAGCTATCCAATACCACGACTCTTCATTTGTAGAAATCTTCGTCGTTCTCGCCTCTTATCACTTTCGTCGCCCGTAGTCACTACATATGTAAAAATCACATTTTTACTTCGCTATTCAATATATAAAAATCGAATTTTTACTTCGTTATTCAATATATAAAAATCGAATTTTTACTTCGTTGTTCAATATATAAATAATCGAATTTTTACTTCGCTATTCAATATATAAAAAATCGAATTTTTACTTCGCTATTCAATATATAAAAAATCGATGTTATAAAAATATAACTCTTCATCGTATAAAAATATCGCCTTTTCAATATGAAAAATATCGCCTTTTCAATATGAAAAATATCGCCTTTTCATCGTTAAAAATTCGACCTTTCTATTATTAAAAATCCTAACTTTTCCTTTATAAAAATTCTAACTTTCTATTTTAAAAATTCAAACTTTCTAATTTAAAAATCCTATAAAATCAGATTTTTTTCTATACTAATTTAAATAAAAGAAAACTGAAAAATAAATTTAAATAAGTAAATAAGACTTACTTTTGAATTTCAGAAAAAGGGGCTGATGGGGGTTCGGTTGCGCGCTCGTCAGAGGGGGAGAGGATCGAAAGGAGAAGAAGGGAAGCGGAGGGAGTGGCAGGCTGGGGGGGGGCTGTGTCGCGAGGGCAGGGGGGTGCTGTTGAAGTGCGCGCGGTGGAGGAGGGGGGGTTTCAGGGGGGGAATAGGGGGTCGGTGGCAGGTGTTTGGGGGGGGGGGGTCTTCTTCGGTCGACAGCAGGGTGGGGGGGCTTTGACGCGTCGATCGAGGAAGGGGGGTTTCGGAGGTGGCGCCCCTCCCTTGAGGCGGCGGCGGCGATCAATCGGGGGGTGGGGTGGGTGGGGGGGGGGGGGGTTCCCACCACGTCTTTCTCTTTCTTTTTTTTCTTTTTCATTTTGTTTTTCTGATTTGTTTTTGAAAGAAAAGGGGGGCCAGAGGGTATATAAGGGGAAGAGATTTTTATTTAATTATTTTATTTTTCACCAAAAAGCAACTTTTATTTTCGACCTCTAAACGAGGCCCACCGCCTGTCGTCCATAGCGTTTCACCCCCATTCCGAACACAATGGGATATGTATCGTAGGTTGATTCGATCGTTTCGATCAGTTTTCGTCAAAATCAACAAATAACTCTATATATTGAATTTGAACGCGCATTTCTATTTACTGGGGTCGCATACTAACTCGAAAAATTCCAGAAAAATATTTTCTAGCTTCGTATTGACGATACGGTCCTAACAAAACTAGTTTCGTCGAATTCTGAGACCGTTTGAAAAATGGTCATTTTCCAGTCGATTAAAATCAACTGAAACTGGTCAAACGCGTTTTCCTTTGCCACGCTCACATATCGATTCGAAAAATTCTGAAATTTGGAATCTAGCAATAACTTGACACTGCGGATCCAATAAAAGTGGTTTCGTCGAAATCCGAGGTCGTTTGCAAAATGTCTATTTAAGGGCCTGAATTCCATAGCGACTATTCAGAATTTTCAACTGGACATATCTTTTGATTCCCGCTATGAAATTTTGATTTTTCAGATTCGTTGGAAAGATATTCACGAATAGATCCTTATGTTTTTGGTTTCACTAAAATCCGGATTGTTTTGCACCCGGTACATTCAATTGAAGTTTGAAGTCGAATTATCGAACTACCGCGCCATTTTCAATTCTATTTATAATTATATATAATTATTTATATTCTAACGACGACGTATATAATATATACATTCTAAATATCTCCAAAATAAATTTCTCGTCGATATTATTTAAAATAATCTATTTTAAATATTCAAAATTCGCTAAAATAGCCAAAATGAAAAATTTAAACTGGCTCAGAATTTCCGGGTTATTACAATTCTCAACCGTTTGTCAGTTGGAAATCGACTGACCCCTAATGCAGGGTCAGTTGCTCTGATTTGGGTTGCTTTGGAAACCTTCTTGCTTTGGCAACCCCGAAGGTTTCCAAAGCAACCCAGGAGGTTGCTTGTGAATGTGACCTTAGACGGCTTATTTAAATTTGGCTAAGATAGTCGGCTAAGGGGCATATTTTTTTGCCTATTAACCAGCTTATTTAAAGCAGGTTAAGGACAACGGTCAAGAAAACCATTGGCCTATAGCCGGGTTTAAATAAGCCGGTTAAGGGTTAACGACTCTTTTCTCGACCATTGCTCCTTCCTATGCTCCCTTCTCAAAATCTTCTTACTTCCTCTACATATACACCAACTATCACAATTTCAAACTACACAATTTTCTCCTCTATATCTCTACCGCCTAACTATTTTTTTGTTCTTTACCCAGTTGCACTGTCAAAGGGTATAGAGGAAAATTTAAAGTTACATCTTAATACAATCAAAATATAGATTTACTATCAGGCCAACCCACATTAATTTCCTTCACAATCCTCTTATCAGCAAAATCAAAATTCTAATTCTGGTACTACCAAAATGCACCGAAATTTTATCTTCTATAGCAAAACCAGAATTTCTATCATTCACAGCAAAACTCAAATCATTATCAAAATACCCAAATTTCTGGTTATGTGCAAAATGTCTAGGTTCAACAAAACTGTAGTGATCAACACTACTCGTCTCCTAACAATCAACAATGGTTCGGGTTTCCTAACACTTCTCCTAATATTTTAAAAAATTTGAACCTTTTATATGGAGACAATCGTTGCAGAAATGATGAAATATAATTTAATGTTAACGAAACTCTAGATTCGTGTACTAATATCCCACTTACACAATGTCAGAAAATGCTCAAATGGCCCCCTTATGAATAGGCTTGATCAGCCTTCTATTGGGTTGATTTTTCTAAAGACAACAGGAAAGGCTCGAGTCAAGGTGAAAGTTCATTTTGGAATTCAGTTGGAAAATTATTCAATGGTCGTAGTCTACAAAATTCTCCAAGATGCATTGACTCTTTGTACTAATCTTAGAAGAGAATTAATGCTAACTGCCAACGTTGGAAAGAGATAATGGACAGACTGGATAGTAGACAACAAAGTGGTGCAAACGACATGGATTTGTTACTGCATTTCAATATGTTTTCTGTGATTATATTCATCTATCTTTTTTTGACTTACTTGAATTCATGTTATGCAGTTTAACCAAGAAAATGAAGTGTATATGTCTGAACATAACAAACAACCTTTCAATATGCACAGTTGCTACAACATACTTTCAAGGGAAGAAAAATGGAGCAGAGTATGAGAGGAACATTCAACAATGTGTTTTATACTTTGAAGCCGATCGAAGAACTTAGCCCTGGTAGTTCAGATCCACGGGAAAATGGCCCATTTTCAACTAGTTCAGGTGGCAGACCAGTGAAAAAATATAAATTGAAGAAAAAACCCACCAAAGATAGTCTATGGGATATACTACGAACAGCTTAACAGGTGTATGGTATCTTTCGAAGAATCAAATAAGTTCTATATGGAAACAAAGGATGTGAAGAGAGTAAAGCGATTAGAGAGTGCATAGGAAAAACAACGACGACATGAAAATGTTCAACAAATGAGAATTAATGAATTAGAGTTTCAAAATCGAGAGTTAGCTCGATAATAATGAGCAGATGATATTGCTCTTTTCAGTTGCAACCTAAATGAGTTAAATCCATTACAAAGGTTATATATGGAGAAGTAATTTGAGGAGTACCATTGACACCATGGGGTTTAGCATGTGTCAATGTTTGAGTCTGATGCACTTTCATTTTAGTTCTGAGTTGTATGATTTATTGTTGTTTTAGTTGTTTAATTTTGTTGCGTTAGGAATTGTTGCCATAATTGTTGATGGAAATTGGAGTTGTAGTCCTAATATTTATATTATATCAATTGAAAACTGATTCATTAAAGCTTACACAATAGATAAAACCCATACACATTGGAAACAAAACGTAGAAAACGAAACTAGATTTAATGCACAAATTTAGCAATTAACTATTGGTTCCCCATATGCTCCCAATAGTGTTCCACTAGCTCTTCCCGTAGGTCCAGATGGGCTTGTGGCCTCACTACTACAAAAGCGGGCATATTCAACACTAATTTGTGTGCGTTGTATGTAAAGTGTGGCGAAAAATTATGCTTTCTTTGATCTTCTGCAATAATATTCATATGTTGTTGCATTAGACGTGAATGCACTGTTGCGGTTGGAATTCTTGTGTTGTGACGTGCAACACCAGTTCAAAGCGTAGCTTTACATATATACAAGCTAGGACAACGATCCACGTTATCAGTTTAAATAAATAAATAACCATAGATGTTGATTAATCCAATAGTTCAAACCAATCCCTGCTTCAGTTATGTGAAAATTTAACGCAATGCTTTCCCCAATCACGAAATACTTCCCCCCAAAACAAATTTCTCCCTTACTCTTCCCTCTATACTCTTCTTTCTCCACAAAATCCGTCTACAAACACCTCCGATTACTACTTTACCTCCGATTACAAATTATAAATCTCTGATTGCTCCTATTTTAGAAACTTTACACCTCCGATTTGGATCATTTAGGATAATTACAGGTAGTTAGGGCTTCATCATTTCGGTTTTATTTATGTGATTTCATCTCTAACTTATTTTGGTATACATTCAAAGTCTCTATGTGATATTGGTATACCGATTGCCTTAAATTAGGGTTTTGCTGCTCATTCTTATTTGAATGTTTATATGTTTGGGGTTTTTTTATCTGAAAATTTCAGATTTTTTATAAGCTGTATTTATATGTTTGCATGTGTTGAAATTATGCAAGTTCTGTATTTTTATGTTTGCCAAACCATTGCCTATTTCGAAAATTGGAAACAAAATTTAGAGGACAAAAGAAATACAATTTAAATGTTTAAATGTCTATTTTTGTTTGTAGTTAAATAATGCCTATTTCTCTTCCTACATCATACGACTATAAAGATACCTTGGGCATGGGTGATCTAGGACTGTCAAACCCATTATCGCCAGAAACTCCTATTATTTTTATATATAGATGCAAGAAAGGCACTATGATGATTTGCGCGAGTATGAACTAGAGCAATAAGAACTCTGAAGACTAAGGTGAGAACAAGAACGACGTGAAGAAAGGGCAATGCGATGACATAGTCGTGTTGCCTTGTGTCATCAGCATCAGAACAACTAAGTGGTTAACGATCATCAAGTTGACTCACCAATATTAATGTGTGAGCGTGGTTATGCCACTGTAGAAGATGTTATTTCGATTGGATTTAACATTGGTCGTCATTATTTTAGATGTTGTTTTTATCCCATAGGGTGTACCTTTCGGTAGTGAATTGACCATCAATTTCCAAGTTGAGCCGCTGAGTACGCAAATGAATTACAACATCAACTTACAATGTTGCAAAATCGATTTACTAGTTTTCGAACTGATATTAGTAGACTTAATGATCAGTTTCAAGGGCTAAACATTAGAAGACAAAATTAAATTATTGTATTGTTCATTATATTCGGTACAACTGTATCGTCTTTGTATCACCTGTATAGTCTTTGTATTTGTATTGTTTTGTTTTGGTGCAACCATGTAATGTTATGAATTTGCGTTTAGTATCCTTAGTTGCTTGTTTTATGTATTCTCCTAATAATTCAGTTCCAAAAGTTAGTGATAATTCATATCAAAACAACTGTTGATTAGGCCACACATTGATTTCACCACACTGATTATGTATATTTGTAAATTATTAACTTATTTTGTTTTATTTCTAATTTAATCAAACCTTACAGGGCATCCACTGTTCGTGTCTTGAAACTGTTGGTGATATCAAATTTAGTTTTACTAGGCCATTGTTAGATTGCGGAAATGGATAGTGAGTATTATATATGGATAGGATTTCCAAGATCGAGTGCAGAATATGTAAGAAGGGTAAAATCTTTTCTAGGAAATGCATTTCCCATTTATAAAATAGGTGATGAGATGAAGTGCAGTTGCAAAAAATGTACAGAACGTAATTGGTATTGTGAAAATATCATGTACGATCATCTTATTATTAATGGCCCTTCTCCAGTACATACCGGGTTGATTTGCGAGGTTTCACAGACGAAATTAATAGGTGTTGATGACCATATGGATTGGGCAACGGAGATGGATTTTGAGGATAATTTAGATGTGATGTTCAAATGTGCGGGTTACAAATTTGATCAAAATCCCGGGGACTTTGAAGTAGAACCAAATCCAGAGGCTGAGAAATTTTATCGGCATGTTAAAGAAGGAAAAAGACCGTTATATTCTGGCTGCACTAAATTTTCTCGACAAAGTTTCTTGATCAGGATTTATCATTTAAAGTGTGCTTATGGAATTTACGAGTCTGCGTTTGGGGAATTATTAAAGCTTATAAAAGAAGCCTTTCCTAATGCCCAACTGCCTTTCTCTTCCTAGTTGCAAAGAGTGTCGTTAAGGATTTAGGTCTTGATTACCATAAAATACATGCCTGCCCAAACCATTGCATGTTATATTAGGCAGAGAATAAATATAAAGAGGCTTGTGACATTTGTGGTTTTTCGAGGTGGGCTGCAAAAGAAAAAGAAGACATCGTTAATAATAATGATCCACCAAAGTCGATTCCCAAAATGCCAGCAAATTTTATTAGGTACTTTCCACTAAGACCAAGGTTACAAAGGATGTTTATGTGCAAAGAATTTTCCAAACTTATGAGATGGCACAAAGTGGAATGAAAAGAAGATGGCAAACTAGGACATCCGGCTGATGGTGTGGCATGGAAGATGATGGATGGTGGCTATCCTGACTCATCAAAAAATCGTAATATTAGATTAGGTCTAGCATCTGATGGATTTAATCAATATCGTTCAATGAATTCAAGTTATAGTACATGGCCAATTGTGTTGGTAAACTACAATCTTCTGCCTTGGTTATGTATGTAACAAGAGAATTTGATTCTTTCAACATTAATATCTGGTCCAGATTCTCCAAAGAACAGTATTGACGCATATACGCAACCTTTAATTGCGGAATTGCAAGCATTATGGAATGTTGGCGTCGAAACTTTTGATTCCTTGACTGATGGGAATTTTAATTTACATGCAAGCGTTTTATGGACCATTAGTGATTTTCTGGGATATGCCATGTTGTTATGTTGGAGTACGAAGGAGAAACTAGTATGTCCAGTATGCCATTACGAAACTTCTTCAAATTATTTGAAGCATAGCAAAAAAATGTGTTATATGCACCATAGAAAGTTTCTTGATCTGACACATAAGTGAAGGCTGGATAAGAGGAGATTTAATGGCAAAACTGAAATGGGGAGCATTCCAGAAATATTACCAAGAACATATATTGAAGGGTTATTTCGGGGGTTCAAAAATCAGTTTGGGGATAAGACCAAGAAACCGGGTAAAAGTGATGGCCCCTTTGGAAAAAATCAATAGTGTTTGACTTACCATATTAGTATCATACTCCCCTTCAACATAACCTGGATGTCATGCATATAGAGAAGAACATATATGACAAAATATTGGGTACTTTACTTAATATAGGTCGCATATCGAAGGATCACCTAAACGCTCATTTGGATTTACAGGAATTGGGCATAAGGAAGGCCCTTCATCCTATTGAATGTGGCGATAGAAAGCATGTTGAATTTAGAGCTGCAATATTTGATATGAAAAATAAGGAAAAAAGAAATCTTATGCTCTGTATTGGAGAACGTCGAACTGCCCCACGATTGTGCCTCGAGTGTTAATCGGTACATACACATAAAAGAGAGAACAGTTTAGTGATATAAGAGCCATGATGCTCATTTCGTACTCCATTATTTGTTACAATTTACTGTGAAGAAAGCATCAAAACTCGAGGTTGCTTTATCAATGATCAAATTTAGTGCATTTGTGACGGTCCGCCCCGCACCAGCCGACATTTCCAATGAAAGTGCGATGTGCCGATGTCCAACCAGCACGGGACTGTCGTCAAAGAAAGGAAAGAAAGGAATTTGAACTAACAAGGAACCTGTAGAATGTCTCACAGCGCATGAAATAAAATATAATAATAACATACTTGACATAAAACAGGCAAGGCAGTGCATCAGCTGAGAACTAAACCATAATCATCATAGCAACAAAAATTCAAAATACAGCTTATGTTCCACATCATCATTTTTACAACTTTGAAAACTATCTCTAAAGCAAAATAAGAAAGGTACACTACTAATGCCCAAAGTAGTGACCAGCAGCGACACAGGGGGAATATATATATATATATATATATATATATATATATATATATATATCATACGTGGAAGCCTCCCGCTCGTCTCTGGTACAGCTACTCGTGCATACCACCTAACCAGTCTCTAGTCTTCCTGTTTAAGAGCACCCAAAGTAATAAGAAGAGATATAAAACTCTGGGTCAGACAAAAGTCTGGTATGAGCGATAAGCAGCAAAACAGAACAATAACGGGTATACTAAACCATACTTGATCCTGGACCTACAACCAAAGAGTTAGCACAACAAAATGTACAATCCTCTAAGGTGACACTAACATATGGTTTAAAGATACGGGGTGGGGAGTGTGCATGTCATAATGATATCAAACAATCAAGCATAGCATCCATCCTCACATCTTTCACTCAGTGCGTAAAGCATATGATATCCACCGCTTTGATCACCCAAACCCTTGCTATGATCGCTCTGCCCCTTGGAGTCATGGCGACTCCACTACACTGATCCATAGCCACTAGTCCTTGTTATGTCCACTCTGCCCCCATGAAGTCATGACGACTTCACTGCACTAGCTCATAGCCATGCTACGATCACTCTGCCCCGTGGAGTAATAACTACCCCACTGCACTGATTCGTAGCCTAACATCCGTCTTGGTGGTGAATCAAAGTTATGGACATCGATAACCCCTTTGAACACGTCCCGCAGCAAGCCCAACTCATGAAGTTAACTCGTTGGTTCCCAACTGGATCCTGCGTTCTACTTCCTATCTGGACTTCCTTTGCATCTCGGGTTTTGGTCGAATTGGAGTTGGTCTTCAGAAGAGTCATCGCGTAGTAGAGGTAGAGGTCCAAACTCGGTTCGGCCTATCCAGTTTAGTTCGGTATGTGGTGCTCAGGCTCCCCATTCGGTACAGCTTAATTCCCCTCCTTCGGTTCGGTTCGGGTTCACTTCCACCATGCTATTCGGTTCAGTGATTTGCTTATTGGTTCCGTTCGTCCCTCATGCTCTAGCTTGCTTACTCCGATCCGATCCCACGTTCCATTCCGACCCGATCCGATCCTCAATGCAACTCCAATCCTTTGCAAGTGGCCTTCCTTCTTGCCAAGCCTTCCCTGGTGCCAAGTTCCGATCCGAATCAAATCCCTTGCCCGGTCCTCCTATTTGACCCGAGCCCTATATACGATCCGATCTGAAACCCTGCACATGTCCTGCAACTTTCCCAACGACTGTTTCATGCCATACGACGCGTTTTCGACCATTCTAACTTTTCTAATCAATCACAAGGCATACCATACAGTCATAGCAACATAGAGAATCAACCATAAACACCAAAACAACAATTTAATATGTAAATATGGATCAAACATACCCAAAATCCTATGTTTTCCCCTTAACCCCCCTTAATCATGTTTAAGCATACAATTAGCAAAACTTATCCAAATTAACCCAAATTTCTATCAGAGCCCTAAAATAATATTTTATAATTTTACAAATTTTTCCAGATTTTTCTGAGTTATAATTTCGCTAATTATCACTAATCACCCCTAATTAGCTGTAATTAGTGGAAAACAATGCAAATCACTCACCTTAGCCACAATCAAACAATAGATCTGAAATATTCTTTGTTTTGGGTCGAATTCTAATGCAACATAACAGCTCCAACTCTGATTTGGTGTTGTTTCCCTTTGATTTGACGTAGCTTGGCTTAATCTTCGATGAGAAAATGATTAAGGGCGATTTGGAATGAAATTAGGAGGTGGAGGCCATGGCTAGACTTGAAGGAGCAAAAAGTGGCAGCTGGAAAATGATAAAAACTGAATTTCCTAACCCTATCAGCCTTCCCATAACTCTAATCCCAAAATGGGTTACGGGCTCACTCACTAATCACCCTAATTAGGCCCGGTTAAGCTGTTTTTCGCCTACTAAACCTTGTTTTAGCCATATTTCCCAAACGCTGAGCCCGTTTGGCTAAAGTGAAACTCTACAGAAAGGTAAACCATCACCCGGATCTAATGGAAGTCATTTCAAGTCAAAACTCCATACTAATCAAAAGTTATGGCCGAAACAAGATCAGCTAGGGCAAAATGGTCATTTGAAAATCGACAAAAATCAAGAACATGGGAAATGACCCCAATAGTCATCTCCCAAAGTTACATGGTTATACGACTTCGCATGAAAAAGAAATAAATATTCTACGATCCTCTGAAGCGTAGAATGCAGGTCGTTACATTCTCCCCCCTAAGAAATTTCACCCCTGAAATTCCTTAACCAAAAACATACTAGGTGTTCCGTATGCCTATCAGTCATTCACAAACAATCAAACACACAAAACAAACTTGTCCTAGCATGCAGGAAGACTAAATCAAAATGAAAATGTTACCAGGTAAAGAGTTCTGGATACGTCTTCCTAATGCTCTCCTCTGTCTCCCAAGTACAATCATTCTCATCTTCGCTGCACTGAACCTTGACTAGATTCACCGCTTTCCTTCGAAGTTTCTTTGTATCGTGCTTGATAATACGAATTGGCTTGCGGTTCCCAACCGCCTCAGGTTCTACTTTGATATCATCCAACTGATTAGGTGAAATAGCCACATTGGGGTCGTGCACGAATTTCCTTAACTGGGAAACATGAAATACATTATGAACTCCTGCCATCTTCTCTGGTAATTCAACTTTATATGCCAAATTCCCAACTTGTTCGAGAACTGGGAATGGACCAACAAATCTTAGTGTTTACTTCCCTATCTTACCAAATCGTATCATGCTCTTTAATGGAGAAATCTTGACAAACACCAAGTCGCCAATGGAGAACTTCAGATCTCTCCTCCTCTTATCAGCATAACTTTTCTACCTATCTTGGGCAGCCTTCATTCGCTGTTGAATAACCTTGATCTTATCTGAGGTTTCTCTTATAATATCTGGCCCAAGCACAAATTTCTCACTGGTTTCTAACCAACATGACGGTGAGTTGCATGGTCTTCCGTACAAAGCTTCATATGGAGCCATACCAATACTGGATTGATAACTATTATTATATGCAAACTCTACTAGATGCAAATGGTCATTCTATGATCCACCAAAATCCAATGTGCAAGCTCTCAAGAGATCTTCTAATACTCGATTCATCCTCTCTGTCTGACCGTCCGTTTGAGGATGGTACGCGGTACTGAGATATAATTCTGACCCTAGAGCCTCCTGTAAGCTCTTCCAAAACCCACTAGTAAACAACGGGTCTCGGTCACTCACAATGCTTTTAGGTACCATGAAATCTCACTACCCACTTCATATATAGTTCCGCTAACCTAGCTGATGTTCTACTCGACTTGATGGGTATAAACTTCGCACTCTTGGTCAATCGGTACACAATCACCCAAATGCTATCACGGCCCGATCTAGTCCTTGGTAACCCATCAATGAAATCCATTGAGACTTGTTCCCATTTCCATTTTGTAATTTCTAATGGTTGCAACAAACCACTAGGCTTCTTTTGCATGGCTTTAACTAGCTGGCAGTTCATGCTTTTGGATATAAAATTCCCAACGTCTCTTTTCATCCCTTCCCAGTAGTAGGTCTGCTTCATGTCTCGATACATTTTATTACCACCGGGATGTATAGTCAGTTTTGAGTGATGACATTCTCTAAGCACTTCACCTATCAATCCATTGACATTGGGCACAACTAGTCTTCCATTCTTCCTAAGCCATCCACCTCGATCAAGCCCATACTTGTCCATCTCCTTATCAATACCCATCTCTAACTTGGAGATGATTTCCCATAAGTTAGGATCGTCCCTCTAACTGGAACCAATCCGCTCAATCAAAGAGGGTCTAATCGTCAAACTTGCAAACATCTCTGGAACCAATTCGTACTTTGGTCTGAAATCATACCCAGCGATATACTCTAGTTGCTTCCATTCCAGAAACATAGCCCCTAAACAGGCATGTCTTCTACTCAATGCATCAGCTACTACATTTCCCTTTCCTGGTGTATATGCGATATCAAAATCATAGGAAGCCAAGAATTCTAACCATCTCTACTGTCGGAGATTTAGATCCTTCTGAGAGAAAAGATACTTTAACGATTTATGATCAGTAAACAACTCGAATCTTTCTCCCAAGAGATAATGTCTCCACATCTTCAAAGCGAACATGATCACTGCCAATTCCAAATCATGGGTATGATATCTTTTCTCATGCGGTTTCAGTTGCCGACTAGCATAAGCTACAACCCTACCTCCTTGCATCAATACAACACCTAGTCTAATACAACAGGCATCTGTGTATACTGTCATCTCTTCATTCCCTTTAGGAATGACTAACACTGGTGCACATGTCAACTTTTCCTTTAGACTCTTGAATGCATTCTCGCACTTTTCGTCCCAGATGAAAGCTTGATTCTTCTTGGTCAACTAAGTCAATGGTGCTGCTATCTTAGAGAAGTCTTGGATAAACTTACGATAATATCCAGCTACTCCCAAGGAACTTCTTACGACTGTTGCATTCTTGGGCGTAGACCAATCTTGTACCGTAGCCACCTTCGCAGGGTCCACGGCAATACCATTCTCTGAAACAATATTGCCCAAGAATCTCAGTTCCCTCCTCCAGAAGTGACACTTAGAAAACTTTGCTTTCAATTGGTGTTTTCTCAACAAGTCCATTACTATCCTCAAATGTTCCTTGGGTTCTTCCTCTGTCCTCGAATATACCAAGATATCGTCTACGAACACAAGAATAAACTTATTCAATTGATCTCGGAATACTCTATTCATAAGATCCACAAAATACGCTGGTGCATTGGTCAACCCGAATGGCATGACCAACCACCCATAGAATCCAGACGGCGTCTGAAAGGCTGTTTTAGTTATACTCTCAGCTTCCACCCTAAGCTAATGAAAACCTGTTGCGAGATCCAGCTGGGAGAACACTCTCGCGTCACTCAACTGATCAACCAAATCATCTATCTGCGGTAGAGGATACTTATTTTTCCTCGCCACCTTATTCAACTCGCGGTAGTCAACACACAATCGAAGGGAACCATCTGCCTTAGTAGCAAACACAACTGTGCTCCCCACTCGGAGACACTTCTTCGGATAAATCCCTTCTTTAAAAGATCGCTTACGTGCACCCCGAGCTCTCGCTGCTCCCTTGGCACCATACGACGAAGTGGCATCACTATAGGTCTGCCATCTTTCACTAAATCAATCCGAAACTCAATCCCTCGGTGTGGTGGAAGTCCGGTCACTTCCTCGAAGACGTCCGGATACTGGCCAGCCACGGGCACATCTGACAGCTCATCATGTGGGATGTAACACCCCGTAATTCTGTTAATATTAATATTCACAAATTTAAAGAATAACTAATCTCAGACGTGAGAATTATGGGAAATAGGTTTGCGCCATTGTGTTCGTCTCGGAATTCTGGTCGAAATAGAGTCCGAGTTTGCGTGAATTGGACTTCGTATGAAGAAGTTATGGCCATCAGAAGTTTCAGAAAATTCAAAACAACTCGCAGGAAATTCAAAATTCAAACTGAAAGTGCAGAAGCGGGCTGGGAGGGAATTTTCCGCCCAGGAAGGTCGACTGGGGGGTCGACACTAGTGTCGACCTGCCCCCCCAGGTCGACTATGGTGTCGACCAGGGTGTCGACCTGGGTCTGGCGGCTAGGGTTTTTGACTGAGCCTGTTTTTGACTGAGTGATGACCCATTAGGGTTTTGACCTAATCTGGTTGGCTGGGATTAGTCCTGAGTTGATCTGACGGTCTAAAATAAATCCTAACTCTATAAATACCTAGGTAGTCTCTCACCCTAATTCATAAAAAAGTAGAATAGCTACCGTCATACCGCCGCCATGGAACTCAGTGGAGCCGCCGCCAACTAAGAAGGAAGAAAAGCTAATCAAATTCTAGTTCCACCTAACTCTAAAGCAAAGCAAAACTCGCTTTCTTCTCTAAATTGTGAGTATGATAGTCTTAACAAGATTATTATCATTTTAATTAGGTTAAGTCATGAATGGATTATGAGTAGATGATGTGAATTGTCGTATATGTTGTTGTAAACCTTATGTTATCATGTATGTTATTAATCCTATGCTATGTGGTGATGATATCCTATATGTTGTAAATCATGCTATGATGATGTTATGTATGTTGAAAGTTTCTATGCTAAGTTGTGATGAATCATACATGTTAAAAAGCCATGATGTTATTATCTATGCTAGTTAGTTCATGTAGATTAAATCATCATGTTTGGGCTATGTTGATCTATATGACAAGTCACATATGCAAGTTAGATTGATTAGAAAAGTTATGAACATATGCCATGACATCTATTATGACATCTAGAATTATGCTATGACATATGTAATATTCTATGCTAGTTCACACCATCATTATGTTGCCTAAAAACCCGATATGCAAGTTTATGTATAGATTTGGGCTATGATCATATCATGTAAATTGTGACATTTAACAAGTTGACACCTTTTGATCCTTAACATGTGTAGTTTATGCAAGTTTCACCCCTATTATGATTAGATTTATTTTAATTGTTTATATGTTGTGATAATTTATCTTTGTGTTATATGTTAGACTATTCAAGTCTAGCCTATATTATGCGTTGAATAAGCGAACGTATAAACGTGGGGTAGGGGCAATATTAAGGATTTAACAATAAGAAGTTGGGGTGCAATTGATATGATTTTGCATGCCATGAGTGGATGACCATAATTGAGTCAATTATGGACATCAATAAAAGTGGACTTAATTAATAATTAGGATAGGGAATTATTAAAACTAGGGTTAAAGATTATAAGTGATAATCAATGCTTAGGACACGAGGTTGGACTCGTTTGTGACGTAAACCTGCCCGGACCCGCTCGGCAAATCCAGTGATCACAAATGTCAGCCCAATGTGAGAGGTCCTAGGCCTAAACTAAAGCATAACAGTTGTAAAGACACGAGGTTAGACTCTTTTACGGTGTAAGACTGCCCGGACCCGCCCGGCAAATCCAGCTGCCATAAATGCCAGCCTAATGTGAGGGGTCTTTATGAGGTTATGGCCTGAATGAATTAAGAAATACTTAACTAGATAAACATGTAAAGTGGGACATGGGGGTTAAGTAGGTGCCTTGGGTGGCATGAGGAATCTAGTGGGTGCCCTTAGTGGCATGTGAAATACAATTAGTAAGACTTAACCAAACACACATGTAAATGAACATGACTAAGAGGGTTAAGTGGGATATACTAGTGGTGACAAGCTTAGGTGGGTAGCTTGTGGGGGCCCATTTCAACCAGTATCCCAAACATATCTTTGTGGGCTCGACCCAAGTCGAGGACGGGACACGCATACTAGATTTGACTATAAGAGGCCAAAACGGGGAGCGGTGGCAACGCAAGTCCAACGGGTTTCATATGCGTGTGTGGACCCGGGCTGGTAGGTAAGACGTTGTTGCATCGTGTAGGTATAAGCCGTGCATTCTCAAGTTGTATCGGGTTGCCACTTTAGGGGAGTGATACACCCTACTGTGGGGCCAACACGGGTATCTACGAGTAGGGAGCCGATCGAAAGTGGGTAGTGGGGTACACCTAGTGGAGATAGGGGCATACGACACCTTTGTAGTCAGCTAGGGGTATGTAAGGCTATTTATATGTTTCTGTGTGAAGCAAGTGGGATCAACCTTTAGGGTGACTGGTGCGGTGCAGTGTAGTAATTTGCGGTGCAGGGTAGTAATTATTCGTTAGTAATTAGGTGTTCCTTTACCGATATCTTTAACGTTATCTTTATCTGCTCATTCCATACCTAATAGTTCATAGACATTTGCTTGTCTTCCAGCTTATGCCTTAGTCTAGTTATTTTGATAATAGTATTGTTAGAATTATCATACTCGCCAGACTTTATGTCTGACCCCCTCCATTTCTATCCTTTTCCCCCTCCAGGTCCTCAGGTTGGACCCAGCTCTAGTGGAGTTTGATTGGATTGCTTTATCTCTCTTGGAAAGCTTGGACCGTTGAAGTAAAGTCCAGCTTGTTATCTTCTTTAATGGCTATTTGTGTAATGGGATTATGTATTTTATTTTATGAAGATGGATATTGTACTTGACTCTGATTAATGGTTTTGTGATGTAATAAACATGTTTCCGCTGCAATAAAATGAAGTTTTAGATTTTCAAGTACTACTTATTATCTGTCTTGTTGTAATTTTTCTGTTCTATATTCACTTAAAACCTACATGGAAGTTAATGCATTCCCTTAGTGAGTGACATTAATGGACGTGGGGTGTTACATGGGATGTCGAGGGAATTTAGAAAACTAGCCATTACCCCATCACTATGTAGACCACCAAACTCTGCCCTCCGCCCATCATTCGCTCTAACTGTCACCAAAAAGCCCTCACAGTCTACCACCACCCCGTACCTTTGGAGCCAATCGACTCCCAAAATAATGCCAAACCCAGTAAAGCCCAAAACAAAGCAATCACAAACAAACATGCATCCATGACTCGATAAGACCACATTACGACAAATCATGCTAAGGCTAGTCGAACCACCTATCGGGTTCGTCACCGCTAAAGGTCTATCGACCATCTTGGGTTCCAATCCCAACCTATCTACCAGGTCACTAGATATGAAGGAACGGGAAGTCCCAGTATCAAACAGTACCCAAACAGGAACATCGTAAATAGAAAGAATACCTTGGATAACGACATTCTTTCCTTTCTCCGCCGCGGTTGGGGCATTCGATGAAGAAGGGACAACATTGATGGCATATGCTTTCACAATCTGCTTCTCTTTAGGGGGTTGCAGACATTTATCCTAGTAATGTCCCGCTTGACCACAATTGAAGCACTTCCTGTCCGCTGGTTTCGCTCGACATTCTTTAGCATAATGGCCCTTCTTGCCACAGCTAAAGCACTCAACATCTTTCTTTTTCTTCTTCTTCTGGACATCCTTAATCTGTTTTTGCTTTCTCTTATTCTGAGAACCATTCTTGCCTCCACCACTTGCTTGCGGTTTTGGCTCCTATGCAGATGCAACCTCAATCTTCGACTTAGGGTATAGACTCTCTGATCTCAAAGCTTTCCCCACAATCGATTCAAACGTCTCATCGATATGGTTTATAAGCCTTTCCCTAAGTACTGATCTAAGCCTATTATGAACTTCTTATTCTTCTTCTCGGGAGTGTCAATGAAGGATAATCCATACTTCGATAAAGTATCGAACTCAGCAGTATACTCCAAGACTGCTCTACCATTCTGCTTAAGTTCCAAGAACTTCCTAAACAACTCTGACTTCTGAGCAGCTGGGGTAAACTTTTCACTGAATCGGGCCTTAAACTAATCCCATGGGACTTGATCCTCTGGAGTAACTGCCTTAATAGCATTCCACCAATTCATCGTCCGTCCTTGCAGCTGACGGAATGCTAGCTTTCTCTTCGTTGCATCCTCGATACCCAAATCTTCGAAGATACGCGTACAGCTATCCAACCAATCCTGAACTTCTGTAGCCGATTCCGTTCCGTGGAACGGCTTCCTCCCAAGACTAGTGTAATCCTTGCATAGCTGGGCGAAATCGGCCCTAGGCGCCTGCATCGCTACACCCCCACCATTTGCAGCATTAGGAGCTTCCCTCTGAACATCCCTAAGCATCTCTCTCATGAAGTCAGTGAACATCGTCCTCATATTAGGAGCATTCCCATTATTAGCTCCTCTACTAGTACCTCTAGTATATCGGCTCATCGTTCAAACTGTACGGAGAACGATTAACCATCTCTTCAGTGGTGCCAGTGCAATGCGACTTCATCCTCAAATATACTAATAATATATATATATATATGACTTTTGAATACCAAAATATAACAAATACGCGCTCTCATATGCGCACTATCTCTCCCTGGTGTCTTTCCCTAGGTTAACTATGCAACCTAGAGCTCTGATACCAAATGTGACGGCCCGTCCCGCACCAGCCGACATTTCCAATGAAAGTACGTTGTGCCAATGTCCAATCAGCTCGGGTTGGTCGCCAAAGAAAGGAAAGAAGGGAGTTTGAAATAACAAGGAACCTGTAGAATGTCTCACAGCGCATGGAATAAAATATAATAATAACATACTTGACATAAAACAGGCGAGACAGTGCATAAGTTGAGAACTAAACCATAATCATCATAGCAGCGGAAATAAAAAATACAGCTTATGTTCCACATCATCATTTTTACAACTTTGAAAATTGTCTCTAAAGCAAAATAAGAAAGGTACACTACTAATGCCCAAAGTAGTGACTAGTAGCGACATAATGCGAATATATATATATCACACGTGGAAGCCTCCTGCTCGTCTCCGGTACAACTACTCGTGCATACGACCTAACCTGTCTCTAGTCTGCCCGTTTAAGAGCACCCAGAGTAATAAGAAGAGACATAAAAATCTGGGCCAGACAAAAGTCTGGTATGAGCGATAAGCAGCAAAACAAAACAATAACAGGTATACTAAAACATACCTTATCCTGGACCTGCAACCAAAGAGTTAGCACAACAAGATGTACAATCCTCTAAGGTGACACTAACATATGGTTTAAAGAAAGAGGGTGGGGAGTGTGCATGTCATAATGATATCAAACGATCAAGCATAGCATCCATCCTCACATCTCTCACTCAGTCCGTAAAGCATACGATATCCACCGTTTTGATCACCCAAACCCTTACTATGATCACTCTACCCCATGGAGTCATGGCGAATCCACTACACTGATCCATAGCCACTAGTCCTTGCTATGTCCACTCTGCCCCATGAAGTCATGACAACTTCACTGCACTGGCTCATATCCATGCTACGATCACTCTACCCATGGAGTAATAACTACCCCACTGCACTGATCCGTAGCCTAACATCCGTCTTGGTGGTGAATCAAAGTTATGGACGTCGATAACCCCTTTGCACACGTCCTACAGCAAAGCCCAACTCATGAAGTTAACTTGTTGGTTCCCAACTGCATCCTGAGTTCTACTTCCTATGTGGACTTCCTTTGCATCTCGGGTTTTGGTCGAATTGGAGTTGGTCTTCAGAAGAGTCGCCTCATAGTAGAGGTAGAGGTCCAAACTCGGTTCGGTTCGGTCTATCCAGTTCGGTTCGGTATGTGGTGCTTAAGCTTCCCATTCGGTTCAGCTTAATTCCCCTCCTTCGGTTCGGTTCGGGTTCACTTCCTCCATGCGGTTCGGTTTGGTGCTTTGCTTCTTGGTTTCGTTCGTCCCTCCTGCTCCAGCTTGCTTACTCCGATCCCACGTTCCATTCCGACCCGATCCTCAACCCAACTTCAACCCTTTGCAAGTGGCCTTCCTTCTTGCCAAGCCTTCCCTGGTGCCAAGTTCCGACCCGAATCAAATCCCTTGCCTGGTCCTCTTATCTGACCCGAGCTCTATATCCGATCTGAAACTCTGCACATGTCCTGCAACTTTCCCAACGACTGTTTCATGCCATACGACGGCGTTTTCGACCACTCTAACTTTTCTAATCAATCACAAGGCATACCATACAGTCATAGAAACATAGAGAATCAACCATAAACACCAAAATAATAATTTAACATGTAAATATGGATCAAATATACCCAAAAACCTTTGTTTTCCCCTTATTTCCTCTTAATCATATTTAAGCATACAATTGACAAGCTTATCCAAATTAACCCAAATTTCTATCAGAACCCTAATATAATATTTTAGAATTTGACAAAATTTTCCATATTTTTCTGTGTTATAATTTCGCTAATTATCACTAATCACCCCTAATTAGCAGTAATTAGTGAAAAACAATGCAAATTACTAACCTTAGCCACAAATAAACCGTAGATCTGAAATATTCTCTGTTTTGGGTTAAATTCTAATGCAACATATCAGCTCCAACTCTGATTTGGTGTTGTTTTCCCTTGATTTGACGTAGCTTGGCTTAATCTTCGATTACGAAACGATTAGGAGCGATTTGGAATGAAATTAGGAGGTGGAGGCCATGGATAGACTCGAAGAAGCAAAAAGTGGCAGTTGGAAAATGATAAAAACTGATTTTCCTAACCTTATCAGCCTTCCCATAATCCTAATCCCGAAATGGGTTATGGGCCCACTCACTAATCACCCTAATTAGGCATGGTTAAGCTGTTTTTCGCCTTCTAAACCTTGTTTCAGCTATATCTCCCAAACGGTTAGTCCGTTTGGCTAATGTGACCACTCTACGAAAAGGTAAACCTTCGTCTGGATCTAATGGAAGTGGTTTCAAGCCAATCAAAAGTTATGGCCAAAACAAGATCAATTAGGGGCAAAACCGTCATTTAAAAATCGGCAAAAATCATGAACATGGGAAATGACCCCAATAATCGTCCCCCAAAGTTACATGGCTATATGACTTTGCATAAAAAGAAATAAATATTCTACGATCCTCTTAAGCGTAGAATGCGGGTCGTTACAACATTTCTTAGAGGACTATGGAGCAAGGTTATCGAAATGGAGTATATCAAGAGGCTTCAAAAAGAAATCGTTGAGATACTTTGTCATTTTGAAATGATTTGTCCACAGGCTTTTTTCGATATAATGGTACACTTGTCTATTCATTTATGTAGAGAAATCGAATACGGCGGGCCAAATCACCTTAGATGCATGTATCCAATTAAGCGATATCTAGGAAAACTGAAATCTTTTGTGCGAAATAGAAACGAACCGGAAGGTTCGATTGTAGAAGGTTACTTGGCAGAAGAGTGTGTGACCTTTTGTTCAAGATTTTTAAGCATTGATGGAGGAAGCAAAGACATGTCTACTGATTTTGGAAGATGTCCAACAGATTTGGAATATCATATTAGAACGAAGAAGAATAAAGATGTAAAGATATTTAATTTGAAAGATGCAGACTGGAATGCAGCACATTGCTATATTCCGTTCAATTCCGGTAATAAAAAATTGAGAGTTTGATCGAGTAAGTTCTTAAGTTCCTATATCATTTTCCTTAACTATAAATTAATATTTGCATTTCATAATTTTTTGACCCTAATTATTATTTAGGGTTCATCGAGCTTTTGTGGATGGTCTTGCAAATCCAAGAAGATACAAGAAGGAACAAAAACATTTCAAAGAGTTTTGGAATCGGCTAAAAGAAGAGGTTCTGAAAAAGGACAATATTTCAAGAGATTTAGAGGTGTTTGCATTATGTCCTAATCGAGTAGCTAGGAAGTTTACTGGTTATATAGTAAATGGATATATATTCCATACAAAATTTAGAGATTCTCGATGTACCACACAAAATAGTGGTATATTTTTTTTACTGCCTAAACCACCATCTTTTCAAGTTTGAAAGACTAAAACATAATAGTGGGTGATGTCAATTACTAGGATCAATCGAAGAAATTTTTGAGCTTGATTATTGGGGAGCTTTCACAGTGGTCCTTTTTAAGTGTTGTTGGTTTCATATGGTCTTACTTGAGTAAATTTTAGTAAGTGCCATAAAATTGATCCTTATGTCTTGTCTTCACAAGTGCAACAAGTATTTTATGTGGAAGATGCAGTTGAAAAGAACAGTCATTATGCTAATAAAAAATTGCCGAGAGATTGGTGTGATACTGAGAATCAGAATGTAATGGAAGAAGACACGAGCAATCTACATTCACATGATATTGGCATAGGTGGTGAACTAGCACAGAAGTTGTTGATGGGGGTTGGATTAGGGATAAGTCACCATAATACAACTAGAAACAGAACTAGAATCAGATGTTTTTGATCCTATTCCATCTCGTTAGGATAAAAAAAAATCCTTTTTCTTATTGTTTTATTTTGGTCTAATCCGTTGCCTAATTTTTGATGTCTGTAAATTATTATCTTTGATGAATGTATTTGGCACTCTTTTCTCATAATGCAATCTACACTGTTAACATGTTTTATGGTTTAATGTCTTTCTTTACTGTCATCTAAATTTGTTATAGTCCAAAATGTTAATTATTGTTTTTTTCCAGTTTAACATGTATGTACCTTGTCCTAATTTATTCATTTTGTACAGGATGGATGGAATTATAAATATCTGGTTGTACCATGACAGAGAGTTCCGAAGGACACGTTAATTACATAGGTGGAAAATCCTTCTTAGTAACAAAATATGATGTAGACCACTTTTCTTACAGTGTGCTTATGGACTTTATTAAAGATTCCTCCATAACATTGAAATAGGAGGAGTCTATTTCAGCAAAGGAAAAAGGGGTGGCTGGCAGCTGATATTGAATGACAAGGATGTAAACGAATACGTATAGGGCTGCAATAAGGAAGAAGAAGTGGTTTTTTACATTGACAACACCGTTGACAAAGAAAGTGAGTTGTTGATTCAACTGTAGTCACATGTAATCATGTGACCAAAGAAAAACATAATTCAAGGTATATATGTATATGTAATACAGATCTATTCTTGTATATATATGTGGGGGGGGGGGGGTAAAGAACTATGAAGGAGGCCGTCATTATTATTTTTATTGTTACAGGTTCTGCTAATAAACCGGTTGCAAAGCGCAAGTATATTACTGCATATAGACTTCAGCAGCAATGCAAAATGATGAAAAACAATCCAACTCAAGTAGGTCAAAAGAAACTATCGCTGGAGCCTGATATGAATAATGGTGAAGAAGATGTTACTATGACGAACAAAGGAACCAGGAGGAAATTAAATGCAGAAAATGAAACAGATAATGATGATGATACCCGAGAGAATGAAGCTGATGTTTAGGTATTTTTTAGTTTACATTTTAGTTTTAGTAATTAGGATGAAATCTTGTATTTCAGACTGCTTTTTATTAAAATTTTGCACGTAAAAGCAAGAACTGCATTTTAGTGTTTTCTATTACTGTGTCGATTTCCTATTCGACCATGAAAGGCTGCAGCTAAATCAAGTAACTATTGGTTCCTTGTGTCTGCATTCCATCGAAAATGCAAGAACTGTTTATGCGTCGAATCTATTTGGTTAACCAGCTTAAATTTATCATCGATGGTGAGTAATAATGCTAACCATCTTGTAGTTATCACAAGCATCAGTTTTGATGAAGTATGAATAAGAGCGAGTCACGCGAATGCAAGAAAATGAGGTAGTTAGTAGATCACTTGGGGTGCCTTCATTGGTTGGTAGTATGCAAGAGGCTGCCGTATGGAAAAGGAAAGAAAAAGGTAAAGATATTGATGGATGTGATGAATACATTCCAAAAAATGATTGTGAAGATGTCAGTGTTGATTCATCGGATTTGGAGGTATAAAAAAGTTATTTGTTTACTACTTATTATCTTTTCCTTTATGAACGTAAAAAATATTGAACTTCGACTTAATTGTAGAGAATCAAAGTTGTTAAGTCAAAGGATCCTTTACCTGGACCTAGACATCGTTCGCGAACCAATGTAGCCATTGAAATTGAGAAGGAAGCGATGACCCACACCCACCCCTCCAAAGAAAGCTGGCTCCAACAAGGAAGTGATGACACATACTCCCACTCCAAAGAAAGTCAGTAACCGGGAGAAAATTTCAGACACATCAAAGAAATTGATGAAACCTGCACTGTCTCATTCAGGAGTTTTCAAACCTACAACATCTCGTCCGCCAGTTTAAAACCTGCATGTAGCAAAATGTTCAAACAATCAACCAATTCATGTGAAGATGCTAGTTCAGTCGCTGCTTATTTAGTGATGCGGAAATGTCAGAAATAGAATGTTGAAGCGCCTCCAACAATGGAAAATACGACTGATCAATTAGTGTAGGAATAGATTGCACTGGAAGATGAAGCAGGTGTAGGTACAATGTTTCTTTATTTGTGCACTGTACTACACTATTGAGTGTGTCTATTATAAGTTTTGCATGCATATTATGTTTCTGTAATGCCATACATTAATGTTCTATTTATTTTTTTGAACCTGGTATATAAAGTACAAGGTCCAAAAAAACCTAGAGGAAGTCAAAAATAACCAAGGTGCATGCTAGAACCCCCGATGATAAAGTAGTGATTGGGTTGAATGAGGATGGTCAGCCAGTTTCTGATAATATTATAGAGTTAAGCAATTTTCTTGGGATGATAGCAAAGGATAATGTGTCTCTTACTTACATCAATTGGCATGTTGTTCCTGATCAATTAAAGCGGCAAATGTTGGAATATGCTCTGGTAAAATCTATCGCCCTAAACCATAGTTCAACTGACTTCCTAAATGTTTGGTTTTAATTAATTAGTTTGTTTTCTGAATTTTGTGCTACATATATTGTAGGCTTAGTATGTCATTATGGAAGAAGGACACAAGTGGGTCTTGAACACGCTTAATGACTCTTGGAGGCAGTACAAGTCTCGTATGAAAGCAAGGTATTACAAAAAATATATTCAACTAATGAGGAAAGCATTGCGAATAGGCCCAGTACAATTCCGTTGGAGGATTTTAAAATGCTCTTGGAATACTTGGGGGATGAAAAAGTTCAGGTACGGCTTTAATGTGACCACAAAAGAAAATTTATTTGTATAAGGCTAATTAAATAATCATGCAACAGATAGGAAAAATAAATAAAATAAAATAATGATATTCACATTTTCTTGTTTAGTGCTAATCTTTTCTTATTTAGTGCTAATTTAATAGTCATGTAATAGTTGGAAAAAATAAATTAATTAAATTAATGATATTCACATTTGTATAATGTTTAGTAGTTCATATTATCTTGTTTAGCGCTAATCTTTTCTTTAGTAGTTCGCATTATCTTGTTTAGTTCTAATCTTTTCTTTAGTAGTTCGCATTATCCTTGTTTAGTGCTATTTTTTTTTTGATTTCCATGCCCAAGATGAGACTAATTCTACGCATCATAATTCATTAAGTGAGACACATACCTGGGCCCCAAAACTCATGCAGTAGCCAAAGAACAGATTGTATGTGTTTTTTGAACTTAAGTTAATTTTATTTGTGATTGAGTTGAATTGGCCACGTGATAATTTTAATTTGTTATATTATTAAATTATATTTTATATCATTGTCACAATATTCATAGGCAGCAGCTAGATTTGTAAACTCTTAACATTGAATGTTAAAAATTCTGTTTAATTCTTGATAATCCTAATACTTGAAAGAGAAAGAAGGAATTGGAAAAAGCCACCCCACCTGCTGCCTTGGTCTATTTGGAAACGTATAAATGAGAATCAGGGAGAACTTACAAGACTAACATGGATAAACTAAAGGCCAAATATGTAAGTATATTAGATATTGAAATAGCAATTTAATAGTTAGTTTGAAAGATGACCACATTGCACCTGAAACTTCCATATTTTAATTTATAAGTTTTAAAGATAATCACTTCTGTTAATAAATTTTATCGAGTAGCTTATATAAAGTATTTGACCCAAGATTAATCATGAATCAATACCTGGGTCAGTATAATTGGCACATTGTACGTTTGTTGGAGCTACTTATTAAATCGAACACATAGTTAGTTTGAAAGATAACTAGTTCTGTTAATAAATTCATTTTTCCAGCTGCCTGTTTATATCCTTGCCTGATTTTCATTTTGTAGGCGAAGATTAAAGCAATGGTGGATGCAGGAAATATCGCTGAGGCAGATGCACTTTTCTCTGGTGGGAAGAGCCACACACGGAATTGGCTTGTAGGAAGATGAGGTAAAATGGCTGAAGAGTCTCCAGCAACTCCTGATTCTTCAGACAGTTATGTGCAAGCGCCAACCAAAAAAATAAGGCAAGATCTTGAGGCTGATTTGGAAGAAAAATTGAACAGAAAAGTGAAAGAGAACGTGCCTTGGGTGTTGAAAAAGCTAGGTGAAGCTAATCCAGATCTTAATTTAGATGTCAGAGACTTTTGTGTCACCATAACAAATGATGAAGATGACATTGGTACTCCTACAACCCCGACAACTGAATGAAGTATTTGAATGGTATGTGTTAGCACTTCTGGTGTATTCACACTTGTGGTATGTGTTGGTGATGGCACTTGTGTTATGTTTTGGTGATGACACTTGTGGTATGTGTTGGTGATGACACTTATGGTTTGGTATGTATAATTGGTTGGCCTGATTGTGGTGACAAATGTTTTAGGTGGATTTAGTGTATCAGTATTTTGGTGTGTGTGTGTGTGTGTGTGTGTGTGTGTATATATATATATGAATGTGGTACAATATTTTGGATTGTATATATGTACTGCAGAATTTGTAGTTACAGGGTTGTATTACACTTGTAATTGATTTTTTCTGGTGTTGCAGTTGATTTTTTTACTATTGCAGTTGATTTTTTCCTGGTGTTGCATGACAGTGTTGCGGTGTTGCATTAGATGGTGTTGTGGTGTTGCAATAAGTACAATATTATTAATTCAACCATGGTACGACACGTGGGGCCACAAATTACGTGGTGCCACATGAATAGCTGACATGGCATGTGACACATGGGCAGCTGCATGGCATGTGACACGTTGGCAGCTGACATGGAAAGTTCTTGTGGGCCCCACTACCATGACCTGGAAGGCAGGCTTTGGCTACTGCTTAAGGCAACGTTGTATATTGTTGCATTACATGCATATATTGTTGCAATAGGGTTATAATGCAACACTTTCTTTCTGTGGCAGTAGATGGGCAAAGGCGTTTCCTAAGAGGACTAAGACAACGACTGCGAGTGCCACGCCCCTCTGATGTTTTCTATTTGAAAAATGGCCTACGGAAACGCTTTTTTTTTATCTATGGCCACATATAAAACAAGTGTCGAATATGCTCACTTCTGTAGTAATGTGGATCTTGAACGTCTTGAATGCGTTGCAAGTTTTCTGCAAATGTATTCGGGTTCTTATACGAGTTTTTCCTAAATACCAGTGCAATATCTGAGTAGTTTCGAAGCTGAAGTTCATATCCACCTCGTTCTTCTTCAACAATCATGTTATGTAAAATAATACATTAGTACATGATATCAGATTAAACTACTTTATCGTGTCGTGGTAGTATACTTTGTTTCTTAATATATGAAATCTACCTTGAAGTACTCCAAATGCTCTTTCAACATCTTTCCTCAAACTCTCTTGCTGTTTGGCGAATTTGGTTTCTTTAGCATTGTTTGGCCTTTTGCACGCTTGCACAAGCGTTTTCCATTTTGGATAAATTCCATCAAATAAATAATATCCAACAAAATGATCTATCTCTTATTTTGTAGTTTTATGAAGGTGATAGATCTTTGTATAAGTCATTAAATAAATATGACTGTCGTAAAACATTGATATCGTTTAGAGAACCAGGTACACCAAAAAAAAATCATACCATATATAGATCAAATGAAGCAAAGGCTTCTAACACCAAATATCCTTTCTGCAATGCCCTCTGTACTGCCTTTGCACCCTAGTGGACTGTTTTTCCACATCCAGTGCATAAAATCTAAGCTGCCCAACATACGTGGAAATCCATGTTGAGCTCCCATTGCTAATAGTTTGTCAATGTTATGAGTCGTTGGGGATCCAAGATACTCTTCACCAACTCACAAACAACATTTTTTCAAAATTCTATCATACATAAGATCATTGTTGAGTCTCCAATTCTTATTTTGTCATCCAAGAAATCACCAGAACTTTTGTATGATATCATACGAAGTGCAACCGTAACCTTTTATAAGGGTGATTCATAGTTTGTTGATTCCGTTTCTTCTGTAGGTAAAAAATATGTTTGTTGTGGATATTTTGTCAATAACTCGATTAAGTACGGTCTTTGACATACAAAATCTTCAACGAAAGTGTACTTCACCATATACTGGGTATGTCGCAAAGTAATTTTTTACCAGTTGATTGTGACCACCAACTTAGTCCCGTCCATATCGCAAATATTTTCAACCAACAACACTTCCTCCTTGGGTTGAGGTTGAGTTTTCAACGATATCACGGTCCATCACGGCTCACGTTTCATCTTGAAACATTTTTTGCTGCTTGTTGCATTGTTCATGAAACCCGTTTGACATCGAGGTTGACGACGATGGAAAAGATGTGAAGCACCATAAACTTTTCAAAGTACTCATAGAATGACAACAATTCAAATGGAATGAATATTTTTTTCCTTGAGTTGGTGTTAAGAGGATATGAAACACCATATACTTATAGGAGTTGGTATACAGAAGTTTGTGTGTTCGATCTTGTACAATGACGTGTAAATAGTGTTTAATCGAACAAGCCATTCTCACTTTAATATGACAATGATAATTTAATATGTCAGTGTTATAGTAAAGCATTCATGCATCCATCATTTAGTGAGTGTTTTAGTCCTTGCCTTTTAGTGAAAATTTAAGATGTCACCGACATTTTAATTTGAAATGTTAGTGATAATTTAAGATGTTAGTGACATATGATAGTGATAATTTAATTTGTTAGTGTTACAATCAAACAGTCATACAGTGGTATGTGAGTGTCGATATTTCAGTCTATGTATTCAATGTTAGTAATAATTTAAGATGTCAATGATAATCTAGTATGCTGGTGTCATTGTTTCAGTTCTTGTATTAAATGTTACTGATAATTAAAGTTGCTGGTGATAATTAAAGTTTATGCATTAAATGTTAATGTCATCGTAAGCTTTGACTATTTTCTTTATTCCATGCAATGCGACTACAGTGTACAGATCAACGTGTTGTCAACTTCAATGCAGTGCACATAAGAGCGTGTTGTTTACATCAACTTTTTCCTTTTTCTTTAATCAATACAATATGACTACATTTTACACAATAGCGTGTTGTCAACATCAATGACTCGATCAACGTGTCACTTAATATGCCAGTGATACTTAAGTGGGTCAGGCATACTTTAATATGTTAGTGATATGTCAGTGTCACTTTAATATCTCAGTGATATTTTTTCCTTTATATATTTTATCCACAAACATCCAAATTTAATCATTTTTTTCACCTTTTACCTTAATTGCTACCTGAAAAGATATGGATAATTGGAAGATAACTGATGATTTATTGTTGCAGCATGTTAAACAACGGGAAGTCGAATCAGAAATTGTTCTTGAAACTCAATTTGAAACATTTCATTATAGCATTGATGCTATTGGTGATTATAATTTGTAGAGCCATGCTTGTGTAGACTCGTCAAACCAAAGAATAGGAAACGAACAAGTAACTACTACAGATTCGACCATCCATCATGACTTATATATCATTATGGATATATTTGTCTGAAACTTATGGTTATGAATATAACAAATTCCAAACGTCATTATTATGGTTGTCCAAGATACCAAGGTAAACGTTGGAACCTGAATGGTGTTCCTTGCTGTGAATATGTACAATGGGTTGATCATGAGATATGCCCGAGAGGAGTTCAATATGCCCGAGAGATTTAAGGTAAAGTTCAAACACTGGAAGTGACAGTGAGACGATTGAAAGAAAAAATTAGTTGTTTAGAACTCGAAAATAGCACACTACTTGATGTTAGAACGAACTAAATCAACGCACTGCTAGTCTAACGTATTACATTAATTGAACTTTGTATTTCTTGTTTGTACTTTGTGTTTTTTGTGTATCTTGTTTGATGTATTTTATAGTTCTAAATCTTCCATTTATTATGGTATTTGGTTTAAGTTTATAAACTACCATACCACGATCTTTTAAAAGTTTAAACATGACATCAAAAATTCTAGAGGATGAAATCTTGACTTTTCTCTTTTATTAGAAAACATTAGCTTGATAGACCCAAGATATTCATTTTTCAAATAATTCCGACGTGTATTAGATTCAATGTATCAATTTGCAATTCAAACTTGAAAATTACGAACTACCGTTATGCGACGAGCTCAATTTTTTTTTTTTTAATTTTAGGAACTACCATGCCGCATTTTTTAAGTAATTTAATTTGGACATATCTAAAATTTTAAAAGATGAAATCATGATTTTTCACTTTTATTAGAAAACCTTAGTTTACTAGTCCCAGGAGATTCTTGTTTCAAAAAATTCTGACATGTATTGGATTCAATATATCTGTTTGAACTTCAAACCTAAAAATTACGAACTACCGTAACTCAACGAGCTTGAATCAATTAAATATAAATATTTCATTTAATTTTCTTTAACGACTAAAACACCCATACTAAACAATACATCATCTTAACTTCAACTTTGTCCTTTTTCTTTACTTAATATAACATGGCTGTAGTGTACGCATCAGTGTGTTATCAACTTCATCTTTGTTTGTTTTCTTTACTCAAAACAACATGGCTATAGCATGAATAGTATTGTATTGTCAACATCGTCGACTCGATCAACGTGTTTTCATATACAACACGGTAGACAGCCATTGTATCCACTGACAACCTCAATTTTTCATATTGCTTGTGAAGAAGTTAGACAACTCGGGTCATCCCCTATGCAATATATAATGTCACATGTATAAATATAAGATGAAATGTATATCTACCTCGCAATTCTTTACCCAACTAAACTCCTTATTCCTTACGCCTCTGCAAACTAAAAGCAATGCCTTTGTGGCCTTCATCTGTTGATTTTAACTGCTGGCCAGCAACCGAACCTTCTGATAGTCCATGAACCGATGAAGATTGGCTTATCGAGTATCAAAAGCAACACTACGAGGAAGTTAGTCATGAGTTCCAAAATATTGACCAACTTGGGCTTTAGAAGCCTTTAGAACCTCCTCATGAACCAGTGGTTGATTATGGTTTAGTTGCTCAATTTCCAATTCAACGAGCAATAGACCAATATTCAGTTACTCAACCTTTATACGAACTAAAGGTAAACCGAGCTTTAGTTGTTCAACCTTCGTATGATCAAGAGGTTGACTTTTATCCTGTTTGTCTTCATTATAGGTATGCGATGGTGGTTGTAGTAGGGTTGATAAAGAAAATATTGGCCATAAAATCCAGTTATGTCCATTTTAGCTAAACGGTTACGACTATTCAAAATGGATGAATGACTGTTTATGCGCACGGGGTAGTGCCTATGCAAATGAGTTGGAACAAGAAATAAGGCATCTAAAGAATGCTTTAGAAGCACTGCAGATTCAACGAAACATGTAGTTTTTTTGTGTTGTATGTTTACTAGGTTTAGTGGTTCTTATCAGTGTACTAAGTTTATGGTTCTTTAATGTTATCTGATTTTCATTTTATTCAAAGTTTTTACGCTTTAAAAAATGCAATTATAACTAAAAATCACTAATCCGAGCAATTAATAACTGCAATCACATTCTTTACGTACATTTAAGGACCCACGGCTTATAAAATATATATCCATCTAAGGCAACAAGTGGCTTACATATAGGTATGATAATATAAACAAACACAAGTGTGCTTCTAGAAGAAATGGGATTGCACTAAATATTGCTAGCTAATAACAATAATTAATTTCAATAGTACAAGTAATACCCATAAGTACACAACAGGTAATAAGTAATAAAAATATGAGATATGATATAAGTATTGCAATTACATACAAGAACATCAATAGTAATATGACAAGTACACAAGGATCACTCCAATTACACATAAGAACTGATATAAATTGTGACGGCCCGCCCCGCACCAACCGACATTTCTTCCAAAGGTGCGCTGTACACATGTCCAGTCAGCAAGGGACGGATCGTCAGAAGGAAAGGAAATGAACTAACAAGGAACTTGTAGAATGTCTCACAGCGCATGGAGTAAAATATAATAATAACATACTAGACATAAAACAGGTGAGACAGTGCATATGCTGATAACTAAAACCAACATCAGCATCAGAGCAGCGGAAGTCCAAATACAGCTTATTACAACTTTCCAAATTTACTGTCTCTAGAACAAAAGAAAGCTAAAGTAGAAGATGCACTACTAATGCCCAAGAAGTGACCTTCAACAACACAGGGAGAATACTATATGTATATATATCATACGTGGAAGCCTCCTGCTCGTCTCTGGATCATCTACCCATGCATCACCAGCTAACCTATCTCTAGTCTGCTCATGTGAGCACCCAGAGTAATAAGAAGAGACATAAAACTCTGGGTCAGACAAAAAGTCTGGTATGAGCGATAAGCATCTAAACAGAACAATAACAGGTATACTAAACCATACCTGAACCTGGACCTGCAACCAAAGAGTTAGCACTACATACCGTACAATACTCTAAGGTGCCATAACAAATAGTGTAAAGAATACGGGGGTGGGGTGTGTATGTCATAGTGAAGGCAAACAAGTCAAGCATAGAAACTACTGTAATGCTTGACCCATCGAAGTAGTGACGGAGTCCACCACTGTCAATCACTAGACCCATCGAAGTAGTGACGGAGTTCAACTTGTACAACTACTGCTACTACCAAGCTTACCACATGGAGTCATGACTAAATCTTTACAAATGACCCCACTTCATTGGCCTATAGCCCTTTAGTCGTACCTAGGCCACTGTGGCCCTGAATCCGTTCACGTACCTCCCATACATAGTGATCCAAAGTCATAGACATCGATAGCCCCTTGGCACACGTCCCGCAGCAAAGCCCAATCATAAAGCCCACTCGTTGGTTACCAACTGGATCCTGAGTCAAAGTTCCTCATTTGGACTTCCTTTGCATCTCGGGTTTTGGTCGAATTGGAGTTGGTCTTAAGAAAAGTCATCGCGTAGTAGTAATAGCCCACGTACGGTTCGGTGTTCCTCGTCTAGCTCGGTTCGGTTCGGTGTAACCTTCCAGCTCAGTTCGGTTCGGTGGACCTAGTCCATGCCTGGATCAGTGCTCCATCCCTTCTCAGTTCGGTTCGGAAGTATAGTGCCCATCCTCTATTCGGTTCGGTGGTTGCTCCCTTCTAGGTTTCCCCGATCCGATCCCGTCCTTCTCCATTCGCCCGATCCGATCCCACTCGCTAGCCTGCTCCGATCCGATCCGCTCCCTAGCTCCGATCCGATCCTGCTCTATAGCTCCGACCCAATCCTCTGTCCAACTCCAGCTCTAAGCAATGGCCTTCCTTCTTGCCAAACTTCTCTTGTGCCAGACTTCAGTTCGGTTCGGATTCCTTGCCTAGCTCTCCTATCCGATCCGAGCCCATACCCGATCCGATCCGAAACCCTGCACAACTTTCTGCAACTTTTTCCAGCAACTTGTTTACGCCATTCGACAACGTTTTCGACCAATCTAACTATACTAATCAATCACAAAACAGTCCATACAGTCATAGCAACAATTAGAAGTGACCCTAAACACCAAAACATCATCCATAACATGTAAAATGGATCAAACATAGCCAAAACCCCATATTTTCCCTTAAGCATGTTTAAGCAAAACTAATCATAGGGTTAACAAAACTTAACCAAATTAAACCAAATTTCTACCAGAGGCATAAAATATTATTTTCGAATTCATAGATATTTTTCCAGAATTTATTAGTGTATAAATTCGCTAATCTTCACTAATTACCCTTAATTAGCCGTAATTAGTGGAAAACTTATGCAAATCACTCACCTTGGCCACAAATAAAATTCTCTGAACTGAAACCTCTCTGATTTGGGTGAATACTGATGTCTAACATCAGCTCTAACCTTGCTTTCATGTTTTCTCTCCTTAATTTGATGTAGATTAAGCCAAAACTTGATTAGAAAGTGATTTGGTGATGTTTCTAGATGTCGGCGGCCATTGTTAGGGTTCAAGAATGAAAGTGGCGGCTGGAAAATGAGGATAAGATCGTTCTCTAACTGATTTCAGCCTCCTCATGACCCTAATCCCGAAATCCACCATTGGGCCTAGCTGTTAATCACCCGGTTAATCCCAATTAAGCTGTTTTCGCTATCTGAAACTTGTTTCAGCCATATCTCCCAAACGGTGAGTCCGTTTGGCTAATGTGACCACTCTACGGAATTGTAAACCATCATCCGGAGCCAAAGAATGTTGTATCAGGTCAAAATTCCTTTCCAATCAAAAGTTATGGCCAAAACAGTACCAACTAGGGGTAAGATGGTCATTTAAAAATCGGGAAAAATCATGAACATGGGAAATAACCCCAATAATCGTCTCCCAAAGTTACATGACCATACGACTTCGTATGTGAGAGAAATAAATATTCTACTATCCTATGATGCGTAGAATGCGGGTCGTTACACTCCCCCCCCCCTTTTAAGAAATTTCGTCCCCGAAATTCCTTAACCCAAAACATACAAAGGATCCCGCATGCCTACCAGCCACATACAACAATCAAACATGCAAAACAAGCCTATCCTAGCATGCGGAAAGACTAAATCGAAGGTAAAATCTTACCAGGCGAAGAGTTCTGGATACGTCTTCCTAATACTCTCCTCTGTCTCCCAAGTACAGTCATTCTCGTTCTCGCCCCACTGAACCTTGATTAGCTTCACCGCCTTCCTTCGAAGTTGCTTCGTATTGTTCCCAACAATTCGCATAGGCTTGCGGTTCCCAACCGCCTCGGGTTCAACTTCGATATCATCCAACTGATCAGGTGAAATAGTCACATCTGGGTCGTGCACGAATTTCCTTAACTGGGAAACATGAAATACGTTGTGAACTCCTGCCATCTTCTCTGGTAATTCAACTTTATATGCCAAATTCCCAATTTGCTCAAGAACTGGGAATGGACCAACAAATCTTGGTGCTAACTTGCCATTCCTGCCAAATCGTATTACACTCTTCAACGGAGAAATATTGACAAACACCAAATCGCCAACGGAGAATTTTAAGTCTCTTCTCCTCTTATTAGCATAACTCTTATGTCTACCTTGGGCAGCCTTCATTCGTTGTTGAATGATCTTAATCTTATCTGAAGTTTCCCTCACCACATCTGGTCCAAGCATAAACTTCTCGCCAGTCTCTATCCAACATGATGGTGAGTTGCACGGTCTTCCGTACAAAGCTTCATATGGAGCCATACCGATACTGGATTGGTAGCTATTATTATATGCAAACTCTACTAGATGCAAATGGTCATCCCATGATCCACCAAAATCCAATATACATGCTCTCAAGAGATCTTCCAAAATAAGATTCACCCTCTCCGTCTCACCTCAGTCTGAGGATGATAAGCGGTATTGAGATGTAATTCTGACCCTAGAGCCTCTTGTAAGCTCTTCCAAAACCCACTAGTGAACAACGGGTCTCGGTCACTCACAATACTTTTAGGTACTCCATGAAATCTCACTACCCACTTCATATACAATTCTGCTAACTTAGCTGCCGTTCTTGTCGATTTGACTGGTATAAATCTTGCACTCTTAGTCAATCGATCCACAATTACCCAAATGCTATCATGTCCTGATCTAGCCCTTGGTAAACCATCGATGAAATCCATTGAGACTTGCTCCCATTTCCATTTGGGAATTTCTAATGGCTGCAACAACCCACTAGGCTTCTTTTGCTCAGCTTTAACTAGCTGGCAATTCATGCATTTGGATATAAACTTCCCAACGTCTCTTTTCATCCCTTCCCAGTAGTAAGTCTGCTTCATGTCTCGATACATCTTATTACCACCTGGATGTATAGTCAGTTTTGAGTGATGACATTCTCTAAGCACTTCATCTCTCAATCCATTGACATTGGGTACAACTAGTCTTCCATCCTTTCTAAGCCATCCATCTCGATCAAGCCCATACTTGTTCATCTCCTCGTCGATAACCATCTCTAACTTGGAGATGACTTCCAATAAGTTAGGATCGCTCCTCTGACTGGAACCAATCCGCTCAATCAAAGTGGGTCTGATCGTCAAGCTTGCTAACATTTCTGGATCCAATTCGCACTTTGGTCTGAAATCATACCCAGCGATGTACTCCAGTTGCTTCCATTCAAGAAACACAGCCCCTAAACTGGCATGTCTTCTACTCAATGCATCGGCTACCGCATTGCCCTTTCCTGATGTATATGCGATGTCAAAATCATAGGAAGCCAAGAATTCTAGCCACCTTTGTTGCCGGAGATTTAGGACTTTCTGAGAGAAAAGATACTTCAATGACTTATGATCTGTAAACAACTCAAATCTTTCTCCCAAGAGTTAGTGTCTCCACATCTTCAATGCAAACACGATCGCTGCTAATTCCAAATCATGGGTGGGATACTTCTTCTCATGCGGCTTTAGCTGCCGACTAGCATAAGCTACAACCCTACCTCCTTGCATCAATACAGCACCTAGTCCGGTACCACAAGCATCTGTGTATACCGTCATTTCTTCATTCCCCTTAGGAATGACTAACACTGGTGCACACGTCAACTTGCCCTTTAGACTCTTGAATGCATTCTTGCACCTTTCATCCCAGACAAAAGCTTGATTCTTCTTGGTCAACTGGGTCAACGGTGCTGCTATCTTGGAGAAGTCTTGGATAAACTTATGATAATATCCAGCTAATCCCAAGAAACTTCTTATGTCTGTTGCATTCTTGGGCGTAGACCAATCTTGTATCGTAGCCACCTTCGCAGGATCCACGGCGATACCATTCTCTGAAACAACATGGCCCAAGAACCTCACTTCCCTCCTCCAGAAGTGACACTTAGAAAACTTTGCTTTCAACTGGTGTTTTCTCAAGACCTCCATCACTATTCTAAAATGTGCCTTGTGTTCTTCCTCTGTCCTCGAATAGACCAAAATATCATCAACGAATACAAGGACAAACTTATTCAACTGATCTCTGAATACCCTATTCAAAAGATCCACAAAATATGCTGGGGCATTGGTCAGCCCGAATGGCATGACCAACCACTCATAAAATCCAGACGGCGTCCGAAATGCTGTTTTAGCTATACTCTCAGCTTCCACTCTAAGCTGATGAAATTCTGTCACGAGATCCAACTGAGAAAATACTCTCGCGCCACTCAACTGATCGAACAAATCATCTATCCGCGGTAGAGGATACTTGTTCTTCCTCGTCACTTTATTCAACTCGCGGTAGTCTACACACAACCGAAGGGAACCATCCGCCTTGGTAGCAAACACAACTGGTGCTCCCCATTCAGAAACACTACTTCTGATAAATCCCTTCTTCAAAAGATCGCTGACTTGCACCCCGAGCTCTCGCTGCTCCCTTGGTGCCATACGACGAAGTGGCATCACTATAGGTCTGGCATCTTTCACCAAATCAATACGGAACTCAATCTCTCGATGTGGTGGAAGCTCGGCCACTTCTTCGAAAACGTCCGGATACTGGCCAACCACGGGAAAACCTGACAACTCACTATGCGGAATGTCGAGGGAATTTAGAAAACTAGCCAATACCCCCTCACTGGGTAGACCACCAAACACTATCCTCCGCCCATCATCCGCTCTAGCTGTCACCAAAAAGCCCTCACAGTCTACCACCACCCCGTATCTTTGGAGCCAATCGACTCCCAAAATAATGCCAAACCCAGTAAAGCCCAAAACAAAGCAATCACAAACAAACATGCATCCATGACTCGATAAGACCACATTACGACAAATCATGCTAAGGCTAGTCGAACCACCAATCGGGTTCGTCACTACTAAAGGTCTATCGACAATCTCGGGCTCCAATCCCAACCTATCTACCAGGTCACTAGATATGAAAGAACTGGAAGCTCCGGTATCAAACAAAACTCTAACAGGAACATCATAAACAGAAAGCATACCTTGAATGACAACATTCTTTCCCTTCTCCGCCGCAGTTGGGGAATTTGACGAAGAAGGAATATCATTAAGGGCATATGCTTTCACCATTTGCTTTTCTTTAGGGGGTTGCGGACACTTGTCCTTGTGATGTCCCATTTGGCCACAGTTGAATCACTTCCTATCCGCTGGCTTGGCCCGACAATTACTAGCATAATGGCCCTTCTTACCATAGCTGAAGCACTCAACATATTGTTTATTCTTTTTCTTTTGACCATCCTTAGTATGATTCTGCTTTCTCTTATTCTGGGAACCACCCGTGCCTCCACCACTTGCTTGTGGCTTTGGCTTCTCTGCAGATGCAACCTCAGTCTTCGGCTTAGGGTAGAGACTTTCTAACCTCAATGCTTTCCCCACAATCGATTCAAACGTCTTATCGATGTGGTTAATAAGCCTTTCCCCCTAGCACTGATCCAAACTAGTTATGAATTTCTCGTTCTTCTTCTCGGCAGTATCAATAAGAGATAACCCATACTTCGACAAAGTGTCGAATTCAGCAATATACTCCAAGACAGCTCTGCCATTCTGCTTGAGCTCCAAGAATTTCTTAAACAACACTGACTTCTGAGCAGCTGGAATGAACTTCTCGCTAAAGCGAACCTTAAACTGCTCCCAAGTAATCTGATCCTCGGGAGTAGCTGTCTTTATAGCATCCCACCAATTCATTGCCCGCCCTTGCAGCTGACGGGATGCTAGCTTTCTCTTCATCGCATCCACGATACCCAAATCCTCGAAGATACGTTCGCAACTATCCAACCAATCCTGAACATCCGTGGCCGACCCCATTCCGTGGAACGGCTTCCCACCAAGACTAGTATAATCCTTATTCAGCTTGGCGAAATCGGCCCTAGGCGCCTGCACTATTGTTCCACCACCATTACCACCATTGGGAGCTGCCCCTTGCACCTCCCTAAGCACGTCTCTCATGAGGTCAGTAAACATCGCCCTCATGTCAGCAGCATTTCCATTATTGGCTCCCCTACCAGCACCTCTAGCATATCGGCTCATCGTCAATCTGAAAAAGGAAACAATTAACGACCCCATAGTGGCGCTGGTGCAGTACGACTTCATTCTTATACTACTAATAGTATATACATATATAGCTTTTGAAAACCAAAGTAATCACAAATACGCTCTCTCATATACGTACTATCTCTCCCTAGTGTCTTTCCCTAGGTTAACTACGCAACCTAGAGCTCTGATACCAAGTGTGATGGCCCGCCCCGCACCAACCGACATTTCCTCCAAAGGTGCGTTGTACACATGTCCAGTCAGTAAGGGATGGATCGTCAGAAGGAAAGGAAATGAACTAACAAGGAATCTGTAGAATGTCTCACAGCGCATGGAGTAATATATAATAATAACATACTAGACATAAAACAGGTGAGACAGTGCATAAGCTGATAACTAAAACCAACATCAACATCAGAGCAGAGGAAGTCCAAATACAGCTTATTACAACTTTCCAAATTTACTGTCTCTAAAACAAAAGAAAGCTAAAGTTGAAGATGCACTACTAATGCTCAAGAAGTGACCTTCAACAACACAGGGAGAATACTATATGTATATATATCATACGTGGAAGCCTCCTGCTCGTCTCCGGATCATCTACCCGTGCATCACCAGCTAACCTGTCTCTAGTCTGCTCGTGTGAGCATCCAGAGTAATAAGAAGAGACATAAAACTCTGGGTCGGACAAAAAGTCTGGTATAAGCGATAAGCATCTAAATAGAACAATAACAGGTATACTAAACCATACCTGAACCTGGACATGCAACCAAAGAGTTAGCACTACATACCGTACAATACTCTAAGGTGCCATAACAAATAGTGTAAAGAATATGGGGGTGGGGTGTGTATGTCATAGTGAAGGCAAACAAGTCAAGCATAGCAACCATCCTCACATCTCTCACTCAGTGCGTAAACCATACGATGTCCACCACTGTCAATCACTAGACCCATCGAAGTAGTGACGGAGTTCAACTTGTACAACTACTGCTGCTACCAAGCTTATCCCATGGAGTCATGAACAAATCTTTACAAATGACCCCACTTCATTGGCCTATAGCCCTTTAGTCGTACCTAGGCCACTGTGGCCCTGAATCCGTTCACGTACCTCCCATACATAGTGATCCAAAGTCATAGACATCGATAGCCCCTTGGCACACGTCCCGCAGCAAAGCCCAATCATAAAGCCCACTCATTGGTTCCCAACTGGATCCTGAGTTAAAGCTCCTCACTTGGACTTCCTTTGCATCTCAGGTTTTGGTCTAATTGGAGTTGGTCTTCAGAAAAGTCATCGTGTAGTAGTAATAGCCCACATACGGTTCGGTTCGGTGTTCCTCGTCTAGCTCGGTTCGGTTCGGTGTAACCTTCCAGCTCGGTTCGGTTCGGTGGTCCTTGTCCATGCCTGGATCAATGCTCCATCCCTTCTCGGTTCGATTCGGAAGTATAGTACCCATCCTCTGTTTGGCTCGGTGGTTGCTCCCTGCTAGGTTTCCCCGATCCGATCCTGTCCTTCTCCATTCGCCCGATCCGATCCTGCTCGCTTGCCTGCTCCGATCCGATCCGCTCCCTAGCTCCGATCCGATCCTGCTCCATAGCTCCGACCCGATCCTCTGTCCAACTCCAACTCTAAGCAATGGCCTTCCTTCTTGCCAAACTTCTCTTGTGCCAGACTTCAGTTCGGTTCGGATTCCTTGCCCAACTCTACTATCCGATCTGAGCCAATACCTGATCCAATCCGAAACCCTGCACAATTTTCTGCAACTTTTTCCAGCAACTTGTTTACGCCATTCGACGACGTTTTCGACCAATCTCACTATACTAATCAATCAAAAAACAGTTCATACAGTCATAGCAACAATTAGAAGTGACCCTAAACACCAAAACATTATCCATAACATGTAAAACGGATCAAACATAGCCAAAACCCCATATTTTCCATTAAACATGTTTAAGCAAAACTAATCATAAGGTTAACAAAACTTAACCAAATTAAACCAAATTTCTACCAGAGGCATAAAATATTATTTTCGAATTTATAGATATTTTTCCAGAATTTATTAGTGTATAAATTCGCTAGTCTTCACTAATTACCCTTAATTAGCCGTAATTTGTGCAAAACTTATGCAAATCACTCACCTTGGCCACAAATAAAATTCTCAGAACTGAAACCTCGCTGATTTGGGTGAATACTGATGTCTAACAGCAGTTCTAACCTTACTTTCGTGTTTTCTCTCCTTAATTTGATGTAGATTAAGCCAAAACTTGATTAGAAAGTGATTTGGGGATGTTTCTAGATGTTGGCGGCCATTGTTAGGGTTCAAGAATGAAAGTGGTGGCGGGAAAATGAGGATAAAATCGTTCTCTAACTGATTTCAGCCTCCTCATAACCCTAATCCCGAAATCCCCCGTTGGGCCTAGCTGTTAATCACCCGGTTAAGCCCAATTAAGCTGTTTTTCACTATCTGAAACTTGTTTGAGCCATATCTCCCAAACGGTGAGTCTGTTTGGCTAATGCGACCACTCTATGGAATTGTAAACCATCATTCGGAGCCAATGAAAGTGGTTTTAGGTCAAAATTCCTTTCCAGTCAAAAGTTATATCCAAAACCGTAACAACTAGGGGTAAGATGGTGATTTAAAAGTTGGGAAAAATCATGAACATGGGAAATGACCCCAATAATTGTCTCTCGAAGTTACATGACCATACGACTTCGTATGTGAGAGAAATAAATATTCTACGATCCTATGATGCGTAGAATGCGGGTCGTTACATAAATAATGAATGTACATGCAAATAAGCTAGCAAAATGAACCATGATATAAAACGATGATACAAGCAAGGGTAATAGAAATGTCCAATGCATGAACTATGGCTCATCAAACTGGTATGTATCATCAAAAAGAGGAACTGCATGCTCACCATCGTCGTCATCTACGAATCTCGATCTAGGATGATATCGCTGCCTATCAGCAGCAGTAAGCTCGTTTATACGAGCAGTCAACTCATCTATGCTCCATCTGTTCTCAACGTACATCACCAGTCAAAATCTTATCTACATTTGAAATAGATCCTCATAAGAAAATACAGCTGGATCTGGATACTGCATGACCTCTGGTTGTGGAATATCAACATATCTGTCGACTCTAGATGAAGTTGGTATGCTAATAGTACAACCAGAATTTGGTATCTCGGAAGGCTTTAGAGGTTGAGGAGGCTAGTAAACTTATGTACTCTGTGAAAGGTCCTGAAAAATAAGCGGACAAGTCCACTCCGAATAGCAGAAGGACAAATGAAATCAACTGAAATGACATGCACAAAACTTGCCATATGCGGTGGGGTGTAATACTAATGCCATAAAGAAATGTAATCCTTACGCATAATGATGAAGTCACTTGCTGGATACCACTACACGACATACTGTTGTTAGTTATCGCTATTGCAAACCCTCAAATGAGCTCTATCTGGGTGTGGATTATCAGGAACAAAATCACCATCAAATATCTATCTCCAGCAATGCTCATCCAAGTACCAATAGCAGCCTAAACTAAGTGGCGATGATACCGATGGAAAATGTCTTCTTCAAAGAAAATTAGTCTGCACTAACAAAGGGTCGCTTATAAAAGGTGAACCATCATAAGATGTCATAGAACTGGCCCTCTTGTGGTCCGCAACTCAATATGATTACGAGCCACAACACATGTCGCGTCTGCCCTCCTAGAACCTGCCTACATTTATCGAGAATACATTCTCTTACTCAAGGAAAGTGAAGGGATAATGTGGAATCCAAGGTAGGACCAGTCAAGTTATGAAAGTACCCGTAGTACCATTACTGCGAAATCTCCCATAAATTAGTAATCGAAGACGTCCTAAGCCTAACGACTTACTGATGATCCAACCCCTTATACAAGTAGGCTAATATAGTTGGACCCCAGTCATACACAATAGGCCTAGAATCAAATGATAATAGTGCAACGGCCACCACATAACCATAAGGCAGAGTGCTCGAAGAGTTTAAAAAATTAAATTTATCATCATGTACAAAACAAAAGGTCTAACAATCTCTAAATGATTATCTACAGGATGTATATATACTAATTCCTGGATTGCTTGTTTGATGTATGAATACCTAATATGGAAACCAAAAGTGATGTCACCTAGTAAGTCAAGATGTGGAAGTAAACTAGCCAGAAGGTCAAAGTCCCAATTTTGCTCATCATATGGTAAGGTTCTACCCTAAACGATGGCTATATCTATTTGCATAGTAAAGTTTAATGGGGTGAGACCTAACTCTCCAAAATTAAAGTGGAACGTATGAGTTGTTCTCCACCAACAAATGGCCAATGGACGACATAACTGAACATCGTTTTTTGAAAGGTTTTCGATACCTATTTAAACAGGTATAAACTATTAATAGTGAATAAAATGATTACGCAATCTAGTATGTAGGTATGTATGAAAAAACTTACTAAAAGAATCTTAAAACCCGATATCACGAAGATACCCATAAATAATGGACTCTCTGATGTAAGCACGAATCATGTTATATATATGGACTATACTAACCCAACAACCACATATACGGTCACATCGAGCATAATATTTAATACAGGGATTACACAATTTTTGTATGATAATACTCTTTTAAAAAAGAAGTTAAATAAATCTTACAGGTGCACCAACTAAAGTGTTGACGTATTCTTCGTCTCTAGGCAGCTCACATAATTTAGCCAATTGTTTTTCTGATCTCAAATTCGGTTTCCTGTGAGGATCCAGAACAACATGATCACTGCATCTAGCGATGTATCTTCTCTTGATAGTCATTATATGACATCTTCTCGTACCGTCAATCAATACGTTTCCTTTTATTGGTACATTTTCCTTATTTGGATTAACATTTCTAGCACTCCTCCCGCTTCCACGAAGTGCCTCTATGCTCGTCTCATTTTTTTATGAGTGTTATTTTTTAAATCCGAAGGAGAGTGGCGACTGAAGATAGGATAAAGAAGATGATGAGGACGAGTTTCAGGTTTTCGTGGTATATATAGCCAGCTTAAAATAAGCCGACATATTTTCCATAATCTTAGTTGTATTATTTCAAGCTAGACAAGCTGATGGTATGGATTTATTTCCACACCGTCATGTGGATTGCAATCCATGTGCTTTTCCTTAACTAGCTTAAATTAAGTTGACTAAGACATTTTTTGCCCCGCTGGGGGTGTCTTTCGGTTGACCCACTATGAATCGACCGAAGCAACCCCTTACGTTGGGAATGCTCTAACTTATCAAATTCTCTATGCCAACCAATCTCCTATATAGTATCATAAGATATATATTAGTTTCTGAGCCATGTTTTGCAAACATTTGAGATATACTACTTGTTTCATGCAAAGAAAATCTTGATATCAACCCACATTGTTATTGAAGAAGCAAATAAGTTATAAATATATGTTTTATTTGGTATTGCATAAAACTTATACTACATGATAAATATTATCTTGTAATTCATGTCACAATGAATTTTCAATTAGAGTAACAAAAGAAAACTCTGCTTAACATTTGCAGAGTCACAAGCTACTATGACCAGGACATGCAATAATTTAACTATACTAAACGATATTTGATTTTAATTGTTATAAGATATGTTTTATAAACTTGAATTTGATTTATCTTTTCGGCTTGAAAGAACTACGAATTATACCTAAATGGAAATTGCCAAAAAAAAGCAGTTAGGAAATATAACAAAAGAAAATCTAGGCCATAATTATAGTATGTATCTCTTGTATAAGATAACTATTTTGTGTAATTGTAACAAATAAATCGCTAAGGTTATAAAATTATAGCCACATGTATAATAACGGACGAAGGTCATTTTGAAATGTGAGAATAAATAATACTTAGAAATTTAACCTTGATTGTCCATATTTACAACTATAAAGTAGATGTTCACTTTTAATGTAGACCACATAAATATTCAGCAATAAAAACTAGTGAACACTCTTTCACATGTAGCATAACAGATTAGGTACAAATAAACTTCACCATATCCACCTTGAACTTATCATAATGTCAAACAAACATAACCAAATTTGAAAAAAAAAAATTCAACTAATGGACCAATACGCTGTCATTATATAGGTGAAATTGAAGGGTGATCAAATAGTTAGAGGAAATGCCACTTGTATATAGCAATAGAGGTACTAAATCATTTCTATAGTCTTAAGTAATAAACTAAATTTAGCCGAAACAATAAGAATTTACATAATTTGCGAGCATTTAAGAATGAATTTGTTGACAATATGTGATAAAAAAGTAGAATTGAGATGAAACAGTAGTTTATTATTGAAGAATTGAAATACAAGATGATTCAAATTGTATAGAGAAGTCATTTATTTATAATACAAGAAATAAATGCACATAGGCTGGTATAATGGGCAAGTGATCGTCACTTTGTCATAATGGGCATGCGACCGTTGTTTTTTCATAATGGACGTTTGACTATTGCATTGACATAATGGGCTTGTAACCATTGCATTATCATAATGGGAATGTGATCGCTGCATTGTCATAATGGGCATGTGACCATTGCATTGTCATAATGGAAATGTGACTGTTGCATTGTCATAATGATAATGTGACCGTTGCATTGTCATAATGGGCATGTGACCGTTGCTTTTCCATTATTCTTTCTTTCCTTTATTACCGTCCCTCAAATTAGGGTTAGGCTTTGCAACCCTAATTTCCATTTTGTGGACTGACATTGGTATTTGTTTGTAACTCTTCGATTCCAAGTGCATCTCTGAATCTATGGAAATTTTGGCTGAGAGTGATTTTATAAGCATGTCAGCCCTCTGATAGTAAGCTGGAATATGATTCACTTGTAAATTTTTCTTCTGAACTTGCTCTCGAACAAAATAGATATCAATTTCCATGTGTTTGGTTTATGCTGAATAGGTTCTGCTGTCATGTAGATTGTGCTCAAATTGCCACACCAAATTATAGGATAATAGTATTGGCTCCTTTAACAATGATTATAGCCATAAAATTTCAACTGTCGTACTAGTAACACTCCTATACTCCGCTTCTGTGCTTGATCTCGAGAAGGTTGTTTGCTTTTTAAAGCACCAAGAAATAAGACTTTCTCTTATATAAATGCAATAACCAAAATTTGATTTTCTATCATCTACGTCTGTAGTCCAGTCTGCATCTGAATAAGCTGTAATGTTTAAGTCTTTGCTACCTTTTAATGATAAGCTAAAGTTGTTTGTTGCTTTCAAGTATCTGGGTATTCTTTCCACTGTTGTCCAATGCTCACCTTTAGGTTCTTGCAAAAATTGAGATGCTTTCTTAACACTGAAAGACATATCAGGTCGTGTTATAGAAGCATATTGTAACGCTCCTGAGTCTGGGTACCATGATTCATCTTGAATATGATTAATATGATTAGTTGCATCTCCATTTCTTTGTGCTGAATTGGCAGTGAAATTAGTATTTCTTTGACTGTTGTTGCTGGCTTGGCCTGCTGAGTAGTTTGAATTGTATCTGAAATAACACTTGATAGCAGTATGGCCAATCTTTACACATATTTGACACTTTGATCGATTATTTTTGTTGTTGTTACTCCAGCGTCCTCTTCCTCTACCACCTCTGCCTCTGATGGTGGGGTTTCCTCTCTGAAAGGTTTGCTCGTTTCTATAATTGTTACTTATCTGATTTCTGTTATTTTCATTACTTTGATTAACTGCATAGTTAATAGAGAAGTCTATTTCTTGTGCTTTCTTGCCTTCAAGCCTAGCTTCATGTGCTTATAAAATAGAGTGAACATCATCAAGAGACGAGAGTTCCTTTTTGAGGAAATTATGCTTTATAGCCTCATATTCTTCACTTAAGCCATTGAGAATAGTCAAAATTTGTTCAGAATCTTATAACCAGTAGTTTCTAATATGTCACAAATATATTTGATTTTGCTCAAGTACTCTCTCATGATAATTTTGTCATTCTTTATTTTTTGCAATCGTCTTTTATAAAACATGACTTTAGCAGTTGACTGGTTGTTGAAGGATTTTTCTATTGTTGTCCATATCTCGTTAGCACTTTTGTGGCCAATCACTTGTGGTAATAAACTTTGATTGATTGAGGATAGTAGCCATGAACTGATTAAAAGATTTTGCATGTGGTATTTCATGTATTCTTCATTACTAACTATTTTATTCTCTTGATCAGTAATGAATTTTGGTGGAACTGGTAAAGTCCCCATGATGAAGCCTTCAAGACCATAACCTTGGATTGCAGTTTCGATCTGAAGTTTCCAAAGCAAGTTATTGTTTTTGCCCAATTACACTATAATTAGTTGTGGTTGAGGACTAATTACAGTTTTAGTGAGTTTGTCAACAACAATAAGGCTTTCAATCGTTCCAGTAGCATTGTCATAAGTTGATGAAGTGGTATCATTGGCCATGATGACAAACAATGAATATGGATCAATGGCTGTTAAGCCTTAATGATGCTCTGCTACCATGATAGAAAAGCAAAATTGAGATGAAACAATAGTTTATTATCGAAGAATTGAAATACAAGATGAATCAAATAGTATAGTGGAGTTCTTTATTTATTATATAAGAAATAAATGTAAATATGCTTGAATAATGGATATGTGACTGTTGCTTTGTCATAATAGGCATGTGACCTTGCTTTGTCATAATGGACGTGTGATCATTGCAATTTCATACTGGGAATGTGACTGTTGCATTGTCATAATGGGCATGTCATAATGTGCATGTGACCATTGCATTGTCATAATGAGAATGTGACTATTGCTTTCCCATTATTCTTTTTTATGGGCCTTCAAATCTTATTTATTTACTATTTTTGTTACTCTAAAGCCTACTCAAGAAGAAGCCTCGTGATTTGAAAAGGGAATGATGAACAATGATTATTTGTCACTAAGTATTATTCAGAAAACACATATTATTCCTATATATTTGACAACACATCTAAACTACAGATAATTACTTCAGAATAAGTAAAAATAATAGTTATTAATTTGATAAATTTTGACAGGTTTGTGTGGTAGCTTCTATTCTTCATATAATAGAACTCCGTAAGGTAGGCGGGAATTTACTTGATTAGTTCTTTCATGTCCAATGGTAACATAATTATTCTCCCTCTTTTTTTGGTAACGTTTTGGCAATATTCCCTTTTTTAAAAAATATTTGAAGTTCTATAATATTTTTTCTTTGAGTTTGGAAGATATAGTTTGGAAACAATAAGAAAGCTTATAGAAGTAAGGTACAAACATATGACCTGTTGGCACTTCAAAAATGTAAGTTTTTTTCATACATTCATCTCATGTTTATTTTTTATAGCTAAAGAAAATCATGTTTGGCAAATTTAATAATAACTTGCAAAATATTCAACTTTTGTTCAATGATAAACGTATGTTAAGTTATTGACTATTTGACACAAGTTAATATTTAGTGATATTTGAGCTAGGATACAATGATCACACATTGGGTACGTTCTAATGTAATCATGTACATTTAACAAAATTCTTATATTTAGAATTAGTTACGTGCAACTAATACACGTAATAACAATAACATTATAATATCAGTAACTTATAATTCCTTGACTATTGTATGATAAGATTCGTCATGTTCTTCTTATCCATTTTGGCTCTGTATTAGATTGTAATCCAAAAGCAGTTCTCATGTTACTTGTACCGGCTATAATTGGTGTTTAAATATTAGAATTTATTTTCTAGTGCCATCTTATATGTTGGTATTTATTTGTTTGAATCCAAAATAAGGGGACATATAACGTTGCGATCAAACAATATATGATCATGCAGAAGCACAAAATTAATTTTGAGTTATTTCTTTTCAATAATGCCGGTTCATCTAGTTTTTTTTATTTATAGTCATAAGTTAATTTCCATTATCCCATTAAATTTAAGTTATATTATATATGTTAATAAAAATTATAATACCTAGTATTTTTTAGGCAAATTTTATTTAAACCTCCAAATATGCTGAGTTGTCCCCCCCCCCCCCCCCCTTTTTCATCTTTAAAGGTCAAAAATACCCCTCCTCCGTGTTATTCTGCATTTACATTAAGGGAACCAACATGGTAAGAAACAAAACCACGGAGAGACTCAATGTGGAAATATTACTTACTAGGTTGATTTCCTCCCTGGTCAGGAGTTCTAACACGTTTGCTATACCCGTGGTATCTATTCCGACCATGTTCTTTCTTTCCATGGTATATTGAATTAGGGAAAAAATAATATAGCAGGAAGTGAAACACGCGATTCTCCCTAATTCAAGTGCTCAGTAACACGTGATTCTCCCCAATTCGATTGCAACCAAAATCAAACTGCTTTGGATCCAATTTGATTCTCCCCAATTCGACTGCAACACGCGAGTGAATAAGGAGAGCGGCTTTGATGAAGGACTTTGAAGCTGCTTTGATGAACGAAAGTGGCAGAAGGCGATCGACAGCAGCAAGAAAAAGAATGAGAGCGTCAGAAAGAATTTAGGATTAGGTTATAATTAATGTTTTGAAACGTAAGGGTAGTTTTGGGATACATGGGGGGCTACTCAATCAAATAGGGGGATATCAATTTTTAAGAAAGGGAGGGGGGGGGGGGGGGGTGGGAACTCAACATATTTAGAGATTTAATTAGAATTTACCTATTTTTTAATTTATATAACAATAAAAGGCCGGTTTCTTATAGTTGTGTTGTTGTACTGGTGTGGGAGTCAGTAATGAAAATTTGATAAACTTGCATCCTCTGTAGATTGTTGCTATATATAGAGCACTGGAATGACAATGGCTAGCATATATATTGCATATAGAGACAGACTTTTATAGCTCTTTCTGGATACATAACATGATTGTATTGCTATGTAATACATTAAAGAAGTTGTATGGATTTTGGCAACATATTAATCACCGATATTAGATACCAACTGGTAGATTCTAATTTGAAAATAACAATACTTTTATATGGTTCTTTCTACATATACATGTTGCAATATAGTTAAATATATGGTTCTTGGCATACTTTTTGTATTCATGTAACATATATGTTCATTGAGTGCGGACCATAATTTCTGGTACATTTGTACATTATTGTTTTTAGCAATGGCATGTTAGCATCAACGTCCGTAATGTTGTTTGGAGCTAGAATGGTGTAGTGGCTGAATTATTATATTTATGTGCATGGTGTTTGTTTCATATGGATGATATCTCCCAACATAAAAAGTATATGTAAAACTCTTCAAGGATGAAAAGAATGTTTGAATGATCAAATTTAGTATTTCTTCCTATTATTATTATTCGGTACCCAACTAGGTATAAATTTGAATGTTGCGGTGAACTAATCTTATGCAAAATTTAAAGAATGTGATTATTAATTACCATTGGAGATAGAAAGAAACATTTTTTTTTGAATTTATTTAGAAGAGAAACCGATCAGAGTCGTAAAACCCTCCCTAATGCATCTAGCCCGGTTCGCGAGTACCACATTAGTGATTGATCTTAGCGTATGCACATGGTAAACTCTTAGCATACCATTCCGGGTTTCGAATCCGCGTCACTGTTACCACAATGCAAAGTCCTAAACCGCTAGACTCTTGCTGCGGACTAAAAAGAAATATGGTAAGTGAAATCATTAACATGTTAAATACAAAACATGTCAAGTAACTTAAGCATTGAAACATTAACAGTATTGGCAACATCTAGAATAAAACATTTGCGACATGCGTCTACATTTTTAATATTCTATTATTTTTGCAATGAAATTATCCATCGTAATTGTATTGATATAGCGACACTTAAATCATGTTGCAAATAACGTTGAAAAAAAATGGAGAAAATGCAAATCATCTGCAACATTTATCAGCCTTTTATGATAGTTTTTAAGTTGCAAAAGTTTATATTTTAGCGCTGTATATTTCCATTCAAAAGCATTTTTGCATCTCACCATTTGCGATACTCATGCGGCACAAAATTTCATGTCGTTAAAAATCTTTTACGGCTCATTCTTTATCTTTTATGATGTTATTATGTTCCACTAATGGTCAAATTTGTTGTAGTGAAAACTTATTGTCAAGATTAATAAAATATAAATCAAAAGTTGTTTTCAACATTCATGGATGTAACGTTTGTTATTTATGTATATATTCTTGCTTTTAAACCAAAAAAGAAAACATTGTTGTTAATATAAATATGATATGCATATTGAAATTTTGTAATTTAGCAGACAAACAGTACAAAAAAAGGTTGACTGGAAATATAATATATTTGGCTAAGATGTTAAGTAACTTGAATTACTAATTTACATGTAAAATATTGTGGAAAGACAAGTAATCATATTTAACTCCATAAATTATAAAAATGAGCATTTGAATGTAATATGGTTGGTGAGAATTCATAGAATAGTAATATTTTTAAAATTATAAATTATATTAAAATATTTGAAATTAAATAGCATTGGTGAATTTAAAATAGAGAAGATTTCTACAAGTGCAAATTTATTCTATATATACAAGTGAATATCATGTGAATTGCATATGATATGATTTTAAAAAAAATCTTACATTCTTTCAAAGAATTGAATTATATAATATATGGTGTACTTGTTGAGAACTTAGTTATGTTTATCTCATTATATGTAATGTAATGCACATAATTTTTGTTATGTGATTGCTATAATTTTATTTATATAAATAATAAAATTTTCAATATGTAGAGTGTGGTGCTAAGGGCACCCCAATTTCCTTTTTCCTATTACCACAACTAAAAAATACCATAAAAATTACCCTTCCACTCTTCCTAATACCTCACATTAAAAAAATGGGGCTACCACCGTTTATACCTATTTATCTCTCTCAATTTCAATTCGTTTGTTCTCTCTTTCGAAACCCTATATTTAACTCTAATTAACCATCATGAAATCATTCAACGCAATTAATGCCAAAGTAGGAGAAAGTTGCAGATGCATTGTCATCTCTGCCCAATCAACTCAACCTAGTAAGTTATTGAGCCTAATTTCGGTTTGGTTGAATATTGCACTGAGTGTTATTTCACGTGAATGAAGTTAATGGAACGATGCTTTCTTACCGCGAATAGTACTATCAAACAGTGGTTAATCGTTGTACGTATATTATTTTGGTGGCGGTTGATCACCGTTCGTTCGGTTGACTTTATTTGTTCTAAGATCAATGTGGTATTGGGGAGCATGTAGAATATTATATGTTTTAATTTTTTAGTTGTGGTAATAGGAAGAGGAAATTGGGGTGCCTTTAACACCACACTATGTAGATGATACTGTGTTTGATAATAATTTATTATTTGTTAGCGCTAACACTTGTTAATAAAATGAATGAAAGTTGAAATTTTTGGCCAACTCTGATGGTTAAGCACTTCCATTTTGACGTGGGAGGTCATAAACTCAAAACATACATAACGTGATTCAAACAAATATTAACACGTATTATGTTGTACGTTATCTAAGAGTTGTAGTACTAATTCCCAATTTCAAAAAAATGGAATTCTAAATTAATTTCGAAATTATCAATAAATAAACATTTATATAATTTATTTTGAGTTTTGTGCTTTACTTTTAGTATGTTTTCAAAACATAAATAATATATACATTGAATTTCTATTATTACTTTGGTAAATTACAAAAACACCAAAAAAATAAAGTTGTAATAATAATGAAATAGTACATTTTTTATGAATTATAAGCTTTTGCAATTAATACAGACATTATAAAATAGCATGTAATACTTTCAATGTGATAAACAAAATATTCGTTTAATGACTAAATGCAGCTTAAAAGAAACATTACAAATAATATTATTATCCCATTTTTTAAAAGTAATAATAAGGCTTTTAAACATTAGTTTCATGCCTCGTTAAACCTTAATTTGTAATAAAACTTTTAGAATTGATAAAATACAAAGTAAAACAATTCTAAACAAAGTATAATATATTTTAATCTATTGGTTAACTTAAATTACAAATATGTGTAAGTAACATTTGGTGTTTTTGGAATTATTTGAAAATTAACTATAGTATTCATCACTTATCATTAGTTTATTGTTACTCTTGATAAAATAAATTTTATTGGTGATAAAGAAGCCACGTGATGTTTTGACTCTAAAGAGAATTAACACTGTCATAGTATAGCATAAATGTTCATATATTTTTCTTTGTGATAATGTACTAATTTTGGGAAGGAGTAATTATGTAAATTTGAATGAAGAATAATGTAAAAGGACAAAGATAACTTGTATATAATTGTGAAAATTTCAAGTTATATGGTCTTGAATGAAATACTAATTTTATAATATTTTTCAACAAAAATGAGGTATACAGTACACTTAATTGATATTTTTTATAACCTAATAAATATTAGTTATTTGGCTTTACTTTAAAGTTCAAATTTAGGTCATTTATTAATCTAAATATGTGGACTGAAATGTAAAATAACATATAAACTCTAGATGCTTTTAAAAATAACCATAGAAATGATTAATTATTGATATTTAAATGTACAACGATAATGAAGAGAATTAATAAAACTTTACAATAATTATTATAATGATACACATAAGAATCTGCAGATAAAATATTTATAGAGAGTAAAGGAGAGATGAGTAAATGTCGAGAACTAGTAAGAAAACAAATAATTCTTCAGTTTTACTATTATTTAATAGATTATAATAAAACTATGAAATATTTAAAAATATTTACAGTAACACTAAAAATTAGTGTTCATATGGGTTGGATACCAAATAATACAAATGGGGTCAAGTTTGTATAGTAAAAGATTATCCCTACTCAATGTTTGTGTAATGACCCAGATTTTTAACCATTACGTTTGAACAATTTAAAACTTGGTTTTAAATGTTGAATTAAAATTATAAAAGGATTATTTATTTATTAAACCAAGTTTGAATGTATAATTTTTTATTTAATTAAAAACAAGCTCATAAATGTCATGGTAGTTTGTAATATTACCTTTGAACTTCAATTGAATATATAGAATCCTATATAAGTCAGAGTTCCATGAAAGAAGAATCGTTCGAATATATTTGATTATAATTTTCTAATGAAAGAGAAAAAAATCAAGATTTCATAGTATAGATTTTGAGTTATGTCCAAATCAAATTTTCAAAAATCACTATGGAATCGTTTGTAAACCACAGAATTTATTTAATAAAACTAGTGTGAACCCGTGCTTTGCACACGGGATGCATGTAATTTTTTAGTTAGATACTATTTAGAATTTTGTTTATCATAATGGTGATACATATAAAATTTTCCAAATTAACCTTTTTTTCAAACGAACCTTAAATGATAAATAGAACTGAAAATTTTCACTGCAAAAGGTATAAGTAAGGACATCATTGTATGACGCTATGGAACTTTAACTACTAAGAAAGAACTGAACTCAATATACAATTCGCAAGCCGTTTATTAACAGAATAAGTTGAACACGGTGTATGTGTAAATGTGGATACAAAATTAGAGCGTACTGCGTATCTCTGAAAAATATAAAACAGCAAGGACTTATAACGGTATATATTCAATACAGGACCATGTAGAACTGATCTGTATACTATCTTGCATCAGTACATGTTTGCTTACAAACTGTTACTTTGGAAAAGGCGATCCTGCTGACATGAATAAAACACCAAGACTTATTCACTCCTAATTCCTTCTTTTCCTAGCAATAGTTTACTGTCTTGGTCAACGTTCTTCATAAAAGGCAACAACCTACCATACAAATACAATACCTGCAAATATAGGATAATTCAAAACCAATATCTTTGAAAAATACATAATGTTCAAATATTCCATAAATAAAATTTTGTTCAAGATAAATGAAAACAAACAATTTGTATTAATTATTCAATCATAATAAGACAGCAATATGTTTGAATATATAGATCATAGTTGCCTAATATGTAATTATCTGCATTTCCTGAAAATCAACAAATTTAACAGCTTACCATGGCACATATGTGGACGGCCGTTTTATCATTACTTGCAATACAAAAATAGCAAAGCTTTAAAAACTAAGGTTCGGTTTGGTTTATTTTGAATTTATGCCTTGAGTTCCTAAAATTAATTACAAAATATGAGAAGTACGGATGAACAAATGATGGGATGAAACAAAGACGGAGAAGACAAAAAAGGGAATAGAAGGGGCGATGGAAGCATAGACCATTTGTCATGCTTATGTTATTTCCTTAAGCAAAAACAAAAGAACAAAGTTGTTCGCTATTGTCTATGTTAACTTCATTTTTTGAATTGGCTGTTTTCCGAAATTTATATGCATGCTGCACATTTTTGTATAAACGAAAATTTAAAACAAAAATTGATAAATCAACCAATAACTAAGATTCTCATTTGATTTACACTTTCATGTGAAAGTAATGCAATTTTATATTGAAGCAAAACATGGCTAATGGTTCAGACATTGACAGTGGATTAATATTTTCAAAATGGGTTAAGTCATAGGGTCTAAATTGCAAATTTTAAACTTTGACTTGAAAATAGATTTGAACTGTCAGCCATAGATTCACTATAGTCGTATTTCAATGATAATTGTTTTAGATAAGTTGCTGTTTGTTGAAAAAACAATGATACATAAATGACTATGAAAAATTGAACAAAGAACTGACCTTATATAATAAGATTCCCATCAACAGCACTTCTCCTTCCGTAAGAAAGAAAAGAAGAGAATCTAATAATCAGCAAGCTTCAAATCATTCACAGCCTGTTTAGGCCAATTCATAGTAAGATTCCACTTAAGAACGACAACTCGAGTCAATATATAAACATAAAATAAAACATAGCATCATGTTGTTAAAAAAACCTGGATTATCTTTTACTTATCAAAATGACATATAGCAAAAGAAATACCATACAGAAAACAATCACCTTACAAAAATATCAGGGGATTGGCTTTTTTTTTACTTACTTTTGTGCAGTTACACAAAAATGGCTGAAGATGTTCATTCATTTAGAACATCCATAGTGGAACTTCTCATTATTGCCTTCACAGTGAAAAGATACAACTGTGGAAAAATGAGGACAAAGTAGCATTGGTTCAACAGGTTTAGTGATTTTGATAACCAATATTAAGAATATTAACATATGCGCTACTACCCAAAAATATTTATTCAAAGAGCATTATCGCCAACGTCATTTGTCTAACGTCACCCTGCAATGCTAAACCTCAATTTTTCATTTGAGTCTAGGAAAATTTAGTCTCTTATTCAGCTTCATCCATCTATTTAATTTTTTAACATGATGGAGTAAAGGCAATTCCAAAATGAAGAAGTAGCTGTCCTTTGAATATTTTAAGTAGACTCACATCCATTTATCATTGAGATATATTCCCCTTTTTCCATACCTAGTAAGGGTTTCATTACCGTCGGTCTTTTACATAAAACCTATTGCTTTGAAGCTTCCTAACACAATCAATAAGCATTAGTGACCCAAGAATCTCATCTAAATTACCATTCTTTATTATTCTTAATCAGAAGATCAGAGATGCATACCAACTTATTATAAAATCTGCTAACAAAAGCTAAAAAATTAAAGGTTTTTCACTTTGTGATTGAAATATATAATATAAGGAACAGTTTCAGGCTAAAACAATTCTTCAGAATAAATACTCTAATTTTTAGCTTTAGAAGTACATAAAAAAAATTGATAAGTTAAATTATGAATTTGCCAAACCACCTTTTTGTTCCTAAAGGCTGAGTTTTCTATAATATTGAGATTCTCGGCACTGGTTCTGATAAGAAACGATAATTGGATTTTCAAACCTTAGACCAAGGTTTATTTGGTTTTCTAAAACTTATATCTTATAATTTTGCAGTTTGGTGTTTATAAATTCAGTTTTAATTTCTAAAATAACCATTTATAAGCAATCATTATAAGGTCATATATTTTTCAATACTTACCGTAGGAACGTAACCATTTAGTTAAAAAAAAATTCACTTATAAAAAGTTTCAGGTTTTGAATTGTTTCCTAAACCAATAATGCATGAGTTCCACAGCAAGGAATAAGTGGTTAGTATGGTGATCATGGTCGAAAATCCTCTTAAAAAATTAATTTTTGCCATGAAAAAGATATCATTAAATCGAAGAAAATAGAATAAAGCAAGAAGCAATAAATCTCATACAAATAACATACTCATACACAATATCTGAGTCAATGTATGTGAAATCAATGCATCAAATAATGCAAGACTGCCATGTAAATTGCATTTCGAAACAATTATTAGCTATCGAAGTCAAAGTAAATAGTAGTATGTTTGTTCTTTGGCTAAGAGCAGAATTAAGGCTACAAAGGAAGTTTGCATAAAATTAGCACCCTATGTATTCCGATTGAAACGTTGAAACAATTTTAGTTATGTTTGTTGGGTATTCATATATAATATAAAACTAAATCTTTGAAAATGTATAAAATGTCTCAATTATATGCAGTAAGAAATTATAGGAAACATGAAAGATTTCCGTCTTTCCAATAAACTAATATTCAAGTTGGAAAGATGAAACGTGAAGATATAAATCTCTTATTACTCATACATAGATACGTGGAAACAGTCACTTACCATCTCTTACGGTTGACAACTTTTGCTCCTTCAGTCTGCTTCATCATTCAGAACTTGCCACTTGATGATAACTGTTTAAGGTTCAAATCCACTGGCCTACAAACAAAATAGTACACTATATTAATTTTAGAGTAGCACAGTTGATGAATGCATGCTATTTAAATAGTTATGGCTGCAAATAGACTATCATATGTAATAACTATGGTTTACAGTTATTTAAAACAAAAATCTAAACTCGCGTAAACTAAGTTTATTTCATGTTTAGTTTAATAAAACGAAGTCGAATAAAAAAGTAAATGGTTGTATTATGATTATTTTACCATGTCCGAACAATAAAAAATAGGAAAATAGTATCATATAAGAACCTTTCAGATAACACAAATTCCTTTATTGGTTGTTTGTTGAGTTTAGTTCCATAGAAAGGATATAAGAATAGTATCATATAAGAACCTTTCAGATAACACAAATTCCTTTTATTTGTTGTTTGTTGAGCTTAGTTCCACAGAAAGGATATCAAACCAAAATACATTTGAACACTCTTCTTTAGACATTAACTGTTCTTATGCAATCTTAAGTCAAGGATAATACATGCTCCTAAAAGAATAAACTATCCTGTAGGTGTTTTAAAAAAATGAGTATAATAATGTATCCTAATGTTGAACAAATTATGAACATAGAGCAAGCACTATTATTTGTTACCCTAGAGAAGACAAAATCTTAGTACAATATCACTTTTAACCAGCGGCTTTTATCTCTTTAAATGTAAAGTTTAAACTAGTGTATGGGAAAGGTTTGATACTTCAGGGTCTCTAGTGATTTTAAAGTTCAAATGTGTAATGATAATCCATTGTTATATGAAATGGTAAAACAGAAATCCTGCAGTTGGACATCAAAATACATGCTACTGTGTTAAAAACTTGCCGATTTTGGAAATCCATTGTTAATTTTGTAAAGATCGAATTTTACTATTTTTACAAAAACATTCAAAACTATGAAAAAGAGCATTTGATTATAGTCGTTTAGGGTATTAACTACAAATAAATTTCATGAAAAAAAAAACTTAAAATAGGAATACATATATTTTGCCGCAATTCAACAAAAAAGATTCATTCATCAATGTTGAGAAATTGCATAGAAACTCATAATCAAACAAACAAAAAGAAAGTTGAAATTACTACGTACTTGGAAATAAAAGTGTACAAAACAAATCCAAGAGAATTGGAACTGATATAAAATGTTAGTTTTCATCATCCAGACACGACAGTTCAGGCAGAAATAATATAATCATATTTTAAACCATCATCTAACTATTTAATGAATTTTCTATACTAAATGCTATTTCATATTTTAATACTCAGTAAATATCTCTTATTCTTGAATCTACTAACCCTTTCTCAGTTGCTTATTACAAACCAACTGCTTAGGTTAAAGATAATCCTACCTTGAAAATAGACAGGAACAACCCTATTTACCTGCCACAATTCTTTGAATGTACAAAAAAAAAAAAAATCACAATCAATTCACTAGAATGTTGATACCTAGGTTTAATTGAACATTTGATATCAATCAGCGACAACATTAAAAAAAAGTAGGAAGGTTCAGAAGAAACCCCATTTTGATACCTGTGGGCAATGATTAGAAGAGGACTAAAAGCTTGGAGCTAACCTAGTAGTGTAGTGACATGGCACTTCATTATGGAAGCTCAGTTGATACGGCGGTGAACTAATTTAAGACACTTAAAACCATGCTCCTAGCCATTCTTGATGTGTGAAATGGTAAGATGGTTTTATTAATTAGTTGTTCTAAGAATGAACTACAATTAGATATGAATTATAACAACATGCTATGCACACGAACCATAACTACACATTGCTTTTGCAACTATAGTTGGATCTTGAGTTAGCATTATAACGTATATGGCTACGACTAAACAAAACCAAGGTAAAGTCATGATAAACTCTATACTCAACTGGAAAAAATTAGCAAGCATTGGCACATACACATTTAGCTAGAACATTCCACACGTACATTTGCAGCATTGACATTGAAATACATTTAGTCTTAAAATGAAACAAACAGCATCATTGCAACGCCTTGATAAAGAATTAAGCAGAGTAGAAGGCTCATAAAAAATTGCCAAATGGAATAGGTAACCTATTAAACATCATGATTAGCAATACACTTCTAAATGGTTTTTGCTTGAAGTTTTTCTCCTGCAGTAATCACTTTTTATGCGGTAATCACTTGAAGCTTCTGGTAGTGGAGTATATTTGAACAAACAAAGAAGAAAAGTAGTAGATGATAGTGTTGATGCCTACCAATTTACAGGCTTACTCATGATAAAGTATTAACACTAAAAATCATAAGCTTTATGAGACCCGATCATTTAACAGTAATGCAACCGAAAGGTGTCACATAAAAAAAGTAAATTAGCAAATTAGTGATGTTCTTATGCAGAAATCAGTAAAAGAAAATCAGAATATTTGTGTAGGGAAATGGAAAGAAAAGAAAAAAACATTAGTAAGGCAGTAAATAAAAGGAGACCCATATGCCAACAGCATATTCTACTTGGAGTACATCACAAACATAGAAAAACCAACTGAAAATGAGAATTGCAGAGGATAGATATTTCTTGTGTTGAAAGACCACATTTAACCAATGGAATGCAAAATAGAAAGAAGAGTATATTTGAACTGCTATTTTCTTTATTTTCTTCTCAAACATTTCTTGACGACAGTTGGAAAATTCCTAGGACTGATAGGATTTCTCCCACAATACATATAATTCAAGACACATGCTAAGAAACGCTAACTTGATTAAACCAATTAGAGGATGTTGCACAAAAAAGCTTTTCTTCACAGTTGGTTACATGCAATCCATAGATGGACTTTCCGATCATGTGGTTCAGCTGATTTGCTTAATCTCTAGTTAGTTAAGCATGTAGTAATTGGTTTAAATGTACAAAAGGTGAAATGTCTCCTTCAAATTTTATTTCCTATATTTTGATAAAGAATAGAAAAGGAGTAGAAAAAAAAAGCTAAGTAATGGTAAATAGCAATGTCATCGTAACTACGAAGAAGATATTGCATGAGTGTCAACGATGTTGATATTCGTCCTTTGGACAGTATGTAGAAATATGCATAATACCGCGTGCATTTTAGAATTTTTAAAAACAGCAAAGCACAATAATTTGGTATGAACAAATATAACCTTTTACTCATAATGCATTGCAGCGCAAAAGAAAAATCATTCATAACTCATAGCAAAATTTTCATGCATTGTTTTTAAAGAAATTATAATAAGCTTTTATTACCTGATGCAATTAAACTAAGTAGTCTTTTTATGATATAGAAAAAAATAAACTATGAATTTTGTTGTGTTAAAAGGACGAAAAAACGATGAAAACACTCAAGAAAAATAGCTAAATGTAGTAGATTCATGAATAAATATCTTAGAGGGTATGCACCAAGTCAAATTTGAAAAGTGGAAAGAACTGGATTGTTTTACTAACAAAAACACTTTCGACAACCAACAAATATCCTAGAAAGCAGGCACTGGAATTTCATAGATAGGAGAGGGAAGGGGGATCAGGCTGCGAAAATTAATATCTGATAATGACAATAGCCTGAAGTAGGCCATGACATTTTACCCAATTTCTTGCTTATCATCAATAACAACCGATAACGACAACAACCAATAGCAAGTCGGCTGCAGGCGATTAGTAATCATATAGTTAGGTTACAGGATGATCGAAATTACATGTCCATAGAAATAAAATAACGCAGGTTAGCACAAAATTGGAGTAAATAGATTTTGGTTTACGTTATGTAAAATAAGAGGTGAATGTTCAAATGGGAAGCGACCAATCACTACTAATGAGCACGAAAAATAATTACCTGAAGCACCCCCACAGAAAGCGTTTACCACCAACAGACACGAACATACTTGAATTATAAATGGTAGTGCTCATGTGAGTCCAACATGATAGTATTCATCGATTATTTGTTGCAATTTAAAATAGATGATAAAAAGGAATAAGTAATCGAAGGAGAAAAAGGGTAAATGATGCCTTGCACTTTTAGGTAAGCTTAAGCACATCAGTGATTTCTCTTTTCTGAATTGGCATTGTATTGGTTGAAATAATTGTGCATTGGTCATTGCAACAATTCAATTAACTGCGTTAATGGTAATTCATGTATAAGAAATGTTTAAAGACTACAAAAGGAGCTAACTCGCTATGTACAAAAAAATTCACACACCTAAATGCATATATAACAATCAACACCATTGTCATGGACACCCTTCATGTGTATAATACATTCAAATTCCAATGATATTTTAGGCAACACTTTTCTCCTAACATTAAGTACATCATTGATACACAAATCTTAGATGAACAAAGGAAAATTTGTCATGATGATGGAAAAGAAAGTATAAAGTATGAGCTAAAGTGCAATTAACTGTGCTAATAATAATATAGGGCATCAAGAAGCAACTTGATTTCAATCAAGCAATTAAAAATAATTAAAATATTGTTTGTCTTAATCTTGTTGTATACTATCAGCCATGTAATGCACATATTTTTTTATTTTATTCAAATATTTTATTACATCAACTGAAATGAAGACAGAGTTAAAAATTAGATTCTCACATAAAAATGGTGAATAATTTTTGAATTAATGTTATATGCCAAACCAAAGATTCAGAAATTCATTGTGGCAGAATAAAATATACAATGAAATAGTAATTGAAAATTGATATGGAAACAATTAGTAAATTATACCTTACCGGAAACCAACCACTGCGAAAATAAGAAGAACAAAAATCCCACCCAAAAATGAAGTTAGTCGGTACGTAGACAGCGCTAGGAACGGAGAGTACCAAAACGTGATCTAGAAGAGAACGTAAAGCCCATCAACTCATCAAAAGTACATAAAAGGACGGTAATCAGATAGCTCTAATTGGAGAATACAAACAAAAAGAAAAATGAAAAACGAATAGATGAATCAGATGATAAGGCAAACTGTAAAAGCATCAATAAGAACGAACGTACTGAATTTAGGGTTCTTACCTTAAACCGAACGTACACGGCCTAGCAAATGACAAAGGCAGAACACATAAGCTCGGACGTAAAATCAAGGGGGAAACAATAGGATATAGCCATGCTTGCAAACCAACTCCTGCAACACAGAATTGAATAACCCCCATTTAATTTAGGGTTTAGGAAGTCAAAAAGCATTACGGTCAGAGAAAATAAGTGGAGGATGAAGGAAAACTGGAGACGTATTACATATTGCAAACTCTGTTTGTAGATATGAAATTAGGGCATCAGGAATGAACGATTTGTAGGGCAAAACGAAGGCGGAAGGCTAAAGGCGTAGGAGAAGGGAAAAGGTGGATGCCAACGCGAAAGAAAGATTCGGAAATGGTTGAGACGATTGAGTAAACATTCCATGTGTCATATTAATATTCTTTGAGAAAAATCCAAGTAGCCTGTGAGCCATCGAAAAACAACTAAGCTTTAATAGTATAGTATAGATAAATAGATTTTTAATAAACTTAATATCATTATAATCTGGAATTTAATCAAAATTATTTCTGAATAGTTATATATTCTATTGGAATATAATGGAAGTTAATAGAGCTTAAATTTAGATTAATTTGGCGAAAATGGGAATTTTATATTGATTTAATCAAGTTAAATAGCCAATTCTGAAACAGTCATGGATTTTAATGAAATTAGTTTCGTTGGATCCATATTGTTAAATTACTGTATGAAAATAAATTTTGTGGCAATGCAATATCAATCTGATTTCGATAGCCATGAACGCACAGCTAGTTTGTGTAGCGATTAATTAAATGAACTTAATTTGATTAAAGAGGAATTTGTAAGTAACTTGAGATAACGATCAAATTAAAATACGAAATCAATTCTGTTGAATTCGTATTGACATTTTGTGTCAGGATATGTATATAGTTCGTTATTTTTGGAGATCAGGTAATTTGGTGTCCAAAATAACATCATTTTACGTGTAAAATTTCATTTGAAGAGAATAGTCTCTGAATGCGATGAAACTTGTTCCATTTGATTCGCATTAGTAAGTTATTATAGGGTTTCAAATTTTGTATCAGTCAGGCTTGCCGTTTGATCATGTAAATAGTAAACGCCTAGATTTTTATTTAATCATTTTATTGATTTAACATGTAATGTAAGAGTAACTAATTTTCAAACGACCTTAGATTTCAACGAAACTAATTTTATTAAATCCACAAGGGTTAATTATTGTACGATTTCTAGTTTCATGTCAATTTGGGTTATTTTATGACTATGCACAATATATATGCATATAAATTAACTGTTTGAAATGAAAATAGCGATTTCACAAACGGTCTTGCAGTTCGACGAAGCTAAATCCATCATGTTTGAAATATTACGTTATTGCACAATTTCTGATTTCGTCACGATAGGAGTTCGTATGGGTTTGTAGGAACTGTGAACGCCATACGTTACACGCTAAAACTATCGTTAGTCGCCTTCAAAAAAAAATCATTAGTCATTCAAAAAATATATTCTTTTGTCACTTCAGTTTAAAATTCTGCCGCGTTCCTTCTTTTCAACAACAATGTTTGCATGTACTGGCCGACATTTTGTTTTGATTGAAAGAAAATGATGTGCCTCCCTTTCTTTATATACGACCTAACAATTGCCTTTACCCAACACTTCATTCTTCTCTTCAAAACAATGGATATATGAAACGTTCTCTGCTCCCCCCTCCATATTCTCCCAATACACGCATCTATCCAAATATTGTTCAACTACAATATTGTAGAGCTTGGTGAGAGATATCATTCCAACAATGATGATGGGTATTCGCTTCACAGTTCGTCAGAATTTGGGGTACGAAGGCGTCAGGTTTGAGCTTGATTTCGAGAGCGAGAGGTTGATCGAGATGCACGAATCTCCAAGCGTAGGAGCGGCTGGCGAGTGGTATTCGAATGGAGGAGTTGTGATGAACTCCAAAGGTCATGAGTTGGTGCAGCGGAGAGGGGATGTCGGTCGTGCTTGGATTCGAAAGCATGAAAACAGCGTGAAAAGAAGGGAACGAAGACAAGGCAGTGAAGTTTAAATCGGCTTATTAAGCTTAAACCCAAAGTAATAAGTTAAATTAATTTTGTGGTTAAAGGATCAATTATCTTAATTAAAATTGTACAATTATAAGGCTTATAACTCGTGCATATGTCAATAGAATTGAACGAAATAAGTTGCATTGGAATCGTGGTAACGAACACTACATGCTGGAACAGTTTGGAAAAGCTAAAGAGGGTTGCAATTTTTTGTTAAATTAAATGCTCGTTTAATTAAACTGAAACTGAGTCGTTTTAACAATAAATGGAATCAAAGTGAGTATAATTCACTCAGTTTGACCCACTTATGTTTCATATAAGTCGGGTTTTTTTATTTGTGTGCTATGATTGCTAATTGCTTGATTTGTGCTATATATATATTGTTTAAACTAAACGTTTGTTTAATTTAATTGAAATCAAATTATTGTTTTACCGATTATTACCAAATGAGTTAACTTACCTTGTTGGTCATGTTTATAGTAATAAAAACGTATTAAAATTTAAGATGGATGCTTGGATTGTTGTTATTGGTTGATTGTTGAAAATTAAAATTATTTCTATTGGATGATTTTATCTTGATGTAACGTGTTTGTGATGTAGGGAGACAAGTCAGAGGGATCCAACTGGATTCCTCACAAGTAGTTGTTAAATTTTATATATTATAATATCTGTTGAAATATTGAATTGTGATGTAGCAAAGACTGGTTAGAGGGATCCAGTAGGATTCCACACTAATATTAACAGTGTTCATCATATATGATGAATATTTTTTATTAATTATGAAATTGGATGAAACAAACATATATTTTACAAGTTTGGTACTTAAATTGTCATTTGGCTCTTTAGTACTGTCGTTATAACAGGAATTATTGGAATCGATTTTTAATTGATTCTGAGACGGTTGAAGATTATATATATATTGAATTAGTCATTTGAAGTTCATAAAGAAAGGTTTATTTTCTTAAAGAGGAAAACTACGTTTTGTTTTGAAAATAAAGTCCAAAGTTTAAATTATGTTTTCTTTTTACATAGTCGTTAAATATAACTAAAGTTAAATTCTAAGTGTAAATTAAAAAGATTTTTTAAATAAGATGTGTGAAATAACAAATTTCATATTTTAAAAGGGGTATGAGTAGAATTACAAACTTTTATTTATCTCAAGATAAGATTGTTGTCGATCGAGGTCTCAGAAGTAAATAGAGTACCCCTACTTGAATGACTTCACAATTATCAAGAGATGGTATTAGTTTGTAATGATAGAAGATGTTGAAAATAGTGCAGTTTTCTTTACGAAAAGTAAAATTAAAAATGGAATACATATACAAGTTGAATTATATAGAAAAGGATTATAAAGTGGTTTCTTATAATAAAGGGGATTTTTAACAAAATTTTAAAGGTTGACAATTTAGTAAATGAATATGCTATGGAGAGGATTTATTGAATATAAAGGAGTAATTTTAGAAAGGTTAACTTTGGAAATAAAATCCATTAGTTTTGTTTTACGAATATTAAGTTGAACTAATTTGGTTAGTAATCATATATTTTTATAAAAGAAACTTTATTTCCAGTTTTAGGCAATGAGTAATGGTTATAGAGAACGTTTTGCAAACAATGTTTTTAAATGGAAATTTTTATATAATTATGAGATACTTTCCTAAGTATAGAAATAAAATGATTTTGAGGATACTTTGATATAAATAAGAAGTATAAATGTTGTGTTTCAATATTTGAAAGATTTGGAAGTTTAATTAACCATTCGTTCATTAGTTTTTAGTTAAAGAGACCAAGTGATGCTATGTACCGATCTAATGAACTCGTTTTTATTTTAATGATTGCAAGGTTGTTTATTTTGATGGTTAAATAACCAACTATCAAATCTGGCCTATTGTTGATTATTAGTACGGAAAGGCCAGGATCAAATTTATATTCGAAAACCATTTCAAACCAGTAAATACGTAAAAGTAGAAGATATCAGATGATGATCAAGATGGAGCATTTGAAGACTCGTAGATCTTCATAAAACAGAAGGATTACTTATAATCTCTGGGTAGCTCCTAAGAGATAAGTTGCGATTCTATCATGGTTGAAATCTACGGATTTGCAAGGACTTCTAACTACTGATACTTGGGGTTATTCCTATATAGGAGGCGGTAGGAGGGTGTCTTCGGTTTATCCTATTCTTGGATGACTGATATGGACGAATGTCTGACAGAGTATTTCCTAAGAGTCACGTATGTTGATTTTTACAAATATACCAAGTTTGGTGGCAGAGAAGGAAACTTCTTTTAGCTTAACACCTAGAGTGTATTTGTGGACGTCAATTAGTGATTTGATGGATCTGACAATGTGACATTCAAAGATAATGAGATATTCTATGAAAGGTAATCGTGACCTCAAGCCTCATCAACTGGGAAATGATAGAAATCGTGCAGGCAACATAGCTATATGGGTTATTCTAATTATTGTATGTTGTCGCCATCTAGAGAAAATTCTTTTTGTTTTTTCGATCGTTTCTATATCTTCCGAAATACGGTGGTTGTCAAACTATATGGTGAATACATATTTGGCACACTCAAGTTGAATGAGTGGTCGGTCATGTATGGTCGGGTTGCAAGATGTTCTTGTTGAACTCTAGTGTATTACTCTCTAGAGGTACACTTGTGAAAGGTGGTCCCATACCTTGTCATAGTTGGAAATCCATTTTCCAATAAGTGCCATGCGGTTTTTGATTATATGCTAAATATGTGGAGCGTGAGATGCAAGCGTTCTGTTAGGTGGTTATTTATTTGAAATATACATCATTATAATATCACTGGATTTGATATTAAAAATGTTTTGGGTTATCATAAGGTAAAAATCGTCCGTGTTTATGTATGGATTGGTCTTACGATTATCCTTTTCTTTCAAAAAGGATTTTCTACTTTAAATCGGTTGGATGATACCTACAAACTTAGTGAGTTTTCTCACGTTGGTTCACTAGAATGATCCATAGCGTTTGTAGTGCTCGGGTCAGACCAGTTTTATAGATTCAGGATAAGTTGCTATGAACTTCAAAAGACATGCTGGAGGAGTCCAGACGTATTTAATATTTATTCTGCTGTGTATTGTATATGAGAACATGTTGTTATAGCTATCCAGATTGTCTGTTGTACTCTGATTAATGTAAGTATTTATACAAGTTCTTTATAAAGAATTATTTCAACATTATATTTATTCCGCTACGATGTGATACTCTAATTCTGTGTTGCCAGTCTTCTTCTTCTTCTTTTCTAATATTTCTCATTTCTTTTCTCACCCTTTAAATTATTTTTATAAACTGTCTGGTGTTTTCGATACTTGGTTTTTAGCAAGTAGTACGAGATTATGTATTATTGTTGATATTCGAGCGTCGAATCCCGTCGAGTCATTACAATTTGGGCATACACTTGCATTACTTATGGATACTTCCGACTGCCACAGGCAACAAAGCCACCCATAAAAAAGGTCTTTATTTCGTCCAATATTCTTCTTCTTTTCAAAAAAAATAAGATGGCTAAAACTCGTAAATTGGGATATTTTTTTATAGTTTTACGAGACCAACTTCTTTGCACAATTCACTGATCCTTTCCTGGCAACCCTTAACCCCCTTGACCAAAAACGATCTCCCCCATACACTTCCTAGTCCACTGTAACACCAGATTACCTCTAGTCTTTCTTTCAACTAACCTACTTCCTACATCTTGGAGGCCGAACAGGACATTTAAGCTAACATGCAAAGCTTCATATCCTACTTTAAGGCTCGAACCATGTAATGTCCCAAAATTTCGGCAACTGGAATATGAGATTAATTAAAGATTTAACTATCAATAATCAATTTTATATTGATACTTGGGGTAGCAAATCAAATATATTGTTTGAATTGGATTGAATATTAAATTCATAATGGTCAGTTACAAATCAAATATTTGTCGTTGAATATTTGAATTGAATTTGGTCGAATTTAGTCAGATATTCAAAATTGAATTGTAATCCGACTGAAAAATATAAACAGTTGAATTTAAAAATAAACGTTATTAACATTAAAATAATTTTATTCGTCGAAATATGTTGAAATTGGCTTGAATATGCATGTATTTGTGTATGTAAAGAAATTGAGATTTAACGTTCCAAGTTTGGAAACAAACAGAGCTGTTGATGAACAAACAAGATGAAATCAGTGAATCGGTAAGTAATTTAAAATTTAAAAGGACATTGTATACAGATGGAGTCACTTTACAATCAGGATTATTTTATTGGGTTCACAACGCGAAGACAAAGAGATACGTATAATTTTCGTCGCATTTAGAGTTTGTCTTGACAGTTCAAATATGGAACGTTAGATGATGATTACGGTAGATTTAATATTTAATTTAATATAAATATCACCAACCTTAGTTAAAACTCACGCAAGCCTGTTTCTGATGCGCTGCCCTAACCTAAAATCTACAACTCGACATTGTTCTTATCTCAGTTTTTCCTTCTGTAAAAATCACCCCTCCGTTCGTTTTTCTTCAGAACAATCATTCTTCCCAAAATTTGTTTCTCTTCCAAACCAGATAATGGCGAAACACTAAAGCCCTCATCCTCCTTATTTTTAACAACGTTTTCTCCAATTTCATTCAGCAAAGTCAAATCGTTTTCCCCCAATTCAATTTAATGACCTCCTTCATCAAAAATTATCAACGATTCCTCCTCCCTTCGACAAAATCGCGAGCACCATAATCTACTTAAAATTTATCGCCATCTCCATCTACACAAGTTCTGCCTTCGACTGATTCCTTTGCTCCGCCAGTCTTCAGCTCCGTCGGCAAAATCAACTTTTGCCTGCTCCGCGACTTCGAATGAAGCCACCAGAAAAAATCGGACACTTCGTCCTTTTCATTCTTTGCTATTGTAAGTTGAGTTATCTCACTCTCGATTAATACGGTTTTCAAGTAAATTTATTTCAAATAAATTGAATATAATGGTGTGATTTTTTTTTGGTGTTGGCTGCTTTTCTCACTAATGCACTTTGCGGTTGAACCTATTCATGAGTAGTTGGGACTCGAAGTTTGAACATATGTGGTGATCAGTTCACATATGTGTATACAACTACTTTGTATGTGTATACATATATAAATGACATGTATATGTCCATAAATTAACTTTGCATTTTACCGTGATTTACCATTTGCTTCCTTGAGGCGGGGATTGTGATAGTCGTTTGCTGAATATCAACCTATACCTGTTTACATGATATGTTCTAGTGTTTTCCCGCTTGCATTTAACTATCTATGTGGGCACTTTGTCCTACTATAAAAAGAACAGAAAAGGGAACTCGAGCATTTTTTTTGGGCTGTCATGGAAATCTGAACCTTGTTACAATATATGAGCAGTGCCGGCCCTGACGAAGTCGGGGCCCTAGGCAAAATTTTTTTTTAGGCCCCAAGCTTACATGTAGAAGCTAAAAAGTAAAAACAGAATTTGGTGATAAGAAAAGCAAGAATCAAACCCTGGTTGCAAGCTAATGATTTGAATATGTTACCACTAAGCTACAGCAGTTTCACAACAATGCAAACAAAAAAGCTATATTAGTATCATTCTTAAACCAAAGGTCTGAGGCCCCCCTTCTCCTTCCTCCTCCTCCTCCCGGACCTGAGGCCCTAGGCGGCTGCCTAGGCCGCCTATGCCCAGGGCCGGGCCTGTATATGAGCATTGATATACTGAGTTTATACTAGATAAGTAATGATTTTTCCTATTACCTATTCCACACACATATATGTATGTTGAAATGTATCCATCCTAGTTGATTCAAATATTGAAGACTTTTAAGGGTAGTTAAACAGTTAAACTTAGAAAGAGAAGAGAGAAAAAAATTGCAAATGACAGTAGTAAATAAATTAGTACGTAACCCAAATCCTTCTCCCTTATAATCTATTTTAAAGATTATATATGGATTATATGCATACGTATGTCTGTGTAAAGCTATGTAAAGTTGCTTCTGAAGTGCATAACATCTTACATACATGGTTATCATGTTGTTTTGAGCCATTGGAACCAATATGGTGGGAACCTAGAAATTTAGTAGTAAGCAAGACAATGAATAGGACATAAAGGCAGTAGTAATATTTACTTTGACATCGTAATATGGATTTGATGGTGGATTCACTTTTGTTTTATGAAGTGATATATTAATGTATAATAAGGCTCATTGTTGAAGGATAGAATACTTGTAAACAAGATGAACCAGTAGTGGATGTAGATATGAATCTTTGAAATGCATTTAATTTCACAAGGTCATAACAATTATAATCATTTGAGAATGGTTGAATAATTTCTACATTTTACTCGGGTTAAACGACATAGTTAGCCTAAAACTTGTGTTGAGTTTAATATATGATGTATAACAACTAGCCTGGAGTTGCATGGCTGGCCTTATATGAGCATTCAGTAAACTCTGAAATGTCTAAATTTTTAGCTTAAAACTAAAACCCTACTTGGAACTGGATAGCATATAGGTTTATATATACATCTAGAAGCAAATTTATCTATAGAAATTTCCACATTTGCGCTAATAAAGTATTACGGAATACTGAAATTATAGCAGTAGGATACCTCGTTTACAATGCTTCAATATAAAAGTGAAACAGTTATGATCAACTGTTTGCATCTTAATCAACTGTTTTTTTCCACTGTATCCTATTAACGTGTTCCTCATTCAAACTGTTGTGTTCTTTTGGCCTATATGGAGCATCCTTAGGAAAATAGTGCTGAAGCATTTCTATATGCAGTTGGCTTATGTGAATAGCTAGTGTATTTTGTTTCGAGAAATCGACAAGTCATGCTATCAAAATTTAATAAATATATGGATTAGTTTAGCTTGAATGCCTTTTTTAACTTAAATGGGTATATACATATAAATAGATGCGTTTGGTATCGAATTTCATACATCGACCTGTTGTATTTTTGTTGTTGCACGCATGACCCTACTGCTTATTGTTGCTTTGGGGTTGCCTTGTCATTTTAATGCATAGGGGTACCGCATTTTGTAAATTGAACCTATAAGCTGTGGGAGTAAACCCTTTATTACTATGTAGAGAATGATATATATAAGAATTGAGTATGTTATACCCTGCTTACCTCAATGGAACACTGAAAATGATATAAATGTTTACCTGTTGCCTTCCCCATGCATGTTCATGCATTGGAACTCATTACCGTTTGCTTTATTGCTTTTTTTTATACAAGATGAACTGTCTTGTGTTGGGAAAAGGTTGCATTACACAGATAATGTGTATACTATATACATTTCGGATTGGTCCTTTTGAACATCTGAAACTTGTCGAGCTGAACTCTTCTTTGTTGGCGAATGGTTGAGTAAATCTGACTTGCCATGCATGTTATTTTCCTTCATGTGTATACTTCTAAACCCATGAACATTGGATGGACACTTGATGTCCTTTTTAAAGTTAACTTATAAGTTGAGAATTGGTTGATATATCTAAATGAAACTTGTTGTGCCTATGTATCACCGGTACTTAGTTATTTGGCAAGCTGGTAAACACCCAAGTATTGGGGTACAGCTGTAGTTTTCCCCTGAAAAGAAAATATAAGTGATCACTTATCGAGATATTGTTGCATTGCACACTTTGATCCGAACTTCCACTATGGCTGAGCCATTGTTTGTACATACTTGTTATCATCTCATATTCGATTTTGGGACGCTGAGGCAATACACGTGTGTGTGTGTATATATACACGCATGTGTATATGAAAGCTCTCGAAATCACGCGGGCCGTAATCTCCTATTTGGCTCGGGATGCTGAGGTGGTGTACACATATTTGTAAATACATACATGTACACTCGCAAGCTTTCAAAACCGTTCGTCCCTAAAAATAGAACCGATATGAACAAATACCACAACTGTTTATTTATATGATATCGAAATTAGGATTAATTATTATATTTCAGTTTACATTGAAATTAATTTACTTGAACAAATGATTAATCCTGACTCGAGTGTTTTATGTTTTTGCATGGAACACTCGGGTCGGACCTGAGCAATACAGATTTACGGATTTCAGCTTAGGATTCGAAGATGGGCAAAGCTCGGGATTCCAAGAGATGCGCTCTGAAGATTTTAAAACAGTAAATATTTTTCCTTTGTATTCAAAATGTATTTTCAAGTTCCGCTGAGTATAAAAAGTATGTATCAAAAAATTTGATTATATATAAAAGTGATATTTTGCTGTTCAATACTATGTCTTCTATTTATTCAGCATTTTCTGTGTTGATTCTGTTTTAAACTCTGTAAACTGAATAACGATCCATCGATTTGAACGTTTTAAGTTGGTTTAAATACCAATTTAAAGCAGTCAAAAGGGCGGGACGTTACAAACCATATCTAAAGCACCATGTTTAAAGCAACCACCCATTATCAAGCTGATGCAAGCGAATATATATATGAAAGCCAAAATGATGTTGACATTTTTATTGCACTAACTCTTTTAAACTCAAATACATCATTTTTAGGCCTTTAATATACTTTTAGCAGTTTACTATCGTGCAGTTTCACTGATCTAATTTTAAATAGAATCTACTTCTATCCCTTTTGTTATGTTTCCTCAAATTGATTTTACTTTCTAATGGTGGCAACATATGGATGATCTTTTACAACTTCAATTATCATCTCTATCTTCTTGTATATTCCTTATCATCCCCACGAATAAACTTTCCGTCTTCTTCTCCCATTTCTGTTGACATCTGGTAACGATTATACCTTTTTTACAATTATACATTTATTATTGATTACTTAAAATTTACTTCTTGTAAGTAGTGGTGACTGATTTAACATAACTGTTTCTTTTCAATGTTTTGCATTGATAACAATTTGGACTTTTCCTTCATCATGCATATATACTTTTGTTTAGGTATGCATTTTCAATTCTTCCTATTTTCATTAATTTCTCTTATGTCTCTTTTTCTTTTGTTCAAAAGATAATTTTTACTGTATATTTTATTCTTTTGTTTAGGTACGCATGACCCTACTTCTCATTGTTGCTTTGGGGTTGCCTTCTCATTTTAATACATAGGGGTACCGCATTTGGTAAATTGAACCTGTAAGCTGTGGGAGTAAACCCATTATTACTAAGTAGAGAATGATATATATAAGAATTGATTATGTTGTACGTTGCTTATCTCAATGGAACACTGAAAATGATAAAAAATATTTACCTTTGCCTTCCCCATGCATGTTCATGCACTGAACTCATTACCGTTTGCTTTATTGCTTTTTTTATACAAGTTGAACTCTTTTGTGTTGGGAAAAGGTTGCGTTACACAAATACTGTGTATACTATATACATTTTGGCTTGGTCCTTTTGAACATCTGAAACTTGGCAAGATGAACTCTTTTATGTTGGCGAATTGTTGAGTAAATCTGGCTTGCTATGCATGTTATTTTCCTTCGTGTGTATACTTCTGACCCCATGAATATTGGACGGACACTTGATGTCCATTTTAAAGTTAACTTATACGTTGAGAATTGGTTGATATATTTAAATGAAACTGGTTGTGCCTATGTATCACCAGTACTTAGTTATTTGGCAAGCTGGTAAACACCCAAGTATTGGCGTACATGTTGTAGTTTTTCCATGAGAAAAAAATATAAGTAATCACTTATCGAGATATTGTTGCATTGCACACTTTGATCCCGACAGCTACTATGGCTGAACCATTATTTGTACATACATATTATCATCTCATATTCGATTTTGGGACGCTCAGGCAATACACGTGTGTGTATATATACACGCATGTGTATATGCAAGCTTTCGAAATCACGCGAGCCGTAATCTCCTATTCGGTTCGGGATGCTGAGGTAGTGTACATGTATTTGTAAATACATACATGTACACTCACAAGCTTCCGAAACCGTTCGCCCCTAAAAATAGAACTGATATAAACAAATACCACAACTGTTTATTTATATGATATCGAAATTAGGATTAGTTATTATATTTCAGTTTATATTGAAATTAATTTACTTGAATAAATGATTAATCCTGATTCGAGTGTTTTATGTTTTTGCATGGAACGCTCGGGTCAGATTCGAGCAATACAGATTTAAAGATTTCGGCTTACGATTCGAAGATGGGCAAAGCAAGGGATTCCAAGAGATGTGCACTCTGAAGAATTTAAAACAGCAAATATTTTTCCTTTGTATTCAAAGTGTATTTTCAAGTTTCGCTGAGTATAGAAAGTTTGTATCAAAAAATTTGGTTATATATAAAAGTGATATTTTGTTGTTCAATACCGTGTCTTCTATTTATTCCGCATTTTTTGTGTTGATTCTTTTTTTAAACTCTGTAAGATAAACAATAATCCATCGATTTGAACGTTTTAAGTTGGTTTAAATACCAATTTAAAGCAGTCAAAAAGGCGGGACATTACAAGTGGTATTAGAGCTTTGGTTTATTTAAAGCTTAGCTTATTGAGTTTAAAACAGATTGAAAATAAAAAGATTTTGAAATAATTTTTTTTAAGTATTCTCTTTAAATAAAATTTGAAAGATAAATTATTTTAGGAAATATCAGTATTTTGAAAAATTAATAGTTTGAAACTAATACGACAGAAGTAAAAATTATTTTTGAGATTTAAATTTTTGCTCAGAATCCCTTGTTTTCAGAAGTCCTCAAATCCAGGTTTGCGAGAATCATTCTTCGATAAGATTCCCTTAGATTTGAACCTAGATCTATAACACCCCGTATTTTCTGTGAACATTAAAGTAAAGAATTAAAGAATACATAATTTTAAAAGTAGAAATAAAGGGAAACGGGTTATGCCATTACGTTCATCTCGGAATTCTGCTTGAGATAGAGTCCGAGTTTGCGTGAATCAGACTCCGTATGAAGAAGTTATGGAGTTCAGAAGATTTCAAGTTCAAGCAGAAAATAAATATAAATAACCAAAACTGTTCAAAATTCAAAATCGGCTGAGTGGGAAATTTCCCTCTTAGGGTGTCGACCCCACCCCATGGGGAGTCGATATAGGGGTCAACCCACTTATAGGGGAGTCAACATAGGTGTCGACTCCCCTGTAGGGACTCGACCCCTCTCAGATCCAGCTCCTGTGACGAATTTTACAACCCTGTGCTGATGTGGCCTTCTCTGATTGGCCAATGACTGATTTCTAAGGTATTAGGGTATATGTGTCATGCTACAGTTGGCTGGATGACACATCTCTTTGGTTTGATGGCTCTGATTTCTCCTAGACTAATCTAAAGGCTAGAATTGAACTTAGACTTCTATATAATCGCCCCAAACCTCAACCCTAGAACCCATTCTATGAAGCCGTCATGTTGTTTGTCTACAAACTGGCCTAGCCTCCATCCATTTACCCCAAAATAGAGAATCAAATTCAAACTAGGAATCAATTAGAAGAACTAGAGAATCAAACGTCTACATCAAAGGATAGCTTTTCAAATTCAGAAACCAGATCCAAAAAATCAAGATCCGTCCTTTTTCTATAAGTACAGTTACTGTTTAGATGTGAACACTTAATAAGAAATCATGATTGTAATAACTGGATTTAGAACTATGCCTAACTCTATGCGTGCATATCCTTTTGTCAATTCTGAATTGCTTATGCCTATTGGACTGTTGTGACTGACATAGTAAAACCTATCATGCCTATTGGACTGTTGTGACTGACATAGTAAAATCTATCGTGCCTATTGGACTATTGTGACTGACATAGTAAAGCCTATCATTCCTATGAGACTATTGGGACTGATACCATTGAACTTATCATGTTGTATTAAATTTGTGGTTCTTTTATGTATGTAAGTTACATGCTAAGTTATGTTCATACATGTTTCATGTTTAGATCCAAGCTAGTACCCATGTTTAAGATCTATATAAGTTCATGTTTATACAATTAGACTTATGCTAGTTCGCATGTCAATTGGATCTAATTTAAATGCAAGATCACGTTTATATGCTTAATTAAGTTTATGTCGTTCTATGCCGAATTTATATTACACATATTGATCTATGTTGTTTTATGCCTATTGGAATGTTACATGTCACTTTTCTTTTCCCTTTTTGTTTATGAGTTAGGCTAATTTGCGAGCCTAACGTTCTATGTGAATTGTGCGAACAAATAACGTGGGATACGTTGGGGCAAAATATTAAATTACATGTTATTGGCATAGATTGGCTCATAATCATGTAAATGATTAGTAGCATGAAATGGCATAATTTGGACATAATTTAGAGAGTAAATGGAATATGACTTGATTTGACAACATTTGTGGATAATTTACGTATAAACATGAATGGTACATATGTAAATTAATTAAAAGATGAATATACCCGAGGTTAGATTAAGTTGCGGTGTAAGGCTGCCTGGAACCGCACAGTACATCCAGCGACCACAACAATACAGATCTAATGTGAGAGGTTAGCGCATTAAGCCCGAAAAACCCGAGGTTAGATTGAGTTGCGGTGTAAGATTGCCCGGATCCGCCCGGCACATCCAGCGATCGCAACAATACATATCTAATGTGATAGGTTGGTGCTTTAATGAATGAATTAAAGATAAGGAACAAATAGGCTAAGAATGGTAGGGTTAAGTTAATTAAGGCAACACTTAACCAATACAACATGTTAATCAAACAGATGGGTGGGGTTTGGTAAAATGGAGAACACTTAACCGTTATAACATGTTGATTAGGAAACCCTAGTAACAGGGACCCATTTCAGCGGTAGCCCACATAGATGTATCATGGTACCCTGAACTAGGCAGGGTGGGGCACGATCACTGGGCTGATTATAAGCGGTCAAAGTAGCGGCAGGGGGTGCAGCAATGTTGTTCCGACGGAGTATGGGCGTATACGTACTCCGGAGTGGAAAAGCAGGCACTGAGCATGAGTAATATACACTGTGTATCTTGAATTTGTGTCGGGTTGCCACCATAGGAATTTATACACCCCATGATGAGACCAGCACAGGTATCTACAATCGAGCGAAGCCGAATGACACAAGTAGCAAATGCATGCGAGTAGAAGCCGATCGGGAAAGGGATCACTTTGTTATGAACACATGATGGTAGTTGAAACATTCGTAGTAGGTGCAGAGAAATAGAAATGAGTGCGATAGTACATTCGGTTTATCTTATCTTATGTTATCTTATTTCTATGGTATTGTCCTATGTTCAGTTTATTCATGTCATGATCCTTTTACCTGTTTACATGCTGAATAATCACTGGACTTACCAGACTTATGTCTGACCCGTTTTCTTTCTCCTTCTTTTCTTCCGTTCCCCTCCCATGTCTGTAGGGAGGGAATACTTCAGCTTAGCGTAGACCTTTTCATGCTTGAAGAGAGTAGATGTATCGCTTGGATCCTCTTTTATTGGACTATGGCTGTGGTTACACTTTTATTGGGGATTTATGTTGCTTTACTTCTGTTTTATGTTTCTTTATGTACTTGGAGATTTAAATCAAGACGGAAGTTTGGTTTTGAGACAATGCTTGTTATGTTTTAACTGAACCACACCATTTAATAAATAATTTCAGTTTTCCGCTGCTTATATGTCTGTCTTGTAAATTATCTATGTCTTTTACCTAAAATGCTTCACCAAAGTTAATGCATTCCCTTCGTGAGTGACCTTAACAGAGGTGGGGTGTTTCACTTGGTATCAGAGCGAGGTTAACCAGATCAGATAAAAGTTTTTGAAAACTATTTTTCAAAAAAGAAGTTTAAATAAGCATTTTCAAGAAAAGTGTTCTTTTATTATAAAGGCATAATCCCCAAAGCCATATGCACTATCTTTCTATCCTTTATTTTGAACCTTTTCTTTTCATTTCAGCATGTTTGGGGATCTTAATCTTCCTAAGGGTGTACCGGTACCTAGTTAGTTTAAAAGGTACCTGGAGGCTAGGGATAATGACGCAGGCCCAGCAGACGTTCCTCCTCCCCCAGTTGCAGCTGTTCCTCCTCCTCCTCCTCCTCGTGTGAATGCTTTCTCGAAGATATGTAGAGACTTTCGAGCCATGGGTGGAAAGAACTTTAATGGGACTGAATCATTTGTGGAAGCAAGAAACTAGCCCAAGGAAACAAAAGATTTGTTTGTTATTTTCGAAGTGGACGATTAGCAGAAGATACAATTGGTTGTATGGTTACTTAAGGACAAGGCCTCTTACTGGTGGGAGGTTACTAATGCTGAGAGACCAGTTGAAACTTGTGAGGATTTCAGAATGAGATTTGAAATGAAGTTCCTCTTGCAAGCTGAACGAAGCCTACAGATGGAGAAGTTATTAGCAATCAAACAGGGAAACCTATTGGTTAAGGAATACGTCAGCCAATTCAACCAGCTGGCTAGATTCGGACTGGAGTTAATAAACACTCCACATAAAAAGTCTCTCCATTTTGTGAAAGGGTTGAATGAGCCACTGCACAGCCTAACTATGTCCCATATACCTATGAGTGCGACTTTTGAGAGATTGGTGGACATGGCACTGTTACAGGAGGAAGACAAGGGTGGAAAGAAAGAGGCAAAGGTGGATGAACCTCTAGACAAGAAAGTGGAGGGATCGTAGAATAAAAAGATGGACTCCAAGAAAGGCGGGAAGAATAACAAACCCCATGACAAGAGGAAGTGCAAATTTTGTGGCATACTTGGACATCTAATTAAAGACTGCAGGAAGAAGAAGAGGAAGATGGGTGGCTGCTTTCAATGCGGCGAGACATGACAAATGGCTAAGTATTTCCCAAAAAGGCAAGGGCAAGGGCAGAGCACTGGACCCACTTCTAGAGGACAAATTCACGCTCTCATGGCACCTCCGCAAGAAAGAGGCAGAAATATTTCTGTTGAGAGTTTAGTTTATCTTTCTGATCATCCAGTTCGTACTCTTTTTGATTCTGGCGCATCACACTCTTTTATATCTACTGCTTTAGTTGAATCTCTACACCTAGATACCGGTATAGTAGAGGATCCCATCGTTCCAAATCCAATTAGGGGCTCGGTTTATTTGTCCATGATTTGTTTGGATTTGGAAATTTCTATACTAAGCGTTGGGTTTAGATGTAATGCTTTTGTTTTGGGTTTCATGGGCTATGGGTTGATTCTAGGCATGGATTGGTTATCCAGTAACGGTGCCATCCTCGATTATGAAAAGAATGTGGTTGCACTTATGACTCGCCTCGGTAACACTCACGAAATCTCTTGTAATCCCATGAATTCTGTTATGCTTAGTTACCTAGAATCTCTTGATGCGTCTGTTGAAAACTTGCAATCTGCTAGAGTGGTCCGTGAATACTCAGATGTCTTTGTATAGGTGAAGGGTTTACCTCCGAAGCGAGAGATAGACTTCCGCATATACCTTGTTGATAACGCAAAACCTGTTGCTTTACCCGTTAGACATATGGCTCCAAGGGAAAGGAAGGAACTTAACAAGCAAGTTAAAGAGTTGCTTGAAAAGGGGTTCATAAGGTGGAGTATTTCGGAATGGGGTGCTCCAGTGGTGTTTGCAACCAAAGCAGATGGTTCACTTTGCCTGTGCGTGGACTATAGGGGGCTAAACAAATTGACCAAGAAGAATAGGCACCCACTTCCTAGAATAGATGACTTGTTTGACCAACTCGTAGATGTCGTGGTTTTCTCCTAATTAGATTTATCCACCGGGTTTCATCAGCTAAGAGTGGTTGAAGACAACATTGATAAGACCGTGTTCAGGACCCCGGATGTTGTCATGCCTTTCGGCTTGACAAATGCACCTGCCTATTTCGTAGACCTGATGAGTAGGGTGTTCAGAGAGTTCCTTAATAAATTTGTAGTGGTCTTCGTGGATGACATTTTGATTTTCTCAAAAAGTGAGGAAGAACATGCTCTGCATTTAAGGGAAGTTATGGATACTCTTCATGCACACCAGCTAAAAGCAAAATTCTCCAAATGCCATTTTTGGAGAGAAGTGATGTTTCTTGGACATGTGCTGTCCAAAGAGGGGATAGCTGTGGATCCCGCAAAAGTAGTTGCGGTGCAAGATTGGAAGATCCCCCGGAATGTAACCGAAGTACGAAGTTTTCTCAGGCTAGCGGGATTTTACAGAAAGTTCATTAAGGACTTCGCGAATATCTCATCCCCACTTACTAGGTTAACGAAGAAGAACCTAACATTTTCTTGGTATTTGGATTGCGATGTTGCTTTCCAACGATTGAAAAGAGCTCTAACAATGGCCCCAGTTCTGACATTGCCTGATGGGAGTAAGATGTTTATTGTATATACAGACACATGCAGAACAGGATTGGGCGCTGTCTTGATGCAAGAGGGCATAGTAGTTTGTTATGGAGGAAGGCAGTTGAAGGTACATGAGAAGAACTACCCAACTCATGATTTAGAACTAGCTGCCATTGTTTTCGCCCTTAAGTCATGGCGTCATTACCTACTAGGAGAAAGGTTTGAATTGTTTACTAACCATAAGTCATTAAAGTATCTTTTCTCATAGAAAGATCTTAACTTAAGACAACAAAGGTGGATGGAATTTCTGACTTTATATGATTTTGAGATTGCTTATACCCTTGGCAAGGGCAATGTTATAGCAGACGCCTTGAGTAGGAAAAAGACGACCTTGAGTCCTCTTTTTGTAGAAAGGAAAAGCTTGGAGCACATAGCAAACTTTGACTTTAGATCTTCCTTTGAATTTTTACCTGGTTTGTTAGCATTACTAGAGGTGCGGCCTACTCTTTTGGACTCAATAGGAATCGCGCAATGTGAAGACACTCAGCTAGTTGATGTGATGGATAAGTTAATTAGATGTGAGACTTCTAGTCACCTCAATAGATACTCCATCAATAAGAAGGGTTGGTTGAGATGGAAGACTATGCGTCCCACAAGCAAGGGATTTGGTGAAAACCGTTCTCGAAGAAGTACACCATTCAAAATTGACCATACATCTAGGTAGGGATAAGATGTATGAAGACATAAAAAGGTTTTCTTCTGGAATGGCATGAAGAAGGATGTAACTAAGTTTGTCTCTAAATGCTTGATATGCCAGAAAGTCAAGGCGGAACAGAAGAAGCCTAGTGGTCTGCTTCATCCTCTGGAGGTCCCACAGTGGAAATGGGATAGTATTTCGATCAACTTTGTTGATGGGTTGCCTAAGTCAATAAGTGGCAATACCAATATTTGGGTAATAGTGGACAGGCTCACTAAAAGCGCTCACTTTGTACCTGTTAAAAGTAGGAGGACTGCCTCATTGTTAGCATCCATTTATCTTAAAGAGGTGGTTCGACTGCATGGAATACCCTCTAGAATAGTAAGTGATCGAGATCCTATCTTCGCGAGCAAGTTTTGGAAGAGTTTGCAAGAGGCTGTAGGCACACAGCTATGCTTAAGCACTGCCTATCACCCTCAAACCGATGGTCAGATGGAAAGGGTGAACAGAGTATTAGAAGATCTCTTGAGATTGTGCATTCTTTATTTTGGGGGAACATAGGAGGATCACCTTCCTTTGGTGGAGTTCGCCTACAACAATAGCTACAAAGCCACCATAGGCATGGCACCCTTCGTGGCTTTATATGGAAGACCATGTCGATCACCAACTTGTTGGTGGGAGTCTACATACAAGCTCGTACTTGGGCCTGACATGATCAAAGAAACTTCAGAGAAGGTGGACTTGATACAAAGACGAATGAAGGCCGCACAAGATAGACAGAAGTCATACGCTGATAAAAGAAGGACCGACCTTGAGTTTGATGTTGGAGACAGGGTTTTCCTTAAAGTTTCTCCCTTGAGGAATGTCATTCACTTTGGATCTACAGGAAAATTGGCCCCAAGATTTGTAGGGCCATTTCCTATCATTGAAAGGATTGGGAAGATGGCTTATAAAGTAGAGCTGCTCGAAAGATTGGTTGGAGTTCATAATGTTTTTCATGTCTATCATCTACGAAAGTTCTTACATGAGTCGGCAGAAGTTGTGGAGCCAAGCATACTAGAGGAAATAGAAGTGGAGCGAGAAGCAATGGTGAGAAGAGTTCCAACTCGTATCTTGGGTATAGAAGTTAAAAGGCTACGCAATCGTGAAGTCAAGCTAGTTAAAGTACAATGGAGTGATGTAGAGGAAGTCGCGATTTGGGAGACTGAGAACAAAATACGCGCAACCTACCCTTATCTTTTTGAGGGTACATCTTTGATCTCTTGTTTTCCATAAAGTTTATGCATGCTTATATCCATCCTTTTAAGTATATCTCCTCGGTCCTAGTATTGATCCCCAGGTAGAAACCAATGGATGTAAACATGTATTTGAAACATGTTATGATTGATGGTTGCAAGTGGTTGCTAGTGGTTGCTCGTGGACGCAAATACACACACACTAGGTACTAGATCGGCTTAGTCACTTTCATATTGCATATGCATATATGCATTTATATATGGATTGGAACTTGATGTGTTGTCACGTGGACGTTGCATTTGTATGGATGATTGTGCACTCATGTAGAAGTTACAAAATAAGATTAGGAAAAATTGCATACATGATGGACCCATAGCACCGACATGATTCGCATCAAGGAGGTCAACTGAATCAGTGGACCGCCTGATTTTGCATTAGATAGGACATACACACACACTATGCATATTATCATGAAAGCATTAGAAATCTTTTTAAGGACAGTGGATGCCCGTAATTGATGGTTGAGTAGATGGATGTTGTATGTTAGGATACATTCTTCTTAATTTAGAGATTTCGGGGACGAAATCATTTAAGGAGGGGAGAATGTAACACCCCGTATTTTATGCGAACATTAAAGTAACGAATTGAAGAATACTTAATTTTAAAAGTGGGAATTAAGGGAAAAGGGTTATGCCATTGCATTCGTCTCAGAATTATGCTTGAGATAGAGTCCGAATTTACGTGAATCGGACTCCGTATGAAGAAGTTATGGAGTTCAGAAGATTTCAAGTTCAAGCATAAAATAAATATAAATAAATATAAATAAGAAAAGTAGTTCAAAATTCAAAATCGGCTGAGCGGGAAATTTCCCGCTCAGGGTGCCGACCCCCCCATGGGGAGTCGACATAGGTGTCGAGCCCCCAATAGGGGAGTCGACATAGGTGTCGACTCCCCTGTAGGGAGTCGACTCCTCTCAGATCCAGCTCCTGTGACGAATTTTTACAGCCTTGTGCTGATGTGGCCTTCTCTGATTGGCCAATGACTGATTTCTGAGGTATTAGGGCGTATGTGTCATGCTACGGTTGGCTGGATGACAAATCTCTTTGGTTTGATGGCTTTGATTTTTCCTAGACTAATCTAAAGGCTAGAACTGAACCTAGACTTCTATATAATCACCTCAAACCTCAACCCTAGAACTCATTCTATGAAGCAGTCATGCTATTCGTCTACAAACTGGCCTAGCCTCCATCCATCTACCCCAAACTAGAGAATCAAATTCAAACTAGGAATCAATTAAAAGAACTAGAGAATCAAACATCTACATCAAAGGATAGCTTTTCAAATTTAGAAATCAGATCCCAGAAATCAAGATCCGTCCTTTTCTGTAAGTACAATTATCGCTTAGATGTGAACATTTAATAAGAAATCATGTCTGTAATAACTGGATCTAGAACTATGCCTAACTCTATTCGTGCCTATCCTTTTGTTAATTCTGAATTGCTTATGCCTATTGGTCTGTTGTGACCGAAATAGTAAAACCTATCATGCCTATTGGACTGTTGTGACTGACATAGTAAAATATATCATGCCTATTGGACTATTGTGACTGACATAGTAAAACCTATCATGCTTATGAGACTATTGGGACTGATACCATTGAACCTATCATGTTGTATTAAATTTGTGGTTCTTTTATGTATGTAAGTTACATGCTAAGTCATGTTCATACATGTTATATGTTTAGATCCAAGCTAGTACCCATGTTTAAGATCAATATAAGTTCATGTTTAAACAATTAGACTTATGCTAGTTCGCATGTCAATTGGATCTACTTTAAATGCAAGATCACGTTTATATGCTTAATTGAGTTTATGTCGTCCTATGCCGAATTTATATTACACATATTGATTTATGTTGTTTTATGCCTGTTGGAATGTTACATGTCCCTTTTCTTTTCCCTTTTTGTTTATGAGTTAGGCTAATTTGCGAGCCTAACGTTCTATGTGAATTGTGCGAACAAATAACAGGGGAGACGTTGGGGCAAAATATTAAATTACATGCTATTGGCATAGACTGACTCATAATCATGTAAATGATTAGTAGCATGAAATGGCATAATTTGGACATAATTTAGAGGGTAAATGGGATATGACTTGATTTGACAACACTTGTGGATAATTTACATATAAACATGAATGGTAAATATGTAAATTAATTAAAAGATGAATATGCCTAACCCGAGATTAGATTAAGTTGCGGTGTAAGACTGCCTGGAACCACCCAGCACATCCAGCGACCACAACAATACAGATCTAATGTGAGAGGTTAAGCCCGAAAAACCCAAGGTTAGATTGAGTTGCGGTGTAAGACTGCCCAGAACCGCCCGGCACATCCAGCGACCGCAACAATACATATCTAATGTGAGAGGTTGGTGCTTTAATGAATGAATTAAAGCTAAGGAACAAACAGGCTAAGAATGGTAGGGTTAAGTTAATTAATGCAACACTTAACCAATACAACATGTTAATCAAACAGATGAGTGGGGTTAGGTAAAATGGAGAACACTTAACCGTTATAACATGTTGATTAGGAAACCCTAGTAACGGGGACCCATTTAAGTAGTAATCCAGATAGATGTATCATGGTACCCCGAACTAGGCTAGGTGGGGCACGATTACTGAGCTGATTATAAGTGGTCAAAATAGCGGCAGGGGGTGCAGCAGTGTAGTTCCGGTGGAGTATGGGTGTGCACGTACTCCGGGGTGGAAAAGAAGGCACTAGGCATCAGTAGTATACACTGTGCATCTTGAATTTGTGTCGGGTTGCCACCATAGGAATTGATACAACCCATGGTGGGACCAGCACAGGTATCTACAATCGAGCGGAGCCGAATGACACAAGTAGCAAATGCATGCGAGTAGAAGCCGATCGGGAAAGGGATCACTTTGTTATGAGCACATGATGGTAGTTGAAACATTCGTAGTAGGTGCAGAGAAATAGAAATGAGTGCGATAGTACATTCATTTTATCTTATCTTATGTTATCTTATTTCTATGGTATTGTCCTATGTTCAGTTTATTCATGTCATGATCCTTTTACCTGTTTACATGATGAATAATCACTGGACTTCCCAGACTTATGTCTGACCCGTTTTCTTTCGCCTTCTTTTCTTCCGTCCCCCCAGGTCCGTAGGGAGGGAATACTTCAGCTTAGTGTAGACCTTTTCAAGCTTGAAGAGAGTAGATGTATCGTTTGGATTCTCTTTTCTTGGGCTATGGCTGTGGTTACACATTTATTGGGGATTCAAGCTGCTTTACTTCTGTTTTATGTTTCTTTATGTACTTGGAGATTTAAATCAATACAGATGTTTTGTTGTAATAATTTAGAAGTTGGGTTTTGAGACATTGCTTGTTATGTTTTAACTGAACCATGCCATTTAATAAATAATTTTTGGTTTTTCCACTGCTTATATGTCTGTCTTGTAAATTATCTGTGTCTTTTACCTAAAATGCTTCACCAAAGTTAATGCATTCTCTTTGTGAGTGACCTTAACGGAGGTGGGGTGTTTCAAGATCCATCATTGAATGATATCAAACGAAGATATGTATAAGAGAATCAATGAATTAATTTACCTGATCGTGTATTTTTGAATTCAAGGACAACTGAAATTTGGTTGGAAATAAGTAATCTGATGAGAATTTGAATGAAAAAGAGGAACTTGAAATCGTTCCAAAGATGAGATGATGAATTTAATCTTGTTAAAAATATAAATTAATGATAATAAAAGCAAAATGGTTATAATTAGAATTTGACGGTGTCAAATTTTATTACTAATTTATTTAGAACTTGGCATGATGGATTGTAATTGGTTTCAAACCAATAATGCATGACCGAATATATGAATCCTACAGTAAGTTATAAATTTGTTAATAAATCAACAAGAGATGGATGGTAAACGAGAAACTTAAATAAAGTGAATTGTAAATGAAATGAAGTGAAATATGAATGTGGGTTTTAGAGAGATTTGAAATAATTTTATATGGCGAGTCCAGATTTCTGTAAAAGGAATTTTTAAATGAATAACATTTGAAAGCAGAGATGTTATAAATGAAAATTAGGACAAAGGAAATTGATTTGACTAGTACGATAAGATTATTTTGAAATCCAGAATATAAATCAAATGAGATTTTTTTCGAAGTTCGGAATATATCATCGAATAAAAGATTATTCGAAAGAAGGTTGTTCATGGTGTCGACTATGTCGAATCTTAGGAAATTACTTTTCATTTTAATCAAAAATTAAAATATTATTAAATAAATTATTATTTAGACTTATGAATAAAGCATATTTTAAAGTTCAATATTTTGAAGGCGTGAATTATTGTTATAATCAGCGATTTCCGTAAAAGGAGTGATTTTTTAACTTGAATTCGGAAGTTACAAGAATGAATGTTTTGTTCATATTCGAAGTTGTGAACTTTTTCTATTTCCAAGTTAATGATGTTGTTTAGTTAAGGTATGAGAGGTAATTATACACCAACTTGATTGACTTCATTGTTGACTGAGAAATGATTAAGGTTTGATAGCAAGAGTGGTTAAGTGAAGTAAGTAAATGAGTGTAAGCAGTTAAATAAAAATAGCGATGTTTTATTTAATATCTGTTTTAATTCAAATTTAGAGATGTTTTCCCCTGAGAATAAAGTATATTTTCTAAAAAAATGTGAATGTTTGGAAATGTTTTCCAATGGTAGTAAGTGATTTTCTAGAATTATATAAAAATAATTGTGATAATTGGAAATGTTTTAAAAGATCGTAAGAGGCTAACGAGTTTGGATAACTCAGAATAGCAAGGACCCAAGAATAAAAAGCCGCACGTCGAGGACGAATGACGACATAACGTAAGAAGAGTAGATTTGTAAACAGAATTCGAGAATTATTGGATAAGAAATTAAAAATGGAGTAGTAACTGACTGAAGATTAGTTAAGTTGAATAATTTCCTGATTGTTGATCTGATGTTCGTTTCGGCCTTCGGGGTTGATACTTAGGAAATTGTTCGCTTGCTAGTTTACGGTCGAAGGATGTGGATATGAAAGAGTAATAATGTGTGAATGAGAAATTTGTTATAAGAAATTGGGTAAGAGATCAAAACTACAAATTTATGGAAATTTGAGAATACTCGATTATAAATATTGGATATAGAGTTTCTCAAAATTTATATGAAAAATATATATAAGAAGTTAACGAATTTTGAAATTAATGATTTGGAAGGTAATAGATTGAGATAAAATTTTATATAACAGAATTTATATAAGAAGGAGATGTTTGCAGACATGATTTGGAAAGAAAATCTTATGAATTGACGTAAGTACGATTTTTGAGGAATATGAAATAAAATACTATATATAGTATTATATGTTTTCAAATCAAGATAAGGAAAGTACCTTCCTCCTATGAATTTCAAGCTTAGCTGAAATATGTTGGTGGTGGTAGTAGGTTGTCCGGACACAAAACTCATGAGTTGCCATTAAGCTTGACTGCTAGAGTAATTCGCAGGACTACAGATAGCCTACGGCGATCGGATGATTTCTGAGGGAATCAGGCGTAACCATTGTGATTGCTGCGATCCAGAGTCATTGAATTCGACCGTATAGTGTAATTCACAGGGCTGCAGATAGCCTGCGGCGAATGGATGTTTCTTAGGGAAACCAAGCGTAACCATTGTGACTGCTTCGATTTACAGTCGAGTTATAAGGGCGTAATCCGCAGTGTGAAATCTTACAGGTACGGATGTTTCCTGGGGGACCCAGGCGTAACCATTGTGTACCTTCAGTCCACAGTATTTGGGATATCTTAGTGGTAGTGGGCCACCTGTTAATGCAGCAGTTTGTCTTTATGACTTGATTTGTCCTCGTGACTTGAAGTATCTTTACAATTCCATGATGTGTTTTGCAACTCTGAGATAGAGCAGTCAACGCTCAATGACCTCAGTTTTTCTTTTGATTCTTAAATATCTTCCGTTTATCTGTCCATGATGAATTCGCAGGGAAGTGATTTCCTACGGATACAGATGTTTTCTGGGGGATCCAGACGAAACCATTGGGTATCTACGATTTATGAACAATCAACATATAAATATCACATTGGTACTTTCCGTATCTATTCCTTTAAAAGAATTTTGAAATGTTTTCACTAGGAGTTGAAACAAGGATATTTAGTACTTGGAGATTCTGGTCGTGCGCCTGGACAGAGTATGTCTAACATCTGTAAGAACGACAATAGTCTTGTCAAACTTTGAGTTATAAAGTATTTTTGACTTTAAGAAAAAAATCAATAATCTGAAGTTAAAAATTTACTTAATCAAATAAGTTGGGAAAGATGATTTTAAATAGTTTTCAAGACTACGACTTTGTATCAATACAAATATTTTAGATTTTGAAAATTTTCAAATTTTGAACATATAAATTATCGGCTAGTAGAGAAGATATTATTTACACTCATCGATGAGTGTTTCAAAAGGAAGAATGGATTGAATGGAAAGATATTTGGATGAACGTGGATTGTAAGGAGATTGAGTTAAATTTGGATTGGAAAAAGTGTATCGATGGATAAGTAAATGTTGAGTGACTGTGTGCATGAAGAAATTTGTTCTAAAAAGAAAATTGATTTTTTGAGTTAATTAGTAAATATTTAAATTTAGCGGTGGGATAATTTCGCACAAATATGGAAATTTGGAAGTATACATTGGATAACTCTAGCGTACTCTTCTTTTCGAGGACGAAAATTTTTAATGGGGGAAGAATGTAACGTCCCAAAAATTTCGGCAACTGGAATATAAGATTTATTAAAAAATTTAACTATCAATAATTAATTTTATATTGATACTTGGGGTAGCAAATCAAATATATTATTTGAATTGGATTGAATATTAAATTCATAATGGTCGGTTACGAGTCAAATATTTGTTGTTGAATATTTGAATTGAATTGGTCGAATTTAATCGGATATTCGAAATTGAATTGTAATCCGACTGAAAAATATAAACAGTTGCATTTAAAAATAAACTTTATTAACATTAAATAAAATTTATTCATCGAAATATGTGGAAATTGGCTTGAATATGCGTGTATTTGTGTATGTAAAGAAACTGAGATTTAACATTCCGAGATTGGAAACAAACAGAGTTGATGAACAAACAGGATGAAATCAGCGAACCGGTAAGTATTTTAAAATTTAAAAGAACATTGTATACAGATGGAGTCACTTTGCAATAAGGATAATTTTATTGGGTTCAGAACGCAAAGGCAAAAAGGTATGTATAATTTTTGTCGCATTCAGAGTATGTCTTGACAGTTCAAATATGGAACGTTCAATGATGATTTACGGTAGATTTAATATTTAATTTAATATAAATATCACCTACCTTAGTTAAAACTCACGCAAGCCTATTTCTGATGCGCTGCCCTAACCCAAAATCTATGACTCGACATTGTTCTTATCTCAGTTTTTCCTTCTATAAAAATCACCCCTCTGTTCATTTTTCTTCAGAATAATCATTCTTCCCAAAATTTGTTTCTCTTCCAAACCAGATAATGGCGAAACTCTAAATCCCTCATCCTCCTTATTTTTAACAACGTTTTCTCCAATTTCATTCAGCAAAGTCAAATCGTTTTCCCCCAATTCAATTTAATGGCCTCCTTCATCAAAAATTTACAATGATTCCTCCTCCCTTCTACAAAATCGCGAGCACCATAATCAACTTAAAATTTGTCGCCATCTCCATCTACACCAGTGCTGCCTTTAACCGATTCCTTTGCTCCACCAGTCATTAGCTCCGTTGACAAAATCGGCTTTGCCTGCTCCTCGACTTCGAATGAAGCCACCAGAAAAAACCAGTCACTTCGGCCTTTTCATTCTTCGCTATTGTAAGGTGAGTTATCTCATTCACGATTAATATGGTTTTCAAGCAAATTTATTTCAATTAAATTGAATATAATGGTGTGATTTTTTTTGGTGTTGGTTGCTTTTGTCACTAATGCACTTTGCAGTTGAACCTATTCATGAGTAGTTGGGACTCGAAGTTTGAACATATGTGGTGATCAGTTCACATATGTGTATACATCTACTTTGTATATGTATACATATATAAATGACATGTATATGTCCATAAATCAACTTTGCATTTTGTCGTGATTTACCTTTTGCTACCTTGAGGCGAGGATCGTGATAGTCGTTCGCTGAATATTAACCCAAACCTGTTTACATGAGTTGTTTTGGTGTTTGCCCGCTTGCATTTAACTATCTATATGGGCACTTTTTCCTACTATAAAAAGAACAGAAAAGGAAACTCGAGCATATTTTTTTTGGCTTTCATGGAAATCTGAACCTTGTTACTATATATGAGCATTGATATACTGAGTTTATACTAGATAAGTAATGATTTTTCCTATTACCTGTTCTATACACATATATGTATGTTGAAATATATCCATCCTATTTGATTCAAATATTGAAGTTTTTTATGGGTAGTTAAATGGTTAAACTTAGAAAGAGAAGAGAGAAAAAATGCAAATGACAGTAGTAAATAAATTAGTAAGTAACCCAAATCCTTCTCCCTTAAAATCTATTTTAAAGATTATCAATGGATTATATGCATACATATGTCTGTGTAAAATTGTGTAAAATTGCTTCTGAAGTGCATAACATCTTACATGCATGATTATCATGTTTTTTTGAGCCACTGGAACCAATATTTTGGGAACCTAGAAATTTAATAGTAAGCAAGATAGTGAATAGGGCATAAAAGTAGTAGTAATATTATACTTTGACATCGTAATATGAATTTGCTGGTGGATTCACTTTTGTTTTATGAAGTGATATATTAATGTATAATAAGGCTCATTGTTGAAGGATAGAATACTTGTAAACAAGATGAACCAGTAGTGGATGTAGATATGAATCTTTGAAATGCATTTAATTTCACAAGGTCATAACAATTATAATCATTTGAGAATGGTTGAATAATTTCTACATTTTACTCGGGTTAAACGACATAGTTAGCCTAAAACTTGTGTTGAGTTTAATATATGATGTATAACAACTGGCCTGGAGTTGCATGGCTGGCCTTATATGAGCATTCAGTAAACTCTGAAATGTCTAAATTTTTAGCTTAAAACTAAAACCCTACTTGGAACTGGATAGCATATAGGTTTATATATACATCTAGAAGCAAATTTATCTATAGAAATTTCCACATTTGCGCTAATAAAGTATTACGGAATACTGAAATTATAGCAGTAGGATACCTCGTTTACAATGCTTCAATATAAAAGTGAAACAGTTATGATCAACTGTTTGCCTCTTAATCAACTGTTTTTTTCCACTGTATCCTATTAACGTGTTCCTCATTCAAACTGTTGTGTTCTTTTGGCCTATATGGAGCATCCTTAGGAAAATAGTGCTGAAGCATTTCTATATGCAGTTGGCTTATGTGAATAGCTAGTGTATTTTGTTTCGAGAAATCGACAAGTCATGCTATCAAAATTTAATAAATATATGGATTAGTTTAGCTTGAATGCCTTTTTTAACTTAAATGGGTATATACATATAAATAGATGCGTTTGGTATCGAATTTCATACATCGACCTGTTGTATTTTTGTTGTTGCACGCATGACCCTACTGCTTATTGTTGCTTTGGGGTTGCCTTGTCATTTTAATGCATAGGGGTACCGCATTTTGTAAATTGAACCTATAAGCTGTGGGAGTAAACCCTTTATTACTAAGTAGAGAATGATATATATAAGAATTGAGTATGTTATACCCTGCTTACCTCAATGGAACACTGAAAATGATATAAATGTTTACCTGTTGCCTTCCCCATGCATGTTCATGCATTGGAACTCATTACCGTTTGCTTTATTGCTTTTTTTTATACAAGATGAACTGTTTTGTGTTGGGAAAAGGTTGCATTACACAGATAATGTGTATACTATATACATTTCGGATTGGTCCTTTTGAACATCTGAAACTTGTCGAGCTGAACTCTTCTTTGTTGGCGAATGGTTGAGTAAATCTGACTTGCCATGCATGTTATTTTCCTTCATGTGTATACTTCTAAACCCATGAACATTGGATGGACACTTGATGTCCTTTTTAAAGTTAACTTATAAGTTGAGAATTGGTTGATATATCTAAATGAAACTTGTTGTGCCTATGTATCACCGGTACTTAGTTATTTGGCAAGCTGGTAAACACCCAAGTATTGGGGTACAGCTGTAGTTTTCCCCTGAAAAGAAAATATAAGAGCATCTCCAACAGTGGAGGAAATTCATGTTAAGGGGTGTAATATCCCTTATTTTTGCACCCAACAGTTGTTACACGGTGTAATATGAAGGCAAATGTTACGGGCTGGATTCAGAGTTCGGAATAGGGCGCGCGAGCTGATTTTATCAGCTCGTGATGTCGCGAGCTGATTTTATCGGCTCGCGACTTCAGGAGCCGATAAAATCAGCTCGTGGCCTTTTTTTTCCCAACTATTTTTACCATATACAATACCAAATGCATTAATTTTTTTGTAAAATAAACTTCGAAACATAATAATAATATTTGATTACTAAGAGCAAAACCAATTTTTTTTTTTTAACGTTTTACCCTAGTTTGTCGTATACAAAAACATAACCGATATGTAATTTGTAAAATAAACTTAGGAACATAATAATAGATGATTAATAACTCGTACGAATACAAGAAAAGGAGTTTGTATAATAGAAAATGAAACACAATCGATGATTAATAACTTAGGAACATCTTAGGAAATGAAACATAATCGATGATTAATAACTTAGGAGTTCGTACAAGAGAAGTAATAGTAGAAAAGGAGTTCGTACAATAGATGATTAATAACTTAGGAACATCTTTACTGCATACATAATTGATAAGTTCAGACAAACATAAAATAAAACACATTCAGGTAATGGTTCTTCATAACTAGGTATCGCCGTGGTGGTTCCATAAATGAGTCATAAGATCCTTCTGTAGCCGGTTATGGAGTTCTGCATTTCTGTAGATAACTTGACGGCTCAAATGAACGTTGAAGTCCTCCTCTGTTAGTGGTTGGTTTTGTCGGAATACTGGAGGTGGTAGCGAAGCACCCTCGTAATCGCAGTGACGTTGATCTTCATCCATATCTCTTTCATCTTCTATAATCATGTTGTGAAGAACGATGCAAGCAAACATGATTGTAGACATCTTACTCCTACGCCATAGCCGACATGGATTACTTATCATTGCAAATCTAGATTGTAAAACACCGAAAGCACGTTCCACATCTTTCCTTTGTCCCTCTTGCGTCGCCGCGAACATGACTTGTTTAGGAGTTAATGGATTTGGACATGTTTTAACAATGGTGCTCCATTTCGGGTAAATGCCGTCACCTAGGTAATAACCATGGTTGTAAGTATTTTGGCCTAGGGTAAATGTTAAAGGAGGTACCTGGCCTTTAGCAAGATCATTGAACAAATGAGATCTTTCCACAACATTTAAGTCGTTATTAGACCCGGGCATTCCGAAGAAAGCGTGCCATATCCACAGATCGTACGATGCCACAGCTTCCAAAATGATGGTTGGTCGTCTTTCCTTGCCGTTGTATGCACCTTGTAATCCCTTAGGACAGTTTCCATTCCCAGTGCATACAGTCCAGACTTCCTAACATTCCCGGCCAACCCCTGCTTTCGTGCATCTCTCTGATTCGCACTACATCTGCTTCGTTTGGAGACCGTAAGTATTCTTCTCCGTAGACGTCCACAATTGCTTGACAGAAAGTTTCAAGTGTTTCTAGTGCCGTGCTCTCTGCTATGCGGTATACATCGTCCAAAGCATCGGCTGGAGTGGCATAAGCTAACATTCTCATAGCTGCCGTCATTTTTTGTACACCGGAAAATCCCTGTGTCTTCGATGCATTATGTTTGTACTTAAAGTAATCATTGTTACCTTGAATACCAGCCAATATCCGAAGAAATAGGTTTCTCCGCATCCTGAATCTTCGACGAAACATATCAGGCCCGTAAGTGCAATCCTCATCGAAGTAATCTTGCATCAAAGACTTGTGGTATTTAGCATGATTTCGGTGTATAAACCTCCTTCCAGGAACCGATCCCCCTCTAGTTGTGGACGATGAACCGTACGCTTCACGGTATAGGTCCCGTATTTCTTGTATTTCTTCTGCTTCCTCTTGAAGGATTTCATCTTCCTCTGAATCGCTAGCAAAAGCCAGCAAGCATTTTGTAAAACTGGAATCCATTTATATTTGTTAGTAAGTTTTGATTTGAGATATGTATGACAATGTTGCTGTTATATATAAGGTTTGATTTGAGTGTCTCTTTATTGGATTCCTTTATTGGACTGAGTGTCTCTTTATTGGTTTGTGTGTCTCTTTATTGGTTTGAGTGTATGTTTATTGGTTTGTGTGTCTCTTTATTGGTCTGAGTGTCTCTTTATTGGTCTGAGTGTCTCTTTATTGGATTCCTTTATTGGACCTCCTCCACCACCTCCTCCTCCTCCAGAACCACCTCCTCCTCCACCACCTGCTCCAGAACCACCTGCTCCAGAACCACCTCCTCCTGAACCACCAGTACACGACCCTACAATGGTACCTGATGCTGCTGTCCCCCCACCCTCTGCTGCAGCTAATCTGGCCTGTAAGTCATATATCTGCTCCTGCAATCCCTGCACAATCGCCTGGTGCTCCTGATACATGGACTGTAAGTCATATATCTGTGAAGGGGTCGGGTCGAAAGTAAACGGCGGAGGGTGAACTCTACCACTGACCAATCGGGGTCCAATGTGATCGGAGTTCACACCCCGCACATAATCCGGCAGCAAGTACCGTCTAGGAGCTACCCGAACCCAGTAAGGACCAAACTCTGCGTCGGGTAAGTGAAAGTCGGTCGTATCTACCCATCCTGCCTGTCTCAATCCAGCCACATACTGTCTCCCTATAACACGCTGCGGCCCGAACATATCAAGTGGCAAAGGTGGATCTACGGGTACGCGCAACTCACCGGTACTCTGGTAATAGCATCGGTCTCCCAAGTACCAAACAGGAAGGTGGGCCGGTGGGAAGAAGAGGACACGTCGAGTAGATAAGCTGCATGCAATGGCTAATGGATGGGCATCAGGTACTGGGCCACCGGCTGCAGGTAACATCCAATAAGAAGCCCAAGGTGCTCGTAATATGTTCCCCCTCTCCCTCATATCCAACTGGGTACGAGCCTCCATCAAGTCGTGTCTCACACCAGAAGGAGAACGCTGAACTACGTGCAAACTCTCCCATCTACGCATCCGTGGGAAAAAGGCCTCAGCGGCATGACTGGCGGTGGGCTGTATGTGTGGGTGCATGTTGGCCGTGTACTCGTAGTACCAGCACGACAACATGTACCAAAAACCATACATCTGCTGAACCTCTCTAAAAGCATAGGAGTCAAGAGCGGTGTATAGATAACCCAGTATGGCAGAGCCCCAATCAAACATATGCAGCTGATCTAAATCGACTAGTGCTGCAAGGTAGCCAAGCCTAATCGAACTCTGTTGGTTCGTAAAGAACGTCGAACCAAGGAGGTATAAAATGGTAGCCCTGTACAGTATGTCGTGGAAATCTACCGCATCTACATGCGCTGTAATATAATCAAGTAAATATGTGCAGGGAACGGCACCATTAGCTACACGAGCCGCATCCAAACCTGGCAAATACTGTATGTACGACTCGGGTGACTCAAACTGGGAATCAAATGGAGGTATGACTCTATCTGGAAGGCCTATCTCAATCCCCGAAAGCATGTAAAAATCGGCTGGGGTGATACCTAGCTCAAAATCCGGGAAGTGAAAGGTGTGTGTCGTAGGCCACCATCTCTCTGATAAGGCTTCGACCAAAGGTCGATCGAAGGACTGGGGAGGTATAATACGTAAAAAACGTCCAAATGGACTGCCAAATAGTCTCTCTCGAATATCCAGAGGTAATATGTCTAAGGCTGATGCTACAAACTTCGCCCAACTCCCGCGAACGTTTACATACCAATCTATTAAAATAATACCAGTTAAACGACTATAAAACCAAGCACGCCTATGCACTAAACGATAACGTGCATGCACTAAATGACTATTTAACAGTTAAATGAGTATTAAAGTTCGTACTACTAACGTATAACAAACTACTACATGATAAAGTTTTAACAGTTAAAAGACTATTTAACAGCTAAATCAATATTTAACTAGTACGTGCAATAATGTATACTATTTAAATGACTATTGACGTTCAAACTACTAGACCATAGAACGTACATGCACTAAACTATAACGTAAAACTATAAAGTAAAACTAATACCTGAACGGTGTCCAACGCGGTAACTGATCGATGGGTGAATCCCTGTGGCATCTCGTGGAGGATACGTAAGTCCTCAATCGTCGTCCCTTCTGGTGGAGGAAGGTGTACTGGACCAGACATGTCGTCTGGCATAACTCTAACTGTGCGTCTCCCGCTCTTCGTCACGCGTGGCGGCATCCCGACGTTGGAACGATTAAAAAAGAAATTAAAGAGGAGGAAATTAAAATTAAATGAATATAACCAAACACCCCCCCCCCTCCCGAGCCATATATAGGCTCGGGAACAGCCGCGAGCTGATTTTATCAGCTCGCGAGCTCGTGAGCTGATAAAATCAGCTCGCAGGCTGCGAGCTGATAAAATCAGCTCGCGCCTGTTGGGAGATATCAAAGATATCTCCCGTAATGTTACGGGCCGTAACGTTACGGCCCGTAACACTGTTGGAGATGCTCTAAGTGATCACTTATCGAGATATTGTTGCATTGCACACTTTGATCCGAACTTCCACTATGGCTGAGCCATTGTTTGTACATACTTGTTATCATCTCATATTCGATTTTGGGACGCTGAGGCAATACACGTGTGTGTGTGTGTATATGAAAGCTCTCGAAATCACGCGGGCCGTAATCTCCTATTTGGCTCGGGATGCTGAGGTGGTGTACACATATTTGTAAATACATACATGTACACTCGCAAGCTTTCAAAACCGTTCGTCCCTAAAAATAGAACCGATATGAACAAATACCACAACTGTTTATTTATATGATATCGAAATTAGGATTAATTATTATATTTCAGTTTACATTGAAATTAATTTACTTGAATAAATGATTAATCCTGACTCGAGTGTTTTATGTTTTTGCATGGAACACTCGGGTCGGACCTGAGCAATACAGATTTACGGATTTCAGCTTAGGATTCGAAGATGGGCAAAGCTCGGGATTCCAAGAGATGCGCTCTGAAGATTTTAAAACAGTAAATATTTTTCCTTTGTATTCAAAGTATATTTTCAAGTTCCGCTGAGTATAAAAAGTATGTATCAAAAAATTTGATTATATATAAAAGTGATATTTTGCCGTTCAATACTATGTCTTCTATTTATTCAGCATTTTCTGTGTTGATTCTGTTTTAAACTCTGTAAACTGAATAACGATCCATCGATTTGAACGTTTTAAGTTGGTTTAAATACCAATTTAAAGCAGTCAAAAGGGCGGGACGTTACAAACCATATCTAAAGCACCATGTTTAAAGCAACCACCCATTATCAAGCTGATGCAAGCGAATATATATATGAAAGCCAAAATGATGTTGACATTTTTATTGCACTAACTCTTTTAAACTCAAATACATCATTTTTAGGCCTTTAATATACTTTTAGCTGTTTACTATCGTGCAAAATATATATATATATTTTGCAGTTTCACTGATCTAATTTTAAATAGAATCTACTTCTATCCCTTTTGTTATGTTTCCTCAAATTGATTTTACTTTTTAATGGTGGCAACATATGGATGATCTTTTACAACTTCAATTATCATCTCTATCTTCTTGTATATTCCTTATCATCCCCACGAATAAACTTTCCGTCTTCTTCTCCCATTTCTGTTGACATCTGGTATCGATTATACCTTTTTTACAATTATACATTTATTATTGATTACTTAAAATTTACTTCTTGTAAGTAGTGGTGACTGATTTAACATAACTGTTTCTTTTCAATGTTTTGCATTGATAACAATTTGGACTTTTCCTTCATCATGCATATATACTTTTGTTTAGGTATGCATTTTCAATTCTTCCTATTTTCATTAATTTCTCTTATGTCTCTTTTTCTTTTGTTCAAAAGATAATTTTTACTGTATATTTTATTCTTCATTGGTAAAGTATGATTATTTCTTCACATGTTTTGTTCTTTTTATTCTAATTTGTCAACTTAATAACATGTAATTATGTCTGTTTGACTGATATTTATCAACTTAACAATACATTATTTTGTACGTTTGATTGACAAAATACTGCATTTGATTCAATTATGCATAAAAAAATACATTTAAATGCCTTATATAATGAGTCCGATAAAATCCCAAGATGAATTCAACTATGCTCTTCTTTTTTATTACAAATAAGTTCAAGATTTTCCCTTTATCCCTCAACTTGTAACTCAACAAGGTATGAAATAATCGAGAATGGGTACCTCTAACCCAAAGATCTATAAAAATTAGCTATACATGAACAAGTTATGAATAAACGTTAAAATTTGCAAATATTTTTATACTAGAACATATAATACCATCATTACTATTAATACAAGTGTATATTCATATCCAGGTGGTCATGCGTCTAACCATAATATGGATTAATTTAATAATGCACTTGTATAGCATAACTATATGCTACATAAAGAATGACATAATAAAATGTAAATTCATATCCAAGCAGTTTGCACCAAAAATATATTACAAACATAGCGCAAAACTTAATTATAAATGCAGTATATTATAACAATCATCCAAATTTTTCAGTAGACAAAAGAGAAAAACAAAATAAAAAAGAAGAGGTCCTCTAATTTCTTAATATCAAACATAGAGGAGAGAGAAATGAATAAATTATTCTATGGAATTCAAATTAGAAAAAAATGATTATAAAACAAGTCATACATAATATAGCTTATGATGCTTGGTTAAGAATCCCTAATGATGCATCACTGGAGGAAAAATGCTGATATTATAAAAAACAAAGTAATAATAGTAGAAAGTAAGTGCAAAAAAATATACATTTGATATAAAAATAAATCATAGGCAAAATCAGCTATTATACATTGGTTTTAATGTTTATAAAAACGAAAAAAAACTGAAATATAACTAAGGCTGTTATGGTTGTGGTTAACGTTATCATTTTGCAAATGCCGCTACCATACCATTTTTATTGATAAGCCAAATTTGCTTACCATCATTGTTACCGATCGACTGGTATACCGAAGACTGGTATACCGATATTCTGATAACTGTTACACAAGTGATGGTAAATTACCTATTTTCCATGAAAGTTTGTACTTTGGTATGTTTTTTACACAATGCATCTCTATTATGCTATATATGCAGTGCTAGATAATAAAAGACACAATGAAAAAGAAAAGTAGTGTACATTGAATTATTTCATCTAATATTTAAACTAAATTTCCATTCTGGTTTTAGATGGGGTGTGCCCGTCTGAATATTAGCTGTTGACATAAAAAATGGTACAATACCCAAGGTATTAGATCGTAGAGAATAAGTGAACAAAATAAATGAAAAATGTAGAGAAAAGCGATCACACACAAGTTCATAGTGGTTCGACGTTAATAAGCCTACATCCACTTTATAATCTTTTATCTACGAACCGATCTATTACATATGAGGTTGTTACAAGAGTAATATAGTTAGAAATTCGTCCATGAGATCAAAAGTCCCTTCTCCTCAGTCCAAAAGGTCTATTTATAGATGCTAAAATATTCAGGTTGGTTGAGATGTGTGCTACCCAATTCGGGATTTTAGAATAGTAGGAAGAAGTGTTTCTCTCGTAAAGGCGGCATGATTTGAATCTGTAGTGATATGTGGCATCTGATCCGATCATTGTGGATGACCGGGAGCGGTCAAGTAGAAGTAAGACCAAATCTTCAGGAGGATATTCTGTGTGGATTTAAGCTGGGCCTGACCTAGTCGGTCCGAAGATCATGGGCTCCAACTGGCTTGCATATCAGATCGTTATGCTCGGCTTACGTTTCAGAATCAGGTCGATTAATTCATCAGTTTGCCAATCCTTCAGTCATAATTAGTCGATCCTTCTCGCCTCCTTGGTTGAAATTTGTAAAGTCAATGAACCTTGATAGCCTTGCCGAAAGGCTGGTCAACACTCTGCCCCCTAAAGCATGTTTGTTAAGAAGAGTGTGTGCTTTGTATGTTTTATTCAGGATCATATCAAATTAGAAGGATATGCTTGTGCTAGCTCGAGGGTTACTTCATGAATTACGTGAGCTTGAGTTATGCGAGCCAAGAGTCGACTGATCAGATGCCTTAAACACTAACAAGGTCCGTGAATGATGAAGCGCTTCAGTCATGTGTCTATTCGGTCAGTCTTGGATCACTAAGGGATTGGCGCGTCAGCCTAAGATTAAATCCAACAGTCATATCAAATGAAAACAAAGATTCCCACCGTCCCATTATAAAAATCTAGCCCACTCTTCTTATTCACTTTTATCTTTTCACCGTAGCTGAACTTGTTACCTCAAAATAACTGAAAAATATTTCCTCTGCCAAATATCAAGATCATCTTCTCCGATTCTTCCACAGGTTTGGATTATTGTTCTTTTCCACATTTTTGAAACATATTCTTATGCGATTTTTCACACAAGTCCTCCCCATTCTTCTTTTTCCTGCTCTAATTTACATTTCATTTAATCCACGGTCTAAACTGCCGCATTAAGTTCGCGGGAATTGCGATATATTGATAGGCAGTGGTCACATGTGTTTCTGATTGCAGAGCGATGATTGTCGGTGATGGAGGCAGAGTCGCCTTTGCGAGGAATTATGGGGGTGAAGTGGTATCTTGTACTTTCAAACATTTCAAATTTGGAGATGCCTTCAAATTCACAAGACACGTAGCAGTAAGAGAAAGGTAGTGATTGTACAGGCATGTTCGAGTAATGATGAAAGCCTTCGATAAGGTCAGGCAGTAGGAGACAAGACAACTCTTAAACGAGCTTGTAGACTTGGCGTTGTAGAATAAGCAATCATCTTCATCATGACTAGAAACGAAAGTCTGGGGTTGATGTAATTACCAGTCGACCTTATTAGTGTCGAACAGGAAAATGCATCTGAGAAGTGTTCGACCCATATCTGTCCGAGACGTTCAACTTGATGTTTAGGGACAGTCAAGAGTCTGAACGGAGTGATTGACGATGTTGAAAGTTATGATGCCTGGCATGTCCTTGGTTGTTGCTTTTAACTTAGGCTATCACCTCATCTTTAATACTCATGTTGACACATTTGTTGATGGTTTATAATCTCACTAGTCCGACCGATTGTTTTTTTGATAGCATAGCTTACAATAATCAAATGGCGCAATACTCGTAGCCATGAAGCATGCATGGGCAAGGTCCTATCCACCAGAAATCTTTCCTCTTCTGAATCCTGGACCAATCCTGAACCCGATCCTAACACCGATACCCATGATCGATCAACAAATCTGCCTCCTATCATGGTATTGGGCGAGTCAAGTGGGCGACAGCTGAGAAAATACACCAAACATCCTTGCAGGCACGATAATTCTGAAAGACCCTCCAGATGCTTGGTTTTGCACAATGAGCCCAAAGTAATTGCAGAGCAAAGTACTAAATACAATATCCCCTGGGACGCCTTCCTAATGAACGCGATTGTCCCCATAATCCACCAAGTGGTTATATGACATTGACTTGACCGATGTGCTCTGCTGGAACTATTCCTCTGTTTCCTCCATTCATCATCAATTTTCCAAGGCGGATGAACTGGGCACCAATGCAGCTTCATCCGATTGCATACGCCAACTTATTGTCATTATACGTCCAGTACTGAATTATTTAGGTCAACCTCCAACATTTGATGACATAGTCTTTTTCTTCAACTTCAGACACCGAAAGAAAGATTCTCCTTCCTTCCTTTTCTTTGAGGCTACTCGTAATCGAAAAGTTATCGAGGGCATCCCTAACAAATTAGGGGACATCAGACATGATTGGTTTTATATTAAACAACAACCAGGGTATGCCCGTCGCTGGCTTCAATGCAGTAAGTCTTTTATTCCGGTTGATTCGATCACAAGGAGACTTCTTACACAAACTATTTCTTTTGCGGGAGAAGATCCAAAAAATCCCATGATGAAAGAATTCCAAGGACGCTTAGACATGCTATCTGACTTAGATATTAAGTGTTGAAGCTGTAGAATTATTTGACTGACGCACGTTTGCACCAGTATCATCTTCTTGATGTGAACAGAACATTAGGGTCATCTTCTGACCTGTCCCCCCTGCCATCACCTTCTCATGTTGTCATGCCCCAAGATGAAAGAGTGTCTACCACTTCCAGGAATATGCCTTCTTCCCAAAACACATCAACCACCGTCACGGTTGTGCCCCCAATCGGGGAGTCATCCGTCCATCCCTCATCCGGGAGGGGGGGGGGGGAAGAATGTTCACCCCCGAGCAAAGGTGAAAAGGCCTTCTTTTAAGAGACTAGTTCGGGGTCCGAACAATTTAAAGTGAAGAAGGGCTCGGATGGAGATGCTTCGAGGAAGGTCTAGGAGAAAGCAATTGAGGAGGACCTTGCTGATCGTCGATCGAGAGATTCTTATGCTATAAAGGATTCCCCCTTGTTCTGGGTCCCCAATAGGAAGAAGTGACCTCTCTCTATCATGACTTAGGCAATTTGGAAATGTCCAACAAAATTATTTCTTCTTAGAACTTGGATCCAGACACTTTCTTCACACTATGTCCGTGAAAGATTCCATACCAATCGACCTAAAAGACATTAGAGACGCAAGCCAAATCCCAGACATAGGTTCGTTTGGGGGAATTGCTTTTAGGAAATACACCGCACTAGCACTGCATGTCACAGTACTATTTTCTCTTGTGTATACTGAACATTGATTGTAACTTCTTTGTCATAATGCAGGTGCTATGAATACCGAGTATTACCACAATAACTTCGGTTCTCTTTTGAAGGAAGGGATGCCTGTTGGGTCGGTCCCACAGCAAGTCGGGCAAGATGGTGGACATAGTGATGACATTCGTAGAGAGAAAGAGAAAAGGAGAAGAAAAGAAAAAATAAAAAGAAGGAAGAAAAGTTCGGGAGAAAAAGAGGCAAAAGAGTCAAGAGAAAGGAGATCCGGAAAAGTGTAAGAGGGAAAATGAGGAGAAGGGAGCAGAGGGAAGCAAGTCTAAGAGAAGAGAAGAGCATGAGACTCCCAAGCATTGATCTTCCTCCCGTCCGCAAGTTAAAACTCCCAAGGGCAATGACAAAGCAGCAAGCGAACATTCTCAAGCTGCCCAAGCTATCCCAGACTCTTGGTCGACCCTTTTCCCAAGACACGGCCAGCTGAAATTCACGATTATGAACCTACCCCTCTTCCAGGTCGTCCTGGAAAAAGTCCCCAGGTACCAACCTCTTTAGATCAAGAGAGGGCATCTTCCGATCAAGTCGAGGAACTGAAGAAGCTTTTCCTATATCTCTATTTTACTGGAATTTAACATACCCCCATGTTGTAACTGTTCCGACCAAGCTTTTATGATCGGGTCAGAACTAACGTCGGCTTTTCTCTAACCCAATATAACGAGATGCGCGCATGTGCAAGAGAGGTATGTGAAGTGGTTAGGAGTAGGTCGATAGAGAATGACGGCTTGCGGAGGGAACTGGAATATGAAAGGAGGGTTCTTAAGTTGCTCCAGAGAAAAGAGGATGAGTGTGAGTCTCAAGTGGTCACTCTTAGGGAGAAACGTAGAAAAATTCAGAAGGCTTAGAGGTTCGATGTCAGACTATGAGTCAGGAGCGTGCATTTTTGAAGACTGAAAATGAAACTTTAAAGAGCGAAAAATGTAGGTCGGATCAGGAGATACAAAATCTCAAAGCCTGTCTCAATTCATCTGAATTGGATAGGAAGCAGGTCGAGGAAAAATCACTGCTGCAATTGAAACTGCTAGCAACCTTTGACTCTAGCATGATATTGATGTCTGATCGATCGAGGCTAAACATGCATCGGATGTTAAAGACACGAAGAAAAGGTTAAGTGCCAATGTTCTGCTATTCTTTGCACGCGTCCTTCATCATAGGAACCTGTCTTGGATGAAAGATTACTATCAGGTTTTAATCGAGGCATGGGTAGTATTTATGAAAGATGAGGTCGAAGTGGTGGGGGGAAGGGGCGGCTAGTGGATGAAGAAGCTTTGATGTCCCAATATCTGCATGGCGATGAGAAAGAGGTGTTGGATGAAGGGAAGAGAGGGCTAAAGGAAAAAAGAGACGCCGAATGATACAATGGCAAAGGGAAGTCGGTACATGAGGCGAGTACAAGTAAGACGAAAGAATCTCTCCCTCTCCCTTCCACAAATGTTGTGGCTGGATTGTCCTACATTTCTCCTCCCCTAAATCAACCCTCCAGAGGTGGAGAATATAGTCCGAACGATCCTCTTCTCTCCTTATCCAGGAGAAGTCCGACTGCTCTGGCTCCCGAGATAAATGCTTTAGACCGATGACCGAGTCTGCAATAAGAGGTAATCATTTCTTCTTGATTCCATCGATCATTCATTTCTTCTGACCATAAACTTTGTTGTTCTTGTCATAGGTTCACCATTGGCAAAGGATGTCACTAAGGCAGAGGCTAAAGTGCCTGAAAAAGATTCCACTATCGTTCTAAATAAAGATGAGAAAATGGTCGATGCTCCGAAGAAACCTGAGGTTGGTGATGCTCGGTTGGAGGATGATGATGTAGAGTTCATGGGGGGAGATCAAGCGGATCGATCTTCCATCTATGGACGAAATGAAGGCCGAGTATGAGAAGGATGTTTCCTTCCTTAAGGTTGAACAGACTGAAGAACCCTTAGACATTCCTCCTCTCAACAAAATTCCACCAACCATACTCTTGTCTGTCAAAATGCCCCCTTTTCCACCCCCGACTAACCCAAGCAAAAGAAAGCATGCCTTAACAACAATGTACAGTCCCTCTGTTTCTTTTGATAATACACTCAAAAGATCAAGGCATGGTTTGACCACTAAGGAGATGCAGGAACTGATCAGAAGAGAGAAATGGAGGAAATCTAGAAACGTGGCCATAAACCATCCTGAGTTAAGAATCCTTTTGTTGCAGGTAATCTATAGTCCCTTTGGAAGTTTATTGCGAGTGCTGCCCTCACGTTTTTTGTCATCATCTTGTATTTTGTGGAAGATGTTTAATGTACCTGTAAGCAACATCATTTTGTAAACAAAACTTGTATGGTTAACAATGCTCATTTGCTTTCAAATACTTGTATCATTAATAATACGTCGAAGGGTCACAAAAGTTATGGGGGAACAATATCAGTACCCCCAGTTTATCATTCAGGTGTAACCCATTGTTGGATTACTTATTTACACTTATGCCCCCAGTGTCGTGGGAGATCCATTCAGATGCTGGGTCCTCCAATCAACTCTAGGATCGACTCTTCCTAGCTTGGGGGAGAATGATCTCGGGCAGGAGTACGTTAGTCCTTTTATACTCTTCCTCTAGTCGTTAGAGGTTAGAGTTCCAGGGATCGAGCGGTCTTTAGTCGGGGTGCACCTTTCACACTCGTCCATAATTTTATACTCCTTCTCAAGTCGTGAGGGTCAGAGTTATTTAAACAGGCAGTCATGCTGTTTGCGTCAATGTCATCCCCACTTTTAGTCTACAAAATGTGGTTCGAGGATTTGAGCGTCATTATCTAGCTCAAAGTTATTCGACCCATATTTCCTTTTGGTTCTTGAACGAGGTCAACTTGTCGAGACCAGGACCAATAGATTGGGGAATAGGATTTTGTCTTATGTCGGTCGAATCACAACATAAAGCCATTAGAGTAGTAAAATAGTGCAGGAAAGGAGCTTTTATTCATAAACTGCGGTGTGTTACAAAACACACATTATTACATTGCTTAAGTAAATAAAATAATAGGAAAAATAGAAGTCCTAAGAAAGATAATATCGTAAATGCATAGCATTCCATGCTCTTTGGAAGAGTTTCCCATCAAAAGTCGCTAGCTTGAAGGTTCCATTATTAAGCTTTTGTTGGATGGCATAAGGTCCTTCCCTTTTGGGGCCCATATGTACGGGGGTTAGGAAAACACTTTTCCAAAAAAGGTCACCAACATCAAAGGCCTTGGGTCGGACCCTCTTATTGTAATATCGAGCAACCCTACTTCGATGAGCTTCGGCGCAGAGGTTTGCTTCTTCACTTTTTTCGTCGATCATGTCTAATGATTCCAAGAGAAGGGCTTTGTTTGATAGTGGGTCATAATATATGGTCCTATGGGATGGAACTTCTAGCTCTATAGGAATCACTGCTTCCGAACCGTAAGATAAGGCAAAAGGAGTATGACTCGTGGCAGTCTTATGAGTATTTCGATAGGCCCATAGGGCTCCTTTGGCTCATTCAAGGCGCTTCTTCAGGATCGACTTGATAATCTTGTTGACAGCTTCAACCTGTCTATTGGATTGTGGATGTGTGACCTTGTATATTTTTTCTCAATATGATAACGTTCACAGAAGTCTCTGAATTTTGAGTTGTCGAATTGAGTCTTGTTATCAGAAATGATAGTCCGAGGCAAGCCAAAACGACATATGATATTTTTGATAATAAAATTGATGACTCATTTCGTCGTGATCGTGCTCAACTGTTTGGCTTCCGCCCACTTTGTAAAGTAGTCCACAGCCACATTCGCATAGTTTACACCCCCTTTGAGATCGGTAGGCTCCTGATAATGTCTATTCCATAAACAGTGAATGGCCAAGGGCTGATCATTTGAGTGAGTTATGTTGGTGGAGCTCGTGGAATCTGAGATATCCTCTGGCAACTGTCACATCGCTTGGAATAATTGGCCGCGTCTTTGCTAACAGTTGGCTAAAAGTTTCCATACCAGCACTTTCTTAGCCAAAGTTTGTCCTCCTGTATAAGCACTACATTCTCCCTTGTGTACTTCTCTTAATATTCTCTTGACATCGTCATTGGTCACACATCGGAACATTGGAACAGAGAAACCTCTCATGTAAATCTGATCTTGTTGGATGGTGTACTTGGATGCTTGCCGCACGAGGGCACGTTTCTCATTTCTTTTTTCTAGGGGAGTCTCATGTAGGATAAAATTCTTGATGAGGGTCATCCAGGTGTAGCATCCCAAAAATTTCGACACTCGAATCTAGACACTAATACCCCTCGTGTCCAAACTGAAGTATCAAAAACCCAAAAAGCTAATAAAAAGAAATAAGAGGGTGAGATAAGAAAGAAAGAAAGTTAAGAATAGAAGAATAAGAAGAAGGACCAACACAGAATTAGCTTCTCACGTCGTAGCGGAACGAAATATAATATAGAAATAAATCCTTATCAGCAGCTTTGCAATAAAACTTACATCCATCAGAGTACATTAATACATCTAGACAGTTATAATAATCTACCCTCACATTCAACACACAATGGAATAAGTTAGATATCATACGTCTAAACTTCTCCAACTGGTTTATGAACTTCACAACATCTGATAACCTGAACCTGTAAAACTCGGTCTAACCCGAGCATTACAAATGCTGGATCAGTCTATTGAACAAGAGTAAGAGACCCACTAAGTTTATAAGCAGAATACAACTTGATTTTAAAGTTAACAAATCTTTTTTGAAGGAAAAGAATAATTGTAAGACCGATCCACACATAAATACAAATAGATTTTACCTTACGATAACATTTTTGAAATCATATCTTCTCTGATACTATCATAATGTCTAATACAAATAAATTACAATCTAGCAGAACGTTTGCATCTCACGCTCTGCATACATAGTATATAATCAAAACCACAGCCGCTTATTGGAGAATGGATTCCAACTGGAAAGGTATGGGACCACCTTCCGACAGTGTATCTCTAGAGAAGAATACACTAGGGTTCAATAAGAACATCTTGCAACCCAGGCTAAACATGACCGGCCATTCATTTGTCTTGAATGTTCTTAATATACTGTCACCTACGATTGGAACCAACATAACCATTCCCGGGAGATACAAAAGCAAAAAGAAGAACAAACATGAATATTCTCTAGATGGTGACAATATACCCTAATGGGAGCGACCCACATAGCCATGCGACCTACCTGATTTTATACCATTTCCCAGTAAATAAGGCTTGAGGTTATAATTATCTTTAAGAACATCTGGCCACCATTTACTTTGAATGCCACATTGTCAGATCCGTCAAATCACTAATTGACGTCCACAAATATGCTCTGAGTATAAAAGAAGTGCCCCTCTTCACCACCAACTCGGTATGTTTGTAAAAATCAACGTATGTGGTTTTTAGGAAATACTCTGTTAGACATTCGTCCATACAAGTCATTAAGGAACAGGATGAACCGAAGGTACTCTCCTACTACATCCAATATAGGAATCACCCATAGATTAGTAGCGAGTAGTCCTTTCAATCCGTTGATTTCAACCACAACATAATCACAGTATATCTCTAGGGATCAGCTAGATATTTTACGTGATTCTTCCATTTTATGAAGATCAACGGTCTTCAATCACTCCATCTTGATCAGCATCTTCCATAATAATGTATTCGTTGGTTCAAAATGGTTTTCGAATATAAATTTGATCTAGGTCTTTTCGTACCAACAACGTTAGGCCAGATTTTGATAGTCGGTTTTTTGACTATCAGAATAAACAATCATAAAAAAACATGAATCCATTGGTTTATTACACAGCGTCACTTGGCTTTTTTTTTTAATTTTCCATTTGTTAATCCGATCTTTTAAATCTCTCCATACTTGGAAACCCTCTTTTCAAAAATAATATTATACTCGATGCTTTCATTCAATACCTTCATCGGTCCCTTACCATAAATCAGTATGAAAATAATCACATAAATATCAACCCCGAAGGCCAAAACCAACATTAGACTAATATTCAGAAAATCATTTAACTCAACAGATCTCCTGTTAGGTTCCGATTCTTAAATTTCATATTATCAATTTTTATTTCATTTACCATCCATATAAAGGTTTATAACTTTAATAATTCATTCAATAATTGCAATCATTTGCATTATATTTAATAAAACTTGGTTTCAATAACTTTGTCAAATCTTGGATTTATAAAACCCAATTATATATAATTCCAATAATAATTTTAAGGATTAATTGTCAAGAATAATCCGAAGTTTAACGTGTCTTCCCATAATAATCCCAAGTTTGGATTATTTTTGAATAATCCAAAGTTTGTGGGGGGGGGGGGGGGGGCTTCCCATATTAATCCCATTTACTTGTGTTTTCCCATATTAATCTGAAGTTTGGGGGGGGTGTCTTTCCATATTGATCCCAAAATAACACGTCAACAAGTCATCGGGATCATTATGAGAAGACACCCTCCAAACTTCGGATTATTCAGAAAAAATCCAAACTTGGGATTATTATGCGAAGACACGTTAAACTTCAGATTATTTTTGACAATTAATCCTAATTTTAATCAAAACTTTAATTTCAATCATAACTTATATTATTATTAATCTCAAATTGCTTAAATATCCATTAACTATAAACATGGCTTTATAAACCTTCATAAATGCATTTTAAATTCCAATATTACCGCTTCAATTATTATTTATTAATAATAATCAAATTTAATTAACTATCTTCCTTAAACTTAACAAACCCATCTAGTATTTCATTTCAGTTAACACGGTTGACTTGGTCATCTCAAACATAATTAATTCGGTAATCAATTCCATCTAGTTCTTCACATTTAAATTAATTAAAAATACGATTAATTTAAATAATCCAATTTATTTTGATTATTATTAAATAAATAATGATCAATTTCAATATAATCCCTTTTGCTTTTGAAACTTATCCACTAAGAATTTACTTCATAAAACCATTCGATAATTTACTTTGAGAAGTTAAATAATAAATAATAAACATTTATTTCCTTTTTATAAACTTTCATTAAAAATAATATATTTAAAAATCTATCTTCATTTATAAATTAAATTTATAACTTCATTTCTATTGATTTATCTAATGGTAAATTAATCTTTATAGAACAATGTATGTTTGGGTCATCTGCTATTAATTCCTCAACCAATATACTATCCATTGGTTAATAACAAACATTATTGAATTCCGAATCAACAATCAATAACCATACCAATAACTCGATCATATTGGTTAAACAGTTCATATAATGATCATATAAAAATAAACAATAAATTTGATGAATCCAGTTGGATCCCTCCAACCGATCTTTACCTGCATCCAAATAGCTTACCTCAAATAAAAAAAATCCATTTATAATAAACATGAATAATTAATTCAACTAATAACGGTTAACTAATAACAAAAGTTCGAGCATCCAATTAAATTTAATACATTTATATTATTATAAACGTAACCAACATGGTAAGTTACATCGATTGGAAATAATCATTAAAAATAATGATTGGGTTCGATTAAATTAAACAAAAGTTTAATTTAAATCAGCTGCATAAAAATATTCAGCATATATTAAACAATCATCAAATCATCCAACAATTAACACAATTAGCAAACAAATATTAAATGCAACTTATATAAATATAAGTGGGACAACAGAGTGAGTTAAACTCACCTTGGTTTAATTCGTTGATAAAACACTTGTTTTTAATTAAATTAAACTGGCGTTTAATTAATTTAAAAGAATATTTATCTCCAATCCTAACCAAACCCTCACCATTATGTAGCCTCCATCAACACAGTTCCAACGAGACCAACTGCGTTACATTCTGAAAAATGCATGCGAGATATTAAAATTACAAAATTATAAAACGATCTAATTTATTTAAACCTTAATCACTACAACAGAAACACCACATTACAACTTTAATATTACAACGGTAGTAAAAGCACTGTTGTAATAAATGTTTTTTCAAGGCCGCCACAATTTTAAGGCCACCACAATTTCGTACCCAAATTTCACTCGTCATTTCAAAGTTTCTGAACCCTAAATCCCAATTTCATTTCCAGGAAGAAATCTTTAGCCATGAAACTCCTCTTCGCTATTCTTGATACATAGTAGTATTGACTACGATCACCTAAGAGTCCTGCTCTCGGATTCCTCTCGATGTGAGGATAGTCTCAGGCACTATCTTTGATGGAATTTCGAGCTTCTTAAGGCCTTTGGTTACTGATGCACGACTACATCATCGGGTCAAATACAATGTCACTGCTAGAAAACACAGAAAATACCTACGGAAATTTCCGACGGCATTCCAACGCCAAAAAGGCGAGGCATCAGTATGGCATTGGAAAGTTATTAAAAAAGCAACAAGGCATCAGTACGGCATCGAAAAGTACCAATGCCATTTCTAACTTCAACTTTTTTCGATGGGTAAGCAAATGGCACTGGAACGACATCAATATTTACCGACCGCCGACCTACGCCATTGCACTAACCAGAATTTTAGCCATATTTTCCAGTCCCTCCTCATTATCTACTGCTAAATCAAAACACATGACACATAAAATCCAAACATAACGCACACCCTAAAGAAGAAAAACCCTAACAACTCCTCTTTACGTGTTCTTCCATCTCGCACGCTTCATTTCTCGCACCTCCACCTTCAGTCAAGCTCAACCCATGCCGCCATCGAAACCCTCAACCCATTGAAACCCGCATCACCACCGCCTCGAAGATAGAAGTTCCCCTCATCTCAAATCCATCAGAGCTGACACCATCAAAACTAGCTCAACCACCACCGAGTCCTTCTATTTTCTACAAATTGATTTCAGTTTAGGGATGGACCGAATACCATGCTGATTGATTTATAATGGACATTCGGATAAGTATACTAAATTGACGATGGAATATGGATTATGTGTTTTGCCTTTTCTTTTGTGATTTGTGGATTTCTGCCTATATCTTAGTTAGGTTTCAAGGCTAGTAATTTAGTTCTGCTCGTACAATCGTAAATTCCTCCATTGAGAATCTCATTGCTTTATTTAAAATTAGCACTCAGTGGCGAGATTCCATCATTCCCTTGTATGCACTTAGGGTTGAATACTGTTATAGTAGTTGTTTTTCTCGTCTAATGTTTGTTTTGTTATTAAGTTTTATTTTTATATCGAATGAACAAAATAAAATTATACAGTCGAGTAAAATTAGTGACTTGTATAAACTTACTACTCAATATTATGTTGTAAGTTGTAACTCTGGTTATAAGGGTTGGATATAGTTCCCCCACTTTGTAACACCCCACGTCCATTAATGTCACTCTCAAAAGGAACGCGTTAACTTTCATGGAGTATTATTGGTTAATAGAACAGAATATAACAAGATAAATACATATATTGATACTTGAAAATTTTTAAAACAACTTTTATTGTAGTGGAGAAATAGTTTGATTACAACATCATAAACCAATAGTAAAACCAAGTACACTTAGTATCCATCTTGACAAATTGTTTTCTGAGTACATAAAGTAAAACGCATAACCCCAACATAAGTAGCCATAAAAGAGAGGAGCTGAACTTTACTTTCAGCAATCCAAGCACTTCCAAAGAGAGAGAAAGATCCAAATCAAGCTCCATTAGCACTAGTCCCACCCTGAGAACCTGGGGGGAGGGGGGGAGGGGGAGGGGGAAGAAAAGAGGTGAAAACAAAGGGGGTCAGACATAAAGTTTGGCGAGTACGATAACTTTAACAATATAATTATTAAAGTTATTAGGATAAGACATAAACTGGTAAAACAAGGCATGACTGTGAAACAAGTGGGCAAGACAAAACAAACAAGTAGAATATTCTGGCGCTAATCTCGCTTCTAATCACTATAGGATAATTACTATACTGCACCACTACTAGTCACCCTAAAAGTTAATCACGCCTACTGAACATAATAATCACAATGGTAGTTTCGTGTACCCCTAGCTGTCTCCATAGGTGTCGCCTGCCCCTATCTCCACTAGTTGTACCCACTACCCCCATGCGATCAACTCCCTAACTTGTACATACCCGTGCTGGTCCCACAATGGGGTGTATCACTCCCCAAAGTGGCAACCTGACACCACTAAAGATGCACGACTTATATCTACACGATGCAACAACATCTAACCTACCAGCCCAGGCCCACGCACGCACATGACCCTGTTGGACTTGCATTGCCACCGTTAACCCGTTTTGACCTCTTACAATCAAACCCAGTAAGCGTGTCCCGTCCTCAATCTAACTCAAGCTCACAAAGATACTTAATGGGTTATTGGTTTGAAAAGGGTCCCCCATGCTTGACACAAGCTTTCCACCAATGCTTGGTCCCCACTAGAACTTTCCACTTAACCCCTTCTTGTTCATGTCTTCCTACATGTTTCAATTTGGTTAAGTGTTTATAATCGTATTTCACATGTCACCCATGTCACCCACTTAACCCCCATGTCCCACCACATGTTTATCTTAGTTAAGTGTTACTTAATTCATTATAACCGTAACCTTGTAAGACCTCCCACATTAGACTCCCGTTTGCGGTTGCTGGATTTGTTGGGCGGGTCCGGGCAGTCTTATACCGCAAACGTGTCTAACCTCGTGTCTTTACAATTGTTACGCATTTAATTTATGCCTTCGCCCTCTCACATTAGACTACCGTTTGTAGTTGCTGGATTTGCCGGGCGGGTACAGCCAGTCTTACACCACAAACAAGTCTAACCTCGTGTCTTAGGCGTTTATTATTACAAATTATTTTACCCCAATATGAATTAACTATCCCTATTCAAATTTTCAATAATTTCCAAATTAACTATGTCCATAATTGTCACCTAAATTATGCACATAACTTAGAGGTATAACAATTATACCAATTATTGTCTCAATTTGATTATATGCTTTTAAAGCTATTTTTATGCCAATTCACCATTTACATAGTTAATATTTTCCCATTGTCCCCACGCTATTCGTACGTTCAAATATGAAATATGTTAGACTCGCAAATAGTCTAACTTATAAAAAAGAAACATCACAACTTGCGTAACACATAAAAATCGATCTAACTTGCAAATAAGAATTATAACATAAATTTGCATAGCCAATAATTTGCATAGACAATGGGCATATAGAATCATATACTGCATAAACTATCATGGATCTAAATATAGATGTAAACATGAAATTGTGAACTTGCATATATGGACTATGGGTCTCACCTGACTTGCATATGTGAATATAATTTTCACCCAAAAATGTGAATATAGTTTTCACCTAAACTTGCATATGGATTTCTATAACTTGCATATGAATTTATCACATGTTTTTGCATATAAACTAACATATGTATATACTTGATTCACATATAAACTTGTGTATAATCGCATATAGACTTGCATAAGATTCACATACAAACTAGCATATGATTTATCATCCCAAACTTGCATAAGATTTCACATACGAACTAGCATATGTAAACACAGACTTGCGTAAGATTCACATACAAACTAGCAAAGGATTTAACATCCCAAACATGCATAAGATTTCACACACGAACTAGCATAAAATTAATCAAGTTAAACATGTATAATTGGACATATGAAATAGATCTACCAACATAAGATAACAAATTTAAATAACATCACATGATTCAATTGTCATGTTCTCATAATCCAAATTCTAACTCATCACAATTAATTTATTAATTATTTTATGAAAGATATTGTACTCACAAAGATAGGTTAGAGACGAGAATGATTTGTTCGTCTTTTGAATTAGAATTCTGACTTGTTAAACCCTAAGCTTTAGGAAGGAGAACTATCTGAGCAGCAACATGGTGGCCAAGAGAGAAATTTTGTTTAGGTATAGGGTTTGAGTCTAGGCACTCTTTTATAGAAGTTTAAATCAACCTAAACCGTTTGATTATCATAGAAGCCATCCCAACCATCTAGACTAGATAGAGCTATGTAGAACCACCACATCAGCCCTAATGACTCAGCAAAGAGTCAGAAATCATCACATTTCAGATCTGCCCGGGTGGGGGGGGGGTAGGCCGACCCCCTGGTCGACCTGTATAGGGAAGGTCGACCCCCTGGTTGACCTAGCCCTTGGACGGGAGTTATCCCGCCCAGCGTCTTCCCTGTTTGAATTTGAATTTTGAATTTATTATTCTGAACTGTTTTAATTTATATAAAATTGCTGAAACTTCCAAGGGCCATAACTTCCTCATACGAAATCCGATTTATGAAAAATTGGACTCTATTCCAAGCAGAATTTCGAGACAAACGCAATAGCATAACCCATTTCCCTCCATTCTCACTTTAATAGTTAAATATTCTTATGATTCTTAATTTTAATATTCACAAAAAATTCTGGGTGTTACATTCTCCCATCCTTAAAGTATTTCGCCCCCGAAATCTCTAAGTTAAGGAGAATGTATATCCTATCATCCAATCATCCATCTACTCAACCATCAAACACAGGCATCCATTGTTCTTACAAGATTTCTAATGTCGTATGAACATATGCAAAGAGTGTGTGTATATGTTCCTTATCTAATGCAAAATCAGGCGGTCCACTGATTCAGTTGACCTCCTTTAATGCAAATCATGATAGTGCCATGCGTTCATTATGTATGCGCAAGAATCCTAATGATACATATTATTTCTACATGTGTGCACAACCATTTATCAAAATGCAGCATCCATATGATAACACAACCATTATACATCCATTAATTTAAATATGCACACACATTTATATGCAATATGAACGTGATTGAGCCGATATAGTGCCTAATGTGTGTGTACATGCATCCACGAGCAACCACTAGCAAGCACTTGCAACCACTCGTAGCCATCAATCATAACATGCTTCAAATACATGTTTACATCCATTGGGTTCTACCTAAGGATAAAGAGTAGGACTGAGGAGATATACTTAAAAGATAGATATAAGTGTGAATAAACTTATGGAAAAAGAGATCAAGGAGGTACCCTCAAAAAGAAAAAGGTTGGCTGCGCGTATTTTCCTCTCAATTTCCCAAGTCGCGTCTTCCTCAGCGTCACTCCATTGAACTTTAACAAGCTTGACTTCACGGTTGCGTAGCTTTTTGACTTCCATACCCAAGATACGGATTGGAACTCTTCTCACCGTCGCTTCTCGTTCCACTTCTACTTCCTCTTGTATACTTGGCTCCACCTCTTCTGCAGATTCATGTAAGCACTTTCGTAGTTGAGAAACATGAAAAACATTATGAACTCCAGCCGGTCTCTCGGGTAGCTCTACTCTGTAAGCCATCGTCCCAATCCTTTCAATGATAGGAAATGGTCCTACAAATCTTGGTGCTAGCTTTCCTACGGACCCAAAGCGAATGACATTCCTCAAAGGATATACTTTAAGGAACACCCTGTCTCCAACCTCAAACTCAAGGTCGGTCTTTCTTTTGTCTGTGTAGGACTCTGTCTATCTTGTGCCGCCTTCATCCGTCTTCTTATCAAGTCCACCTTTTCCCAGGTCTCTCTAATCATGTTTGGCCCAAGTACGAGCTTGTCTGTTGACTCCCACCAACAAGTTGGTGATCGACATGGTCTTCCATATAAAGTTTCGAAGGGCGCCATGCCTATGGTGGCTTGGTAGCTATTGTTGTAGGCGAATTCCACCAGAGGAAGATGATCCTCCCATGTCCCTCCAAAGTCAAGAATGCACAATCTCAAGAGATCTTCCAATACAATGTTCACCCTTTCCGTTTGACCATCGGTTTGGGGGTGATAGGCCGTCCTTAAGCATAATTGTGTGCCTACTGCCTCTTGCAAACTCTTCCAAAACTCGCTCGTAAAGATAGGATCTCGATCACTCACTATACAGGAGGGTATCTGTAACAACCCGAAAATCTGGGCCAGTTTATTTTTTTTTGGCAATTTTAGCGAATTTTTCATATTTAAAATAGGATATTTTAAATAATATCGATGAGAAATTTATTTTGAATAGAATTCAAACGTATATATTATATACGTCGTCATTAGAATATAAATTATTATTTATAATTATAAATAGAATTGAAAATGGCGCGGTAGTTCGATAATTCGATTTCAAACTTCAATTGAATGTACCGGGTGCAAAACAATCCGGATTTTAGTGAAACAAAAAATAATAGGATCTATTTTGGAATATCTTTCCAACGAATCCGAAAAATCGAAATTTCATGCGGGGATCAAAAGATATGTCCAGTTGAAAATTCTGAATAGTCGCTATGGAATTCAAGCCATTAAAAATAGCCATTTTGCAAACGACCTCGGATTTCGACGAAACCACTTTTGTTGGGTCCGTGATGTCAAGTTATTGTTAGATTCCAAATTTCATAATTTTTCGAATCAGTATGTGAGCGTGGAAAAGGAAAACGCATTTGACCAGTTTCAGTTGATTTTAATCGACTGGAAAATGGCCATTTTTCCCACGGTTTCAGAATTTGACGAAACTAGTTTTGTTAGGACCGTATCGTCAATACGAAGCTAGAAAATATTTTTAGGGAATTTATAGAGTTAGTATGTGACCCCAGTGAATTGAAATGCACGTTCAAAATTCAATATATAGAGTTATATGTTGGTTTTGATGAAAACTGATCGAAACGATCGAATCAGCTTACGACACATATCCTATTGAGTTCGGAATGGGGGTAATTAGCTATGGACGACAGGCGGTGGGCCTCGTTTAGAGGTCGTATGTAAAAGTCAACTTTTTTTTTGAAATTAAAATAATAAATATAATAAAATAAAATATAAAACCCTTCTCTCTCCTTTCCTTTATCTCAGCCCCCCCTTTCAGTTCGATTCAGAAAAAAAAAACAGTCGCTCCTCAAATCGACCGCCGCCCTACCTCGCGGAGCGCCACCCGCCGCCGTCCACGTCGCTAGGGTCGCCGCCTGCCCCTGCCCCTCCGTTCTTCCTCCTCCTCCCTCCAGTGCTAGGTCGCGAGCCCCAGCCTCGATTTCCACACCCCTCCTCTCCTGAAGCAATCACCGCCGCCACTCCCCTTCCTGTGACCCGCTGCCACCTTCTCCGCCTTCTCCACCACCTGGAGCGACGCCCAGACCCCCCCTTCTTTGTTGTAAAAACAGAAAACTGTGAGCTCTTTCTTTCTTTTCTATTTTAAATAATGTTGTATTTCTTTTGTAATTCAGTTTTATTTGTATAAGTTAAAAGCATTCATGAAAGATTGAATTTTTATTATCATGAAGTGATAAAAATACGATTTTTACTATGAAGATGAAGTGATAAAAATACGATTTTTACTATGAAGATGAAGTGATAAAAATACGATTTTTACTATGAAAATGAAGTGATAAAAAATACGATTTTTACTATGAAGTTGAAGTTATAAAAATATGATTTTTATAGGGGAAAGGCGAAATCTTTATAATTGAAAAGGCGAAATCTATATAGTAGCGATGTAAAAATAGATTTTTATCTATATAGTAGCGATGTAAAAATAGAATTTTTATCTATATAGTAGCGATGTAAAAATAGAATTTTTATCTATATAGTAGCGATGTAAAAATAGAATTTTTATCTATATAGTAGCGATGTAAAAAAAAAAATTTATTATCTATATAGTAGCGAAGTAAAAATAGAATTTTTATATATTGAATAGCGAAGTAAAAATTCGATTTTTATATATTGAATAGTGAAGTAAAAATTCGATTTTTATATATGTAGTGGCTACGGGCGACGAAAGTGACAAAAGGCGAGAATGGCAGTGATTCCCTACATCGGAAGAGTCGTGGAGTTAGGATAGCTATCGGTGAGAACTTCTCACTCAAATTTCTTTTTCTAGTTATATATATACTAGGATGCAGACGGTGCTTAGCAGCACCCGACACCCGTCATCCACAGACCATGGATGACTTGTTTGTTTGATGTGTTGTGAAATTTGTTTGTGAAGTTGATGTGAAATAGATAATGAAATATAATTTAATGTATTGAAATAAATTAATTATCGGTAAAAATAGAAATTTTAACGTGAATGTGAGTAAATAAATATTTATAAACAAATCGGCCGATTTGTTTATATACACTGATTTGACGGATATTGATTGGGATGATAAATTTTACACATCGTCCAACTGCACAAATAAAAATCTGTGTTTGTTGATTTGAAACCCCACACGGGTGTTGGGATGATATTCGGGTACACTAATCCCAATTATTTAATTGTATGTCGATCGATTGGTCGACAGACTGTGTAAGCGTCGATTATTTATATTTGATGCTTATGCAGTTGTGTGGTGCATCTTGGATGATGGTTGATTGTTTATCGTTGCTATTATATACATGTGTTGTAGGGAATCCATATAATTAACACTATATGGTGATTGATTGGGCCTCATTCCAATCGGGAAAATAAGGAATAGTATAAAAGAAAATTCATGTGTTGAATATAAAAATAGTCATGTGTTGAAACTATTCATGTGTTGAGTAAAATATTTTAATAATAAAATATACATCTTTATCATATTTACAGTTAGAATCTACTTCACGGTGGAGTCTAATTAAAATCAAACGATAGATACCATAGTTTTATAAAATATTTTACATAACAAAAATAGTGATGTGTTGACAGTACTCATGTGTTGAGATTAGTCGTGTGTGGAAAGAAATATAGATTCATGTGTTGAATAGAATAAATATTCATTTGTTGAAAAGAATAAAGAAGTTTTTTGAAAAATATAAAGCCGGGTTGATTAGAGTTGCGCTATTTTGACGTGAACGATATTTATATCGATTATATTCGTTTTATAATGAATATAGGAAAGAAGTGATTTCAAAATATAACATATTGAAAATATTATCATTTATATAGTAATGATATGAAATATTCAATTTTGATTTGAAATCGAATATAGAGTTGAAATGGTTTTGAAAACGAATTTAAAACGATTTATAAAATACGTTTTAAAGGGAAATCGACGAAATATATATAATATATATATGTATTATATATATAATGGCCGGAATAGAACGCGTCGCGCCGCGGCAGTCCGCGAATTTCGACCATTGACTTTGAATTGATGTTGCGAAAGACCCAACCGTCGGATTCTCCTAAAACCGGAACCGTTGGGTTCGTATTGAAAAGAGCTTTCCAATGAATATATGAAATTTGAAATCTAACGGTTGGATTTGGAATTATGTCCAAATCAAATTTGAAAAAGGTCGTTGTAAGTGCAGTTTGATGGCCGTTGATGGAAATCGACTGTACGGGCCTTGATAAAATTATTAAAAATATCTATAATTTGTGTAAAATCATAAGAAGTGATTTGGGAAAAATTAGGCTGAAAAATTCCACATTTGAAAAAATAAAAATAGATTTTTATCGAAATGAACTAGTTTTGAACTAGAATTAAAATCAATTTATTTTTGAAATAAATAAATTGAATTTGAATGTGATTTTAAAAATAATCAATATTCCCAATACGTTAATTGGACTGGAGTTGAATCGAAATTATCTTCGGAATATTTCGACGTTGGATTTCGTGACTATACAGATATTGTTATGGGAATTTGAAAGATATATTTTATATCGTTATTTCCAATGCGATATTTGTTGGTTTCAGAATTTGATATTGAATATAAGCCGGAATATTTTCTATTCAGAGCCTTGTAATTAATATCAAATGTGATTTGGGTTTATCGTGAATCGTGTTTTAGATGACATTGGTTCTTTAACCCAGTTAAAGGCAAGATGTTGATTTTTGAAAGGATTAAAACTAAGTGGAGTTTTAATGAATCTTTAATTAGATTGAAATGTGAATTGATAATTTAAATTATCAAATTTGAAAGGTGGTCGAGAATGGAGTACCACCAGTTTTGCTCCAAAGCGATAGTTAAATCTTTAATTAGATTTGAACGTGAAAAGGTAATTAATTTTACCGATAACACCGTGGTGTTAGATGTGGAGTATTACCAGTTTTCTCCATGGGATGAATAGGTTGGGATTGGGAAATATAATAAATAATTACTTCAGTGTGGTTCTCTAATCCCGACTAGTTTGAAATGATATCCAAAGGAAGATCAAAGAATAAATTTAGAAGAATTTATCTTGGATAAAATTAATGGGAACCTTTCCCTAAGAATGTGATTTCGTGAATAAAAGGATATTCTGAATTGGAATGAGGCGTTTGTTGTGTTTGTGTAACCTTTGTTTATCATATACATGGGTCATTCAGAAAGGCCGGGTTTATACCCATTATGAATAACCGATTCGACGAGATGTCGAAGATGAAGACGGTGGTCGAAGACCGGAAGTCTTCACATCGTTTGGGTGATTACTGATGATCTTGATTGGGCTGTACACCCAAGATGAGGGAAACAGTTGGTGATCGTCCAGACGTACTTGGAGATGGATGGATATGCGAGGAAAGTGCCTCCGGTTTCATTCAAACCCAGAACGAACTTGTAAATGGATTGTGTGTCTGACATTGGATTTTATTCTGTGTTGATTGATCTCTATTAAATATACATCTGTTTGGCGGGGGAGAATTTATTCTCTTGCTTAACGCCCTTCTCTGAGACGTATGAGATCAGAGGTGGTATATCGATGGACATCAGTCGCATGGAGTGAATTGCCAATGTGGCACACATAAGTGGCAAATGATCAAAGCTTCTGTTGAAAAGCAAAGTATTGTGGTTGATGATCAAAGCACGACCTGTGTGGCGTAGCTTTGTGTATAACGTGAATTTGCGAGCCTCACACCTCGGTATGAGTCAAAAACGGGATACAGACGCAAGGAGTGCACAACGTTTCTTTCTAGCTAGGGTGGTGTCAGTGACCTACCAGCCCTAACATTTAAATACTTTTCACCTGTGTGGTTGTTGGATACGAGGCACCTCGGATATAGGTCTGTAAGGACCGGGAAACGTGTGTTCAGGAATAACTAATCCTCGAAAGTAAGAGAGGACCGGCCTTGGAGGTTCCAAAGGATCATAGTGGGGTCCTGAGGCATTTGCTAGAGTGTCTCGAATGCGGAGAGGAGCTTGCCCCTTGCCTCAACTCATGACGGAAATCCAATTTCCAATACGTGATAGTGCGGTTTTATTCGTAGAACCTAGTATGACGACATAGTGGTATGGGTCATTCATGCCGCCTATGATTGATATTTATGATTGAAATTGTTTTGACACTATACACCTATAATAGTATCAGATAATGTGTTTTAAACGTATCAAGCATGCTTTGGCTGTTATAAGGTAAAAACCCTATCCTCCGGCTTGCGTTGCATTGTGTGATGGGACCTGGGTCTTATAACAGCTTCATTTTTCTTTATTTAGCATTGCGCTGTTTGTTTTATGCACTGGTATTCTTGGGAGGAAACCCGTTCCGTGTCATGCGGCGTGGTCCCTTGATTTACCGAACTATAAAATAAAGATTAATAATTGTTTTAGTTCTCACACCAGTCACATGACTGACCTGGAGTTTATTGTTTTAACCTAAACTCTGGGTGCCCCTATTTTCCACACGGGCAGCTAGTAGTTGGTTTTGCAGATTTATATCCACAGGGTCCTGATTTACAGCTGGAACGATGCTCGGAAAGCTCTGTATCCCTGTATCACTTTCAGTTGTGTTTTGTATATTTTTCCGCTGCTATGTAATTTATTGTAATCTCTGATATTTATTGAATGTAATTTATTCATTTATACTCTGTATATTCTTGTATCTGATGGAATTGTTGTAATAACAATGAAATGTTCTTCTGTATGCGTTCTATTTTGTCCTGTCCTCAATTCTATCCGTGCTTTCCTTCACGGGGAAGTTCGGGTTGTCTCAATTTGGTATCAGAGCTTTGGTTTACAGAGCTCGAGAACAAGACACATTAGAACCATACGAAAGAATTCATCAGATATTGGATTAGTAATATCCAATTAGAATGACTCGTTAGAGATAGGATCAATAGTATCCTAGAACGAGTATGAAGATTATATTTTTCAAATGAAAACAATTTTGTTTTAAAAATTTAAATCGCTATCTACGTATTTGATTATTTATTTATTTTGAATTTGGACAATCGAGTATATAAAGATTTCGCGTATACGCGTCATGAACGTATATTCGAAGTTTTAATATACTGGATAGATATAGAATCACACTCTAGTTGCCCGGGGATGATTCTGATGATGGCGCGCCATCACCAGTATTTTTTTTCGTGTTTCGAAGGTGTGATTTCTATATATTTCCATTAGACTGGTGTGAGAACCAAAACTAATATAGTTAGAATTCATTGTTGTAAATTGGCATCAAAAACATGATTTTTGCATATATATCAAAATTATGAATTTGAAACTCTAATCCACTAATTGATTGATGTTTGTCTTGTTTGATAATTTTGAACCATTTAGCCTAATTGTATCAAATATTGAATTGTATTGAAGATTTGTCGCATTTGCTTGCATATACATATACTTACATTGAACAAGTCATAGCAAGGAGGCTAGAGCCGAAGAATAAAATTTGTTTGCCCGACAAATAGGTACATGTTTACTATATAATTTACTGTTTTGTTCGGGTGATGATGATTTTATGAGCCTATTGGCTAGCCGCTTGGCTTTTTCTTTTTCTTTTTGAGATCAGAAGGCCTATATGGCATTTTCGGGATTTTCCCGTGGCTCCCGGTGCTGGGGAGGTTATGGCGAAATTTTTCAAAAATTTAGGGTGTTAGCCAAATTTTCGAAGAATTTGAAAATTCTCAGAAACTGAAAAGTTGGAGAATGGAAGCCAGATCGAACGTAGAGTTGATTAATCAAACCACTTTCGACTTTGTTCCTTTTCGGGGACGAAAAGTTTTAAGTGGGGGAGATTGTAACAACCAGAAAATCTGGGCCAGTTTATTTTTTTTTTTTTTGGCAATTTTAGCGAATTTTGCATATTTAAAATAGGATATTTTAAATAATATCGACGAGAAATTTATTTTGAATAGAATTCGAACGTATATATTAAATACGTCGCCGTTAGAATATAAATAATTATTTATAATTATAAATAGAATTGAAAATGGCGCGGTAGTTCGATAATTCGATTTCAAACTTCAATTGAATGTACCGGGTGCAAAACAATCCGGATTTTAGTGAAACCAAAAATAATAGGATCTATTTGGGAATATCTTTCCAACGAATCTGAAAAATCAAAATTTCATAGTGGCGATCAAAAGATATGTCCAGTTGAAAATTCTTAATAGTCGCTATGGAATTCAGGCCATTAAAAATAGCCATTTTGCAAACGACCTCGGATTTCGATGAAACCACTTTTGTTGAGTCCGTGATGTCAAGTTATTGTTAGATTCCAAATTTCATAATTTTTTGAATCAATATGTGAGCGTGGCAAGGGAAACGCGTTTGACTAGTTTCAGTTGATTTTAATCGACTGGAAAATGGCCATTTTTCCAACGTTCTCAGAATTTGACGAAACTAGTTTTGTTAGGATCGTATCATTAATACGAAGCTAGAAAATATTTTTAGGGAATTTATAGAGTTAGTATGTGACCCCAGTGAATTGAAATGCATGTTCAAAATTCAATATATAGAGTTATATGTTAGTTTTGATGAAAACTGATCGAAACGATCGAATCAGCTTACGACACATGTCCCATTGAGTTCGGAATGGTGGTAAATAGCTATGGACGACAGGCGGTGGGCCTCGTTTAGAGGTCGTATGTAAAAGTCAAATTTTTTTTTGAAATTAAAATAATAAATATAATAAAATAAAATATAAAACCCTTCTCTCTCCTTTCCTTTATCTCAGCCCTTTATCTCAGCCCCCCTCTTTCAGTTCGATTCAGAAAAAAAGAAAAAAACAGTCGCTCCTCAAATCGACCGCCGCCCTACCTCGCGGAGCGCCACCCGCCGCCACCCACGTCGCCAGGGTCGCTGCCTGACCCTGCCCCTCCGTTCTTCCTCCTTCTCCTCCCTCCAGTGCTAGGTCGCGAGCCCCAGCCTCAATTTCCACACCCCTCTACTGCCTGAAGCAATCACCTCCGCCACTCCTCTTCCTGTGACCCGCCGCCACCTTCTCCGCCTTCTCCACCACCTGGAGCGACGCCCCTGACCCCCCCTTCTTCGTTGTAAAAAAAGAAAATTGTGAGCTCTTTCTTTCTTTTCTATTTTAAATAATGTTGTATTTCTTTTGTAATTCAGTTTTATTTGTATAAGTTAAAAGCATTCATGAAAGATTGAATTTTTATTGTCATGAAGTGATAAAAATACGATTTTTACTATGAAGATGAAGTGATAAAAATACGATTTTTACTATGAAGATGATGTGATAAAAATACGATTTTTACTATGAAGATGAAGTGATAAAAATACGATTTTTACTATGAAGTTGAAGTTCTAAAAATATGATTTTTATAGGGAAAAGGCGAAATCTTTATAATTGAAAAGGCGAAATCTATATAGTAGCGATGTAAAAATAGAATTTTTATCTATATAGTAGCGATGTAAAAATAGAATTTTTATCTATATAGTAGCGATGTAAAAATAGAATTTTTATCTATATAGTAGCGATGTAAAAATAGAATTTTTATCTATATAGTAGCGATGTAAAAATAGAATTTTTATCTATATAGTAGCGACGTAAAAATAGAATTTTTATCTATATAGTAGCGATGTAAAAAAAAGAATTTTTATCTATATAGTAGCGAAGTAAAAATAGAATTTTTATATATTGAATAGCGAAGTAAAAATTCGATTTTTATATATTGAATAGCGAAGTAAAAATTCGATTTTTATATATACAGACGGTGCTTAGCAGCACCCGACACCCGTCTTCCACAGACCATGGATTACTTGTTTGTTTAATGTGTTGTGAAATTTGTTTGTGAAGTTGATGTGAAATAGATAATGAAATATAAATTAATGTGTTGAAATAAATTAATTATCGTTAAAAATAGAAATTTTAATGTGAATGTGAGTAAATAAATATTTATAAACAAATCGGCCGATTTGTTTATATACACTGATTTGACGGATATTGATTGGGATGATAAATTTTACACATTGTCTAACTGCACAAATAAAAATCCGTGTTTGTTGATTTGAAACCCCACACGGGTGTTGGGATGATATTCGGGTACACTAATCCCAATTATTTAATTGTATGTCGATCGATTGGTCGACAGACTGTGTAAGTGTCGATTATTTATATTTGATGCTTATGCAGTTGTGTGGTGCACCTTGGATGATGGTTGATTGTTTATCGTTGCTATTATATACATGTGTTGTAGGGAATCCATATAATTAACACTATATGGTGATTGATTGGGCCTCATTCCAATCGGCAAATTAAGGAATAGTATAAAAGAAAATTCATGTGTTGAATATAAAAATAGTCATGTGTTGAGTAAAATATTTTAATAATAAAATATACATCTTTACCATATTTACAGTTAGAATCTACTTCACGGTGGAGTCTAATTAAAATCAAACGATAGATACCATAGTTTTATAAAATATTTTACATAACAAAAATAGTGATGTGTTGACAGTACTCATGTGTTGAGATTAGTCGTGTGTGGAAAGAAATATAGATTCATGTGTTGAATAGAATAAATATTCATTTGTTGAATAGAATAAATAAGTTTTTTGAAAAATATAAATCCGGGTTGATTAGATTTGCGCTATTTTGACGTGAACGATATTTATATTGATTATATTCGTTTTATAATGAATATAGGAAAGAAGTGATTTCAAAATATAACATTTTGAAAATATTATCATTTATATAGTAATGATATGAAATATTCAATTTTGATTTGAAATCGAATATAGAGTTGTAATGGTTTTGAAAACGAATTTAAAACGATTTATAAAATACGTTTTAAAGGGAAATTGACGAAATATATATATATATATATAATATATATATATATTATATATATAATGGCCTGAATAGAACGCGCCGCGCCGCGGTAGTTCGCGAATTTCGACCATTGACTTTGAATTGATGTTGCGGGAGATCCGACCGTCGGATTCTCCTAAAACCGGAATCGTTGGGTTCGTATCGAAAAGAGCTTTCCAATGAATATTAGAAATTTGAAATCCACCGGTTGGATTTGGAATTATGTCCAAATCAAATTTGAAAAAGGTCGTTGTAAGTGCAGTTCGATGGCCGTTGATGGAAATCGACTGTACGGGCCTTGATAAAATTATTAAAAATATCTATAGTTTGTGTAAAATCATAAGAAGTGATTTGGGAAAATTTAGGCTGAAAAATTCCATATTTGAAAAAATAAAAATAAATTTTTATCGAAATGAACTAGTTTTGAACTAGAATTAAAATCAATTTATTTTTGAAATAAATAAATTAAATTTGAATGTGATTTTAAAAATAATCAATATTCCCAATACGTGAATTGGACTGGAGTTGAATCGAAATTATCTTCGGAATATTTCGATGTTGGATTTCGTGACTATACAGATATTGTTATGGGAATTTGAAAGACATATTTTATATCGTTATTTCCAATACGATATTTGTTGGTTTCAGAATTTGATATTAAATATAAGCCGGAATATTTTCTATTCATAGCCTTGTAATTAATATCAAATGTGATTTGGGTTTATCGTGAATCGTGTTTTAGATGACATTGGTTCTTTAACCCAGTTAAAGGCAAGATGTTGATTTTTGACAGGATTAAAACTAAGTGGAGTTTTAATGAATCTTTAATTAGATTGAAATGTGAATTGATAATTTAAATTATCAAATCTGAAAGGTGATCGAGAATGGAGTACCACCAGTTTTGCTCCAAAGCGATAGTTAAATCTTTAATTAGATTTGAACGTGAAAAGGTAATTAATTTTACCGATAACACCGTGGTGTTAGATGTGGAGTATTACCAGTTTTCTCCATGGGATGAATAGGTTGGGATTGGGAAATAAAATAAATAATTACTTCGGTGTGGTTCACTAATCCCGATTAGTTTGAAATGATATCCAAAGGAAGATTAAAGAATAAATTTAGAAGAATTTATCTTGGATAAAATTAATGGGAACCTTTCCCTAAGAATGTGATTTCGTTAATAAAAGGATATTCTGAATTGGAATGAGGGGTTTGTTGTGTTTGTGTAACCTTTGTTTATCATACACGTGGGTCATTCAGAAAGGCCGGGTTTATACCCATTCTGAATAACCGATTCGATGAGATGTCGAAGATGAAGACGGTGGTCGAAGACCGGAAGTCTTCACATCATTTGGGTGATTACTGATGATCTTTATTGGGCTGTACACCCAAGATGAGGGAAACAGTTGGTGATCGTCCAGACGTACTTGGAGATGGATGGATATGCGAGGAAAGTGCCTCCGGTTTCGTTCAGACCCAGAACGAACTTGTAAATGGATTGTGTGTCTGACATTGGATTTTATTCTGTGTTGATTGATCTCTATTAAATATACATCTGTTTGGCGGCGGAGAATTTATTCTCTTGCTTAACGCCCTTCTCTGAGACGTATGAGATCAGAGGTTGTATATCGATGGACATAAGTCGCATGGAGTGAATTGCCAATGTGGCACGCGTAAGTGGCAATTGATCAAGGTTTCTGTTGAAAAGAAAAGTCTTGTGGTTGATGATCAAGGCACGGCCTGTGTGGCGTAGCTTTGTGTATAACGTGAATTCGCGAGCCTCACACCTCGGTATGAGTCAAAAACAGGATACGGACCAAAGGAGTGCACGACGTTTTCTTTCTAGCTAGGGTGGTGTCAGTGACCTACCAGCCCTGACATTTATATACTTTTCACCTGTGTGGTTGTTGGATACGAGGCGCCTCGGATATAGGTCTGTAAGGACCGGGAAACGTGTGTTCAGGAATAACTAATCCTCAAAAGTAAGAGAGGACCGGCCTTGGAGGTTCCAAAGGATCATAGTGGGGTTCTGAGGCATTCGCTAGAGTGTCTCGAACGCGGAGAGGAGCTTGCCCCTTGCCTCGACTCATGACGGAAATCCAATTTCCAATACGTGATAGTGCGGTTTTATTTGTAGAACCTAGTATGGCGACATAGTGGTATGGGTCATTCATGCCGCCTATGATTGATATTTATGATTGAAATTGTTTTGACATTATACACCTATAATAGTATCAAATAATGTGCTTTAAAGGTATCAAGCATGCTTTGGCTATTATAAGGTAAAAACCCTATCCTCCGGCTTGCGTTGCATTGTGTGATGGGACCTGGGTCTTATAACAGCTTCATTTTTCTTTATTTAGCATTGCGCTGTTTGTTTTATGCACTGGTATTCTTGGGAGGAAACCCGTTCCGTGTCATACGGCGTGGTCTCTTGATTTACCGAACTATAAAATAAAGATTAATAACTGTTTTAGTTCTCACACCAGTCACATGACTGACCTGGAGTTTATTGTTTTAACCTAAACTCTGGGTGCCCCTATTTTCCACACGGGCAGCTAGTAGTTGGTTTTGCAGATTTATATCCACAGGGTCCTAATTTACAGTTGGAACGATGCTCGGAAAGCTCTGTATCCGTTTATCACTTTCAGTTGTGTTTTGTATATTTTTTCGCTGCTATGTAATTTATTGTAATCTCTGATATTTATTGAATGTAATTTATTCATTTATACTCTGTATATTCTTGTATCTGATGGAATTGTTGTAATAACAATGAAATGTTCTTCTGTAGGCGTTCTATTTTGTCCTGTCCTCAATTCTATTCGTGCTTTCCTTCACGGGGAAGTTCAGGTCGTCTCAGTTTGGTATCAGAGCTTTGGTTTACAGAGCTCGAGAACAAGATACATTAGAACCATACGAAAGAATTCATCAGATATTGGATTAGTAATATCCAATTAGAATGACTCGTTAGAGATAGGATCAGTAGTATCCTAGAACGAGTATAAAGAGTATATTTTTCAAATGAAAACAATTTTGTTTTAAAAATTTAAATCGCTTTCTACGTATTTGATTATTTATTTATTTTGAATTTGGACAATCGAGTATATAAAGATTTCGCATATACGCGTCATGAACGTATATTCGAAGTTTTAATATACTGGATAGATATAGAATCACACTCTAGTTGCCCGGGGATGATTCTGATGATGGCGCGCCATCACCAGTATTTATTTTCGTGTTTCGATGGTGTGATTTCTATATATTTCCATTAGACTGGTGTGAGAACCAAAACTAATATAGCTAGAATTCATTGTTGTAAATTGGCATCAAAAACATGATTTTTGCATATATATCAAAATTATGAATTTGAAACTCTAATCCACTAATTGATTGATGTTTGTCTTGTTTGTTTATTTGTTTGATAATTTTGAACCATTTAGCCTAGTTGTATCAAATATTGAATTGTATTGAAAATTTGTCGCATTTGCTTGCATATACATATACTTACATTTAACAGGTCATAGAAAGGAGGCTAGAGCCGAACAATAAAATTTGTTTGCCCGACAAATAGGTACATGTTTACTATATAATTTACTGTTTTGTTTGGGTGATGATGATTTTATGAGCCTATTGGCTAGCCGCTTGGCTTTTTCTTTTTCTTTTTGAGATCAGAAGGCCTATATGGCAATTTCGGGATTTTCCCGTGGCTCCCGGTGCTGGGGAGGTAATGGCGAAATTTATCGAAAATTTAGGGTGTTAGCCAAATTTTTGAAGAATTTAAAAATTCTCAGAAACTGAAAAGTTGGAGAATTGAAGCCAGATCGAACGTAGGGTTGATTAATCAAACCACTTTCGACTTTGTTCCTTTTCGGGGAAGAAAAGTTTTAAGTGGGGGAGATTGTAACAACCCGAAAATCTGGGCCTGTTTAATTTTTTTTTTTGGCAATTTTAGCGAATTTTGCATATTTAAAATAGCATATTTTAAATAATATCGACGAGAAATTTATTTTGAATAGAATTCGAACGTATACATTATATATGTCATCGTTAGAATATAAATAATTATTTATAATTATAAATAGAATTGAAAATGGCGCGGTAGTTCGATAATTCGATTTCAAACTTCAATTGAATGTACCGGGTGCAAAACAATCCGGATTTTAGTGAAACCAAAAATAATAGGATCTATTTGGGAATATCTTTCCAACGAATCCGAAAAATCGAAATTTCATAGTGCGGATCAAAAGATATGTCCAGTTGAAAATTCTGAATAGTCGCTATGGAATTCAGGATATTAAAAATAGCCATTTTGCAAACGACCTCGGATTTCGACAAAACCACTTTTATTGGGTCCGTGATGTCAAGTTATTGTTAGATTCCAAATTTCATAATTTTTCGAATCAATGTGTGAGCGTGGCAAAGGGAAACGCGTTTGACCAGTTTCAGTTGATTTTAATCGACTGGAAAATGGCCAATTTTCCAACGGTCTCAGAATTCGACGAAACTAGTTTTGTTAGGACCGTATCGTCAATACGAAGCTAGAAAATATTTTTAGGGAATTTATAGAGTTAGTATGTGACCCCAGTGAATTGAAATGCACGTTCAAAATTCAATATATAGAGTTATATGTTGGTTTTGATGAAAACTGATCGAAACGATCGAATCAGCTTACGACACATATCCCATTGAGTTCGGAATGGGGGTAATTAGCTATGGACGACAGGCGGTGGGCCTCGTTTAGAGGTCGTATGTAAAGGTCAACTTTTTTTTTGAAACTGAAATAATAAATATAACAAAATAAAATATAAAACCCTTCTCTCCTTTCCTTTATCTCAGGCCCCCCTTTCAGTTCGAATAAAAAAAAACAGTCGCTCCTCAAAACGACTGCCGCCCTACCTCTCGGAGCACCACCCGCCGCTGCCCACGTCGCCAGGGTCGCCGCCTGACCCTTCCCCTCCGTTCTTCCTCCTTCTCCTCCCTCCAGTGCTAGGTCGCGAGCCCCAGCATCAATTTCCACACCCCTCCACCGCCTGAAGCAATCACCGTCGCCACTCCCCTTCCTGTGACCCGCCGCCACCTTCTCCGCCTTCTCCACCACCTGGAGCGACGCCCTGACCCCCCCTTCTCCGTTGTAAAAACAGAAAACTGTGAGCTCTTTCTTTCTTTTCTATTTTAAATAATGTTGTATTTCTTTTGTAATTCAGTTTTATTTGTATAAGTTAAAAGCATTCATGAAAGATTGAATTTTTATTATCATGAAGTGATAAAATACGATTTTTACTATGAAGATGAAGTGATAAAAATACGATTTTTACTATGAAGATGATGTGATAAAAATACGATTTTTACTATGAAGATGAAGTGATAAAAATACGATTTTTACTATGAAGATGAAGTGATAAAAAAAAACGATTTTTACTATGAAGTTGAAGTTATAAAAATATGATTTTTATAGGGAAAAGGCGAAATCTTTATAACTGAAAAGGCGAAATCTATATAGTAGCGATGTAAAAATAGAATTTTTATCTATATAGTAGCGATGTAAAAATAGAATTTTTATCTATATAGTAGCGATGTAAAAATAGAATTTCTATCTATATAGTAGCGATGTAAAAATAGAATTTTGATATATATAGTAGCGATGTAAAAAAAGAATTTTTATCTATATAGTAGCGAAGTAAAAATAGAATTTTTATATATTGAATAGCGAAGTAAAAATTCGATTTTTATATATTGAATAGCGAAGTAAAAATTCGATTTTTATATATGTAGTGGCTACGGGCGACGAAAGTGACAAAAGGCGAGAATGGCAGTGATTCCTTACATCGGAAGAGTCGTGGAGTTAGGATAGCTATCGGTGAGAACTTCTCACTCAAATTTATTTTTCTAGTTATATATATACTAGGATGCAGACGGTGCTTAGCAGCACCCGATACTCGTCATCCGCAGACCATGGTTAACTTGTTTGTTTGATGTGTTGTGAAATTTGTTTGTGAAGTTGATGTGAAATAGATAATGAAATATAAATTAATGTGTTAAAATAAATTAATTATCGTTAAAAATAGAAATTTTAACGTGAATGTGAGTAAATAAATATTTATAAACAAATCGGCCGATTTGTTTATATACACTGATTTGACGGATATTGATTGGGATGATAAATTTTACACATTGTCCAACTGCACAAATAAAAATCTGTGTTTGTTGATTTGAAACCCCACACGGGTGTTGGGATGATATTCGGGTACACTAATCCCAATTATTTAATTGTATGTCGATCGATTGGTCGACAGACTGTGTAAGTGTCGATTATTTATATTTGATGCTTATGCGGTTGTGTGGTGCACCTTGGATGATGGTTGATTGTTTATCGTTGCTATTATATACATGTGTTGTAGGGAATCCATATAATTAACACTATATGGTGATTGATTGGGCCTCATTCCAATCGGGAAATTAAGGAATAGTATAAAAGAAAATTCATGTGTTGAATATAAAAATAGTCATGTGTTGAAACTATTCATGTGTTGAGTAAAATATTTTAATAATAAAATATACATCTTTATCATATTTACAGTTAGAATCTACTTCACGGTGGAGTCTAATTAAAATCAAACGATAGATACCATAGTTTTATAAAATATTTTACATAACAAAAATAGTGATGTGTTGACAGTACTCATGTGTTGAGATTAGTCGTGTGTGGAAAGAAATATAGATTCATGTGTTGAATAGAATAAATATTCATTTGTTGAATAAAATAAATAAGTTTTTTGAAAAATATAAATCCGGGTTGATTAGAGTTGCGCTATTTTGACGTGAACGATATTTATATTGATTATATTCGTTTTATAATGAATATAGGAAAGAAGTGATTTCAAAATATAACATTTTGAAAATATTATCATTTATATAGTAATGATATGAAATATTCAATTTTGATTTGAAATCGAATATAGAGTTGTAATGGTTTTGAAAACGAATTTAAAACGATTTATAAAATACGTTTTAAAGGGAAATTGACGAAATATATTATATATATATATATTATATATAATGGCCTGAATAGAACGCGCCGCGCCGCGGTAGTTCGCGAATTTCGACCATTGACTTTGAATTGATGTTGCGGGTGATCCGACCGTCGGATTCTCCTAAAACCGGAATCGTTGGGTTCGTATCGAAAAGAGATTTCCAATGAATATTAGAAATTTGAAATCTAGCGGTTGGATTTGGAATTATGTCCAAATCAAATTTGAAAAAGGTCGCTGTAAGTGCAGTTCGATGGCCGTTGATGGAAATCGACTGTACGGGCCTTGATAAAATTATTAAAAATATCTATAATTTGTGTAAAATCATAAGAAGTGATTTGGGAAAAATTAGGCTGAAAAATTCCATATTTGAAAAAATAAAAATAGTTTTTTATCGAAATGAACTAGTTTTGAACTAGAATTAAAATCAATTTATTTTTGAAATAAATAAATTAAATTTGAATGTGATTTTAAAAATAATCAATATTCCCAATACGTGAATTAGACTGGAGTTGAATCGAAATTATCTTCGGAATATTTCGATGTTGGATTTCGTGACTATACAGATATTGTTATGGGAATTTGAAAGACATATTTTATATCGTTATTTCCAGTACGATATTTGTTGGTTTCAGAATTTGATATTAAATATAAGCCGGAATATTTTCTATTCACAGCCTTGTAATTAATATCAAATGTGATTTGGGTTTATCGTGAATCGTGTGTTAGATGACATTGGTTCTTTAACCCAGTTAAAGGCAAGATGTTGATTTTTGAAAGGATTAAAACTAAGTGGAGTTTTAATGAATCTTTAATTAGATTGAAATGTGAATTGATAATTTAAATTATCAAATCTGAAAGGTGATCGAGAATGGAGTACCACCAGTTTTGCTCCAAAGCGATAGTTAAATCTTTAATTAGATTTGAACGTGAAAAGGTAATTAATTTTACCGATAATACCGTGGTGTTAGATGTGGAGTATTACCAGTTTTCTCCATGGGATGAATAGGTTGGGATTGGGAAATAAAATAAATAATTACTTCGGTGTGGTTCACTAATCCCGACTAGTTTGAAATGATATCCAAAGGAAGATTAAAGAATAAATTTAGAAGAATTTATCTTGGATAAAATTAATGGGAACCTTTCCCTAAGAATGTGATTTCGTGAATAAAAGGATATTCTGAATTGGAATGAGGGGTTTGTTGTGTTTGTGTAACCTTTGTTTATCATACACGTGGGTCATTCAGAAAGGCCGGGTTTATACCCATTCTGAATAACTGATTCGATGAGATGTCGAAGATGAAGACGGTGGTCGAAGACCGGAAGTCTTCACATCGTTTGGGTGATTACTGATGATCTTTATTGGGCTGTACACCCAAGATGAGGGAAACAGTTGGTGATTGTCCAGACGTACTTGGAGATGGATGGATATGCGAGGAAAGTGCCTCCGGTTTCGTTCAGACCCAGAACGAACTTGTAAATGGATTGTGTGTCTGACATTGGATTTTATTCTGTGTTGATTGATCTCTATTAAATATACATTTGTTTGGCGGCGGAGAATTTATTCTCTTGCTTAACGCCCTTCTCTGAGACGTACGAGATCAGAGGTTGTATATCGATGGACATCAGTCGCATGGAGTGAATTGCCAATGTGGCACGCGTAAGTGGAAATTGATCAAGGCTTCTGTTGAAAAGCAAAGTCTTGTGGTTGATGATCAAAGCACGGCCTGTGTGGCGTAGCTTTGTGTATAACGTGAATTCGCGAGCCTCACACCTCGGTATGAGTCAAAAACAGGATACGGACCCAAGGAGTGCACGACGTTTTCTTTCTAGCTAGGGTGGTGTCAGTGACCTACCAGCCCTGACATTTATATACTTTTCACCTGTGTGGTTGTTGGATACGAGGCGCCTCGGATATAGGTCTGTAAGGACCGGGAAACGTGTGTTCAGGAATAACTAATCCTCAAAAGTAAGAGAGGACCGGCCTTGGAGGTTCCAAAGGATCATAGTGGGGTCCTGAGGCATTTGCTAGAGTGTCTCGAACGCGGAGAGGAGCTTGCCCCTTGCCTCGACTCATGACGGAAATCCAATTTCCAATACGTGATAGTGCGGTTTTATTTGTAGAACCTAGTATGGCGACATAGTGGTATGGGTCATTCATGCCGCCTATGATTGATATTTATGATTGAAATTGTTTTGACATTATACACCTATAATAGTATCAAATAATGCGTTTTAAACGTATCAAGCATGCTTTGGCTATTATAAGGTAAAAACCTTATCCTCCGGCTTGCGTTGCATTGTGTGATGGGACCTGGGTCTTATAACAGCTTCATTTTTCTTTATTTAGCATTGCGCTATTTGTTTTATGCACTGGTATTCTTGGGAGGAAACCCGTTCCGTGTCATACGGCGTGCTCCCTTGATTTACCGAACTATAAAATAAAGATTAATAACTGTTTTAGTTCTCACGCCAGTCACATGACTGACCTGGAGTTTATTGTTTTAACCTAAACTCTGGGTGCCCCTATTTTCCACACGGGCAGCTAGTAGTTGGTTTTGCCGATTTATATCCACAGGGTCCTGATTTACAGCTGGAACGATGCACAGAAAGCTATGTATCCGTGTATCACTTTCAGTTGTGTTTTGTATATTTTTCCGCTGCTATGTAATTTATTGTAATCTCTGATATTTATTGAATGTAATTTATTCATTTATACTTTGTATATTCTTGTATCTGATGGAATTGTTGTAATAACAATGAAATGTTCTTCTGTATGCGTTCTATTTTGTCTTGTCCTCAATTCTATCCGTGCTTTCCTTCACGGGGAAGTTCGGGTCGTCTCAGTATCCCATGGAGTCGAACTATCTCTTTAAGATAAATGGATGCTAGGGACGTGGCGGTCCTTCTACTTTTAACAGGTATAAAGTGAGCGCTTTTAGTGAGCCTGTCCACCATTACCCCAAATACTGGTATTGCCCCATCTTGACCTAGGCAACTCATCAACAAATTCCATCGAAATGCTACCCCACTTCCACTATGGGACCTCTAGAGGTTGAAGCAGACCAAAAGGCTTCTTCTGCTCCGCTTTGACTTGCTGGCATATCAAACACTTAGCGACAAACTCAGCTACATCACTCTTCATGCCATTCCAAAAGAAAACCCTTTTTATATCCTTATACATCTTGTCTCCACCTGGGTGTATGGTCAGCTTAGAATGATGTGCTTCTTCGAGAACTGTCTTCACTAAAACCCTTACTTGTGGGACACATAGCCTTCAACCCCGTCTCAACCGACCCTTATCATCGATGGAGTATCTACTGAGGTGACTAGAAGTCTCACCCCTAACTAGCTTATCCATTATGTCAACTAGCTGAGGGTCTTCTCGTTGCGCGGTTCCAATTAAGTCCAAAAGTGTAGGTCGCACCTCTAGCGATGCTAACAGACCAGGCACAATTTCAGAGGAGGGTCTAAAATTAAAGTTTGCTATATACTCCAAACTTTGCCTTTCTATAAAGAGAGGACTCAAGGTTAGCTTCTTCCTACTTAAGACGTCTGCTACCACATTACCCTTGTCAGGGGTATAGGAAATCTCGAAATCGTAGGATGCCAAGAATTCCATCCATCTTTGTTGCCTCAAGTTAAGATCTTTCTATGAGAAAAGGTACTTCAATGATTTATGGTTAATATACAATTCAAACTTCTCACCTAGGAGATAATGGCGTCAAGACTTAAGCGCAAAGACAATGGTAGCCAACTCTAGATCGTGGGTTGGGTAGTTTTTCTCATGTACTTTCAACTATCTGCCTCCATAAGCAACTACCTTCCCTTCTTGCATCAAGACAGCACCTAGTGCCGTACCACATGCATCCGTGTATACGGTAAACATCTTGCTCCCATCCGGCAATGTCAGAACTGGGGTTGTTGTTAGAGCCCTTTTCAAACGTTGGAAAGCAATATCACAATCCAAATCCCAAGCGAAAGTTAGGTTCTTCTTCGTTAATCTTGTGAGTGGGGTGAGATTTTTGCAAAGTCTTTAATGAATTTTCAGTAAAAGCCCGCTAGCTTGAGAAATCTTCGGACTTCGGTTGCATTTCGTGGAACCATCCAATCTTGCACCGCAACTACTTTTGTGGGGTCCACAGCTAACCCTTCTTTGGACACCGCATGTCCACTTCTTCTCTCCAGAAATGGCATTTGGAGAATTTGGCTTTCATCTGATGTGCACGAAGAGTATCCATGACTTCCCTTAAATGCAAAGCATGCTCTTCTTCATTCTTCGAGAAAATCAAAATGTCGTCTACGAAGGCTACCATAAACTTATTAAGGAACTCCCTAAACACCCAACTCATCAAGTCAACGAAGTAAGCGGGTGCGTTTGCCAAGCCAAAAGGCATGACAAGCCATTCGAAGAAACCATCCGGGGTTCTGAACGCGGTCTTATCAATGCTGTCTTTACCACTCTTAGCTGATGGAACCTAGTAGCCAAATCTATTTAGCAGAAAACCGATGCACCTACAAGCTGATCAAACAGATCGTCTATTATTAGATGTGGGTGCCTATTTTTCTTGGTCAGCTTTTTTAGCTCCCTATAATCAACGCATAGGCGAAGTGAACCATCCGCTTTGGTTACGAATACTACTGGAGCACCCCATTCGAAAATACTCCACCTTATAAACCCCTTTTCGAGTAGCTCCTTGACTTGCTTACCGAGGTCTTTTCTCTCCCTCGGAGCCATGTGTCTAACGGGTAGAGCTACAGGTTCAAAAAGGTATATGCGGAAGTCTATCACCCACTTCGGAGGTAAGCCCTTCACCTTTTCAAATACATCTGAGTATTCACGGACTACTCTAACCGATTGCAAGTTTTCAACAGACGCATCAAGAGATTCTAGGTAGCTAAGCATAACAGAATGTATGGGATTACAAGAGATTTCGAGAGTGTTGCCAAGGCGAGTCATAAGTCAAACCACTCTCTTTTCACAATCGAGGATGACACCATTACTGGATAACCAATCCATGCCTAGAATCAATTCATAGCCCGTGAAGCCAAGAACGAAGGCGTTGCATTCGAACTCAACACTCAAGATAGACACTCTCAAATCCCGACAAATCATTGAAAGATGAGCATAACCACCAATAGGGTTTAAGACTACTATGGGATTCGTAACTAGACTAGTATTTAGGTGCAGTGTTTCAACTAACGAAGCAGACACAAACGAGTGTGAAGCGCCAGAATCAAACAAAGTAAGAGCAGGATGATCAAACAGAAAAACCAATTTTTCAACAGAAATGTTTCTACCTCTCTCATGTCCTGGTGCCATGAGAGCATGAACCTGCCCTCTTGCCAGCCCTGGTGCCATGAGAGTCTGAACCTGCCCTCCAGAAGTAGATCCTGCCCTTGCCCTGGTCTTCTCGGGCAGTCTTTGATCAGATGTCCTGCCTCACCACAGTTGAAGCAGCCGGTATTCTTCTTCTTTCTACAGTCCTGGCTCAGATGGCCTGGTGTTTCACAATTAAAGCATCTTCTCTTTCCTTTGCTATTGTTGTCCTTACCACCTTTTTTAGGTTGCTGCTGTGACTTCTTTTGATCCCCTTCCTTTTTTGGTGCCTTATTAGCATTAGCGCCTTTCTTCTCTTCATGCATAAGCGCCATGTCAACCAGTTTCTCAAAGGTAGCCCCCATAGGAATATGGGTCATAGCCAACCCATGTAGCGGCTCATTCAAACCTTTAACGAATCTCAGGGCCTTCTTTTCAGGTGTATTCACCAAGTCTAAGCCAAATCTCATCAAATGATTGAACTTGTTGACGTACTCCTTTACTGATAAATTCCCCTGCTTCAATGCTAAGAACCTTTCCACGTATAAATTCTCTTCTGCTCGTGAGAGAAATTTCATCTCGAACCTATATCTGAAATCCATCCACGTCTCTACTGGACGCTCTCCATTTGTGACCTCCCACCAAAATGAGGCTTCGTCCTTCATTAACCAAGCAGGCAATTGGACCTTCCTTCCATCTTCTATCTCGAAGATGCCAAACAAATCTTCTACCTCCTTAAGCCAATTTCGAGCTTCAACAAACGTCTCTGATCCGTGAAAAGTTTTTCCGCCCATTGCTTGAAAGTCTTTGCATATCTTCGAAAAAGTATCAACATGGGGAGGGAGAGGAGGAGGAGCGGCTGCAACTGGGGGAGGAGGGATGTCTGCTGGGCCTGTAGCGGTGGCCCTAGCCTCCAGATACCTTTTGAACCAGGTTGGTATCGGTATTCCCTCGGGTATCTCGGGTAACCCAGACATGCTCAAAAGAAAATGAAGAGATTCAAAACGGATAATTTGAAAGAAAGATTTATGGATCTTGGGGGTTATGTTTTTTAAAACAAACTTTTTACTTGAAAATACTCTCCTTAAAACATACTTTTGAAAGTATTTCTTTATAAAACTCTTTTGAAAAATAGTTTTTCAAAATCCATTATCTGTTCTGCTAACCTTCAGCTCTGTTACCACGTGTAACACCCCATGTCCATTAATGTCACTCTCAATGGGGATGCATTAACTTTCATGGAGTATTATTGGTGAATAGAACAGAATATAACAAGACAGATACATATATTGATACTTGAAAAAATTTAAAACAACTTTTATTGCAGCGGAGAAATAGTTTGATTACGACAACATCATAAACCAACAGTAAAACCAAGTACACTTAGTATCCATTTTGACAGATTGTTTTCTGAGTACATAAAGTGAAAAGCATAACCCCAACATAAGTAGCCAAAAAAGAGATGAGTTGAATTTTACTTTCAGCAATCCAAGCACTTCCAATAGGAGAGAAAGATCCAAATCAAGCTCCACTAGCACTAGTCCCACCCTGAGAACCTGGGGGGGGGGGGGAGGGGGGAAGAAAAGAGCCGAAAACAAAGGGGGTCAGACATAAAGTCTGGGGAGTACAATAACTTTAACAATATAATTATTAAAGTAATTAGGATAAGGCATAAACTGGTAAAACAAGGCATGACTATGAAACAAGTGGGCAAGACAAAACGAACTAGAAAATTCTGGCGTTAATCTCGCTCCTAATCACTATAGGATAATTATTATACTGCACCACTACTAGTCACCCTAAAAGTTGATCCCGCCTACTGAACATAATAATCATAATGGTAGTTTCATGTACCCCTAGCTGTCTCCATAGGTGCCGCCTGTCCCTATCTCCACTAGTTGTACCCACTACTCCCATGCGATCGGCTCCCTAACTCGTAGATACCCGTGCTGGTCGAACAGTGGGGTGTATCACTCCCCAAAGTGGCAACCCAACACCACTAAAGATGCACGGCTTATATCTACACGATGCGATAATGTCTTACCTACCAGCCCGGGCCTACGCATGCACATGACCCCGTTGGATTTGCGTTGCCACCGTTAACCCGTTTTGACCTCTTACAATCAAACCCAGTAAGCGTGTCCCGTCCTCGATCTAACTCGAGCTCACAAAAATACTTAATGGGTTACTGGTTTGAAAATGTTCCCCCATGCTTGACTCAAGCTTTCCACCTATGCTTGGTCCCCACTAGAACTTTCTACTTAACCCCTTCTTGTTCATGTCATCTTACATGTTTCAATTTGGTTAAGTGTTTCTAATCGTATTTCACATGTCACCCATGTCACCCACTTAACCCCCATGTCCCACTACATGTTTATCTTGGTTAAGTGTTACTTAATTCATTACAACCGTAACCTTGTAAGACCTCCCACATTAGACTCCCATTTGCGGTTGCTAGATTTGCCGGGTGGGTCTGGGCAGTCTTATACCGCAAACGTGTCAAACCTCGTGCCTTTACAATTGTTACGCATTTAATTTATGCCTTCGTCCTCTCACATTAGACCGTTTGTGGTTGCTGGATTTGTCGGGTGGGTCCGAGTAGTCTTACACCACAAACGAGTCTAACCTCGTGTCTTAGGCGTTTATTATTACAAATTATTTCACCCAAACATGAATTAATTATCCCTATTCAAATTGTCAATAATTTCCAAATTAATTATGTCCATAATTGTCACCTAAATTATGTCCAGAACTTTTAGGTATAAAAATTATACCAATTAATGTCTCAGTTTAATTATAGGCTTTTAAAGCTATTTTTATGCCAATTCACAATTTACATAGTTAATATTTTCCCGTTGTCCCCACGCTATTCATACGTTCAAATATGAAATAGGTTAGACTCGCAAATAGTCTAACTTATAAAAAAGAAACATCACAACTTGCATAGCACATAAAAATAGATCTAACTTGCAAATATGAATTATAACATAAATTTGCATAACCAATAATTTGCATAGACAATGGGCATATAGAATCATATATTTGCATAAACTACCATGGATCTAAATATAGATCTGAACATGAAATTGTGAACTTGCATATATGGATTATGGGTCTCACCTAACTTGCATATGTTAATATAATTTTCACCCAAAAATGTGAATGTATTTTTCACCTAAACTTGCATATGGATTTCTACAACTTGCATATGAATTTATCACATGTTTTTGTATATAAACTAGCATATGTATATACTTGATTCACATATAAACTTGTGTATAATCCGCATATAGACTTGCATAAGATTCACATACAAACTAGCATATGATTTAACATCCCAAACTTGCATAAGATTTCAAATACGAACTAGCATATGTAAACGCAGACTTGCATAAGATTCACATACAAACTAGCAAAGGATTTAACATCCCAAACTTGCATAAGATTTCATATACGAACTAGCATAAAATGAATAAAGTTAAACACGTATAATTGGACATATGAAATAGATCTACCAACATAAGATAACAATGTTAAATAACATCACGTGATTCAACCGTCATGTCCTCATAATCCAAATTCTAACTCATCACAATTAATTTATTAATTATTTTGTGAAATAAATTGCACTCACAAAGATAGGTTAGAGAAGAGAATGATTTGATCGTATTTCGAATTAGAATTCTGACTTGTTAAACCCTAAGCTTTAGGAAGGAGAACTATCCTAGAAGCAGCATGGTGGCCAAGAGACAAATTTTGTTTACGTTTAGGGTTTGAGTCTAGGCACTCTTTTATAGAAGTTTAAATCAACCTAAGTCGTTAGATTATCATAGAAGCCATCCCAACCATCTAGACTAGATAGAGTTATCCAGAACAACCACATCAGCCCTAATGACTCAGCAAAGAGTCAGAAATCGTCACATTTCAGATCTGTCGGGGGGGGGGAGCGGTATGTCAGCCTGTATAGGGGAGGTCGACCCCCTGGTCGACCTGGCCCTTGGATGGGATAATTCCCGCCCAGCCTTTTCCCTGTTTGAATTTGAATTTCGATTTTATTATTCTAAACTGTTTTAATTTATATAAAATTGCTGAAACTTCCGAGGGCCATAACTTCCTCATACGATGTCCAATTTATGAAAACTTGGACTCTATTCAACGCAGAATTTAGAGACGAACGCAATGTCATAACCCATTTCCCTCAATTCTCACTTTAATAATTAAGTATTTGTATGATTTTTGATTTTAATATTGATAGAAAATTCAGGGTGTTACATTCTCCCCTCCTTAAAGGATTTTACCCCCGAAATCTCTAAGTTAAAGAGAATGTATATCCTAACATCCAACCATCCATCTACTCAACCATCGAACACAGGCATCCATTATCCTTACAATATTTATAATGTCGTATGAACATATGCAAAGAGTGTGTGTATATGTTCCTTATCTAATGCAAAATCAGGCGGTCCACTGATTCGGTTGACCTCCTTAATGAAAATCATGATAGTGCCATGTGTCCATTATGTATGCGAAAGAATCATAACGATACATATTATTTCTAAATGTGTGCGCAACCATTCATCAAAATGCAGCATCCATATGATAACACAACCATTATACATCCATTAATTTAAATATGCACATACATTTATATGCAATATGAAAGTGATTAAGCCGATCTAGTGCCTAATGTGTGTGTACATGCATCCACGAGCAACCACTAGCAAGCACTTGCAACCACTCGCAGCCATCAATCATAACATGCTTCAAATACATGTTTACATCCATTGGTATCTACCTAGGGATAAAGAGTAGGACTGAGGAGATATACTTAAAAGATAGATATAAGCATGAATAAACTTATGGAAAAAGAGATCAAGGAGGTACCTTCAAGAAGAAAAGGATAGGCTGCGCATATTTTCCTCTCAGTTTCCCAAGTCGCGTCTTCCTCAGCGTCACTCCATTGAACTTTAATAAGCTTGACTTCACGGTTGCGTAGCTTTTTGACTTCCATACCCAAGATACGGATTGGAACTCTTCTCACCGTCGCTTCTCGTTCCACTTCTACTTCCTCTAGTATACTTGGCTCCACCACTTCTGCAGATTCTTGTAAGCACTTTCGTTGTTGAGAAACATGAAAAACATAATGAACTCCAGCCAGTCTCTCGGGTAGCTCTACTCTGTAAGCCATCGTCCCAATCCTTTCAATGACAGGAAATGGTCCTACAAATCTTGGTGCTAGCTTTCCTATGGACCCAAAGCGAATGACATTCCTCAAAGGATATACTTTAAGGAACACCCTTTCTCCAACCTTGAACTCAAGGTCGGTCTTTCTTTTGTCTGCGTAGGACTTCTGTCTATCTTGTGTAGCCTTCATCCATCTTCTTATCAAGTCCACCTTTTCTGAGGTCTCTCTAATCATGTCTGGCCCAAGTACAAGCTTGTCTGTAGACTCCCACCAATAAGTTGGTCATTGGCATGGTCTTCCATATAAAGCTTCTTAGGGCGCCATGCCTATGGTGGCTTGGTAGCTATTATTGTAGCCGAATTCCACCAGAGGAAGATGATCCTCCCATGTCCCTCCAAAGTCAAGAATGAACAATCTCAAGAGGTCTTCTAATACTCTGTTCACCCTTTCTGTTTGACCATCGGTTTGGGGGTGATAGGCCATGCTTAAGCATAATTGTGTGCCTACTGCCTCTTGCAAACTCTTCCAAAACTCGCTCGTAAAGATAGGATCTCGATCACTCACTATACTGGAGGGTATCCCATGGAGTCGAACTATCTCTTTAAGATAAATGGATGCTAGTGACGAGGCAGTCCTTCTACTTTTAATAGGTATAAAGTGAGCGCTTTTAGTGAGCTTGTCCACTATTACCCCAAATACTAGTATTGCCCCTTCTTGTCCTAGGCAACCCATCAACAAAGTCCATCGAAATGCTATCCCACTTCCACTGTGGGACATCTAGAGGCTGAAGCAGACCACCAGACTTCTTCTGCTCCGCTTTGACTTGCTGGCATATCAAACACTTAGCGATGAACTCAGCTGCATCACTCTTCATGCCATTCCAAAAGAAAACCTTTTTATATCCTTATACATCTTATCTCCGCCTGGGTGTATGGTCAGCTTACAATGTTGTGCTTCTTCGAGAACCATCTTCACTAAATCCCTTACTTGTGGGACGAATAGCCTTCCATCCCGTCTCAACCAACCCTTATCATCGATGGAGTATCTAGTGAGGTGACTAGAAGTCTCACCCCGAACTAGCTTATCCATTATGTCAACTAGCTGAGGGTCTTCTCGTTGCGTGGTTCCTATTGAGTCTAAAAGAGTAGGACGCACCTCTAGCGATGCTAACAGACTAGGCACAATTTCAGAGGAGGGTCTAAAGTTAAAGTTTGCGATATACTCTAAATTTTGCCTTTCTATAAAGAGAGGACTCAATGTCATCTTCTTCCTACTTAAGGCATCTTCTACCACATTACCCTTACCAGGAGTATAGGAAATCTCGAAATCGTAGCATGCCAGGCGTCTGCTACCACATTATCCACATCAGCCCTAATGACTCAGCAAAAAGTCAGAAATCGTCACATTTCAGATCTTCCGGGGGAGGGGGGTAGGTCGACCCCCAGGTCGACCATCAGGTTGAACCCCTGGTCGACCTGTATAGGGAAGGTCGACCCCTTGGTCGATCCTCTGGTAGACCTGACCCTTGGGCGGGATAATTCCTGCTTAGCCTCTTCCCTGTTTGAATTTGAATTTCAAATTTATTATTCTGAATTGTTTTAATTTATATAAAATTGTTGAAACTTCTAAGGGCCATAACTTCCTCATATGAAGTCCGATTTACGAAAACTTGGACTCTATTCCAAGCAGAATTTCGACAAGAACGCAATGGCGTAACCCATTTCCCTCAATTCTCACTTTAATAATTAAGTATTCTTAGGATTGTTAATTTTAATATTCAAAGAAAATTTAGGGTGTTACATACTTGGTTATCTCTTCAATATAAAAGTTTTAACATATTTGGCCCTTGGTTGAAACTGCTTTTCGCGCTCTGGATTTCTATTCTAGGTTGAAAAGTGTTACAGATGTATGGGTTGAACATGCAGGTTGAACAAGTTTTAACATATGTGCTTCAATATAATAGTTTTAACATAATTCATTTAATATCTTCTTTCCTTTCAGTTTTCTTTCCATTTTATGCATGGGTTGAACATGCAGGTTGAATGTTGGAGACTTGGAGTTTTGCTTCTTTTCTCTATTCTTGCCATGTTGTAAAGCTATGATTTTGTTTTGATATGTACTTTGGGCATTTTGTTCCAAGTTTATATTTGCTTCCGAGTACCACTGATGTAAAATCTTAGTACAGTGTGTTTGTTAAATTGTAGGTCAACTACTTGCTATAATGCTGAAGCAAATGAATGCAAATAAAACAATTGAAATTGGGGTATTCACAGGTTATTCTCTTGTCACTACTTGTCTAGCTTCGCGTGAGGATGGAAAGGTATACATAATTGCATAACATTTCCTATAATTGATTTCAAATTTGAAAATTACTCGGATATCAGTGTTGATTTGGCATAAAATTTTCATTGATTTTTTTTGTTGATTCTCAAGTAGTTGTTTCCGGTCATGGAATGCAGAAGAGGGATTTGGCAAAGCTGTTGCTCTAAACCGCTGGATTGCTTTTGTAAGTATTATATTTTTTTACCCCGTGCAATCTATTATTCACGATGTTCAATCTATCCATTTTATGACTTCATTTGCTTCAAGTTTTTTATCATATTTTTCTTTTTCTTTTTTACTAATCATGATTTCTCTGTGTTTGTGTATTATTTCTTTAATATTTCTTCCTGTCACTCATTCGACCATCATTGTCTTTTTTCCCCTTCACTAACAATTCCATATTCTGATTCAATGCATTTTTTATGATAATGGTGGATGAAAAGACAGAGGTAGAGGGTCGACATATGGAAAATGAGAGGAATGAGGGAGAGGGGGCAACTTATGTTAGAAGAAAGGAAAGAGGGAGAGGTGAGACACTTTGTTTTCCCATCCAGCAAACATGAAAATTTACCGACAGAACCTGATGTAATAGAAATGCACAAAGAAATAGACACAAGTTACATGTTTGATGGCGAAAGAACTGAAGAAGTAGCTGAATTACTGGATGAAGTGGTGTATGAAGAGAAGGAAATGCATGGCTTCGATTTGGTTGATTATTCCAAAAGTATTGTTCTTGGTGATACTTTTGAGTACAAAAGTAAGGACGATGATTCTTCAAGAATACGAAGGCAAATGATAAAGATAACTGTGATGGAGTTGGACATCCTTATGCTGCCTGGTTGAAGAAGCATGCATCATCACTACAAGAAAAATACCCTATTGCAACTAGCTATTTGCAACAGGCCTCAAATGTCAGTTGCAGTAAATGATATTTAGTAACAGACCTTTCGTAGCTGTTGCAATAGATGAGATTTAACAACAGGCTTTTCCTTCCTGTTGCGAAAAGTATATTTTTCGCAACAGTGCTTTCATGCCTATTGCGAAAACATACTTTTAGCAACTACTCTTTCATTCCTGTTGCAATAGACATACTATTTGCAACTACACTTTCAAAACAGTTGCAAAAAATATATATTTAGCAACTGCTTTCACCAGTTGCGATAACTGTAATTTTTTTGCAAAAGGTAAAGCCACTTGCGAAAAACGCACTTTTGAAAATTATTTTTCCTTAAGTAATATTCGGTTATAATATAAGAAGTAGAAGCAAAATAGTTAATACACACACACACACACACACACACACACACACATATATATATATATACATATACAATTTTTTTTCAAAATGTCATATATATATATATATATATACATATGAATAACATTCGGCTAGAGCCATGAAATAACAAGCAATCAATAATAATTAGATAATGAGTTATATTTTACTAAGTAATGAGTACAATATAACAAATAATTATTATTTGATACATAACTATAATTATTACTGATTAATATAATTCAACAATGTATGATATTTGATTTTTTAACTATGTACTTATGCATTGCTCTAACAGACCAAGTTCTGGATTAGACCTTTTATCTACTTATAAAATTAAGATATATATATATATAATTTGATTTAGTTCCATACTTACTTCAAAAAGGGAATATAATATTTATTTTTCTGAAGTAATTCATACTTGTTAAATGTTTAGTCCAACTTCGAATTTGTGACTACTTTGTTGATATTTAACATTGGATATTTAACTAACATTTATTTTATTAATAATCAATAAATCAATATTATTATTCCTCCAAACGTCTAAAATATGTACTCTAGCTTGACACTATGCCCCGTTCAGAGAACGACACATACCGTTTGTGTTGGAAAAGGTGAAGTTTGAGATCAAATTAAGCATTATTTTAATAATTTATCATTATTTTTAGTAATTAATTAAGTAATATTTTAATAACTTATAAATATTTCTAATAATCAATTATATTGCATAAGTAATCATTAATAATTGGGTAATTAATTAATAATTTCAAATAATAATGTATAAATAATCATATTTACCTAATATTTAGTAATATACTATAATTGATAACTCATAAACAATAATTTATAAAATATAGGTTAACAATTTTAATTTAACGTTTTATCATATAATGACTTTTAATTAATAATTAAAAATACTAATAAACAATGATTTGTATTTAACCACAACGGCATGCATTATTGCGTTTGATTCACCAAGGCGAGAGATAATTTTCGTGTGGAGGAAATGAATTTAGCGGAGGGAAATTTTGCGGGCCGCTTTAAATTAATACGGAAACCAAATACTGAACGCCAAAGTCTTTTATCCTAAAATTGAAATCGAAAACCCTAAGCAGAATTGAACGTCGGCCATGGCATCTCTATCACCAAGCCAACAACGCTTAAACCAATCCGCCGCATCTGAGTACCCCTTTCCGCTCCGTGCCTGTACTCTCCCCTTTCTGTTTTGGTTTTTTCTCGCTTCAGCTAAGTAAATTAAGCCGCTCTTTTTTTTCTCCTGTATTCACAGCTTGCTTTTTTGAGTTTTAATTCTTGGTACGAGCTCTGCTCGGCGTTTGCTTTAGAATCAATTAGGGTCTTAGTTTAGCATACAACTATGATGCTTCTTCTGTTGAGGTATATGTAATCGTATCGTCTCATCAAGCTTGTTTTTTTGTTACCAATTTTAACGTTATTGAGGAAAATGTACTTTTCATTCTATAAATCTCAACTTAGGTATGTTTAACATCGATAATTTCAAAATCAAAGGTTCAACAAATTAACTGTGATGTATTTTGGTTGTGTAGAATCCATTAAAGAAGTGCAGAGGATGTTGTGTGTTGCTTTCTTGGAACGCATTGGCGATTTGGAAGAAGAGAGCGAACTTGAAACTCTGATTGATACCCAGTTGACAATGCTTCAAAAAACATTCAGGATACAACAAAAAGTATCAGGGTCCGATGAAGCTAACTTAATGGTGTCCAATATGTTGCTCACTTTGTTCAGATTAGGAAAATTAGGTATCTTAATACTTGATAATTTTCCTGATGGCTATAGAAAACAAAACTTATTGAACCACGCTCGGTTATCTTTGTCATTTTTATTGCATTTTTTGTTGTAGTCCTGATCCTATATGTAGATGTGGTCCATTTGATTTGGTCATATGTTCAAAATTGCCTATCCGGACTGTTTTATGTTCAAAATTGGTAGCCCTGATCCTTTTTTTTTGCTATTCGGACTGTTTTATATTATCTGCTCGTATGTTCAAAATTGGCTATAAATGCTTTTCCAGTCAATGACCTGAATTGAAATCGACCTCTACAATAGGCAATGGAACTGGTGTTGATAACACTGCTGCTAATGACTCTGCTTCAGTTGTTCTTCCCCTACTACTCAATGACCAACCTGAACGTTTATGTAAGTTTTTACATTGCTCACTTTGTGATTCTTTTGCTATATATTAACTCAAATATGATGATGTTTTGTAATGTGAAAACTGTGTTTATAACCTTATTTTTCCCCTTAAGAAATACTGAAACCTTATTTTTCCACTTAAGAAATACTGAAACCTTATTTTTTCCCTTAAGAAATACTAAAACCTTATTTTTTTCCCTACTGTTTTGTTTGCATTTCACTTCAGTGCAATTAACCTGGTACTGTTTTGTTCATTGTATCATTAAAAATTATAGCAAACGCTAAATAACATAAATAGACGATTAGATTTGCTCTGAGCATGAATAATGGATTTTTCTTGAGTTTTGGTGCTCGTTACTCCAACTTCCACATACTGCAAGTCAACACATTTTAAACATAACTGATCTACTAAGAAGTGACATTGTGGCATCCTCAAATAGTTCAATGTTTATGTAGTTGGAAACAGCGGGTAGCAGTTGCATTGCGATAGAGGATTTTGATTTGGTAGTTAGTGTCCTTTTAGCATTGCTATATAGTTTAATGTTTTTCATTAGTACCTTTACCCTTCACAGACCACATAGGGAGAGAGCTGAGCAGATTTTACTCATACCATACTGTAAATTGACCACTAAAAATTTCCAAGAATGACGCAGGCTATTTATGTAAGAGAACCAATAAAACAAAACATATGCATATAGTACACACCATCTTATTCTCCATTTACAACTTTCTGTGTATTTCTCTATATCATATCAGCTCTTATCGTTTCAGGTATTCACAAACTACCACCTACATGGTATTCAGGATGCAGTGCTAACATCCATTTCACACGGTCTTCTTTAGGTTAAGGTTTTGTTCTCGGATTCAACATATGGATCCATCCAACATGTATCATCCTCAGCTGCTTTTTGCCATCTTTTTGTGAATATTTCAGCTTCCACGAACGATCTCATTCTTATCTGTATCAATGTCACTGTAAGTAAATAAATATAGCCATTGTTCTAGAACCTTATAAAAAAAACACTTGTAGTACAGCTTTTTCAAGCTACAAAACAGATTATACTTTCTTGAATCTTTCGATGATCGGTTTACTTTAGTAAAATTTAATTTAATTTTCCATAAATGTTCATGTTTGCTTCATCTTTGTTTTCCTTAATATTTTAACTCTTGTTATTGTTTTCATAGATCGATATTGAGGACTTTTATCCATTTTTCTAAAATTTCTTATTATGTAGTTATTGATATTGTCTTTTTTTAGTTGTGCAGGCCGGTTCTTGGTTTTTATTTGATGTAGAGTTCGCTGGAATGACATACATATTCTTGGATAGGCATGTGCATGTTCATGATCGACAGCAAACTTGGAGCATAAACTGCAGATTTTTCTAGTGAATTGATGATATTTATTCTTTTGTTATTGTATATGTATGATAGAGTAGAAATATGAGTAGAAAATACTTTATTTGAAAAAATGTGTAGTGTGAGAAAAGAAATTGTTATACATGAATGGTGTATGAAAATTGTAGAAACTTTTATTGTAATTGTTTGTACTATTAAAATTTTGTTAAAATAAAATTTTTATTTGTTTAATTTATTTTGTGATATACACTATTATTAAAACAAATACGTTTAATATGTAATATCTATAAGCTGTAATTTTTGTTTTTTTTACAGATTTATGAATCTATTGCAACAGGCATATACTGTTGCAAAATGATCTGTTGCAACAGCAAAAGGCCGTTGCAAAAAAGTATACCGCAACGTTTTATTGCAACAGGCAGAAAACATTGTAGACTTTTTGCAACTTCGGCTATACCAACAGGCGTGAGCTTGTTGCAATTGGTCTACTGCAACAGATATTGCCTGTTGCGAAAAGTGCTTTTTGTTGTAGTGTCTTTATATTATCATGCAAAAGAAGCAAGTACATTTTGGTCTATTGTTGCTGCTACTGCATTAACTGGGCTTGTAATTTTGGGAAAGAGGTGGCACAAAGGCAAATGGCATGGGCATGAATTTCATGGACATCTTAATATGAGCGATGAGGTAAGAACAAAACTTATGTGACTTATTTAAAAACTGTTTGCTACTTCCATAATTTTCATGTTGTTTTCATAGTCTAACCATTTTAGCTCTGAGATAATACAATTGCCTATTCAAGATTATTTTTCCAATGGAGATAGTATTATCATGATGTTTATATGTTGTGGATTGTTGGACCGAATATTCAATCATTAAAGCAATGACTAGTGCTAGCCACTCAAATATCACTGTTCTTGCTTTAGAAAGAAGGAACTTTTTTCCATGCAAGTTTAATGACGCTAAAAAAGGCATTGGAAAGGCGTCGAAAACAGGTTTTTCGACGCCGTACCAACGCCATTTTGGTGTCGAAAAATCAGTTTTCTCGTGTAGTGTGTGGATCTTCGATATGCGAAGGCTAACACGAGATGGCCTCTTGTGTTGTAGATGGTCCATGATTCTTCTGCTCTAGAACGGAGATGTTGATTTTTGGTTTGGGTTTTATATTTCGTCTCACGTTTTGAGTTATTCTGTAGTTCACAATCACAAGTAATGTTTCATATAGTTTATGTTGACTTAGTCGATTTGATTGTCATTTGTTGAATGGAGCTAATAATGCAAAGGAAATGTTTTTACTTTGCGAAGCTAAAATTAGAATATAATAAATTTCATGTGTTTCTAAATTAGAATCAGAACACTAAAAAAATTATGAATTTACTGGAGGAAGAATGAGTTTATAGTGAAGCTCCAGTTACATGGCCGATTATTAACCGTAACTTTTCTACCCAGTTGTAAACATAAGCTTTAGCTGACTAACGCCCCCATACCTATCTCAAAAAATTTGTTTCCTACAAACTGCGTCATGCTTTGGATTAGGATTTTTGATATTGTATTTTCTGTTTGACTACTAATATGGCATGGTAGTTTGGTTACATTAAGCCTCAGAGAAACTAATTTTAGACTGAACTCATGTTTATATATCTTCATCCCTGAATTTGCTATTAGACTATGTTCTTTAAATTTTCATTACAAAGGGAGGAAAATGTGGAAATAACATCAAACTGGAAGTTGAGTTATTAGATTGGCTTTTTCAATGTATTTTTTGAAAATTTGATTAATTAAACCTTTAACAAGCTTATCTCTGTTTTTGGATATCTAATTTTATTGAATCACATACTTAAGGTTTCCTATTGTTTTCAAATGTCATTATGCTACCACAGTCTAGTCTTGTGTTTCATTTGGAGTGAGGCTTTTATTAATTTAACAATACATTAATGTTACAAAACTTAAAAAATTTGTCAGCTAGTAGTTATCTATTGTAAAATAATTTAATTTTACTAAATAAACAGTGTGAAGTTGTTTAGTTCCAGCCGGTTTTCCCTCTGCTAGCATGAATTATATATTGCTAATAGTTAAGACTGGTTCTGGGATTTGGAGATGTTTTGAGGATTGGAGTATTAAATCCATACATGATATTTCCGTAATGCACTCCTAAACGCTTCCCAAAAGAAAATAATTTGTGATTATACTTTGGTGACTCAAACCATTTGTATGCTATGAGAAAATTTCAAATTATAACAAAAATGTCTGATCTTATAGGCAAAGGATTCAGAGGAATATGGATGCCCAATGGTGTTGGCATCTGCAATAGCTGATACAATAAAATCACAAATGGAGGCACACTTAAAGAAGATTGAAGCTACTATATCAGCAAAGCCAATTGTGATGAGAGCGGAATATGCACACTACCCTAACCTGACAATCATACACTCCTGGTTTTGTTCTTAAGGTGCATAACCTTTCTACTCATTTTTGATTTTACATATATATATATATATATACATATATATTCCTTTATGAATATTTAAATGGTGCATAATTCAGGAACTGGTATTTATTTTCAATTTGTCCATCCTTGTTTGACATTTGAATTGCAAACTATTGAAAAGCTTAAAATGTGTGTATTATTCATGTCCCTTTTATATTTTGCAGCACCTGTAAAATCCCTTTTATATTCATAACTCAGCTTAAATCCCTTTTGCATCACATTTATTTACTTGGTTAAACGTAGAATACATACTGGAATACTTCATGTAATAGTTTGATTGTCATGCTAATGAACTGAATTGGTTAGATATATAAGGAAAAACACCATATTGCTTTACCGATTGTGTTCAGTTTAAGTATATTTTTTTTTGATTCAAACTCATGCTCCTGATTTTGAATACCAAAGGGTAACAGCATAATATAATCAACCATTTATATGGATATAGCTGTTGTTTGTTTTATACTCATAGTTAAAGAAGGGAGTGGTATTAAATGAGTAATACATGCATAAATGCATCAAAACATTGTTTAATACATTTTGTATTTCAGATACTAGCACTGAGGTGAATGATCAGAGCGCTTCCGTAACTTTTGTCCTGCAACTTTGAGCTAGACTATGGGAAATGACTATTGTTTGGTTATCGTTTCCCCCTTCTTTTTACATATATGTTTATATAACATACGATGAGTAACTTAGTTAGTTTAGACATTGCAGAAAGAACAGAGACTCCCATCTTAGGAAATTTCAACTCCTCATCCAACTTGGAAGAAAAGTACATATCCATCATTTTATGTTTACAACAAGCTAAATGTAATGCTTATGCATATGCATGTTTTGTGATTGTGTAGGTGGTGTGTCTTATTGCGGTGGGGATGTTGAGGAAGTGCAAAGATGAAGCAGGCTGATAGTTGAAGCAGAGTTTTTAGACGGTTCTGATTTGTAATCATTATTTGTAATGAAGAATTGATATATTACTGTGATGATGTATGATTCATTATTTTTGTATTTCAAATATAAAGTTGTAACATTTTTTGTATGAATGGATCCGCTGCTTTGAATTTATATCAATTTGTTTTCTGTTTATTCAGCTTTTGTTGCATTTGCAAAATTTATTCAATTAAAGTTATAATAAAGTGTTACAAATCAACAGAAATAGATGTAATAATAACAAAGTCACAAAGGTGCATAAAAGTTGTAGTAGGTATTATTAAAATGGTGCATAAAAGATGTAGTAGGTATTACTACAACAATTCATAAAAGTTGTAATAAATTTTAGTACAACAGTGAATAACAGTTGTAAAATATACGAAACTACAACGGTGCCAAAAAGTTGTAAAAGATATTTATCTATTACAACTTCTTATTACACGATGGTTGCATTTCCACCGTTATAATATGGTCCGCATCCATAATAACACAACGCCTTTTTTCCCTTCTTTACTTCCTTAAGCCCATGTCTTTCTTCCTAGGTCATCATTTTCTTTCCCTATGCACCCATTTCTTTTTGTTTCGAATTCATTCCCCACGTTACTTTTTTTTTGAGGCAAAAATGTGTGATCTTCAGAAGAGATGAGAGCGCATATATATATATATATATATATATATATATATATATAAACCTAGATACAGAGTCTGTCAATAGTACATAAAAAATAAGATATAACCTAACACGACTCTAGGAATCTATAGGATTATAGATAGATGAGCTCCGGATAAACCACCGCCCATCGACCCCAATATCGAATTCCGGCAAATCCACCACCCGATATTGGAGTCTATCTACTCCAATACAATATCTCATACTCACTATGTAATTGAAAAAAATGAAAACAACATCGAGCAAACTCTCTAACAATAAGTCTAGAAGACTACAAATACGATGTGAATCTTCCATCCAAACAGCTAAACTCTAAGCTCCACCAGATTATCCAACACTTGCATACCATGAATCCATCTATCTACTCAGCTCCACGACAATATCAACAACCTGAATCTGCATAATCTTAACAAACTATTAGTATTTCATCACACATATATAAATGGATATATGAACACATATAGACATAATATATATGTTAGCAAAAACATATATTTATATGTATACGAATATATTGTATATATATGTGTGAATGAAGATAAGAGAGACTAACAGGTAAAGATAAACATAAAGATAAACATCGAAATCAATAACATAAGCGTAAACTATTACAAAAAAAACTGTTGATCATAGAAAATAATTTCAAATTTGATCTAACCTTATTCAAAAAACTCACAAAACCCAATTCCTTAAATAGTTTATATTGTGAATTCGACATCCATCCCAGACAGAATATCACTATCTTAAGGATTAATTTATCCTGAGGCATTGAAACAGAATGAAAAAATCTCTGATTCCTTTCAAACCATATGAACCAACTTGTAATAGAAACAACAGAATCCAAAATATATTGCTGTCTTGAGTTGTAAACAAATTTATAAAAACCCCAATAATCAGCACAACTACTAAAATTATTGGGCCATGCAAAAGTAAATAACCTTAATACCATGTTAAAAATAAAATTTGTAAAAGAACAATTGAAAAATAAATGATCTACATCTTCATTCCTAAGATTACAAAAACCACACTTAATATCTAAAATAATTTTCTTTTTCTTTAAAAGTTCAATGGTATTAAGCTTCCTATGTATAATTAACCATGTGAGGAACTTTGCTTTAGGAGGGGAATTAGCCTTCCAAATATACTTAATGGTATAATTAGAGACCCCCGAAAAATTTATAAATTTGTACATAGAATATACAGTATAAACTGAGCTTTTCCCATATCCCATCTAATAAGATCACTATTCTCATCAAAGTGATATAAAGCTAACTTAGCTCTGAGTAAAGCTAATTGTCTTAACATTCCTTCTTCCAAAATATTATTAAAAGTAAAATCCCATGAGGGATCCAAATCCCTTCTATAAACCTCTTTAATTAAAGCATTTTTGAAACTGCAATTATTATAAAGTTCACTAAATTCTATTTTTAGCGGTATCCGTGAAATCCATACATCATGCCAAAAGAAGGTAAGATTTCCGGAATGAGTAATCAACTTACACCCTAAATTGAAAAAATCAAAACACTTTAAGACGGATTTCCAAAAGTAAGATGGCCTCTTATACCAACTAACACTAGATCCCACAATGTATTCACCTCCTGGATCGTAAAATTTGGAAATAATAACCTTCCAAGTAGTCTTCACTTCAGGGCACCTATATCTCCATATCCATTTTGTTAATAAAGAAGAGTTGAAATTATATAAGTTAATGATCCCTAAACCCCCATCTTTCTTATCCTTACAACACACCTCCCATTTTACTAAACATTTAAAACCCCTACAAATAGTATCACCACTCCAAAGATAATTACGTCTTATTCTATCAATTTTTAGAATAACCCATTGAGGAAGTCTATGGATAGACATCCAGTAAGAAGGAATAGTAGACAAAACCGAATTAACAAGCACTAACCTACCTGCTCGAGACAAGAATCTATTATTCCAATTTGCTAATCTGTTATTTATCTTATCAATGATGACTAACCAATCATCTTTTTTGAGCTTCGAAGGCCTAATTTTAAAGCCCAAATAATCAAAAGGAAACTTCATGATAGAACAGTTTAATGTACTTGCAACCCTATGTTCCACATTATCAAAATCATTAAGGACCATAATAGTACTTTTTTCAAAATTTATTCTAAGACCAGATAACATCTCAAAACAGTAAATTATAAACTTAAGGGTGATAATGTGCTTAGGTAAATGAGAGGAAAATAATAAGGTATCATCTGCAAATTGGAGCAGAGATAGTTCATTATTTAATACCTCATTACCAACATTACCTAATAATCCTAATCCCCCTGCTCTCTTAATAATTCTAGAAAATATATCAGCAGCTAGGTTAAATAAGAGGGGTGATAAGGGGTCCCCCTGTCTAAGACCCCTCTTAGATTGTATCTTCTTACCCACAACCCCATTAACAACTATACTGGAACAGCCAGTTCTAAGTAGAAGCATAATCCAGTTAATCCATTTAATACTAAAACCCCTAGCGAGACATAATTCGCAAATAAAATCCCAATCAATAGAATCAAAAGCTTTCTCAAAATCTAACTTCAAAATAACACATGTAAAGTTATTTTTGCAACATACATTTATATATTCCTGGACCGCTGCCACTCCATCCACGATGTTTCTACCTTTAATAAAAGCAGATTATGAACAATCAACAAGATCATTCATCTTCTTATTTAGTCTATTCGCTAGAACTTTTGATATAATTTTAACTGAAACGTTGATTAAAGAAATAGGTCTAAAATCCTTTAGGTATTTAGCATCCTCTTTCTTACGAATAAGAATTACATTAGCAAAATTAAAACTACCTAAACGCAAATTCCCACTATAAAAGTCATTAAACAAACTAATAAACTCAAATTTCAAGACCTCCCAAAACTGCTTATAAAATAAGACAGAAAACCCATCAGGCCCAGGAGCTTTGTCACTAGGCATATCACTAATTGCCTTCCAAATCTCCTGCTCAGAAAATGTCTTATCTAAATCAACCAATTCATCTTTAGCGCTATTAGGATAAATTTCCTTCCATTTAACATTTATTCTTCTCTTAATCTTAGCACTAAAAATACGTTTATAATAATTAGTGAATGCTTCATTTAAATCTCTCTGGACTGTTAACTCCTCATCATTTAATAAAATAGAATGAATCATATGATCCCTTCTCCTCTTATTAGCCACACTATGAAAATTTTTTGTGTTATTATCTCCTTCCTTAATCCATTGGATACGAGATCTTTGCTTCCACATGGTTTCTTCCTTATCTAAAATCAGCTTGAAATCATTCCTAAGGTTGCAAAGTCTCTCTCTCTCAACAGGATTAAGGGTCCTGGTCTCATTCAACTTATCTAAGTCTAACATCTCACATAAAATCTTATCTTTTTTAACCCTGACACTTCCAAAAATAAATTTGTTCCACCTCTTAAGAAAGAATCTTAGTTTACCAAGTTTAGAAACAAAAATGTTTGCTGAATTACCATTATACAAATTATTAAAATAGAATAAAGAATTCCACTCGATGGTTACAAGTTTAATAAAGCTAGTATCTAAAAGCCACATCTTTTCAAATTTAAAATTGTTGCTAATCAAAGTATTTAATTCACATGAAAGGATTAAAGGACAATGATCCGAATATAAAAAAGGTAAACCCTTAACTTTACATATAGGGAATCTATCATCAACCTCAGTCCTAATAAAAAATCTATCTAATAAATCAAAAGACGGACTGTCTCTAACATTAGACCAAGTGAATAATTTATTACTAAGTGGAACTTCAACCAAATTGTTTTCTAAAATGAAATCGTTGAATTCCTCCATATCGGAGAAATCACCTTCACGAGGAGATCTCTCTCCTAAAAATCTAGTGACATTGAAATCCCCCCCCCCCCACAATCCAAAGATTTGAGGTAAGATTCCTAAAATCAGAACATTCATCCCACAAGATTCTCCTCTCAATCCTATTATGAGGACCATATACATTTGTAATACCCATAGTAGAATTATCCCTAAGGGAAACTAGAATGATATGTAATGAATGTAACTTAGTAAATTCCTGCACGTCTATATTGATTATCTTTCCAACCAATCATGAGTCCCCCGCCGTACCAATTGCCGGAAGGCAAGCCCAATTACGAAAATGGGACCCACCTAGTCTAGCATAAAAACTAAAATCAGGACTCTCAATTTTAGTCTCTTGAAGTAATACAATATCAATATGATAATCTACACAAAACGTCCTCACTTTAGCACATTTATCATGATCATTTAGTCCCCTAATATTCCAACTAACTATCCTCATCTGGACAAAGAAGAAACTCTCTCTAATTCACTACTCCTAATGAAATCAGTATCTAACTCAATATCCGTAAAAATAAAGGTTGTATCATTAGCCAGCTGAAATAACTGACTAGTCGAAAGACTACCCAAAGCATAAGGGGAATAGTCACTACCGTAAACAGTAGACATACCTGTGCCCTGATCCGATGTACTACTACTAGCAATCGAACTCAGGGACCCACCTCGAAAAGAAGAGGAACTCGATCTGATCCTCGCACTTCGACGAATCAACCCAGAACTAGGAACTATTCTCTTACGTCTCCGTCTCCTAGACGAAGAAGATAGAACATCTCCACTCTGAACAATAGCCCCACTAAGCTCTGTCAAACCTTCACTGCTCGAGAATCCGGATTCACCTCCAGAGGAAAACGCAGGACATGAAAGGTCATAATCCCTTCTAAAGACACAACAACTCGGCCTTAAATATAGGCGAAAGAGCTTCACCATCGACTCGCTTATCACCCCTGAACAAAGATCCATACTCAAAGAAAAAATAACCGCACACCCTGTACCGTCCAATCTGAAAACATCACCCACCACAATAAAATAACTACCGATCAAAGAACTGGTACCGAAACTTGTCACTTTTCTCAAGCCCTTTAACTCCCCCCTCCTATCCAACATAACCATATCACCATCGTCCACATCCTCATTGAGCTCGCTAACCGACAAATTCGCTACCAGCTCCACCTCTGCCAAATTCACGTGTGAAGGAGCATATACCTCTTTGATCTTACAGGATTTCGACGCTTTCGCTTGAATTAGTCTGCCACATTTGAATCGACTCACTCTAAGCCCCTTCCTAGACAAGCTGCTAGCCTTCGGAAAAACACTCATAGATGACACCCTTTCCTCTATTGTTCTTAAACCTAACTCATCATCACTTTCCTCCAGCAAACTGAAACTGTTAGTTAGATCAACATCCTCAGCTACGCGCCAAACATCATTCACCTCCACACCCGATTTATAATCAACCTCATTACTATCCACAGTATAACCACACTTATCTACCTCTTCCAAACCTGACATCACTTCGCTACAGCTCCTTTCCTCTTCGTATTCATGTACCTCACTACAAATCATACAAAGCTGAACATCTGAAAGAATAGGCATGCTCTTCTCTAGTCATCGGTTTAGGAAATGGGGGGAAAACATCAGCCTTAACATCAATCTTATTCCACAAAATTCCATCAACAAGCTCTTCTAGATTCCATCCCATCATCAACATCCAATACGCCCCATTGTTCACGTTAGCAGAAAAATCCATACTATATAAGTCCAGAAAATCGATCATTCTCAGACAAATCCTCGAACAGTTGAAGTGCAGAAGCTCCCAGACTGACTTCCCCTTAAAACATTCAGGGCAACTATTCTTTCGATGCCCCACTCCACCACATTTGTGACATCTCCATCCATTTCTACAGTCTTTCGCTAGGTGGGACGAATCGCCACAGCGAAAGCAATGACGAGCACCAACGTTTTTCCAGAAATTAACGTTTTTTGACCCCATCGAATTCCATTCGTACATTTTAATCGATGGCTGCTCAACAACATTCGCATAAGAGGTGTTAAAATTAGAAGAAGCCTTATAAGGAAATGACCCCTAACTTGCTGGAACTGGATTCAATTCCTCCTCATTAAAGAATTCGCACTGCCTGAATGTTAGACATAACCTGTCTGCTTTCATGTTTATCTTATCAGTGAGTACCTTAGGTGCCGAATCCTTGTAGATTCCCTTGATTCCATGAAAAATTCCCCTAGATTTTCCCCCAAAAATAAGGACATCACCTGATTCAAGCACCACTTTCTTGACCAATCCCATGGCATTCTCTTCTTTATAGATGAACTCCGCCGAATCTCCTATGGAAATGGATACAACAGGAAGCCCAGCCTCAAGACTTTCATTACTTTCGTCCTTGTCTTGATGCAATCCCAGTTTCCCATCAAGATCATAAAAATTAACAATACAAACATCAGGGGATATATTAGGGAGATCACTTGCTACACCCCCATTCGCCTTGATTACTTTATGAGCAAACTCCATTGATTCGCTGACCAACTTTTTAAAGTCTAAAGGTATAGCTGGCGGAATAACTCCATCAACTTTTCTCCTGTCTTCGTATTGCCTTGAAAGCGGATTCCAGAATTTACCCAGACACATCATAAAGAAATTGAACATCGCTCCATTTTCGAAAGCTTGTCTATAGAATCCCCCCTCACCAATACCTAATTCTTGACATTTATTGGCAATCTTGGACATGATCTTTAATACTAACGAAGTTCTTTAATAAGATCAGTCCAGGATTTAGAATTTGATACTGTGCTTTACCCCCTTGCCAAGAATTATCCAATTTAAGACCCCCAACAGATACAGTAGATCTTTCGTTGAAATCACGAAAAGAATCCCCCTTTGAGAGATCCGGACATGTGTCTCTGCGATGTCCCGATCCGCCACAATAAAAGCATCGAAATTGATTTCTGCAGTTCCTCACAAAGTGATTATCCTCTCCACAACGATAGCAACCACCATAACCCAACTGCGAATTTGCATACACCAGTTTAGGACAATTCGCCTTATTCACCCACGATTTACCCAGAGATAAATGGGGAAAATGTGATTTTTGACGTGTAAAAACCAATGAGGAAGAAGAAAGAGTTTCAGCCGCCATTTGTTTTCCTGGAGAGCTCTACGTTCGATCTTGAATATAATTTTAACAATTCCCCACGTTACTTTGTCTCACCCACTTCCCTTCCTTTCATTTTGAAACATTTCCGCCCATTTCAGTTATTATTTTAACGACCCAACTAGCCCATTGCCTTTAGCCTAGCACGTTACTTTACCACGTCTTGCTTTCCTCTCCCAGTTTCTCTGCTTGTTCCTATATACCCCATGCTTCTCCAAACCGGTCACTCAGCAACCTCGCCCTTCATTTTTTTTCTTTTCGGTTTCTCCTTTATAAATTTTTTTCCCACGTCCCCCTACCCCATTCGATCAGTTTACCCATCCCTTCCTGCATGAGCATCCCCTACGCGACTTCACCGTTCCACTTTCTACCCCTTATCAACCCTTCCATGCATCTGGCACTTTTCTTTTTTTTTCCTTTTTTTTAAAAAAAAAAACCGCGAACCAGCTGACTATGCTTCTCCCATGGCTGAAACTCCATTTGCCGTTTATATCATTCGAACTTCTTACTGTTCGAGTCGACACAAACTCCACCAAGCTACACATTATATATATAGGGCTGAGAAACTTGGGTAGCTGTGCGTGAAATTTCACTTAATTAGCTTATGCGCTATACGTAGATGTATAGGGTAGGTGATTAATGTAAACAGTCTTCGAGTGTAGTTGTTATTAGGGTGAGCTTGCTTTCATGTTGTACATCATTTAGGGTAAGTCTACCATGTGTGTGTGTGTGTGTGTGTGTGTGTGTATATATATATATATATATATATATATATATATATATATATATATATATATATATATATATATATATATATCAGTTTGTACATAGATAAAGTAGGTACACATCTTCTTGGGAGGCTGTACGTTTTGTATGGTAGGTATTCTTTTTCCTTCAGTAGGAAGCTATGTAGTTTATTTTATTTTATTTTATTTTTATTTAGTTTAGTTTGATCTTTTGTTTTTATATCGCTAAAATATTCTACCATTATTTACATTGAACGCTTAATATTCATGTCGCAACATACGATTTCCAAACACGAGGCAATGAACACATTACTATGTCTTGACTCTTGACGTTTCGATTCCAATGAAATTAATTTAGTTGAAAACTGACTATGTTCGCACAACGACATTATTTTAATTTCAATATATTCATCAGTTCATATTTAAATATTGCCAGCTGATAAAACAACTCCAATTGGCTCTAAACTGAAATTCTAAAAATAATTAGTTATACATATTCCAATAAAAGTCGTTTCATCGAAACGGAGATCATTTGAAAAATAGCTATTTATAAGGCTTATGTAATATCGATATAATATTATAAATTACAAAACAATTATATTAAATAATAATAAATTATTATTATCGTACATATCCAAATTAAATAACATATAACTCAAATATAAACCAATATGAAATTATAATTCAACATTAACGTATTCAAGTTAAACAATATTCAAATCCTATAAAATTCCCTTTTATAATTTATTAAATAAACGTTATCATTTATAAACGATTTCCATAGCGACTATTTTAAAATTTGAATTGGACATAACTCACAATATATAAGGTAAGATCTGGATTTTTCTCTTTCATTAGAAAATTATAATCTAATAGATCCTAACGTTTCATGTTTCACATAATTCCAACTTAAAATGGATTCTACAAATTCAACTGAAGTTCAAAACTCAATATTACGAACTACCGCGCTGTTATGAGTTCGTTTATAATTAAATATAAATGTAAACGTTTAGTCTTCGTTTAATAAACGAATTTTATATTAAAATCCATTAGTATTCCAAATATAATACTTAAAATATATTTAAATATTCAATTTCAAATATCCGAAAAATCCTGGTCATTACAGCAGGACTCCCTTTCGGGTTCGGTTTCCGATTGGTTGACCTCCATCTTGTCTATGTTAGGAGTGCCCAAGGTCTCTATAAGGACTATCCAGTCTCGCTCGGTCCATCAGAGCTAGCTGGCTTGGCCAATCGGTTTGCTTTCTAGTTTTCCTCTCTAGGAATGTGGGAGATATTATACTGACCAAAGTCATTCATTAACCTTTCGACCTGTTTAAGATATGCGACAAGTCAAGCTCACTTAGTCTGATATTTCTTTCGGACCTGGAATACAATAAGTTGTGAATCACAGAAAATATCTACTGCCTCTACTCGTATGTCCCTCATAGGCTTAGGCTCGACAATCAAGGCTTCGTACTCGGAGTCATTATTGCTAGCAGAAAAATTTATTTTCTGGGCATAATAAATCGACCGCCCTTCAGGAGTTAGCATCACTATGCCAGAGCCGGAACGTCGATCATTACGGGCCTCATCTGTATACAACTTCCAAGTGTCCGGTCTTGAGTCCCTGTTTGGTGGTTCGGAATCATCTTCCAGGTTGTCATCTTCTGAAGTAGTAAACTCAGCTATGAAGTCAGCCAGTGCTTGCCCTCGGATGGACTTCCATGGAACCAAGGTTAGGTTGAACCGACTAAGTTCGATGTTCCTTTTGAGTAGTCTTCCGCTTGCCTCAGGTTGTTGTAGGACTTGTCGTAGCGGTTGGTCAGTGGATATGATGCAATCAGCAAACCACAGGCGAGCTTCTCAATCTTTGGATAGTTGCGTTCAGCCCTTATTAGTTTCTTGTTTACATAGTATACGGGTCGTTGCACTCGATCTTCCTCACGAATCGAGACTGATCTAGTTGCATGTGCCAATATCACCAAATAAACAAACAAATCTTCATGGTTGACTGGTTTGGACAGGATCGGGGGTTTTCCTAGTGGTCTAGTAAGTTCCGAAAGGCTTTGACACAATTAGGCGTCCAAGTGAAGTTTCCCTTTTGATCATTTCAAAAATGGTAAAGCATTTGTCGGTTGCTTTGGATATGAATTGACCCATTGTTGCGACCTTGCCTGCCAAACTTTGCACGTCCTTGATTCTTCTTGGTTCTTGGATTCTCTTGATGGCTGCTATCTGATCAACATTGATTTCAATCCCACGAGAGCTAACTATAAAACCCAAGAACTATCCCGATGCTACCCCGAAAGAACACTTCAAGGGAATAAGCTTCATTCCATATTTTATAAGAATGTTAAACATCTCTGACAGATCCCTGACATGATCGGAAGTTTGTCTCGATTTACTAGCATATTGTCTACGTATGCTTCCATCGTTCTTTCGATCTGGTCGTGAAACATTCGATTGACCAGCCGCTGATACGTTGCCCCCACATTCTTCAGTTTAAAGGGAATGACCACATAACAGTACAGTCCAAAGTCGGTTATGAAGCTGGTATGTTCTTGGTATGGGACGTGCATTGCAATCTGCTTATACCCCGAGTATGCGTCCATCAATGACATAAGTTCGGGCCCTATGGTCGAATCAACCAGCTGATTGATCTTGGGCAATGGGAAGCTGTCTTTAGTGCATGCTTTATTCAAATCAGAGAAATAGATACAAGTTTGCCACTTCCCATTATATTTCTTCACAAACATATGTGCTTCTATCCACTTGGGATCAGGGGCGGATCCATGCTTTGGCCAGCAAGGGCCAAAGCCATAGGTGAAAAATTGAAGCCCAAGCTAAAATTAGGCAGAGACAAGTTTCTGCCCTACCTGGAATTTCTTATTTGGCCTTAGCTGGGACTTGCAGCCGAGAATTTGGCCCAAACAATGCTATATTTCAGTATGTAGTGATACTTTTTCCTATATATACAAGTGATTTGCAATTAATTTGCTGATGTGGGAGAAACAACTTCAGTTTGTGCCCTACCTGACTCTTGAGGCTAGATCCGCCACTGCTTGGGATAAGTCGCTTCCTAAACGAAATCATTGGCTTGAAGTTTTCCAATTTATTCTTTCAGAACAATGGATCTCTCTGGACCGAGCATCCGCCTCTACTGTTTTAGAAGAGTATACTTCGGGTCGATGTTGAGAGGATGAGTCATGATGGAGGGTGAGATCCCACACATGTCAGCGTGGGTCCATGCGAACATGTCTAGGTTAGCATGGAGGAACTCAGTTAACTCCCTCGTACGAAGGGGGTCAAGGTGGGACCCAATCTTCAAAACCCTAGCCGGGTCGTCGTCTTTGATCAAAATTTCCGCCGTGGTCTCATTCGGGGTTGCCTTCCTACATCCCGGTTCTTCGTCCTTTCTTGGATCGATGTCCTCGAACTAGCAAGTGGACGGTCCCGATCGAAATGTTTCTTGTAGTTGCTATGCTTCCTTCCCTTCCTTAGGGGAGGGATTATCTTCTGACACTGCTATCTTTACCTCTCAGTTCTTTCCATTCTGCCAAATAGCATGCTCATCCTGTTACTTGGCCTCTGCGCACCGCTCTTATCCCTCCATCGGTCAAGAATTTCAAAAGTAGGCACCAACGAGCTATACAAGCTCTGAACTCTGCTAGGGCTGGTCGCCCCAAAAATGCATTGTACTCGGAGTTTATGTTCATCACAACAAATGGAAGGATCTATACTCTCCTACGGTCTCCATCTCCCAATTCTACAGATAGCTCGATCAGACCAATCGAATCGATGGATGACCCAATGAAACCACATATCAGGCCGGTGCATGGCTTCAAGTCCTTCAATTCCAACTTCACATGATCATAAGCTTGTTTGAACAAGATGTTCACCAAACTTTCATTGCCAATCAGAACCTTTCGTACTGAGTGGGTCCTATGATGGCCGTTATTACCAGTGGATCGACGGCTGGGGATTTTATACCGATCAATTCCCATTCACGGAAAATAATGTCATCGATCATCGTCTTTCTTTTCTTTACAGGGCTTGCAGTTTCGGGGGAGCTGGTCTCTACAACATCCAAATGTTTTGCATAGTTTACATATTATTCCATAGTCTGAATGGTATGCCTAGCTGGATGTGGTCCTCCAACAATGGCATTGATCACTACCCCTTTGGCTTTTTCCTAGGCAGTGGCTCTGGGTGCTGCCTGACTTTTCTTAGTGTTGAAGTCCCTTGCTCCCTGTCCCTCGGGACCGCCTTGTACTCATCGAGTTTTCCCTCTCGAATCATCTTCTCAACAATGTCCTAAAGGTGACGACATTCATTAGTTGCATGCCAATATATCTCATGGAGTAGGAAAAATGTTCTAGTCGCCTATTCTTTTTCTGTAGACTCACGCAAGGGAGGCTTCTTGTACTGAACTGTATGGTATGCATCGAGATTGATGTTTTCAAGCATATAATTCAATCCAGTATAACTTTCAAAGACTTGAAACCGGGGTCGTTTTCTAGAATTCCCTCTTTGTCCAAGGTTTTCATTGGTACCTTTCGGTTCATTGCCATTTCGTTTGCCGCGATTTCCAACATTTACTTCCACCTTCCCAGAAGTATCTTCGGACTGATTGACTGCTACATTACTCTGAATGGGGCTAATGGATACATCTTTCGACCTGTCTTCTTCATCCAACTGCGCATCTTCCTGTATTAATCGGACGTTGGCCTTTTCATAGAACATCTCAATTGTTGTAAGTGGCTTCCCAATCAGATACTTCCCTAACTTCATTATTTTGTTGATGTCGTCTACTATAGCTATCAAAACTGTCCCATGATTAGGATTACTTACTTCGGTAGCAACCCGGTTGAATTGATCGAGGTAGTTCCTTAGAGATTCACCCTTTCCTTGCTTTATTGCGGAAAGGGCCATGACGTGCTTGGACCTGGAGGCATGAAGGTGGAACTGGTTCAGGAATTTCTCACTTAGGTCCTTGAACCTTGGGACCTACCTCGGGGGGAAGACAGTGAACCACATAAGCACTATTCCACTCAGGAAAATTGGGGAAGCCTTACATTAGATGGTATCTGTAGCTACAACTACCTCCATATGCTATGAATATCTCATCAAATGCAATTGCGGGTCGGTGGTTCCATCGTATGGTTCATCTGGGGCATATTAATAATTCTGGGGAACTCTACCTGCAGAATGTCATATGTGAGAGGTGTATGGCTTTGGTCAATCCCCCAATTTTCATTCTTGTAGTCCTTGCTGTCATTCATAATATGGCATACCATGGCAGTCAGATCGAGAGGAATGAGTGTACATCGAGCGGCATCATCAACTGATCGAGTTCTCCCTGCTCCTTCTCCAGGCAACGTCGCCTGAGTCACCGTCCGGGCAGTCCGTTCTCTTCCTCGGGAAACTTGGTCATTCAAAAGATGCCGGGGGAAGGGGAGAACAGGAGCATGAGCTGTCTGGGTGGTATTTTGATGGGCCGAAGGAGAGGAACTTCGATCCTGTCGAGTCGCTGGATCGATATCCTCCAAGTTTGTCAGATCGACCCTAGATTGGTTCGCTGTTCCGAGCTGGTTGGAATACCCTTCTAGTTACAATTGCCATATATTTTCACCCCTTTCCAGCAGGCATTGTGGTTGACGTCGATCTCTACTTCCTTCAGATGACGATGAGCCTTAGGAGTTTTGGTCCTATAATTGGAGGGAAGGTTGTTGCTTCCAGAATTCTTCCAACTGCTTCGACATACGACCCATGTCCTGTCTCATCACAGCACTCTCCCGAGCTTGAGCGTCCAACGCTGTTGTTGCTTGTAGGAGCTGATCCATCACAGTCATAAACTCATTTCGGTAGCAAATGCTGAGGAGGAAGCTTGATTCGCTATGGACGGTTGCACTGAAGATGGCAATGTAGGTTGATCCGAGGTAGATCCCGAGTCGGTCAACTCCTCGACTACATCTGCTGGCGTCGTAGTCTGCGGCTGTTTTCCATTGTTGCGTGCTGAGGATTTGGAAACCATTGCTCAACGATGTTGGAAAAGATGTAGGATCTCGTCTTGGAATTGGTGATCCGAAAGTAGAGAAAAATCCTTCTAATGCTGAGATATCAACCTTCTCGGTGAAAGCACCAAAGTGTTGACACCAAAAAATGGTACAACACCCAAGATTTGAGACCGTAGAGAATAAGTGAAGACAAAATAAATGAAAATTGTAGAGAAAAGAGATCACACATAAGTTTATAGTGGTTCGGCGTTAACAAGCCTATGTCCACTTTATAATCTCTTATCTATGAATTGCTCTATTACAGATGATGTTGTTACAAGAGTAATATAATCAGAAATTCATCCAGGAGGTTAAAAGTCCCTTCTTCTCAGTCCAGAAGGTCTATTTATAGATTCTACAATATTCAGGTTGGTTGAGATGCGTGTTACCTTATCCGGGATTTTAGAATAGTAGGAAGAAGCGCTCCTCTTGTAAAGGGCTCCAGCTGGCTTGCGTATCAGATCCTAATGCTTGGCCTAAGTTTCAGAATCGGGTCGATTAGTTCATCAGCCGACCAGTCCTTTAGTAAGAGTTAATTTATCCTTCTCGTCACCTTGGCTGAAATCTGCAAAGTAAATGAACCTTGATGGCCTTGCCAAAAGGCTAGTCAATAACCATCATAACAAACCATATCCACAACATCATGTCCACAAACAAGCACCATATCCATAAACCATCAATAAAAATCTAAATCCATAACCATCATGTATAAACTTACATAAATGGAAAAAGACAAGTACCTACTCACCTCCATCATCATTATTGTCCTCATCATCTTCATCATTCCCATCACCCGACCTAGCCTCATCCCCAGACATCCTCCCATGCTCAGATAGAAATGCAGAAATACGCTCATCGAGCATAGCAGTCGGTCCACTCTTCCTCCAATCTTGCATCTTAGTCATTTGTTGATGGAGCATGACAATCTCCTCCTAGTACTGTGATCTTCTGTAGGATTCTTAGGTCGTTGCTGCCTGTAATAAGTTTTGATTTATATTATTCTATCAAGGTTAATGTAACACAAATTTAATACAACATTATGTATAATCATAAGAAATCAACACATAACCATATCATATCCAAATTCATATCCATTAGGTATAAATTTTTCTACAAATTCGTATTTTATTTTCTTAAAATCCTTCCATTTTATTAGATAAATTGCTATAGTTCAAAAGCTACCTCACCACAATTATTTTAGAAATTTGATTTAGACATAGTCCAAAATCTACTGGTTGAAATCTCATTTTTTTTCTTCTTCTCTACATTAGAAAACTATAATCCAATTGACTCGGAAGATTCTTAATTCAAAGAATTTCAACTTATATTGTATCATATACACTCATTCGAAGTTCAAATCATAAAATTACTAACTCTCGCTGAGTTGTGAGCTTTTTTTTAATTACATTTAATTTTTATTTTCAACCTTCATAAAATTAAACTATAGACATGAATATTGATTTAATTTATAAGATATTTTGGCTATGCAACTGTAGTTGAATTTAATCTATACAACTAATGAAACAATTATGTAACCTTGGTGGATTTATAAGTTAATCAAGATTAAGTAGTAGTTATAAATGAGTTAATGAAACATTTTACCTCTAGGTTTCCAAAAGCATAGCGTCTATTTAGGGTAGAATGGAGGCATCCTAAATCCGATTGCACTCCTCTAGGCTTGGCTCACGACCTGAGGACTGCATCACTCCAGAAATCTCCACCTGGTATCTCTCCTGCAATAGCAAACAATTAATTCACATATTAAATATTCAATTTCAAATAAACAATGTGAAATACAAAACATAACGAATGCTTACCGTCACGCGCTCAGACTTAGCATCCCTCCTAGGGATGGCAAAAAAATATGTACCCACGACTACTCGCGGATAAAATCCATCATGGGTATGAAACGGATAGCTAAATGGGTACCCATTGATAAAATAAATGGTTTTTTTTAATATCCATTAATTAATGGGGCGGGTACGGATAGTAAGATATCCATGTCCATGGGTACCCATGCCCGTATTGCGTGTCTTTTCCAATGCATAAATCATTATTGTTGCCTTTTGCGTATTTGTGCGCATGTTTTTATAGAAAAATTTAACTCATCCTGCAAAAGTTCTTGCTTGACTCCTCCTCACTGGTTTATATCAATACGTCGCCAAATCCATGCAATGCGTTGCCAAACTACAAGCCAGGTCTAGTTTGTTTTTTTATTGAATGTATTTTTAAACAATTTCAATAGACGGTTAAAAGCAGAACTGAATAAAATATTATGGATACTCGCGGGTACCCACGAATACCTACAACTTTTTTAAAACCCAGTTAATGGATACCCATGGGGTATGGGGCTAGCACGGGGCAAAAAATTACCAAATGGGGCGGGTGATGGGGGGATACTACCTGTGCCCGCCCCGCCCCATTGCCATGCCTAGTCCCTCCAGGTGTAGGAGGTGTTACCCTCCTCGTCGGTCTGCTCGACTGCATGAGTCTAGGTAAACATCTCAGCAAGCATTGGCTGTTGTTGGAGAGTCGACATATAAAATTATACAGTATAAGTCGAAATTTACCAATACGATTAAGGTTAGAACTACCTATTTGAATTTAATTCATCATATGTAATAATTCTCGTTTATGCTTTGATGATGACTTAGAGCCGCCCTGGTGCAATGTAGGATTTTTATTCTTGTTTGCCCAGTTTCTCTCTTAACCCTCCTATAAATTATTTTTTAAAATTAAATTAATTAATATATGAAACATGAAACAAAACAGAAATTAAAAATAAGTTCAAATAACTTACCATCACCGTGGGACTCTTCTAGACCGTAAGAAAACCAAATCAAACCCGATCGCTCATCCATAGAGGCTTCTTCATATACTTTTTTTCTTTACAGGTCTGGACTTTATGGTGTTTTATCATTTTCTTATTCTAATGATTGAGAAAGACATGCATATCTTTGGGCCGAACCCGATCAAAAACCTGTATATAACAATATTATTTGAATTCCATATTTTATATAAATTAAAATAAAAAAGAAATTCACACTTACCAGAACCTCTGCACCGGTGGCATACTTGATGTGAGCGGGAATGTCATCCCAATGAAGCCAATAATCTATCAACCTACTTACCCAAGCTAATCTGGAAACAGTCAAAATAAGATCTGCAGGCTGAATCTCAAAACCCCTGTAGAAAATACGATGTAAGAATTTAATAAAATTTAAAGAATAAAAATTTACTAAATTAGATACTTACCCTGAACTCTTGGGTATGAGCTCAACAATCGAATGAAAATCCGATGCTGTATCGCTCGCATCTGCAATTGAAGAGTAGGAAGGTCGTCGTCTAGGAGGCATATCTGTCACAAACATAACATTTCGTATAATAATAATAATAATACATATCATTTAGCACATCCATTATCGAATAAAACTAATAGTATTTAATTCACCAATCCATAAACTTAGAACATACATTATAAAGATTAACTGCATCAATTCATAAATGTAGCACATCAGATTAGTTCGTTATTACAAAACATATCAATGTACAATAAAGCTCACAAATAATTAAAATTCAGCATATATGTAAATAATTAATTATACAAATATTATCAGTCCTCCTTGTTTTCTGATTCAGTCTTGTTCTATATATCTTTATCTTATGTACTCTCAAATGCTTCTATTAAAATATTTGATTCATCATTTAAATACCTTAAATCAATATCATCATTTATTATTATTTCGTCGTTCTGCACTATATCCGTTTTATACGCTGCATCTTCTGGAATAAAAAATCCTTCAAATGTAAACTTTGTCTTTGTTTTAATTACAGAATACTAATCTTCTTTATCTCCTTATACGGATGGATACGGGGCAAAATAAACTTGTAATGCTTGCATGGCTAATATAAAAGGATCATATAGTAATGTGATATGTGCTTTATTTCTATAAGCTTATAATCTTTACGCATGTTGATTCTAGTACCACGAGCATTGCTGAACTAGTTGCACTTGAATAAAACAACCTTTCAATAGGTTGTACATAATATGTCAACTCTAAAACCTTTATTAAAATGCCATAAAATTCTATTACAGCTCTTCTGGATCATCGCTACCTTTGACAAATACACCACTGTTGTATGTTATTCTATCAGTACCATGATCTTTGATGTTGAATTTAAATCCGTTGAGATAAGTCTTAACATTTCTTTTTGATCCAAGCGCAAGATGTTGCAAACCCTCATCATTGACGCCGTTTATTGGAAACCATTTACCAAAATCTTTACTAAGATCTCCATATGGATTTTTTGATTCGTAAATATTGCAAACATACATGACTCTTAGCTAACACTTAACGTAGATACAACTGAAAAAAATATGAAATTTATAACACCTAACAAATGGTGTGACTTCAACACAATTTAGAAGAACGCACATGTGTGTTACATGGTGATCTCTATCGTCTAACCATATTTCAACGCATTTTCCAGAAGATAGCCCATGTTGCCTAAAAATTGATAACATTGTCGGATAAAAATCTTGTTCTGTCACTTCATCATTACGAGAACCACTAAGAAATGATAAATTCACATGGTCACCGAAATAATGAGAAAAAAAGAATGTTGCAAATTGAATTCAACTCGTTCTTTTTGTCGTATTTTTTCCTCAGATGATTCAAATATTTATTACACATTCAATTCAGTTTATATGTACTTATTTAAATCTAAATCTTAAACTTACATAAATTTTATTGATATTTTCCTTTACCTCTCAAAAGGGTACATCCATCCATATTGCACTGAACCTTGAAGAATAGCTTCGGATGGAAAATTAATAGGTAAATGCTTCATTACAGTTAAGAATCCTAAAGGAAATATTTTCTCCAGTTTGCAAAGCAATATTGGAATTTCTATTTCAAGTTTACGAAAATGATCAATTTTTAACATTGCAAAACAAAGCTATTTTTAAAATAGACTTAGCTCTATTATAACATCCCACACTTTTACAGACAAAAGTTCTTTAAACACCTTTGGTAATAAGTATTCTATCATGATAACACAATAATGTCTTGTCATCTCACTCAATTTATTGTTTTAAAGTCAACACATCTAAGAAGAAATCCCATCAGCACATTTTAACCCCTCAACCCATTTTAATATGGGTTTTATTTGTTTGATGCCTAGTTCATAACATGCTTTGTTTTTTTTTTGTCATCGGGCTTCGTATGTAGCTCGGGATGTTTACATAAATGTTCTATGTCACGTCTTGAGCTTAGATCGCCCTTGGTTTTTTCCCGTAACATTCAAAACTATATTAAGCACATTGTCAAACATATTTTTTCATTGTGTAGATTGTCGATATTATGTCGAAGTAAGAGATCTCTCCAATAAGGTAACTCCTATCACGTTTTTTCATTGTTCTCCACGTTTCTATCAAATTTCGACAGTTCTTCGCTACACTTCTCATCTACGCATTAGTTGCATCAAAGGGGTTCCTATTCTAAAAATAAATATAAAGTAAAACCTTTGGGACTAAAGGTTTTACACACCACACTGTCATATCTCAATGGTACTTCACTTCTCTTCTACACACCACCTTCTGTCTAATTAGTACAACATTTTGTATTGTTAAAATATTTTCAACTTCTATTACAGAAATTTTTTTAGTAGAATATGTGTTCTTATTGAATTCGTTTCTAGTTTTTTTAAGAAAATCGATTTAAAAATGATCATAATTAAGTAAATTATAAACTTTAAAACATATTTTCTATAAATTTATATTTTGTTTTCTTAAAATCCTCCATTTTGTTAAACAAAGTGCTATACTTCAAAAGCTACCATATCGTGATTTTTTTAAAAATTTGATTTTGACATAATTTAAAATCTTCCAGATGAAATTTCAATTTAGGAAAATATTCATAACGAAAAAATTAAGGCTTTTTAACCATAAGGACAGCCCATCAAAATTTCAATCACAAGGACAATTTTATAATTATTTTATAAAATCCTATTTCATGCGCGGTTTCCATCTTCCTCCTCGATTGTCTCTCGCACATATCTTCATTTCACCATTGATCTCCATCGCGATCTTTCTAGCCTTCATATTTTTCTCTCTAACATTCCTCTTCAAACATCTGTATTGGTTGCCCATTCATATTGCAAATTCGATCTCGCTTGCATCGATCGAGAAATCGTTGTCGAGATTAGATTATTTTGTTATAGCATCGATTGAATTTTTTTTCCAGTTATAAACATTTTAATTTAATGTTCATTTTCGCGATTAGGTTTTTTTAATTTCTATCGGTGATGCATGGCTTTTGTTGGTTCTACAATTTTAACGTTCAGTTATTCGGTAGTTAGGTAACAGTTTTGTATTTTTTTCGGATATTAGTTTTGTTCAATTAACTCTATTTTATATTCGTTTGTTGTGTTTTTGATGTTGTATTTATTGTGTAGTTATATTGTTGCATTAACTCTGTATTACAATCGAACATGTTTTGCTTTAATCAATCAAACTGTGATGTAAATAGTTTTTTTAAAATATTATAGCAGTTTTTAGGAATCAGTTTTATCTTTTTTTTAGGTATCAGTTTTACTGTATTAACTGTGTTACGTTTATTTCATATATTTTTGTTGTGTTAATTTTGTTGTTGTACTGTAACTCAGTCGAATTTTTTTCATTTTAATCAATCAAACTGTGATGTAAACATTTATTATATTAGTTTTTCTATAAAAGATTATAGGAATTTCTAGGTATCAGTTTTTTGTTTTGTTAGGTAATAGTTTTACTATATTAATCAATTTATATTTTTTCATATGTTTTTGTTGCTGTGTTAATATTGTAGTTGTACTGTTGCATTAACTTTGTAACTCGATCGAACTTATTTCATTTTAATCGATGAAACTGTTATGTAAACATTTTTTGTATTCGTTTTTCTTTAAAAGATTATAGTAGTTTATAGGTATTAGTGTTATATTCCGTTAGGTATTAGTTTTATGACTTTGGGTATCAAAACTATGTCAAGTAGGTATCAGTTTTATTTTTTTTGATACCAACATTAATTCTAACTGATACCCATTGATTAAAATAATAATAATAATCAACTCAATTCAATTCTCACAAAAATTATATTTATTCTCATTAATACACACTGATATTACTTCATCACTTGCATAGAATGTTGCTATAATCTAATTACTTATATCATATGATACCTGCAATGATACAGAACTGATACCCAGTAACTGAAGTAAATAAATAAATAACAATACTGATACCTATAGTAGTGCAAAACTGGTACCCATAAACTGAACAAAGTAATAAAACTAAAACTGATACCTATATAAGTATGAAACTGATATCTAAAAACTGTAAGTAAGAAAATAACACAAAACTAAAACCTACAGGGATATAAAACTGATACTCAGTAGCTGAAAAAAAAACACATAAAATTGATACATACAGGAGGTTAAAACTGATACTCAACATATAAATAAATTTGTGTAGATAAGCATAGAGGTATATGGTAAATTGGAATTATGCTGAATCATTTATAGTTTGAATAGAAATTCTTTGTAACGTGTTTATTTATTTATTTATCCATACATTTCTGTGTTGTGGTATAATAGGATGTCAGATTTTTATGATCACTGGTAGTAATTCATATGTTGGTTTATATCTTTTTTGTTATGTACGTATCAGCTTTCTGTATTATTTTTTGGCTACAGATACTAGGTATCATTTTTAAACCATTGTAGGTATCAGTTTTTGTTATTTTCTTCTTTACAGTTTTTGGGTATTAGTTTTATGACACTATAGGTATCAGTTTTTGTTATTTTCTTTTTTGATCGTTTTTCTCTAGTTTTATCCCTTTTGTTTTCTTCAACTAGGGTATCTAGTGACTATTGAAGATTTTAATCACATTCAATTAGGGTTTTCATTTGAGGTTGTGTTTGCTATTCCATCCGAGGTTGATTTGGTGCTGATTTTTGCTCGTCCGATTTTTGTGGTTTGATCGTATGAAACAATGCAGATATTGAATCAGTTGCTAGTAAAGATGATTTTGTGATTTTTTTTCTATTTCGAGATTTTGTGATTTCCTGATAGGTAATTGAACGAGAGTGTTAAACGATGGATAATTTTAGGTGGCTGTCCTTGTGAATAAAATATTAGGCGTCTGTCCTTATGCTTAATTTTTTAATACAAATTGTCCTTGTAAATTAATTACCCATCTCAAATTTTCTCTTGCATTAAAAAATATAATCCAATAGTTTTGGAAGATTCTTTTTTCAAAGAATTTCGGCTTATACTATATCATATACACTCGTTCAACGTTCAAATCATAACATTACGAACTACAGCTACGCGATGAGCTCGTTTTAATTATATTCAATTTATATGTTCAACCTTTGCAAAACTAAACTGCAGACATGGATATTGATTTAATTGTTAGCACGATATGAATTTGCGCAATATAAATTTTAGCATGAGATAAATTGTTAACTTCTTATAAAATTATAATCAATAATTCACAATATATATATATATATTTCAAGCCGGTAATCATCTAATTAAATTCCAAGATTCCAAATTAGGATTTAATCAATTCTAAAATCAAGAATTAATCTATGATTATCATCTAACTACTACTTATATCATCAAATCACCTGGTATATTATATTATCGTCGACTAATACACAAGTCGTTGATTTCTAATCGAAGTTCACCAAAATTTCTTACATATGAATTTATCTACATTTCTAAGTTAACTACTAATCTACAAATATATCAAACGATGACTAATCAACATATGAAAAAAACGTTATCTTCAACATATAACAATTTAGGGTTAGAAATTATACCTCGATCAACAAAATTGGAAGAAGATTGAAAGAAAAAAAGAGGTGAGGGTTGATGGCTTGACGGAAGTGGCATTAGGGGTTTTATTTCGTGGGTTCGCGTGAAAATTTGGGAGAGTAGAGAGGTAGAGTGAAATCGATGGAGAAGGTTCCCAATTTTTACCCAAGTATGTGTTGGCTAGTGACGGTTAGCGATGACCACTCTTTTTAAACCGTCGCTAGGGCAGGCTGCTATTTTGACACTCCCTTGTAGTGTGGGTTAAACTTAACTACTGTAACAATATTGACCATATTTTCCTTTTAATTATAAAAAAATATTTTTTTATTGTTAGTTACAAATCGATTTAGTAGCTAAAAAATTGAGAAAGTAGTTAGGACATCATATAACAGTTTGCTCCAAATAAATACAACATTGCTACCACCGCCTATCCCTACTTTTTCAGTATGTGATTGCTAAGTTAAGACATTTTCATTTAATATTGCTTTGAATTTTCAATGAATTGTTGAGTTTCCTTTATGACCTCATGTACGAACAACTCAGCAGGTAATGTGCGAAGATATTCAAAAAAATCTATAGTATATGGAAGGTACCTGACACCATCTAACCAATATAATGCCTTAGCACCTAATGTAACCAAAATGTCTACTCCTAAATATTTCCTTTACGTAACACTACTTAATTTTCTCAACACACTATACATTTACTATATGTAAATAATCACCTAAAAGACATTGAATGTGCATATAAATTGAAATTTACAATTTCAAGTTAAATATGTTTTCTTAACTAAAGAAATTCTATGAAGCATATTATTTCCAACAAACTATTTTTTCTGTAATTAGAATACATCGAGGAAATTGTTTATCATTTGATATTCACTTGCATTTTAAAATTAATTAAACATTACATAATAAAAAATCATACACCTGCTTTTACAACATATTTATATATCACAGAATAATTATCCCACAAACTTAATGTTAGCCATGAAAATGGTTAACACCCTAAGGTAATGGATTTTGACATGTCTCATAGGGTGATTGCCTTCGATGTGGTTATTATGTGAAATCTTACTTTGGAAGGACTAGACTCGTGACTATTGGATCTTCCAAAAGCCCTAAAAATTTGATGATATAATGAAGTTTCAACTTTCAGAGTTTCGGAGGCCCAAAAGTTAGGTGTCTACAATTTTAGACTCGTAATAGTAATAAGTAAGTTGGATGAAATGAAACTTGGGTCATTTTATCGATTTCACGATTGAAAAGCACATATTCTGACTTGTTGCTACAGGGTCTTTCAAATTCCTCTTTCTAGTCTGAGTTTCATCCCCTTTCAGCAGTTACTACCTCTGTCGGGGGATTTTTTCTCTCAAGATTACTCTTAAGATCAGTGAATAAATAATCTCATGTTATTGGGCCCACTAAAGGAAGAATGAATCAATCACATCCCTTAAAAAGGATTTTAGGACCCAACAACACCTAATTTCCTATCCCCAGCAGGGAGAATTCGTTGTTATCGGCTTCTTACATTTCATTCTCCCTTATGAACTCCATAATACGACTTTGGATATAAATGAGAAAATTTAAGTTCAAATCATATGTAACCCGCTATTAGTTTGAATAATGGCCAATATCGTTAATCCTCCTCTCTTAGAATGAAAACTGGTAAGCTTTGATTCTCAATCTTCCTTTTTTATTAATTGCTAAATAAGATTACAAGAACTGGGATTTTTTTTTTTTAAATTGATTTCATAATTTAGGGTTATCTCTCCGTAATTTATGTTACAAACTTTGAAATGAAATTAACTAGCCTGGATTTTGGACCCCTAAGGTCAAATTTATAGGTACGGGTTGACCCATCTTCTGTTGTATGTGCTCTGTTCTGATGCTTTCACTGAGGCAGGTATGAAGGCTTATTAAAGGCGCATCTGGCTAGATATGATTTTCGCTTCCGATATAAGCTGAGGTGATAGTAGTTCTTTATATGCTTTTTGAGGGGTAACAAGTTTGGGTGCTTCTGTATTCTCTGAATAGTAAATTATGAATAATGGACTTGACCTATGCAGGAGACGTGAGCTTATGATGCTAGAGACAGACTGTCTTTTCTAAGTGAAGTATCAATTTATGTAATTGATACCTTGTGAAGGATTATTTGTGCGGTAGCTTGATATAGTGTCAGTTTTCATAGATACTTTTTTGAAACCTTTTTGTTTGAGGGTAGCTAAGAGTAACATCCTTCTCCCGATCCGTATTTTGTTTTTCTTTCACACTGTCTACTTCAAAGAATATTTTTGACTAACATTTAGCCCCTCTAATGTGAAAGAAGCTTATGTTCTTGAGGAAATGCTTTCATTCTATTTTACCTACAAAATTATTTTGATAGTATCTGCAATAGGTTATAAATAGGTTCAATACTAGAAAACTAGCTTGAGGATATGAACTCTAATTTATTTATTTAACTGATGAGAGTTCTAAACTTTTATCTGGTCATAATGGAAGTTCAGATGATAGAAGCTTCTTTCGTATCATATAACTTGAGGCTAATATATAGACATTCAAATGCTAGAGGACCTAATTTTTTTCCAACACTTAGATTTGTGTGTTTAACATGGTAGAAATCCAGAAATACCCCTGCTGAAATAATAAACGCTCCGAAACCACTTTTGATATCCATAAAACCCGGCATCCATATTCAGATGTTAAGATAAACGAAGCCCAAAAATCTTTTTTTTGTAATTAATAAAATTTTCAAAACCGATTTTTAGAAGACCTAAAATCCAAATTTAAGTATAAAGATAATAGAAATCTAGAAATTCACTTCTCAAAATAATTAAAGACCAACCCTTTTTCGACATTATAAAAAGCGAAACCCAGATTTGAGTATTAAAATAATACAAGTTCAGAAATTCACTTCTGGAAATTATGAGAGTTAGGAATCGACTTTGGCATTAGAAAACCCAAAGCCAAGATTCAGGTATTAAAAGAATAGAAGTCCTGAAATCCACTTCTAAATATTATGGGAGGGCAGAACCCTTTTTCGACATTAAAAAACCCAAAATCAAGATTCGGGTATTAAAATAATAAAAGTCTAGAAATCTACTTTTGAAAATTATGAGAAACTGAAACCCATTTCGGCATTAGAAAACCCAAAACCTGGATTCGTGTATTAATATAATAGAAGTCAAAATTCCACTTCTGGAAATTATGAGAGACCGAAACGCTTTTTCAACATTAAAAACCCCAAATCTACGATCCGGATAATAAAATAATAAAAGTCTAGAAATCCACTTTTGGAAATTGTGAGAGATCGAAACCCTTTTTCGACATTAGAAACGCGAAATCCATATTCAGTTATTAAAATAATAAAAGTATGCAAATCCACTTTCAAAATTAACAAAAGTCCTGAAGTCACTTTCTACTTCATTAAATATGATGCTCATTTTAAGCTATGTCTATTTCAAGTTTTTTCTTAGAGCGGATGTAGGGATGTTATTCTTTCGAATAGAGGCTTGACATACTTTAAGTGCGCCCTTTGAGCTCTCGTTCCCTTCTATGAGATTAGGCATAAATAGAGGCAGGGCATACTTATCCTTAAAGAAAAGGAAGGGCGTGCTTAGCGAAAGCAGAGGAAGGGCTTGTTAAAAAAAGAACAGAGGCAGAGCATCCTGCATATGGAGCAGGGCGCATGTCCCGGGGGTTAACCTCCTCCCTCCAGGAAGCACGTAGCCTATACGAAGGGCTTATGGTCTGAGACTCATGCCCCCGGGCTTAACCTCCTCCCAGTGGGAGGTGCCAAGGCTATACTTATGGCTTGGAGTTAGACACATATTCCTAGCCTTAACCTCCTCCCTCTTTGGGGAAGAACCTTTGTATATCAAGGAATTTAGTGGGTGTCGGGTGCAAGTCCCCGGGCTTACCCCTCATCTTTTTTGGGAAGCGCCTTGACCATGTCAGGGAGTTTTTAAGTTATCCAAATTCAAGAGGGCATTTCACCCTTGTACATGTAGAATTTCTTATTTTGAACTAGTTTTTCTTGCTATCCATCTAGAACATCTTACTCAAAATTTCAATTGAGAATTTTACTAAACGTATTTATCTACTTTGGTTCCCTTTACTACTTATCTTGTGAACTAGATATATTTTGTTACTGAAAGAATATTATCCTTGAAAATTTGTTTTATCCACTTATGGATGGAAAATATGGTCTTAAGTGTTCTTCATTTTAGGTTCTCGGAACCATGTTTCCATCAAGATGACACAAGCAGTGGGATTCTGGTGGTATAACCATATGTACAATTAAGGATCTTTCCCAAAATTGGCTCTAATGGTCCATCCGCAGAATTCTTGGTTTAGCTATCACTCTTCAAAGCACTAGGTCTCCTTCCCTATATGCTCTCAGATTTACTTTTGAATTATAATATCTTGTCATTCATCTCTGATAGTGGATTGTTCGAATAACTACTTCATCCCTTATACGGGAATTAAGTCCAAGGATTACTTCTTTAATTCTTGACTTTTATCGAATGCATATCAACTCTTCGATGGGATGATATCGTAATTTCGACTAGAATCATTGCTTCACATCCAGAGGTTAAGGAATAGGGTGTATGATCCGTTGCCCTTTTAATGGAGGTACGATATGCTCATAACACTCGTTGTAGTTTCTTTATCTAATTTCCTTTAGTCATATTTAACCGATTTTTCAACATAGTCTTTATAGTTTTATTTGCGGCTTCTATGACATCATTATATTTCGGATGTGCTACCAAAGTAAAACTTTTTATAATCCCATTGCCATAACAAAATCACGAGAACTCATTGCTCTCGAATTACGTCTGATTGTCAGATATAATTTTGTGAGGTATTCCAAATCTAATGACAAAGTTTTTTATAACAAATCTAAGAGCTTTTCCCAAAGTAATTTTTGAAAGTGGCTAGGCTTCTACCCATTTAGTGAGATCATCAATTTCTACCACCACATATTTTGCTTCTCCTTTAGAAATTAGTAATGGGCCAATGAGGTTAATTCCCCATGCATCAAAAGGCCATGAACTTAGTATGTGAGTCAAATGACCTGGTGGGAGTCGAGGGATTTTGGATTACCTTTGACACCTTTTTCCATTCATCTATGATAGTCGACTGTTCGAATAACTACTTCATCCCTTATACGGGAATTAAGTCCAAGGATTTCTTCTTTAATTCCTGGCTTTTATCGAATGCATATCAACTCTTCGTTGGGATGATATCGTAATTCTGACCAGAATCATTGCTTCACATCCTAAGGTTAAGGAGTAGGGTGTATGACCCATGGCCGTTTTAATGGAGGAACGATATGCTCATAGCACTCGTGGTAGTTTCTCTATCTAATTAACCGATTTTTCAACATAGTCTTTATAGTTTTATTTGCGGCTTCTATGACACCATTAGGTTTCAGTTGTGCTACCAAATTAAAATTTAACCGCATTGTTATAACAAAATCAGGAGAACTCATCGCTCTCGAAATGTCTGATTGTCAGATATAATTTTTGAGGTATTCCAAATCTAATGACAAAGTTTTTTATAACAAATCTAATAACTTTTCCCAAAGTAATTTTTGAAAGTGGCTAGGCTTCTACCCATTTAGTGAGATCATCAATTTCTACCACCGCATATTTTACTTCTCCTTTAGAAATTAGTAATGGGCCAATGAGGTTAATTCCCCATGCGTCAAAAGGCCATGAACTTGGTATAGTCAAATGACCTGGTGGGAGTCGAGTTATTTTGGATTACCTTTGACACCTTTTGCATCTTTTTACCAACACTATGGAATGTTTTGTCATTAGTGGATAGAAGAATCCCTATTGTGCCATTTTCTTAACTAATTTTACTCCATTTGAGTGATCCTGAAAGAATCCCTCATGTGCTTCTGTTAGTAGTTTTTATCCTTTTCCAGGATTTACACATCTTAAATACGAAAGTGCATACAATTTCTTATATAAGATTCCATCAAAGATCATAGAATTCAAGACCTTCTGTTTAATCTTTATTGTTTCTCTCTTATCCGTAAACAATGTGTCATTGACCAAATATTCAAAAAAAAGTGTCATCCAGTTTCTTTTGTCGTCCTTTTTGGAAGGGTTTGTTTGTCTCATGGTGTCTCTTGACCAATTTCCCTTTCCATTTTCTTTTGAGGTAATGTTTGTGACCTTGTCAATACTAAAGACTCCTTTCCTTTTTTGACTATATTTTCCTCACTTGAAGGTGCCTGACATCTAAAAGGGATTGTCCCGGTTTCGAGGGATCCTATGGAAATTGCTAACTTAACCGGTGAATCTGTTTGAGAGTTTTCTCCTCTTAGAATTTGTTGTATAGAAAAAACTTCAAATGACATGCATTTCTAGTATTTTCTTCACATACTGAGATGACTTAGTTTCCTTAATTTGGTACATTTGCTTCAATTGTTTACCACTAATTGGGAATCACCGAAAATTTGGATCGTGGGATTTTGAGATGTACTGCCAAGGTTAATCCTACGAACATTTACCTATAATCCACCACATTATTTTTCGTAGGGAAATCCAAATTCATAGCGTAATGCAGACGATGCCCATCAAAAGTTATGGTTACATACCCAGCTCCCGCTCCGTAGATGCTCGGTCAACAAATAGTTGCCTCTTTGACTCCTAATCTTTTTTTCCTTTACTAACTTTTGCTTGATAAACCCTGTATATTGATTTACCAAATCAGCCAGCGATTGTTCTTTGATAGCTGCTCATGGGTTATACTCTATGCCATATTAGCTTAACTCAATTCCCATTTTACTAGTCTTCCGGAGGTCTCCGACCTACAAAATACTTGCTTAAGAGGGAAGTTAGTTAAAAAACTAACATGGTATGCTTGGAAATTCGATCGTAGCTTTCATGCTGTTAGAATCAAACCATAAGATAATTCCTCGATCACTGAATGTTGGGCTTCAACATCCTTTAGCCTTCAAATTACGTAGTAAATGGGAAGTTGTGTCCCATTTTCCTCTAAAACCGACACAAAGCTAACAACGTGATCCAAGACTTCCATACAGAAAATTACATAGTTTTAGTTCCAATATTAGTTTAGAAGTTTTCGACTATCCTAAACCATTGATACTCCCTTTCAATTCAGTAACTGAAACAACTAATTAATAGGTCAAACCAAAGGCACAATTAGCTTATCCAAATGCATATGATAGATGGATCCAAAAATATTCTCAGCTAAAACATTAAGAACCAAATGAAAATTTCATTAAAAGATGATACATACTTATGAATCATGTTCACATAAGTCACATTCTTACACATAACTATTACACTAGTGTTGATCCCAAGAATTCATAATCAACAAGCAATAGCCAATGCTCATATACTAATTTAGCACAACTAATCAAACAATAAACGATAGTGATTTAATATTATCGTTTCTAACAAACAAACACATCATAAATAGTTGTCATAATTTTTATAGCAAAGAAATTCCATTTTACAGTGGCCGTACCACATCTACTAAAAAATGGAAACATGTGTTTTATACATACACCAAACAACTAAATTCAATCATATAGTGGACTGGCGTCATACTAGTATATCATTGTAATAACTTCACTAATTACCATGAGGATGAATGAATCACAAAAAACAAACTAACACATTTTATGATAGCAAAATAGATAGGTACTAACCAAATCTGACTATCCAACTACACCAAATAACAATAAATGACATAAACCAAAAGGTAGGAAACTGATATCGACCAAAAAACCTAAATAACAACATCTGAACAACAAAAACCAGAAGAAAGCAAGGCTTTCCAAGGATTTGGACCTGTTGGATTATGCACGATATGGGAGCAGGTTCGTATGATAACTTAGCTAAAGATGTGTTTGGGGGCAACTAGTTAATAACAGTAGCATTCATATCATATGATATCTGGAATCCTTCTTTACAAAACACAGGAGTTTGACAAAAACCTAAGACAAAAAGCACCCTTTAACCCTTCCACACTAGCTAAAAAACAATCACCATTTGAGGATAACCCACTGCCACTCCTAAAAACTGACCAACCTCAAGCAAGATCCAACACCATAGATCGGCACTCGAAAAACTCAAACGCGAGGAGATACGTGCACTACATCACGAGCTAGGAAACACTGAGCACTAACTTAACTCTCACCAAGCCCGATCGAAAACCAAGATGAAACTCAAATAAATTAACCTGTTAAGACAGGGATATGCATAATGAGTATCTTGGCTCTCGCGTAGGAGTGAGGGATAAGGCAGATGAAGATGAGACTAGGAGGAGGAGGGTAACATTGGCATGAATAAGAACTTAGGCGACGAGAGGAAAAAAAATCACAAATGAGCGCTAGGAGAGCAAAGAGATTTGGATGTTATGGCTAAGGACATCAGGGAGAAAACAAAAAAAGATCTAAAAATAAAAGAATTTATGAAAAGAGGAAAAGCTAAGAAGAAAGATAAATGAACAGAGATGAGATGATGAAATGGAAAGGAGATGGAAGGATGAAACACATATGAAGTGAAAATGAAGGGGAAAGAATAGAAGCGGCGAAAACCCTAGCTTCCATGAATTAGATTTCTATAACTATAAAAATAATATATAAAATATAATCTTAGGTAAAATGTGTCTTTTACCAATTTTCAAAATAATATAAAGCATTTTATATAACTCTAACAAACATAAACTTTTTTTTTTTCAAAGCCGATCGGTTTTTAAGGTGACCGCAAACACCTTTTAATATGACTAATAATAAAATACATGTGATTATTAGTTGACAATCAACTATTTTGGTTTTTAAGGTGGACCGTCCACCACTAAACCTAAATAGGATTACAGCACTAGAGTTAGCTATATATCTAGACTACAAATAATAGAAAGAACAGGAGCTTGACATAGATGCTAAGACTACTAAGTACTAACATGGAAATCGTTCCCCATTAGCATCTCCTGGAGGTATACCCTGAATGGCCACAGCAGAATTCATGGCCAGGTCCGCAACAAAGTGTTGGGATGTCTCAGATTGAAGGTAACGTCTATCCCATGATGTATCATTAAGTAGTTGACCATTTTTAATGCCATCCTCACCATCTTTGGCCAGTACAAGATCTTCATTATCAACGTGGTAAAGAAACTTTCTAGTCTCGCCCGCTTCACCAACAAAAATATAATACCTCTCTACATTTGGTTTGTATCGCATTTCAGAATTGGAATGAATCAAAGCTTCCTCGTTAGCATTCCAGACGATGTACTGGCGATCTTCAGAAATATCACAATCCGGTATGTCTTGGGTTGCTTCGACCACTGGCTCGGGATCAATGGGTATAACAGGCGGAGGACGAGGTTTGGGAACCTACTGAAGGTTCAGCTTGCAAAGTGGGATCTTGGTTGTAGTTACGGAGGTAGTCACACATGTTTCCGAATCATGACCGAAGGATTGACATTTGGAGCAAATGGCCGGGCACCAACTATAACGTACGTCTACATCAACATCAAAGCCCTCCACCAGAGTCACGTGCAACTTTTTAGGCAGAGGCCTCAACGGTGATATTTTTATAAGTACTCTAGCATAGTTAAGACTTTCCCTTGCCACCTTATTTGAGTCAAAACATCTTAATTTACCAACCAATCCAAACCAATCAGAGGTTGAAGTACCGACGATATATTGGTGATGGTTGCCTAAAACGGGATGGATATGATTTGTTCTCTAGCTTTTCCAACAGTGACGCTCTAAGGAGTAATTATGAAAGGTTGGCCTTCAATTATAATCGGATCCCTCTCAAGTACACTCAATTTGTCATTAGGATTACTGAATTTTAGATAAAACATAGAGTCAAAATACTGTATATTCAATCTACCTCTCAATCTTCAGTGTTTGTTGCATTGTTCTCGAACCACTTGATACGCTGGAGAAGGTCCAAGGAAAAAACCGACAAGATGGTCAGACTAGTACTCATCACTGACACGATGCACTTTGGTCGGCATAACACTACACCCATTTAAAATCACTGTTTCAAAATTTTCTCGTGGAGTGTATTCTCCAGCAGCCTTAGGAAGAGCAGAGAAGTGGGATTTCCAACTCAGTAACACTACAGGTGCAAACGATTGCGGCACTGCAGATTGTTCTGTACAGGCTTTTGGCACATTCGGCTTGTCATTGTGTCGAGCGTTATGCGTACATAGCTCCATACTATCATTCAGCACGCTATTCTTATCCAAAACATCCGACACATTACAGTTACCATCAGTACCAACCAATTCCGTTTGAGTAACATCCTCAGATGAACCGTTATCAGGCGGGATCAAAGATGAAGAATTCCATCTGATATCGGCAGAAGTAGCTAACAGTGGGGATAGAGGGTTTGACAGAAGTGTACCCGTTAGTTCTGAGAGTGTAAGTGATGCTTCGGAGTTGACAGCTCCAAGACCCACGAATGGGTTATCCAAGAGCACACGACGAGAACTGGAAAAAGTTGGGTCAGAGTTGAAAGCTCTAACAGATCGGGTGCGTGAGCTAGGCTCAGCAGTTTGGATGGCCGTGAGGTGGAGCGACATGGCATGGAGATTGGGGGGGGGGGGGGAGGGGGGGGGGGGGCAGAGAAAGAAAAGAAAGAGTAAATCGTTTTCAGGAAAATCGCATACAGAGATCAGCCATTATTTTAATCGCATATGTTGTTACTTATTACAAACCTAACAAACATAAACTTTTGGCGCGCATATATATATATATATATATATATATATATAACACGCACGCGCGCGCGACTCATAATAGAGCATTTCATTACCCAATCTCTTAATGAGTTTACTCTGATATGCTCTAGTGTTCACTCAACCAAAACTTTGATACCAACTGTAATGAACTACCATTTCGAAGAATTCAAGTCAACAATATAAGAAAGAAATAGAACGAAGAACCTAATAGTGAAAGGCAAAATATACAATAACTACAATTGTTTGAAATATACATTTAATTTCATTTTACAATATCAAATTTATACAATTATCAAACATACCAAATACAACAGAATAATGATAGTTGTACGATATCCATCTTTATCTTCAAGGGATAATGCCTTTGAAATACTGAAATACCCAGTGTGACCCGAGCATAGTGAAAAACAATACACTCGAGTCAGAACCAAACATTCTCATGTAAGTTAAATTAATATGAAGTGAAATATTTTTCTAATGTCTATTGAATTTCATATAAGGTCCTCAATTAAATATTTTTCTTATAAATACTCCTAAGTAACATAAAAGGTTTCAAGTCAAAATAATTAATTTCAAATATTTTCATTCTTTCGAATAAAGTCATTTCCGAATTTAAATTGTAAAATATTCGAGCTTTAAAAATTACATATAAGTACCTTCACAAAATATTTTCTTTTTCATATATAAGCTAAATAAAAAAATATTAAGTCATTTTATAATAATTTTACGAAATATCAATTTTAGTGCATATATTTCAAAAAAATAATTACATTCAACCTAATTTTTATTGGGAAAAATTAGTTAACAAAAATTTCTGAATTCTAAAAATATATAAAATTTCAAGAATTAAATAATACATTCTGTGTGAACTTAGAAAGAAAAAAGAAATCGAAGTGTTGTGTTAAGATGTAATTCTTTGCCGAAACAATAAATATTCATTTTCAAATTTATTCAAGTAATCAGTATCATTATCTACAAGGAATTCAACACTTATCCATAATTTTTCAATGTCCAAAATATCAATATGTCATTTTATCTGGAATTTCAGCTAATTTAATGGAAATAATATGAAATTATCAATAATTGATAACAATACAGTTTATTTTACCTCATAAGCATACCATCAACAACATAATCAAATTACATACATATCATAGGTGTCATTTTATTTAAATTTTAACAAAACACCAATTTTACTTTGTCATTAGTATGTAAAATTTAACTTGCAGTAGAATTATATTGTTTCATGAGTCAAAGCACTCGCCTATTTTCTTTCCCTTTCTATTAGGCATTGATCATCTAATTCTTCATCGATTTTATTTATCTTGATTTGCTTCCTTGTTTTATTAACAAACATACATGTATAGAAGGCTTTGGAACAGAAACGAAAGTTTGTATAGGCAAGAATAAGAATTAAAAATGAAAATTAAGATTTTGAAGAAAAAGATATGAAAAAAGAAGATCTTGAAAAAGAAGGGTTGAAAAAGAAGAACAAGCTTTGAATTTTTATTTTAAGAATGGAAGAAGAAGATTTGAGAGAAGGAAGATCCAAAAAGGAAGAATAAGGTCTAGAAAAGGAGAAGAAGAATAAGATTTCAAAAAGAAAAAGAAGAATAAAGGAAAATGAAGTGAAGATAGAAAAAAATTATAAAACAAAAGTGAAAACTCACTTTTACAAGAGAAGCTGCAGAGTAAAGCTCTTGCAATGGAATGAAATAAAGTGAAAACTTCGTGAAGGAAAATAGATAGAGGTTAAAATTGAAAGGAGAAGTTGTAACAAAAATATATATAAAATAAGGCTACTATGTTGGTTGAAAATAAACGATATAATGCCACTATTAACTAATAAGAAACAAAATGGATAGTCTAAACAATGAAAAGGAGGAAAATAAAATTGAGGTTCCAAGAATCTCATGTGTAATGCCCTACCCAAATAAAAAGCATTAATAAGTAATACCGTATATTAGAGCAGAGAATATGGTTGGTTAGGAGCAACCCTCCGTAATCTAATATTAGACAAGTATCAAATATGTCGACTGGATGTGTAAATTTTCCTTCTAACCTCAAGATGATCAACCTATTCAATTATGTCTAATATAGAACTACTGGCAGATCGTAGTTAGAACAAATTATAATACATCACATATAGCATATTACAAACAAAATACATACAGATACAACGACATATTACAACATATATGTTTGCTACAACTTGAATTGTTTCATATGAACCATAAACATAAACAATAAACTCCAAAAGAATAAATACATAATGGCACAAATACTGTAGCGACCCGAACTTCCCCGCAAAGGAAAGAAAGAATTGCTTTGAGGACAAGACGAATCAGAACACAAACAGAAGATCATTTCATTGCTTATTACAACCATTACATCAGAGTACAAGAATATTACAGAGTAAGAATAAATATTATACAACAGAGAATATCAGAGATTTAAATTACATTACTTCAGCGGAAAAATAATACAAAACATAACTGAAATGAATACACAGATACCGAGCTTTCCGAATATCACTTCAGTTATAAACCACAATCCTGTGAATATAAATCTGCAAACCAAACTACTAGCTACCCGTGCGGAAAAAAGGGGCACCCAGAGTTTAGGTTAAAACAATAAACTCCAGGTCAGTCATTTGACTGGTGTGAGAACTAAAACAGTTATTAATCTTTATTTTAAAGTTCGGTAAATCAAGGGACCACGTCGTATAACACCGAATGGGTTTTTACCCCAAGAATACCAGTGCATATAACAACAGCGCAATGCTAAATAAAGAAAATGAAGCTATTACAAGACCCAGGTCCCATCACACAATGCAACGTAAGCCGGAGGATAGGGTTTTACCTTATAATCACCAAAGAATTCTTGATACGCTAAATTTCATCTTTTTTATTACTATAAGTGAAGAAAACAATTTCAAATATAAATGTATCAATCGTAGGCGGCATGTGTACCATATATCATGTCGCCATACTAGTTCTACAATCAAAACCGAAATATCACGTATTGGAAATTGGATTTCCGTCATGAGTCGAGGCAAAGGACAAGCTCCTCTCTGTTCGAGACACTCTAGCAAATGTCTCAGGACCACACACAGCGATCCTGGATCTTCAGGGCCGGTCCTCTCTTACTTTTGAGGATTAGTTATTCCTGAACACATGTTTCCTGGTCCTATCAGACCTATATCCGAGGCGCCTCACATTCCAACAACCACACAGGTAAAAAGTATATAAATGTCAGGGCTGGTAGGTTACTGACATCACCCATAGCTAGAAAGAAACGTCATGCTCTCCCTGTAGTCACTATCCCGTTTTTGACTCATACCAAGGTGTGAGGCTTGCAAATTAACGCTATATACAAAGCTGTGCCACATAGACCGTGCTTTGATCATCAACCACAAGACTTTGCTTTTCAACAAAAGCCTTGATCATTTGCCACTTAGGCGTGCCACACAGGCAATTCATGCCATGCGACTGATATCTATCGATATATAACCTCTAAGCTCGTACGTCTCAGAGAAGGGCGTTAAGCAAGAGAATAAATTCTCTGCCGCCAAACATATATATATTTAATAGAAATTAAATACACAGAATAAAATCCAATGTCAGGTACACAGTCCATTTACAGGTTCGTTCTGGGTCTAAACGAAACCGGAGGAACCTTATTCCTTGCATATCCATTGATCTCCAAGTACGTCTGGACGATCACCAACTGATTCCCTCCTCTTGGGTGTACAGCCCAATCAAGATCATCAATAATCATCCAAACGACGTGAAGACCTTCGGTCTTCAACCACCATCTTCATCTTCGACTTATCGTCAAATCGGTTATTCAGAATGGGTATAAACCTGGCCTTTCCGAATAACCCGCGTATAAAATAAACAAGTGTTACACAACACAACATACGCCTCATTACAATTTAGAATATTCTTTTATCCAAATATTCACATTCTTAGGGAAAAGTTCCCATTAATTTTATCAAAGATAAATTCTTCTAAATTTATTCTTTAATCTTCCTTTGGATATCATTTCAAACTATGTTAAGGTTTTCCAAACTAGTCTGGATTAGCGAACCACACCGAAGTAATCATTTATTTTATTTTCCAATCCCAACCTATTCATCCCATGGAGCAAAACTGGTAATGCTCCATATCTAACACCACGATGTTATCGGTAAATATTAATTACATTTCATGTTCAAATCTAATTAAATATTTAACTATCACTTGGAGCAAAACTGGTGATACTCCATTCTTGATCACTTTAATCTAATTAAATATTCATTAAAACTCCACTTAATTTTAATCTTCCCAAAAATCAATATCCTGTATTTTACTGGGTAAAAGAACCAATGTCATCTAAAACACGGTTCACGATAAACCCAAAATCACATTCCATTGTTAATCGGGTTAAAGAACAGGTGTTATTTAAAACACCGCTCACGATAAACCCCAAAAACCAATTTAAATTCAATTCCAATTAAATACTAATTAACTGGACAATTTCACTAAATCTTAATTAAAATATTTATTCTTTTCTAAACTGGGTTCAAGAACAGTGTTATTTAAGACACCATTCACGACGAACCCAAAATCCCATTTGATATTAAATACAAGGCTCTGAATAGAGAATATATCGGCTTATATTCAATATCAAATTCTGAAACTAACAAATATCGTATTGGAAATAATGATATAAATATATCTTTCAAATTTCCACAGCCATATCTGTACAATCACGAAATCCAACATCGAAATATTCCGAAGATAATTTCAATTCAAATCCATTCCGATTCGTATATTGGAAATTCTGATTATTTTTAAAACCACTTCAAATCCAATTTATTTATTCAAAAATATTGGGTTATAATTCTAGTTCATAACTAGTTCATTTTGATAAGAATATATTTTTATCCTTACAAATGTGGAATTTTTCATCCTAGTTCTTTCAAAATCATTTATTATGATTTTACACAAATTATTAATATTTTTAATAATTTTATCAAGGCCCGTACAGTCGATTTCCAATAACGGTCGTCGAACTGCACTTACAACGAACTTTTCCAAATTTGATTTGGACATAATTCCAAATCCAACCATTAGATTTCAAATTTTTAATATTCATTGGAAAGCTCTTTTCGATACGAACCCAATGGTTCCGGTTTCAGGAGAATCCGACAGTTGGATCTCCCGTAACGTTAATTCGAAGTCAATGGTCGAAATTCGCGAACTGCCGCGGCGTGGCGCGTTTTATTCAGGCCATTCAATATATATAATATATATATTATATATATTTCGTCGATTTCAATTCAAAACGTATTTTATAAATCGTTTCAAATTCGTTTTAAAAACAATTTCAACTTCATATTCAATTTCAAATCAAAATTGAATATTCCATATCATTAATATATAAATGATAATAATTTCAAAACGTTATATTTTGAAATCACTTCCTTTTCTATATTCACTATAAAAACGAATATAATCAATATAAATATCATTCGCGTCAAAATGGTGCATATCTAATCAACACGGCTTTATATATTTCAATTACTTCGTTATTCTATTCAACAAATGAATATTTATTTATTCACATTCACGTTAAATTTATATTTTTAATGATAAATAATTTATTTCAACACAAGAATATACTTCCATTCATTCCACATCCCCATCAATTTTCACCACAACAAAATCAAACAAGTCGTCCATGGTTTGTGGACAATGGGTGTCGGGTGCTGCTAAGCACCGTCTGCATTCTAGTATATATTTTTAACTAGAAAACAAGAATTAAAATGAGAAGTTCTCACCGAGGGTTCCACTCCGCCGTTTTATTTCTGAAATTTAGAACAGTTTGGATTTGCCCGTTCTTCCAACGCAGTCTTCTCCACGCTGTTCATATTAAAATCACATTTTTAATATGATGTTCTATACATTAAAAATCATATTTTTATTCTTTCCATAATATAAAAATCATATTTTTATTCTTTCTATAATATAAAAATCATATTTTTATTCTTTCTATAATGTAAAAATCATATTTTTATTCTTTCTATAATATAACAATCATATTTTATATGAAAAATCTCACCTTTTTATATTTAGAAATCTCATCATACATATGATAAAAATAATATTTTATCGGACTAAAGATCGTATTTTTCCATAACTAAAATCGCATTTTTATTTACATAAAGAAATAAAAATCAAATAAAAACTCACTTTTCTTGATCCGAGGAGGGATGCTCGCCTTGGTGTGGTCTCGTACGCTGCTGCGTTGTGCGGAGCTCGTCGGGGTGTTATTTGCAAACGTTGAAAATTATAAAAATTTGATTTTTATCGAGTGGAGGGGTTCATGGTCAGTGGGGGGGGGGGGGGGGTCAGAGGTTAGCTCTGGGGGTTCCTGGTGGCGGTGGGGTGGGGTGGTGCGCTGGGCGGTGGCTGACCAGGTGGGTGGCGACGGCTAAATCGAGGGAGACGGGGGTTTGGTCTTCATGGGTTCGAGGGGTAAGAGGGAGAGGGTGCACCGGAGTGGGATGGTGACTTTTTATTTCGACCTTGAAATCAAGCCCACCTACTGTCGTCCATAGCTAATTACCCCCATTCCAAACACAATGCAATATGTTTCGTAAGCCAATTCCATCGTTTCGATCAGTTTTGTCAAATTCAAAATATAAATCCGTATATTGAATTTGAACGCACATTTCAATTTACCGGGGCCACACACTAACTCTAAAAAATCCATAAAAATTATTTCTAGCTTCGTATTGATGATATGGTCCTAATAAAACTAACTTTGTCAAATTCTGAGACCGTTTGAAAAATGGTCATTTTCGAGTTGATTAAAATCAACTGAAACTAGTCAAACGCGTTTCCCTTTGCCACGCTCACATATTGATTCAGAAAATTATGATTTTTGGAATCTAGCAATAATTTGACATCACAGATCCAACAAAAGTGGTTTCGTCGAAAACAGAGGTCGTTTGCAAAATTTCCATTTTTAAGGGCCAAAATTCTATAGCGACTATTCTGAATTTTCAACTGGACGTAACTTTTGATTCCCGCTATGAAATTTCGATTTTTCGGATTCTTTGGAAAGATATTTTCATTTAGATTCTAATATTTTTGGTTTCGCCAAAATCCGGATTATTTTGAATCTTGTACATTCATTTGAAATCTGAAATCGAATTTTCGAACTACCGCGCCATTTTCAATTCCTTTTATAATAAAAAATAAATATTTATATTCTAACGACGATTCAAATAAATATATACGTTCTAATTCCATTCAAAATAAATTTCTCATCGTTGTTATTTAAAATAATTCATTTTAAACATTCAAAATTCATTAAAATTGCCAAAATAAAAATTTTAAATTGGCTCAGAATTTCCGGGTTGTTACAATCTCCCCCACTTAAAACTTTTCGTGCTCGAAAAGGAACGAGGTTGAAAGTTATTTTACAAACCAACTCAACTTTCATTATTTCAATTATGGCTTAAGTTCTTCAACTTTTCAGTTTCTAAGAACTTTTCAAAATTTTCAAAAATTTGGCTAACACCCTAAATTTTCAAAAAATTTCACCATAACCTCCCATGCACCAGGAGCTTCAGGATATTTCAATAGCCTCTCATGGCCCTCACCAATCCAAAAGAAAATGAAAAAGCCAAGCAGCTAGCCAATCGGTTCATAAAATCATCAAAAACCCAAGAAATACAATAAACATGTACCTATTTGTCGGGCAAACAATTTTATTCCCCTTCTCTAGCCTCCGTGCTATGACCTGTTCAATGTATATACATGTATATGCATGCAATTGTAATCATTTTTCAATATAGTTCAATATTCGGTTCAATTTGGCATAATGGTTCAAAATTTCAAACCAATAATCAAAGAACACAACCATCAATCAATTAGTGAATTAACGTTTCAAATTCATAACATTGATATATATATATATATATATATATATATATATATATATATATATATATAGAAAATCATGTTTTTGATGCCAAATCACAACAATAAACATATCTAGTTTTGGTTCCCACACCAGTCTAATGGATATATACATATATACATATATATATATATATATATATCACACCTTACAAAACTCGAACACAAATTCTGTTGATGTAGCTACAATCATCAGAATCATCTCCGGGCGACTAGAGCATGATTCTATATCTATCCAGTATATTTGGGACTTTGAATATACGCTCATAACGCATATACGCGAAATCTTCATATACTAGATTGTCCAAATTCAATACAAATAAAATATTCAAATACAGATAATTGAATTTAATTTTCAAAACAAAATTTGTTTTCATCTTTATTTGAAAAATATACTCTTCACACTCATTCTAGGATACTACTGATCCTATCTCTAACGAGTACTTCTTACTGGATATTGCTAATCCAATCTCTGATGAATTCTTTCGTATGGTTCTAATGTGTTTTGTTCTCGAGCTCTGTAAACCAGAGCTCTGATACCAAATGTAGCGACCCGAACTTCCCCGGATTGCAAGAAAATGTGGATTTGGATGCACTTTTTTGTTGCCTTTAAATGCAAGAGCGACTAATGTTTTTTTTTTTTTTGCGTGCATGTTTTTCACTGCAAAAATTTACCGTCTTACCCCGCCTAAACTAATTTGCTTGTTACGTTACTCTCAAATTCCCAAACTCTTTTTGACTTTTCATTTCACTTGCCCTCCGTCCTGTGCTGCTTCACCCTAATTATTGCTCTGCTCCTCCCCAATTCTTCAATCTATTGTCGTCTCTACATAAACCTTAAATTCCATCCACTACTCCTTCATTCTTCCCCTCTTTTCAGCGTAGACCCCAAATAAGCATTCAAAACAAATGGAGGCTGCAAAAACCCTAAATTAGCTGAGGTATTTTCTTATTTTCTGTTATTTTAAAGATTTTAGTAAATGTTGCGTCAACTTTGGTAGATGGTTAATTTTGAATAATGTCTTTTATTGGTTCCATCATTATTGGATAATTCACAGATTATAATTTAATATGCCTATGCTTTTAAAACGTATGTATTTTTTAATCTAAAATTATTGTTTTATTTTGGTATATCTACTATTAATTTTATTTAGCTATTCGCAAAGATAGAATAAAAAGAACTGATTGATGGCTACTCATTTGGTCTGTGTATCAAGGAAATTTTATATTCCTGTTGCTATTCTGATTGGTGAAATAAATGTTCGGTCTGTGTATCAAGGAAATTTTATATTCCTGTTGCTATTCTGATTGGTGAAATAAATGTTCAAAGCTGACCCGTGACGTGATTATTTAGGTATGATGACATGGCTTTGAAATACAATGTTGAGTAAAATGTAGAAGGTATTGTTCGGTTTTTGTTAAATAATTTAATTCAGAATTCTCATATTTTTTTCTGCTTGTCCTTTTGGCTACATTTTAGGCAGTAGAAAAGCGCCACAAACAAATATTAATGACAATGCCTCAACTTCCACGTCGCAACAGCAGAAATGTGCAAATGATACCAAGGATATGAACCGAATGCAGAAGAGAGATGAAGAGGGACTACATCTTCTAACTTTTCTCCTACAATGTGCAGAAACAGTGGCATCCGAAAAATTAGTTGAAGCAAACAAATAACTTTTAGAAATTTCAGAGCATTCAGCTCCGTGCGACACATCACACAAAGAGTGGAAGCTTATTTTTCCGAAGCAAGGTTAGTCAATTCATGTTTGGGGATATCTGTGGCTCTCCCGATAGTCTCACATCGTCAGAGACTAGCTTCAGCCTTTCTAACATTCAACGGCGTCAGCCCATTCGTAAAGTTTTTGCATTTCACATCAAACCAGGCGATCCAAGAAGTGTTTGAGAGAGAGGGAGAGAGAGTAGAATGTTCATATTATAGATCTGGATATAATTCAGGGCCTTCAATGGCTCGGACTGTTTCGTATACTAGCTTCAAGGCCCGGCGGCCTGCCCAAAGTGAGACTGACAGTTCTGAGGAAATCACCGGAGGCTCTAGAGGCCACATGGAAGAGACTAAGTGATTTCGCAGAGACCTTAGGGTTGAGCTTTGAATATGTTGCTATTAATGGAAAGAACGGGAATTTAGATGCTGAGAGATTAGGGATTAGTAGAAGGTAAGCTGTGGTTGTGCATTGGTTGCATCATTCTTTGTATGATGTTACTGGGTCTGATAGTAGTACACTCAAGCTTCTGCAAAGGATAAATCCGAAGGTGATAACAATGGTAGAGAAAGACCTAACTCAAACGGGGTCATTTTTAAACCGATTCACAGAAGCAATCTACTATTATTCAGCACTATTCGACTCCCTAGGAGTAAGCTATGGCAAAGACAACAATGACCGACACATCGTTGAACAACAGCTCCTATCTCATGAAATACGAAACATGCTAGCAGTAGGTGGGCTAGCCCGAATCAGGGAGGACAAAGTTGGAATGTGGCATGAAAAGTTCAGCCGCTTGGGCTTTTGGAGCATTTCTCTAGAGGGAAATGCAACTGCACAAGCTAACCTCTTACTAGGCATGTTCCCTTCCGATGGGTACACCCTTGTTGAGGAGAAAGGTTGAGGAGAAAGGTACCCTAAAGCTTGGATGGAAGGATCTTTGCTTGCTCACTACTTCTGCTTGGAAGTCTGTATTCTACTCCTAATGCTTATCTTAGTGCAATACATGGTTAACCCTGCATAAATGTGATAAGAAAGCAGTTTCATGGAAACCAGTTTTATATATGGGTAAGTTTTTTTTATTGTTTAAGTTGGAGTGGATAGCATGATCTGATTGGAAGTGGATGGAATATTGAGGCATGGAGGGGCTATCAGCAATAATTGATGAATTTATGATGCAAGATTTGAAGGATCAAATGAGGAAAGTTGGGGATGTTTGCTTTGCTCAAGTCTACCATGATGGCGATGGTAAATGCATCAGTCATTTTTAGTTCACATTAGTAATAAAATTCATTTGGGAAATTGTACTTATCAAAGCATCTGCTTTGCTTGATAACTTGTCTGCATGCTTTTCCACCCACAGAGGTAGTACAATGTACCCAAAGAGTTATGTCTTTGACTAGTGAAATAGATTGGAAAAGGAAATGTTTGTGGTGTGAAATCAGCATTTTCTATCGTATTTATTATGGAACTCTTCATCTCTAAGTCATCAGATTTCCCATAGTATATTGAAACTGTACATAAATATAATGAAAGAATTATTTGTTCACTATATTTTACTAATGCAGTCATCCAGACTACCCAGCATTTAACAGCTGCAAACAAAAAGGATAAATGATCTTCTCTCTCAGTTATCAACTTTTGTTTACATAAATAAGTCTTGTCAATTTTTTGAAGATGCTTCTAACCTGCTGGAAAGATCTTGGAATGATATGTCAACATGAATATTACAATTCTTATCTTCACATACAACGATTAAGCCTCTAAAGTATGATTTTCTTATCCTGCTACATGGGCATATTTCCTTGCAAATACAAACCAGCAAGTAATATAATACGCATACATAAATATACGGGAATAATAAAACAATTATGTTATGACAGTGGAAATGAACATTTTCACCTTTTTATACATTAATCTGCTCAAATGAATGCATGAAAAGCTATTTTTCTATATTCAAACTCAAAGAAATAAAAAGCCTATTTTGTAGTCTGATGTTTGTTTTAAATGATAAATTACCCAGTTAAAATTCAACCAAATTCAACTAGTTAATGCTCCCACTTTTAACTGATGTGAAATACCCATTAGCAGTGCATGCTGTATTTATTTATTGCGATGCTAATTTGTTATGCCTAGCAGCACTTCCGTTGACAAATATTTCCCCAGAAATCGTTGGTGACCCAATTGTATGATTCTTTCTTTAATGTGAGTATATCAGTCAACTTACTTTTATGGTGACTTTTTCTTTAATAGCAAGTGTATCAATAGCTAGATACTTTCAGAGTGATTTGTGCTTATCAAGTTTACTTGTTTAGTTCGTAGTTGGGTTTTATTGAGTAAAATCGTATTAGAATATATGGTTGAGATTTGGACTAGAATTATCCTTGTTTGTAACATGTGGCCTCTGTTTTTAGAATCCTAGTGGTGGATTTGCAACTTATGAGTTGACTAAGTCATATGAATGGTTGACAATAAAGATCACTGTCCCTGGAGATTATGTTTTAGTCGAATTCAAATTACTGTTTGTTTTCTCCATTTCCACCCATTTTTCGATGTGGTTACCGGGGACATGTAAAATCTCTCCATGTTTCTTCACTTGAATTGAACTGAAGTAAAATACTACTCGTTATCCTTGCGAATTTAAAATTGTATGCTGCAATCCATTTTTGAATTTTATTGCTGCTAGTTTAGTTTCTTCATTCTCAGTTGAGAGTGCTATTTTTGTCTCTAGTAGCATAATTAGCTATGTTGAGGAGAGTTGGCGATAGACTGTGTAGGATTAGCAGAGGGGTCTCCATATTGAGTTTCATAATTATCATTTGTTTTGGGCTATGCCGTTTTCTTGGCATATTAAAGCTCTGCCATAGTGCAGGTATCCTCATGATTCTACGTGTTGTAGCTCCACTGAGCTATGATGTGGGAGCTGAAACTGGACGTGGTTTGGAATTGCTGCCCAAGAGCAATGCGTACAGTTATGGCAGTCTGCAGGTACTGTTTTTATTGTGTGCAAGCTACATGTGATATTGTATAGTTAGGTAACAAGAAGTGTTTATTTTTGTTAAAATTTTAAATTAAAGCATTGGAAAATCAATGTATTTTCAGTTGTAGATGAAAACATTTAAGTAAAGCAATTAAAATATCTAATGTACAGGGCGTTTGGTTAAACATGAATACGTTATAAATTAAATTTTTGAAACCAATTACACAGGCATGGGTAAACTTCTGTCTGTAAAGTGGCAGGAAAATTATTTCAAAGCGGTATTAAATTTTGACAGCAATTTGTAGGCTAATAAAAGAGAGGTAATGAGTTAACTGTTTTAAGTTCGATTTGCACGCTATGTAAGCTCAGTCAAATGACCACAAATCTATTATGACGTTCCAATTGAATGCACTGAACATGATAACACATCTAATAATAGTGGCAACAATGTTATTATGGCAGACTCATAAAGTAATTGTTTACTATGTATAGACAAACCACTTATAACACCCAATACAACAAAGTAGATATTTTTAGCGCAACTATAGTTTTTCTGGAAGAACATAAATATATAATTTCCATGAAGTCTTCCATTCCCAACAGGTGTTGATTTTGCTGCGTGAGTGCACTCCATAAAGCATGAAAACCAAAAACCTGACCAATGTACTTCTTGGTTCAAATTGATTTGTTCCTACTGCATGCTGTCTCTGCTATGCAAACAGATTCAAGAGTTAAATGTCAAGGAAACCTGCATATGATTTTTTGTAATGACGTTTTTAGAAAGGTTGTGCTGAAATTTGAATGGAAGGACTATTATCATGGATAGTAAGGTACTGTTTGTTTTTCCAAAGGGGAACTTTACGTCTGCGTCTGCATCTGCGTCCGACGCGTCGACGTGGGACCCACCAGTTTGCCCCTTTCAGTTGAGTGCTTGGATTTGTTACTTTCGCTGCCCCGTTCGGTTTGACACCCCTTTCACACCCATTTGCCCCTTTAGTGTGTCCTTTCTGGATAAAATAAAAACACATAACCCTTTTACCAATTTTCCCCCTCCACATCCTAAATCAAAATCAAACGCATCCTAAATCAAAATGCATGAAAATCTCATTATGTGTAGGCTTGTACTTGAAGTAACAAATAACGATAGTTGTATAAATCCTATATAAATTAGTAATGGATGTTAATGAAATTTAATTGCATACTATTCAGTAAAAATAGTTTTAAATAAATACAGCAATAGATTAGTCAGTAATGACAGACTATCTTCAAATGAACGAAATCAAATAGATTGTCCTTTAGTAGATCCATGATAATTTCACAGCTAAGCAGTTGCACTGTGTTTTTTGTACATTGGAACCTCACCTTTGTTTATTTATTTTTAGATTGACCCGAGTTTGTTGAATGATCCAAGTAATTGGTTGACAAAGATTTGTATTTTTTATATCATCATGACATAAATTTGATCAGATTGTATTTGTTATTACATCTTTGGTTTATAATAAATACGTATATGGTGTCAATGTACAACAGGGTTATAATAAATCTGAAACAAATGGAATGGAAATCTTCGATTTATGGAAAAGGTATATATCCATGTTGTCTACTTTAATTTGATAGTTTATATGATAGTTTAATCCAAATTATTATTTAATATTTTATTTTTATTTTTTGTTTTTCATAGTCACATATTGTGTTATAACATAGTGTCATGATTTATGAGGTTTGTTCTTCAGTAGATAGATGCATCAATTGTTCTTCATTTGATTTTTCTAATCACAGTTCTGCTTGCTGTGCCCGGTTCTTCTTGACAGCCCCATGCATCAATTGTTCTTCATTTGATTTTTTTTCCAATAATAGTTTTTCTTTTTGTGCCCAGTTCTTCAATAGATGTAAGGTTTTCGTGATTTCTTAAGTGCAGTTTGCATGTGTGGTCGTTTTGATTTCTGGTATCCTTCTTGCCTTTTGTTTTGGCTTGAGAACCTTTGTTAGGTTATACCAGTCTTGTGAATGCTCTTTGCATCATTGTCCTGTGCTACCAGCAATGGATCTGATTGGGTAATCTATCTTGTTTTCTGCTCGGTTGTTTATTTTGCCATTTTGTGTTGATGAACTTTTTAGTCTTCTTACAATTGTATTGAATTATCACGCTCTGTTTGTGTGTGGTTAAATGGTACGACTTGTTCGACTTCAATTTTCTGGTTGCTCTGTTGTTCTATCCTACTTTCTGGTCTTGGTTATAACTAGTTATCTTTGATGAGGTTTAGGTTTTTTTTTTCTCTACCATTGTTGCATGTTGAAGCTAGGTGATTTAGTCTGTAATTGCTTATTGTCTATTTGGTTTTGCATTTTTTGGTGAGTTTGGGATTGATTTGTAGTTGGTCAGTGTTTTGTTTTGATTCATCACCTGTGTCAATATGATTTGAAGCTGGCTACAGAAGTTCTAGAAGGCAATATACTGTAAAAACCCATTTTGGAAAGAAGACCCATGATGATTATCTAGCTCAGGCTTATAAACATTAGCATTGCTATCGTCATCTGTTTTCTTTTGTGGATTATTGCATATATATTAGCACAGAGGAAACATTTCCATTCAACTAACAAGTTTTATTACATAACAATTCTTGTGTTAAATTTTGCAGTGTATGGTTTATAAATTATTAATGTTTTTCTTGTTTGATTGTCAAAATAGGCCTCAAGGATCATTGCCAGCTTATCGTAATGGGTTTCTGAAAATACTAGTAAGAATGGTGTTGCACATGAAATTGTGAACAACATCACGAGAGCAACTAAATGCTAGCAAGAATAGTGTTGCAAATGAAATGGTGCTGCACATGAAATTGTGAACAACATCAGGAGAGCAACCAAACGCTAGCAAGAATGTGTTGTACATTGCCAACTTTAACTATTATGTATTATAATATTATTATTTTGTACTAGTTGTGTAGACTTTTGTAAATGGTTGTGATATGTGGATTCGTCTATTTTGACGAGTATTATTATTGAAATGATTATGAATATTATACTTGGTTATGCGATTAACGTGTATTTTAGTTATCTGAATATGAACGATTATCGATGTTGGTTTGAAAATGATAATTATGTGATTGAATATTTGTTTTTAAATTGCTATTATATATATGTTGAAATAATACACAACAAAAAACATATAAATTGGCTTTGGTAGGGTTTTTGAAACGTTGCAAAAAAATTATTGAAGCATAAGAAAAATGCTACAAAAAATAAAATAAGAAGGGTGTAAGCATCACTTTGGTAGCATTTCTAAGACATTACCAAAATAACTTTTGGTAGAGTTTCTGAAACGCTATAATATGTTCATTACCGGTTGCGTTTACTATAACGCAACTAAAACTTTCAGACCTTTAGTTGCATGTTGTGTCGTAGCATTTATCAAAACGCTACGATAAGTTTTAGCAGCGTTTTTACAACGCTACGAAAGGCATACTCTGGTGTAGTGCCGTAAAGGAAAGAACGAATTGCTTTGAGGACAAGACGAATTAGAACACAAACAGAAGAACATTTCATTGCTTATTACAACCATTACATCAGAGTACAAGAATATTACAGAGTAAGAATAAATATTATACAACAGAGAATATCAGAGATTTAAATTACATTACTTCAGCGGAAAAATAATACAAAACATAACTGAAAGGAATACATGGATACAGAGCTTTCCGAATATCACTTCAGCTATAAACCAGGATCCTGTGAATATAAATCTGCAAAACCCAACTACTAGCTTCCCGTGCAGAAAATAGGGGCACGCAGAGTTTAGTTTAAAACAATAAACTCCAGGTCAGTTATGTGACTGGTGTGATAACTAAAACAGTTATTAATCTTTATTTTAAAGTTCGGTAAATCAAGGGACCACGCCGTATAACACGGAACGGGTTTTTACCCCAAAAATACCAGTGCATATAACAACAGCGCAATGCTAAATAAAGAAAATGAAGCTATTATAAGACTCAGGTCCCATCACACAATGCAACGCAAGCCGGAGGATAGGGTTTTACCTTATAATAGCCAAATAATGCTTGATACGCTAAATTTCATCTTTTTTTATTACTATAAGTGAAGAAAACAACTTCAAATATAAATGTATCAATCATAGGCGGCATGGGTACCATATATCATGTCGCCATACTAGTTCTACAATCAAAACCGAAATATCACGTATTAGAAAGTGGATTTCTGTCATGAGTCTAGGCAAGGGGAAAGCTCCTTTCCGTTCGAGACACTCTTGCAAATGTCTCAGGACCACACACAGCGATCCTGGATCTTCAGGGTCGGTCCTCTCTTACTTTTGAGGATTAGTTATTCATGAACCCACGTTTCCCGGTCCTATCAGACCTATATCCGAGGCGCCTCGCATTCCAACAACCACACAGGTAAAAAGTATATAAATGTCAGGGCTGGTAGGTCACTGACATCACCCATGGATAGAAAGAAACGTCGTGCTCTCCCTGCAGTCACTATCCTGTTTTTTACTCATACCGAGGTATGAGGCTCGTCAATTAACGCTATACACAAAGCTATGCCACATAGGCCGTGCTTTGATCATCAACCACAAGACTTTGCTTTTCAACAAAAGCCTTGATCATTTGCCACTTAGGCATGCCACACAGGCAATTCATGCCATGCGACTGACATCTATCGATATATAACCATCTAAGCTCGTACGTCTCAGAGAAGGGCTTAAGCAAGAGAATAAATTCTCCGCCGCCAAACAGATATATATTTAATAGAAATCAATCACATATAATAAAGTCCAATGTCAGACACACAGTCCATTTACTAGTTCGTTCTGGGTCTGAACGAAACCGTAGGAACCTTATTCCTCGCATATCCATCGATCTCCAAGTACGTCTGGACGATCACCAACTGATTCCCTCCTCTTGGGTGTACAGCCCAATCAAGATCATTAATAATCATCCAAATGACGTGAAGACCTCCGATCTTCAGCCACCTTCTTCATCTTCGACTTATCGTCGAATCGGTTATTCAGAATGGGTATAAACCCGGCCTTCCCGAATAACCCGTGTATATAATAAACAAGTGTTACACAAACACAACATATGCCTCATTCCAATTCAGAATATTCTTTTATCCAAATATTCACATTCTAAGGGAAAGGTTCCCATTAATTTTATCAAAGATAAATTCTTCTAAATTTATTCTATAATCTTCCTTTGGATATCATTTCAAACTATGTTAAGGTTTTCCAAACTAGTTGGGATTAACGAACCACACTGAAGTAATCATTTATTTTATTTCCCAATCCCAACCTATTCATCCAATGGAGCAAAACTGGTAATACTCCATATCTAACACCACGGTGTTATCGGTAAATATTACTTACCATTTGACGTTCAAATCTAATTAAAGATTTAACTATCGCTTGGAGCAAAACTGGTGATACTCCATTCTTGATCACTTTAATCTAATTAAAGATTCATTAAAACTCCACTTAGTTTTAATCTTCCCAAAAATCAATATCATGTCTTTAACTGGGTTAAAGAACCAATGTCATCTAAAACACGGTTCACGATAAACACAAAATGACATTCCATTGTTAATCGGGTTAAAGAACAGGTGTTATTCAAAACACCGCTCACGATAAACCCCAAAAACCAATTTAAATTCAATTCCAATTAAATACTAATTAACTGGAAAATTTCACTAAATCTTAATTAAAATATTTATTCTTTTCTAAACTGGGTTCAAGAACAGTGTTATTTAAGACACCATTCACAACGAACCCAAAATCCCATTTGATATTAAATACAAGGCTTTAAATAGAAAATATATCAGCTTATATTCAATATCAAATTCTGAAACTAACAAATATCGTATTGGAAATAACGATATAAATATATCTTTCAAATTTCCACAACCATATCTGTACAATCACGAAATCCAACATCGAAATATTACGAAGATAATTTCGATTCAAATCCATTCCAATTCGTATATTGTAAATTCTGATTATTTTTAAAACCACTTCAAATCCAATTTATTTATTCAAAAATATTGGATTATATTTCTAGTTCGTAACTAGTTCATTTTGATAAAAATATATTTATATCCTTACAAATGTGGAAATTTTCATCCCAGTTCTTTCAAAATCATTTATTATGATTTTACACAAATTATTAATATTTTTAATAATTTTGTCAAGGCCCGTACAGTCGATTTCCAATATCGGTCGTCGAACTGCACTTACATCAACCTTTTCCAAATTTGATTTAGACATAATTCCAAATCCAACCGTTTAATTTCAAATTTCTAATATTCATTGGAAAGCTCTTTTCGATACGAACCCAATGGTTCCGGTTTCGGGAGAATCCGACAGTCGGATCTCCCGTAATGTCAATTCGAAGTCAGTGATCGAAATTCGCGAACTACCGCGGCGCGACGCGTTCTATTGAGGCCATTTAATATATATAATATATATTATATATATTTCGTCGATATCAATTAAAAACGTATTTTATAAATCGTTTCAAATTCGTTTTAAAAACAATTTCAACTTCATATTCAATTTTAAATCAAAATTGAATATTCCATATCATTAATATATAAATGATAATATTTTCAAAACGTTTATTTTGAAATCACTGCTTTTTCTATATTCATTATAAAAACGAATATAACCGATATAAATATCGTTCGCGTCAAAATGGCGCATATCTAATCAGCACGGCTTTATATATTTGTAATAACCTGGAAATCTGAGCCAATTTAAAATTTTTATTTTGGCAATTTTAGCGAATTTTGATTATTTAAAATGAAATATTTTAAAAAATAACAACGAGAAATTTATTTTGAATAGAAATAGAATGTATATTTTTATTTGAAACGCCGTTAGAAAATAAATAATTATTTATAATTATAAAAGGAATTGAAAACAGCGCGGTAGTTCGAAAATTCAATTTCAAATTTCAAATGAATGTACAGGACTCAAAATAAACCGTATTTTAGTGAAACCAAAAATATTTGAATCTATTTGAGAATATCTTTCCAACGAATTTGAAAAATCAAAATTTCATAATGGGAATCAAAAGTTACGTCCAGTTGAAAATTCAGAATAGTCGCTATGGAATCCTGGCCCTTAAAATGGAAATTTTACAAACGACCTCGGTTTTCGGCGAAACCACTTTTGTTGGATCCATGATGTCAGGTTATTGCTAGGTTTCAAAATTCATAATTTTTTGAATCAATATATTAGCATGGCAAAGGAAAACGCGTTTGACCTGTTTTAGTTGATTTTAATCGACTGGAAAATGGCCATTTTTCAAACGGTCTCAGAATTCAACGAAATTAGTTTTGTTAGGACCGTATCGTCAATGCGAAGCTAGAAAATATTTTTCGAGAATTTTTAGAGTACGTATGTGGCCCCGGTAAATTGAGATGCGCATTCAAATTCAATATATAGAGTTATATTTTGATTTTGACGAAAACTGATCGAAACGGCCAAACTGGCTTACCAAACATTTCTCATTATGTTCAGAATGGGGGTAATTAGCTAGGGGCGATAGTCGTTGGACTTGATTCCGAGCTCGAATGAAAAGTTAACTTTTTGAACTAGAATTATATAAATCAATATAAAATTATATAATTCCCCAACCCTCTCCCCTATACCTGGTTAACGCCCCCCCCTTTCTTTCACCTTCCCGTTCGATTTCTAAGGAAAAAAACTGCGTAGATGCGCGTCGCCCTCCGCTAATCGACAACCACCCGCCGCCGTGCCCCACGCCGGCGTCACCACCCTCGCACACCCCTCTCCCCTTGATCTCCTCCCTTACGTCGCTCCGCTCCAACTCTCCCTTCTAAAAACCCTAGCACCCCCCAAAGCCCTAAAATCCGACGTAGCCACCCCTTGGGCCCAGCTACTGCTGCCGAGCAGGAGCTCCCCCTCCCCCACCGCGAGCCTACTCTGCCTTATTCAGAAAATGTGAGTTTTTTTATATATAAAACTGAGGTATTTTCAGTTATTTACATAGATAGGATTGTAAAGATCTAGTTTTTATGTACATGAAAGGTTAGATTTTTTTTTAAAATAAGGAAAGTTTATATTTTTATTAAGGTAAAGATTAAATTTTTATCATGAGTATAGATAATAAAAATATGATATAGACAATAAAAATATGATTTTTATATAGTAGAAATTATAAAAATATAATTTTTACAAGATAGAGAATATAAAAATACAATCTTTACATGAACAGTGCAAGAAGAAAAATGTGATTTTTATCTATATAGTAGCGGTATAAAAATAGAATTTTTATCTATATAGTAGCAGTACAAAAATTCGATTTTTATATATGTAGCGAACACAGACGACGAAAGTGACGAAACGCGAGCACGACAAAGATTTTCTACATATGGAGAGTCGCGGCGTTTGGTTTAGCTTCTCGGTGAGAACTCCTCACTTTTATTTTGTTTTCTAGTTGAAATATATACTAGGATGCAGATGGTGCTTAGTAGCACCCGACACCCGTCATCCACAGACCATGGACGACTTGTTTGTTTGGTTGCTGTGTTGTGAAATTGATTGTGTGATGTGGAATAAAATAAAACATTTTATAGTGGAAAATATTTTATAGTTAAAAATATGATTTTTAACGTGTATATAAAATAAATAGTAATAAACAAATCGGACGATTTGTTTATATACACTGATTTGACTGATATTGATTGGGACGATAAATTTTACACATCGCCCAACTGCACAAATAAAATCTGTGTTTGTTGATTTGAAATCCCACACGGGTATTGGGATGATATTTGACGTACACTAATTCCGATTGTTTAGTTGTATGTCAATCAATGGGCTGACAGACTGTGTAAGCATTAATTATTTATATTTAATGCTTATGCAGTTGAGTGGTGCACTCTGGATGATGGTTGATGATTTATCGTTGCTGTTATATACATGTGTTGTAGGGAATCCATATAATAAACGTTATATGGTAATTGATTGGGCCACATTCCAATTTGGAAAATAGAGAAATAAATATTCATGTGTTGAATAGAAAATATAAATTCATGTGTTGAATAGAAAAATATAAATTCATGTGTTGAACAGAAAAATAAATATTCATGTGTTAAATAGAGAAATAAATATTCATGTGTTGAATAGAAAATATAAATTCATGTGTTGAATAGAGAAATATATATTCATGTGTTGAATAGAAAATATAAATTCATGTGTTGAATAGAAAAATAAATATTCATGTGTTGAATAGAAGATATAAATTCATGTGTTGAATAGAACGAAAATTCATGTGTTGAATAATATAAATTCATGTGTTGAATAGAAAATATATATTCATGTGTTAAATAGAAATAAAATATTCATTTGTTGAATAGAATAACGAAGTTATTGAAATATATGTAAAGTCGTGTTGGTTAGATATGCGCCATTTTGACGTGAACGATATTTATATCGATTTTATTCATTTTTATAATGAATATAGAAAAGGAAGCGATTTCAAAATATAACGTTTTGAAAATATTATCATTTGTATATTGATGAGGTGGAATATTCAATTTTGATTCGAAATTGAATATGAAGTTGAAATCGTTTCGAAAACGAATTTAAAACGATTTATAAAATACGTTTGAAAGGAAATTGACGAAGTATATATTATATATATTATATAAATATAATGGCCTGAACAGAACGCGCCGCGCCGCGGCAGTTCCCGAATTTCGACCATTGACTTCGAATGGACATTACGGGAGATCCGACCATCGGATTCTCCTAAAACCAGAACCGTTGGGTTCGTATCGAAAAGAGCTTTCTAACGAATATTAGAAATTTGAAATCTAACGGTTGGATTTGGAATTATGTCCAAATGAAATTTGGAAAAGGTCACTGTAAGTGCAGTTCGATGGCCGTTGATGGAATTCGACTGTACGGGCCTTGATAAAATTATTAAAAATATTAATAATTTGTGTAAAATCATAAGAAATGATTTGTGGAGAATTGAGATGAAAAATTCCAAATTTGAAAAGATAAAAATAGATTTTTATCGAAATGAACTAGTTTTGAACTAGAATAATAATTTATTTGTTTTTAAATAAATAAATTGGATTTGAAAGGGTTTTAAAAGTAACCAGAAGTTTCAATAATTGGATTGGAATGGAATGTGATTTTGGGTTTATAGTGAATCGTGTTTTAAATGACATTGGTTCTTTAACCCAGTTAAAGACAGGATATGATTTCCCAAGTTAAATAATCATTAATATTGATTTTTGGGAAGATTAAAACTAAGTGGATTTTTAATGAATCTTTAATTAAATTGAAGTGATCGAGAATGGGGTATTACCAGTTTTGCTCCAGGCGATAGTTAAATCTTTAAATAGATTTGAACGGTAAATGGTAATTGAATTTTCCGATAACACCGTGGTGTTAGATATGAAGTATGACTAGTTTTACTTCATGGGATGAATAGGTTGGGATTGGGAAATAAAATAAATGATTACTTCGGTGTAGTTCGCTAATCCCGACTAGTTTGAATCGATATTCAAAAGAAGACTAAATAATAAATTTAAGAATTTATCTTTGATAAAATTAATGGGAACCTCTCCCAAAGTATAAGAATATTGGAATAAAAGAATATTCTAAATTGGAATGAGGCATATGTTGTGTTTGTATAACACTTGTTTATTATATACGCGAGTTATTCAGAAAGACCGGGTTTATCCCATTCTGAATACTAATTCGACGTAGGGTCGAGGATGAAGACGGTGGTCAAAGACCGGAGGTCTTCACGTCGTCTGAGTGATTACTGATGATCTTGATTGGGCTGTACACCCAAAAGGAGGGAATCAGTTGGTGATTGTCTAGACGTACTTGGAGATCGATGGATATGCGAGGTACAAGGTGCCTCCGGTTTCGTTCAGACCCAGAACGAACTTGTAAATGGACTATGTGTCTGACAATGGATTTTATTCCATGTGATTGATTTCTATTAAATATATATCGGTTTGGCGGTGGAGAATTTATTCTCTTGCTTAACACCCTTCCTTGAGACATACAAGCTCAGGGGTTATATATTGATGGATATCAATCGCATGGAATGAATTGCCTATGTGGCATGCCTAAGTAGCAACTGATCAAGGCTTCTGTTGAAAAGTAAAGTCTTGTGGTTGATGATCAAAGCACGGCCTGTGTGGCATAGCTTTGTGTAACGTTGATTCGCGACCTCACACCCCAGTTGTGAACCAGAAACGGGAGAGGACTTCAGGGAGGGCATGCATTTCCTTCTAGCTAGAAGTGGCGTCAGTGGTTTTACATGCCCTGACGAGTTTGACTTATGTGGTTGTTGTTGTTGCGAGGCGCCTCAGATATATCGGCGACCGTGTGGAGCCGATGGAGTCATTGGACTCATTGACACCTCATAGGGTGGGGAAACGTAGTGTTCAGGCATTTTAATCCACATGGTGGACCGGCCATGACGATCCAAGGCTTGTCAGCGCGCTTGGCTGAGATACGGGCTAGAGCATCTCGAATTCGGTATGGACGATCCCTTGCCTTGGTTCACAGATGGAAATCCAACTTCCGATACGTGACTTTGCAGTTTTGATTGTAGAGCCTAGTATGGGGACATAGTGGGATGGGGCACTTATGCCGCCTATGATTGATACTTATGATTTGAAGTTGTTTTATACACTATGCACTTATAATAGTATCAAATGATTAGTTTTAAACGTATCAAGCATTCTTGGCTATTATAAGGTAAAAACACTATCCTCCGTCTTGTGTTGCATTGTACGATGGGAGCTGGGTCTTATAATAGCTTCATTGTTCTTTATTTAGCATTGCGCTGTTGTTTTATGCACTGGTATTCATGGGAGGAAACCCGTTCCGTGTTATACGATGTGGTCGCTTGATTTACCTAACTTTAAATTAAAGATTAATAACTGTTTTAGTTCTCACACCAGTTACATGACTGACCTGGAGTTTATTGTTTTGACCTAAACTCTGGGTGCCCTTATTTTGACATGGGCAGCTAGTAGTTTTGGTTTTGCAGATCTATATTCACAGGATCCTGATTTACAGCTGGAATGATATTCGGAAAGCACTGTATCCATATATCTTCTTCTAGTTGTGTATTGTATTATTTTCCGTTGCTATGTAATGTAATTTAAATCGCTGATATTTTCTGTGTAATATTTATTCATACTCTGTATATTCTTGAATTCTGATGGAATTGTTGTAATATACAATGAAATGTTCTTCTGTTTGCATTCCGATGTGGCTTGTACTCAACTCAATCCGGGCTTTCCTTACCGGGGAAGTTCGGGTCCTGATAGCTTGGTATCTGAGCTTTGGTTTACAGAGCTCGGAGAACAAGACACGTTAGAACCAAACGAAAGAATTCATCAGAGATTGGATTAGTAATATCCAGTGAGAATGACTCGTTAGAGACAGGATCAGTAGTAACCTAGAACGAGTGTGAAGAGTATATTTTCAAATTAAAAACAATTTTTGTTTTGAAAATTAAATTCAATTATTCGTATTTGAATATTTATTTGTATTTATTTGGATAATCAAGTATATAGAGATTTTAGTATACGTCTGATCCACGTGTATTGAAGCCTCAAATATATTTGATAGATATAGAATCACACTCTAGTCGCCTAGGTTTGATTCTGATGATGGCACGCCATCATCAGTGTTTATATTCGAGTAACGAAAGTGAGATTTCTATATATTTCCAATTGACTGGTGTGAGAACCAAAATTAGATAGGGCCTATTGTTGTGATTTGGCACCAAAAATGTAATTTTTTGACTATTTATCAAAATTATGAATTTGAAACGTTAACCAACTAATTGATTGCTGATAGTGTTGTGTAATGTCCCGCATTTTTATCGGTTTATATTTGAATATTTAAATCAGTTTAAATATTGAATTAATAGTATAAGTGGATGTATATATTAATTAAAACGAAGTTGAACGTATAAAAATATATATTCAATATAATCGAGCTCATAACGACGTTGCAGTTCGTAATTTAACATTCTGAACTTCAACTGAGTGTACAGAAACCAGTTTAAATCGGATTTCTGCAAAACAAGAAATATTGGGATCTGTTGAACTGTATCTTTCTGACAGAAGTGAAATATTGAGATTTCGTGGTATAGATTGCAAGATATGTCAAAATCAAATATTCAGAAAGTCGCTATGAAAATCGTATATCGACTATAACGGTTTATTTGAAATAACTAGATATCGGATACGAATTTAGATAAGGTTCTTTTGAGGCGCAGTGATAATTTAATTTTTAGAATTTTACTATAATTTTTAATTAATTAAATACGCAACTTTTTATTTGAAGTATTTCGCACCCTGTATCGATATTTTTGGGGTTTCAAAATATGAGGTAATCTACTGGTATTATTATATTTTTGGGGTCGTGACACCTCGTTGAGCACGTCTGTACTCTTACTTTCGTCTGTACGCGAATGGTATTTTCCGTAGTAAGATATGTCTCCATCATGAATTCAAAACTAATACTTAACTATGAAGTAAATGTAAAGCTGCACGCCAAAGAAAGAAGGGACGATTCTGCAGACCTATTCCTTGTGTCTCACGCCTACTTTAGAAACCTTGCCGACAAAGTAAAATAGAAAATTTAAAATCTGCACACCTAACAGCTAAATTGTACCGGACTATCCTTCTATTCCTTGCGTGCCAAGGAATTATGCTCTATAAATACTGGCGCCTTCACTTTCTTTTAGCTCAGGAAATACTCAAAGTGTCGAACTACTGACAAAATTTAAATCAGAATAAATACTCTAACGTACAACCATGAAGCAGACATATATAGATTCATCCAGGCCTCCTCTTCAACGTTGTATTTGTTTGGAAGGGTACGATTAGGTTTTTCCAGTTTTTAGTGAGAAATGAGGCAAGAATATATAGTAGACGTTGGGATCTGGTGCATTGTTGGTCAACGTGGGGTTTGGTGTGTGAAGTGGGCCGAAGTGAGAAATATGGGGGTCGTGGACAGTTTGTTTTTGGTAGCGCTGGAACATTGATCGGCGAAGGCATGACAGGGTTCGCTACCCTGTAGCATTGGATTTGGTGGTCGCGATCAACTCTGGAGTTTTCGGCAGCAAGGGATGGTGTCGAAGTGAATGTGTGTGTGGAGGAAAGGGAGTACATGACGCATGCATGGGAGAAATGGTTTTTGCGTGGGAAAAACGGAGGTGGGCGTGTCTTTTAAAAGGAAGAAAGGTGGATGGGGGTTAACAGTGTAAAGAATAGTGATGTGTAGAGTAGCATTTTGTCTCAGTAGATCAATTCAAGAAGAAGAAGTACTGGAAATGGTGGCGGTGGAAGTCCGGGTTGGTTTCACGAAATGCATGGCAGTTCGAACCATGTCTGTAGCATGGTTTTAACAGGAAAGCAGAAGCTTCCTCTTCCTATTCATTCGAAACTCAAACGAGTGTGCATGAGAGTTGTTCCACTCACAAATGGTGTCAGGCGAAGTAAATGGGTGGAATATTAGCATGTGGTCTTTTGCATTATGAGGTGGAAGTACTTGAAGGTGGTGACTAAAACTCACGTACTCGTACTGTAGACCTGGGAGAGGAGTAATTATAGCATCATGGAGAGGACGAGATCAACACAGGGCGTACTGGAGCTTCTCGTTTGGGGATTGGGTGTAGAAGCGAATCACAGTGGAGCTTGCAAACAGCAGGTGGGAAATCAGTGAACATTTCGTTGGAGGGGGACTGTAGCAAACCGTTCAAATGTACAAAGGAGGCCGTCGAAGTTTGAAATAATACTGCGTTGAAATCATACGGCAGCTGGCTACGCTATAAAGTTGGGTTAGAGCAAGGCAAAATAAACCGACAGATCAGATCTACCGACCAACGCAAATCGTTATTTAACGGTTAACGCGCCAAGGTGAGTAAATTCACTAACTCTCTTTTTATTTAAAATATTTTAATTATATTTTGAATAATGGTTGAATGCTGTGTGATGGTTGATTAGATAAATTACAGTTAAATTGGTTGAAATAAATATATATATCATTGCATATGCACACATCATTGGTTGGATACTGATTTGAATAACACCTATGGATGCGGAAATCGGTTGGAGGAACTCAACCGGATTCCTAAATATTTAGATGTACTGTTTGTGCACTGCTTGAACCGTGTTGAATGGAAATTCAACGTTATGTTGATTTAGATAAATAAATGATATCGATCTAGAAAGTGACAACAGTCAACCATAAACACATCGTTTGTGAGAAGTTGTTTGGCCGTCAGGTAATCAACGAAGTTGATTATAATAAAATTAGATTTTTATAATCAAAGCGAAGCTTTAAACTGTAGTAGAAATTCTGTTATAAACTGGTACTTTATAGTTCACTTTATTAAGTAAAATATTAGTTAATTATTTTAATTAAATAATTGTTCCTTAAGTGGACCGCAATTAAAGTGTTATTGGAAAAGAGATATCAAGATTTTTGTAACGAAAAGAGATGTCAAGATTTTGTAACGGAAAGAGATATCAAAGATGTTTGTAACGAAAAGAGATATCAAGATTTTTGTAATGAAAAGAGATGTCAAGAATTTGTAACGGAAAGAGGTGTTGAGATTAATTATAAAGTGAAATATAGTAGCATATTACAAGTCTCAGAACTATAGCAGTAAAGTAACGCTGTTGACTAGGCTTAAGCGTGACTGTTATGTCAAGATTAGTTATAAAGGGATATAGCAGCATATAGCAAATTTGAACTGTAACGATAAATGAAACGCTGTTAACCAAACTTAAGCGTGATGTTTATATACAATAGCACTTCCTAGGAAAGGGAAACAGCTTGTGTTGAAATTCACTTATTCAAAAGGAATAAGTAATGACGTCCGTCCAAAGAAATATAAGAACGAATGTTAAATAAAAAGTGCCTGTGATTTGTGTGATATTGGTTGTACATTGAATGGATGTTGTTTTTACTTCGATAGTTAAACAACCGACTATCGAAGTGTTTTTGACCCTCGTTGTCAATACGGAGAGACCGGTTGGATTTAATATCCGAGAACCACTCCGTATAGGCATAGGCGTTGCGAATTAGATTATGTTGAAGATAATCGAAGACGGAGTGAAAATTCAAGAACTGTTCTGTTTGTCCAGTCCCAGGACAACTTGTATGGATGAATGCCTGACAGCGTATTCTTAGAAGATCACCTAAGACGTTCTTTTCAAGATATTATGTCTGGTGGCGGAGGAATTCGTTTCTCTTGGCTTTTATACCCGTAATATTTTGGGAAGATCAGCTAGTGATTTGACGGGTTTGACGATGTGGCATTCAAAGTGTATGGTGGCCAGATTTTCTAAAAAGGTAGACGTAGCCTCAAGCTTCACAACCAGGAAATGACAAAAATCGGGCAGGCAGCATGGCTATGTGGGTCGCTCCCATTAGGGTGTATAATCACCTATCTAGAGAAATTCCTTTTGTTTCTAAATCTATCGATTCTGCCCATTCGGGAACGGTGGTTTGAGTCCAACCGTTGGTGATATACATTCGATACACTCAAGCGAAATGAGTGGTCGGTCATGTGTGGGCCGGGTTGCAAGAAGTTCTTGTTGAACCCAGGTGTATTCGCCTCTAGAGATACATCATCGGAAGGTGGTCCCATACCTTGTCATGGTTGGAATCCAATCTCCAATAAGCGCCCTGCGGTTTTTGATTTTATACTATATATGTAGAGCGTGAGATGCAAGCGTTCTGCTATTTGGTTATTTACTTGACTAGACATTATTATAATACCACTGGATTTTGATATCAGAATATTTTGGGTTATAGTAAGGTAAAAGCCGTCCGTGTTTATGTGTGGACTGGTCTTACTATTATCCTTTTTGTTTCAAAAAGGATTTTCAAAGTTAAACTGTGTGGTTGGAATTTACTCACACCAGTCCCATGACTGACCCAGAGTTTATTTTGTTTGTTTTCCCTAAACTCTTGGGTGCCCAAATTTGTACGGGCAGTCAAGTGTTTCAGGCTTTTACAGATACACTTGAAGGAGCTTGAAGACGAAGTTTCCACTATTGATTATTTAGAGTTATTCCCGCTGCATCAAATGTTATGTTGTACTCTGATATGGTATGTATACACAAAACAGATTTGTATTTCAAGCTTATGTTATATAATATATTTTATTCGTTCCGCTGTGAGATTCGTGTTTACTCTGATTATGCTCAGTCGTGTTCTTCTTCTTCTCCTATTCTATTAGTTCTATCTTTTCTATCTCATCCTCTAACTTCTTTCTATTAATGGTCCGGTATTTTCGATGTCTGAACAGTCGACGCTGGGTTTTGTGTCGATTTTTCGGAGTCGAAATCCCGGGTCGTTACAGGTGGTATCAGAGCTAAAGGTTACGTGATTACCTTGGCTCTGTGGCGTGACTCAATAGAGATGGAGTTAGTAATACTCTAGATTGAGTTTGAGTGTATATATAGGAGCGCGTATTTGTAAATTGATATAAAAAGCATTTTATATTGTGTTGATTGATCTAGTGAGTGGTATATAAATTCCAGATCGACGCGTTTAGCTGACGAGGTCGATAGGGATTTATAAACGCTTGGATAGAGAATTTCGACATAGTATTGTTTTTGAAGAGAGTAAATGAGATAATTTTACTCGAAATATATTTTGATATAAAGAAAACATATATATTGGAATTATCTAGTATATATTGAATGTGTTGGGTGAACTTATGATCGAATAAGATTTATAATTGAATTGGTTATATAAATAACCAATCGAAATATTTTATAGATATAATATGTAAAATCAGATGAACTGAATCTGAAATTGAAACCAGAATTGGAATAAAAAATTCCGAAGTATGAAAATGTTTGTAAATGAAATTGGAATTAAATATATGGAATTTTAAGATCCTGGGGAAATTTTGAAATATTATCCAAGTTTCGAAAAGGTATTTTTGAAGTAATTTCAAATAAAAGTATTTGAATATGAGTTTTGAAAGTGATATAGCATTGAACTCACTTTGATCGCTGGAAATAAATTCCGATGATGAAGTCGACCATTATCGGTGTTCATTTTCGAGTGCTAAGTGACGGATTACTACCAAAAGGTTTTGTTTTTGAAGTGTTTTTGGAAAACACATTGTCAGAAATTCAAATGTTTGAATGGCCATGTTGTAGGTATATATGTGTATATGATTTCAAACTGACTTGAAATGAAAACCCAGGAATTTGAATTCTAAAATTTAAAATTTACTTATGAAGTAAATAAACAGAGAATATAAATAAGTTAAATAAATTTGGAATTTGAATTGAAGCCGATTAAGTGAAAATCGTGTTAGAGTAGAATTTAATGTGATGAAGAAATAAAGTGAATTTGTGAAAGAAGAAAGAATAATGAAATTTAACTGGAACCAATTAAATGGAAATTATATTCGATGAACATGATATTGGAATAGAATTGGAATTGAACTGTAGCCAGTTAAGTAGAAACTGCATTAGAATATAATTCAACTTGGTGAAGTAATTGATTAAGATTGGAGTCGTGCCTGGTTATGGAACTGGAGTTTGAATTGAAATATCTGGCTTAATAAAAGCGAAGGATTGGTTTGAGAATGAATTGATGAGAGATCAAACAAGGAATTGAGTTATGGGGATGTGAAGTATGAAATTTCAACCAAGCAGGTTGTGAGGAGTTAGAATTAGAGCATCTTCACTTCTTAGCAATTTCGAGGACGAAATTATTTTAAGGGGGAAGGAATGTAATGTCCCGCATTTTTATCGGTTTATATTTGAATATTTAAATCAGTTTAAATATTGAATTAATAGTATAAGTGGATGTATATATTAATTAAAACGAAGTTGAACGTATAAAAATATATATTCAATATAATCGAGCTCATAACGACGTTGCAGTTCGTAATTTAACATTCTGAACTTCAACTGAGTGTACAGAAACCAGTTTAAATCGGATTTCTGCAAAACAAGAAATATTGGGATCTGTTGAACTGTATCTTTCTGACAGAAGTGAAATATTGAGATTTCGTGGTATAGATTGCAAGATATGTCAAAATCAAATATTCAGAAAGTCGCTATGAAAATCGTATATCGACTATAACGGTTTATTTGAAATAACTAGATATCGGATACGAATTTAGATAAGGTTCTTTTGAGGCGCAGTGATAATTTAATTTTTAGAATTTTACTATAATTTTTAATTAATTAAATACGCAACTTTTTATTTGAAGTATTTCGCACCCTGTATCGATATTTTTGGGGTTTCAAAATATGAGGTAATCTACTGGTATTATTATATTTTTGGGGTCGTGACACCTCGTTGAGCACGTCTGTACTCTTACTTTCGTCTGTACGCGAATGGTATTTTCCGTAGTAAGATATGTCTCCATCATGAATTCAAAACTAATACTTAACTATGAAGTAAATGTAAAGCTGCACGCCAAAGAAAGAAGGGACGATTCTGCAGACCTATTCCTTGTGTCTCACGCCTACTTTAGAAACCTTGCCGACAAAGTAAAATAGAAAATTTAAAATCTGCACACCTAACAGCTAAATTGTACCGGACTATCCTTCTATTCCTTGCGTGCCAAGGAATTATGCTCTATAAATACTGGCGCCTTCACTTTCTTTTAGCTCAGGAAATACTCAAAGTGTCGAACTACTGACAAAATTTAAATCAGAATAAATACTCTAACGTACAACCATGAAGCAGACATATATAGATTCATCCAGGCCTCCTCTTCAACGTTGTATTTGTTTGGAAGGGTACGATTAGGTTTTTCCAGTTTTTAGTGAGAAATGAGGCAAGAATATATAGTAGACGTTGGGATCTGGTGCATTGTTGGTCAACGTGGGGTTTGGTGTGTGAAGTGGGCCGAAGTGAGAAATATGGGGGTCGTGGACAGTTTGTTTTTGGTAGCGCTGGAACATTGATCGGCGAAGGCATGACAGGGTTCGCTACCCTGTAGCATTGGATTTGGTGGTCGCGATCAACTCTGGAGTTTTCGGCAGCAAGGGATGGTGTCGAAGTGAATGTGTGTGTGGAGGAAAGGGAGTACATGACGCATGCATGGGAGAAATGGTTTTTGCGTGGGAAAAACGGAGGTGGGCGTGTCTTTTAAAAGGAAGAAAGGTGGATGGGGGTTAACAGTGTAAAGAATAGTGATGTGTAGAGTAGCATTTTGTCTCAGTAGATCAATTCAAGAAGAAGAAGTACTGGAAATGGTGGCGGTGGAAGTCCGGGTTGGTTTCACGAAATGCATGGCAGTTCGAACCATGTCTGTAGCATGGTTTTAACAGGAAAGCAGAAGCTTCCTCTTCCTATTCATTCGAAACTCAAACGAGTGTGCATGAGAGTTGTTCCACTCACAAATGGTGTCAGGCGAAGTAAATGGGTGGAATATTAGCATGTGGTCTTTTGCATTATGAGGTGGAAGTACTTGAAGGTGGTGACTAAAACTCACGTACTCGTACTGTAGACCTGGGAGAGGAGTAATTATAGCATCATGGAGAGGACGAGATCAACACAGGGCGTACTGGAGCTTCTCGTTTGGGGATTGGGTGTAGAAGCGAATCACAGTGGAGCTTGCAAACAGCAGGTGGGAAATCAGTGAACATTTCGTTGGAGGGGGACTGTAGCAAACCGTTCAAATGTACAAAGGAGGCCGTCGAAGTTTGAAATAATACTGCGTTGAAATCATACGGCAGCTGGCTACGCTATAAAGTTGGGTTAGAGCAAGGCAAAATAAACCGACAGATCAGATCTACCGACCAACGCAAATCGTTATTTAACGGTTAACGCGCCAAGGTGAGTAAATTCACTAACTCTCTTTTTATTTAAAATATTTTAATTATATTTTGAATAATGGTTGAATGCTGTGTGATGGTTGATTAGATAAATTACAGTTAAATTGGTTGAAATAAATATATATATCATTGCATATGCACACATCATTGGTTGGATACTGATTTGAATAACACCTATGGATGCGGAAATCGGTTGGAGGAACTCAACCGGATTCCTAAATATTTAGATGTACTGTTTGTGCACTGCTTGAACCGTGTTGAATGGAAATTCAACGTTATGTTGATTTAGATAAATAAATGATATCGATCTAGAAAGTGACAACAGTCAACCATAAACACATCGTTTGTGAGAAGTTGTTTGGCCGTCAGGTAATCAACGAAGTTGATTATAATAAAATTAGATTTTTATAATCAAAGCGAAGCTTTAAACTGTAGTAGAAATTCTGTTATAAACTGGTACTTTATAGTTCACTTTATTAAGTAAAATATTAGTTAATTATTTTAATTAAATAATTGTTCCTTAAGTGGACCGCAATTAAAGTGTTATTGGAAAAGAGATATCAAGATTTTTGTAACGAAAAGAGATGTCAAGATTTTGTAACGGAAAGAGATATCAAAGATGTTTGTAACGAAAAGAGATATCAAGATTTTTGTAATGAAAAGAGATGTCAAGAATTTGTAACGGAAAGAGGTGTTGAGATTAATTATAAAGTGAAATATAGTAGCATATTACAAGTCTCAGAACTATAGCAGTAAAGTAACGCTGTTGACTAGGCTTAAGCGTGACTGTTATGTCAAGATTAGTTATAAAGGGATATAGCAGCATATAGCAAATTTGAACTGTAACGATAAATGAAACGCTGTTAACCAAACTTAAGCGTGATGTTTATATACAATAGCACTTCCTAGGAAAGGGAAACAGCTTGTGTTGAAATTCACTTATTCAAAAGGAATAAGTAATGACGTCCGTCCAAAGAAATATAAGAACGAATGTTAAATAAAAAGTGCCTGTGATTTGTGTGATATTGGTTGTACATTGAATGGATGTTGTTTTTACTTCGATAGTTAAACAACCGACTATCGAAGTGTTTTTGACCCTCGTTGTCAATACGGAGAGACCGGTTGGATTTAATATCCGAGAACCACTCCGTATAGGCATAGGCGTTGCGAATTAGATTATGTTGAAGATAATCGAAGACGGAGTGAAAATTCAAGAACTGTTCTGTTTGTCCAGTCCCAGGACAACTTGTATGGATGAATGCCTGACAGCGTATTCTTAGAAGATCACCTAAGACGTTCTTTTCAAGATATTATGTCTGGTGGCGGAGGAATTCGTTTCTCTTGGCTTTTATACCCGTAATATTTTGGGAAGATCAGCTAGTGATTTGACGGGTTTGACGATGTGGCATTCAAAGTGTATGGTGGCCAGATTTTCTAAAAAGGTAGACGTAGCCTCAAGCTTCACAACCAGGAAATGACAAAAATCGGGCAGGCAGCATGGCTATGTGGGTCGCTCCCATTAGGGTGTATAATCACCTATCTAGAGAAATTCCTTTTGTTTCTAAATCTATCGATTCTGCCCATTCGGGAACGGTGGTTTGAGTCCAACCGTTGGTGATATACATTCGATACACTCAAGCGAAATGAGTGGTCGGTCATGTGTGGGCCGGGTTGCAAGAAGTTCTTGTTGAACCCAGGTGTATTCGCCTCTAGAGATACATCATCGGAAGGTGGTCCCATACCTTGTCATGGTTGGAATCCAATCTCCAATAAGCGCCCTGCGGTTTTTGATTTTATACTATATATGTAGAGCGTGAGATGCAAGCGTTCTGCTATTTGGTTATTTACTTGACTAGACATTATTATAATACCACTGGATTTTGATATCAGAATATTTTGGGTTATAGTAAGGTAAAAGCCGTCCGTGTTTATGTGTGGACTGGTCTTACTATTATCCTTTTTGTTTCAAAAAGGATTTTCAAAGTTAAACTGTGTGGTTGGAATTTACTCACACCAGTCCCATGACTGACCCAGAGTTTATTTTGTTTGTTTTCCCTAAACTCTTGGGTGCCCAAATTTGTACGGGCAGTCAAGTGTTTCAGGCTTTTACAGATACACTTGAAGGAGCTTGAAGACGAAGTTTCCACTATTGATTATTTAGAGTTATTCCCGCTGCATCAAATGTTATGTTGTACTCTGATATGGTATGTATACACAAAACAGATTTGTATTTCAAGCTTATGTTATATAATATATTTTATTCGTTCCGCTGTGAGATTCGTGTTTACTCTGATTATGCTCAGTCGTGTTCTTCTTCTTCTCCTATTCTATTAGTTCTATCTTTTCTATCTCATCCTCTAACTTCTTTCTATTAATGGTCCGGTATTTTCGATGTCTGAACAGTCGACGCTGGGTTTTGTGTCGATTTTTCGGAGTCGAAATCCCGGGTCGTTACATGTTGTCTGATTATTGTTTGATTAAGTAAATGTTGAACCTTTAGCCAAATTGAACCAAATAGTGTGTTGTATTGAAAATTGGTTGCATTTGCATATATGTACATGTGTTTACATTGAACAGGTCATAGAAAGGAGGCTAGAGAAGAGGAACAAAATTGTTTGCCCGACAAATAGGTACATGTTTACAAATTTATTGGGATTTGATGATTTTATGAGCCGACTGGCTAGCCGCTTGGCTGTTTCTTTTTCTTTTTGGATTGGTGAGGGCCATGGGAGGCTATTTGAAATATCTCGAAGTCCCCGGTGCAGGGGAGGTTATGGCGAAATTTTTCGAAAATTTAGGGTGTTAGCCAAATATTTGAAGAATTTGAAAAGTTCTTAGAAACTGAAAAGTTGAAGAACATAAGCCGTAAAGAAAATAACGAAAGTTGAGTTGATTAGTTAAACAACTTTCGACTTCGTTCCTTTTTGTGGACGAAAAGTTTTAAGTGGGGGGGATTGTAATAACCCGGAAATCTGAGCCAATTTAAATATTTTATTTTGGCAATTTTAGCAAAATTTGATTATTTAAAATGAATTATTTTAAATAATAACGACGAGAAATTTATTTTGAATAGAAATAGAACATATATTTTTATTTGAAACGTCGTTAGAATATAAATAATTATTTATAATTATAAAAGGAATTGAAAATGGCGCGGTAGTTCGAAAATTCGATTTCAAATTTCAAATGAATGTACAGGATTCAAAATAAACCGGATTTTAGCGAAACCAAAAATATTTGAATGTATTTGAGAATATCTTTCCAATGAATCTGAAAAATCAAAAGTTCATAGTGGGAATCAAAAGTTACGTCCAGTTGAAAATTCAGAATAGTCGCTATGGAATTCTGGCCCTTAAAAATGAAAATTGTACATACGACCTCAGTTTTCGATGAAACCACTTTTGTTGGATCCGTGATGTCAAGTTATTGCTAGGTTTCAAAATTCGTAATTTTTCAAATCAATATGTGAGCATGGCAAAGGAAAACGCGTTTGACCAGTTTTAGTTGATTTTAATCGACTGGAAAATGGCCATTTTTCAAACGGTCTCAGAATTCGACGAAATTAGTTTTGTTAGGACTGTATCATCAATATATAGATAGAAAATATTTTTCGAGAATTTTTAGAGTCAATATGTGGCCCCGGTAAATTGAGATGCGCGTTCAAATTCAATATATAGAGTTATATTTTGATTTTGATGAAAACTGATCGAAACGGCCGAACTGGCTTACGAAACATGTCTCATTGTGTTCAGAATGGGGGTAATTAGCTAGGGCGATAGTCGTTGAACTTGATTCCGAGCTCGAATGAAAAGTTAACTTTTTAAACTAGAATTATATAAATAAATATAAAATTATATAATTCCCCAACCCTCTCCCCTATACCTGGTCAACGCCCCCCTTTCTTCCACTTTACCATTCGATTTCTAAGGGAAAAAAAAGAAAACAAACACGCAGATGCGCGACGCCCTCCACCAATCGACAACCACCCGCCGCCATGCCCCACGCCGACGCCACCACCCTCGCACACCCCTCTCCCCTTGACCTCCTCCCTTCCGTCGCTCCGCTCCTCCTCTCCCTTCTAAAAACCCTAGCACCCCCCAAAGCCTTAAAATCCGATGCAGCCACCCCCTTGGGCCCAGCTACTGCCGCCGAGCAGGAGCTCCCCCCCCCCCCCCCCCACAGTGAGCCTCCTCCGCCTTAATCAGAAAATGTGAGTTTTTTTTATATATAACTCTGAGGTATTTTCAGTTATTTACATAGATAGGATTGTAAAGATCTAGTTTTTATATACATGAAAGGTTAGATTTTTTTTTAAAAAAATAAGGAAAGTTTATATTTTTATTAAGGTAAAGTTTATATTTTTATTAAGGTAAAGATTAAATTTTTATCATGAGTATAGATAATAAAAATATGATTTTTAAATAATATAGATAATAAAAATATGATTTATATATAGTAGAAATTATAAAAATATAATTTTTATAAGATAGAGAATATAAAAATACAACTTACATGAACAGTACAAGAAGAAAAATGTGATTTTTATCTATATAGTAGCGGTATAAAAATAGAATTTTTATCTATATAGTAGCAGTATAAAAATGCGATTTTTATATATGTAGCGAACACGGACGACGATAGAGACGAAAGGCGAGCACGACAATGATTTTCTACATATGGAGAGTCGCGACGTTTGGTTTAGCTTCTCGGTGAGAAGTTTTCTAGATGAAATATATACTAGGATGCAGACGGTGCTCAGTAGCACCTGGCACCCGTCGTCCACAGACCATGGACGACTTGTTTGTTTGGTTATTGTGTTGTGAAATTGATTGTGTGATGTGGAATGAAATAAAATATTTTATAGTGGAAAATATTTTATAGTTAAAAATATGATTTTTAACGTGTATATAAAATAAATAGTAATAAACAAATCGGACGATTTGTTTATATACAATGATTTGACTGATATTGATTGGGACGATAAATTTTACACATCACCCAACTGCACAAATAAAATCTGTGTTTGTTGATTTGGAACCCTACACGGGTATTGGGATGATATTTGACGTACACTAATCCCGATTGTTTAGTTGTACGTCAATCGATAGGTTGACAGACTGTGTAAGCGTTAATTATTTATATTTAATGCTTATGTAGTTGAGTGGTGCACTCTGGATGATGGTTGATGATTTATAGTTGCTGTTATATACATGTGTTGTAGGGAATCCATATAATAAACGTTATATGGTAATTAATTGGGCCTCATTCCAATTTGGAAAATAGAGAAATAAATATTCATGTGTTGAATAGAAAATATAAATTCATGTGTTGAATAGAAAAATATAAATTCATGTGTTGAATAGAAAAATAAATATTCATGTGTTGAATAGAGAAATAAATATTCATGTGTTGAATAGAAAAATAAATATTCATGTGTTGAATAGAGAAATAAATATTCATGTGTTGAATAGAAAATATAAATTCATGTGTTGAATAGAGAAATATATATTTATGTGTTGAATATAAAATATAAATTCATGTGTTGAATAGAAAAATAAATATTCATGTGTTGAATAGAAAATATAAATTCATGTGTTGAATAGAACGAAATTCATGTGTTGAATAATATAAATTCATGTGTTGAATAGAAAATATAAATTCGTGTGTCGAATAGAAATAAAATATTCATTTGTTGAATAGAATAACGAAGTTATTGAAATATATGTAAAGCCGTGTTGGTTAGATATGCGTCATTTTGACGTGAACGATATTTATATCGGTTTTATTCATTTTTATAATGAATATAGAAAAGGAAGTGGTTTCAAAATATAACGTTTTGAAAATACTATCATTTGTATATCGATGAGATGGAATATTCAATTTTGATTCGAAATTGAATATGAAGTTGAAATTGTTTCAAAAACGAATTTAAAACGATTTATAAAATACGTTTTGAAAGGAAATCGACGAAGTATATATTATATATATAATATAATGGCCTGAATAGAACACGCCGTGCCGTGGTAGTTCACGAATTTCGACCATTGACTTCGAATGGACATTACGGGAGATCCGACCGTCGGATTCTCCTAAAACTGGAGCCGTTGAGTTCGTATCGAAAAGAGGTTTCTAATGAATATTAGAAATTTGAAATCTAAGGTTTGTTTTTGGAATTATGTCCAAATCAAATTTGGAAAAGGTCGTTGTAAGTGTAGTTCGATGGCCGTTGATGGAATTCGACTGTACGGGCCTTGATAAAATTATTAAAAATAGTAATAATTTGTGTAAAATCATAAGAAATGATTTGTGAAGAATTGAGATGAAAATTCTAAATTTGAAAAGATAAAAATAGATTTTTATCGAAATGAACTGGTTTTGAACTAGAATAATAATTTATTTGTTTTTAAACAAATAAATTTGATTTGAAAGGGTTTTGAAAGTAACAAGAAGTTTCAATAATTGGATTGGAATGGAATGTGATTTTGGGTTTATAGTGAACCGTGTTTTAAATGACATTGGTTCTTTAACCCAGTTAAAGACAGGATATGATTTCCCAAGTTAAATAATCATTAATATAGATTTTTGGGAAGATTAAAACTAAGTGGAGTTTTAATGAATCTTTAATTAAATTGAAGTGATCGAGAATGGGGTATTACCAATTTTGCTCCAGGCGATAGTTAAATCTTTAATTAGATTTGAACGTGAAATGGTAACTGAATTTACCGATAACACCATGGTGTTAGATATGAAGTATGACCAGTTATACTTCATAGGATGAATAGGTTGGGATTGGGAAATAAAATAAATGATTACTTCGGTGTAGTTCACTAATCCCGACTAGTTTGAGTTGATATTCAAAAGAAGATTAAAGAATAAATTTAAGAATTTATCTTTGATAAAATTAATGGGAACCTCTCCCAAAGTATAAGAATATTGGAATAAAAGAATATTCTGAATTGGAATGAGGCATATGTTGTGTTTGTATACCACTTGTTTATTATATACGCAAGTTATTCAGAAAGACCGGGTTTATCCCATTCTGAATAACTGGTTCGACGTGGGGTCGAGGATGAAGACGATGGTCGAATACCGGAGGTCTTCACGTCGTCTGGGTGATTACTGATGATCTTGATTGGGCTGTACACCCAAAAGGAGGGAACCAGTTGGTGATTGTCTAGACGTACTTGGAGATTGATGGATATGCGAGGTACAAGGTGCCTCCGGTTTCGTTCTGACCCAAAACGAACTTGTAAATGGTCTGTGTGTCTGACATTGGATTTTATTCCGCGTGATTGAATTCTATTAAATATATATCTGTTTGGCGGCGGAGAATTTATTCTCTTGCTTAACGCCCTTCTCTGAGACGTACAAGCTCAGGGGTTATATATTGATGGATATCAATCGCATGGAGTGAATTTCCTGTGTGGCATGCCTAAGTGGCAAATGATCAAGACTTTTATTGAAAAGCAAAGTCTTGCGGTTGATGATCAAAGCACGACCTGTGTAGCATAGCTTTGTGTAACGTTGATTCGCTAGCCTCACACCTCGGTTGTGAACCAGAAACAGGAGAGGACTTCAGGGAGGGCATGCGTTTCCTTCTAGCTAGAAGTGGCGTCAGTGGTTTTACACGCCCTGACGAGTTTGACTTATGTGGTTATTGTTGTTGCGAGGCACCTCAGATATATCGGTGACTGTGTGGAGCCGATGGAGTCATTGTACTCATTGACGCCCCATAGGGTGGGGAAACGTAGTGTTCAGGCATTTTAATCCACATCGGTGGACCGGCCCTGACGATCCAAGGCTTGTCTGTGCGCTTGCCTGAGACACGGGATAGAGCGTCTCGAATTCGGTAAGGACGATCCCTTGCCTTGGTTCACAGATGGAAATCCAACTTCCGATACGTGACTTTGCGGTTTTGATTGTAGAGCCTATTATGGAGACAAAGTGGGATGGGGCATTTATGCCGCCTATGATTGATACTTATGATTTGAAGTTGTTTTATACACTATGCACTTATAATAGTATCAAATTATTAGTTTTAAACGTATCAAGCATTCTTGGCTATTATAAGGTAGAAACCTTATCCTCCGGCTTATGTTGCATTGTGTGATGGGACCTGGGTCTTATAATAGCTTCGCTGTTCTTCATTTAGCATTGCGTTGTTATTTTATGCACTGGTATTCTTGGGAGGAAACCTGTTCCGTGTTATACGGCGTGGTCCCTTGATTTACCTAACTTTAAAATAAAGATTAATAACTGTTTTAGTTCTCACACCAGTCACATGACTGACCTGGAGTTTGTTTTGACCTAAACTCTGGGTGCCCTTATTTTGACACGGGCAGCTAGTAGTTTTGGTTTTGCAGATCTACATTCACAGGATCCTGATTTACAGCTGGAATGATATCCGGAAAGCTCTGTATCCGTATATCTTCTTCTAGTTGTGTATTGTATTATTTTCCGCTGCTATGTAATGTAATTTAAATCTCTGATATTTTCTGTGTAATATTTATTCATACTCTGTATATTCTTGAATTCTGATGGAATTGTTGTAATATAAAATGAAATGTTCTTCTGTTTGCGTTCCGATGTGGCTTGTACTCAACTCAATCTGGGCTTTCCTTACCGGGGAAGTTCGGGTCCTGATAATATTTCAATAACTTTGTTATTCTATTCAACAAATGAATTTTTATTTATTCACATTCACGTTAAATTTATATTTTTAACGATAAATAATTTATTTCAACACATGAATATACTTCCATTCATTCCATATCACAATCAATTTTCACCACAACAAAATCAAACAAGTCGTCCATGATCTGTGGACAACGGGCGTCGGGTGCTGCTAAGCACCGTCTGCATCCTAGTATATATTTTTAACTAGAAAACAAGAATTAAAGTGAAAATTCTCATCGAGGGTTCCACTCCGCCGTTTTATTTCTGAAATTCAGAACTGTCTGGATTTGCCCGTGCTTCCAACGCAGTCTTCTCCACGCTGTTCATATTAAAATCACATTTTTAATATGATGTTCTATACATTAAAAATCATATTTTTATTCTTTCTATAATATAAAAATCATATTCTTGTATGAAAAATCTCACCTTTTTATATTTAGAAATCTCATCATACATATGATAAAAATAATATTTTTATCGGACTAAAGATCGTATTTTTCATAACTAAAATCACATTTTTATTTACATAAAGAAATAAAAATCAAATAAAAACTCACTTTTTTCGATCCGAGGAGGGATGCTCGCCTCGGTGTGGTCTCGTACACTGCTGCGATGTGCGGAGCTCGTCGGGGTGTTATTTGCAAATTTTGAAAACTATAAAATTTTGATTTTTATCTAGTGGAGGGGTTCATGGTCGGGGGGGGGGGGGGGAAGGGGGTTCCTGGTGGCGGTAGGGTGGTGCGCTGGGCGGTGGCTGACCAGGTGGGTGGCGGCGACTAAATCGAGGGAGACGGGGGTTTGGGTTTTCACGGGTTCGAAGGGGAAGAGGGAGAGGGGTGCGCGGAGTGGGGTGGTGGCGGGCGGATAGGGCGGCGGCGGGCTTAATCAGAGGAGCGACGTTTTTTTTATTTTGAAAGCGGGGAGGGGCACAATGTTCTGATCGAAAAAATAGAGGGGGGGGGGGGTTAATGTAAATCATTATATATTTATTTTTATTAATTTTATAATCCATAAAGTGACTTTTTATTTCGACCTCGAAATCAAGCCCGCCGACCATCGTCCATAGCTAATTACCCCCATTCCGAACACAATGGGATATATTCCATAAGCCAATTCCATCGTTTCGATCAGTTTTCGTCAAATTCAAAATATAAATCAGTATATTGAATTTGAACGCACATTTCAATTTACCGGGGCCACACACTATCTCTAAAAATTCCATAAAAATTATTTCTAGCTTCGTATTGCCGATACGGTCCTAACAAAACTAACTTCGTCAAATTCTGAGACCGTTTGAAAAATGGCCCTTTTCCAGTTGATTAAAATCAACTAAAACTGGTCAAACGCGTTTCCCTTTGCCACGCTCACATATTGATTCAGAAAACTATGAATTTTGGAATCTAGCAATAATTTGACATCACAGATCCAACAAAAGTGGTTTCGTCAAAAACAGAGGTCGTTTGCAAAATTTCCATTTTTAAGGGCTAATATTCCATAGCGACTATTCTGAATTTTCAACTGGACGTAACTTTTGATTCCCGTTATGAAATTTCGATTTTTCGGATTTGTTGGAAAGATATTTTCAATTATATTCTAATATTTTTGGTTTCGTCAAAATCCGGATTATTTTGAATCCTGTACATTCATTTTAAATATGAAATCGAATTTTCGAACTACCGCACCATTTTCAATTCCTTTTATAACTAAAAATAAATATTTATATTCTAAAGTTGATTCAAATAAATATATACGTTCAAATTCCATTCAAAATAAATTTCTCATCATTATTGTTTAAAATAATTCATTTTAAATATTCAAAATTCATTAAAATTGCTAATATAAAAATTTTAAATTGGCTCAGAGTTTCCGGGTTGTTACAAATACATCACTACCCAACAAAGGTAATAACTTCGAGAGATATAGTCTAGGATGAAACTGCCAACCTAACTTAACAATAAGCTATAACTTGAATTAACTCGGTCTGACTAGAGTATTAAATACACAGATCAGTCTAGCTTAATAAAATCAGTAATAATAAGAAAAATGAAGTATTCTATTATTAAAATAATAACTACTTTCCTAAATAAAGGAACTACATAATCATAGATGAACTCAGGATACGAGAGAGATGAATTTCTTTCACTTAGAAAGGAAACATATGAGCTCGAAAAACAGATTTTTCTACTTGAACGAAGTAGCGTTTTTACAATGGGGAACGCCCATTGTAATAAAGGTTTAGCAATAGGCACGAGCCTGTTGTATTAAGCCTAGTTGTAATATGACCTTATTTTATATCAGGCAAAAAACGTTAGCATAGACCATTGTAATATACTTTTTTACAACGGTCATCGATCCTTGCAATTGATTAAATAACTACAATTAAAGCCAGTTGTAATCGGCTATAATACAATCTGCATAGCCCGTTGTAATACATATATCCTTGTAATTGATTCAAGAATACAATTAAAGCCCATTGTAATGGACTACAATACAAGCGACATAGCCCTTTGTAATACATATTATCATAAATAAATTGTACATCCATACCAATAATGAATAATTTAATGAATACTAAATATTATGATAAAATAACTAAAATCATACATGAAAAGATAAAAGCTAGAATCATAAAATTCCAACACATTACAAAAAATTTGATAAGTTTACATTGGCACAGTTCTAAGATTCACATGACAAGCTCCTACTAAGTATACATTTACTTGTACAACTATGTTGTCTCAAACCCACTTTTCTGCCAAGCTCCTAATAAGTAGAAGAAGCAACATAGACTAACGACTATTATGATGGATACAGAGTCACGGGCTTTCTTGTCATCTGTGTTTCCCTTTAGTGCTATAATATACTTGAATAAATTAAGAAAATAATAACTATAAAACAAGCAGTTATTCAAAATTAGCGGTGTGTAAATAATCAGGCTGCACACAACTGAGATGGTGAAAATTAGGGTTGTCAATTTCCTACACGACCCGAAACCCACGCAGAAATTAGCAGGTTAACCTGACCCGTTTAGTTGGCAGGTCATAAACAGGTCGACCCGAAATTGACACGTTTATAAACGGGTGGGTTTAGGATTGACCAGCTAACATGATCTTGACCCGTCAAACCCGTTTATAATATTAAAAAAAATTAAAAAAATAAATAAGGACCGTAACGGCATAACCCCTGGTAAAATGAAATCACTTTTCCCGACCTGTTTACTCAACAAAATATAACGCGGCATGCCTATTCGTTTGGTTACTGGAGTGGTACCCGACCCAATTACTTTAGGGGTTTATAATTTTATTTCATTTCAGGTTTCGGCTGGCTCCATTTCAATTTATTTAATGCCTCATTTCATCTCTAGCGACTGGCGTCTGGGTCAATCGATCTTCAGTTCTCTGGCACTCGCAAGTCGCAAGTTATTCCAACTCCAAGCCTCATTCGCATGCCTCCATCGACCGTCTTCCCTGTCTATTTGCTTTCTACAAGGTATATTTTTATTTCACTCAACATCGTCGCGAATTTTACTATTATGCACCAAGGGTTAATTTAGAATGTGGAAACCATGGTTAATTTAGAGATCATTTACATATTATTCAGGCAATTTCTTCTTTAGTTTTGTAACTTTGGTTTAAATTTAATTTTGTATGAACCGTAATGGGTTTCTTATTCTTTAATTTTGTAGGAAATTGATTCAACCTTTTACACCAAGTAGTGGAGAAGCCAACATGGAAGAAGTGGGAATAGTAAACATAGAAACAACAGGTCTAAAAGTTGTCGGCATGAGAAGTAGAAAGCTTACTTCTGAGGTATGGACTCAGTTCGAAATTGTTCCATTACAAGATGATAAAAAGCAAAGAGACAAGTGTTTGAAATGCGGCATTTTTCATTTATGTGATAGTGCTTATGGCACCGGAAATCTAAAACGTCATATTAAAACTTGTTCCAATACTACAGTCGAGATTTAGGTCGGTTGCTTAAAAGTTAGGCTGAGGGCTCTATTGTAACTAGGTCTTCTAAATTTGATGCCATAAAGTTTAGGGAATTATTGGTAATGTCAATATTGATGCATGATTTGCTATTTCGATTTGTTGAGTATGCTGGAATTAGGCAATTATTATCTTACGTTTGTCTAGACATTAAGTTGATTTCTAGAAATACTGCTAGAGCCGATGTAATGGAAACGTACAAAAGGGAAAAATCAAGGCTTGTAGACTTGTTAATATCAATTGCAGGGAGAATTTGTTTGACTTCTGATTTATGGACTTCTATAGCAACTAATGGATATATTTGTTTGACTGCTCATTTTATTGATGCTAATTGGGTGCTCCAAAAAAGAGTCTTAAATTTTAGTTTTATGCCTCCTACCCACACTGGAGTTGCTTTATCTAAAAAGATTTATAATTTGTTGACTGATTGGTGCAGTGACAAGAAAATATTTTCCATTACTTTAGATAATGCGAGTGCAAATGATGTATTTGTTAATTTATTGAAGGAGAAATTTGTATTGAGGGAACATATGTTAATGGATGGTATTTTTTCACATTAGATGTTGTGCTCATATTCTTAATCTTATAGTGCAAGATGAGTTAAAAGAAGTTGATATATGTGTGTCAAAAATTAGGGAGAGCATCAAATATGTAAGAGGTTCACAAGTGTGAAAACAGAAATTTTTAGAATGTGTATCTAATGTTTTTTTGGAGTGTAAAAAGGGTCTATGTCGGGATGCTTCTACTAGATGAAATTCCACCTTTCTCATGCTTGAGAGTGCTCTTTATTATCAACGCGCTTTTCGTCATTTACAATTAAGTGATTCAAACTACAAGCACACGATTTCTCATTCTGAATGGGTGAAACTAGAACAAATTTGTAAGTTTTTGAAGGTTTTCTATGATGTTACTTGTCTTTTTCTAGCACGAAATATCTTACTGCAAATTTGTATTTTCCTCAAGTATTCGTTGTTCAAGACACATTACAAAGAGCTAGGGCTGATGGTGATAGTTTTATTAGTAAGAATGCATGTTCCTACCCGACCAGACACAACTCGTTTAGTTAAACGGGTTGGGTCAAGTCAACCCATTTATAAACGGGTCGGGTTAGAGTTGGAGAAAAATGACCCATTTAATAAATGGGTTGACCCCACCCGTTTATAAATCAACCCAAACCCGACCCGGCATGATCCATTGACAACCCTAGTAAAAATAGTCCAACGACAAAGTCATTAGCACTTGTTGATTTAAATTCCAAAAATTACGAACCCTAGAACTTTAAGTAATTTTCTTAACATAGGTTTACAAAACCAGGGCATTGCATTTATGGAAGAATGTGTAATGATTTGCTCATGTATTCAATCACAGAATCATCACTAACATATGTATTTAACAAATAAAAATGGTGCACCTTAAACTCTATGCCTATGGTACTTCTTAATGACAATGAGCCATTAACTAAGGAAGAAAGTTCCAAAGACACATACCTATCAATTAAGTGATACTATTTCAAAATTCAGCATTAACAACTCCGAGACTGAAGCATAAGACTAATGAAAAAGGGGGAAATAAAGGAAGATGATGAGAATAAGAATAAAGAATAAGTAGCAGGTACCCTCAGCGATCACCATATTGTTCCGGAGAGCTCCCAGCAGAATTCGAAAAGGTCAAATTGAACAACAAACCCTGCATTGAGTAAAGTAAGCAAGCTTTATGGGAAAAATTACAAACCTTGCACTGAATAAAATAATGATAAAGTCATTCATATTGAAGTAATTTACATTGCTCTTAATAATGTTGTTTAATTCTTGTTAAGTAACATAATAATATGTTTTACTAGCTATAACTAATCAAATTATGCAATGGTTTAATGCTTGATAAACAACAATTCTAGCTGTCAACATCTTGCTGAACATGGATACATAAGTTCGGTCCAATTTTGCCGACAATAGTGTGTTATCACATTAGCACATATATCCATGCATTTTACTACTTGTGGTTAACATATGTCACAAAGTATAACTTTTTATTTGTGCATCTACCAACACTTTAACAAAATTGGACAAAATGATGCCCCAAGCACTAAAAAATATTGATTTTGCAATGGTAAAATCCATCGGAAATAATTCTATATTTGCTAATTACAACAACAACCATATGTATACCGTATATACACTTAATGCTATATACACTTACAATAGTAACCATAACCATATAGTATATAAATTTAATGCTATGTACACTTACAACAGTAATCAAAACTATATGTATTACAACATCAAATTCCTCTTTTTAAATGTTTAGTCCTTAATAAATCAGTTTTCAGTCAAGTATAATTATTTATGGACTAGTGCATACTGTCTTAATATAGGTAGTTGTCGATAATTCTATATTCAACTTATTCAGATCTATTTAATCCATTAATTTGATACGATGATTTCTTTGCTGGTATTAGTATAAACATTATATATATAAACACACGTGCGCACACTATTAGCCGTGTAATAGGGTGTTGTAGTATAACCCAAGTTTATCAAATAAGGTAGGAAAAAAATCAATGCTATACTGTCACATCGAACGTGTACTATGCATTTCTAAGCACATACATTAAATAAGTTAAAATTTCAAAATCACTATGCATATGCAATTCAAATCAAATCTAATACACCTTATATACTAGAGAAACATGCATTACCTCGGTAGCATGACAGATTTCTGAGATCTTCTTTCAATACATCTGTTGATGCAAGGTAGAAAAATGCAATATCACTAACTTTCAAAAAGATATTCAACCTGTGTGATTGGCAACACTGCAAGGTAGAAAAGTTAGAGTACATTAGTCAACAATACAATATTGCAGTGAATGCAAAAATGGAAAAATCTTTCATATGCTCCAAATTGCGATTTGGAAGAAATCACTACCTTCCCGACCCAATAGTTAAATTTAATAATAAACCGTGTAAATTGCACGATCCTAATTTAGAATAAGAATATCGTAATCCAATATTAAATCGAAATTTCAATTTATAACATTAAATTGAAACAAAAGTAAAAATGAATTAGCTCGACATCACGACCTTGATTTAGAAAAAATGAAAAAAAGGAGGTATAAGAAGAAGTAGAAACATCAAACCTGAATTGAGAAATATAGGTTTAGAGGATAATCGCGCAACGTCTGCTTCCTTGCTTCGTCTCTTTCTGACTAACCTCAGAGTGTGTTCTAATCGCAAGAAAAACAATTTGTTTCGCCCCCATTGTTTTCCATAGGAGTTTGTAGGGTTTAGTGTTAACATAACCACTGAGTTAAGCGGGTTTTGGTACTGTGTTTTGAGGATTGCGATTTTTCTTCCCCATTTGCAGTTTGGTTGTGGTTCACCATTGAGGGTTGTGAGTTTTCTTACCCATTTGCAGTTTGGTAACTTTGGTTATGATGCGCCCTTTCACCAATGAACCCGAATTAATTGCACATATAGGCGTTACTCAATTGCAGTTACCCGTCTTTTGATTTTGATTTTTGTCAGCATTTCCAATTTTTGAATTTTGAATATTTTATGGAATTTTATTTTTTTCAAAAAATATTATTTCAAAATTTTTCAATTTTTTTGAAAATTAGTTATTAAATTCTAAATATCGCTTTATTATAAATAAATTTTGTGTTAATTCCAACTATTAAATAATATATAATTAAAAATATGTTTATTACAACTAGCAAGAAAGCAGTTGTAAAGGTATGTTTACTAAAAATGGAAAGAAAACATGATTGTAAAATTTATCAATAATTTAAAATACATACATAAAAATTCCGAAAATAAACTTAAATAACTTATATTCGTTCAATGGCGCTCTTGCAATTTCCCTATGCGAATTAGACCTAAATTCCCTCTTCGTTCAATTCCGCCACCTTTGATGTCTCGTAAAACCAGGTTCTCGCCTCTCCGTCTGCAACACGATGCCTATGCCGCATATCTACTCATAAGCGTGTCAGGTTTTGAGGATCGTTAGTCTCTTGTACCTACTACCAACAATTTCCATGCCCCTCCTTTAGCTAGCCGTGGTTCTTCCCCATCTGTAAGTTTGTCTGCCCCACCTCCTTGTGATACTGCATATGTTGGTTCTATGTCAGATATAGCTTTGCCCGTTAATATTGAGATTGTTTGTGGCAACTTAGTTAGAAAGAAAGTGAGTTGTGAGTTTTGTAGCTCATAGGGAAGCGGGATTGTAGGTTCTGACCTGAAATGTGGTGATCCAATTGATTATGTTCCATGCCTTCATGTAGCCTGTGGTAATGCCAATCACAATAATAAGCTGCCTATTTTTGGCTTTAAGTTAAAGACAACTAAAACTTTGACCTCTCTATTCACCTCTTTGCAGAACATGCAGGATCGTACTGTCCTATTGATTTTGAGCTGAATGTTGTGGACGGCGTCTCGCAGTTATTTCCCAAAATAATTTAGGCCGAAGTAAGTTTTTGGTCAGGTTATGTAGTTGGATTTTTTCTGGATCCTATGCAGTGTATAAATGATCCAGGATCTCTTTGTAAGCGTCTTTGGAAACTTAAGGGTGGCATTAAGGTAATCTTCCTAGATACTATGTCATGCCTCGAACACGCCCAGCCTTCGAGGAGACAGGAAAACGCGGATTGTGTTGAGAACACGATGCATCAGAACACAAACATGAGAATATTTCATTGCCATTACAACAATTTACATTAGAGTACAAGAATATATAAGAGTACGAATAAATAATATATAGTGGAAAAATATCAAAGATTAAAATACACAAATTTAAAATGTATAGATACAATGTACAGCGGAAAATACATGAAATAACACAACTGAACGGAATACACGGATGTAAAGCTTTCCGAATATAGCTCCAGCTCTAATCCATGATCCTGTGAAAAGAAATATCTGCGAAAAGCAAAACTACAAGCTGGCCGTATGGAAAATATGGGCACCCAGAGTTTAGGTAGAAACAATAAACTCCGAGTCAGTCATGAAACTGGTGTGAGAACTCAAAAACAGCTATTAAAATTTTACTTTAAAATTGGGTACATCATGGGACCATACCACATTTCACGGAACGGGTTTACTCCATTGAATACTCTAAAATAAAACAATTTATAAAAAAAACGCAATGTTTTTTGAAAAATAAAGCTATTACATGACTTAGGTCCCATCACACAATGCAACGCAAGCCGGAGGATAGAGTTTTACCTTATAATAGCCAAACATGCTTGGTACGCTTTAAAAAAATCATTTTGATATTACTATAAGTGCAAAGTGTCAAAACAACTTCAAATCTAAATGTATCAATCATAGACGGCATAGTACCCTATCCTACTATGTCGCCATATAGGTTTACAACTAAAACCAAACGATGTCGTATTGGAAATTGGATTTCCATCATGAGTCAAGGCAAGGGATGGTCTCCTTACCGATTCGGATCACCTCTAACAAGATGATCCAAGATCACACCTATGGGCAACCCTTGGATCCTACAGTGCGGGTCCTCTCTTACTTTTGAGGATTAGTTATTCCTGAACATACGTGTCCCGTTCCTATCAAACCTGTCTCGGAGCATTTTATCGGCTCGATATCTGAGGCGCCTCGTAATCTATCATCCACATAAGTAAAAATGTCTGGGCTCCATACCATGACAAAACTTTTAGCTAGAAAGAAACGTATGCACTCACTGCGTCCCTTATCCCATTTTTGACTCATACGAGGTGTGAGACTCGCGAATTAATGCTATACACAAAGCTATGCTACTTAAAGCTGTGCTTTAATCATCATCCACAAGGCCCTTCTTTTCAACAAAAGCCTTAATCATTTGCATCTTAGCATGCCACATTGTCAATCAATACCATACCATTGATTTCTGCCAACATATAACCTCTTAGCTCGTACGTCTCAAAGAAGGATGTTAAGCAAGAGAATAAATTCTCTGCCACCAAATAGATATAAATTTAGCAGAGATCAACGAATATAGCACACAATACAATGTCAGACATAATCCATATATAAGTTCGGTCTGGATCTGAACGAAACCGGAGGCACCCTATTCCTCGTCCCAGATGTCCAATACAGGAGAGAGGTCCTTGCATATCCGGTCGATCTCCAAGTACGTCTGGGCGATCACCACTTATTACCTTGTCTTTGGTGTACAACCCAATCAAGACATCAGTAATCATTCAAACAATGTGAAGATCTATGATCTTCAACCACCGTCCTCAAATCTTCAACTTTTAGTCGTCGTAACAGTTATTCAGAATAGGTTAAACCAGGTCTTTCCGAGTAACTCGCATAACAATAAAATTTAAATTCTATAAAAACACATCGTACGCCTCATTCCAGTCCAGAATATTCTTTTATTAAAATATTCATTACAGTGGGAATTATTCCCATAAATCTTATCAATATTTATTTCATTTAAACCTCTTGTTTAAATATTTCTTTTTAAAACCATTGCAAAAGATTTTATATTATCTTTTTACAAAAATTAAACTAAATTGAGGTTTACCAAACTAGTCGGGATTATCGAGCCTTACCAAAGTAATCATAATTTTATTATCCCAATCCCAACCTATTCATCCCATGGAGCATAACTGGTAGTTCTCCATATCTAACACCCAATGTGTTATTGGTAAAATTAATTACCATTTCACGTTTCAAATCTAATTAAAGATTTAACTATCGCATGGAGTAAAACTGGTGGTGCTCCATTCTCGATCATTTCCTTGAATTCGATGAATTTAGTTAACACATTCACATTCCAATCTAATTAAAGATTCCTTAAAACTACATTTAGTTTTAATCTCAAAAATCATTGCTTAATAATTATCCAAGTTTAGGAAAATTAATCTAGTCTTTAAATGGGTTAAAGAACCAATGTCACTGAAAACACAGTTCATGAGAAAACCCAAAATCATCTTCCATTTAATTCCAATTATATTTATTATTCTGGGAAACTTCCTTAAATCTTAACTAAAAGACTTATTCTTTCCTCAACTGGGTTTAATAATAATTTTGTTAAAGACACCAGTCACGACAAACCCAAAATCCAATTTATTCACATTTTTGAATAATTTTAATAAGGCCCTTACAGTCGGTTTCCAATATCGGTCACCGAACTACATCCATAGCGACCTTTTCCAAAGCTGATTTGGACATATTTTAAAATCTTATCATTAGATTTCAAATCTCTTATCATCACCCGAAAGGTCTTTTCGATACGAACCCAATGGTTCCGGTTTTAGGAGAATCTGATGGTCGGATCTCCCGTCATGCCAATTCGAATTTAATGGTTGAAATTCGGTGCTGCGTGATACGTTCTATTCAAACGATTTAAATATATATAATATATTTCGCCGATTTCCTTTTTAAAATGTATTTTATAAAATATTCATAAATTCGTTTTAAAACGTTTCCAACTTCCATTTCAATTTTAAATCAAAATTGAGCTCCCTCTATTATTATAATATCAAAATAATAATATTTTTGAAATATCAAATTTTGAAATTCATTGTCTTGATATTCATTATAAAAATAAGTGAAATCGATAGAAAACTCTGTTCGAGTTAAAATGGCGTTTACTAGCTTAACTCAGCTTCGTATTCATCCCAGTTATGAATAATTCAATATTTTTGTGTCCATCCAAAATCGGACATCAAAATCATATTTTGATTCTTCACTGAATATTGTTTTAAAATATTTGTTATTTCTGAATTGGAATCAGACTCAATCAATTACCATATAATTTTATTTATATGGATTCCATACATCGCATGTATTCCGAAAATAGTGATGAACAACTATTAAGCATCCAATTCACATCCAGAGTGTAATCTACAACTGTATAAGCATTAAATAATTAAATAATGCTTACTACGGCCTGTCCATAAATCGATTGACATACAACTAAACACAAGGGAGATGTGTGAAGTTATTATCATCCCCAGACCTGTGTGGGGTTTTCAAACAAATACAATTGATTATTATTTTCATACTTGGCCGATGTGTAAAACTTATCGTCCTAATACTTGTGTGGGGTTTACATCACAATCCATGTGAACTAATATGTTATTTGGGAGACCGGTGGGTAAATTGTCATCCCAAAATAATCCATAATATAAACGTTTTATTTATAAACATTTATAATCACTATTTAATAACAATAACATTAAAACTGTGAACATCCATCATTCACATAACAAGTATTGCAATCACACACAATCAATATATATCTAGTCACATCTATAATAACTGTAAAAATAGTTTGAGTGAGAGAATTCTCACCATTGGTTTCCACTCTGTTTTAATTGATGATTTATAAAAATGATTTTGCAAGAATCGGGCTGTTGATATCTGTGAAATAGAGAACTAAAAAGTCACAAACAAAGTCCAAACAGTCCGGGCTCCGACCGAGAGAAAGCCTGGATCAAACTAGATTGTGGACTGAGGTCCTCTGGTCCATAATAGTTTACCAGTAAACTGGTTCATTTCTGACCAGTCGACTGGTCAGGGACTGGGTTTCTGCCCAGTTCTTTACCAGTCGACTAGTCAGAAATCGACCAGTCGACGGGTTCAGGTGTAACACCCCACCTCCGTTATGGTCACTCACAAAGGGAATGCATTCACTTTGATGGATCGTTTTAGTAGACAGAACAGAAATTTTCAAGACAGATAAAACAGTACTTAAAAAATTAATAACTTTATTACAACAGAAACCGAAGTAAGTTTGGTTACATCTTTTCAAATCACAATATCAGAATTCAAGTACAAAATACCCATCTTGTACAAAAGCCTTCAGAATGCATTGTTTTTAAAATCATAATCCAAAACATAAACAACCATGGAAAGATAGAGCCAAGGCCAAGCGGTACTTCAAGCAGAGAAAATCTGAATCAAGCTCCTATACTTCCACCATAAAAACCTGGGGGGGGGGGGGAGGACGAAAGAAAAGGGGAGAAAACAAGCAAGGTCAGACATAAAGTCTGGCAAGTCCAGTGACTTTCATCATATGAACAGATAATAATATAATGACATGAAAATAAAGCTGGATAAGAGACAACTGCAACAGGAGTAACTGGTATACTTAAGCTAAACAGAAGAAACAGAATGATATAGCCCATATTATGCTTCTTACTTATATTTTACTTCTCTGCACGAATACTAGTATAACAGGATTAGGTGTTACCATAATGTCCAAACTAAAACAGAAACGGAACAGAATAATCTATACAGGAACAGAATGCCAGTTATGGGCCTTTACCATCCCAACAGACAGAAGTTATATAAATGGAATCAGAGATGGAACAGAATAATCCCTACAGAAATAGAATGTTAGAATTAGGTGCACACTAGTAAATGGGCCTTTACCACCCCAACAGACGGTACCACGCAGAAACAGACAGGTGTTACCACCCAACAGAAACAGATGGTACCCCAACGGAAACAGATAGAACTAAGTGTACCCTAAATCTACCGCAAGCGATCGGCTCCCTAATACATAAATACCCTGTGCCAGCCCCAAAGAAGGGTGTATCACTCCCTAAAGCGGCAACCTTTATATGACACAGACCTCTTTACAGATGTCACAGCGTCTTACATCCTCAGAGGCAGACCGAGATCCATGCACGCACACGACCCGGTCGGAATGCACCATCAACACCCCTCGCCATTATCAGAATGAACCGCTTATAATTAGTTCAGTAAGCGTGCCCGGACCCTACCTACTGTTGGGTCATAGTTTTAATACCAGAAAGGGTTACTGACTAATATGGGTCCCAAACAACAGATGACACAAGTATTTTCCCTCCTAACCTTGTGTCCCCTAATTAACAGATTTCAGATTAACTTGTTTACAAGTTTTAGGCCTACAGAGTTCAGAATCAACTTGTTCACAGACCAGAAAATCAAGTCAACAGGTTTTCAGACAAACGGATCAGATGTATAGTTTTAACAGACTTACAGATTGTCTAACTTTGTATTGGGCCTACAGATTCACGAAACAGGTTTATTAATTCATCAGTCCAGTTGGTTTAGCCTTATCTACCCAACACGTTTTAGACATCATATTTATCTCAGATTTGCATTAATTAAATATTAATGCACAGACCTCTCACATTAGGTTGGTAGCTTGTGGCTGCTGGATAAGCCGGGCGTTTCCGGGCAGACTTCTGCCACAAGCCAGACCTAACCTCGTGTCTAAGCATATTTTAGTTATGCCTACGACTTCTCACATTAGACTAGCAGTTTGCAGTTGCTGGTTAAGCCGGTTTGGTCCGGGCAGGCTTCTACCGCAAACATGAGTCTAACCTCGTTTCTGAGCATTTTTATTTTAATCAGTTTATTCCATTACAAATTATACAAATATCAGACTAATTATGTCAATTTAACATATTTGACTTCTTTTCAAGTCGCAGCAGATTAAACAAATTAACATGTTTTACACAAATTACAATCATTCAGCTTTTCAACAGATTTAACAGATTTAGCAGCTCAGGCGGTTCAACAGATTTAGCAGATTAGGCAACTCAACAGATTTAGCAGATTAGGCAAAATTACCAGATTAGGCGATTCAACATATGTAACAGTTTAGGCAATTCAACAGATTAAAGAGGTAACAGGTTTAGTAGATTAGGCAAATTTAACATAATAAGCAGATAACAGTTTTAGCCGATTTAAATATTCCTTAAAATCCTATTCACATATCTTGCCTAATTCATAAGGTAAGCCTAAACTTATATGCCCAAATTATGGTCATAATCCACCATATAACATATGTCCCAATTTGTAGTTAAACTTGCATAGTTCAGAATATTCTCCAATAAATTATGCCAAATATAGCAATTGATTACAATGCGTGTCACATATCCAAAAAACCCCCTTACTTGGGTGTATTCACACTTAATAATTATCCAATCTTAATATGGATCTTTACACCGAAGTTAAATGCAAATTAATTCTCTTTTTTCCAAATTTCAGACTATAATATATGTAGTATGTCCAGATCTAGATCTTGAATTACAACTTGTACTATGCATCCAAATCAGTTACATGTTCACAGTTAAACTTTACGCCACAAATCCCAAGTCATATGTCCAATATTCTTTATGCCTCAAAACTCAAGACATATATTAAATACACCTTATGTATTAAATACAACATGCCCAATTATATGTCTCAGATTTATGTTCTAAGTTCAACCTATGTTCTTTATGTTCTAAGTCACGATAATCCTCTCCTTCCAAGTCATAGATCGTCTTATACAATATGCCTCAAATTTATGTCTAGAATTACAACATGCGTTGTATCCTCAAATTAGTTACAAATCAATTATGCCCAAATAAGCCTCATTCAATATTCTTCCCAAATTTAGCGTTTATGCGTTCATCTCTTATGAGATCTGGCTCAGGCTCTTGGTAGCCTGGATATCAAACAAAAAGAAAGAAAGGAGGAAGAAATACAGAACAAACAGAATAATAAAACAGAGGAACAGATCTGATAAATAGAAAAAGGGCCTAATCTCAGATTCAGAATTATAATTATGTCAAGATCATGATTAAATTTCATATCGGAAAATAACTGCACTTGCCTTGATTGGATTATAGAAGAAGAGTTGCAGTAGTTCTCTTTTAATCTTATTCAGATTTGGAAGAATATGCACTAGTTCTAGTTTTGATCCCAGTAGTGTAGTGACGCCATTATTTTATTTATTTCTATTATCTCAGAGGCAGCATACGGGAAGAAGAATGGTGTAAAGAGAATGGGGCTAGGGGCTGTTTATATATGTGCCAAACTACGAACCTCCCTCAAGAACTAGTCCAAATACGTCAAAATGCACCCAGAACTGAATTTGGGAAAAAGTGACCAGGTCGACACCCAGGTCGACTATAGTGTCGACCTGGTTGGGGGGGGGGGTCGACTACATAGTCGACCCTCTGATCGACCTGGCATGGGCGGGAATTTTCCCGCCCAGCCTGCCTGTGCATTTGAAATTCGAATTTGGACTTGTTTTTGAGCTGTTTAGTTTTTAATTAAATTCTGAAACTTTGAAAGCTCATAACTTACTCATACGGACTCCGATTTTCGAAAACTCGGGCTCGTTTCCAAGAATAATTTCGAGACGAACAAAATGGCGCAACCCGTTTCCCTTGATTATTACTTTAAAATTTAATTCTGCCTTGATTTATGGTCTTAACATGTTACAAAAATACAGGTTGTTACATTCTCCCCTCCTTAAAGGATTTCGTCCCCGAAATCTTCAAGTTAAGAAGAATGCATCCTATCATCCAATCATCCATCTACTCAACCATCATCCACAAGCAACCATTGTCCTTAAAATATTTCTAATGCTCTATGTACTTATGCAAGAGTGTGTATATATGTACTTATGTGATGCAAAGATCAGGCGGTCCACTGATTCAGTTGACCTCCTTAATGCGAATTATGTCAGTGCCATGAGTCCAACATGTATGCAATATTCCTATTTGATACATATCATTTCTATATGAGTGCACAACCGCTCATTCATATGCAACATCCATGTGCTGAGTCACCATTTTGCATCCATAAAAAAAATGCACACACATCCATATGCAGTATGAGAGTGTTTTTGAGTCGATCTAGTGCCTAGTGTGTGTATATGCATCCACGAGCAATCACTAGCAACCACTTGCATCCACTTGCAACCATCAAACATAACATGTCTCAAACACATGTTTACATCCATTAGTTTCTACCTAATGGTCAAAGGATAAAGTCGAGTGATAGAAGCAAGTATAAAACTAAAGCTAGGTTCCCATTAGACATCGGTTTAAGAGAATAACTTCTAAGTATCAACCCCGAAGACCAAAATCAACATCAGATTAATACTCAGAGAATCACTCCCATTAAAAAAATGCCCAACTGGAAACCTATTTCACATTTTGAGTAAAAACACCTATCCTTTTCAGAAACCTACAGATTACCGATATAGATCAGATTACCAAATGATTCTTAGGAAATTAAGCATGATAAAAACTCAGAATGTATGCGTCACGCCCAACGCATATGCCCTCAAACCCCAACTTATCACAAACAGATGAGTCATAACCCTCATAGGGTCTGAGACTATAACAGAAACAGAAACAAGACTAGTATTAAAGTGCATAGTTTCAATTACAGAATCAAAATGCCAGAATCAGAAAGAGTTTTTAACTCCTCAATCAGATAAGGAAATTAAACCTTCTACATAAATTTTATTATTTCTACCCTATCTACCAGTCACTTGAGCATTCGCCTGTCCTCCAGAAGTGGATTCTGCCTGTTGAGACAAGATTTTGATCGATGCCAACATATAAAGGTGCAATGAAGATCATTTCATAGAGATAAGGTTTTTTACTTTGAGTCATGTTAGAAATATGTTAAAATCAATCCTCAAAGAATAACACGAATGCACAAAACAATATCATATCTTCATTGCTGAAATCTGTATATTTGAGGAATTGAAAAGTCACAGAAAAAGCCCAAACGGTCCAGGCTCCGACCGAGAAAGAGTGCAGAGTGATATAGACTGTGGACCGAGGTCCTCTGGTCCACAGCCATAAAATGGTCGACCGCCCAAAAAGGACCAGTCGACCGGTTCTGCTCTATTTTTTGAAACAGAAACTAAAACGGTCGACCGCCCAAAAAGGACAAGTCGACCGGTATATGTGTTTTTGAACATAACGGCTATTTTTCTGGAATTTTCAATTCAACCAGTCGACCGGTGATTTTTGACCTGTCGACTGTTTCCGAAATAGCAAGCTTTTTCCAGAAGGGTTGCTTCCATTCATCAAGAGTATTTTCTTCAATTTTCAATGGAAACAGATGCAATCTTTTGTAAAAACTCTTGAAGGAATGCAACTATTCTACACTATAAATAGACTTGAAATCATACTTTCAAATCACCGATTCTTGCTCTAAATTTTGATCTTACTTTCTAAATATTCTTGCATTCTAAAAGCTCTCAAATATTTCAATTGCTTATTGAATCATTGAAATTATTTCATATCTCTTCATTCAATAAGTAATATACTTCCTTAAATCTACGCATTCAAAGTATATACTTGAGGACCAGATTATAGGAAGATTGTACTCAAACTGTTGACTATCCGTGTTGAATCAAGAACACAAAGCAGAAGTCAAAACCATTGTATCAGTTAAAGTCCTTTGTTTGATCAGGCAAGTGTTGAAGTCCTGTGTGTGATCAAGCAAGTGTTGAAGTCCTCGTGTTGTTAGAGGCGTGAAATCCCGTTCGGCTGCTCGGGTGTTGTGAACCTGTTCCTTCGGGTGAAGCGAGGTTGTTGATTAGTGAAAATCCAGAGAGAGGTCTGGGACTGGATGTAGGACGGTGCTCCGAACCAGTATAAAAAGCCCTGGTGTGATTTTTCCATTTTTACTGCATTTACTATACTATTGTTCTGTGATTAGCTATTACTTTATACTTGAATATTGTTTGTCATGTTACACGATCCTTGTGAGTGTACTATACTTGTGTGTATATTATACTCAGCACATACGCACTCGCACTTTCAATTGGTATCAGAGCCTGGTGTTCTAGAGATCGTAACAACATCCTAGAACAAATGGCAATAAAGAAGTCTAGTCAAGGGATTAGAAAGTGGAAGAGCAACAAAGCGGAATCAAGAGAGCAAGGAAGCAAATGTCTCCTGGCTAAACTCAGATCACAATCGGTATGTATAGATTCATTATGTAGAGATCTTTTGTTAGACCATGAAAAATTATTGAAACTCAATACAATCATTTTAGCTATGTCAAAAAATTACAAGCAAAAAAATTCCAAATTAAAAGAAGAAAACAATCGTTTGGTAAAACAAGCCAAATGTTTTGAAAATACCTTAGAAGAGCTTGTTTCTCAAAAAGATTTCCTTCAAAAAGAAAATGAGCGACTAGAAGATAAAAACAATGTTCTTTTAAAGGAAATCGATCTTTTGCAAAATAGAAATAAATCATTAGAAGATTCTTTAAATAATTCAAGTTCTTTAATTTCGTCTCTTGAAAAAGAGAATGGAGCTCTAACTAAAAAGAATTTGGAATTATCTAAAGAATGTGAGACTTTAAAAGTTAATAATAATATTTTGCAAAAAGCAATCTCTGAATCAAAAGAAAATGTTGAAAAATTACAATCATCTTTATATAATTCAGAATCTCAAATTATTGTCTCGAAAATGAGAATAGAACTTTAAAAAGGAAGAATTCTGAATTAAATAAGGGTACTAATAGAAAAGTTTCTTTTGAAAATATCAATCGCGACTGTGGAATCAAATGTACAAATAAATTCGCGAAATTTAATAAAGGTCAAAATGATTTAAACATGATTTTATCTAGATCTCGACCTTTATATGACAAAAGTGGTATAGGATATAATAATAATAGAAATAGTACTAGATATGCTTTTATGTACAAAAAGAATATCACTGCTAGTACTAATGCACATCCAAGACCCAATTATTATAGAAATTCGAATATTTCTATGACTAACGGTATATATAATAAATATAGAAGTACGAAAAGGAATATCACTAGAGATTACTTAAGTATTTGGGTTCCTGTAAGTTGGAAAAACAGAGAAAAATATATCGATGATTATTTTGATTCAGTAGTTAATAATGAAAATTTTGTCTTTAAAGGTTCCATTAAACCCTCTTGGGTATGGTTACCTTCCATCTAATCCATGGACCCAAAACAAAGCAAGTGGGTACCAAATTATATATGTTATATTTTTTGCAGGTACACCACAGCAAAAAGAAGGTTATTCTGTATCTCCTAAAGGTGCTATAATTATTTGTATTCTCTACTACTCTTGATTACTGTGGTTATTATGGTATTTATTCTTTTTAATCGATGACAAAGGGGGAGAAATATTTTCTCTTATGATTATTCATATCATTCATGTTACATATACTATCATTTAAAATTGTCTGCTTAACATGGTAATAGTATATGTGTGCTAACATTTGTTAATGCAGGAATCAAAAGGTAAGATTATTTATATTATGAACTAACAAATGTTGCAGAAATTCAGGGGGAGCTTTATATTTAGAGGGAGAAAATCCAAGGTGTTGTCATCAATCAAAAAGGGGGAGAATGTTGAGAAAAGATTTTGATCGATGCCAACATATAAAGGTGCAATGAAGATCACTTCATAGAGATAAGGTCTTTTACTTTGAGTCATGTTAGAAATATGTTAAAATCTATCCTCAAAGTATAATACGAATGCACAAAATAATATCTTATCTTCGTTGCTGAAATCTGTATATTTGAGGAATTGAAAAGTCACAGAAAAATCCCAAACGGTCCAGGCTCCGACCGGGAAACAGTGCAGAGTGATATAGACTGTGGACCAAGGTCCTCTGGTCCACAGCCATAAAACGGTCGACCGCCTAAAAAGGACCAATCGACCGGTTCTGCTGTGTTTTTTGAAACAGAAACTAAAACGGTCGACCGCCCAAAAAGGACCAGTCGACCGGTTTATGTGTTTTTGCACATAACGATTATTTTTTTGGAATTTTCAATTCAACCAGTCGACCGGTGATTTTTGACCTGTCGACCGTTTCCGAATCAGCAAGCTTTTTCCTGAAGGGTTGCTTCCATTCATCAAGAGTTTTCTCTTCAATTTTCAATGGAAACGGATGCAATCTTTTGTAAAAACTCTTCATGAAGGAATGCAACTATTCTACACTATAAATAGACTTGAAATCGTACTTTTAAATCACCGATTCTTGCTCTAAATTCTGATCTTACTTTCTAAATATTCTTGCATTCTAAAAGCTCTCAAATATTTCAATTGCTTATTGAATCATTGAAATTATTTCATATCTCTTCATTCAATAAGTAATATACTTTATTAAATCTACGCATTCAAAGTATATACATGAGGATAAGATTATAGGAAGATTGTACTCAAACTGTTGACTATCTGTGTTGAATCAAGAACACAAAGCAGAAGTCAAAACCATTGTATCAGTCGAAGTCCTGTGTGTGATCAGGCAAGTGTTGAAGTCTTGTGTGTGATCAGGCAAGTGTTGAAGTCCTCGTGTTGTTAGAGGCGTGAAATCCCATTCGGCTGCTTGGGTGTTGTGAACCTGTTCCTCCGGGTGAAGCGAAGTTATTGATTAGTGAAAATCCAGAGAGAGGTCTGGGACTGGATGTAGGACGGTGGTCCGAACCAGTATAAAACGCCCTGGTGTAATTTTTCCATTTTTACTGCATTTACTATAATACTGTTCTGTGATTAGCTATTACTTTATACTTGAATATTGTTTGTCATATTACACGATCCCTGTGAGTGTACTATACTTGTGTGTATATTATAATCAGCACATACGCACTCGCACTATCTTTGCCCTTGCCCCAGTTTCTTTGGGCAGTCCCTTGTGAAGTGCCCCATTTCTCCATAGTTGAAGCAAGTGCCCTTCCTTTTTCTGCAATCCCTGTTCAGATGGGTTGAGCTTCCACAAGTAAAGCACTTCTTCTCTTTCTTATCTTCAGTCTTCTCATCCTTCTTTTGTGTTTCCTTTTTGGGCCCCGCCTTCTTGTTCTGTGATCCTTCAAGCTTTCCCTCTTTCTTTTTATTTCGGCTTCCTCTTCATGCATTAATGCCATGTCCACCAATTTTTCGAAGGTTGCCCCCCATAGGAATGTGGGACATCGCTAATCCGTGTAGCGGCTTATTCAAACCTTTCGCAAACCTTAGTGCCTTCTTATGCGGTGTATTTACTAATTCTAAGCCGAATCTTGCCAATTGATTAAACTTGTTGACGTACTCTCTCATTGATAAATCCCCCTGCTTTAACGCCAAGAAACTTTCTACGTATAAACTCTCTTCTACTCGTGAGAGAAATTTCATCTCGAACCTATGCCTGAAATCCATCCATCTCTCTACCAGACACTCTCCATTTGTGACCTCCCAGCAAAAAGAAGCTTCGTCCTTAAGCAACCATACCGCCAACTGTACCTTTTGCCTATCGTTCACCTCGAAGATAACGAACAAATCCTCAGTTTCTTTGAGCCAGTTCCTTGCTTCCACGAAGGATTCAGTTCCATTAAAGTTCTTCCCACCCATGGCTTGAAAGTCTCTACATATCTTCGGGAAAGTATTCATGCGCGGAGGAGGAGGAGGAACCACTGTAGCTGGGGGAGGAGGGACGTTTTTCGGGCCTGCATCATTAGCCCTAGCTTCTAGGTACCTCCTGAACCAGCCAGGTATCGGTACGCCCTCCGGAAGGTTAAGATCCCCAGACATGCTGAAAGAAAAAGTAAAGATTCAAAACAAAGGATAGAAAGATAGGCTATGGCTTTGGGGATTATGTTTTTCAAAATAAACTCTACTTTTGAAAATACTTCCTTTTTAAAAACCTTTTTGAAAATAGTTTTCCAAAACTTTTTATCAAATCCGGTAACCTTCAGCTCTGATACCAAGTGTAACACCCCACCTCCATTAAGGTCACTCACAAAGGGAATGCCTTAACTTTGATGGAGCATTTTAGTAGACAGAACAGAAATTTACAAGATAGATAAAACAGTACTTGAAAAATTAATAACTTTATTACAACAGAAACCGAAGTAAGTTTGGTTACATCTTTTCAAATCACAATATCAGAATTCAAGTACAAAATATCAGTCTTGTACAAAAGCCTTCAGAATGCATAGTTTTTAAAATCATAATCCCCAACATAAACTGCCATGGAAAGATAGAGCCAAGGCCAAGCGGTACTTCAAGCAGAGAAAATCTGAATCAAGCTCCTATACTTCCACCCTAAAAACCGGGGGATGGGGGGGGGGGGGAACGAAAGAATAGGGGAGAAAACAAGCAAGGTTAGACATAAAGTCTGGCAAGTCCAGTGACTTTCAGCATATGAACAGATAATAATATCATGACATGAAAATAAAGCTGGATAAGAGACAACAGCAACAGGAGTAACTGGTATACTTAAGCTAAACAGAAGAAACAGAATGATATAGCCCAAGTTATGCTTCTAACTTATATTTTACTTCTCTGCACTAATACTAGTATAACAGGATTAGGTGTTACCCTAATGTCCAAACTGAAACAGAAACAGAACAAAATAATCTATACAGGAACATAATGCCAGTAATGGGCCTTTACCACCCCAATAGACAGAAGGTATATAAACGGAATCAGAGACGAAAACACAATGATCCCTATAGAAACAGAATGTTAGAATTAAGTGTACACTAATAAATGGGCCTTTACCACCCCAACAGAGGGTACCAAGCAGAAGCAGACAGGTGTTACCACCCAACAGAAACAGACGGTACCCAACAGAAACAGACAGAACTAAGTGTACCCTAAATCTACCCCAAGCGATCGACTCCCTAATACATAAATACCCTGTGCCAGCCCCACAGAAGGGTTTATCACTCCCTAAAGTGCCAACCATTAAATGATGCAGACCTATTTACAGATGTCACGGCGTCTTACATCCTCAGAGGCAGACCGGAATCCATGCACACACATGACCCGGTTGGAACACACCATCAACACCCCTCGCCATTATTAGAATGAACCACTTATAATTAGTTCAGTAAGCGTGCCCGGACCCTACCTACTGTTGGGTCATAGTTTTGATACAAGAAAGGGTTACTGACTAATATGGGTCCCAAACAACAGATGACACAAGTATTTTCCCTCCTAACCTTGTGTCCCCAGACTAACAGATTTCAAATTTACTTGTTTACAAGTTTTAGGCCTATAGAGTTCAGAATCAACTAGTTCACAGACCAGAAAATCAAGTCAACAGGTTTTCAGATTAACGGATCAGATGTATAGTTTTAACATACTTACTGATTGTCTAACTTTGTATTGGGCCTACAGATTCACGAAACAGGTTTATTAATTCATCAGTCCAGTTGGTTTAGCCTTATCTACCTAACACATTTTAGACATCATATTTATCTCAGATTTGCATTAATTAAATATTAATGCGCAGACCTCTCACATTAGGTCGGTAGCTTGTGGCCGCTGGATAAGACGGACGGTTTCGGGCAGACTTCTGCCACAAGACAGACCTAACCTCGTGTCTAAGCATATTTTAGTTATGCCTACGACTTCTCACATTAGACTAGCAGTTTGCGATTGCTGGTTAAGCCGGTTGGGTCCAGGCAGGCTTCTACTACAAACATAAGTCTAACCTCGTGTCTCAGCATTTTTATTTTAACCAGTTTATTCCATTACAAATTATACAAATATCAAACTAATTATGACAATTTAACAGATTTGACTTCTTTTCAAGTCGCAGCAGAATAAACAAATAAACATGTTTTACACAAATTACAATCATTCAGCTTTTCAATAGATTTAACAGATTTAGTAGCTCAGGCGGTTCAATAGATTTAGCAGATTAGGCAACTCAACAGATTTAGCGGATTAGGCAAAATTAGCAGATTAGGCGATTCAACATATGTAACAGTTTAGGCAATTCAACAGATTAAACAGGTAACAGGTTTAGTAGATTGGGCAAATTTAACATAATAAGCAGATACCAGTTTTAGCCGATTCAAACATTCCTTAAAGTCCTATTAACATATTTTGCCTAATTCATAAGGTAAGCCTAAACTTATATGCCCAAATTATGGTCATAATCCACCATATAACATATGTCCCAATTTTTAGTTAAACTTGCATAGTTCAGAAAATTCTCCAAAAACATTACATATAAATTATGCCAAATATAACCATTGATTACAATGCATGTCACATATCCAAAAAAAACCCCTTACTTAGGTGTATTCACACTTAATAATTATCCAATCTTAATATGGATCTTTACACCTAAGTTAAATGCAAATTAATTCTCTTTTTTCCAAATTTCAGACTATAATATATATAGTATGTCCAGATCTAGATCTTGAATTACAACTTGTACTATGCATCCAAATCAGTTACATGTTCACAGTTAAACTTTATGCCACAAATCCCAAGTCATATGTCCAATATTATTTATGCCTCAAAACTCAAGACATATGTTAAATACACCTTATGTTTTAAATACAACATGCCCAATTATATGTCTCAGATTTATGTTCTAAGTTCAACCTATGTTCTTTATGTTCTAAGTCACAATAATCCTCTCCTTCCAAGTCATAGATCGTCTTATACAATATGCCTCAAATTTATGTCCAGAATTACAACATGCATTGTATCCTCAAATTAGTTACAAATCAATTATGCCCAAATATGCCTCATTCAATATTCTTCCCAAATTTAGCATTTGTGCGTTCATCTCTTGTGAGATCTGGCTCAGGTTCGTGGTAGCCTGGCTACCAAACAAAAAGAAAGAAAGGAGGAAGAAATACAGAACAAACAGAATAATAAAACAACAGAACAGATCTGATAAATAGAAAAGGGCCTAGTCTCAGATTCAGAATTATAATTATGTCAAGATCATGATTAAATTTTATATCGGAAAATAACTGCACTTGCCTTGATTGGATTATAGAAGAAGAGTTGCAGTAGTTCTCTTTTAATCTTATTCAGATTTGGAAGAAGATGCACTAGTTCTAGTTTTGATCCCAGCAGAGTAGCGAAGCCATTATTTTATTTATTTATTTCTGTTATCTCAGAGGCAGCATAAGGGAAGAAAAATGGTGTAAAGAGAATGGGGCTAGGGGGCTGTTTATATAGGTGCCAAATTACGAACCTCGCCCCAGAACTAGTCCAAATACATCAAAATGCACCCAGAACTGAATCTGGGAAAAAGTGACTAGGTTGACACCCAGGTTGACTATAGTGTCGACCTGGTTGGGGGGTGGCGGATTGACTACATAGTCGAGCCCCTGGTCGACCTGGCCTGGGCAGGAATTTTCCCGCCCAACCTGCCTGTGCGTTTGAAATTCGAATTTGGCCTTGTTTTTGAGCTGTTTAGTTTTTAATTAAATTCTGAAACTTTGAAATGTCATAACTTACTCATACAGACTCCGATTTTCCAAAACTCGAACTTGTTTCCAAGAAGAATTTCGAGAAGAACGCAATGGCGCAACCCATTTCCTTTGATTCTTAATTTAAAATTTAATTCTGCCTTGATTTATGGTCTTAACATGTTACAAAAATACGGGTTGTTACATCAGGCCTGGGCTGTTAATCAGCCCATTTTTTTTCTCTTTAATAAATTGTTCTGGCGAACCATGGAGGCTAAGTACTTGAGTTAGATGATAATGAGGCCTCATAAGCTCGTCGAAACAACTCAATAACACATGCACTAACATATATACATAAGACTGTTATGATTTCGATCATATATTCTAAAATGAACAAATTCTCTAATCATAGCTATCCAATGCAATATAACCGAATTGCGAAGTCTTAGAACTTGCGATGCGACAACAGAGCTTCACAACATCGCCAAAACAACTCATAGTGTAGTGTCCCGAAATTCCGGTACAATTTGAGCTGACCAAGTAACACAAGTCCAAACCAAACTGCATTGGAAACCAGAAAACTAATAGAAAGAAAACAGAGGGTGAGGGTAGATAAGATAGAAACTTAGAATAGAAGAAGAAGAACACACACATCAGAGTAACACGAATCTCACAGCGGAACGAACAATATATAATAGATAACATATCTTTGAAATAAATCCAGTATATGTATATAGTAACATTATCAGAGTACAACACTTATAACACAACGGAAATAACAATAGCTATAAAATCCTGAAGCCTCCTGCTCCAAGCTCTCCAAGTATATCTGAAAAATCCTGACTACTTGACTGCCCGTACAAATTTGGGCACCCAAGAGTTTAGGAAAAACAAAACAAAATAAACTCTGGGTCAGTCATGGGACTGGTGTGAGTAAAACAGTTTAAAACAGTTTGAGCAATAAAACGATATCTCATAAGACCACACTGTATAACGGAACGGGTTTTTCCCTTATGAGAATCCAAAATAATCTTTATATCAAAATTCTTTTGATATTATGATAGTGTCTATCAACCACAATATAAAAATCATCTAGCAGAAACGCTTTCATCTCACGTTCTATATATATAGTATACAATCAAACCGCTCACACTTATTGGAAAATGGATTACCAACTATGGCAAGGTATGGAACCACCTTCCGATAGTGTACCTCTAGAGAGGAATACACTGGGTTCAACAAGATTATCTTGCAACCCGACCACACATGACCGACCACTCATTTTGCTTGAGTGTATCGAATGTATATCACCAACAGTTGGGATCAGCAACCGTTTCCCGAATGGGACAACATCGAATAGATTAAAGAATGAAATGAATATCTCTAGATAGGTGATATACACCCTACTTGGAAGCCAACCACTTAACCATGCTACCTGCCTGATTTCTGTCATTTCCCAGTTGTGAGGCTAGAGGACACGCTTATCTCTGATAGATCACACATTTATTCACTTTGAATGTCACATCGTCATACCTGCCAAATCACAAATTGATTTCCCAAAAAATACAATGGGTATACAGCTAAGAGAAACGAATTCCCTCGCCACCAAACGTAAATACGTTTGAAGAGATCAACTTATGAGATTCATTAAATATACTCTGTCAGACATTCTTCCATAGAGATCATCCTGGGACTGGACAAACCGAAGACACTATTCTGTAAACAGGACAGCCTTTGCATAATTCCATCTTCAATTATCTTCATCATATTTGATTGCAACGCGAATGCCCATACAAAGTGGTTTTCAGATAATGAATCTGATCCTGGTCTCTCCGTATTGACAACGGAAATGGTCAAAATCTTCGATAGTCGGTGATTTAACTATCAAAGGAAAACATGTGTACAAACAACGGTCGTATTTGCAAATGGAAATCTTACCGAGCAAATCATCAATCAACACTGATCCACTTTAATTTAATTTGTCATTCAATTATCCATTTCCCTATTCATGTTTCCATATATTCAACATTTCTTATTTTCTAAATTTAGAAAATATACATTATTACCATTAGAAAACATTTCCATCTCTTTTTCACGCATCACTGTCATTCCAGTATTCTTTATCATCAAACATCCCATTTTCTATGATTAGAAAATATCTCTGATTATATTTGGAAAATGTATCCAAAACTCATTCATTGGATTTAAACAGATGTTTAAATAAAACATCGCTATGCCAATTCAAACCATTACACACATTAACTAAATTCACTTAATCAACCTTCAATATCGAACCTTAACCATTCCTTAGTTAAAAAAGAAGTCAATCAAGTTGGGGTATAACTACCTCTCAGACCTTAACTGAACAACATTCCTAACCTCGAAATAGACAAAGTTCACCTTTTACATTTTTAACAAACTTCATTACGTATCTCTCCGATTCTATTTAGGAATCTACTTCTTTATTGAAAAACATTGATTATAACTATAGCATTATAATCCCTACTTCTGAAATATCTAACTCCAAAATATAACTCGATTAACTCAAATCAATTAACCCTAACTCCATTAACTTTAATTCGATTAACTTTAATCCATTAACTCTTATCACTTAACTCCTTTCGAATAAACTATATTCGATTAACTCCTTTCGAATAAACTATATTCGATAACTCCTTTAACTCTATTTGAATAAACTATATTCGATTAACTCCTTTAACTCTATTCGAATAAACTATATTCGATTAACTCTCTTCGAATAGCCAATATTCGATAACTCTTTTCGAATAACCAATGTTCGGTAATCCCTTTCGAATAAAGTATATTCGATAACTCCTTTCAAATGAACTATATTTGATTACTCCTTTCGAATAAACTATATTCGATAACTCCTTTCGAATAAACTATATTCGATAATCCCTTTCGAATGAACTATATTCAATTACTCCTTTCGAATAAACTATATTCGATATTTCCTTTCGAATAACTATATTCGATAATCCTTTTCGAATAAACTATATTCGATAACTCCTTTCGAATGAACTATGTTCGAGTACTCCTTTCAAATAAACTATATTCGATAGCTCCTTTCGAATAAACTATATTCGATAATCCCTTTCGAATAAACTATATTCGATAACTCCTTTCAAATGAATTATATTCGATTACTCCTTTCGAATAAACTATATTCGATAACTCATTTCGAATAAACTATATTCGATATATAATCCCTTTCTATATTCGATAACTCCTTTCGAATGAACTATATTCGATTACTCCTTTCGAATAAACTATATTCGATAACTCCTTTCGAATAAACTATATTCGATAATCCATTTCGAATAAACTATATTCGATAACTCCTTTCGAATGAACTATATTCGATTACTCCTTTAGAATAAACTATATTCAATAACTCCTTTCGAATAACTTTATTCGATTAACTCTAACTCGATTAACTCTAATTCGATTAACTCTAATCGATTAACTCTATTGGAATATCTCTATCGATTAACTCTAATGAATTAACTCTAATCGATTAACTCTTTTTGAATAACTCTAGTTCGATTTAACTCTAATTCCTTTTATAATCCTACTTACATTCCAAATATTTCCTTTTATGATATCTTATTTATTTTCTAAATAAATATTTCTTTAATCCTACTATTTATTTTCCCAAATAAATATTCCTTTTATCTTCCTATTTGTTCAACAAATATTTCCTTTTCAATTCTATTTATTTAACAAATAAATATTTCCTTTTCAATTCTATTTATTTAAGTTTTACAAATATTTCCTTTTCAATTCTATTTGTAAATGTTTTACATTCCTTTTCAATTTGTTTTCACAAATATTCCCTTTTCTATTTGTTTTCACAAATGTTCCCTTTTCTATTTGTTTTCACAAATATTTCCTTTCATATTCTATTTGTAAATGTTTTACAAATATTTCCTTTTAATATTCTATTTGTAAATGTTTTACAAATATTTCCTTTAATATTCTATTTGTAAATGTTTTACAAATATCTCCTTTTCAAATCTATTTGTAAATGTTTTACAAATATTCCCTTTTCAATCCATTTGTAAATGTTTTACAAATATTCCCTTTTCAATCCATTTATAAATGTTTTACAAATATCTCCTTTTTCAAATCTATTTGTAAATGTTTTACAAATATTCCCTTTTCTATTTGTTTCACAAATATTTTCCTTTTATATTTGTTCTTTGATTTTATAACAATATTTTCTTTTATAAAATCCTTTTCCTTTTATATATAAAATCCATTGATTTTATATAAATACTTTATTTTCAAAATACAATTTGAAAATCCCCTTTTTTTACATTCCAGTATTTCTTACGGTATTTAAAATACCCGAATAACAATGATCGATATCATTTAACACACGTAATCAACACAGATTATATATCACGTCATATATTACAATATATGAAAAACAGTAAAGTAAATGTTGAAGAATCCAGTTGGATTCCTCCGGCCAGTTTCCCTGCGTCCACAGATGTTACACAATATAATTTACATCAATTTCATTTCGTTATGAAGTATTCTGATAAACATAATCAATTTATATATATATATATATATATATAACCAGATCTATAATTTCAACCAATTACTTAGCAGTTCAATCAAATAGTCAACACACAGAATTCAACCAACATTTATCAGTTCTAAAAATACGTTATAAAAATATAAACTGATCAGAATAGTGAGATTTACTCACATTGGACGATCATCATTAATAACGATAACCATTGCTTGATTCAGACGTACAATTTATTTTGCTATAAATTGTAACGAGCTCTGATTCGCTCCCAGTCAGTTCCTTTGTAGGGCCACCGTCCATACGATCCCAACGGATCTTGTTTCGTCAGTTCGGTTAACATATGAATAAGATATTCAATTTAGAAGTTTGTATACAATTTCAAATTAAAATAAACTTGGTTTATTTTGTAATTGGGCCTCACCCTCTTTAAATACTCGGGCCATCCTCCTTTGTAAAGTCCAGACCCGCACAAAACTCCTTCTCCCCCAATTCCTGACCACGTTGAACTTCCTCCTCCATTAACGCGACATTAGAACACAACCACTTCTCCATTCCTTCACTACTTCAAAAACAAACTATACCATCATCTCCACCTTCGGATCCTCTTCCCACTTATATGACTTTCATCCAACTCGTGCCATCATGGTAAAACGCGTCGTCTCAGCCCTATAGTGTCGCGACAAATTTTTACATCACCGAGCTCCCTGAATCTTAGCATACACATGCGATTTACCCTCATCAACTCAACTGAAATCTCTTAAATAGAGCCTCTAGATCGGGTTCTGCATTTCTCCTGTTTCTGACACTCATTTTTCTAGTACCTCTGCAAATGGCAGATCAAGTGTCAGGTCACAGAAAAGATAATTTTAAAACATAGAAACATATACTTCAATTGTAAATGTGTCTATCGAGGTGTAATTTCATTCTGCTTTACTCATACTAGGATATTGCTGATCCTATCTGTATAGAGTTACCCTTCCTAGAACACTACTGGTTCTATTTCTGACGAGTTCGTTCAAATGTTATATTCCAGAACTAAGCTTAACCAAAGCTCTGATACCACGTTGAGACGACCCCAAACCCCGTTCTGACGGTGGCAAGGGTAATCTTTGGAATATAACACAGAAACAGATAATAGCAGAACAGAATTAAATAAATACACCAGATAATGAACAATAGAATATACTAGATAAAAGTAATCATCAGAGTTACACAGTATACAGGATCATACTTAGTACAAATACAGTTCAGCTATACATAAATGTCTACAGCGGAAACAAACAAAATATGTACAATAGGAGCTGAACAGCATAAAAGAGATAAATGATAGAATCCATCTTCAGCTCCAGCTATCCAGAAAGAACCAGCTAAACTTGAATACAAGGCTGCCCATGTAGAAAAAGGGGCACCCGAGTTTGAAAGTGAAACAAACTACGAGTCAGTCATGGGACTGGTATGAGAAATCTACTCAACACATTCAAAATATGGCTAATCACAGGACCACGCCACTTTCGTGGAACAGGTTTACTCCATTGGATTGCCAGTGCTTTAAAACAAATCATTCTTTTAAACATTGCAATGCTTTTTATAAAATTGAAGCCATTATAAGACTCAGTTCCCATCACACAATGCAACGCAAACCGGAGGATAGAGTTTTTACCTTATAACGACCAAAATATGCTTGATACGAATAAAACAAAGGCATTTATATTATTGCTAGTGTTTATATGTTTTGAAAACAATTTCAAATCATAACTATCAATCATAGATGACATTAATGCCCCATACCACTATGTCGTCATATATAGGTATACAATCAAAACCTCACAGTCACGTATTTGGAAATTGGATTTCTGTCCTGAACCAAGGCAAAAGATAGTCCTTACCGAATTCGAGACTGTCTAGCCCGAGTCTCAGGTACAGCCGCAACCGTACCTTGGATCGTCAGGGCCGGTCCACACGAAGTGGATTATAATGCCTGAACAATGCGTTTCTCCGCCCTTTGGGGCGTAAATGAGCCAACGAATGACTCTAGCGGACCCGGATCGTCCAATCAAACTGAGGCGCCTCGCAACAGCAACAACCACACAGGTGAAAAGTACATAAATGTCAGGGCTGGTAGGTCACTGACACCACCCTAGCTAGAAAGAAAACACACGTCCCCCCTGAGGTCCTGCTCCCGTTCTGGTTCATACCGGGGTGTGAGGCTCGCGATTTCATGTTATACACAAAGCTACGCCACACAGGAGGTGCTTAGATCATCCCCACAAGACTTTGCTTTTCAACAGAAGCCCTGATCATTTGCCACTTAGGCATGTCACACTAGTAATTCATGCCATGCGACTGATGTCCATCAATATACAACCTCTGAGCTTGCGCGTTTCAGAGAAGGGCGTTAAGAAAAAGAATAAATTCTCCGCCGCCAAACAGATGTATATTTAATAAAGATCAATCAACACAGAATAAAATCCAATGTCAGACACATAGTCCATTTACAAGTCCGTTCTGGGTCTGAACGAAACCGGAGGCACTAAATACCTCGCAAACCCATCGATCACCACGTACGTCAGGACGATCACCACTCGTTATCCATATTTCGGGATGCCTCCCAATCAGGACCTCGGTTACCATCCAAACGAGATGAAGATCTCCGGTCTTCGACCACCATCTTCATCTTCGATTTCTTATCGTCGATTTAGTTATTCAGAATGGGATAAACCCGGTCTTTCTGAGCAACTCGCGTATATAATAATCAAGTGCAACACTAACATATACACGCATCATTTCAATTCATTATTCACTAACCGTCAATCAGTAAGAGAAGGATTTCCCAAATATTGACCCCGAAGGCCGAAACCAACATCAGATCAACACCCAGGAAACCATTCGACTTAGCCAACCTTCAGTTAATTTCTAAATCACATCCACATTGTTTATAATATTTTATAATGATTTATCGCTATTTTTATTTATTTTTAAAATTGCCAATTTATTTAAAACGACGCTTTGGGCCATAACGCGACCGTGGCGCTGTTTTTATTCAGATTTGATTTACACATATCTGAAAATCTACCGTTGGATCTTCACAAAATTTACATCATTAGAAAAATCTTTTCAAAACGAATCCAACGGTTCCAGTTTCGGGAAAATCCGACGGTCGGATCTCCCGGTACAATCGTTTGAAGTTTCGATTTCAAAATACGAACTGCAGCGTCGTTATTCGATTAGATATAATTATATTTATATATTTATATATATATATATAAATATAATCGATTCTGGTGCTATTTTTCTTCAGACTTGAATTAAACATTCCAGACAATCCAACCGTTGGATTTTTGCAAAGTTGGTGCCGTTGGAAAGATTTTTCCAAAGCGAACCCAACAGTTGTGATTTCAGGAAAATCCGATGGTCGGATCTCCTGGTACAACCGTTTGAAGTTTCGATTTCAAAATACGAACTGCAACATCGTTATTCGATATATTTTAATTCTATTTATTTATATATATCGATTCTTCGATTCAAAGCTACATTCTTTTCATACATTTGATAAAAATGATATTTTTATCTAACTGTCTTCTATTTCAACACTTCACTATATTTAACAAGTCATGTATATAATAAAATTGTGATTTTTATGGTAAAACAATTCATTTCAAAACACCATTATTTCATATAGTTTATATAGATGATAAAAAGGTGGTTTTTATTATAAAACAATTTATTTCAAAACAAGGTCATTTTACATAGTTCATATAGATGATAAAAAAGTGATTTTTATTATAAAACAATTTATTTCAAAATACAAATACCCTTCAACACATGAATTTCTAGTCAACGAATGAATATCGATTCAACACATGAAGGTTTTCTATAGTTTATATATATAGATAAAAATGTGATTTTTATATTTAAAACACGAAGACCATTCAACACATGAATTTCTAATCAACGAATGAATATCGATTCAACACATGAAGGTTTTCTATAGTTTATATATATAGATAAAAATGTGATTTTTATATTTAAAACACGAAGACCATTCAACACATGAATTTCTAATCAACGAACGAATATCGATTCAACACATGAAGGTTTTCTATACAACGAATAAATATAGTTTCAGCAAATGAAAATAATTCAAGCACATGGATATTATTCAAAATTTCGGCAGCATAACGGCAGGGTAGTTAAAACCGGGACCGTCCCTAGTACGGCTCCTCGCTCTACCTTAAAACCTCGCGGTTTTTGACAATGGGAATCATGCATCTAGTTCGCACGCAGGCGGCATGTATATATTTATTTCATTTCCACAAACTAATCCTATGTGGTTTCAACCAAATATTTCTCAACCACAAATGGGTATTTTTCAACCACAATCAATCAATATCAACCACAAACAATCCCAAACAACCATTCGCTATCAATCAATTTTCACTCCAATCATAACCAATAAATATCGTCCATGGTTTGTGGACGAGGGGCGTATATATATATATATATATATATATATATATATATATATATTTATATATAGCAATTTACTTCTATTTCAACACATATATAATTTTTACAACGCATATATAACTTATACATCGAACGTACAACTTATACAATGCTTATACAAGAGGTGTACAATGCTTATATAACTCATACATCGACTATATAATTTATACATCGTCGTTTTCCATATCGTTTATAAATTAGAAATCTCACATTGGGTTCCACTCCACCAAAAATAACAGAAGGCTCAGAAAAATATGCGGTCTCGTCTAAAATGTAGAAGACGTCCTCACGGTCCCGGCGTCTCTTGTTTCACTGAATTTCGATCATATAGCAAAAAGATACGATTTTTCAAAGTTTGCAACACTTTTAAACGTCAAAACAGTTCAAAATTGATAACAGCCGTACCTTTCCTTTGATGTTCGAAACTAGGTTTAGCAATAGTTTTCAATCCGCTGCACTTGGTCAAAATCCAACCATACCACGACGTAGGGCGTCGTGAGGCGCGCCTATCGACGCCAGGTAGGCCCCACTCGGTTGCAGGTGGAGGGCGTGACGGGGCTTCGACGGCGTCAGGTTGGGAGGGCCAGATCTCGTCGACGGCTGGAAGGTGGAGGTCGAGGGTGGTACGGATTTGTAGAGGGGAGGGAGATCTACCAGAAGTTGCAAAGGGGTGGTGGGTGTTGGTGATCGGAGCGACGGGAAAATGGACGGGAAAGGAGGAGCGTTCGCCGTCGTCGATCGCAAGGCTTTAGGGTTTTTTTTCTTTTTTTTATTTATGAAGGAATTTTGTGATTGGTCGATATATATTTAATTTAAAAATAGGGTTTTTCTTAAACGAACTCCTTTTCAAACCCAACGACTGTCGCCCCTAGCTAATTACCCCCATTCCGAACACAATGGGATATGTTTCGAAGGCCCATTCGAGTGTTTCAGTCAGTTTTCCTTCAAATTAAAGTATAAAACATTCAATATTTAATTTGAACGTACATTTCAATTTGCCAGGGCCACAAACTGATTCGAAAAATTCCAGAAAAATAAATCTAGCTATGTTTTGACGATACGGTCCCCACAAAACTAGTTTCGTCGAATTCTGAGACCGTTTGCAAAAAGGCCAATTTCTGGTCGATCCAATTTAACTGTAATTGACCAAAACACGTTTTCCTTTGCCACGCTCACATATTAGCTTCAAAAATTATGAAATTTGAAACCTAGCAATAACTTCACATCCCGGATCCAACAAAAGTGGTTTCGTCGAATTCCGAGGTCGTATGCAAAATAGCCAATTTCACGGGCTGTATAAATTCCACAACGACCTTTCTGAAAATTCATTTGGCCATAACTTTTTCTTTCCGCTATGAAAATTTGATTCTTCAGATTCATTAGAAAGGTATTCACTAACAGATTTAAATATTTTTGGTTTCACTAAATAAGTTTTGTTTTGCACCCGGTACAGTCCGACAAATTTTGAATTCAATTTTTGAAACTACAGCGCCCTTTCAGGCCTTGTTTATGATTATAATTAATTATATTCGTTTTCAATTGTAGACTCAAACTCAGTTTTCATTGCTATTATTTAAAATATTTATTTTAAATATTTAAAATCCATTATTTTAGCCAATTTAAAAATTTTAAATTGGTTCAGATTTTCTGGGTCGTTACAATCTCCCCCACTTAAAACTTTTCGTCCCCGAAACGGAACAAAGTCGAAAGTGGTTTGATTAATTAACTCTACGTTCGATCTGGCTTCAATTCTCCAACTTTTTAGTTTCTGAGAAATTTCAAATTCTTCAAAAATTTGGCTAACACCCGGAATTTTCGAAAAATTTCGCCATAACCTCCTTTGTACGGAGAGAGGTTTGGAAATTTATTGGGCCGTATTAGGTACGCAATAAATCCTAATAAGCATACACATATTCATAGTGATATATTCTGGTGTTTACGGGGGAGCATGTATTGATAATAACTCCAGAGAATAAATTCTCGTCACCCTGCCCCGTGTGGGAAATAAATAGTCCATGTGCCGTATCTAATAACTAGAGAGACGTGATTATTGTCAACTCCAGACCCGTGTGGGGTTTTTATTCATCTGGCAATTTAATCGTTACAATTTAAAATAGTCCATATCAGTCATCAGTTCAACCTGTAAAATATAGTCAGCGCCATACAAGCCTCTCGCTCGTATGGTAAATCTTCCACCTCGTCACACAAGCTCCAAATGCTTATGTGGTATATGATGAAGTATGCCTATCTTCTGAAGTATGCCTATCTTCTGAAGTATGCCATGTAATGTAGTTCAAAATTAATTGTTACTATCCTATGGCGACGTTTATTATTTCACACAGAAAAACCAGCACTCCGCATCCAATGGCATTCACAGGAGTTGATATAATAATATTTCGCATCCAACTCATTAAGGTTTACCTATTTGTCGGGCATGCAAATAAAATCTTTACTCAACAGCTAATCCATTTACCTGCTCAAACATATATAAAACACATGTATATATTTCTATTTATTTTCTAATCAGTTCAATGTGTGATTTAATCGAATAAATGCTACCATTAATCTATTGTTGATTAAATTAACTATCGTTTTAATAATTTAATTAATCTAATCTACTATCACACAACACAAACAACAATCAAATTGTTTTTAACTTTTCGAAAATATACAAATTAATTCCTATATTCTTTTAAAATCATTCAGACTATAGAGTTAAAAGTGCACATCCATGGAAAGAAAATAACAGTAGAGTAGAGAATTAAATGGTAATGCAAAGTAGGGTAAATATACCTTGCACCGGAGTCAATCAGAGATATCCTCTCGGCATCTAGGATATGCTTCCTGAATGCTCTCCTCAGTTTCCCAAGTACAATCTTGCGGATCTCCACTCCATTGCACTTTGACTAAGTGAACCTTCTTGTTCCTCAGTTCTTTGGTTTCTTTGTCGATAATCTTTAGCGGCTCTCTTCTCACAGCTAGTTCTGGAGTAATTTCAATATCCTGCTGAGCTGCTTCTTCGACGATCAAGTTTGGATCATGAACGTGCTTTCGAAGTTGAGATATGTGAAATACATCATGAACTCCAGGCAACCAATCAGGCAATTTGACCCTATAAGCGAGAGTCCCGATCCGTTCCAGAATAGGAAATGGACCAATGAATTTGGGTGCTAACTTTCCTATTTTACCGAATCGGATTACTCCTCTCATCGGCGATACTTTCAAATATACATAGTCGCCAACGGCAAAGGATATATCTCTTCTTCTTCTATCGGCTTAGCTCTTTTGTCGGCTTTGAGCGGCGAGTAATCGCTTCTTAATAAAATCGACTTTGTCGGAAGCTTCTCGAATCATATCAGGACCCAACACAAGTCTATTTACGGGCTCGACCCAACAAGCAGGAGATCGGCACGGTCTACCATACAATGCTTCGAATGGCGACATTGTCAGACTCGCCTGGTAGCTGTTGTTATAAGAGAATTCGGCCAAATGAAGATGGTCTTCCCATGATCCACTGAAATCTATAACACAAGCCCGCAATAGATCTTCTAAAATACGATTTACCCTCTCAGTCTGACCGTCTGTCTGAGGATAACAAGAGGTGCTTAAGTTCAACTTCGTTCCCAGCTCGACTTGAAATGCCTCCCAGAATTTGCTAGTGAATATTGTATCTCTATCACTGACTATGCTGAGCGGCATTCCATGTAGTCTAACTATTTCCCTGAAGTATATCTGCGCCAGACTCTGAGCAGTTCTGTTTGATCTGACAGGTATGAAATGGGCGGTCTTTGTGAAACGATCTACGATCACCCAAATACTGTCATTTCCTTTTCTGGTCCTGAGCAGACCATCAATAAAATCCATAGAAATATGTTCCCACTTCCAACCAGGAACTTCTAGTGGTTGTAACAATCCAGCCAATTTCTGTTGGTCGCTTTTGACTAGCTGGCAAGTAGGGCATCAGCTAACATATATTGAAACGTCTCTTTTCATAGCCTTCCACCAGAACGTTCGTTTGAGATCGTTATACATTTTGGCCACACCAGGATGGATACTCAGCTTGGACTTGTGACACTCGTCTAACACTTCCCTTTTTAACTCTGGGATGTCAGGAACACAAATCCTTCCTTTCAACCTCAAGGTCTCGTCGTTATCTATTTGAAAACACGAGGGTTTGCCTTTCTAAATCCTTTTGATCATATCCTTAATAAAGTTATCCTCCTTCTGAAGAATAGATATTTTGTCAATTAAGGAAGTCGTGATAATAAAGCTGGCGATCATTACATTCTTTCGGCTCAGCGCATCGGCCACAACATTGGCTTTCCCTGAAGTATATATAATTTCAAAGTCATATGCTGCTAGAAACTCCAACCAACGTTGCTGCCTTAAATTCAGGTCTTTCTGAGTGAACGGATACTTTAACGACTAGTGATCTGTAAACAGTTCAAATCTCTCACCCAGAAGATAGTGTCTCCAGATTTTCAAGGCGAATACGATAGCCAACAACTCAAGATCATGAGTTACGTAGTTCTTTTCGTGCGGCTTCAGCTGACGGCTAGCATAAGCGATTACTTGGCCTCTTTGCATTAACACTGCGCCAAGGCCTTCTGTAGAAGCATCAGTCCAGACTTTTAAATCTTGGTTGCCATCGATGATGGTTAACATTGGAGCTGTCGTTAGTCTTAACTTTAGCTCTTCGAAAGTCTCCTCACTTTCTGGAGTCCATTTGAACTTAGTGTGTTTCTTCGTAAGCTTCGTTAAATGACCAGATATCTTCGAAAAGTTTTTAACGAACTTCCAGTAATAGCTAGCCAATCCGAGAAAACTGCGGACTTCAGTAGGGGTACTGGGCTGCTTCCAGTTCTGAATAGCTGTGATTTTACTTGGATGCACAGCGATTCCTTCTTTCGATACGACGTGGCCTAGAAATTTTACTTCATCTTTCCAGAATATACATTTGGAAAACTTTGCTTTCAATACATTCCTTCTGAGGATTTCTAACACTTGTTCCAAATGTTTTTCATGTTCGGCCTTTGATTTAGAGAAGTTTAGAATATCGTCAATGAAAACCAGAACAAATTTATTCAAAACCCCTCTAAACACCCTATTCATCAGATCGACGAAATAAGCAGGAGCGTTACATAAGCCGAACGGCATTACTAACCACTCGTAGAATAAGTCGGGACCTCTGAATGCCGTCATTGGAACACACTCTTCGTCAATTCGAAGTTGATGGAAGCCTGTAGCTAGGTCCATTCGTGAAAATACTTGTGCTCCATTTAGACGATCCAACAAATCATCTATTTGCGGCAATGGATATTTGTTCTTTATTGTCTGCTTGTTCAAATCACGATAATCCACACATAACCGTAGAGTACCGTAATATTTTGGGACAAAAACCACTGCTGCTCCCCAATCAGAGAAACTAGGCCTGATCAGACCCTTCCATACTAGCTGTCGTGTTTGATTGTCTAATTCCTCCTTCTCTTTCAAGGACATTCTTCGAATAGCGTGAACTACCGGCCTTGCATTCGGAATTAAAGCAATTTTGAAATCTATTTCTCTCTGCGGAGGTAAGCAAACAACTTCCTCGAATACATCCGCATAGTTCTTGACGACAGGAATATCTTTCACTAGGTCGGGAATATTCCCTATGGTTTCAGGGACATTTTCTATTTGGGCTGGAGAAACATTCAAAGCTGGCCAGAAGTCTTTTTTATTAGCTTTCTGACCTTCACAGGGAATGGTTATATAATCACCTGATTTAATCCTCACCTTCTAAAACATCGACCCTTTCTTGACTAGCTGAGGGCACAAAAGTTTCTGCTACTTCATTTACCTGAGCTTCTTTGGTCGTTTTTAACAGCCGGCAATCTTGCTTTACATGACCAAACCGATGGCATTGATTGCATCTTTTACTTTCCCGGGGCTTCTTGCCGGATTTAAACCCATCCTCCTTTCGTTTCTTCGAGGATTTACACTTCCTGGTCAGATGCCCCTGTTTATTGTAGTTAGAGCATGTGGCAGTTGTTACAGGTTCCTTCTTAGATTTAGCCCTTTTTCTCTTGGCACTGGGCTTCTTACCGACCCCAGACCTCGTACTGGCTTCGGGGATATCAGTTTCAGACTCCTCTTTGTTGCTAGAATAGACTCCCTCTTCGTTCCGCAACACTCCTTTCTTATGGAGATCTTCATACTAATAAGCCAGGTATATCATTTCAGAAAAAGGAAGCTTCACATTCCTCAGTACGCTATTCTGATATCTCCTTTGCAGGCCATGAATAAATCTCAGATTTTTCCTCTTTGGATCTTGAATCAAATGAGGAGCAAAGTGAGCAAGTTAGTTGAATTTCTTATGATATTCTGGGATGGTCATATCACCTTGTATCAAATAAGAAAATTCATCACATAATCTCTCGGTTGCTTCGGGAGGAGTAAATCTTCCTAGGAAAATCTCTTTGAATCTATCCCAGGTGATATCACCTTCTAGATTTTCTTTTATGATTGTTTCCCACCATATTAAAGCTTCTCCATGGAGCGCCCAAGATGCTACTAATCTTTTCTGGTTGTCTCTCAGTTGGAAACGCTCAAATACTCTTTCTGCAGAGCTCACCCAAGCTTGAGTTTGAATAATAGATTCATTGCCCGAGAATTGTGCTCCACCCAGATTTCGATATCTCTTAAATAGAGCCTCTAGATCGGGTTCTGCATTTCTCCTGTTTCTGACACTCATTTTTCTAGTACCTCTGCAAATGGCAGATCAAGTGTCAGGTCACAGAAAAGATAATTTTAAAACATAGAAACATATACTTCAATTGTAAATGTGTCTATCGAGGTGTAATTTCATTCTGCTTTACTCATACTAGGATATTGCTGATCCTATCTGTATAGAGTTACCCTTCCTAGAACACTACTGGTTCTATTTCTGACGAGTTCGTTCAAATGTTATATTCCAGAACTAAGCTTAACCAAAGCTCTGATACCACGTTAAGACGACCCCAAACCCCGTTCTGACGGTGGCAAGGGTAATCTTTGGAATATAACACAGAAACAGATAATAGCAGAACAGAATTAAATAAATACACCAGATAATGAACAATAGAATATACTAGATAAAAGTAATCATCAGAGTTACACAGTATACAGGATCATACTTAGTACAAATACAGTTCAGCTATACATAAATGTCTACAGCGGAAACAAACAAAATATGTACAATAGGAGCTGAACAGCATAAAAGAGATAAATGATAGAATCCATCTTCAGCTCCAGCTATCCAGAAAGAACCAGCTAAACTTGAATACAAGGCTGCCTATGTAGAAAAAGGGGCACCCGAGTTTGAAAGTGAAACAAACTACGAGTCAGTCATGGGACTGGTATGAGAAATCTACTCAACACATTCAAAATATGGTTAATCACAGGACCACGCCACTTTCGTGGAACAGGTTTACTCCATTGGATTGCCAGTGCTTTAAAACAAATCATTCTTTTAAACATTGCAATGCTTTTTATAAAATTGAAGCCATTATAAGACTCAGTTCCCATCACACAATGCAACGCAAACCGGAGGATAGAGTTTTTACCTTATAACGACCAAAATATGCTTGATACGAATAAAACAAAGGCATTTATATTATTGCTAGTGTTTATATGTTTTGAAAACAATTTCAAATCATAACTATCAATCATAGATGACAATAATGCCCCATACCACTATGTCGTCATATATAGGTATACAATCAAAACCTCACAGTCACGTATTTGGAAATTGGATTTCTGTCCTGAACCAAGGCAAAAGATAGTCCTTACCGAATTCGAGACTGTCTAGCCCGAGTCTCAGGTACAGCCGCAACCGTACCTTGGATCGTCAGGGCCGGTCCACACGAAGTGGATTATAATGCCTGAACAATGCGTTTCTCCGCCCTTTGGGGCGTAAATGAGCCAACGAATGACTCTAGCGGACCCGGATCGTCCGATCAAACCGAGGCGCCTTGCAATAGCAACAACCACATAGGTGAAAAGTATATAAATGTCAGGGCTGGTAGGTCACTGACACCACCCTAGCTAGAAAGAAAACGCACGTCCCCCTGAGGTCCTGCTCCCGTTTCTGGTTCATACCGGGGTGTGAGGCTCGCGATTTCACGTTATACACAAAGCTACGCCACACAGGCGGTGCTTCTATCATCACCACAAGACTTTGCTTTTCAACAGAAGCCCTGATCATTTGCCACTTAGGCATGTCACACTAGCAATTCATGCCATGCGATTGATGTCCATCGATATACAACCTCTGAGCTCGCGCGTTTCAGAGAAGGGCGTTAAGCAAAAGAATGAATTCTCTGCCGCCAAACATATGTATATTTAATAGAGATTAATCAACACAGAATAAAATCCAATGTTAGACACACAATCCATTTACAAGTCTGTTCTGGGCCTGAACGAAACCGGAGGCACTAAATACCTCGCAAACCCATCGATCACCACGTACATCTGGACGATCACCACTCGTTATCCATATTTCGGGATGCCTCCCAATCAGGACCTCGGTTACCATCCAAACGAGGTGAAGATCTCTGGTCTTCGACCGCCGTCTTCATCTTTGATTTCTTATCGTCGATTAAGTTATTCAGAATGGGATAAAACCGGTCTTTCTGAGCAACTCGCGTATATAATAAACAAGTGCAACACTAACATATACACGCATCATTTCAATTCATTAGTCACTAACCGTCAATCAGTAAGAGAACGATTTCCCAAATATTGACCCCGAAGGCCGAAACCAACATCCGATCAACACCCAGGAAACCATTCGACTTAGCCAACCTTTAGTTAATTTCTAAATCACTTCCATATTGTTTATAATATTTTATAACGATTTATCTCTACTTTTATTTATTTTTAAAATAGCCAATTTATTTAAAACGACGTTTCGGGCCATAACGCGACCGTAGCGCTGTTTTTCTTCAGATTTGATTTACACATATCTAAAAATCTAACCGTTGGATCTTCACAAAATTTACATCATTAGAAAGATCTTTTCAAAACGAATCCAACGGTTCCAGTTTCGGGAAAATCCGACGGTCGGATCTCCCGGTACAATCGTTTGAAGTTTCGATTTCAAAATACGAACTGCAGCGTCGTTATTCGATTAAATATAATTATATATATATATAAATAAATAAATATAACCGATTCTGGCGCTGTTTTTCTTCAGATTTGAATTAAACATTCCAGACAATCCAACCTTTGGATTTTGCAAAGTTGGTGCCGTTGGAAAGATTTTTCCAAAGCGAACCCAACGGTTGTGATTTCAGGAAAATCCGATGGTCGGATCTCCTGGTACAATCGTTTGAAGTTTCGATTTCAAAATACGAACTGCATTGTCGTTATTTGATATATTTTAATTCTATTTATTTATATATATCGATTCTTCGATTTCAAAGCTACATTCTTTTCATACATTTGATAAAAATGATATTTTTATCTAACTGTCTTCTATTTCAACACTTCACTATATTTAACAAGTCATGTATATAATAAAATTGTGAGTTTAATGGTAAAACAATTCATTTCAAAACACCATTATTTCATATAGTTTATATAGATGATAAAAAGGTGATTTTTATTATAAAACAATTTATTTCAAAACAAGGTCATTTTACATAGTTCATATAGATGATAAAAAAGTGATTTTTATTATAAAACAATTTATTTAAAAATATGAATACCCTTCAACACATGAATTTCTAGTCAACGAATGAATATCGATTCAACACATGAAGGTTTTCTATAGTTTATATATATAGATAAAAATATGATTTTTATATTTAAAACACGAAGACCATTCAACACATGAATTTCTAATCAACGAATGAATATCGATTCAACACATGAAGGTTTTCTATAGTTTATATATATAGATAAAAATGTGATTTTTATATTTAAAACACGAAGACCATTCAACACATGAATTTCTAATCAACGAATGAATATCGATTCAACACATGAAGGTTTTCTACACAACGAATAAATATAGTTTCAGCAAATGAAAACAATTCAAACACATGGATATAATTCAAAATTTCGGCAGCATAACGGCAGGGTAGTTAAAACCGGGACAGTCCCTAGTATTGCTCCTTGCTCTACCTTAAAACCTCGCGGTTTTTGAGAATGGGAATCATGCATCTAGTTCGCACGCAGGCCGCATGTATATATTTATTTCATTTCCACAAACTAATCCTATGTGGTTTCAACCAAATATTTCTCAACCACAAATGGGTATTTTTCAACCACAATCAATCAATATCAACCACAAACAATCCCAAACAACCATTCGCTATCAATCAATTTTCACACCAATCACAACCAATAAATATCGTCCATGGTTTGTGGACAAGGGGCGTATATATATATATATACATATATATATATAGCAATTTACTTCTATTTCAACACATATATAATTTTTACAATGCATATATAACTTATACATCGAACGTACAACTTATACAACGCTTATACAAGAGGTGTACAACGCTTATATAACTCATACATCGACTATATATTTTATACATCGTCATTTTCCATATCATTTATAAATTATAAATCTCACATTGGGTTCCACTCCACCGAAAATAGCAGAAGGCTCAGAAAAATATGCGGTCTCTTCTAAAATGCAGAAGATGTCCTCACGGTCCCGGCGTCTCTTGTTTCACTGAATTTCGATCATATAGCAAAAAGATACGATTTTTCAAAGTTTGCAACACTTTTAAACGTCAAAACAGTTCAAAATTGATAACAGCCGTACCTTTCCTTTGATGTTCGAAACTAGGTTTAGCAATAGTTTTCAATCCGCTGCACTTGGTCAAAATCCAACCATACCACGACGTAGGGCATCGTGAGGCGCGCCTATCGACGCCAGGTGGGCCCCACTCGGTTGCAGGTGGAGGGCGTGACGGGGCTTCGACGGCGTCAGGTTGGGAGGGCCAGATCTCGTCGACGGCTGGAAGGTGGAGGTCGAGGGTGGTACGGATTTGTAGAGGGGAGGGAGATCTACCAGAAGTTGCAAAGGGGTGGTGGGTGTTGGTGATCGGAGCGACGGGAAAATGGACGGGAAAGGAGGAGCATTCGCCGTCGTCGATCGCGAGGCTTCAGGGGTTTTTTTCGTTTTTTTATTTATGTAGGAATTTTGCGATTGGTCGATATATATTTAATTTAAAAATAGGGTTTTTCTTAAACGAACTCCTTTTCAAACCCAACGACTGTCGCCCCTAGCTAACTACCCCCATTCCGAACACAATGGGATATGTTTCGAAGGCCCATTCGAATGTTTCAGTCAGTTTTCCTTCAAATTAAAGTATAAAACATTCAATATTTAATTTGAATGTACATTTCAATTTGCCAGGGCCACAAACTGATTCGAAAAATTCCAGAAAAATAAATCTAGCTATGTTTTGACGATACGGTCCCCACAAAACTAGTTTCGTCGAATTCTCAGATCGTTTGCAAAAAGGCCCATTTCTGGTCGATCCAATTTAATTGTAATTGACCAAAACACGTTTTCCTTTGCCACGCTCACATATTAGCTTCAAAAATTATGAAATTTGAAACCTAGCAATAACTTCACATCGCAGATCCAACAAAAGTGGTTTTGTTGAATTCCAAGGTCGTATGCAAAATGGCCAATTTCACGGGCTATATAAATTCCATAGTGACCTTTCTGAAAATTCATTTGGCCATAACTTTTGCTTTCCGCTATGAAAATTCGATTCTTCAGATTCGTTAGAAAGGTATTCACTAACAGATTTAAATATTTTTGGTTTTACTAAAATCCGTTTTGTTTTGCACCCGGTACAGTCCGACAAAGTTTGAATTCAATTTTTGAAACTGCAGCGCCCTTTCAGGCCTTGTTTATAATTATAATTAATTATATTCGTTTTCAATTGTCGACTCAAACTCAGTTTTCATCGCTATTATTTAAAATATTTATTTTAAATATTTAAAGTCCATTATTTTATCCAATTTAAATTTTTTAAATTGGTTTAGATTTTCTGGGTCGTTACAGTGGATTTGTTCACCTTTTTTATTTCCTGAGGAAGAAAATGACGGTGCAATTTTTTCATTGACTGTGGAATGAGGTAAATTAGGTTAGGGAAATGTTAAGGGGTTTATATAGGGTAAACATATAATTTTATATTCGATTATTATATTTAATTTTAATCAACTGCTATTTGTATTTGTCCTTTAAAATTCGTACGACCACTATAACGACCCGAACTCCCCCGGTAAGGAAAGCCCGGATTGAGATGAGAACAACACACATCGGAACGCAGACGGAAGAACATTTCATTGTTATTACAACAATTCCATCAGAATACAAGAATATACAGAGTATGAATAAATAAATTACACATTTGACAAATATTAGATTACAATAAATTACATAGCAGCGGAAAATAATACAAAACACAACTGAAAGTAATACACGGATACCGAGCTTTCCGAGCATCGTTCCAGCTGTAAATCAGGATCCTATGAATATAAATCTGCAAAACCAAAACTACTAGCTGCCCGTGTGGAAAATAAGGGCACCCGGAGTTTAGGTTAAAACAATAAACTCCAGGTCAGTCGTGTGACTGGTGTGAGAACTAAAACAGTTATTTAAAACTTTACTTTAAAAGAGAGTAATTCAAGGGACCACGCCGTATAACACGGAACGGGTTTCCTCCCAAGAATACTAGTGCATATAACAAAACAGCGCAATGCTCTTTGGAAAAACGAAGCTATTATAAGACCCAGGTCCCATCACACAATGTAACGCAAGCCGGAGGATAGGGTTTTCCCTTATAATAGCCAAACATGCTTGGTACATTTAAAACAAATCACTTGATACTATAATAAGTGTATAGTGTCAGAACAATTTAATCATAAATATCAATCATAGGCGGCATGGGTACCATCTATCGTGTTGCCATACTAGTTCTACAATTAAAACCGCAATATCACGTATTGGAAATTGGATTTCCGTCATGACTCAAGGCAAGGGGCAAGCTCCTCTCTGTTCGAGACACTCTAGAAAATGTCTCAGAACCCCACTTTGATCCTTGGAATCGGCTGGGCCGGTCCTCTCTTACTTTTGAGGATTGGCAATTCCTAAACGCACGTTTCCCGGTCCTTACAGACCTATATCTGAGGCGCCTCGCATTCCAACAACCACACAGGTGAAAAGTATATAAATGTCAGGGCTGGTAGGTCACTGACACCACCCTAGCTAGAAAGAAACGTCATGCTCTCCCAGCGGTCCGTCTCTCGTTTTTGACTCATACCGAGGTGTGAGGCTCGCAAATTCACGTTATACACAAAGCTACGCCACATAGGCCGTGCTTTGATCATCAACCACAAGACTTTGCTTTTCAACAGAAGCCTTGATCAATTGCCACTTACGCGTGCCACACTGGCAATTCACTCCATGCGACTGATGTCCATCGATATACAACCTCTGAGCTCGTACGTCTCAGAGAAAGGCGTTAAGCAAGAGAATAAATTCTCCGCCACCAAACAGATGTATATTTAATAGAGATCAATCAACATAGAATAAAATCCAATGTCAGACACACAATCCATTTACAAGTTCGCTCTGGGTCTGAACGAAACCGGAGGCACTTTCCTTGCATATCCATCCATCTCCAAGTACGTCTGGATGATCACCAACTGTTTCCCTCATCTTGGGTGTACAACCCAATCGAGATCATCAGTAATCACCCAAACGATGTGGAGACTTCCGGTCTTCAACCACCGTCTTCATCTTCGACATCTCGTCGAATCGGTTATTCAAAATGGGTATAAACCAGGCCTTTCTGAATAACCCACGTATATGATAAACAAATGTTACAAAAACACAACAAACGCCTCATTCCAATTCAGAATATTCTTTTATTCACAAAATCACATTTTTAGGGAATGGGTTCCCATTAATTTTATCAAAGATAAATTCTTCTAAATTTATTCTTTAATCTTTCTTTGGATATCATTTCAAACTAGTCGGGATTTGCGAACCACACCGAAGTAATTATTTATTTTATTTCCCAATCCCAACCTATTTATCCCATGGAGCAAAACTAGTAATACTCCATATCTAACATCACGGTGTTATCGGTAAAATTAATTACCATTTTACGTTCAAATCTAATTAAAGATTTAACTATCGTTTTGGAGCAAAACTGGTGGTACTCCATTCTCGATCACCTTTCAGATTTGATAATTTAAATTATCAATTCACATTTCAATCTAATTAAAGATTCAATAAAACTCCACTTAGTTTTTAATCTTTCAAAAATCAATTTCTATTGTTAATCGGGTTAAAGAACAGGTGTTATTCAAAACACCTCTCACAATAAACCCAAGAACAAATTTAAATTCTATTCAAATTAATATTATTTAATCGGTACACCTCATTAAATCTAAATAGAAGGATTTAATCTTTTTCTCAACTGGGCTTAAGAACAGTGTTAATGAAGACACCATTCACAACAAACCCAAATCACATTTGATATTAAATACAAGCCTCCGAATGGAAAATATATCGGCTTATATTCAATATCAAATTCTACGACCAACAAATATCGTATTGGAAATAACGATATATATATATGTCTTTCAAATTCCCATAACAATATTTGTATAATCATGAAATCCAACATCGAAATATTCCGAAGATAATTTCGATTCAACTCCAGTCCAATTCATGTATTGGGAATATTGATTATTTTTAAAATCACTTTGAAATTCAATTTATTTATTTCAAAAATAAATTGATTTTAATTCTAGTTCAAAACTAGTTCATTTCGACAAAAATACATTTTTATCCTTTCAAATGTGGAATTTTTCATCCCAGTTCTTTCTGATTCATATATTATGATTTTACACAAATTATAGATATTTTTAATAATTTTATCAAGGCTCGTACAGTCGATTTCCATCAACGGCCATCGAACTGCACTTATAGCAACCTTTTCCAAAATTGATTTGGACATAATTCCAAATCCAACTGTTATATTTCAAATTTCTAATATTCATTGGAAAACTCTTTCCGATACGAACCCAACGATTCCGGTTTTAGGAGAATCCGACGGTTGGATCTCCCGTAACGTCAATTCGAAGTCAATGGTCGAAATTCACGAACTGCCATGGCGCGGCGCATTCTATTCAGGCCATTACATATATATATATATATAATATATATATTATATATATTTCGTCGATTTCCTTTTAAAACGTATTTTATAAATTGTTTTAAATTCGTTTTCAAAACCATTTCAACACTATTTCAATTTCTAATCAAAATTGAATATTTCATATCATTACTATATAAATGACAATATTTTCAAAACGTTATATTTCGAAATCACTACTTTTTCTATATTCATTATAAAAACGAATATAATCGATATAAATATCGTTCACGTCAAAATAGCACAACTCTAATCAACACGGCTTTATATATTTCAACAAATGAATATATATTCTATTCAACACATGAATCTATATTTCTTTCAACACACGACTAATCTCAACACATGAGTACTGTCAACACACGACTATTTTTGTTATGCAATATATTTTATAAAACTATGGTATCTATTGTTTGATTTTTAAATCAGACTCCATCGTGAAGTAGTTTCTAATTTTAAATATGATAAAGATGTAAATTTTATTGTTAAAATAGTTTACTCAACACATAAATAGTTTCAACACATGAACATCGTCAACACATGACTATTTTTATATTCAACAAATGAATTTTCTTTTATAATATTCATTATTTTCCGGTTGGAATGAGGCCCAATCAATTACCATATAACGTTAATTATATGATTCCACCCAACACATGTATATAATAGCAACGATAAATAATCAACCATCATCCAAAGTGCACAACACAACTGTCTGTCAACCTATCGATCGACACACAACTAATTATTGGGACTAGTGTACGTCAAATATCTTCCCAATACCCGTGTTGGGTTTCTCATCAACAAACACTTAATATTATTTGTGCAGTTGGGCGACGTGTAAAATTTATCGTCCCAATCAATATCAATTAAAACAGTGTACATAAACAGACCGTCTGGTTTGTAAATGAATATTTTATTTTATTCACACACACGTTAAAAATTATATTTTTAACGATAAAATATTTTATTTCGACACCTGAATTTCTATTCAGTTCATTTACCCAATAAAATGATGTTTTTATTTTTCTAACTTATTTTAGAAAATTCAAGCGGCATAACGGCACGATACTAGAAACGGGACAAGGCCTAGCCTTATCCCCAGTCTAATAATGGCCCACGCCATACCCAAATCAAATTATCTCAATTCGTTCATTTTCCAAACCAATTTCAACCAAATCACTCAATTCACAAATCAACCAAACATTCATGGTTTCAAACAAAGGTGTCGGGTGCTTCTATTAAGCACCGTCTGCATCCTAGTATATATTTCTAACTAGAAAATGAAATTTGAGTGAGAAGTTCTCACCTTGATTTTTTCTAACGCCTTTTCTGAACTGTTGAATTGTTGTTCGAGCTCCAGACTTCGCATACAAGCTCAAATCTTCAATCCATCTTTTTTACTAGCACAAGCACGACATTCTGAACAACTTTTTCCTAAGGGACTTTTTGCCGAAAATGCTCCAATTCGCCAGAATTCGCGAAAGTACACGAATTTTTCCGCTTTTGAACAGCAGACTTCGAACGCGTTTTCCGAGCAGCTCCGAACTCCAAAACACAATTTCCATATAGCCAAATCAAAGAGAATTTCGTGCTCTACAACTTTGGTTTAGAGGGACTTTGGCCAGAAACGCACCGTTTGAGAGTTATTGGCGAAATACGGTCAGGGGCTTATTTGCAAAACGGGTGATTAGTGTAAAATGGGTTTTTGGTGACCCAGGGCCCACGGCCGGAATTGAGGAGGGGGAAGGGGGTGCTGGACCTGATGTGAGGTGGGGAGGCAGCTAAGGGGCGGCGGCGACGGTGGTGGTGGCCGTGGTGGTGGTGACTTCTAGGGTTTGCAAAATCACATAAAAGAGAGGAGAGAGAGAGAGAGAGAGGAGGAGGAAGAGGAGGAGGAGGGGAAGAGGAGGAGGGGGTTCGGTCGGCGGTCGGTGGTGGCTAGTGGAGGAGGGAGCAGCGGCAGTGGGAGGGTGGAGGCCATTTTTGAGTTTTTGTGGAGGAAGGAAGAAATGAAAATAATGAAGTAGAAAAAGAAGTAAAAGTGTTTATATGCTCGTTTCCCGTGTATCGCCTGAACGCTAACGATCTCCAATCGCCGCGGATTTCAGATAAGACATAGTAGACGTGAAGACGAGTCCAACGAAACATGTTTCGTCGAATTCCGAGTTCGTTTGACCATTCAAAAAAAATCACGAATATGCTCAGATATTGCTCAAATATGCGATTTTGGCGCACCTTTTCTTCTCGCACGCTCACACACTAACTCCAAAAATCATGGCCTTTTGGATTTAACCATTATTAGACGATACAAATCCAGAAAAAAAACGAAATCGAATTCAGAGGTCGTATCAATAATGTTTCTTTGTAAAATGACTGCTCGTTTTACCCTGAACCGTTTCAGCTTGCACGGCCACATACTGACTCCGTTCGACGCGCCCTTTGGAACTCAACAATGATTTGTCATTACGAATCCAGAAAAATTTATCTCGTCGAATTCTGAGCTCATATGAAAATTTTCACTTTTTAAGGGCTATGTATTGCTAACCGAAAAGCTCCAGCCAATTGCCACTATTCCGGATATCGGAATATATCAAAGCTTATACTTTTCGAAGTTCTAAACGACATTTTGAATTCAATGGAAGTGGTTTCGAGTCCAAATTCATCCGTATGCAAAATATGACTTTTTGGGACATGTATAATTTACATAGCGACTATTCTGAATTTTCAACTAGGCATAACTTTTGATTCCCGCTATGAAATTTCGATTTTTCAGATTCGTTGGAAAGATATTCTCAACTAGATTCTAATATTTTTGGTTTCGCCAAAATCCGGTTTATTTTGAATCCTGTACATTCATTTGAAGTTTGAAATTGAATTATCGAACTACCGCGCCATTTTCAATCCCTTTTATAATTATAAATAAATATTTATATTCTTACGACGATCTATATAAATATACACGTTCTAATTCTATTCAAAATAAATTTCTCGTCGTTACTATTTAAAATAATTCATTTTAAATATTCAAAATTCATTAAAATTGCCAAAATAATTTTTTTTAAACTAGCTCACATTTCCGGGTTGTTACAACCACATATAATACCCAAAAATCATGAAATTGTGCATGCTGCTATAGTTCGACATTACGGACCCAACGAAACTGGTTTCGTCGAATTCCGACTTCGTTTGCTCCCACAGCGTATTTTTAACCATTGAAATACTAACTGTTTTTCACATTAAAAATCCATACGGCTACACACTGACCCCAAAACTAATGAAAATTGAAATCTAGCAATAATTTAATATTGCGGATCCAACAAAATTAGTTTCGTCGAAAACGAAGGTCGTTTGCAAAACTAGCTATTTTTAAAGCTCTAAATTACCCATTTAAATATTAAATATATTTAAATATAATTAAATTAAATATTTATAAATAAATATTATTGTATATATTCACAATAGAATATCACATAGCTCCATATCGGGATCTATAACTCGATATTTCAAATCCCGATTAAATCGATTTATAATGAAATTCCTTTTATATATCTTATAAAATATACATGAATTCCATAACGACTTTTCTGAAATTTGATTTGGACATAAATAAAAATCTACACAATGAAATCCCGATTTTTCTCTTCCATTAGAAAGATATACTTCACCAGCTTCGAACGTTTCTTGTTTCATAGAAATCCGGCTTAAAACGGATTCTGTATATCCATTTGAAGTTCAAATCGCCAAATAACGAACTACCGCGCCATTTCGAGCTCGAATTTAATTATAATATAATTATACGCTCAAACTGTCGTTATTTAAATATATTCGTTATTCTAATTCAATTCTATGCTGAATTAAATATTTTAAATTGTCCAGTTCATATTATATTGTCAATTCACTATTTTCGACTATTTCGAAATTAAATATATTATTCTATTATTTATTTTAATTAAATATTCCATATAATTTAATTAAACAACTATTTAATTCCCTAAATCATGATTTAAATAATTAAATTAATTAATTATATATCGCTGAAAATACAAGTCGTTACACATAGCGTATGAATTAGATTGTGTGGACAATTTATAAAACCAACATGAATGAACCGGAAAGTGTAAACATCTCTAACCAGTTCATATGCATACACATAACTCTAGATGAACCTAAATGACAGTATAAAAGCTAATAACTTATGGTATAAACACGAAGAACTCACAAAGATCTCACTTCTGCTTGCTAGAAGCAAGAAATCAATCCAATGACAAGCTTGAACAACCTCTCTTCCAATATTACTTTAGAATCAAAAACTTTTGGTCATATGAAAGGATTTCCTAGGAATTAGGTTTAGGAAACCATGAGAAATTGATGAGGAAACAAGATGGAGAAGATGGAGAGGAGCTTACCTAAGCTTTTCCTTTGATTTACACTTGATTTCAACAAGAATTGGAGCTCCTAGGATTAATTAGATTTAGGGGATTTTAATTTCCCTATCCCCATTTTTTTATTTTTGGCTAAGTGTTTGAATGAATGGAAGGAGAGGGCTGATTTGAGGGTTATAAGGTAGGCTAGGTTTAGCCAAACCAAGACCTAACTCAAGTGCCAAAATTCCGAAGCTCGGAATATATTGAAGTTTATAGTTTTCGAGGACGTAAACGACTTTTTGAACTCAACGGAAGTGGTTTCGAGTCCAAATTCATCCATACGAAAAAGTGATATTTTGGTCTTATATCCAATGAAAAATACCAAAGCTTCTTCAACTCCAAAGGTACCGATGCTTATAGTTTTCGAACTCGCAAACGACATTTTGAACTCAATGGAAGTGGTTTCGAGTTCAAATTCATCCGTATGCAAAATTTGACTTTTATACAGGCTATGTATATCTTCTAAAAATATATTTAAATTCCATGGCGACTATTCTAAATTTTAAGTTAGACGTAACCTACAACACATAAAATGAAATCTCAATTTCTTACATTCGTTAGAAATTACAATTCAAAACATCTCAACGTTTCTTGTTTTATCAAATTCTTATTTATATTGAATTCTGTATGTTTATTTTAAGTTCTAAATTGAATTTTCAAACTACCGCACAATTTCAGGCTCGCTTTAATTAAATTTTAAAGCTTATACATTCTAACTTCGATTTAACTAAATTTTAAATCGTTTATTCTCAAAATAATTCATCTAAAATATTTATTTTCTATGAAAATAAATGGATCGTTACATACTATGTACTATTTCAAATTTACTTCCATTGAAGAGCCTCTTCTAGCGTTGCAATCCGGGTCCTCCTTCATTGATGGCAAACAATTGTCTCCGAGTTGTCTCCTACGATATCTAGTGCTATAGAGCATATGTTATCAATCCCAATCTAAACTTATTTTTCTCAAATCCCATCAGTTCTTCATCCATTAGTTGATCTGAATTGGCTTGCTTGCCACATTGGGAAACAGAGATGTTTTGATGTGGGCACGAATGCCCATGATAAACTAGTTTACGCCAAAGCTCTTATAGAGAATTCCCTAGATAAGGCTTTTCCCTCTTCAATCAAGGTCCAACTTGCTGCTAGCATTATTGCAGAGGTCAGGATACGCTATGGTTGGTCCCTAGATATCTGTATATCTTGCCACTCTTTTGGTTATATAGCCTCATTTTGCAAGCTCCCATCCACTGTCTCCCTCCTTCTAAGGTTCCTCTCTTTTAACCCTTACCTATCGTTGGGTTGCAAAGGTTCTTGTAGCTCCCTCGGACCCAACAGCTCCTCAGGCTTCTGTAGCCCCTCCTTACCCTCTCTTATTCCTCCTGTTTTCCAGAATCCTTCAGAGGCTTACCATCTTACCTTTCAATGGATTTCTAGAATGAGAAACTGGTTGCACTAATAGACTGACATGCATTATAATACTGAAAGAAAATGTTTCTTCCACTTTCTCTCTGATGATGTTGGAGAGCAGCATTGTTTAAATTATCTGGTCATGGATGGTGATTTTTTTTATAGCTCTTGATGGCATCTTGGGAACTGGAATCAGCATCATTTAGATGATTCTTCTTAAGACAGATGGATTATATATTCCTCTGGTCACACTCTATATAATCTGAGGCTCGCCTCTAGTTTTGCGGCATTTTTTGATCATGTTATTCCTCTTGTAGCTGAGTGGGGTGGCACTACGACTAAGGAGTGATGTCCTCGCCCCTATCTTTTGGACTTGCTACTTACCCTTCTTGGGATGTCAGGTTTATAGTTGTGTAGTCACTTAGGTTGCACACCTATGTTTTATCATTGTATGTGCCCTGGTTAGTATAAAACCCTGCATAGTTGTTCTATGCATGTGCAGAGTACCTATTTTCCATATTTTATACGCAATGGCACGGCTACTATAAAATTGGTCGGCTTTACCAAAAGATCCCAAAATTTTAATTTTTTAATTAATACAAATTAAATATGATTCGAGTTATAATTATTAAATATTAGATATCGAATATAATTAATATTTCTTAAATATTAAAGACTGCATATTAATCATTAATTATTACTAGTAAACTATATTAAATATTAAAAACTAGTATTAATTATTAATTAGCTAATATATTATTAAATATTATTCTAAAATTAATTATTATTAATAGTAATTATTTGATATTATTAATTGTTTTGTATTTGCTATTGATTAGTAATTAACCGACATTTTTTAACCGTTGTAAAATTGGCACCTACTATAGTGGTCATTTTTAGCCGCTTGTAAAATTAGCACCTATTACAACGGGAGTTATGAGCGTTGTAAATTGGCCTTTATTACAATGGGCACTTTGTGAACGCTGTAAAATTGGCATATGTTATAACAGGTATGAAAAGATCATTGCAATAGCATTCTATTACAAGGGCGGCCATTTCCCAATGTAAAAAGGGCGTTATATAGAGCATCTATTACAATGGTCTTAAATGGACCGTTATGATAGCCTTCTATTAGAATGAGAAGCCAATTTTCGTTGTAAAAGAGCATATAATAGGATATTAGTGTGCAAAAGATAGATTTACAAGGTTTTACTCAGTTTACTCGTGAATACCAAGAATGCAAACTCAGATATTTCTATCAATATTGATCACCCAATTTCTATACTTATGGTAATTAATATAAAGAGTTCCATAAGCACTGGACAGAAACTCAGCAATTATTGAAATCATAGAAATTATCGAACTCATAAATCACAAAACTTAGGAACTCAATTAAGAGTTCAAAACTTAGAAATGGATTCACCATATATATATACACATACATACATATACATACATACATACATATATATATATATGTATATATATCGGAGAGCCCTAAGCTATGAATATATCGTAATGAATATTTTCAAAATGGTGAAATAATAATATATGTCAAAACCCAGCCAATGAGTCAGATTTTTATTCGAATTATCAAATATTTACAAAGTCAACAACAACATAAATTAGACCTAAAAAGAATACTATGGCCATGACGAGACCGCTATCACCTCCTCGACAGTTTTTTCCTAAGTGGCGAGGCCTCTAACACCTCCTTGGTAGTTCTGTCATAAATGACAATGTTGCTAACACCACCTTCGCATTTCCCCTAAAGAGACAAGGTCGCTAACACCTTTTCGATTGTTTTGTCGGACATGGCTAGGTCGCTTACATCTCTTCGAGCAATATTTTCCTTTGATAAGGTCACTTACAAGTCTCCGAGCAATTTAGCCAATTCTCTACAGAATGTGTCACAGACTCTCAAATAGTAACCTGATTAGTGGTAACATATGTCCAGTACCACACGTTTGCACTAAAGGGTTAAACCGTTAGTCAACTCCACATCAGAAAATAAAATCATAGAAATCTTGGAATACGCATATATCTTGCCTTGTATCATCGACATGTTGAAATAAATCAAAGTATGGTTACCCATAAACCATAGTTCCCAAAAGGGAAAAACTCATATCAAGACCCGCCTCATCTCATCGAAGAGTAAAACAACTTAAATAAATGGTTCTCATCAATTCTTCTCCTATATTAGGAGATCTCGATCCTCTCAAATCACCAACCATTGGCTAACTCAAGTAATTCCTATAATAAGAATTACAAATCTAAAATGTCACTCAATAATCAAAACTCAATACTCAAAAAGGTTTCGATCGTACGAGTCCGAATTAACTGATAATGTTAACGCACATGTCTCATACCAAATGTTTTACTAAATTGTTAAGTTTTCTTTCTCATACGTTCAAATAGTGCAAAAGTTTGTGCTCTATATTTAAAATGATTTATTAGATAAGTTTTAAAAACTATTTTCCGTAAATGATTATTAAAACCAATATTTAAAATTCCTTTATTATAGGAAATAAATCGATTTTATATTAGAAGAATAAATTTTAAAATATTATATAATAATTTGAAATGTCCATTTATTTCAAAAATTATTTCAAATTGGTTTAGTGAAAACCATGCTCGAAATTAATGAAAACCAATAAGATAACTTAAAAACCTATAACTTGAATTCAACACAAACTCAATTAAAATTTAACCCAAAATCAATTCAAATTCTATGTAAAATTAAATATCAAATTCTCTAAATATAGCTGGCCTATTGATAGCATCATGGCTCTTAAAACATCTTCAAAACAACATTAAAATATAATAAGAATGAGAGCAAAAACAAGCTAATACAATTCCCAAATATGTGATTGTTATTGCTATCATTTGGCTCTCTGTACAACAAAAACAAGCATAGTTTCGATCAAGAAAGGTTCGAAATTTCAGAAAACTCAAGTCATAACTTTTAGCCCAAAGTCTAAGCTTGTTGGGACATCTAAAATTATTGAATTTTGAGAAGAAACAAGCAAGTTGTGGCCAATAAAATTCTCAACTCTATGATTGTTGTTGCTGTCGATTTGCTATCGGGATAACAACAACTAATTGCAATTTTGACCAAGCCAACACCAAATTATCAAAAAACTCAATAAATGATATAGAACTAATAAGCTTTCCAGAACATCTAAAATTATTGAATTTGGTTAAGAAGCGAGTAAGTTATGGACAATACAATTCTCAGATCTGTGATTGTTGTTGCTGTGGATTTTCTCTCGGGACATCAACAAATAAATGCAATTTTGACCAACCAAATGCCAAAATTTCAGAAAACTTAACAAATTAAACTTGAGCACTAAGTCTAAGGTTTCCATATCATCAAAAGTTATTGAATTTTATTAAGCGAGCAAGTTATGGCCAATATAATTCTCAGATCCGTGATTGTCGTTGCTGTCGATTTGCTCTCGAGACAGTAACAAGCAAACGTAATTTTGACCAAGCAAATGGTAAAATTTCAGAAAACTCAATAAATGAAACTTTTAGCATTAAGTCTAAGATTTTCATAACATCCTAAATTATTGAATTTGGTTAATATAATAGTAAGTTATGGCCAATAAAAAGTGGCGACAGAAGTCACGGAAACAAAGACAATAACGTAAACTTATTTATGGGAAATAAACAGTCTACAGTAAATAAATTTTCACAGAAACTTGCAATAGATGGCATTATATCGACGTACAAAAGGGTTTAAGCTAGAATGTGTGAGTGTATCAACTCACCTTGATTGGATTTGAAAAGGATTTGGCTTGAATTGGTTGCAAGATGTTGGCTTTGAGTATTCGCAGCCTGTAGAAGCAATAACAGAGACACTCAAACCTTCTTAACACTTACAGTAAATCTTTCTCTCCCAAAACTCAAAATTTGTTAAAAGCATCCCTTGATTTGTTGTAGGAATGGAGGTTTATGACTATTGCCTTCATTTTAATTTGCATTTGAACTGTTTTCATTTTAAGATTTTGAAAAAGGAAGATGGACCATGGTTTTCACTTTTCATGGAGAAGAAGAAGTACCAGAAAGGAAAAATGAACGTAGTCTCCCCCTCCTTTCCAAATAATTTACAACTGATTAATTAGATTAAAGCCCGACTAAAACTGTTTTAAGCTAAGAGTAAAGTTGATTAGGCCCATCACACTTAATTTTGCTCGTTACAATTAAATCAAACCCAAAAGTATTTGAATTATGTTAATTAGGCTTGTAAACATTTTTAACCATTCTTAACACCATTTTATATCTATTATTAATAGCACACACTCTCAAAACAATGTTTTGTTCAAATAAGAATATTTTAACCAATATGTTTAACTATACTTACTATAACAAACACCAAATTACACATCTTTATAAAAATGCACATTTCTACAATTTCACTACTCAAACCCAGCATTTTTAAGTTATAAAATTACACAAACCTCATTATTTTAACAAAATGAATCTTACAGTATCATTAAAATAATCTTGACACACAATATTGATTTCAATTATTATTTTATATTTCTTATTTTTTCAGCAACACAAAATTCTACAAATATCACTTTCCACTCTGCTTCCATGTCTTCTGCATCTCTTCAACACTTACCATCAACCCATGCCCGTCCAACCTACCCATTATTTCCTCGAGCCAAATGCCTGCCGATCCACCCCGCACTTCTTTAGCAACCGCTCCTTCTGACCTACCTTCTTTGCATGTTATCCCCTCAATCCACGATAATCTGTCCCCTCTCTCCAACAAGATTCCTCCTCCTCTTGTTTATCGACCGACATGAACTTCCCTTTTCAAGCGTAAGCCGCTTAATGTAGGGTAGTGCATTCCGGTTAATTTATCCACGTCATTACAGATGAAATTCTTGAGATTTTTTATGGTGTCCCTGAAGCAGGTATTAATGTGTGGCGTGAGTATCTATTAATGTTCTTTTTAGACAAACCTTTATCATACACTGATGTAGTTATTAAATTAAAGGCTACATGGGAGGTTAAAGGATCAGTTAAGGTGAAATCTTACAGGGTTCTATTTCTTTTTGCATTTTCTTGTGATGAAGATAAAAAAAGGGTACTCCAAGATGACCCAATCATTATGAATAATAATTTATTCATAATAAAGCCCTATGATTATGCTATAAGTAATGTTTGTGGCAATGTTCCTTCGAATTGTTTATCGACCAGCACTGTATGTTTTGAAAAAGGGTAAACGAAATAATTTTACCTAAATTATATTTTGATATAAAGGATTTATATCAGAATGATTATAATATATTGGATATATTGGTTGTTATTAAAATCGAGTAAGGTTATAAAAAGTAAAATGGTTATGTAAGTAACCAATCAGAATTCATATAAGTATAGTTTATGAAATCAGATGAATTAAATCTGAATTTAGACCAGAAATTGAATTAAAACTCTGGCAAATTGGATAAGTGCTTGTAAATGAATTTGGATTAAAAATAAGTAAAATTTAAGATCTTGGGAAATTTTAAATTGCTTTACAAGCAGTATGAATTATATTTTGAAATGAATTTCAAAGTGGAAATGTTTATAAATGGTTTTATAGTATTGAACTCACTTCGATCGCTGCAAAATAGATTCTGATGATGACAGCTGCATCATCAGTATTCATTTTCGAGTTGTAAGTGACGGATTACTATCGAAAAGATTTTGATTTTTAATTGTTTTGAGAGAAACAAGTTGTTGAAATCCAAAAAGGAATATTTGGTTTTAGAAAAGCAAAACTGTTTAGAACTCCTAGGAAGAGACTGTTTGAATTGAAAACAAATTTAAATAGAAATGTGTGAAACCAAGCTGGAACTGAATTGAAACCAATTAACTGGAAATTGAATTGGATAAGATATATCAAGTTGAATATGATTTTAAATTGTGAGATAGAATCTGAAATGGTATTGGATTGATGAGTTAAGAATTAAAAGATCGAAAATGGAACTTTGATTTGAAATTGAATTCGACTTAGGTATAAGTGAATGGTTGGATTTGTGGATAAAAACAGATTGGAGTTTGATTGGGATGACCCTTGTATCTGCCGAATTGATAACAGGTGGAAAGGATATAATGATATGCCGACAAAAAGGTAGAAGTTTAAGTTTCTATTGGATATAAGATTTATGAGCCGAATTGGCAAGCCACTTGGCTGTTTGATTTTCTTTTGGGTTGGAGATGGCTCAGAGAGGCGAGTTGGAGTTTGACCTATCGACCAATACAAAGGAGGTGCTGGCGAAATTTTTCAAAAATTGAGGGAGTTAGAAATTTTCAAGATTTTTGAAAATTTTCGTTGATAAGGATTAATTAATATTTTAATTAAAATTTAATTGGTTCAGTTGAGATTGAAGTTAAGAAGTGAACAAATAAGTTCTAACCAGTTAATAGGGTTTGATTTCTACCTTTGCAATTTCGAGGACGAAATTATTTTAAGTAGGGAAGAATGCAACGACCCGTATTTTTAGCTATATAATAATTAATTTATTTCATTATTTATATAGTGATTTAGGGGATTTAATGGTCGTTAATTAATTATATTGAATATTTAATTAAATTTAATAATTATATGATATATTTAATTTTTGAAATAATCAGAAATGGTGAATTGACATTTTAATGTGAACTGGGCGATTTAAAATATTTAATTCAGCTTAGAGTTGAATTAGAATAGCAAATATATTTAAATAACGATAGTTTGAACGTATAATTAGATTATAATTAAAATCGAGCTTGAAATAGCGCGGTAGTTCGCTATTTGGCGATTTGAACTTCAACTGGATGTACAAGGCCCGTTTTAAATCGGATTTTTGTGAAACAAGAAACGTATGGAGCCGGCGAAGTACATTTTTCTAATGGAAGAGAAAAATCGGGATTTCGTCGTGTAGATTTTGAGTTATGTCCAAATTAAATTTTAAAATAGTCGCTATAGAATCGTTTATCGACCATAACGGTTTATTCGATATTACTAGTTACCGGTTTCAAATTTAGACAAGGTTATTTTGAGACATAGCTTTAATTTAATTTTTAGAATTTTATGGAAATTTTTAATTAATTAAATAAGCAACTTTTTGTTTGGAGTATTTTGCACCCTGTAATCAACATTTCGGAATTTCACAGAATTAGCTAACCTACCGGTATTATTATATTTTTGGGATCATGGAACTGACCTCGATACAACGGTATCTTGATTTCTGTCCGTACATGAATGGAATTTAGGTAACATGGTACATCGAAATAAAACCAAACATTAAATACTCCTCTAAATTCCCCAACCTAAGCCAATTCATTCTGCGATCAAACTAATATCCACCGCATAAAATGTTCATCCCAACGTGGATCTTTCTGCTTCACGAAGATCAAACAAAATGGATAAAAATATATAAATACCCAACTTTCCTTAACCCTAATCTAATTCTTTCTCTGATCGAAAATAATGAGCCGCCACTTCTTTCTTTTCTTGTTCAAACGCAAGACTTAAAAATCCTCAAACAAATCAGATGAAACCCGTAAACAGGAAGTGGATGAGCGGTTGAGTAACAGGGAACAAAAGTCGAATTTTGTTTGAGAAGTGCGGACGTTCTAGAAAGGTGTTAATGTGGCAGTGCTTGCATTGAGAAAGAAAGGGGTTGGTAGCTTGCATTGGAGTGGGAACGGTCAGTTGTTGAACTAGAAATAAAAGGAGGGGTTGTCCTTGAAATTGTCGCTCGTTGTTTTACTGTCGTGAGCTAGTAACCGCGAGCATCCAGTGACGGCGAGTTTGATGTGTCCATTTGAGGAACGGGGATGGGTTTTCTTTCCAGTAAAAGCCCGTTTGATATTTTGGCATTTGTGAACAAGGTGGAAGGTGGTTTGAGAGAATCAGCAAAGGGTGGAAGTGACAGTAGGCATTTGTTTTAAAGATGCCGCGGAATGTATTTTCATGAAGGAGAACGTACTGTGTTACAGGAGCGGGACTGTTGTGTTTATTTTGGTGAAGAACCGGGGAGGAGGAAGATTTGATCGAACTAGATGATGCTGTGTACGGGATTTATGACGGAAGAGAAAGGAAGTCGGGTGCAGTGAGTTTGGGCGTAGGGTGTTGATGATTTGTAGAAATGTTTGTATAGGATTTTAGGTTGGATTTTCAATGAACAAAAGAGAGAGTGAAATCACGGTAATGGACATGAGGAAGCTGACGTGAGTTTTGTGTTTGAGGGAGATGATCTAAACGGGTTGGTTCTTTACAAAGGGATGTTGGGCTCGAGAAAAGGTTAAAGCCCATTCTTGTTAATTTAAAGTTCAAACTTTATTTAAATTTGTATTTAAACTTGTAAACTAAATATCTGGGGCATACGGTATCAGAATTGAGCGAAACAAGATCCGTTGGGATCGTATGGACGGTGGCTACACCATGGATTTGACTGAAAGCGACTCTGAGCTCGTTACAATTTATGGCAAAATAAATTGTCTGTCTAAATCAAGCGATGGTTATCGTTATTAACTATGATCGTCCAATGTGAGTGAAACTCACCAACTTTGAACAGTTATATTTTTCTAACATATATTTAGAACTGATAATTACCAGTTGATTGATGTGTGTTAACTGTTCTATTGAATTGCGTATGTATTAGTTGAAATTTTAGATAACGATATATAAATAAATCGTTAATCGAATATTGATTCTATTTATCAGAATATTTTATATTCGTATTGTTTAACATCTGTGGATGCAGGGAAACAGGTTGGAGGGGTCCAACTGGACTCCTCAATATTTATAATACTATTTTGTTCATATATTGTAATATATGATGTGATATAAAATCTGTTGTGGATTCTGTGTATTGAATGATATCAATCACGGTTAATTGGTATTTTTAAATACCGTAAGAAATACGTGAAAGTATAAAAGGGAATTTTCAAAGTATATTGAAAATAAAATATTTATAAAATTGAAGGATTTTATAAAAAGAATATTTATTTGGGAAATTAATATAAGTGAAAATTAGGCTCACATCCCTATTTTCAAACTTAATTAAAGCCACGTCCACCCATACTTTTATTTATAAATCCGGTCCCTAAAATTAGATGCCGCCCAAAATTTTTGATCCCTTCGCCTACTCCTCATGTCCCCTTCGCCTTTTTCAATTTCTGGCCAAAAAAAAATGCGCTCATGCATAAAAAAAAAAAAAAATTTCTAAAATCTGGAAATAATCCCAGGAGCCCACGCAAATCAAAAAAAAAAAGTTGCATACATGTATGCAACTATTGCTGATAGTTGCATACATGTATGCAACTTTTTAAATACACGGGCAAATAAAATTTGCAAGCCTGCTGAATAACTGCATACAAGTATGCTGTTATTCAGAATAGCTGCATACTTGTATGCAGTAATGCGTTGAAGGCCGAAGACATGGCAATATGTGCATACTTGAATGCATATTTTCTGCATAACTGCATGCTCGTATGCACATATACAAGCATGCGTGCTTTTCATGCGGAAACCGAATACATGCATGAAATCATGCATGTATTTCAGAAAATCTGCATACATGTATGCATATATGCTGCTGTATGATGCGGAATTGAAATAGATGCATACATGTATGCAACTATTTGAAATACGTGCATGTTTTCATGCATTTTACTGCATTTTTCGCTGTTTTGTGTATTTTTTGATTTTGACGTGTTTGTTGATTGATTTTCCACCTGATTTTTTTGGCGTGAACATATTTTATTTAATTATGAATTTACGTGATTTTTTTATATTTTTTTAATATATTTTTTATATGTTTTTGAAAAATAGGGACCTAATTTACATGAAAAGTTAGACTGGATGTGAGCCTAATTTTGAAACTTAATAGGGACCTGTGACAAACGGACCCTTAATATAATTTATCGAGGAATATTTATTTAGGAAATAAATAGAATAAAGGGATATTTATTTAGAAAGTAAATAGAATTATAAAAGGAATTTTTATTGGGAAAATAAACAGGATTTATAAAAAAGGAAGTTGACGAGATATAAAAGAGTTAATCGAATTTAGTTAATCGAATATGGTTAGTCGAATAGAGTTAGTTAAACATAGTTATTCAGGATAAGTTGCCATTTTGCACGACTGCTAGCGTAATTCGCAGGGCTGCAGATAGCCTACGGTGGTCAGATGTTTCCTGAGGAATCAGGCGTAACCATTGTGATCGCTGCGATCTAGAGTTAAGCGAATGGAGTTAAATCGAATATTAGTTATTCGAATAAGAGTTAAGTAACTGGAGTTAAATCGAGTATTAGTTATTCGAATAAGAGTTAAGCAACTAGAGTAAATCAAATATTAGTTATTCGAATAAGAGTTAAGCAAATAGAGTTATTCAATTAGAGTTAATCGAAATGGAGTTAAACAAGATTAGAAACTGACTAGAGATTAGTTAAGTTGAATAGTTTTCTGAGTATCGATCTGATGTTGGTTTCGGCCTTCAGGGTTTATACTTAGAGAATTGTTCTCCTACTAGTTTACGGTTAGGGACTAATAGTTGTGGAATGGTAGTGATGCATGAATAAGCTATGGAAATGTTTCCAATGTTAATAACGTATATTTTCTAAATGTAGAAAATAAGGAAATATGAATATATATATATGGTAGATGATTGATCGATATAATTTCCATTTGGAAATAATATCGTTGTTTGCACACGTGTTTTTCTTTGATAGTTAAATAATAGACTATCAAAGTTTTGACCCTTTTTTGTTGTTAATATGGAGAGACCGGTTGGATTATTATCCGAAGAACCACTCCGTATCGGCATAAGTGTTGTGAATCAAGTATGCTGAATATATTGAAGATGGAGTAAAGTGCAAGGGCTGTTGTATAAATCTCAGATAACAACTGCCTAAAATGGATGTACTGAATAGTGCCTTCGGTTTGTCCGGTCCCATGACGACTTGTATGGAAGAAGGTCTGATAGAGTATATCTAATAGATCGCGTAAGTTGATCTCTTCAAACGTATTCAGTTTGGTGGTGGAGGAATTCATTTCTCTTAGCTGTATACCCGTGTTATTTTTGGGGAAATAAATTTGTGATTTGGCGGGTATGACAATGTGACATTCAAAGTGAATAAACGTGTGATTTGTCAGAGATAAGCGTGGCCTCTAGCCTCACATCCGGGAAATGAAAAAAATCGGGCAGGCAGCATGGCTATGTAGGTCGTACCTATTAGGGTGTATAATCACCTGATCTAGAGTTTCATTTACTTCTAAAAATCTATTATCGATGATGTCCCATTCGGGAAACGGTTGCTGATCCCAACCGTTGGCGATATACATTCGATACACTCAAGCGAAATGAGTAGTCGGTCATGTGCGGCCGGGTTACAAGATGTTCTTGTTGAACCCAGTGTATTCTCCTCTAGAGATACACTGGCGAAAGGTGGTTCCATACCTTGTCATAGTTGGAAATCCATTACCCAATATGTGCTTGCGGTTTTGATTGTATACTATATATGTAGAACGTGAGATGAAAGCGTTTCTGCTAGATGATTATTATATTGTGGTTGATAGACATTATTATAATATCAAAAGGTTTTTGATATAAAGATATTTTGGATTCTCATAAGGGAAAAACCCGTTCCATTATACGGCGTGGTCTTATGAGATATCATTTACTTGCACAAACTGTTTTACTCACACCAGCCCCATGACTGACCCAGAGCTTATTTGTTTTGTTTTCCCTAAACTCTTGGGTGCCCAATTTTATACGGGCAGTCAAGTAGTCAGGACTTTACAGATATACTTGGAGAGCTTGGAGTAGGAGGCTTTAGGATTATATAGCTATAGTTATTTCCGCTGTGTTGTAAGTGTTGTACTCTGATAATGTTATTGTATACATATACTGATTTTATTTCAAGGATATGTTATCTATTATATTTTGTTTGATCCGCTGTGAGATTCGTGTTACTCTGATGTTGTATGTTCTTCTTCTTCTTCTATTCTATGTTTCTATCTTATCTATTCTCACCCTCTAATTTCTTTCATTAACTACCGGTATTTTTCGATGTTTGGTTAGTCATCATTGAGTTTATAGCGATAACCAAAGTTGCTCAAAAACCAGTCGTTACAGTTTATACATATGTATATTTCCGATCTAAACAACAACAACAACATGATAATATGTTTGTTATCATCAAAATATGTTTATACAATATATGTTTGGATTATGAAATAAAAATATAATTTTCTGAATAATAACTGCTTGTGTAGATTTTCAATTTCTGTATAGAAGCACTATTATACAAAAAATATTTTTATTTCAGTATGATGTGAAAGAAAGTGAACAGTACAATTTTAAACACATTAATAAAATATGTTTGTTATCATCAAATAAAAAATCATAGGTTCAACAGATTGATGGTCGAAGATGGATTCACTCTTGTCAATTTACAACAAAATCAAGCTTCATTTGTAAAAGATCCTTGCATCTCAAGCAAAACAATTTATTCTAGAGAGAACGACCATTCTAATTGGTATGTTGTAATGAAATCACCACCAAGAGGCTATCATGAGTTAGATACAGATGATCCTATTACGGAAGTTAGCTTTGTTAGGAAAGATTGTGAAGAAACCGACATGGATATTGATTCGGTTGAGAATGTTAGCTATGTTAGAGAAGATTGTGAAGGCATATTTGAGTAGATTTCCATACTTATTTGCTTGTGTGGTTTGTAATTCCTACTTATTTGCTAGTATACGATATTAGTCCAGATTTAGGGCGTAATATTAACAAATAAACGGGTTTGTGCATTTTTAAAGACAATGTTAAAAAGTACACAAAATATTTCATTATTCATTCTACATGTAGGAAAGTCTATAGTATTATTTAATTGTATGCTTTGTTTGAATTTGCAAATAATTTCTCTGCAAATACATTGGCTATGTCATAGGTGATGTCGAGTGAACATTGTATACTGTTATTAAATTCCATCAATATTTCTGCAAATTGAGTGAACACAGTATCAGCATCATTACAATTTTTTACATGTTTCCGATGTGGATTTGATACCACGCATAGTTTGTAGTGTCTTATTTTGACACGATATCATGCAAACCTATCATATTTAAATATAGTTTCATAATTTGTTTTTTTGTTATTGTTTTGTTATTGTTTAATTAGTTCGTTGCTTGTGGTACAGAAAATGAGTAGCTGTGGGAATGTGAGAACTAGACACATGCAAAAAGAATTCGATGAGCATAAAAAGAAAAGCGCAACAAATAAGCAGCTTGAAGAAAATCAAGTAGACGATGAGATTACCTTTTCTAAATAGGTAAGCACATTTTTTTTTCAATGCTATTAGATGATTTGCTAAAAAAAATTCAATGTTCGTTAATCTATTATAGCTAGAGAAATCCTTAATAAAGTAACACACATTAATGTTTTCTAATTTTCAGAAAGCTAAGTAGGCCGTTTCTTTTTCTGTTTTGCTTTGTTAGATTCAATGGATGTCTTCTTTAAAATAGTAATTTGATACGAGACCCTTGATGTATATGTTTTATCTATTCCGAAGTTTGGTAGAACATATTGCAGCTTAACTTCAAAATGGATCGGTAAGGTCACTTCACAAAGCGATAAATTTTTGTATCAAATTGAAAAACAAATTAAGCAGTGATCTTTCATGTATAAATAATGGAAAACGATGAATATGGTGAATATTTGATTAATGAAAAAAATGAAAAATAATCTGAGTTGGATTCTATTATTCTATATTGCGACTTCACCAAAATAACAAACGGCGTGTGATGGAAAAAGAGCATAGAAACTAAAATTGACTCATGCCTGCTTCATTTTAAAACCTCTCTATAAAGACTGTAAACTGTTGATGCAGATTAGTCGCTCATTGGTTTGTACCTCTAGGATGCATATTGATGAAAATCATCAAAAATTGGCTCTTTTTTTGGCTAAGTTGAAAATCATCAAATATTGAAAGCTAATTATTGAGATTTTAGAGCTAACCAAGTTGTGTTAATTTGTAAAATACATTGTTAATCATTTTCATATAATAATGGACATCTCCATAAAAATGACCAAATATAAAAACATAGATGATTATATGACTAAAATATAGATGATTATATTACTTGCAGTTTCTTTCCCACAAAATATAACTTATTTAACTAGTTTTCCTTATTTAATTAGTTCTTCCTTTACTAAACAATTCATAGATATTCGAAAAATGAGAAAATTTTCACCAAAATTCTCTTTTGCCATATTTTTATTATATAAAAATTTCGAGTAAAATAATTAAGTTTATTATTTAAAATAGTTAACATCAGATTCATTTATTATGTATAAATATTTCATACTTTGTATGGGATAATGACGCTTATTGTGTATTGAGCCAAGCAAGTTTTCTGATATAAATTAGTTCCAACATTTATAGGGTAAGAACTAAGAACCAGTGACATTGACATATTTATAAGTCGTTCTTTAAGTGTTTATGTAGTTAGAAGGTACACAATTATTCTACTTCTATGTAAGAAACTGACGTAAAAATGGAGGTGCGTAGCTTAAAATGGAGCTGTGTTGACAAGTCACTTCAGACAAACCCGATGTTGGGACAGAAAAGGTTAGCGAACCAAACATAGGAAGCTAATTGGACGAACATGCACCGTAGCTGACCCTGGGTTTTTTTAAACATGTTTCTCTCTTCAAGTCAACTACAATTTTTTTCTCTCCTTGTTCTATGTTTCCACTTAGTGTATTTCATTAGAATTTATGTATTAATAGCCTCGTTCATGAAAGTTGTCCTTTCAATTTTTATAAACCGAAAATAGCAAAGAAGAATAGGGCCATGAAAAGGAAAAGTCACATGCAAAGCGAAATCGACGAACAAAGGAAGAAACGTACAAGAGAAGAGCTGTTTTAAGACAATCAAGTAAAAGAAGAGCCTTATATTGAACCAGAAAAGAATGCTGAAATACATGACAACCCACATGCATTAGAAAATCATCAAGTTCGAAACGTATTAGAAAACACTGCTAAAATACAAGACAGTCCATAAACAATTAACAATGTAGTTCGGGCGGAAGGAAAACCGAGAAGAAAGCTAAGAGGTCCAACCAAAGTTAGAAGACTTCCATTCAATTCTTCAGAGCAAATAGAAGTTGAATTTAATAGTACAGGCGAACCAATAGGACCAAAGTCAGTCAAATTATCCTCTTATTTAGGACCACTTATGTAACAACCCGGAATTTTGGGGCCAATTTTTTTTTTAATTTAGAAATTTTAATGGATTTTATATATTCAAAATGATTTATTTTAAATAATAACGACTAAAAATTTATTTTAAAACGAATAAATTTAATTTAATTATAAAAGGAGTTAGAAATAGCACCGTAGTTTGAAAATTTGAATTTGAACTTTGATTGAATATACAGAATTCATTTTAAATCAGAATTGAGCGAAAAAAGAAATATTTGAATTTGTTTAATCATATCTTTATATCAGATGTAAGAAACTGAAATTTCACTTTATAATTTGAAAGTTATGTCCAGTTTAAAATTTAGAAAATTCACTGTAGAATTTATATATATTTTAATATAATATTTTGGCCTTAGAAATAGTCATTTTGCAAACGACCTCAGTTTTCGACGAAGCCACTTTTATTGGAACCGGAATGTCAAATTACTGTTAAGTTTAATTTTCCAGAATTTTTCGAGTTAATATGTGAGCGTGGCAGAAGAAAATGTGTTTTGTCAGCTTCAGTCAATTTTAGTCGACTTGAAAATGGTCATTTTTCAAACGATCTCAGAATTCGATGAAATTAGTCTTGTTAGAACCGTATCATCAAAACATAACTAGAAATAATTTTTCTGTAATTTTTAGAGTCCGTATGTGGCCCTGGTAATTTAAAATATACGTTTGAATTTTATAATTAAATGATTTATAATTTAATTTAAAGAAAAATATATCGTAACAGCCGAATTGGGTTACAAAACATATTCCATTGTGTCCGGGACGGGGGTATTTGACTAGGGACGACATTCGTTGGGTTCGATTCGGTGTTAGTATCAACGAACAAACATTGTCTTGTATTAAAATAAATAAACAGTATAAACTACAGTATAAATATGCTGATACGGCCAACCCTATTTCTTTAGTCCAACGCCGCCATGCCTTAGAGTCGATGGCTGAAAACTCCAGATTTTGATCCTTAATCTCTCCCTCTATACTACGAATTAAAATATGATTTCAGATTGAAATCCAAGAGCTCTACAAGAGCTTCGAATTCATAAGGCGATGATCATATATGTTGCTTCGATTTGGCCACAGCGCGAGCTCGAAGTAGGGACGTTTGGGCCGGTTTTCAGGTGGTTCTCGACCACCGAGTTCGACGTCGCGCCTGGTGACGGAAGTGGAGGCGAAGGGCCTGGAGGCGAGAGGTTCTGATTTGGGGCCGGTCGACTATAGCAGTGGCAAGGAGGAACTCTAAACGTGGACAATGGGTTTAATTCAACGGCCTGGGAATGTGGACGATGTAGAAGAAAGGTCAAAAGGGAATTAAATTATGTATTAATTTAAGTAAATTATATATTAAATATTCAAAAGTTTAAACGATGATAACTTCCACATACAGCGACGAAATCGAATGAAACGAAAAGCGTTGGACTAGTATGGATCAAATCTACGCTATGAAGCTGACTAGAGTTGAAACCGAGTATGTTGAAAATTCAGGAAATTTTAGTTCTGAATTAAAAGCAAGGTAAAATTTCTATATTTTAAAAATAATTAAAATTTAATTATATTTCATTATTTATATTCTATGTGTGTATGTTGATTAAATTCAGATCTGTGATGTATGATGTTGTGTTTGTTGCCTGTTAATTTTGTTGATTGTGATATATGTGTTTGGTTTAAATTAGATTCATATTTGATTTGAAATAAAAATCATATTTTTATTTCGGAGTTATGAATATTGAAAGAGTTTGAAAATAAAGACTTCACCTTCATTTTAGACCCGAGAATATAGCTTGTTTATAGAACAAAAATTCACATTTTTGTTGAATTGAAATAGATCAAACAAAATATTACATTTTTGTTAAATTGAAATGATCATTTTTGTTTATGAAATAGAAAGAGATATTTTTGTCACTTTTAAAAGAATGAAATAGAAAGAGATATTTTTGTCACTTTTAAAAGAATGAAATAGAAAGAGATATTTTTGTCACTTTTAAAAGAATGAAATAGAAAGAGATATTTTTTTCACTTTTAAAAGAATGAAATAGAAAGAGATATTTTTGTCACTTTTAAAAGAATGAAACCAAAAGAGATACCTTTGTCATTTAATAAGAATTATACAAAAATACACATTTTTGTTATTAAATTAGGATTTTACAAAAATCACATTTTTTGTCAAGTAACAAGGATTATATAAAAATAGTATTTTTGTCAAAACATGATTATAGAAATAAAAGACAATTTTTGGCAAAACATGATTTTTGAAATAAAATAAAATTTTCTTAAAAATGTTACCTTGAACTAAAATAACATTTTCTTATAAATGTTACAGTGGAATAAAACAACATTTCCTTACAAATGTTACCCTGTAAATAAAAACGACCTTTTTATTTGAAATATGTTTTGCAAATAAAAATAACATTTTTGAATTGACATTTGTTTTGTAAATAAAAAGAAACATTTTGTTTACATATAAAGGATTAGACAAAATATTCACATTTTGTTTACATATAAAGGATTAGACAAAATATTCACATTTTGTTTACATATAAAGGATTTGACAAAATATTCACATTTTGTTTACATAAAAAGAATTAGACAAAATTATCAGTTTTGATCATGAATTGGAAATGTTCATTTATGCAAATCAAATAGAATGAATTAAAAACATTCAATTTTGGTCATTTTATAGGAATGGAGTACAAACATTTAGTTTTGTCGTTTAAAATGGTTAAACCAAAATATACATTTTTGGTCACTTAAAATAATTAAACCAAAAATATACCTTTTTAGGTCATTAAAGGAGTTACACCAAAATATTCATTTTTTTGTCATTGAAAAGAATTAGATCAAGATTAGCATTTTGTTTAGAAATGATAAATAGGATAAAAAGTAAATTTTTGTTTAGAAATGTTAATGAGAAAAAAGTACATTTTTGTTTAGAAATGTTTAATATGATTAAAGGAACATTTTTGTTAGGCAATGTTTCTTAGGATTAAAAATATCATTAAAGAGAATAGAATTAGAACATTACATTCTCATGTAATATTGATTTCCATTGAAAGAATAGATTTTATTTGTCATTTGTTTACAATAACAAGAGTTGGAATAAAAGATAGATTTTATTGATATTTTATATTAAGTAAAAAGACTTGATTCATAAGTTGCATTTTTATTGTCATTTTAGAGACAATAAAAAAAATAGAAATAAAGTTAAGATTTTTGTTGTCATTGGTTAGCAATAAGAAGATTAGAAGTAAAAGTTAATATTTTTATTGTCGATTAGTTACAGTTAAAAGATCATATGTTAAAAATATGATGGCTTGAAATATATGCCTGAGATGTTGAAGTGTTTGACGTATTAAATATAATGTTTGTATATTCAAATTGAATATTACACTCCTATTTACAAGTTACCCGACTTGTCTATGTGATTAGGACGATAATTTTCACATATCGCCCAAGTGCACAAATAATTTATTATTTGGTTGATGGATAAAATCCCACACGGGTATTGGGATGATACTGGATACACACTAATCCCAATATTTAGTTATTTGTCAATCGATAGATTGACAGCCTGTGATGAGCGTTAGTTATTTACTTTAATGCTCACACAGTTATAAATTCCACTTTGGTCGTCATTTGGGTGTCTGATAATTATTCATCAGGATTGTTGATTACATGCAATATATGGTTGTTGATTGAGTCACATTCCAATAAAGAATATTCTAGAAAAGAATATTTTAGAAAATATTTTAGGAAAAGAATATATTTTAGAAAAATATATTTTTATTGAAATGAACTAGTTATTAACTAGGATCAATCACTAAATTTAGATTTAATGAAGTTTCCAATATGTTAATATTTAATTTAAGTTAATTTAAATAAATTGGATTTTGGGTTTGCCGTGAATAGTGTCTTAAATAACACTGTTCTTAAACCCCGTATGAAAAGAATAACCTTTTACTTTAGATTATTAAAGTTTCAATTATATTTAGTAATTGAAATAAGTTGAAATGTGAGTTGGGTTTATTGTGAACTGTGTTTCTAAGCGACTTGTGTTCTTTAACCCAACTGACAGTGAAAATATGATTTGGAAATTATAAATCTTTTATTAATATTTAAATGGGAATTTTCCAAAAGTAAAGTTTTCCCAATTTAATATTAAATTAGAGTTGAATGGAATTCGAATTAATAATAACTGAGATAAGCTTCTGTAAAAGAAGACCAATACTACATATGGAATTTAAGAGGCTTTGCCGTTATTCAATTTATATTATTGGTCGGATACAGAAATTTATAACGAGTATATATTGATTTGAGTTCTGTGAAGATTCCATATTTTATGGAAGAAGATTTTGGGTTTACTGTGAACTATGTTTCTAAATGACATTAGTTCTTTAACCCATTTAAAGATAAGATTAATTTCTTAAATTTAAATAATCATAAAAGAATGATTTTGGTATTTAAAACCAAATGATGTTGTAAACAAATTTTTAAAAGAAAGATTTAAGTATAAATTTAAAGAATTTATCTTAGATAAGATAATGTGAATAATTTATTGGAAGATTTATTCTGAATTGGAATGTGGCGTTGGATGTGTTTTATAGCACTTGATTTTGATTATAAAAATACGCGAGTTATTCGGAAAGACCGAGTTTAACCCATTCCGAATAATCACTACGACGATGAAGAGTCGAAGTTGAAGACGGTGATTGAAGACTGACGATCTTCACATCGAATGGATGTGTTGCTATTGAGACCCATGATGGGAGTAGCTACCTTGAAGGGGCTTCAGTGGTGGCCGTCCGGACTATTGTTGATTGTTCGGATTTGGTTTTCGCTCAGACCCAGAGCATAAGCTAGTAAATGGATGCATGTCTGACATTGGATTTTGTTCCATGTGAATTAAATCAATTTCTGTTAATGTATGTCTGTTTGGTGGTGGGGGGTTTATTCTCTACTTAACACCCTGGTATATATTAATAGTGATCGATTGCATGACGTGGATTGTCAATGTGGCATGCGAAGATGCAAATGATCAAGGCTTTTGTTGAAAAGCGGGGCCTTGTGGGATGATCAAAGTATGGCCTATTATGGCATAGCTTTGTGTATATCGTGACTTCGCGAGCCTCACACCCCGGTATGAGTCAAAAAGGGGGATATGGACCATAGGGAGTGCACACGTTTCTTTCTAGCTAGTGGTAGTGTCAGTGCTTAAACTGGCTGGCATTTTACTTATATGGATGATGGATTTTGAGGCGCCTCGGATTTTCATAGGCCGTTAGTGGTCATACTATAGGTCCAAAGGGACCGGGAAGCATGTGCTCAGGCATAATTAATCCACTGCCGATAGGCGGGGACCGGCCCTACCGCTCCAAGAGTTCACTGCGGGGGATCCTGGGGCATTTGCTAGAGTGTCTTGAATCAGAGAGGAGCTTTCCCCTAGCCTCGACTCATGATGGAAATCCAATTTCCAATACGACCTTGCGGTTTTGATTGTAGAACTAGTATGGCGACATGATATATGGTACCCATGCCGTCTAGGATTGATACATTTATATTTGAAATGTTTTTATTAAAACATATACAGACTAATACTAAATCCGTTTTATCGTATCAAGCATCTTTTGGCCATTATAAGGTAAAACCCTATCCTCCGGCTTGCGTTGCATTGTGTGATGGGACTTGGGTCTTATAATGGTTTCATATTTTTCTAAAAAGCATTGCGTTGTTTAACGATTTACTTTATTTTATGCACTGGTAATCCAATGGAGTAAACGCGTTTCGCGTTAGCAGCGTGGTCCTGTGATTAGCCTTATTATTAGATTAGTTTAGTTAAGATTTCTCATACCAGTCTCATGACTGACCTGCAATTTGTTTCACTGGCAAACTCGGGTGCCCATATTTTCCACACGGGCAGTCGAGTAGCTTTTGCAGATATATTTACAGGATGCTGGTTTACAGCTGAAGCGGTATTTGGAAAGCTCTGTATCCGTGTATTCCTTTCGGTTGTATATTTGTATTATTTTCCGCTGCTATTTAAATGTAATTTAAATCTCTGATATTATTGTATTTCTATTGTGTAAAAAGTATTCATACTCTGTTATATTCTTGTACTTTGATGTAATTGCTGTAATCAGTAATAAAATGTTCTTCAGTTTATGTTCTGATGTGTGTTGTTCTCAAAGCAATCCAGCCTTTCCTTTACTGGGAAGTTTGGGTCGTTTCATTTGGTATCAGAGCTTTGGTTTACAGAGCTCGAGAACAAGGCACATTAGAACCGAATGAAAGAATTCATCAGAGATTGGATTAGTAGTATCCAATAATAATAACTCGTTAGAGATAGGATCAGTAGTATCCTAGAATGAGTGTGAAGAGTATTATTTTCTTTAAAATGAAAATGGAAACAAATTTGGTTTTGAAAATTTTATCTTAAAATACGTATTTGAGAATATTATTATAATTTAATGTGGACAATCAAGTATATAAAGATTTCGAATATACGAGTAATTAACGAATATTCGAAGTTTTAATATACTGGATAGATATAGAGTCACACTCTAGTCCCCGGAGATGATTCTGATGATCGGTGCACCATCACCAGTATTTATGTACGAGTCTCGAAGGTGGGATTTCAATATATTTCCATTGATTGGTATGAGAACCAAAAATATAAATTAGAATACATTTTCGTGATTTGCACTCAAAATATGATATTTGACTATATATAAAAGTTATATATATTTGAAAGGTTAATCTCCTAATTGATTGCTGGTTGTGATGTTTGATTATGGGTTTAACTAACAAAATTATTGGAATGATAATTACTTTAACTAATAAGATTATTGAAACCAATAAATAAAAATTTAATTGAGTTAGTTACTTAAACAACTTTTAGCTTCGTTCCTTTTCGAGGACGAAAAGATTTTAAGTAGGGGCGATTGTAACAACCCAGAATTTTGGGGCCAATTTTTTTTTTTAATTTAGAAATTTTAATGGATTTTATATATTTAAAATGATTTATTTTAAATGATAACGACTAAAAATTTATTTTAAAACGAATAAATTTAATTTAATTATAAAAGGAGTTAGAAACAGCATGGCAGTTTGAAAATTTGAATTTTGATTGAATATACATAATTCATTTTAAATCAGAATTGAGCGAAACAAGAAATATTTGAATCTGTTTAATCATATCTTTGTATCAGATGTAAGAAACTAAAATTTCACTTTATAATTTGAAAGTTATGTCCAGTTTAAAATTTAGAAAAGTCACTATAGAATTTATATATATTTTAATATAATATTTTGGCCTTAGAAATAGTCATTTTGCAAACGACCTCAGTTTTCGACGAAGCCACTTTTGTTGAAATCGGAATGTCAAATTATTGTTAAGTTTAATTTTCCAGAATTTTTCGAGTTAATATGTGATCGTGGCAGAAGAAAATGTGTTTTGTCAGTTTCAGTCAATTTTAATCGACTAGAAAATGGCCATTTTTCAAACGATCTCAGAATTCAACGAAATTAGTCTTGTTAGAACCGTATCGTCAAAACATAACTAGAAATAATTTTTCTGTAATTTTTAGAGTCCGTATGTGGCCCCGGTAATTTAAAATATTCGTTTGAATTTAATAATTAAATGATTTATAATTTAATTTAAAGAAAAATATATCGTAACAGCCGAATTGGGTTACAAAACATATTCCATTGTGTCCGGGATGGGGGTACTTGACTAAAGGAGACATTCGTTGGGTTCGATTCGGTGTTAGTATCAACGAGCAAACATTGTCTTGTATTAAAATAAATAAACAATACAAACTACAGTATAAATACGCTGATACGGCCAACCCTAATTCTTTAGTCCAGCGCCGCCATGCCTTAGAATCGATGGCTGAAAACTCCAGATTTTGATCCTTAATCTCTCCCTCTATACTGCGAATTAAAACATGCTTTCAGATCGAAATCCAAGAGCTCTACAAGAGCTTCGAATTCATAAGGTAATGATCGAATATGGTGCTTCGATTTGGCCACAGCGCGAGCTCTAAGTAGGGATGTTTGGGCCGGTTTTCAAGTGGTTGTCGACCACCAAGTTCGACATTGTGCCTGGCGACGGAAGTGGAGGCGAAGGGCTTGGAGGCGAGAGGTTCTGATGTGGGGTAGGTCGACTATAGCAGTGGCAAGGAGGAACCCTAAACATGGACAATGGGTTTAATTCAACGGCCTGGGAATGTGGATGATGTAGAAGAAAGGTCAAAGGGGAATTAAATTATATATTAATTTAAGTAAATTATGTATTAAATATTCAAAAGTTTAAACGATGATAACTTCCTCATATAGCGACGAAATCGAATGAAACGAAAAGCGTTGGACTCGTATGGATCAGATCTACGTATGAAGCTGACTAGAGTTGAAACCGAGTATGTTGAAAATTCAGGAAATTTTAGTTCTGAATTAAAAGCAAGGTGAGATTTCTATATTTTAAAAATAATTAAAATTTAATTATATTTCGTTATTTAAATTCTATGTGTGTATGTTGATTAAATTCAGATCTGTGATGTACGATGTTGTGTTTGTTGCCCGTTGATTTTGTTGATTGTGATATATGCGTTTTGTTAAAATTAGATTCATATTTGATTTGAAATAAAAATCATATTTTTATTTCGGAGTTATGAATATTGAAAGAGTTTGAAAATAAAGACTTCACCTTCATTTTAGACCCGAGAATATAGCTTGTTTATAGAACAAAAATTCACATTTTTGTTGAATTGAAATAGATCAAACAAAATATTACATTTTTTTTAAGTTGAAATGATCATTTTTGTTTATGAAATAGAAAGAGATATTTTTGTCACATTTTAAAGAATGAAATAGAAAGAGATATTTTTGTCACTTTTAAAAGAATGAAATAGAAAGAGATATATTTGTCACCTTTAAAAGAATGAAATAGAAAGGGATATTTTTGTCACTTTTAAAAGAATGAAATAGAAAGAGATATTTTTGTCACTTTTAAAAGAATGAAATAGAAAGAGATATTTTTGTCACTTTTAAAAGAATGAAACCAAAAGAGATACCTTTGTCATTTAATAAGAATTATACAAAAATACACATTTTTGTTATTAAATTAGGATTTTACAAAAATCACATTTTTTGTCATCTAACAAGGATTATATAAAAATAGTATTTTTGTCAAAACATGATTGTAGAAATAAAAGACAATTTTTGGCAAAACATGATTTTCGAAATAAAATACCATTTTCTTATAAATGTTACCTTGAAATAAAATAACATTTTCTTATAAATGTTACCTTGAAATAAAATAACATTTTCTTATAAATGTTACAGTGGAATAAAAAACATTTCCTTACAAATGTTACCCGGTAAATAAAAACGACCTTTTTATTTGAAATATGTTTTGCAAATAAAAATAACATTTTTGAATTGACATTTGTTTTGTAAATAAAAAGAAACATTTTGTTTACATATAAAGGATTAGACAAAATATTCACATTTTGTTTACATATAAAGGATTAGACAAAATATTCACATTTTGTTTACATATAAAGGATTAGACAAAATATTCACATTTTGTTTACATATAAAGGATTTGACAAAATATTCACATTTTGTTTACATAAAAAGAATTAGACAAAATTATCAGTTTTGATCATGAATTGGAAATGTTCATTTATGCAAATTAAATAGAATGAATCAAAAACATTCATTTTTGGTCATTTTATAGGAATGGAGTACAAACATTTAGTTTTGTCATTTAAAATGGTTAAACCAAAATATACATTTTTGGTCACTTAAAATAATTAAACCAAAAATATACCTTTTTGGGTCATTAAAGGAGTTACACCAAAATATTCATTTTTTTTGTCATTGAAAAGAATTAGATCAAGATTAGAATTTTGTTTAGAAATGATAAATAGGATAAAAAGTACATTTTTGTTTAGAAATGTTAATGTGATAAAAAAGTACATTTTTGTTTAGAAATGTTTAATATGATTAAAGGAACATTTTTGTTAGGCAATGTTTCTTAGGATTAAAAATATCATTAAAGAGAATAGAATTAGAACATTACATTCTCATGTAATATTGATTTCCATTGAAAGAATAGATTTTATTTGTCATTTGTTTACAATAACAAGAGTTGGAATAAAAGATTTTATTGATATTTTATATTAAATAAAAAGACTGGATTCATAAGTTGCATTTTTATTGTCATTTTAGAGACAATAAAAAAGAAAAAGAAAAAAGAATAGAAATAAAGTTAAGATTTTTGTTGTCATTGGTTAGCAATGAGAAGATTAGAAGTAAAAGTTAATATTTTTGTTGTCGATTAGTTACAGTAAAAAGATCATATGTTAAAAATATGATGGCTTGAAATATATGCCTGAGATGTTGAAGTGTTTGACGTATTAAATATAATGTTTGTATATTCAAATTGAATATTACACTCCCATTTACAAGTTACCCGACTTGTCTATGTGATTGTGACGATAATTTTCAAACATCGCCCAAGTGCACAAATAATTTATTATTTGGTTGATGGATGAAACCCCACACGGGTATTGGGATGATATTGGATACACACTAATCCCAATATTTAGTTATCTGTCAATCGATGGATTGACATCCTGTGATGAGCATTAGTTATTTACTTTAATGCTCACGCAGTTATAAATTCCACTTTGGTCGTCATTCGGGTGTCTGATAATTATTCATCAGGATTGTTGATTACATGCAATATATGGTTGTTGATTGAGTCACATTCCAATAAAGAATATTCTAGAAAAGAATATTTTAGAAAATATTTTAGGAAAAGAATATATTTTAGAAAGATATATTTTTATTGAAATGAACTAGTTATTAACTAGGATCAATCACTAAATTTAGATTTAATGAAGTTTCCAATATGTTAATATTTAATTTAAGTTAAATTAAATAAATTGGATTTTGCTTTTGTCGTGAATAGTGTCCTAAATAACACTGTTCTTAAACCCCGTATGAAAAGAATAACCTTTTACTTTAGATTATTAAAGTTTCAATTATATTTAGTAATTGAAATAAGTTGAAATGTGAGTTGGGTTTATTGTGAACTGTGTTTCTAAGCGACATGTGTTCTTTAACCCAACTGACAGTGAAAATATGATTTGGAAATTATAAATCTTTTATTAATATTTAAATAGGAATTTTCCAAAAGTAAAGTTTTCCCAATTTAATATTAAATTAGAGTTGAATAGAATTCGAATTAATAATAACTGAAATAAGCTTCTGTAAAAGAAGACCGATGCTACATATGGAATTTAAGAGGCTTTGCCATTATTCCATTTATATTATTGGTCGGATACAAAAATTTATAACGAGTATATATTGATTTGAGTTCTGTGAAGATTCCATATTCTATGGAAGATGATTTTGGGTTTACTGTGAACTATGTTTTTAAATGACCTTGAAAAATGAGAACTATACGTAGGCCCCCCTATGCCCCACTAACCTATGGCCATCCGCAACCATAACTAGATAGCAAGTATATGGTCTTTCGGAGTTCTCCGCATTTCCGTATCTCGATTGACTCAAGATGGTAGGTAGACGACCGGTCGCTATCTCAGGGCCATTTGTCCTGCCGAATCACGCTGGTCCATCCTAGTCTTTAGGTTGCCTTATATTGCAACCAAGGCATACCCTTGGTTTTACTAACGCAGACCTTAACCTCTGTGAGCCCAGGAGGATCATCTGCCGCCTCACAGAGGGATACCAAGAGTACCTCACGTCCCCTCGAAGCCTTGGGCTTCGTAACCCAATTCGTTGGAGCCTTCTTTAAGATCGTTCGCTCCTCCTCGTGTTATACTGAGGATTACTACTTAGTTTTCCTAACTAAGGTTTACCACTTGGTTTCCTGAATCGTAGTTTTCTTAAATAAGGTTTACCACTTAGTCCTTTTAACTAAGGTTTACTACTTAGTTCTCTTTCTCGTCAAGTTGGATTGGTTAAGTGTCATTAGTCGATACAAGTTAACTTAACCTATTCATTTGTCATGTTAAACTGGTTAAGTGTTACCAGTAATTCAGATTAACTTAACCCTACCAGCATCAAGTTATATTGGTTAATTATTTACTTAACCCTACCCATTCATCTTGTATTGGTTAAGTGTTCCTTTTTAACTTTACCTTGCCTATCTGTTTTAACTAACATGTTATAACGGTTAAGTGTTCCCTTAGTTAACTTAACCCTAACATTGGTTTGATTAACATGTTCTAATGGTTAAGTATTGTCCCTTCATGTTTTTAACTTAACCCTATTCATTTATCACACTCTGATGGTTAAGTGTTCAAGCTTACTTAACCCTACGGTCTAGTCCAGCTAACATATTAAATTGGCTAAGTGTATTAAATTTACTTAACCCCAACCTCTAGTCTAGTTAGCATGTTAAATTGGCTAAGTGTATTAACTTTACTTATCCCCAACCTCTAGTCTAGTTAACATGTTAAATTGGCTAAGTGTATTGAATTTACTTAACCCCCACTTTCTAGTTTGGTTAACATATTAAATTGGCTAAGTGTTTTTCTTAGTTACTTAACCCCTACAAATCTTGTCTTGTTACCATGTTAAGTTGGTTAAGTGTTCTAGTTAACTTAACCCTATCGTTCTAACTTAACTGTGTTAAGTTGGCTAAGTGTTCTTATGGACTTAACCCTCCCATTCTAGCTTAACTTTAATTGTCTTATTAAAGCACCAGCCACTCACATTAGACAGGTATTGTTGTGGCTGTCGGTATGCCGGTTGGTTCCGGGCAGTCTTACGCCACAACTTAGTCTAACCTCGGGCCTTTATCGGGCTCAATTCCTTAACCTCCCACATTGGATAGGTATTTTTGTGATCACTGGACAGTCGGGCGGGTCCAGGCAGGTTTACATCACAACTCAATCCAACCTCGGGTTAAGCATGTTCGTATTGTCTAAATTTACTTTTCTCATTTAGGATAAATTCTATAAGTAAATTTTCCCTAATTTACTTATTCCATTATTACTCTTTTAATGTACATTGTCAATATTTATTATTTTGGCTCATTTTCCCTATATATCATATTTATAGTTTTTGGTATGTAAATTATACCAAATTAAGTGTCACTAACCATGATTATTCTAAACATGACGATTACTCACAATTATGACTAAATTCAAAATTTGTGCTAACATACTTATTATGCCAAATTAACTTTAATTGACCCAATTTTGATTTAACATCCTAATTTACAGTTTATGGCAAGACTAGAATTATTATTCTACTTTACCGTTTGCGCCTAAAACTTAGCTTACTTGCCAATACTAAATTTAATATGTCAAATTGAATATTCCATAATTCATGTCAAATTTTCAAATTTGCGTTCTAATAAACATGCCATAATACATGTTCTAAATTATTTCAATCATAATTATGTTCATGATCCACATTATGCCAATTTCCAAGTTTACAACCATGTTTAAGTCAAATTTATGATTTGCCCAAATCGTATTCCCATCGTTCGTGCAATCGTGATTTCATCCTAGATTATAGATAAATCTAGATTCGTGGATAAAAAGGGAATGAACCAAAATGCCATGAAAAGATAGACATAATGATTGGCAGAAGATGATAATTCACTAATCACAGATCTAACAAATTACACTGAATAAATTGATTAAAGCATCGAAGGCCTGTAGATCTGATAATATTATGACATAAAAAGATTTGAACAAATAACATAGGTTCAAGTATACAGGTAGATCTAACTTAATAGATAAATTCCCATAATCAAGATCCAAGGAAAATTAAGAATAAACTGAATAGATAATCAAGTTTAGATCCAATCTCACAGTCATAATCCTAGGCAATAATATCAAGTTCATGAATCATAGGTAATTATCCACTATTGTCCTTGTCATAGTCACAGGCCTTGGTTTATGCTCCTAGTCAAAGGCTTATGTTCATAGTCAAAGGCTTATGTTCATAGTCAAAGGCTTATGGTTTTGAAGGCCACAGTTCCATAGTCATAATCTTAAGCATTGGCAATTTAGTCACAATGTGTTCTAGGCCATAATCAAGAATCAGATCCAAAGTAATAAACAAGCACAGATTCACTGAAATGATAAGGAATATTTCTTATATTCTTTTAATTTCATGTCACAAATAGAAAAGGCGTTCAAGTCTAAAAAGTAACCGACTTACATTGATTGGATCTAGAAAAGAATAGAAAGATAGCGTTGCTTGAAGCCGTTGAATCTTTACTTGAATCCTAACTTGTTTTGAATCTTCTCTTGAAAGACCTGAGCAGCATATCCTCGTTTTGATTTATATTTTATTTTAATCTATTTATTTAGATTTAGAGGAAGAAGAAGAAGCCATGTCCATCAAGAATTTGTGCAGCATAAGGTTAGAGAAGAATGGTGCAAAGAGAAGGAGACTAGGGGGTTGTTTATATAGTATTGCAAGTTAATTTGAGCCGTCAATGAAGCCAAGGTTAATCAAAGCCATCCGTTCTAAAGAGAAGCCAATTATGTTCACAATTACTTTCTTAATGTACATTATTAACATTTATTATTAAATTTGTATGCACATTAGATACATCCCCCTTTACACATTTATTATTAAATTTGTATGCACATTAGATACATCCCCCCTTTACACATTTATTATTAAATTTGTATGCACATTAGATACATCTCCCCTTTACACATTTATTATTAAATTTGTATGCACATTAGATACATCTCCCCTTTACACATTTATTATTAAATTTGTATGCACATTAGATACATCTCCCCTTTACACATTTATTATTAAATTTGTATGCACATTAGATACATCTCCCCTTTACACATTTATTATATTAAGCATTGGTTATTTTTAAATTAGTAACTTTAGTGTTAACAGAAATACGGGGTGTTACAGAGACCCATGATGGGCGTAGCTACCTTGAAGGGGCTTCAGTGGTGGCCGTCCGGACTATTGATGATTGTTCGGATTTGGTTTTCGCTCAGACCCAGAGCATACGCTAGTAAATGGATGCATGTCTGACATTGGATTTCGTTCCATATGAATTAAATTGATTTCTGTTAATGTATATCTGTTTGGTGGTGGAGGATTTATTCTCTACTTAACACCCTGGTATATATTAATAGTGATCGATCGCATGGCGTGGATTGTCAATGTGGCACGCCAAGATGCAAATGATCAAGGCTTTTGTTGAAAAGCAGGGCCTTGTGGGATGATCAAAGTATGGCCTATTATGGCATAGCTTTGTGTATATCGTGACTTCGTGAGCCTCACACCCCGGTATGAGTCAAAAAGGGGATATGGACCATAGGGAGTGCACGCGTTTCTTTCTAGCTAGTGGTAGTGTCAGTGCTTAAACTGGCTGGCATTTTATTCATGTGGATGAGGGATTTTGAGGCGCCTCGGATTTTTATAGGCCGTTAGTGGTCATACTATAGGTCCAAAGGGATCGGGAAGCGTGTGCTCAGGCATAATTAATCCACTGCCAATAGGCGGGGACCGGCCCTACCGCTCCAAGGGTTCACTGCGGGGGATTCTGAGGCATTTGCTAGAGTGTCTCGAATCGGAGAGGAGCTTGCCCCTAGCCTCGACTCATGATGGAAATCCAATTTCCAATACGACCTTGCGGTTTTGATTGTAGAACTAGTATGGCGACATGATATATCGTACCCATGCCATCTAGGATTGATACATTTATATTTGAAATGTTTTTATTAAAACATATACAGACTAATACTAAATCCGTTTTATCGTATCAAGCATCTTTTTACCATTATAAGGTAAAACCCTATCCTACGGCTTGTGTTGCATTGTGTGATGACACTTGGGTCTTATAATGGTTTCATTTTTTTCTAAAAAGCATTGCGTTGTTTAACGATTTACTTTATTTTATGCACTGGTAATCCAATGGAGTAAACCCGTTCCGCGTTAGCGGCGTGGTCCTGTGATTAGCCTTATTATTAGATTAGTTTAGTTAAGATTTCTCATACCAGTCCCATGACTGACCTGTAGTTTGTTTCATTGGCAAACTCGGGTGCCCATATTTTCCACACAGGCAGTCGAGTAGCTTTTGCAGATATATTAACAGGATCCTGGTTTACAGCTGAAGCGGTATTCGGAAAGCTCTATATCTGTGTATTCCTTTCGGTTGTATATTTGTATTATTTTCCGCTGCTATTTAAATTTAATTTAAATCTCTGATATTATTGTATTTCTATTGTGTAATAAGTATTCATACTCTGTTATATTCTTGTACTCCGATGTAATTGTTGTAATCAGCAATAAAATGTTCTACAGTTTATGTTCTGATGTGTGTTGTTCTCAAAGCAATCCAGCCTTTCCTTTACTGGGAAGTTTGGGTCGTTTCAACTTATACGAGAAATTGTTCCGGTTACACTAAGTGGATGGAAGCAACTTAGTACCGAGTTGAAAGATGTTTTACGGGAAAGCATCCAGGTGACACTCCTTTTTAGTTTATGTTTAATTTTTATGTTTATTTCTTTAAGATTAATTCTAATTTTTTGATCTTGGTTTCGATTGAGCAAGAGCATATCCTCTTCATTAAATCAATTTGTTACATTTAGGGCATTTTTGAGGGGACTATAGACATACAATTATACTTCAACTTATTCATTTCTGGAGTTCTATTAATACTGTGTTTTATAGTTAGTTGCTAAATTAATTCATTAATTTCATTTGAGGGGTGGTTAAGGATGATATTTGAGGGGAACCCATATTTGTATTAAAGTTACCATCCAAATTGTTTTGAGGGAGGGCCAATTGGGTGAAGCAATTTAGAACTACTTTGATTAAACAGAGGGGGATTGCTTTTATCCAAAACATTTCGATCCAGCAATTTAAAGATTTTACATTGAACATTATCAACTACACATTATTCTTTTGCAAATGTTATAGCAGTATCACCTAAATCAACATAGGAGATTATTAACAATGTTTGATCCAGAGGCTCAACTATGACTACCTGGTCAATGTTACTATTAGGCTAATCGACATCCACCTGATTTGGCTACCTCATATGATGTGACTTCCTCTGAAGCATCCAGCAATTCAAGAGATTTGAATTTTTTATTTGTGTGAACAAAAGATTCAGGTTCTTCCTTTTTATTTGTTTGATTTGGCAGTTCGTTAAGTTTCATGTGTACTTGACACTCAGAATCTTCTTTTCTATCCTCCAGCAAAACTTCGACATTTTTGTTAACCATTATTTCACCATATTCCATTTTCTCTTCAGTTAAACATCACAAATAGCTACACTGTTTATAATAATATCACGTCGAGAACTATTTTCGGAAATTAACACTGTTTCTTTTTTATTGTTTATAGCGCAACATCAACATAATATTGTCTCTGGTACTACACATATCAAGTCAACATAATACCGTTTCTTTTTGAAATTATGTTGATGCTGCGCTATAAACATTCGTTTCATTAATGTTGTCTTTCATAGTTATTATTATGTTCACTTCACATATAGAAGTGGCCTACTTACACGATTTCACAACATTTACATTGACTAAACAGGCTAAACTGCATAAATGCTCAAATATTTTCTGTGTCTACAAATACAATGCTTAATATTGTTTGATTCACGGAATAATATTTTAAAGTGATGTAGTAAACGTGGCAGCCATGCTTGATGCAGCTTCCGCATCAGCTAGTTGGATTTCTTTGCTACTATGTCTATGTTGATGTTTTATGTATATTATGGGTACTGTTTTACCATGCCTACGTGCATGTGTTTCTTTTTGGGTTGCACATATTCTTTTATATATTGTAGCACATCTTTTGTATGTTGTACATAACACCACATTGTACTTGGTTTATGTTTAATGAATGAAGACGTGAATCTAGCGATTCACTACCTTTTTTCATAAAAAAAATGATGTAGTAAACAATTTATTACATCAATATTTTACCTATTTTCAAAATATTATAAATTTACATTTAATGGGATATATGTGGATGCTAGTTGTACATTTACCAGTTCGATTATTTCTAGTGTTGAACTATTCTCGAAGTATTTATAGGCCCAATTAATTCCCAATTTTCAATACTTCATAATAAATTCACCAACTGGCCAATTTATATTGATCAAGAAAAACATATGACTTGAGTGTCCATAGAACCTTTAAGTTTCCTGCTTTGTTTCTAAGTTGCTTTTTTGGGATGTTGGTTTGTCAAGTGAAAAAATTTATTTATTACTTACCTCAAACACTTTACGCCGAATTTTTATTGTCACAGGCAAGGTTTAAATTGGATTTTGATTGGCACAAGACACTAGTTTTTCAACAAATGGTGGTATTTGGTGGGCATCAAAATGTAGATTAGTTCGGCAGGTGTTACATGCAAAGTCCATGGAGAAAAGATTTCAGTTAAAACCATCTAAAATTAGATGTATGAACGAGTGGAAAAAAATTATCAAGTTGAAAAGAAGTTTGGAATTCAAGGTATGAGAAATTTGAGTTTTTTTTTAGTGCAGTTTATCAATTTATTGGTACTATTAGCTCAGAATTTGGTGCTTAGGGCCTTCTACTGAAGCTTATAAGTTTTTAACTGTAATTAACATGTGCTCTCAGATTCATCCGCTATTAATTGTAATTAACATGTGCTTAGGGCTCATGAATGTATTTTAATTTTCTTTATATGTACTGACTAAGTTGAATATCATACTACCTTATGATTCTTCTTTTAGGCTGAGTGCGAGAAGAAAAGAGCTATTAGACAGAGGCAGTTGCCACACACGTCCAGTCGTAAAGGAACGGCACGACTAGCTGAAGATTTGGTAAAAAAATTGTAGTTATAATTTACTGCAAAAATTACGAAACTTTTAAGTTAATTTCTTTTATTATTTGGCTTTTTTTGAATGTAGAAAAGTGAAAGTAGAGATCGCTCTGCCGTCTCTAGAGGTGTAGTCTGGATCAAATCTCGCACTAAGTAAAATGGTAAGTCGGCGAATATGATTGCTTGTCGGAAAATAATTCTACTTATTCAAAACTGTGCAGATGATACAAATTTATTGAAAAATGAGTTTATGTTTCCTAGTAAACATATCTTAGACAAATGGAAACAAATATAATCTTCTATACTGGGAAACATATAATAAATTAATGGAAACAAATATATACGAATATATTCCTAACACCCTCCCTCAAGTTGGAGCATGCAGATCACAAATGCCCAACTTGCGCAACAAAGAAACTAACTACTGCTTCCCGAGTGGCTTGGTGAAGATATCAGCAAGCTGCGAAGAAGTAGGTACATATGACATAATGATCGTCCCATCCTGAATAGCATCACAAATGAAGTGCATATCTACCTCAATGTGTTTGGAGCATTCATGAAACACGGGATTCTATGCTAGATGCAACGCAGACTGACTATCACAGTAAACTGAAATAGAAGAAATATGTTGAACACCCGAACATGTTAGCAATTCTTTCAACCACTTCAACTCACATGTTAGGGCTGTCAGTGAAAGATACTCAGCCTCAGCGGAAGATAATGATACTGTCTTCTGTTTCTTGGTTTTCCAAGAGATAGGGGAACCACTAAGAAACACCAACCATCCTGTAAAAGGACGCCGTGTAAGGGGGCAACTTGCCCAATCAGAATCACATCTAGTCCGGATACCCATTCTTACGATAGCAGTTATCAACATTATGCCCAATCATCCTGTAATAGAACACCGTATAAGGGGGCAACTTGACCAATCAAAATCACACTAGCCAGATAGAGTCAATTCTGAATCTGCTCTTAAGAGAATTCCCTGGCCCGGGGAATTCTTGAGATAGCACACAACCTGTAGTGCTGCATCCCAATGATCCTGTCTTGGCTTCTGCAAGAACTAGGACAAAACATGTACTACATATGCTAGATCAGGATGAGTAAAAGAGATATAGATCAATCTACCAACTAGACATCGATACTGCTCCCCCTCCTCAAGAGCTGGGCTGGTAGAGGACCCAAGCTTGTGGTTCGGTTCCATAGGAAAAGTCTCCCATCTACTACCTAAGAGTCCGCACTCTGCAATAATATCCAATACATGCTTCCTATGACATAAGGAAATACCAGCTGCACTGCGAGCGATCTTAATACCCAGAAAATATTTTAAGACTCCCAAGTCCTTCATATGAAAACAAGAACTAAGATATTTCTTAAATTTGTCAACTGCCTCTGAATCATTACAAGAAATGATCAAATCATCAACATAAACAAGAACATGAATATGTATATCTCCACTCCGGTAGGAAAACAAAGAATAATCAGAAAGAGACTTGGAGAAACCACAAGCAGTCAAAGAAGTAGCAAGTTTAGCAAACCAACAACATAGTGCTTGTTTCAGACCATAGAGAGACTTAAGCAAATGACATACTTTGTTGGTTTCGCTATGCTCAAAACCTGGGGGAAGCTTCATATACACCTCCTCGTGCAAATCACCATGAAGGAAAGCATTATGAACATCCATCTTGTGCAAGATCCAACCTTTGACTGCTGCTACAGCCAGAAATGTGTGAACCGTGGACATCTTGGCCACTGGTGCAAATGTCTCTGAATAGTCAATTCCCTCCACTTGATGATTGCCAAAAACAGCTAGTCTGGCCTTCAGCCGCTCAATAGAACCATCAGAATTGTGCTTAATCTTGTACACCCAACGACTTCCCAACGCCTTCTTACTAGGAGGTAAATCCACCAAACTCCATGTCCCATTATTTTCTAAAACCTGTATCTCATTCTACATAGCAGATCTCCATCCAGCATCCCTCGAGGCCTGACGATAAGAGGTAGGCTCAACACCTGCAGTGATCGCTGCAAGAAAATCCCTATGTCACATAGAAAATATTTTATAGCTCCTGTAATGTGCAAGGGGATACAGAGTACTTGAGGAAGGATGGGTACTAGGTGAAACAGTATGGGGGTGGACTGATGAGACTTGTCACATATTCCTGAAGATGAGCAGGACAAGACTTTAGATGCTTACCACGACCAAGATCGCTACTAAGTTCAAAAACTGGGACTTGGTTTGCATCCGGGACAACATCCAAGGCTGAAGGAGGCGTCGAATCTAAAGCAGGCGTTGCTCTTATCTCTTTTCCCTCCCCTTCATTCTAGACCACAACAGTGGACGGTGTTGTGTATTGAATTACAACAGGAGTCCCTGTTGGGCCAAGTTCATCTCCACAAATTGAGGGACAACACCCTCCCTCAAAGTCAGACCCTGTACTATTTTTATTCCCAACAATTGGGGAAGCATATAGGATTTCTGTCTTATAGAAAACAACATCACGGGAAATAAAATTCTGATGCGAAGACAAATCAAATAATTTCCACCCTTCCTTATCAGCGGGATACCCAACAAATATGCATTTATGACTACGACTAGAAAACTTGTCTTTTTTAGACTATATATCATAAGCAAAACAAAGACACCCAAGCACTCGAATATTCTCATACAAAGGAGGAGTGCCATATAAAATCTCATAAGGGGACTTATAATTTAACAATCGAGAGGGAGTTCGATTAATTAAATAGCTAGCAACAAGAACGCACTCACCCCAAAACTCAATAGGTAAAGACCCCTTAAACCTCAAAGCTCGAGCTACATTGAGAATATGTCGATGTTTTCTTTCCACTCTCCCATTCTGCTAGGGGGTTCCAACGCAAGAGGTCTGAAACAGAATACCCTAGCTTGAAAAATAATCTTTCAAGAAATTAAACTCAGTACCGTTACCACTACGAACATGACAAATATTACTATCAAATTGACGTTTAACCATTACAATGAATTTCAAAAACATCGAATATACCTCAGTTTTATCTGTTAACAAAATCACCCATAGTGCTTTAGAAAAATCATCAACTATAGTCAAAAAATACTTAGCACCACATGAAGAAACACAACGATATGGTCCCCACAAATCATAATAAATGAGTTCACAACACTTAAACGCTCTATTATTACTATCTGAAAAACTATTATGTGTTTGTTTAGCTTTGTGGAAAACATCACATGCTTTATTTAAATGCAAAAAACTACTAATAAAAGGTAAATGCTTCATCACTTTCTTAGCCGGGCGACCAAGTCTACTATGCCACAGCTTCAAATCTCCACTTTGTACTGCCAAAATAGTCGAACCTGTAGCCTTCAGAAGCATCACAAAAATAGTAAAGTCCACCCCACCGTTCACCCACTCCAATCACTATCCTAGTACTTCGGTCCTGAATGATACACAATGCATGAGTAAAGAGTACATATCATCAATTAAACACAACACAAAAATTAAGTTGCAATGTAAATCGGGAACATAAAGAACATTTTTGAGCGCCAACTCAGCAGACAAAACAACTCGACCATACAAATTAGATGTAATCAGTGCACCATCCGATAAGGTGACAGGAAAAGAAGAACACTCAAATCGGTCAACCAAACAATCTAAACAACCCGTCACATGTATGATAGCACCTGTATCGACAATCCATGGGATACCGGAAAACTTACCCATCAAACGATCGGACATGGGAGGAGCATCAGAATTACTAGTCAAACTCATGAGACGCTGATACTGTAAAGCAGTCAATGAGGGGACTGTCCCATTGGAACTTGCCGCACCTGTCGGAGTACTAAGGATCGACGATTGTCCGGAGAAAGCAGCGTTCATTGCCCCTGCTACTGAACCTAAACTGGTGCGACGACCTGCTGTAGAAATGCGCTGCTATCTGCCACCAGACGGCAGTCCACCACAAGTGTTTTTCTTTTGAGGCCGACTCTCCCACCAATCCAGATACCCATTCTTCTGATAGTTGCTATCAACATCATGCCCTAATTTTCTGTAGTAACTACACTTCTTTGATCCACTGCCTCTATCGGAATTTGATGCAGAAATGCCGGTTGGTCCTGTCAAAAACAACGCCATCGCCTCATCTATCGGGGGCTGCTCCGCCATAGTCTTCAACAGCATTCTTTCTTCTTTTTTAACAACATTGTATGCTAGATCAAGAGTGGGCAGTGGATCTTAGGTAAGCAAGCTAGTACGAACATGCCCATAACGTTCACTATGCAGCCCATACAAAAAATCACGTAATTGCTCTTCATCTCGAGTTGCTTGCAGTTTTACAGCAATATCACATATACACCTTGTAACATCCCAGAATTTTAACTATGTTTGATATGGATTTTTATTTATAATTTTGGATTTTCTAAATATAAATTGATTTTTATTAGGTTTAAATATGAATTTTAACTTTGTATAAGTATTTTGTTTTATTTATTATGATTTTTATGAGAAAACTTATTTTGAAAATTATAATTATTAGATTTATGTTTAAGTAATGATATTTTCTGATTTTGATAATATTGATTTGTAAAATATGAATTTGGTAAAGGATAATTTATTTTATGATTTTACAAGAATAATAATTATTATTTTATTTATTTTGATAAGTTATATGATAAGTTTTACTTGAATTATAAATGAGAATGATTATTAATAAGTTTGGATTTGTTGATACTATTTGTCGTTCGATCGGATTTGTCAAACTATAACATTAATTAGTAGCGTTAGAATTAAGTGTTGCCTTTAGTTTTCATAGCATTTAAGGGAAATGCTACCAAAAGTTCACCTTCTCTTCTTAAGACAAGTGTTAAGACACATGTCTTTATGCATGCTCCCTTTCATGCATGATTGCCACTTGTCCTATGATGTGTCACTCTCTCCTTACTCCTCCTTTCCTATAAATGCCACCCTTTCCTTCCACTTTTTCATTCATTCTCATTTCTTTTCTTTCTCTTCTTCTTAAAGCTTATGGCCATGGTTTCCATGGCATAAGTCTTCCTCTTTTCCACCACCACCTTGCCAAATTTCGTCATTCTCCTCCTCCTCTTATAATATAAAGAGAGATTAGTGTATATTATATTATATATATTTTTGTGAAGAAGACGTTACGCCGAAATACTGTCCGACGAATCACTCAACTAGGCTCGCCTACCGTGAAAATTTGAAAGGCTGTTAGGTGAGAACTTCTAATTTAAATTATTTATTTAAATTAGTTAATTATAATTAGCTAAGATTAATTTAAATTTGTTGATGATGATTGTATGATGGATGTTGATGTGTGAATGTTTGCTCATGGAATTAGATAGTACACTGAACACGATTAAGCGTTATTGACTGTAACGCTTGTGCACAGTAAAAATGTTGGTTGTGATAGTGATCCCTTATCCATCTGATCGTCTATTTCATTTGGATAAATATAATTGCATTGTATGATATCACACACAAAACACGCCGTGGTTGTGGGGACATATGGGTGATCGATTTTGAATCTCCTTCCTATATCGATTTTGTTTAATTATTAAATAATATTTAAAATGTTAACTTTGAATTAAACATCGACTTTTAAAATATTGAATTTGGATTTGGAAATGATTTGAATTATGTATTGTTTTTTTTTTTGTATAATAACCTCTATATTTATCTGAAACTAGTTTTGGTAAAAATATGTTATCTCAATTTAAATTTGAAATGAGATTTTTTTTTTAAAATTTAAATATGGTTTTTATATACATATATATATTAATATAATATACACCAGAACGTTCTAGGATGACAGAGAGGATAGTGTCTAGGCTTGGGTTTGGAAATAAAGTTTCCTGCTCTCCCTGGCTATCCCTAACTGATCCGACGAATGGGATGGTTAATTTAAAGTTATTTGAATTTAGAAATAAATTGGATTTTTAATTTAATATTTAACTAAGTAGAAAATAAAATTTGAATTTTTGAACCTGAGATAATTTGGAAAGTTAATGTAAATTACCTTAAATGATTTAAATGGTATAAAATGGTTTTTTTAAGGTATGTTGAAGTACTGAAGAATAATTTTATTTGCGGTCAAAGTAGATCTTATCGTACAACGACAATTCGTTTATTTTAGATGCAAACTTTAAACGCTTATAACTTTTATAACTTAAATCAGATTTCCACGAAACGAAAAACGTTTGATTTTCATCAACAAGAGCTTTCAAATGAGTGAAAGCAGATTTTAATTTCGACTTATAATTTTTAAGTTATGTTTAAAATAATTTAGAAAAGGTCGCTATAAATGGAGTTAGTTAACTATAATTATAAAATGGCTACTATAAATTATTTAAAAATTTGGAAAAAATTTGTAAAATCATTACAAAATACGAAAAGGTGTTTTAATTGTAAAGTTTAAGTTTTGGCTAAGATAAATGATATTTTGATCAAAATAGTTATGATAACTGTTTGTAACGCTTTTGTAACACATTTGAAATGTTATTGTAACGCTTCCTTCGAAAATAATCTATTTTGAAGTTTTTAACCTGCAAACTATTTTCTGAACTATAAGTAATCATTTTTAAATGATTGGTGGAATGTTTTCAAAGGTTCAAAAGTATTGGAATATTTAAATCTATTTGATTTAAATGGCTATTTTAATAGCAATACCATTGGTAACAATTCCAAATTTTGTTATTGGTTTTGCAATTTATAAGCGTGGACTATTATTTGACTATAAGATGATTTATAAAATAATTTCGAAGATTATTAAAGTATTGGAAATATTTGTATGGAATTGAAATGGGTTTTCTAATTCTAAAATTTGGATATAGTTGGAGATAAATCTTCGGATATTTGATATTAAATCGGTAAAAGAAAACTCTTATCTGAGGAATTTAAAGGGTAATTCACCGTTATTCCGCTTATAATATGAGTTGGATACGGAGATTAATATTGAAGATAAGTTGATGGCATTTCTATCCAGATCAAATATCAAAGAGTTGAATAAATCTTTTTAGTTAAGATATGGGTTCTCCACCTGATTGAAATAAGTTAGATAGAAATAATCTTCGATATTTGATATAAAATTTCATGGTGTAAATGAATACTATATGGGGAATTTGAAAGATATTATTATATCGCTATTCCACTTATAATATTGGTTGATTATGAGAATTTATATCGAATATAAGTGGATAAAATTTCTGTGTAATTTATGATTCAATATCGATTGATTTGGGTTCTATCGTGAATCGTATCTTCAATAATATCATCCTTGAAACCCGATGAGATTGAATGGTGGAAATTCATATTGTAATTGGGAATTTTATCAAATCTTTGATTCGAAAAAAAATTAAAAGTAAGGAATTGAAGCGAAGTTAAAATCTTTGATTTCAAAGAAGAGATAAGATGATAACGAGATGTATGGAATTTATAGTAATTCAAATCTTGAGTCGTAAATGAATTGATAACTATTTAGAAGGAGATTTGAAATGAAAGGCCTGTGTAAACCATAGCTACTATTTTTAAAGTATGCTTATTACTTGGAAAGACCGGGATCGAGTATATGTTCGAAAACCATTCTAAGTAGTAATACGACGTTATTCAAGACTTGGTAACGACGAATGAAGATCGGAAATATTTGAAGTGTTTAGATTGATTGTTGATTTATTTCTTGGTTGGGTAGGCCACCCAATACGAGGTATGGGTTGCATGAGACCTGAACATATTCAAATATTTTCGGGTTGTTGTTCCGTTCAGACCCAGAACGGACTTGCATGGATGGTGTGCCTGACATTGAAATTGACCGCATAGCACTGATTTCCGTTAATGTATATCGGATTTGTGGCAATATATTATCCTTGTCTCTAAGTCATATGAACTTAGAGGGTATGCATTGATTTAAATCAGTGATATGTCGTGAATTGTCAATGCGGCATACCCAAGTTATGAGTCAAGCTAGTGATGATCAAAGAATGGCTTATCGAAGCATCGCTTTGCGTATGACGTGACATCGGCAAACCTCACACCCCGGATTGATGAGAAACTGGCGGTTAGGTTTTATACTTATATATGAATTGATGATGAAGCTGTGCAGCAGTGGGAAACCACTTATGAACTTGGGGAAGTTGGGTATGTTCGGGGGGCCGTGTCTGGTCGAAAACCGTTGATCTGCCCTGACGATGTGTATTCGGTGTCCGCGTATGGTCGAAAAAGCCGTTGAGGCACTTTGTTTTGTATCCCTGATTGATCTTTCGTGCCAGGAATCATCAAGTTGGAAATTCAAATTTCTTATGCGAACCATACGATTTTGATTGTATATATATATGGCAACATATATTATGGGGTATATGCTGTCTAGGATTAATACATTTACTTGCGAAATGTTTTCCACACTATATATATTATGGTATTGAAGAGAATTTTACGTATGAAAGCATATTTGGTTGTCATAAGATAAAACTCGCCCATCTGGTGTGTGCTTGCATTATGTGATGTGGGACGAGCTTATGATAGCTTCATTTTCAAAAGACATTGCGCATTTATATGCACGGGTATTCACATGGAGTAAATCCGTTCTGCGTTAGCGGCGTGATCCGGTGAAGTTCCCAACTTTAAAAATGAATATAACTGTTTGAGTTCTCACACCAGTCCCACGACTGACCTGGAGTTTATTGTTCCCTCACCTAAACTCTGGGTGCCCATGATTTTGCACGGGTAGCCAGTAGTTTAGCCTTGCAGATATAGATCGTTGGAGCAGGATTTAGAGCGCTTCTAGAGTTGGAGTCCCCGATAGAGTTGAAGCTTCCGCTGTGTTTTGATCTTCCGCTGAGAGTAAAGTTATTTTCTTTTCATCCGCTGTGTATATATATATTTGTAACTCTGATATTCTATGTAACTCTGATGTAACATTGTAAATTGCAATAAAAGGTTCTGTTATTTTTGTTCAATATCTGTATGTACCCATAACAATTCGTCTTAGTGAACAGTTTAAGTTGGTTTAATTACCGGCAAGAACCGGGCAAAAAGTCGGGTCGTTACACACCTCCAGTTGAGAAGTCTTGCCGGATCAATTGGTTTCAGTTCCGTTCCTTCAAGAAAAGTAATCTTTCTCCGTGAAATCAGCGAAAGCCAAATTGATTTGGACCATTCATCGTAGTTGGCACCACGAAGTACGATAGGGGTAATGATATTCCCTAGGTTGTCATGGGAAGATAGATAATATGGGGAAGAGGGATCTTTGTTTGGGTTATAAGGTGAAGTGGTCCAGGGGTTCGGAGAGGTTCCACAGTTGGCAAATCCATCCGAACTATGTTCATTGGCCATGATTGACGACGCAAGGTTAAAAGATAGAGGAGGATAGGGTTTTTAGGCTCTGATACCATGTAGAAAAATAATTCTTCTTATTCAAAATTGTGCACTTGATACAAATTTATAGAAAAATGAGCTTATGTTTCCCAGTAAACATATCTTAGACAAATGGAAACAAATATAATCTTTTATACTGGGAAACATATAATAAACTAATGGAAACAAATATATACAAATATATTCCTAACATTGCTGCAGATACTATAGTAAGTTCATACTTTTCAAACATGTATGATAGATATATAAATACTAGGTTGTAATGAGTTCTGAAAAAATAAAAGATGTCATATATGTGGTGTTTAAATTTGCAAGCTTCTGGTTGTGTTTTCTATTTTAATTTAAAAACTAAGTTTTAGTTTAAACTACAATAATACGAAATTAATCATGTTTTGTAGGAAAAGATTAATAAAATTTAAAGTGTTTCACAATCAAGCTAGCCAATTAACTATAGAGAAGATGCACTTGCACAAGTGTTAGGGCAAGAAAGATTGGGTCGACTTAGAGCGATGGGAAGAGGATTTAGTCTTAGTAGAGCGGCTTTATCACATGTTAAGGATAAACATACACTACTACTTGAAAGTAAAGTGTTGGACTTGGAGAAGAGATTTCTACGACTAGAGAAAAAAAGGTGCAAATTATCACTTATATTGGACTACATATGAAATTATCAGTAATTTATTTTTATTTTTACTTTTATATAAAATAACTTCAGAGTTAGGAAATAAATGTGTGGTTGCAGTAGTTTCTTACCATAGTTTAATTTTACTTTATTTATAATTGTAAAATGGGGTATAATAAAATAGACGCAAAAAATTTAGACATTGTTGAGAAATATAATGATCAAATGCTTACAGTAGTTTCAACTTAATTGACGTCCGATGTATATTGTCCCCTAGACAATGCTATTTATACGACTATCATGAATACGCGCATATGCTTCTATTTTCTTCTAACGGTTGTATTTGAAAGCAATGTCTTGGAATACAAAGACTAACATATCACTCATATGCTTGCTGTTACTCAAAAAAAGAACATCACTGCGATTTAGTTAGAACTAGAAATGTGTTTAGATAGGATTGGAAATTTGTTTAGAATTGAAAATTAGATAAATAATAGAAACTTTTACTTTGATGCGGATGTATGCAATTTTATGCAGTTGTAAATTTAGTTATTGACTGTTATTCGCATTGCATTTATTGCTGAGGTAAATGTTGAACAATCGGCAACATATCTTCAATTCCTCTATGAACTGTTACTGTAACTTAATCACTTCTATGAAAATTGGTAGAGAATGAGTATTATTTATATATGGAGCAAACAGAGTAACAAAAACCATTCATAAGCTGAAATCACAAGAAATTCATTGCTTTCAGAATTAAACTTGTATCAACTTAACTGAAGTCTTCTAACTTATCCGATAACGATTTTTAGTTGATTAACAATAAATTATATTTGAAAGCTGAAATCATAATAAATTGTATTTGAAAGCAATATCTTGGAATACAAAGGCTAAAATATCTGATAACAATTTTTAGTTTATTACGTGTGTATATAATTCTAACTAACTTTATATTTTTCTAAGATTTTGCAGAGTAGACACAATGAAACAGAAGTAAACAAACCTCAAGTATTTTTTTTTGGTTTTGCATTGTTCGTATTTTAACTTTTTATTCAATTAGTATCATAATTTTCCTATGTCTAAATGTAGTGTAACTTTGATGAAAATATAAAGAAGTGTGATTTATTGGATTGGTGAGGGAAAGAAGAGATTGTTGCCGAAGGAAGATTCGTGTCAGACGATCCGAACTAGCTTGTCAATGATATTCCTTTAAGGCCAGATGCGATGATAATTTCAGTTGAAAATCCAATCAAGCTGGATGATTTTGTATAGAGGCCTACAACTTCTTTCTCACTTGTTGGGGAAGCAAAGGATAATATTGTGGCATGGTCGAAGAATAGTGTTGTTCTACATTCAACTGATTACAATGAAGGAGAAGATAAGGTAAACATTTTTATTCACAATAAACATGCAATCTTATTATATACATTTTTTTACTAAATACATATTTTTACATCTAATAGACTAGAAGTAGTAGCTTGGAATGCAAATGCAAGATTTTTGGTTGGGGAAGGGGCAAGCAATTAGTAGCTTTACGACGAATACATTTAGCATCTTGGAGGAAATTGTTAACGATGTTCCTCTTGGACCAGCAGCTATGATTGTTTGGATAGATGAACCACTAAATCCATAAGCTTTTTTGTGGAGGCCATCCCCTGGTTTGTTCCGAATTGGGGATGCTGCTGGTAAGAAGGTTGCATGATCTGAATCGCAAGTAGTTGTTGAGACAAGTGATACTACAGTTACTACTACGACTAAGAATGTGGTGAAAACATTTTTGGTACTTGATTTTTATGTTGTCTTTTTATATTTTCAAGGATTAGCAACTTCATTTTTTTTTCTTTTCTCAACTTACAGAGTGCAAATTCAAAAACAAACAATAAATGCAAGATACTGATTTTATCGGGAAATGGGAATGTAGTAGCTTTAGGATGGGTGGAGTCAACCGATCCACATGCAAGTGTACATTCCAGACCATTAGGAAACAATGCAGTTAAAGTTTGGATATACACCGTAAAAGAGCCAGAAGTAGAGTTATGGTCCATGGAGGCAGACATCTGAATTCCAGTATATGGAAGATGCGCCCTCTCTTCTACTATAGCTTGTTCCGTTGAGCACGTCAGAATGGAATGAATTTTGAGTAAGTCTTTACCATTTAATTTTTATTCGCATACTACCAACTCTTTCACAAAAACTGGGAATTGTGTTGTCTTGATTTTCTGTTGAGCATATAAAAACTAACCACCCATGATTTCCTATGTTACTGTATTTTTGTAAAAAAATAAAATAAAGAAACGAAACAGGAAGCGCAAAAGAACATGAAAATGTTTTACTAAAATAAAATAGAGGCCGGTGTTGAGTTCATCTTAATTGATTGATATATCCCAAATATTCACTAAAATTACTGCACGAACCAACCCTAGGATCTTGGCGTGTGCCTTGCCTACCGTAGTCCCTACCCTTGATTCAGTCAGCTTTGCAGCAAAATCATATTGGGTTTACATGTCCTAGATTTTTTTATATATTGCATTGAATATTTACTCGAAAATATTGATGTACCAGTTTTTTTTGTTTATGGCACACGAAGAATCTAAGATTGCTTTACAGTCAGACAAGCATGGCAAACACAAGCACCTCTACAGGATTCATTTTAAGATTCAAATAATGAATACATTCTGTATTGATAATTCAAATGAAAATAATTGTCCTTTATATCAACATAAATAATTAGTAAATTTGAGACTCCTCATTTTTTTTTTTATTTCAAGCTGCAAATAGTTTAATGCATAATAACATAAGAGATTAATGAATTATAGACCCCCCCAACAAAGGACAGTATTATGTTTAGGTCCGTAAATTGGTTGTATTATGTACAATGATTCTACTGCTTCATCTATTTATTTAGTTCCATCATTTTGCATTCTTGATCCATTTCGATTTTGATTTTGCTTGCTGAAAACCAACATTTTCTGCTTCTTTCTCACCGCTTTTTCCTCCTGTTTGGTTCATAAATCATTTTAGGCATCAACTAGATTTTATCTCAGTTTATGAGATACAAAGAAAAACAATAAGGTTTTTTTATTTTTTTTTAAAGTTACCTTGGACATTTTTGATTTAACCTTTATTTTAGGTGCCTTTTCCTCAAGCTCCGCTTCTCTTTCTATTCTCTTTCTCTAGCTTCAATGTTCTTTTCTAGATAGTACTGCAGAAAAAAGTAGTTTATAATATTTTAAGAGAGCACACAAGAAGTGCAACATTATTTGACAAATGAAATTCGGCTATGGTAATAATAAACTATGAGGTTATGAAGACCAAAACGCAGTTTACAAGTAATATAATCTTACATTGTACCGATCGTAGGAAACGACAATGACTATGCCACTGTACTCTACCAGCGCTTCCTGTTTAGTTGCAGGTCTAAGTTCCGCTAAATTCTTAAATGCAGCTTACTACAGTTGAAAGGAAAAGGAAGAGAACATAATTTTACCTTAACTCAATAATGACTGTGTTACTATGTTAATTTTGGTGTTTCAGATATGAGTACTAGTTTCCCTATCAAAGAAAGTCCGAATGTCACAAATATCACCAATCATTCTCTTTTAAATCAAGATATGTGGTCAAAGAATGAAATTTACCAATAGTTACTACTTGAAGTAGGTTGTTAGTTACCAATAGTTACTGTTTGGTTTAATGTCCACTTGCATTTTAATGACAAATCTTATGAGTGGCTAGCCTTCTCGCCATGCATGCAGATTGTTATTTTGATTCTGGAGAACTTGATACATATAAAAGCATCTCCACAAATTATGTTTATGCAGAGAATTACCATTATTCCATTTAGCATTATTGTTGTTTGTTGCTGTTTCTGGTTGTCACGTGTTCAACATTATTGCTGTTTGTTTAAGTAGAGAATTACCATTATTCCATTTAGCTGCACAGATTATCTCCACAAATATGGACGAATACAACAATTATGAAGTTTTTCTGAATACAATATTATTACCATGCACATACAAAATTCCATTTAGATAATCGTTCAGTTAAGTACATAAAAAGTTTTTTCCTTACATATTCTTAAGATCTTGCTCATATTCATGGCAGATAACTGTTCTGAATTTTTATATTTGCAGGTGCTAAATATATTTCATGAGGAAATAGGACATGACTTTGGTGTTGGTGTTTTGTCTAGCAGGTTTGGGCTGTTTTGTCTAGCAATATTGGGTTGTTTTGTCTTGTGTCTTTTGTGTGTGAACTAAACAATTATGAACTATATTTTGTATTTTGTGTAATCATGTTGACGTCAATGAGAATTGAAAACATATGTATTGAATTAGGTGTACTCATGGATTGATTTTCTTTTGTTAGTTGATACTTTATTTCCTATTAGTATATTTTATGTGTTCATCTTTAACTTGTTATGAAGATTCATTTTGATTATTATTATTAAAATGTATAAGCTGTAGAGATTTTTTACTATAACACGTTAATTTAGTAACGTCTTGTGGAAGTTATCAAAGAAATATGTTATAGTAGTAAAACTGCATTATGAATAATCTCAAATTTATTGAGAATTAGATGTATAATAGCGGCAAAAACGAGCTATTGTGTTGACGTAGCATAGTGGCAAAAAACGAGCTATTGTATTGATGTAGCATAGCGGCAATACTGTGTTACAAATATTTTGGCTTAGAATGAAATTTTGATGTATTATAGCGGTTAAACAGAGCTACTGTAATAAAGTAACATAGCGGCACATAACAGCTATCAAATAGGATCTTTAATAACGACATATAATGCGTTATAAATGTTTAGCAGTTTTTTTATAACATGTTCATATACAACAGTTATGAAACCGCTATCTTTCTTATTCATAACGGTTATGGGCTGCTATAAAATAGCAGTTCTATTGTAATGAACATCTATTATAATGGTCTTAAATGGACTGAAAGGACCCGTAACTTCCCCGTGAAGGAAAGCACGAATACTTTGAGAACAACACACAAAATAGAACGCAGACGGAAGAACATTTCATTGCTATTACAACAATTCCATCAGATACAAGAATATACAGAGTATAAATGAATAAATTACATTCGACAAATATCAGAGATTACAATAAATTACATAGCAGCGGAAAATAATACAAAAGCACAACTAGAAGTGATACACGGATACAGAGCTTTCCGAGCATCGTTCCAGCTGTATATCAGGACCCTGTGAATATAAATCTGCAAAACCAAAACTACTAGCTGCCCGTGTGGAAAATAGGGGCACCCAGAGTTTAGGTTAAAACAATAAACTCCAGGTCAGTCATGTGACTGGTGTGAGAACTAAAACAGTTATAATTCTTTATTTTAAAGTTCGGTAAATCAAGGGACCACGCCGTATAACACGGAACGGGTTTCCTTCCAAGAATACCAGTGCATAAAACAAACAGCGCAATGCTAAATAAAGAAAAATGAAGCTGTTATAAGACCCAGGTCCCATCACACAATGCAACGCAAGCCGGAGGATAGAGTTTTTACCTTATAACAGCCAAAGCATGCTTGATACGTTTAAAACACATTATTTGATACTATTATAGGTGTATAGTGTCAAAACAATTTCAATCATAAATATCAATCATAGGCGGCATTAATGACCCATACCACTATGTCGCCATACTAGGTTCTACAAATAAAACCGCACCATCACGTATTGGAAATTGGATTTCCGTCATGAGCCGAGGCAAGGGGCAAGCTCCTCTCCGCGTTCGAGACACTCTAGCAAATGCCTCAGGACCCCACTATGATCCTTTGGAACCTCCAAGGCCGGTCCTCTCTTACTTTTGAGGATTAGTTATTCCTGAACACACGTTTCCCGGTCCTTACAGACCTATATCCGAGGCGCCTCGTATCCAACAACCACACAGGTGAAAAGTATATAAATGTCAGGGCTGGTAGGTCACTGACACCACCCTAGCTAGAAAGAAACGTCGTGCACTCCTTGGGTCCGTATCCCGTTTTTGACTCATACCGAGGTGTGAGGCTCGCGAATTCACGTTATACACAAAGCTACGCCACACAGGCCGTGCTTTGATCATCAACCACAAGACTTTGCTTTTCAACAGAAGCCTTGATCAATTGTCACTTATGCGTGCCACATTGGCAATTCACTCCATGCGACTGATGTCCATCGATATACAACCTCTGAGCTCGTACGTCTCAGAGAAGGGCGTTAAGCAAGAGAATAAATTCTCCGCCGCCAAACAGATGTATATTTAATAGAGATCAATCAACACAGAATAAAATCCAATGTCAGACACACAATCCATTTACAAGTTCGTTCTGGGTCTGAACGAAACCGGAGGCACTTTCCTCGCATATCCATCGATCTCCAAGTACGTCTGGACGATCACCAACTGTTTCCCTCATCTTGGGTGTACAGCCCAATCAAGATCATCAGTAATCACCCAAACGATGTGAAGACTTCCGGTCTTCAACCACCGTCTTCATCTTCGACATCTCGTCGAATCAGTTATTCAAAATGGGTATAAACCCGGCCTTCCTGAATAACCCACGTATATGATAAACAAATGTTACACAAACACAACGAACGCCTCATTCCAATTCAGAATATTCTTTTATTCACAAAATCACATTCTTAGGGAAATGTTCCCATTAATTTTATCCAAGATAAATTCTTCTAAATTTATCCTATAATCTTCCTTTGGATATCATTTCAAACTAGTCGGGATTAGCGAACCACACCGAAGTAATTATTTGTTTTATTTCCCAATCCCAACCTATATATCCCATGGAGCAAAACTGGTGATACTCCATATCTAACACCACGGTGTTATCGGTAAAATTAATTACCATTTCACGTTCAAATCTAATTAAAGATTTAACTATCGCTTTGGAGCAAAACTGGTGATACTCCACTCTCGATCACTTTTCAGATTTGATAATTTAAATTATCAATTCACATTTTAATCTAATTAAAGATTCATTAAAACTTCACTTAGTTTTAATCGTTTCAAATAAATCAACATCATGCCTTTAACTGGGTTAAAGAACCAATGTCATCTAAAACACGATTCACGACAAACCAAATCATATTTGATATTAAATACAAGGCTCTGAATAGAAAATATATCGGCTTATATTCAATATCAAATCCTGAAACCAACAAATATCGTATTGGAAATAACGATATATAATATATCTTTCAAATTCCCAAAACAATATCTGTATGGTCACGAAATCCAACATCGAAATATTCCGAAGATAATTTCGACTCAACTCCACTTTCACTTCACCTATTGGGAATATTGATTATTTTTAAAATCACTTTCAAATTCAATTTATTTATTTCAAAAATAAATTGATTTTAATTCTAGTTCAAAACCAGTTCATTTCGACAAAATCCATTTTTATCCTTTCAAATGTGGAATTTTCCAGCCCAATTTTTCCCAAATCATATATTATGATTTTACACAAATTATAGATATTTTTAATAATTTTATCAAGGCCCGTACAGTCGATTTCCATCTACGGCCATCGAACTGCACTTACAGCGACCTTTTCTGAAATTGATTTGGACATAATTCCAAATCTAACCGTTAGATTTCAAATTTCTAATATTCATTGGAAAGCTCTTTTCGATACGAACCCAACGGTTCCGGTTTTATGAGAGTCCGACGGTCGGATCTCCCGCAATGTCCGTTTGAAATAAATGGTCGAAATTCACGAACTGCCGCGGCGCGGCGCGTTCTATTCAGGCCATTATATATATAATATATATATATATATATCTATATATATATTATATATATATTTCGTCGATTTCCTTTTAAAACGAATTTTATAAATAGTTCTACATTCGTTTCAAAACAATTTCAACTTCATCTTCAATTTCAAATCGATTTGATTTCAATTCAACTCGAATTCATTTCCATTTTATTTAATTCGAATTCAAATTCGTTTCAATTCAATTCAAATTCAGATCGTTTCAATTCAATTCAAATTCAAATTCGTTTCAATTCAATTCAAATTCAAATTGATTTCAATTTAATTTCGATTCGAATTCAATTAAATTCGAAGTCCTTTTATATTCAATTCAAATTCGTTTTCTTTCCAATTCGAATTTGCTAGAATATTCATTTCAATTTGAACAAAATCGATATAAATATCGTTCACGTCAAAATGGCGCAAAACTAATCAACACGGCTTTATATTCACAACTTCTTTATTCTATTCAACAAATGAATATTTATCCCATTCAACACATGAATCTATATTTCTTTCAACACACGACTAATCTCAACACATGAGTACCGTCAACACATCACTATTGTTGTTATGTAAAATATTTTATAAAACTATGGTATCTATCGTTTGATTTTTAATTAGACTTCTACCGTAAGGTAGTTCTAATTTTAAATATGATAAAGATGTGAATTTTACTATTAAAATATTTCACTCAACACATGAACATCGTCAACACATGACTATTTTTATATTCAACACATGAATTTTCTTTTATAATATTCATTATTTTCCCGATTGGAATGAGGCCCAATCAATCACCATATAATGTTAATTATATGGATTACATACAACACATGTATATAATAGCATTGAAAAATAATCAACCATCAACCAAAGTGCACTACACTGTATAAGCATCAAATATAGATATCTAACGCTTATAACAGCCTGTCAATCAATCGATCGACATATTTAATCAATCAGGATGAGTGAACTTCAAATTTCATCCCAACACCCGTGTGGGGTTTCAAACAATCAAACACAGATTTTATTTGTGCAGTTGGGCGACGTGTAAAATTTATCGACCCAATCAATATCAGTCAAATCAGTGTATATAAACAAATCGGTCGATTTGTTTATTAAATATTCATTTATCCACTTTCACGTTAAAATTATATTTTTAACGATAATATGTTTTATCCAAAATATGAATATTCTATTCGGTTCACTTACACAATAAAAATGGTATTTTTATTTTACTAACATATTTTAGAAAATTTCGGCGGCATAACGGCACGATACTAGAAACGGAACAAGGCCTAGCCTTATCCCCGGTCTAGTGAAGGCCCACGCCATTCACATATCAATCAAGTCCATTCAATTCACCAAACAATTCAATTCAAACCAAATAACCTAACCAACTACACAACCAAACAATTAAACAAACAAGCCATCCATGGTCTGTGGATGACGGGTGTCGGGTGCTACTAAACATCGTCTACATCCTAGTATATATATATATATATAACTAGAAAAAGAGATTTTAGAGTGAGAAGTTCTCACCGAAAGCTATCCAATCATCTTGACTCTTCTTTTATAGAAATCTTCTTCATTCTCGCCTTTTTATCATCTTCGTTTGTCCGTAGCCACTACATATATAAAAATCACACATTTTTATATTTTGATATCTTTAAAATAAAAGTCACATTTTTATTTGTTCACTCTCAAATTTAAAAATCATATTTTTTTATAATCACTTCATATATTTAAAAATCGAATTTTCACTATGTTATTCAATATATAAAAATCGAATTTCTACTTTGGTGTCATATAGATAAAAATTCCATTTCAACAATATTGATTTCGCCTTTATAAAAATAAAGTTTTCGCCTTTATAAAAATAAAGTTTTCGCCTTTATAAAAATAAAGTTTTCGCCTTTATAAAAAATTAAGTTTTCGCCTTTATAAAAAATAAAGTTTTCGCCTTTATAAAAATAAGCACTTTATTTCGACGTATATAAAATAAAAATCAGATTTTTATTTTGCTACATACACAAAGATGATATTTTTAATTCTCTACATAAACAAAAATCATATTTCTACTACTTCTACTTAATAAAGATTATATTTTTAATACTTTAAAAATATAAAAATTTTATTTTTATTACTTTAAAAATATAAAGATCATATTTTTATCTTCAACTTCTTTTATAGAAAAATCGTATTTTTACTATTCAACTAAAAATCAAATCTTTTCTAATTTAAAAATCAAATCTTTTCTAATTATGTATAAATAAAACCATGATTCTTTTCTGAAATTATCTATATGAAGAACACACATATATATATACTTTTCATAAATAATCAAATTAAAGTAAATAAAATAAATCAATAAAACTTACAAGAGGAGGTGGTGGGTTTGCTGTGCGTCGCTGGGAGCTCGGGGGAGGAAGGAGGCGGCGCATTCGATTTGGGTAAGGGGGGGCTCGCGTCGGCTCTGGCTGGGGGGGGGGGGTGGCTTCTGTTTGCGGCGGCGCGCCAGGTGCAGGGGAGGAGGAGATGAAGCAGCGGCGCGCGTCGATCGGAGGAGCGGCAGCTCCTCCGTCTTCCTTCTCTCTCTTTTTTTTTTTTCTGTAATCGATTTTGAAATTAGAGAGGGGGGGGGGGGGAGCAGCGTATAAAAGGGAAGAGGGGGTTATTATTATTATTATTATTTTATTTTATATTATTTAATTTCTAAAAGTTGACTTTTACATACGACTTCGAAACGAGGCCCACCGCCTGTCGTCCATAGCGTTTAACCCCCATTCCGAACACAATGGGACATGTATCGTAGGCTGATAAGACTGTTTGAATCAGTTTCCGTTAAATTTACATTTAAATCACTATATTGAATTTTAAACGTACATTTCAAATTACCGGGGTCACATATTAACTTTAAAAATTCCAGAAAAATATTTTCTAGCTTCGTATTGACGATACGGTCCTAACAAAACTAGTCTCGTCGAATTCTGAGACCGTATGAAAAATGGCCAATTTCCAGTCGATTAAAATCAACTGAAACTGGTCAAACGCGTTTTCCTTTGCCACGCTCACATATTGATTCGAAAAATTATGAAATTTGGAATCCAACAATAATTTGACATCACGGACCCAACAAAAGTGGTTTCGTCGAAATCCGAGGTCGTTTGCAAAATTCCTTTTTTTAAGGGCCCGAATTCCATAGCGACTATTCAGAATTTTCAACTGGACATATCTTTTGATTCCCGCTATGAAATTTTGATTTTTCGGATTCGTTGGAAAGGTATCATCAATTAGATCCTAATGTTTTTGGTTTCACTAAAATCCGGATTATTTTGCACCCGGTACATTCAATTGAAGTTCGAAATCGAATTATCGAACTACCGCGCCATTTTCAATTCCTATTTATAATTATATATAAATATTTATATTCAAACGACGACGCATATAATATATACGTCGAATTATATTCAAAATAAATTTTCTCGTCGATATTATTTAAAATAACCTATTTTAAATATTCAAAATTCGCTAAAATTTCCAAAATAAAAATTTTAAACTGGCCCAGATTTTGCGGGTTATTACATGGACCGTTATAATATCCTTCTATTACAACAGAAAGCCAATTTTCATTGTAAACAGAGCATGTAATAAGATATTAGTGTGCAAAAGATAGATTCACGAGGTTTTACTCAGTTTACTCGTGAACACCAAGAACACAAACTCCGATATTTCTATCAATATTGATTACCCAATTTCTATACATAGTTTAATTAATACAAAGAGTTCTATAAGCACTGGACAGAAACTCAGCAATTATTGGAATCATATAAACTATCGAACTGAGAAATCACAGAACTTAGGAACTCAATTAAGAGTTCCAAACTCAGAAATTGATTCACCATATATATATATATATATATATATATATATATATATATATATATATGAGCCCTAAGCTATGAATATATCGTAATGAATATTTCCAAAATGGTGAAATCATAATATATGTCAAAAGCCAGCGAATGATTCAGATTTTGATTCGAATTATCAAATATTTACAAAGTCAACAATAATATAAATCGGATTCGAAAAGAATACAATGGTCATGACAAGATTACTATCACCTCCTCGACAGTTTTGTCTCAAGGTGTGAGGTCGCTAACACCTCCTTGGCAGTTTTGTCATAAATGACAACGTCGCTAACACCTCCTCAGCAGGTTCCCCTTTAGAGACAAGGTCGCTAACACTTTTTCAATAGTTTTCTAGGACATGGCTAGATAGCTTACATCTCTTCGAGCAATATTTTCCTTTGATAAGGTCACTTACAACTCTCTAAGCAATTTAGCCAATTCTCTACAAAATGTGTCATAGACTCTCAAATAGTAACCTGATTAGTGGTAATATGTGTCCAGTACCACACGTTTGCACTAAAAAGTTAAACTATTAGTCAACTCCACATCAGAAAATAAAATCATAGAAATCTTGGAATACTCATATATCTTGCCTCATATCATCGACATGTTGAAATAAATCTCATTATGGTTACTCATAAGCCAGAGTTCCCAAAAGGGAAAACACATATCAAGACCCGCCTCATCTCATCGAAGGGTAAGACAACTTAAATAAATGGTTCTCATCGATTCTTCTCATATATTAGGAGATCTCGATCCTCTCAAATCACCAGCTATTGGCTAACTCAAGTAATTCCTATAATAAGAATTATAAATCTCAAATGTCACTCAAAACTCAAAACTAAATACTCAAAAATGTTTCGATCGTACAAGTCCGAATTAACTGATAAAGTTAACGCACATGTCTCACACCACATGTTTTACTAAATTATTCAATTCTCTTGCTCACACATTCAAATAGTGCAAAATTTTGTGCTCTATATTTAAAATAATTTATTAGAGAAAAGTAGTCTTTAAAATTATTTTCCGTAAATGATTATTAAAACCAATATTCGAAATGCCTTTATTGTAGGAAATAAATAGATTTTATATCAGAAAAATAAAATTTAAAATATTATATAATAATAATTTGAAATGTCCATTTATTTCAGAAATTATTTCAAATTGGTTTAGTGAAAACCGTACTCGAAATTAGTGAAAACCAATAAAGATAACTTAAAACTGATAACTTGAATTCAACACATACTCAATTAAAATTTAACTCAAAATCAATTCAAATTCTATGTAAATTTGAATCTCAAATTCTCTAAATATAGCTGGCCTATTGATAGGCATTAACATCTTCAAAACATCATCAACATATAATAAGAATGAGAGCAAAAACAAGCTAATACAATTCCCAAATATGTGATTTTTATTGTTGCCATTTGGCTCTTTGTACAACAAAAACAAGCATAGTTTTGATCAAGGTTCGAAATTTCAGAAAAATCAAGTCATAACTTTTAGCCTAAAGTCTAAGCTTGTTGGGACATCTAAAATTATTGAATTTTGAGAAGAAACGAGCAAGTTGTGGCCAATAAAATTTTCAAGTCTATGATTGTTGTTGCTGTCGATTTTCCATCACGGTAGCAACAATTAAATGCAATTTTGACCAGGAAAACGCCAAAATATCAAAAAACTCAACAAATGATATAACAATAATTCTAAGCTTTCCAGAACATCTAAATTTACTGAATTTGATTAAGAAACGAGTAAGTTATGGACAATACAATTCTCAGATCTGTGATTTTTGTTGCTGTGGATTTGCTCTCGCAACATCAACAAACAAATGCAATTTTGACTAACCAAACGCCAAAATTTCAGAAAACTTAACAAATTAAACTTGAGCACTAAGTCTAAGCTTTCCACATCATAAAAAACTATTGAATTTTATTAAGTGAGCAAGTTATGGCCAATATCATTCTCAGATCTGTGATTGTCGTTGCTGTCGATTTGCTCTCAAGTCACCAACAAACAAACGTAATTTTGACCAAGTAAACGGTAAAATTTCATAAAACTCAATGAATGAAACTTTTAGCATTAAGTCTGTGATTTTCATAACATCCTAAATTATTGAATTTGGTTAAGAAAATAGAAAGGTATGGCCAATACAATGTGGCGACAGAAATAACGGAAACAAAACCAAAACGTAAACTTATTTGTGGGGAATAAATTGTCTATTGTAAATAAATTTTCACAGAAACTTGCAATAGATGGAATTATATCAACGTACAAAAGGGTTCAAGCTAGAATGTGTGAGTGTATCAACTCACCTTGCTTGGATTTCAAAAGAATTTGGCTTGAATTCGTTGCAAGATGATGGCTTTGAGTATTCACTACCTGTACGAAGCAATAACAGAGACATGCAAACCTTCTTGACACTTACGTTAGATCTTTCTCTCCCAAAACTCGAAATTTGTTGAAAACATCCCTAGATTTGTTGTAGGAATGGAGATCTATGACCATTTCCTTCATTTTTACTTGCATTTGTATTGTTTTCATTTTAAGATTTTGAAAAAGGAAGATTGACCATGGTTTTCAATTTTCGTGGAGAAGAAGAAATACTGGAAAGGAAAAATGAACGTAGTCTCCCCCTTCTTTCCAGATAATTTACAATTGGTTAATTAGATTAAGGCCCGACTTAAATTGTTTTAAGCTAAGAGTAAAGTTGATTAGGCCCATCACACCCTAATTTTGCTTGTTACAATTAAATCAAGCCCAAAAGTTTGCTTGTTACAATTAAATCAAGCCCAAAAGTATTTAAATTATGTTAATTAGGCTTGTAAACACAAATTAACCATTCTTAACACCATTTTAAATCTGTTTTTAATAGCGCAAACTCTCAAAACAATGTTTTGTTCACATAAAAATATTTTAACCAATATTTTAAATATACTTACTATAACAAACATCAAGTTACACATCTTTACCAAAATGCATGTTTCTATAATTTCACTACTCAAACCGAACATTTTTAAGTTATAAAATTACACAAACCTCATTATTTTAACAAAACGATTTTTACAATCTCATTAAAATAAGGTAATTTCTATTCTAATACACAAATTTAATAAGTTAATCTACCATTTTATTTTAATAAGTTAATCCATAACTATTTTGTAAGTTAATCCACGAGTGGATTAACTTAAAGATTTCACTCTATCATAAAGCTTACAATCGATTTTTGTGCTATTTGTTTTACTCTATCAAAGAAAAATGAAATGCAGCGATCAGGTAATACTGAAACTTATTCTGCTAATCAATATGGATGTTACGCATAACCATAAATAGGCTGTTGTTGGTGATTGGCTTGCTTTGAAACTTTTTAAAGAGATAGAAGCAGTGGAGTATTGGGAAGATAAAATTGATGAAATTATTACTTCTTTTGAAAAAAGAAGCGACAAGAAGATCCTTTACAACATCTCTTTCTGCTGAAGTTGATTCAGTCAGGATCAAATTGGAGGCAAGATGAGTTTTACGAGGATGGCGTTTTACGTGGCCATTCAAAGAATTGCTTTATAAGCAAAAATGGTAAATGGATGGCGTATGCAACATCCAACCAATGACCCGAGCTATAACAAATTGTATGTACTTCGGTTAAAGGAATTCAAGGGTACCACAAAGCAATAACCACATAGCTTAATGCTAATAAAAAAGTCAGTATGATAATAAATTCATGAAAGATAACTAGTAATAATGATGATATTAAAAAAAACAATTTTGCATACAATTAATCAATTTCACACTAAAAATAAACAAACTACTTGCTGTTATTACGCTAAATGATGTACTCTGCTTTGACTTAAATTTAGATGTACGATTTTAGAAATAAGAAATATGTGACGCAATACTGAGAAGAAGAAAGATGTAGAATTGAGAAGAGAAGAAGAAAGACGGAGAACTGAGAAGAAGAAAGATATTTTGACGTTTTCTTTAAGTGGATGAACTAATTAAAATTTAAATATTGTTAAAAGTCAACGGTCTTATTTTATAGGGTGGGTTAACTTATTAAAAATGTGGATTAGAATAAAAATTACCTACTTGTAAACTCCCCCCCTTCCTTCTTACATCCATTTGGTAGACACCAACAATAATACCTGTATTAAATACGCATATGACCATATTAGGCTAAACTAACCAATGTAGCTTCTAATATTCATTGTTTAATGGATATCAGAGGTTGAATCTGCTTGACATGTTTATGGCTTTGATCACAACACATGCTCATTCTGACTAATATTTAGCTGATAATAGAAGTCGTGGCATTCCATGTGTAAACTATTATTTATTATTATATATTTTAATCTCAATTTCAAACCTATTATATACATGACAGTGGGAAAAATTATTAAACCAACCAATAGAAATGTTTGCTTGCTTTCATTGTTTAAAATCAATTTTTTTTCAAAGTAAAAATAATACTCTCACTTTCTCGAGATTGTTTTCTTCTATGTTTTTAAAAAACTTCAAATTTTAATTCTTAAAATTTCTTTAAAATATCCATTATATTTCAAATCTACTTCACATCTACCGTTAATATTTTATTTAATTACGATATTGTTTAATAGATTTAAGTTAGTTAATTTTAAAATGTAACAAATTCGTAAATCAATCATGTTGTTATTTATTAATTTAAAAATACAATAAATTTTTAATTTATAATTAAACGGTCAGTTTCCCCATCGTTGTATGATTATGCTAGTTTATTAATCTTTATTGTTATCATTTAATCAACTTAAACCATTCTATTATCGAACTTCTAAATGCGTCATACTTTGTGAAGACATGCACACGTTAGACAAATTTTAATCACTCATTGTGAAGACATGCACACGTTCTTACTCACTGTCCATTTGTTTAGCACGGTTTCTCCACTTAAGTTTTTTGTGGAAGCAAGCGATACATTGACCTACTCATGAATCTGAAGTAGCTTCACGGAGAACTGTTACCTTTCAACTTAATTTCATATCCACCAGCTCTTTCATTCTTTACCCTGTCCAATACGTCATTTGAACATGATTAATAGATTAGGGTTTTAGTTTAGTTTTGTAGGATTTAACCTATATGATATATACTACTGAAAATACGACCACTCATTAGACGTCAGCATAAGTGACGCAAGCGTAGAGAACAAACAAATAATATCGAGTTTCTTGAGACCTTATATATATAGATGCGAGCCTATTCGTCAATGTCTATCAGGCCTTAGCGGTCGAAAATACTTAACCTAATCTCATTTTAAACCTTCATGGCTCCATCATTCATGGCGCTTTCAACCTCAAGCCCACTCAAAACTTTTCCCCTTCTTCAGCACCTCAAGCCCACTAAAAACTTGTTGGGCATGGAATACACTTTTTCTAAGATGTCCCACGCATCTTTTGAAGTATTTGCATTGGCAATCTTCTCAAGACCCGACTCATCAATGGCTCGAAACAACATGTATAGTGCTCCTTTATCCTTCGATCGTGACTCTTTCAACGCCTTATTTGAGCCATCGAATATCCCGTGGTATTTGCTAGTTCTTCGAAACCTTCTTTGACCACCTCCCATGCATCTTGAGATCCGAACAGAGCTTTCATTTGAATGCTCCAGTTCTCATAATTCTCCTTCGTCAGTCGTGGCAGCGGCATTTGGCTCATCATGTTCTCCATCGGCTCTGATACCAATTTGATATAATAGAGAGCAGGATACCAACTTCTGTAGACAGTTCAAAAGAAGAAATTGTGACAAACTTATTTATGGAAGAGGAGAATTAGACAAACTTTCTATTTTATTTCACTTTTCTTTTTTGTTCTACCATTTTAAACATTGTCACTAGCATCCTTTTATAGACATTATAGTCCAAAGGAAACATAGAATACCAAGCACCGTTTGACTCTTCACATACAAAAGACACTTGACTCATACGAAAGACACTTGACTCTTCAATTATTTTATCATTTCCAACTAGCATTTAAAGTTTATTTAACAAAACTCCCCGGTAAACTTAAATGCTTCTTCCATCCGTCATACCAACCATTTTCTTGCATTTATCGAGAAGTACTTTCGGTAGTGGTTTTGTAAAGATGTCCGCAGCTTGATCTTGACTTGTCACATGCACCAGTTCCACACTTCCTTCCTTCACATGATCTTGGATAAAGTGAAAACGAGCATTAATGTGTTTTCTTCTTTCATGATTCACTGGATTCTTTGCCAACTCAATTGCTGATTTATTGTCAACATGAATCACGGTTGCATCGAGTTGCTTTAGCTACATCTTGCTTAACAAATTTCTAAGCCAAATCGTATGACATACACATGAAGATGCTGCCACATATTCAGCTTCACAAGTCGAGAGCGTCATAATCGGTTGCTTCTTTAAAGCCAAGTAAACGCAGTATCTCCCATAAAGAACACATATCCCGAGGTATTTTTCCGATCGTCTATGTCTCCGCACCAATCGCTGTCAGAATAGCCAACTAACTTGTAATCTTCTGCTTGTGAGTAAAACAATCCATGTGACACCTTTCCTTGTATGTATCGTAGGATTCGCTTCACCGCCTTCAATGTGAATGAGTCGGCTCCACCATGAACCGACTTACAATTCCGACACTTAAAGATAGATCTGGCCTTGTGCATGTGAGATAGCGAAGGCTTCCTATTAAACTCCGGTATCTACTCGCATCAACACGTTCTCCTCCATCAAACTTTGAAAGTTTTGCACCTGGTTCCATTGGTGTTGATACCGGGGTGCAGTTTTCCATCTTGAACTTCTTCAAAATCTCTTTTGCATATGCCTCTTGTGATATAAAAATTCCCGTCTCTACTTGTCTAACCTCCAAACCCAAGAAAAACTTCATCAAACCCAAATCTCCTTTTTTCTTTACATAGAGGGCATGCTCGTAAGGACATTGCTTGAACCCGTTCTCCTTGAAATATGAGTCGATACGTGTATTCCATGCCCGTGGTGCTTGCTTCAACCCGTAAAGCGCCTTCTACAATTTTAGCACCTTCTTCTCTTCTCCGACTTTCATGTACCCAGGTGGTTGTTCGATGTAGACGTCTTCTTCAAGCACACCATTCAAGAATGCCGACTTGACATCCATTTGAAATATTGGTCATCTGAATTGAGCAGCTTGTGAAATGAGTAATCGGATTGTCTCCATTCTTGCAACAGGGGCGAATATCTCGTCATAGTCAATTCCTGCTTTTTGCTTGTATCCCTTCGCAACAAGTCACGTCTTATACCGTTCTATCTCGCCTTGAGCATACATCTTTTTCTTGAACACCCATTTCACACCAATGGGCTGACTTCCTTTCGGCAACTCTGCAAGCTCCCATGTTTTGTTGCGGTTAATTGCCTTAATCTCTTCGTTCATTGCAGCTTGCCACTTCTTGTCTTGAACCTCCTCTTCAAAACTGATATTTTCAGCATCAGACAAAAGACATACAAGGTGTACTTCATTTGTCGAATCATACAAATCTTGCAAACTTCTCATTTTTGGTTGTAGTGGTTCATCTTCACTGTCAGTGGTTTCAGGGTCTGTTGGTATACTTGCTAGTGCAATGACTGATGATTCTCCAACTTCTATGACAACCTCCTTCGAATTATTCCAGTCCCACTCGCTTGCTTCGTCTACTCACACATCACGACTCACCATCACCTTCTTGCTAATCGGGTCGAGCAACTTGTACCCTTTTGTCTTCTCATCATACCCAATGAAAATATCCCTTTTTCTTTTGTATTCGAACTTCGTTCTTCGTTGATCTGGTACGTGTGCATAAGCCACACTACTGAACACTTTGAAATGAGAAACTGTTGGTTTTTGTCCACTCCAGGCCTCTTGTGGTGTTTGATCATTTAACTTAACATGTGGACATCGATTTTATACGTAGATGGCACATTGCACAGCCTCTGCCGAGAATTCCTTCGGCGTCTTCTTACTTTTGAGCATTGATCGAACCATATCGAGAATAGTCTGGTTCTTCCTTTCAGCCACACTGTTTTGTTGGGGAGAGTATGGTGCGGTTAGAAATCGCCTTATGCCTTGCTCCTTGCAATACTCCATAAAAGCCGTCGAAGTATACTCGCCACCTCTACCGGATCGTATGGTTTTGATGTGTCTACCAGTTGCCTTCTCCACCATCACTTTGAATTTTTTGAACACCTCGAATGCCTCGGATTTTTCCTTCAGAAAATAACCTTAAGTTTTTCGTGAGAAGTCATTGATAAAAGAAATAAAGTACCTTTTACCGCTGAAAGATTCGGGAGTGATTGGTCCACATATGTCAGTATGAATCAACTCGAGAATATGTTTAGCTCGATATTCTGCATTCTTTTGAAAGGAGGTTCTTATTTGCTTGCCAAGCACACAATCTTCACAAAGTTTGCCCTCATAATCCATGTCTGGCAGACGTGCACCATGTCCTTCCTTGCTAACTTCTTTAAACCACCATGATATAGATGACCAAAGCGAAGATGCCACAACGACGCCTTGTCTTCTACATTGACTCACAAACATTTTTCCTACACACTTGTCAATTTCAGTTTGTACATCCGATTTCTCCCCATCTCAACTCGAGCAACTAGACGCCCTTCATTGTCTTTCAGCTGTAGTACCCGGTTTTTCATGAATACCGAGTATCCCTTCTCCATAAGTTGCCCCATGCTCAAAATATTTCTCTTAAGGTCAGGTACCTAATAAACATTCTCAATTGATCCTTCTGTACCATCTTTTTGTAAATAATGAACTGTACCTTGGCCTTTTACTTGGATCTTTGATGTGTCTCCAAATGAAACATGTCCATCTTCAACCTCTCGCATTCCCTTGAATAGGTGCTTGTGCCCGCACATATGGTTACTTGCTCCAGTGTCGAGATACCACTCCGTATCGTTGTCAGAGACGGTATTTTTGTAAGCCATCATAAGAACACCATCTTCTCTTCTCTCCTCTTCTGCAACTAGATTAGCATTTTCTTCTACCTTTTTCTCAGAATAGCACTCCTTCGAACAGTGTCCATACTTTCCACAATTATGGCACTTGATGTTTGATTTGCACTCTTTTGCGTAGTGTCCATGCTTGCCGCAATTATAGCATCCATCATTTGAATAATTTGACCGGCCGCCTCTCCCACGACCACGTCCTCTACCTCGACTACTTTGCTGGCTTGACTGCCCCTTTTTCTCATGATATTCACCTTGACCGCGGCCTACACCACCGCGACTATTGCTGTGACTTCCACGACCACGCCCTCTACCATGAAATTTTTGAGAATGGAGTTCCTTTTCTTCTTTGATTGACACCTTGGTTTGAAGTGCCTGCTCAAGTGTCTTCTCCTTCTTTTTCTTCTTACGTTGTTCGTGTGCCTCGAGAGAACCGGCAAGTTCGTCGACTGTGAGCGTCGTAAGGTCCTTTGATTCTTCTATCGCGCACACAACATTCTCAAAATTATCGGTTAACGATCTTAAGATCTTCTCCACAATGCGCACGTCGGTTAGCACCTCGCTGTTACGATTTAGTTGAATTACCATAACTTGAACACGTGTGATATAGTCAGATACGCTTTCGGACTCCTTCATTTTAATGCTCTCAAACTCACCACGAATAGTTTGGAGACGCATTTGCTTGACTCGATCGGACCCTTTATACACTTTTTCTAAAATGTCCCACGCTTCTTTTGAAGTATTTGCATTGGCAATCTTCTCAAGACCCGACTCATCAACGGCTCGAAACAACATGTATAGTGCTCCTTTATCCTTCGATCGTGACTCTTTCAACGCCTTATTTTGAGCCGCCGAATATCCCGTGGTATTTGCTGGTTCTTCAAAACCTTCTTTGACCACCTCCCATGCATCTTGAGATCCGAACAGAGCTTTCATTTGAATGCTCCAGTTCTCTAATTCGCCTTCGTCAGTCGTGGCAGCGACATTTGGCTCATCATGTTCTCCATCGGCTCTGATACCAATTTGATATAATAGAGAACAGGATACCAACTTCTATAGACAGTTCAAAGGAAGAAATTGTGACAAACTTATTTATGGAAGAGGAGAATTAGACAAACTTTCTATTTTATTTCACTTTTCTTGTTTGTTCTACCATTACAAACAATGTCACTAGCATCCTTTTATAGGCATTATAGTCCAAAGGAAACATAGAAAACCAAGCACCATCTGACTCTTCACATACAAAAGACACTTGACTCATACAAAAGACACTTGGCTCTTCAATTATTTTATCATTTCCAACTAGCATTTAAAGTTTATTTAACATTGATAGCATTCAGATATAATGAACTGCGACGGGCGACCAGGAATTTCTCAGAATGACTAGGTGGAGGAGGCTTCGGATCCGTTTTCAAAGGAGTACTATCCGACTCATCATCTAGAGAGATGATAGCTGTGAAGCGACTAGAAGGTGTTAGGCAAGGAGAAAAGCAATTCAGAACAGAGGTGAGCATAATAGGAACAATTCAACATGTGAATATAGTTCAACTTCGTGGATTTTGCTCTCTGGGTCTGCACAAATTGTTAGTGTACGAGTATATGCCCAATGGTTTCTTAGATAGCAAGCTGTTTAATGATGATAGCATTTTAGATTGGAAAACATGGTACCAGATAGCATTAGGAACGACACGAGGATTGACTTATCTACATGAGAAATGTAGGGATTGCATTGTACACTGTGATATAAAGTCTGAGAATGTGCTTCTGGATGCTTCATTTGTGCCAAAAGTAGCGGATTTTGGAATGGAAAAACTAATAGGAAGGGATTTTAGTAGGGTATTGACTACGATGAGAGGGACAATAGGCTACCTTGCTCCAGAATGGATATCAGGAATGGCAATAACAACAAAGGCTGATGTGTATAGCTATGGGATGATGCTTTTTAAGATAATGTCAGGTAAGAGAAATTTAGTAAAAAAGCAAGAACAAAAAATAAGCTATGTTCCTTCACTGGCAGTAAGTAAAATGAAGGAAGGGGATGTAATGAGTCTGGTAGACGAGAAACTAGAACGAGAAGAGATTTCGGAGGAGGAAGTTATTAGGGTTTGTAAAGTTGCATGTTGGTGCATACAGGATGAAGAACATTGTCGACCCTCAATGAATCAAGTGGTTCAAATGTTGGAGGGTGTTACGGAAGTTAGCATGCCACCTATTCCAAGAATTTTACAAATAATTATAGAGAATCCTGAAGAAGTTTCTTTCTTTTCTGAGTTTCTCTAGAATAATGCTAATGGTAACTACATGGCTGCGAGGATCGAGGACTTTTCTTGTAGTTTTGTGTATTGATATCTAAGATGGATTTAGCTAACTATAAGTATATATGACTATAGTACTGAAAATATGTATTCTATTATTGTTTATGAGCTTATTATTCATGTATGCAATTGCTTTTACGTGTTGTATGTTAATTTTGCACAAAATTTGATGTTCATTATTATTACTTTTGTGAGTCACACCGTGATTATGTTCATTATTATTCTTTTTGTGAGAATCACGTCGAGATTATGTTTAGCTGATTATGTTCATTATTATTCTTTTTGTGAGAGTCACACCAGGGGCGGATCCAAGGCAAGTCCAGCAAGTGCCAAGGTCATACCTCAGCAAATGTAAACAGGCAAGAAATTATGAAGGAGGGGAAGTTTTCATACCTCAAATCAAGGCTATGGCCCTAGATGAAGGAAGAAACTAGCCCTTTTACCCAATTTATTAGCCACATTTACACACCGCATTGCAACTTATAGTGCTAAGTTACATATTAGTAAAGGAAAATAGGCTGTGGGAATAAAATTTGGCCCTACCTGAACTGAAAGTCTAGATCCGCCACTTAGTCACACCAAGCTTATTATGGATTTTAAGTTGGAGGATAAATTCAATTGAGAATTCTTTTCACCTGATTTATTTTTGATTTTTGGTTACGTAAAACAAGATTATGGAGGTGACAGGTAAGGAGACAAATTCAGCTGAATAAGGTGGAAAAAGTAAGGAAATTCCACAATGTCTACACGTCTTTGTGGTACTACAAGAATTTTTGAATGGTTTACGTGCATCTTCTATTGGCAGACATGCATAATTAACGATTGAGCATGATGCTAATTGTTGACATGCTATTTAGTCAAAGCAGTCACACATGAAATTTCTGTTAGTAACACACTCAAGCGTTGAGAACATCGTCAGAAGACAGGAAGCGATTTGGTCGAAGTCGCATTACAAACAAAGAATGGTCCGAAAGTTCTAGCAGATGACATCTTTTGGGCCCGATAACCTCAAATACGGAGCTTTGTTCCGTAACTCTTGTAGCTCTCTGAATTAGCTTCAAGTACAGTTTTCGTTTGGCTAAAATGGACCTATGGTTTGGTAGTTATACCCGTTTCCGTGAACGCTCGCAGAACCGGAAACTTGGATTTTGGGAATTGGCTTGACCTCTCGGTTCGGATCGGAAATGTCTGCTCGGTTCGGGACAAGGAGGACCTGACCCTAGACTTCGAATCATCATGGCATCAGATGATTTTAACAGATCTTCGATTCGGTTCAGATCAGATGGAATGGAAGAGTCCGAACCGCTCTGCATTAGTTTCTCACAAGAGCACAAGGTCTTCGGGTTGAGGACTCCGGTTCGGATCAGAGAACCGATCCGAACCGCTTTTACCTGCTACCGCACTTCAGATTTGACCTATTCCCAAGGAGCAACCACCTCCTGCTCTCATGGATTACCTTCCACATGGCAGAGCACGCGCTGGAGAGTGCTTCTCCACATTTTCCTCTACTTTTCAAGATTTTTTCTAAGCTTGCCACATGGCACCCGAACCGAACCCAGAAACCAGCTATAAATACACCATTTGAAGGATTTTCAAGGGACTTTTGGCACCTGTTCTTCACGGCATCCACCATCGCTACGAGATAAGAACTTCGTGCTTCTGAAACAGAATCAACACGAGGATTTCGTGTATAAATTCATTCTCCTTTCTCTAATTCTTCATAAAATACAAGGATATTGTGTGTTAATGAGTCTTACGGATTGTAATTGTAATTTTCTTAGGACTTAAGAAACTATAACGCGAACGTAGGCTTGGTTTGAGCCGAACCACTATAAAAACCTTGTGTGTCTCCTGTGATTTACTGTTTTTTCTGCATTATTCTTTGTGATTGGTAATTATGAGGATTTCACACTGAATTTGGGTGTTAGTACCAAATTTCGGTCTAACATTTTGGCACGTCAGGAAGAGGGGCACACGATGCAACTTCTCCTATTAGCTTGAAAGGTAGCTGAAATTTTGGCTATTGGATCGATGGTCAAACGAAAGATATCCCGTGTAGACGATGCTGGAGCTCAAGGCATGTGATATTAGCCAGATGGCTTCCTCTTATGAAAATCCATCAGCATATTTAACCAGAGAAGAGATGGATGACATTCTCGCTGAATTGAGAACTCAAATGGAAAGGAAAGATGGTCCCCTCCGTAAACAACAGGAGATGATGGATAAATTCTTCGCTCGGTTGAATGGAAGGCTGAGCAACGTCCTACAACCCGCTGGAAACAATGCAACGAGCTCAACACCTGCAGGTGCATCGAACCGGATAGGACTGGATCCTATCCGAACCGTGGGAGTTAGGGGTAATCTGCCTCCTATTGGAAATGTGCAACAAGCGTCATTAGGTGTTTTGGATGAGAACGCTGGACTCAGAAGGAACTCAGGCCAAGCTCAGCCAAACTCTACCTCGGTTCGGATAGGCAATACCATTCACAATTCGGTATTGCCTCAGCATGAACCGCCTCGGCTAGGGGCACTAGGATCAGATCGGTTCGGTGTATCCGAGCCCCTAACGGGGGCACCTCCGATCCGAACCGGGCTGCTTACCCAGGACTCCCTCACTCTTCTGGACTTAATGTTGGGGGCATCGGCTCTGACCTTGGCAGCTTGCAATAGCTTTTTGAAGGCGATCGACTCGCCAATCTCATTGAACGCCTCTCGGCAGGCCGCACTTATCAGAGTGACATGGATGATGTCAATCACAATCCACTCACACATGAAATCAGGAATTCTCGCAATCCCCCAGATTTCAAACTTCCACAACTAAAGCCCTACAACGGAAGGACAGATCCTACCGTGCATTTGATGCGCTACAAACGCATACAGAAGTTCAATTGGCATCGGATAACGTCATGGCTAAATGTTTTCCCCTCTTTCTGACTGATATAGCAGCCATGTGGATTCGGCAGCAAGAAATGGAATTGATCAACAACTGGAACATGTTGGTCGCATGCTTTATTGAACAATTTCGGGTCCACATCGCACAACCCAAGAATGTCATGTCGCTCACCACAATTAAGCAGAGACCCAGAGAAACTATGCGTTCATTTTTGGAAAGATTCAACGTTGCAGCAGCATCGGTTGATCGACCTGAACCATCAATGGTACTGATGGATGCGGTATTTGGAGTCTTGGGTAACTCGGAATTCAAAAAATCTTTGTACCGAGACCCACCATGAAACATCGGCGAATTCTACCTTGAAGCAGACAGATTTCTACGGGAAGAAGACGCAACCTCCGAGAAGAAAATTCTCAATGTCAACATGCTTAAAGATGGAGAGCCGTCTGACTATGAAAAATGCAAAGGAAGAGTCTCTTTCAAGAATGACCGCAATACTCAACCCCGGAGAGGGCCCAGATATGAAAAGTACATTGAACTCACTTCAGCCCTAATTGACATTTTCATGGACACAAACAGTGCTATCTCCTACCCAAAGCCTCCCAAGAGGGAGCCATCGCTAGTGATTCTGGAAAACATTGCATATTCAATGTATGGACATTCATGACACAAATGACTGTAGGCAACTACGTGATTTGATTGAGGAACGAGTTAGACGTGGAGAGCTACCCTAGTATGTGAAACAACCAACAGCGCCTGCATCCGCGCTGCCACCACCCGCTTCCCGAAGAGGGAATGAACCTAGATCGAGCTCTCATGGTCTCGTCATCAACTGATCCGGATGAGATCAGCCTGAGTTTCCTGCATTTCTTAGGATTTAAGATATGTGCTTTTTCTTTCTTTAGGTTTTCTGATTGGCTAAATCGGAGTACACATGTACGGGGTTAGGATTTATCCTTAAAGCGTGCTCTGGACTTGATGACAAACCAATTAGGATTTTCTTTGGTTTTGTACTTTGAATTGAATAAGGAAGGACTTTCCGAGCATGGATTATGTTTAGCAAATTTAAGTATCTTGTCAAGTTGTGGCGAGATTCTTAATCTCAATTAAATTATGGCTTATACTTATCCCGAAACCCTAGGTACGTATTGTGCCTAAGGACAGTCTGTCTTGTTAGGTTTTGGCAAGTACATCTCTACCTCGGTATGAGTATGGATTGTACTCCATAGAATTTCTAAGCATGGATTATACTCAAGAACGGCTTATCGTCTTGTCAGCATTTGGTAAAGGAACCCAATAAAACTAGTGTATGACTTATGCTTAGTTTGAACTTCCTGGTATGGCTTATACCCGGAAGGTTAGGTCCCTCGCCAGGTCTTGGCAGGACGATTCAAACGTTCTCCGAGTATGGTTTATGCTCAATAGGATGCCCAAGCATGGTTTATGCTCGAAAAGGTTAAGCAAAGTTGTCAGTATTTGACCCATCTGTTTTCCTTGTTTTCTTTGCAGGTATGGATTATACTTGCAGCTGGTAGGCCTGGCGTGGCCTTGGATTATCCAGAACACATCTTCCTTCAACCAGCAAGATATGTTCTGGGGGGAGGGGGGCAAAAATGTTGACATGATTTTTAGTCAAAGCAGTCACACATAGAATTTCTAGTTAGCAACACACTCAAGCGTTGAGAACATCATCAGAAGACAGGAAGCGATTTGGTCGAAGTCGCATCATAAACAAAGAATGGTCTGGAAGTCCTAGCAGATGACCTTTTTTAGGCCCGAAAACATCAATTACGGAGCTTTGCTCAGTAACTCTTGTAGCTGTCTGAATTTGCTTCAAGAAGAGCTTTCGTTTGGCTAAAACAGGCTTGCGGTTTGGAAGTTATGCTTGTTTCCGTGAACGCGCGTAGAATCGGAAACTTGGATTTTGGGAATCGGCTTGACCTCTCGGTTCGGATCGAAAATGTTCGCTTGGTTCGGGACAAGGAGGATCCGACCCTACTCATCGAAGCATCATGGCATCACATGATTTTAACAGAGCTCTGATTCGGTTCAGACCGGATGGAGTGGAAGAATCTGAACCGCTCCACATCAGTTGCTCAAAAGAGCACAAGGTCTTCAGATTGAGGACTCCGGTTCGGATTGGAGAACTGATCCGACCCCCTTCGACCATCTACTGCACTTCATATTTGACCTATTCTCAAGGAGCAGCCACCACGGGCTGGAGAGCGCTTCTCCACATTTTCCACTACTTTTTGAGATTTGCTCTGGGCATGCCACATGGCACCCGAACCGAACCCAGACAAGAGACTTTTGGCACTTGTTCTTCACAGCATCCACCATTGCTACGAGATAAGAACTTCGTGCTTCTCAACCAAGATCAACACGAGGATTTCGTGTATAAATTCATCCTCCTTTCTCTACTTCTTCATAAAATACAAGGATGTTGTATGTTAATGAGTCATATGGATTATAAGACAACATTGTACTTGTAATTTTCTTAGGACTTAAGAAACTATAAAGTGGACGTAGGCTTGGTTTGAGCCGAGCCACTATAAAAACCTCGTGTCTCCTGTGGTTTACTTTTTTTCTGCATTTATTCTTTGTGATTGGTGATTGTGAGGATTACACACTGAATTTGGGTGTTAGTACCAAATTTCGGTCTAACACTAATTTTGACATCGGTTGGATGAAATATTATTGAAGTGATGTGATTTTGCATAGCATTGTGATTTGTGACAGAGAGTCCAAAAGAAGAAAAATTATTTAATAGAGAAATGTAATTTTCATATTTTTAGAAGTGAAAATCAAGAATATAATGTTTCTCTGATATCTTCATTTTCTAGGAGATAAACAAATAAATTTATGGTTGATGCAACGATTTGTATTTTTAGCGATTGGATATTTAATTTTTTTTATTTAAGTATTAATTGAGTTACGGTTCCAAAGATGACTTTTCACATACATCGAACTAGGAGTCAAAGCTATTTCCATTGAGATGTCGTTTTGTTTATAACATAAATAAGAAAATATGGATCGCTAGATTTCGAGTTCGAATCATTAGTTATCTAGGTAAACAGACGATATTGAGCTTTGTAATTTAATATTATAGAAGCAAAAAGGAGAAAACGTATGGTCGTCTCAGTTACATAAACAAAAGATTTTGGGGATTTTATGAGTAGTTGTGCTGAACTGAAAACAAGTTGGGTTTAAAATGAGATAGAAAAATAAATTTAATGTGTGTATATTGAATAAGTATAAAGAAAGTAAAATTTGAAAAACTTTATAACGTGGAGTCAAAGCATATGTTAAAGGATGTTATTTATCGAAATACAATAATTTTGTTAATTATTGTAAACGGTTAATTTTATTGTAAAACAGTATTTAAATTTAAACAAGTTGCAAATAAAATATAAAAAGTGAAATACTAATGGAAAATAAAAAAATAAATGTTAAAATATTTAATGTGATTTGTACATTTGTTATGACAAGCAAATGAATTTTTATGTAAATTAGATGTTATAATGTAAGTTTTAAGCAATTGGAGAATATGAAATAGAAGTTGTGTAACATTTTAGAAATCATCTTTAAATAGATATAAATGAGTTGTAACATGTTGTAACAATTTTTATTAAAGATAAAATATGTAAATCGTGAAGTATTATCAAATAGTTGTGTTAAAAAAATGGTTTATGATAGTGTGAACAAGGTCAAATTGTTGAGTAAATAAAATAACATAACCTAATTGAACGAATTAAGGCTAATTAGGTTAGTTACAAGCCTGAAAGCATTTGTGAACCCTGAAATATTTGGGAAGAAGAAAAGAAAATATGTACTTTTCTTTATGGTCTACTTCTTCTTCCTCGTTAAAAAAGAAACCTGAGAATAAAAAAAATCCACTCTTCTTAAATTCTTAAAGTCAAGCCATTCCACAAATCAAAACAATAAAATATCCTCTTAATCTAAGATCCTAACAAGTTGTCAAACTCTCCAAATATTCAAACTCTCCAGATATTGATTCATTAAATTTATAGAATTAAAGAAGAAAAGTTTATGGTGAAGTTCCTTGGTTTGCATGTCAATGTTTTTCAATTCTACAAGTTTTGAATGTCAAATGCTACCATGTTTGGAAGCTAAATGGCTAAAACATTACTAATTCATCTAAGGTGAGTACGTATTCACAATCCAGCATGTTTTGATTTGCATGTTGAATCTATATATGGTTCCCCATAGTTGTTTTGTGGCTTCTATAAATTATTTTCTAAAAATTTCTGTTAGAGTGTCCACGCCTCGTGCATCTATCATTAAGTGCATGTCGTTCTTCCATTTTGCTTCGAAATCAAATCAAATTGGTTTCAGTTTATAGCCTAAGTATCCTTATTTTGTTTGTTGAAAATCAAGTTTATAATCAACCTGAAACTCTTTTGTGTCACACATTTAAAAGTCAAAACGCAACAAACATGCAATGCCTAGAAATTTGCACGACCCAAGGTCAACCTACGCCTTAGTAGGGTCGAACCTAGGGTCGACCGAGGGGAAATGATAGGTCGATCTGGCCTGTGTAAAAATAATGCAAGGTTGAGCTCCTTTCTCCCTGTTTTCTTTGTTATTTTGATTCTTGGCTTTAGATGTTTTGTAATGGATTCTACTGCCAAGTTTGAGTTGCTTTTGAAGGCTTAATCTAGCCATGGATAAGCTAATATTAATGCCGATCCAGACTTTAGAGTGATGAGTTTTTCATATGCATTTTGTATGTGTAGATTTTATTTATTTTTGATTGATTTTTGTCTATTTTTTGCATGTGTATTCTAACAAAACTTCAAAAGAATTTTGATTGAAAAACTAAATTTTTAAATAAGTATTTTGTAATAGATTTATAAAAAAGTTAATATAAATATTCTCTATTATTTAGGGCTTTTAAAAGAAACAATTTCGAAAATGCTTTCGAAAATAGTTTTAAAACCTGTTTTCTCCAAATAAGTATATTTTATACAAAATCACATGCTTTTACACACTTCGAGAGAATGAGCATACGACTTAAATGATATAATAAACCACATGGTATGAGAAATGTATATTTTCTATATCGGTTAATTGTCGACTTGTTCGATTGAAACTACTCTAGTGTGGAATTGGTTGACTTGTGGTAAACTGATAAGTGAGAATATGTGGTATAAGATTCACTGTTGTCATTGTTTGGGTTATTATTTGGAAGTCTATGACATATTCTATTGTCATTATTGTAAGTACTAGACTTCAGTTCAGTTGTTAGGCTTTGGTCATCCATTAGACCTTCGGGTCACCTAAATGGAGCTTCCGGGTTAATTGTTGGACCTTCAAGTTGGTTGTTAGGCTTTCAAGCTACTCGTTGGACCTTCGGGTCAGTGATTGGATGCCACCGTTATTGCTGTTAGTACTTAGCATGCTTCGGTCGTCTTCCGCTGATGCATGTGCGGTGTTACTTCAATGTACCACCATTTATGTGGATTCATATGCTTTTATATTATTTCTAAATTTCTTCGTTTTTTATTTCTAAAATTTGATGATATTAAAAATGTTTTCACAACATTGTTAACGTTGATTATATATACATATACATAACATATGAACTATTTGATGCTTTGTTACATGGTGATTACATTTCTAGGTAGCGAACTATAAATGAGTTCTACATAACGATATTATATTGATTTCCATTTTGTTTTCTTTGGGTATGTGTGTGTATATATGTAGTATATAGCTTAGCCTTAGGGCTTAAGCAACTCATTCTTAATGAAAACCCTTTAGTTGATGTTGTAGCATAGTGGATGAGTCTATATGTAATGTTAGTTGAAACTATCACTTGTATCTTATATTGATTCACGATTAGGTTGACACTTCACAATTTGAGAAGTCTTACTATTGTGTTATGATTATCCTTTACTTATAATGCTCTAACTTATATGTATGATCCATATATTTTATGTACATGGATCAGATCGAGTTATTTCAGGCTAGTTACTTAAAGTAGATTCGTGTTTTGTTTTGCTATCACTATGGATTATCTTACTTGAGGCTAATACCTGAGTTTAGTAATGTATACTCACTACACCAGAAGCAGTTTTTCCCAATGTTCGGAAAACGCTGTAATAAGCTATAACAGCGTTATTAGAAACGTTGTATAATGACACACCATCGTTGACGCAAAAATTTTAATAGGAAAATAAAAACGTTGTCAAAAACTATTTTATACAACATTGTTTTTTCGCTATAGATTAGACCTGTACAACGTTTATATTTTGTTGTTATAAAATTAAAATAGCGTTTATAAAATGCTATGAAAATGTGTTTGGGGTATTTTTAAATTTTCATCAGCGTGTTCAAATGTGGTTGCTAATTTATGACAATGTTTATTATACGCTGTATATAGTTTTTTCGATATGTTTTCAACAGCAACTTATAAACGTTGCTATTACTTCATTCATCGGCAATTCTTAAATGTTGTTAATGTAATATTCACATACCATTAATATAATTGCATTTAATTATATTTCAATTGATTAATATACAAAACATACATAAATCAATCTAAAAACAACAAAATAAAAGCATAACAGTTAATCATTTTCATAAAATAAGTTGAACACAATATCCATTAACAAAGTTTTCTCATAAACAACGATGAAATTTATAAATCATCTTCATACAATATTAGACTAAGGCACAATATGTACATAGTTTGCATCAAATATTAATGACAAACATGCAAACAAAAACTTTTCACATGCTAACTAGGCCGAACTTTCAAAAATCAAAAAAGCGTCTTGCGCATTTCTTGCATATAAAAACTTCATCTACCTATAAAAATGAAATTTAAAAATTAGCCATCAAAAACACATTTGAAATAACATATTTAATTTACAACTACTATAAAATTGCAACACAGATTTGCACTAACATTAACTTGCTTTGAATATAATAAAAACACATTTTTTTTTATCACTATTACAAGTTGTCAATGCTCAGTTTTTAATTAAAACAAGTGAGAGATCGTTGTAAACTGAGCATCACCTCAGTTTTGTCTCAATGTAAACTGAGTTGATACTCAGTTTTGAACAACCGTAGAATTTAGCATCCAAATTCATTAAAATTACCAAGTGACACCATTCAATTCCTCCAAAAATAAACCAAACAAGGCAACAAATTCCATATTCATCCAATCACATATATACGTACACTAAGATGTGTACCTATTTAACATTCTGGTATTTCAATGCCAGTGAAACTGGCTTAAAGAAAATAATTCCAATTGTATAATGCTAAAATTAGAAGCATCGCAAGGTGCCTTTCATCAAACACGCCAAAAATATTATGCCCTTAGCTAACAATCGCTGGTGCCAAGTACCTGATGGTGGACTCGGCCCACGAGGTAATGGCTTGATGTTGCCTCTCCAATATTCAAAATGCGAAAAGAATCAAAGGCGAAAACTTATACACAAAATATCAAACACAAGATGAGGCTGCACTGAAAAACGCTGTGTTTTTATTTCACATGGTAGGCCATGCTGAAATCGAAATTTTAAAAGCAGTGTTGCATAAGAAAATATATATTCGTTAAAAAAACAGAACCATATTATACTCCAATTGTACTTAGTTTCATGCACACCGAACATCCAAAGAATACTGAAATTAGTTCAAAATTTTCATCACTAGTCTATATGCATATCCTATTAAAATTTGTTGCCCGCTATGCTCATCCCTTGAAGTAAGCTCTTAAAGATTCCAATAAAATGAGAAGAGATTGCAACAAATTAGAACAAGGAGAGTATCAATGCCTTCTACCATTATTATAGCATGTAGGCTCCAAACTCTAATAGAACACTACAGGATTTGGTGCTTACGTCCTATCTATCCAATTGAACTTTAAAATCAACATATAAAAGAAAAGGTAACTAGAAGGCATTTTTGAAAACAGGAGACTGCTAGATTCCTTGGCAAATAATGTGGAAAATCTTAGTAAGGTGTTGGTTTAGTTCTTGAGCTTATGGTATGCTACAATAACATTCTTTCTGACTGTGTCAAGTAGCATGATTGCATTCAAAATATTTTGATGAATGTAGTTGTAGATTACCTCTATGCACTAAATCAAAAATTTAAAACATGAATCCATTCTTTTGCAATAATTATCTACTATTTGTTTCAACCAAAAATTACATACATTACAACTTCATCAACTACCCGTGCAATGTTAATCTAGTATAATAATATTTGAATAGCATGACCCTTTTGTATGTGGTTATAGCAAGGTCTTACTATGTCCACTTTTATGCATTACATTATGGGTATATGGAAGCCAAATAGCAATTTTGATATATTTTCCAAGAAAAATGGCTTTCTCCTTGTGAAATTTGAGAATGAACAACAATACGAAACAAGTTAAATGTGTACTTGCAAAAATCATCATGTCATAACAACAAAAGTATTCTATGTTTGAATAGTAATCCATAATAAGGTAGCTTTAGAAAACACATTTGTAAAGCTAAACACATATCCTAGAATTCACCTTTAAAACCAATTAAGAGAACTAAGCAGCATAGAGGAACTTACCAATTTCAGTGCCCATCTCGATGGTCTTGCCCTTAAGTTGTCCTAAAATGCCACTAACGTCATAATGCCCATCATCTACTTTTATAGCCAATCTATAATGATGATACCAGAACGTAAAATACCATTGATAAATAAATGAATGAAATATAAAAGTGAAAAAGGTTATGGTGTATAAATGTATGAAATGAATTATCAGTCATAAATGCATGAAATGAAACATACATGAATAAAAAAGAACATGTTCACCTTCAGCCCAGTTCTGAATGAATGAACACTTGCTACACACAAATATGAACATGCATTCACCTGATAAGTTAAAAAACATGTATTGAATATGTTGGAAAAGTAAAAATTGAAAATGTAACACAACATTATAGATAACATACATTTGATAAAAAATCTCAAAACAAATGAACATTACAATACATGATAGAAATGTAGAAAATAAAATTTGAGAGGAGAAAAGGATGAAGAATTTTTTGAGGAAGACAAACTTTTTTTTTTTTTTGTTGCTTTTTTTCTCAATTGCTTAATTCTCAGATTACAAAAGATGCATGCATTATTTATACATGCATAAGAAAGTTCTGGATAAGATTACAATAATACACTACCTAATATAACCAAATAAGTAAATCAGGAAATTATATTGCAATTATGCAATATTTAATGATTTCATTTAATGCAAGTTTTAATTTATTCCAACAATATCTCCCCTAAATTAAAACTTGCTCCTCACTTCCAATCTTTCTGCATTTTTCTGAAGATTCATCCGCTATGTGCCTTTGTCGAAATATCAGTCATCCGGTCACCTTCTTTGAGAACTTCTCGATTTTGAATCCTTTTATACCTGACGTGCTTTGTTAAGAAAAACAACGATATGATTATTGCATTGACTTTGTTATCCACCGTTGAGATCTTCAAAGCAAAATCATGAGTCTTCATTTTACTTTTATCATATCTTCCATAATTCTCCAAACATAAAATGTTTGACATTCGAACACTTTCATTGTTGTAAACTTTGATCCACACATTTGAACTTTCTTCAGGTAACCGATAAACATTTTTGGCAACGAGGTCTCTCTCACTGGTATTATGCCAAAGGTTATCCAACACATCCCTCTCATTTGCATATGATGCACAAACACTAGTATATATCACAAACCGTTCGTTAACCATGTCATCAAAAATCTCATAAGCAGACATTGTCTTACCTGCCTTTAAGTAACCGATGGCTAAACTAGTGTACAAAAAACAGTCACCTTGTAATCTCTTTTGTTGCATTTGGATGAATAGCTTTTGTGCTGAATTTACATGATCCAGTTTACAAAGTCTTCGAATCAATGATCTGTAGAATGGTTTGTTGGAGAAATAGCCTCTTTTTGTGAGTTCGTTTGGGATGTTTACAATTGAATCTTCTTTGTTTTGTTTGCAATAACCATCAACAATCCATGAGAAGATGCTATAATTTGGAGTAAATCCTTTTGCCTCCATTTCTTTATGAAGTTTCAATGCTTCGTCAAGCTCATCTTCTTTGCAAAAACCATGAACATGAATTATAAGTTACGATATCGGGTTTGATCCCAGCATCTCTTCTACGTTCTTCCTCCTCTTTTCTCAATTTTTCCTCTTCTTCCATTTCCTTTCTCTCTTCTTCTTTTTTCTTCTTTTTTTGATTCTTTGAATCCATCTCGCTCTCTTTTGGCTCTTCAGTTGCTGGTGCTTTTTCTTCAGCTTCTTTTGATTCTCCATTTATATCCTTCTTCTTCTCTGCCTCTTTGCCTTCATCTTCTTCATTCTTGTCCTTCTTTTCTTTGCCTTTTTTCTTGTCTTTCTTATCCTTTGCATCTCCGTCTTCATGATCATCTTCTTGTACTTTTCCTTTCTTCTCCGTTCCTTTCATCTTCTCAGCCTCTCTGCTTTCATCTTCATTTTCTTCATTTTTGTCCTTCATTTCTTTCTCTTTTTTCTTCTCTTTCTTCTCCTTTTTTGTATCACCACTGTTGTCCTCTTTTATTTTAAGACAGCTTTCTTCTACATCTTCCATCTTCATGTCATCCTTTACTTCACCTTCTGCTCCCGTCATCTTAGCTTCAACATCACTCTCCTCCTTGTTATTTTTCTCCTTCTCATCCTCAGGCTCGTTGTCCTCGAGCTCTGACTTTTCCTCTGGTTCTTCTTCTTTAGCAGCTTTTTCTCTCATCGGCTCTTCTTCTTTTCTCTCCTTCTCTTCATCTTCTTCTTTAGCTTTTTCTTCTTCATACTTATCGACCTCTTCAAATCTTTCTTCCTTTTCTTCCACTGTTTCATTTTCTTCAATTTTTTCCTTTATTTCTTTCGCTTCTCCTTTCACTTTTTTATTTTCTTCTCCTTTGTTTTCGTCCTCTTCTTCGACCTCGTTTGCGTATACTTCTTTCAAAATTTTCCATGAATCTTTTGCGAATTTTTCTCCAAGAATATGGTCGAAAGCTTCTCTATCAACGTTCTCGCTCATCAACATCCGAGCTTGAAGATCTTTACGTCTCAAGCTTACAAATGCTTTACTCTCTTTCTCCGTCATGTTTTTAACATTTTTTGGCCATTCGAAACCACTTTCAACGATCTCCCAAAGCCCTTTGGAGATCAATTCTTCTTTCTTTTTATTACTCCACTCTTCGAAATTTTCTTTTGTGAGGATAAACGGTGAGGAGAATAGAAAAGCCATAGTCTCAACCAGGCTCTGATACCAATTTGTAGAAAATAAAATTTGAGAGGAGAAAAGGATGAAGAATTTTTTGAGGAAGACAAACTTTTTTTTTTTTTTTTTGCTTTTTTTCTCAATTGCTTAATTCTCAGATTACAAAAGATGCATGCATTATTTATACATGCATAAGAAAGTTCTGGATAAGATTACAATAATACACTACCTAATATAACCAAATAAGTAAATCAGGAAATTATATTGCAATTATGCAATATTTAATGATTTCATTTAATGCAAGTTTTAATTTATTCCAACAAGAAACGAGAATAACAGTAAAAGTTGAAAAGGGAGGCTTACTAGCATGGTATAGATCGATGATGGTGTAACATGGTAATTTTATGCAGAGCTCTTACGGTATCAACATCTATGGTTTTACTGAAGCCCAACACGACAATGACGTAGCAGTTTAGGTGTGGCTGCTGAAACAGTCTTCCAGTCGGACTCAATGTCTCGCCTAAGTCATGTCTTTCTCATTCAACTCTTTTTGAATCCATAATGGCATGTTGTTGACGGCAAGTTGTGTCAGTTACATTTTTTTTCATCCCTATTTATTGCATGAATGCATAGAGTTTCTTCTCTGTTTTTGAATTAAACCTTCATAAATGAGAGTGTGCACTCATCGTATGTAGGTATTGTGTAAATCTTGAAGTTTTCATGAGATACTTCAAAGATTTTTGGTATTTCAAAAAAAGTTCTGGGATAAACAAATATCTTTTTGGTAAATAGTATCGCAGCAGAGTAGTATTGTAACTCAAAGTGCATGCAACCTATTTGGTGGGACACAATACGGATTCATGTGAAGCTAATGAATTAAGAGAATCTTCTCTAGTCAATTAAATAATACGTATGTATACAAAATATGTATAATTTCATCATATACTCAAATAGAAAGATTAACTATAACATATTGATTCGGGGAACTTTTAATTTTGGTAAATCCCATAAAGTCTCCCCGGGAACTCTTTTAGTTCATCGTCAAAATTATTTATTTCTTAATGACAAGTTAAAGTGTCTTTATCAACAAAAGAGGAAAATATAAACCAATAAGGAAATGCTCAATTGAAGAGCTGTTAAAGTGCTATTAATTATATACTTGTTGACCAGTTTTTGGCAAAGCAGACACACGACAAAATTATGGTTAGAGACGCGCTCGAGTCTTTAGAACGTCGTCGAAAAATACAAAGCGATTTGGTCGAAGTCGTGACGTGTTCGCAACAGTTTGGAAATATCATCGATTCTTGAAATCGTCGTTATCGGGTTAGAAAAGTCGTTAATAAACTTGGAAATTCTGGCATGGTAAAAATACGTAATTGACTCGGTCCGATCAGCTTGAAATCCTTAAGAGCTTCGATCCGATCACGTGGCAAAACTCGTCAAAGGAAAATATTTGGATTTTGGTAAATTCTGGCTTTGCGCACTCAAAAACTGTTGATCAACATGGCATGATCACTAATAACCACATGCGCAACTCAATTTGACAAAATCTGGCAAGTTGGTGAATTCATGGTTTGGCACGTCAAAATCAAGTGATCGACATGTGAAAATCTTCCAAAACCATGTGTGCGCCTCTATCCCACCATGTCTCTGAATTGGCAAGGCAGGATGCGAAGTGCTAGGGTGCAAAAAATGGCACTTCAAAATCCCTTGATCACATCGTGTCTGGGATGTGAAATCATGTGTGCGCATCAGGGGAGGCGGTGCAAAATTCTTGGATCTTGCACTTGGGAAGCAGATACGAATTCTTGGCTTGGACTACGATAAGAAATCCCTTGATCAAATCGGAGCGGATACGAAATCTCACGTGTTCGTATCATGGGGATGTGATCCGAAGACTTGGCACAAGGCCGGGATATGAAATAGCAAGGAGATTTGGCAAACAACATCACATGTGTGGATCCACTATTTTGTCTTGAGCAACACGGCAGAAACGATTTTGGGGATACGAAATCCCATGACTTCGGGATACAAAATTTTGGACACAACATGGTTTTGTGACTAAGTTTTCGAGAAGAGAATATCGCATCCCCTCGGAATATGAAATTCAGGCTAATGCCTTCAAACATCACCTATAATACTCCATTGCTTGGCATTCTAAAGGATTGGCATTTTTGGATCTTGGCTATACTTTGGTATACAGGATTGGAGCTCCAAGACACAATTAATGGATGTCATATCATCTTCATGTCTTTTGGATATTTTTTGGATTTGTGGACGCTACATAGACGTTTGTCTACACTTTTTAGCATTCAATTAGACTTTTGGCCTACCCTTGGACATATTCGGACTACCATATAGCTACTTTTTGGACAATGTTGCTCACACCAATACACTTTGTCTTAACAAAGAAAAAGATGGGCATTTTGGTCAAAGTTTGGAATTACCAAGACATTTGTTGTTCTATTATGCAACTTTTTACACTCAATTGTCCGAACTTGTACAAACATTATGATCAAAAATATTATGATGAATGGTTACTATAAAGTGGACGTAGGCATTAGTGCTGAACCACTATAAAAGTTGTGCGTCCTTTTATACCTCTCGTACTTTGGATATTTGGATTGCAGTTTACTATTAAACTTACACTTGGCATGCACAAATAACCAATTTCCCACGTTAACACGTTGGTGCGCCAGGAAGAGAGGCACAAAAACTTTGACTTCATCTTTGATTTTGAATCTCGGATTTGATCCTCGACTTCGGTTTTGGTCTTCGGATTTGGTTTCATATTTCGATATTGGATTTGGTTTGGAAACAAACTTCGCTCGCTTTTCATTATGGTTAAAATGAAATAGCTCGATGCTACCTCTGAGGCTTAGAGTACTAGTAGCGAAGGAAGTTAAGAACATTATATGACTGAAGATCTTTTGGACTTGGTAACTCGAGAGGATTTGGCTGTGTTGGCTAAGGGACTGATTGCTTGTTTGGATCAGCAAGAGAAGGTTATGAATACTTTTCTCACTCAGATTTAGGCTAGATTGCGAGGTTATGGAGGTTTGATCAACCAAGCAGATATCATAGGGACAAGTGCTAATGTTCCGCAGACTACAACTTGGGACTTGGAGGCAACCCCACAAACTCTACAGTAGGGCAACGCCGATCCTCTGATCAATGTCGTTCCTGCTACATTCGGGGGCATCCCCAATCCTGACGAGAGAATAGTTGTGGAAACTTTGGTTAGTTGAGCTAAAGGTTCTGGCAAAGGCAAGTCTTATTCTGGAAACAGTCGCTCGACGGCTAGGAAGAAATCTAAGTTCCCACTTACTTGGAACTTACTCACACCCCAAAAGAGATTTTTTTTGGAGGTTCAATCCAACGCTCCATTCAAACAGCCTCCTAGGGAGGAGCTTACTTAGAAACAAAGAGATTTTGGTCGATATTGTATATTCCACGATCTCGATGACCACAACATGAAAGATTGTCAATATCTTTGGGACGTGATTGGGGAGCGTCTCAAACGTGGTGGGCTGGCACAGCTTGTCACGACTCAGGCTATGACAACTGGACAGGCACAGCCCCCAGCTACTACTCAAGACAGTCCCCGGCCCAGTGCTCACGGTATATTTATTAGTTGATCCTAATTCTGGCTCTAGTATCTTGGACTCAGGCCTCCCGACCATTATTATCTTATGGCTTGTGGTTTCTGATTTTATGGCGTTGCAGGTTCTTTGGTTATTTGTACTTTGGTTCCTATAGGATCTTCGGATCATGGCCTTGGTTTTGATTTCTTAGTTCTTGCTTTAGTCAGCTTTGGATTTTGGAATTTATGCTTTTGTTCTTTTTGATTTACCACCTTTGTTTTTGGTTGTTCGGCTTTTCTCATTCTCCAGTTCTCCGGCTCTTCGGATATTTGACTCTTTGGTCATTTGGCTTTTGGATTTCGGTTTTTTTGCATGATGGTCTACCCGCTTGTGGCTTTCCTCCTTTTGACTTTTCGGCTTATTGGTTACTTGGTATTCTTTAGAATTAGATTATTTTTGTCTCGGCCTTTGGTTTTGGCTTTAAGGATTTTGGTCCTCTAGATGTATTCTTTTGCTTATTTTGGCTGTAAGATGGTTGAGTCGACCTACCCATGCACGGGATACCTGGGCATGCACTTCGCCTGACAATACACCATCACCTTCTCTGGTTATTAATGAAAAATCTAACTTTCCTAGCTTTGGTTTTTTGAGTGGCTAAGTTTACTTACCCATGTAAAAGGAACTAGTAAGATCCTAGGCATGCTCTTCGTGAATGATAGACCGTTCAATCTCCTTCATGAATGAAATTGAAATCAAAAAACGGCCAAGTCCGTATACCCACGCACAGGGGCCGGCCAACCCCTTTGCATGTTCTTTGCAGTTGACGAACCATTGTGTTTTCAATTTTCTTTACTAAAAACCCCCCCAACCTTTGCAACTTTAATAGAAAAACTTCGTTAAGTAAAGACGCTTGCTTACAGGGTATGAAACCTGCAACTGGATTGCAATTCTAATAATATGGTCCTCAAGTAAGGACTTTACTTGGGAAGAGACAGACCGCCTTGTCTTACTTCGACAAGGCCGCTTTGTCTAGTGACGAGTATAGTAGCCAACTTATTTGGCGATCCATCTTATTTATCCTTAGTCATCTTACTTCGTTAAGATCACCTTGGGAAATTTTGGCTATTCTTGGTCGTCTTACCTTGGCAAGATCACCTTAAACTCCTCTAGCTATCCTCATCACCTCATCGACTCCTAGAAAGGTCGCCTTAATTTGTGGAACGTAAGGTCATTAATCATTTGGCTCCAAGTTGTTCTGTCGGTTCATGATAGGTAGCTTACCTGGTTATCTAGTTACTGGGCTATCTGGTTATTGGTTACTTTGGGTTTGCAGATTTTGGGTTTTCCCAATTTCCCAACTACAATTATTCTAGTATTTAGACTCTTGGATTCTTGCGATCCCTCGGCTATTTTGCCTACTTCGGTTATTATGGTTATTCAACTATTCTAGTTATTTCTCAAAATATAATCCGGTGCAATAGTGGATTTCTGTTTTATGATTAATACGATCCGACGCTATCATGGATTTCTGGTTAATCCGATCTAGTGAGATCATGGTTCTTTGGCTTTTTGGTTATTGGATTTCTCTTCGGACTTCTTCCGACTTTGGTTTACGAATTTCTGGATTTATGGTTTACTCGAAAAACACATCTCCCTTTGGTTAAGGAAAATATGTTTTTGGGGCGCAAAATATTGACCAGTTTTTTGGCAAAGCAGTCATACGTCAATATTATGGTTAGGGACGTGCTCGAGTCTTGGAAATGTTGTTGAACAACACAAAGCGATTTCGTCGAAGTCACGAATTGTTCGAAAAAGGTTGGAAATATCGTCAATTCCTGAAATCTTCGTTATCGGGTTGGAAAAGTCGTTAATAAACTTGGAAAATCTGGCATGGTAAAAATACGTGATCAACTCGGTCCGATCAGCTCAAAATCCTTAAGCGATTTAGTCTGGTTATGTGGAAAAACTCATCAAGAAAAAATATTTGGATTTTGGTGAATTCTGGTTTCGGGCACTCAAAAACGACTAATCGGCATGACACGATCACCGAAAATCGCATGTGCTACTCAATCTGGCAAAATCTGGCAAGTTTTCGAATTCATGATTTGGGCATGACAAAATCTAGTGATCAACACGCGAAAATCATCCAAAACAATGTGTGTGCCTCTACCCTGGCATGTCTCTGAATTGGCATGGCCGGATGCAAAGTGCCAGGATGCGGAAATTGGAACTTCGAGATCCCTTGATCGCACCGTGTCTGGAATGCGAAATCATGTGTGCACATCAGGGGAAGCAGTGCGAAATTCTTGGATCTAGCACTTGGGAAGAGAATATGGCTTGGACTGGGATGTGAAATCCCTTGATAGCATCCGAGCGGATATGAAATCTCACGTGTTCATATCATAGAGATGCGATGCGAAGACTTGGCACAAGGCCAGGATATAAAATGGCAAGGAGATTTGGCATAAAGGATTACACGTGCAGATCCACTGTTTTGGCTTGAGTAACACGATCATGACAATGATTTTGGCTATACGAAATCCCATGGCTTCGGGATATGAAATTTTGGACACAACATATTTTTTGGTGAAGTTTTCGTTATGCAAATTTTGATTCCTCTTAGGATATAAAATTCGGGTTGATGCCTCCAAACTTCACCCATAAATACCCTCTTGCTTGGCATTTTAAAGGGTTGGCATTTTTGGACCTTGGCTATACTTCGGTATATGGGACTGGAGCTCCAAGACACGAATAATGGATGCCATCATCATCTTCATGGCTTTTGGACATTTCTTGGACTTGTAGGCGATACATAGACATTTGTCTACATTTTTTGGCATTCAATAGTACTTTTGGCTTGTTGTTGGACAAATTCGGACTTCCTTGGACAATGAAGCTACTTTTTGGATATTGTTGCTTATACCAATAAACTTTGTCTTAACGAAGATAAAGAACAATATTTTGGTCAAAGTTTGGCATTAACAAAACATTTGTTGTTCTATTATACAACTTTGTACACTCAAACTGTACAAACTTGTACAAACATTGTAATCGACAATATTATGATGAATGGTTATTATAAAGTAAATGTAGGCATCAGTTTTGAGCCACTATAAAAGTTGTGTGTCCCTTTACATCATTCCTTGGATATTCGAATTACAGTTTACTGTTAAACTTACATTTAGGGGTTGACATGCGCAAATAACCAATTTCCCACGTCAACAATACACATGCTCAATTAAAGAGCTATTGAAGTGTCTTTGTCAACAAAAGAGGAAAATATAAACCAACAAGGAGATGCTATTAGAACCTTGATTCTTAGTGGATGGGGGTTTCTTTAATGGGTGTCAAATACAATACGGTATCTTTATTTCTTTTCTTTGGAAAAAAAATGATGATGAGACATGCGAAATTTCCTATATGCCTTTATCATTTCATGTTTTGACAATCTATAACCAAAAATTGGTTCCTATCTCCACCAAATCCAAATCAATGTCGAGCATCATTTTTAACAATCCGTACATAAATTTATAAATAATGATTCAAAAATTATGGAAAACGGTTGGTTTAATAACCAGTACAACAGTTTCATAGACAATGCAATTATACATTGTTCTTGTATAACTCAGTTGATCATTTATGGTAGTGTTTGATATGCATTACTAGGTTATTATTATCTTTTTAATTATTACTAGTAAATTTGTGACGATCACCCACAACTCCTGCACTTAACAAGAGGAAAAGTGCACTGAAAGCTGGGACAGGCAGCTATGGACGATTATCAAGGTAAGGCAAACACATCTGTAACGACCCGGAAAATCTGAACCAATTTAAAAATTTTAAATTGGCTATTTTAGTGGATTTTAAATATTTTAAATAAATATTTTAAATAATAGCGATGAAATGTATGTTTGAATCATTTGAAAATTAAAATAATTAATTTGAATTATAAACAAGGCCTGAAATGGCGCTGCAGTTTCAAAATTTGAATTCAAACTTTGACTAACTATACTGGGTGCAAAACAAAACGGATTTGAGTGAAACCAAAAATATTTAAATCTGTTAGTGGATATCTTTCTAACGAATCAGAAAAATCGAAGTTTCATAGTAGGAAGCAAAAGTTATGGCCAAATGAATTTTCAGAAAGGTCGTTATGCAATTTATATAACCCGTGAAAATGGCCATTTTGCATACGACCTCGGAATTCGACGAAACCACTTTTGTTGGATCCGGGATGTGAAGTTATTGCTAGGTTTCAAATTTCATAATTTTTGAAGTTAATATGTGAGCGTGGCAAAGGAAAACGTGGACTGACGGTAGGACCCCTCCTACTTTAGTTCGACTCGATCGCTTCTTCATTAATTCTGCTTTTGATGACTTGCACCCCCTAACTCTTCAAAGAGGTCTTACTTCCCTTATTTCTGATCACTGCCCGGTTGTTCTCAACACTAATGTCGATTATAGAAGGAAATCTTTTTTTAAGTTCGAGAATATGTGGTGTATTGAACCAAATTTTGATGTGATGTTGCGGGAGAAGTGGATAGAGTTTCGCAACTTTGGTGATGCAGCTAGTAATTTTTGTAGGAAAATGAGACTTTTGCGTAAATTTTTAGCCAAATGGAATAGAGAAGTCTTTGGAAACATCAGAGTCAAGAAGCAGAGACTTGAATCTGAGATTATGGAGCTCAATGTGCTTGAGGAAGGGCGTAATCTAAGTGAGGCCGAGCGTGCCTTGTTAAAATCAAAAGAAAAGGAGCTTCTAACGGTGATTGATCAAGAAGAGATCTTTTGGAAACAGAGGTCGAGAACTCAGTGGCTTAAGCTTGGTGATAGTAACACAAGTTATTTCCACAAAGTAGCGAACGGTAGACGGCGTACTAACACAATATGTAGCATTTGGAAAGACGGAGTTGAAATTTGTGATCATCAAAGGATAGAGGAGGTTTTTACTGAATTTTATAAGGGAATCTTTGGTGAACGCATTGAGAATCGGGTGAATGTTGATTGGAAGAAGCTGTATCCTTCGTCTGTTGATCTTAGTGGCATTGATTCGGAGTTCTCAGAAGAGGAAATCGTCGCGGCTTTAAACGAAATGCCTGGTGATAAAGCCCCTGGTCCTGATGGTTTTCCAAATTTCTTCTATAAGAAATATTGGGATGTGATTAAAGAGGATGTTATTAACATATTCAAAGAATTTTATTCTGGTTCCTTGAGATTGGACATGTTGGGATACGCTAATGTAGTTTTGATCCCTAAGAAAGGAGGAAATGTCTCGGCTGCGGATTTTCGACCTATTAGTCTCTTGAATAGCAGTTTCAAATTGATCACGAAGGTTCTCGCAAACAGACTGAAAGCGAAGATGGACAACCTGATTGATGTTTCGCAGACAGCATTTATTAGAGGAAGATTCATTCTTGATGGTGCGGCTCTTGTCCAGGAAGTTATCTCCCATAGTGATAGACATAACGTGCCTTGCGCAATCCTGAAGTTGGACTTTGCTAAGGCCTTTGACACAGTTGACTGGAGGTTTATCATGGATCTTCTAAGCGCGAGAGGCTTTCCGTGTAAATGGCTAAACTGGATTCATTGCATTTTAACTTCAAGTAGATCCAATATTTGTGTGAATGGAGTGGCTGGCAAAACTATTGTATCCAAGCGTGGGCTGCGACAGGGTGACCCACTTTCCCCACTCCTCTTTGACTTGGCTGCCGATGTATTTTGTCGGATCCTTCAGGTGGCGAGTTCTAATGAGATTATTCAAAGCTTTGGGCGTGATCACATCATTGGGGGTATTAATTCTCTACAATATGCTGATGACACCATTATTTTTTGCAACCCTGATTGCAAGAATATTGCCTCTTTAAAATTTTTGCTTTATGCTTTTGAAAGTTTATCTGGCTTAAAGATTAATTTTCACAAGAGCAGTGTTTACACTTTGGGTTGTAGCGTTGATGTGCACAGGAATTGCGCTGAAATGCTCAACTGCATGGCTGATTCTTTCCCTCTCAAATACCTTGGTGCTTATATCCGTCCAAAGAGATTGATGAAGAGTGATTGGCAATATGTGATTGATAAAGTGGACAGGCGATTAGCGAGATGGAAAGGAAATTGTCTATCAAAGGATGGACGCCTGGTGCTGGTGAATTCTGTTCTAGCGGCTATCCCTTTGTACTGGCTCTCTTTTTATTCGTGCCCGGGTTGGGTTGTTCAGAAGATTGATGCTGTTCGTCGGAATTTTTTTTGGACCGGTACGAAGGACACGCGCAAAACCTGCTGTCTAGTGTCGTGGGATCAGGTGTGCAAGTCCAAAGATCAAGGAGGCTTAGGTGTCATCAATTTGAAGAATATGAATCATGCATTACTTTGTAAATGGCTTTGGATTATGCTTAGCGAAAAGAAAGTTCTCTGGAAGGAGTGGATCTTAAACACTTGCTATGGTGGTAGATTTGACTGGAATGCGGACATTTCCCATTGCTCAACATTCTGGCGTGGTGTTATGGCAAATGTTCACTGGATGAAGATTGGGACTGAGATTGTAGTTAAAAACGGACGAAGCGTCTCTTTCTGGCATGACTGTTGGTTGCTTCCTATCCCCTTGCGTAATGAATTTGCCGATCTGTTTGCTATTGCATGCAACAAAGGTGCTTCAGTCTGTGAAATGTTTAATGCGAATTCTGCCAACTTTAAATGGAACCTGTCCTTTAGTCGTATTGTGGCTGGTAATGCTCTGCTTCAACTTTGTGGACTGATTCGTTTGCTTGAAGATGTTCACCTTCATAGCAATGAGGAGGATGACTTTGTGTGGAAGATTGGTGGTAAATTTTGCGTGAGTGCACTTTATAAGTTGATGAACTTCACAGGAAGAAAGTACGATGGATTCATGAGAATGTGGAGTTTTAAAGCTGTACCTGCTAAGGTCAGGATACATATGTGGACGATCATGCACAACAAGCTCAATACAGTGAAAAGATTAAGGCTAAAAGGTGTTCATGTTACTGGGGGATGTGTTTTCTGCAATGACGATGACGAGGATTATATGCATCTTTTTCTTGATTGCGATTTCGCCTTTTACGTGTGGACGAAGTGTTTAGTTAGCCTTAATATCTGCTTAGACTGGTCTCACTTCATCTCTGACCAATTTCTCTTCTGGAATAGCACTATTATTACATTACCTGACACTGACATGCGCCATATGTTTGCTCTTTTGAACTTTGCTTATGTTTGGATCCTCTGGCATGAACGCAACTCACGAAAGTTTAAATGCAAAATGAAACGGCCCAACTCAGTTATTTTTCGCATACTTAATTTTGTTTCTCTTTGGTCAGGCAAGGAAGAAATCAGGTTTGTTGACACAATCGGAGCTAGAGTGATGGACAGGGCCCGTGGTAGCAGAGCTTGATGTTGCCATGCTTCACTTTACTGGGTTTGCATGCTGTTTTTTGCTGTAGTTTCATAAAATCTTTGGACTCTATGTAAACATGCCTGCGTGCATGTATTTTGATTGTACATATGTATGTAAATATATGTAACTATTGTAACTAGTAGATAGCTCTATGTATGCTGAACACGATGTACTTGCTCTATGCTTAATGAATGAATGAAGGCGTGAATCTAGCGATTCACTACCTTTTTTGCATCAAAAAAAAGTTAATTTGGATCGACCAGAAAAGGGCCATTTTGCAAACGATCTCAGAATTCGACAAAACTAATTTTGTTGGGACTGTATCATCAAAACATAGCTAGATTTATTTTTCAGGAATTTTTAGAATCAATATGTGGCCCTGGCAAATTGAAATGTACGTTCAAATCAAATATTGAATGTTTTATATTTTAATTTGAAGGAAAACTGACTGAAACAGTCGAATAGGCCTTCGAAACATATCCCATTGTGTTCGGAATGGGGGTAAAACGCTATGGACGACAGTCGTTGGGTTTGGATTGGTGTTCGTGTGTGGCAAGGGGTATTTTCGAATTTTTAAAATATATAAATAAATAAATAAAAAACTAATTGGTCAAAGCTGTTTCTCTCTCCCCGTAATCTAACCCGACGAACGGCGGAAACCTTCAAGTTCCTTCTCTCCTCGATTCCTCCTTCCACACTTAGTAAAATCAAGTGCTCCAGTTAGGGATTTTGCAGAGCACCTCTCAAGCTTCAAATCCATATAGGATTTGCATTTTTTCGAAGTGTATTTGAAGAGAACCACGAGTGGGAAGTTCGGAGCTTTGAAGCTCCGCCGTGGCCACGTCAGATCACCGAAGTGGACCCCACTTCCGGCGCCTGAGCGCCTCTCCTCCCCCTTCGACCACGCGCAACCCGATCCCCGTATCGATCAGCGGATTAGCTGAAAATTGGAAACCTAGTTTCGAACCAAACTACTGAGGTACGGCTGAAACTATTTTAAACTATTTAATAGCAGTTTAAAGTGCTACCATTTTTGATTTCACTGTAAAAATCATATCTTTTTCGTTTCTGGACGAAATTCAGTGAAACAAGAGACAGTGGACTCATGTGGACTTCTTCTACATTCTAGAAGAGACTGCATATTTTTCTGAGCCTTCTGCTATTTTTGGTGGAGTGGAACCCAATGTGAGATTTCTAAATTATAAACGATATGGAAAACGATGATGTATAAATTATATAGTCAATGTATGACTTGTATAAGCGTTGTACACCTCATGTATAAGCGTTGTATAGGTTGTACGTTCGATGTATAAGTTATATATGCGTTGTAAAAATTATATATGTGTTGAAATAGAAGTGAAATGCTTATATAATATATATATATATATATATATGTATGTATATACGCCCCTCATCCACAAACCATGGACGATATTTATTGATTGTGATTGGTGTGAAAATTGGTTAATAGCGAATAGTTGATTATAATTGTTTGTGGTTGAAATTGATTGTTTGTGGTTGAAAAATACCTGTTTGTGGTTGAGAATTATTTGGTTGAAGCCACATAGGATTAGTTTGTGGAAATGAAAAATATATACATGTCGCCTGCATGCGAACTAGATGCATGATTCCCCATTGTCAAAAGCTGCGAGGCTTTAAGGTAGAGCGAGGAGCCGTACTAGGGACGGCCCCGGTTTTAACTACCCTGCCGTTATGCTGCCGAAATTTTGAATAATATTCATGTGTTAGAATTATTTTCATGTGTTGAAACTATATTCGTGTGCTGAATAGAAATTCATGTGTTGAATGGTATTCGTGTTTTAAATATAAAAATCACCTTTTTATCTATATATATAAACTATAGAAAACCTTCATGTGTGGAATTTAAATTCATTCGTTGAATAGAAATTCATGTGTTGAATGGTATCCGTGTTTCAAATATAAAAATCACCTTTTTATCTATATATATAAACTATAGAAAACCTTCATGTGTTGAATTGAAATTCATTCGTTGAATAGAAATTCATGTGTTGAATGGTATTCGTGTTTTGAAATAAATTATTTTATAATAAAAATCATATTTTTATCATCTATATGAACTATATAAAATAGCCTTGTTTTGAAATAAATTGTTTTATAATAAAAATCATATTTTTACCATCGATAGGAACTATATAAAATAGTCGTGTTTTGAAATAAATAGTTTTACAATGAAAAACACATTTTTATTATATACATGAATTGTTAAAAATAGCGAAGTGTTGAAATAGAAGACAGTTGGATAAAAATATCATTTTTATCAAAGGTATGAAAGGCATATGGTTTTGAAATCGAAGAATCGATTATATTTATATATATATAAAAATATAATTAAAATATATCGAATAACGAAGCTGCAGTTCGTGTTTTGAAACCGTGATTTCAAACGATTAGTGCGGGAGATCCGACCATCGGATTTTTCCAAAACCGAAACCGTTGGTTCGCTTTGGAAATATCTTTCCAACGACACCAACTTTGTGAAGATCCAACGGTTGGATTGTCTGGAATGTTTAATTCAAATCTGAAGAAAAACAGCGCTAGAATCGATTATATATATATATATAATTAAATTAAATCGAATAACGACGCTGCAGTTCGTATTTTGAAATTGAAACTTCAAACGATTGTACCGGGAGATCCGACCGTCAGATTTTTCCCAAAACTGGAATCGTTGGATTCGTTTTGAAAAGATCTTTCTAATGATATAAATTTTGCGAAGATCCAACGGTTAGATTTTCAGATATGTGTAAATCAAATCTGAAGAAAAACAGCGCCACGACCACGTTATAGCCCGAAGCGTCGCTTGAATAAATTGGCTATTTTAAAATAAATAAAAATTGCGATAAATCGTTATAAACTATTATAAACGATATGAATGTGAAATTTAGAAACTAACTGAAGGTTGGCTAAGTCGAATGGTTTCCTGGATTTTGATCTGATGTTGGTTTCGGCCTTCGGGGTTAATATCTGGGAAATCGTTCTCTTACTGATTGAAGGTTAGTGACTAATGAATTGGAATAAAGCGTATGTCATGTTTATGTTGCACTTGTTTATTATATACGCGAATTGTTCAAAAAGACCGGGTTTATCCCATTCTGAATAACTGAATCGACGATAAGAAGTCGAAGATGAAGACGGTGGTCGAAGACCGGAGATCTTCACCTCGTTTGGATGGTAACTGATGTCCTGATTGGGAGGCATCCCGAAATATGGATAATGAGTGGTGATCGTCCAGACGTACGTGGAAATCGATGGGTTTGCGAGGTATATAGTGCCTCCGGTTTCGTTCAGACATAGAACGGACTTGCAAATGGACTGTGTGTCTGACATTGGAATTCATTCTATGTGATTGATAACCATCAGTTACATGGTGTGAATTGCCTGTGTGGCATGCTAAGATGCAATGATCAGGGCTTCTGTTGAAAAGCAAAGTCTTGTGGTTGATGATCAAAGCACCGCCTGTGTGGCGTAGCTTTGTGTATAATGTGAATTCGCGAGCCTCACACCCCGGTATGAACCAGAAACGGGAGAGGACATTAGGGAGGGCATGCGTTTCCTTCTAGCTAGAGGTGGTGTCGGTGCTAAAACTGGCTGACATTATATTATTTTCACCTATGTGGTTGTTGCTGTTGCGAGGCGCCTCGGTTATATTGGTCAATCCGAGACCGATGGAGTCATTCGTTGGCCCATAGGGAGGGGAAACACAGTGTTCAGGTATTTTAATCCACATCGGTGGACCGGCCCTGACGATCCAAGGGTCGATGCGCTCTGATCCTGAGACACGGGCTAGAGCGTCTCAAAGCGGTAAGGACTATCTTTTGCCTTGGTTCATGAAGGAAATCCAATTTCCAAATACGACATCGTGCGGTTTTGATTGTAAACCTATATTTGGCGACATAGTGGCATGGGACGCTCATGTCGTCTATGATTGATATTTATGATTGTGTATGAAATTAGAAACTAACTGTAAACGAGATAAGATGGATGGTTTCCTGGGTATTGGTCTGGTGTTGGTTTCGGCCTTCGGGGTTAATACCTATGGAATCGTTCTCTTACTATTTTACAGTTGGAGTCTGATTATCAAATGATTTTTTTTGCTCGTATCAAGCATATTTTGGTCGATATAAGGTAAAACTCTATCCTCTGGTTTGCGTTGCATTGTGTGATGGGACTTGAGTCTTATATCGGCTTCATTTTTATAAAAAGCATTGCGATGTTTAAAAGAATTATTTGTTTTAAAGCACTGGAAATCTAATGGAGTAAACCCGTTTCGTGAAAGTGGCGTGGTCCTGTGATTAGCCAAATTATATAATGTGTTAAGTAGATTTCTCATACCAGTCCCATGACTGACTCGTAGTTTGTTTCACTAACAAACTCGGGTGCCCCTTTTTCTACACGGGCAGCCTTGTATTCAGGTTTTATCTGGCTCTTTCCGGATAGCTGGAGCTGAAGATGGATTCTTCATTTATCTCTTTTTATGTTATTCAACTCCTATTGTACATATTATGTTTGTTTTCCATTGTAGACATTTATGTATAGCTGAACTGTATTTGTACTAAGTATGATCCTGTATACTGTGTAACTCTGATGATTATTGTTTATCCAGTGATTATTTGTTCATTATCTGGTGTATTTATTTATTTCTGTTCTGCTATTATCTGTTTCTGTGTTATATTCCAATGATTACCCTTAACACCGTCAGTACGGGTTTTGGGGTCGTCACAACATCTGACACCTGTCATATAACTCACAGCGCAAGGACAAAGTATAATAGAACATATAAAACAGGCAATAACAGTGAAGCATTCTTGAGCAGAAATTTAAACTTTCGTAACAACTAGAAAGGCCATCCATACGTCCTTGGATTACACCATAAATGTCTGTACAAATCTGCCTCAGTACATATCTCTCAGAGTATACATCAAACAGCGGAAACAAACATATACTAGATAGTAGGAAAAATACGCCAGCCTCCTGCTCGTCATCGCACAGTAGCATCGTTCTCATCAAGACATCTCCTATCACCTGCTACTCGGTCTGCCCATCTAAACACAATGGCTGAACATCCCAAGGTAATAAGAGGAAACATAAAACCTTGAGTCAGACAACAATCTTAATGAGCGATAAAACAACTATCTAACATCATTAACAAAGTATATGAGAACAGGTAGATAAAAAAACTAATCTCCCAATATAAACAGAGAAGAACCCAACCCATCTTCGCACATCTGACAATGATAGCTTTTACAACAGCTAGAGTAAAACATAGTAGACATAGCAAAGAAATTAGTTATCTAGTGTAGACTATCCTAATCGAGATTAACATTTCCCAAGCACAAGCCCTGAAGGCCTAAACCAACATCAGACAAGCACCCAAGAAATGTCTCTTTTAACGTCGAACTGGATGATACAAGAAAAACAACCAAACATACATGACTCTGGCTATCACTGCCTACCCTGCTTCAAAACTACCATTAATTATATGACGGCCAACCTTGCCATATGTCAAGGGCTAATGGTAACCCCAGTTATAGCAAAAAAAAACATACTTCTTTCAACGATACGTATCTCTAGGCCTTTCAACGATACTCAGGGTACTCGAGCAGCAACCTTACAGTCTTTTGGGTGCCCCCATTGTACCTCTGCTTTGAGCCTGCTAAAACCTAAGACAATGATAATCTCTCAACCTTCAATATCTCTAGTCGTCCTCCCTGACAGCTCTTCATAGCTCAAGCAACCTTCTCGAGCAACCATTATCCATCAACTCCCAACCTTTGAGTCATCTTCACACTTGTTGCATTTCAACGATCAACGAATACCTCACAACACTTCGAACATTCCAACCTTGAATATACTTCGAATCCACAACCATCATTTATCCAAGAACTCACTTCATTTGGTCGACCCTTCATTCCATAACATTTCCAACCTTCCTGCTACATAAAACATACCACGTTATTTAAACCCCATCCATAGCATTTCAAAATGCTGTTATTTTCCCTTAGGTCGCTCCACGATCTAAGCCCACTAGATCGTTCACCGATCTACTCTACTAGGTGGTTTTGAGACCTAAGCTTAGCTTCAAAAATCTTCCATCTATATGCTTCCTTAGGTAGTCCCACGAACCCAGTCCTCCGACCTAGTTGCTTTGAAGCCCCAACGACCTAGCATCAAGACATTACAACACTTCAGTTCTTTAGCTCGGTTTGCAATCTAACACAATAGGTCATTCTCACGACCTAGCTTCACCAACAACGCAGTCACAAGAGACCTAGCTCAACCAATGGTCCAACATTCTAGAGCCTTCAGGGATCTAACGATCTCCCTACCATGTCGTTCTAGCGACCTAGTCTCACCAATTCTCCAGGGACCTTGCACCTTCTTCACAAGGTCGTTCCGGCGATCTAGTGCATTGTCTCGATCCAAGGGTCCAACATACTTCCCTATTAGATCGCTCCAACGACCTATTCTTTCCCAGAGATCTAGCGCCAAACATCACTAGCCACTTCCTTCCACGTCACCCACGACCTAGCTGATGCGACCTAGTGGCAACGATCTAGTTTCTTAAATCTAGCGATTCTGATCTAAGCTTTGTCGATTTAACTCCGACGATCTATCCAGCGATCTAACTCCGATTCAACAACGATGACGGCACTGATTCAAGCAATTCATCCAAATCATCCAATTCAACCATTAATCCAATCATCCATCATTCAAACATGAGAATTTCACCAATAATCATGATAAACAATTAACAACATAAACAATTAGATCTAACTTTCATATACACAAGAATTAACATAGAAATTACCGATTTAAGATGCTAGACTAGATCCTATGGTGATACATACGAAAATATGCTTACCATGATGTAGTTCTAGGTGAAACCAACTTGTAAATGATGAAAATGAATCAAACAACCCGTATACTTGATCGAATCTGCATGAGAGGCACTTATCACTTATCAACATGTTAACCTAGTTCTAAAGCTATGATTCTCGGATCCAGACAGCGAAGATCTAGCTTTGATCCACTCTATTTGATGCAATTTATCTTCTCTTGATGTTGATCTTGCCTTGGATGATGTAGATTTTCAATCTTCAAGCTTGGATCTAGAGTTTTAATGGAGAGGAGTATTTGATTGAGCAAGGAGGATCGCGAGCTCAACCAAATAAGAGAAGTGAAGAAACTAACCTTTCTCCCAAGTTTCCAACCCCCCCATATCTAGCCAACAACTCTTGCCTTGATGGGCCTCTCAAATCAGCCCACTAAGGACTTCACAAACATGAATAGAAATTGCGTAACACTAAAACAATGATTCCTCCCAAACCTCTGAACCAAATCTTTAATGTGACCACTCCATGGAATTGGCAACACCAATTCCTTTCCAATGAAATTAATCTCAATACCTGATTCGATTCCAGTCAAAAGCTATCCCTAGTTCAAAACTGATAGGGGCAAAACGGTCATAAACAAAGTTGGTAAAATCATGGACATGGCTCACATCCTCATGAACCATATATAAAAAGACGAAAATGTTTTGGCCCTTAGGGAACTAAATAAAAATATTTTACAATCCTACGATACATAAAATACGGGTCATTACAAAACTGGTAGCTTAAATCTTGTAATACTAAGGTTACCAGACTAAACAACGAAAGGATCGATTTTGCAGTTTGTGGGGAAATTTGGATTTAGAGAAATCATTGATAATTTTTCGAAGGATGAAATTTCCAAATAATTAGCTTTTACCCAGTAAACAATTATAGAGTATTGTCATATATTGAGTGAATTTACAATCGCGCATAGACTTCCCACAGCCCCCACCATATGATAAATGTATTTAATATGAATGTAGATATCCCAAGTGTAAATACTGTTCTTCAGAATCAAATGGTTTTATGATCTTTGAAATTAATTGTAAACACAAAAGACTTCGAGTAATCAAGCTTGTTTTGCGAGAAAAAAAAGGAAAAAGAAAACAAATCAGAACATTCAAATCCATACATTTTTGTAGACTAGTGTTGACGTGGAAGCGTTACACCAAAAAGTTCTCAAGTAATCGAGAATTTAGTTTCATGTATGGAAAATAAAGTGTGGAAAGCAGAAACACAAGATTTATAATGGTCCAGTCTATATTAAACATACGTCCACTTTGAAGTTTTTGTCGATTTTTTCACTGCTGAAAGATTACGATGATGGACATCATCATTATATAGGATCTCAATACTTGACTAAGTTTTCAGGAGTCACTATTTGTAAGTTCAAAGCCTTGAGAAAAAGTTGGTTCTACTTCCCCCAAGCTCAAGAGGCTATTAATGGTTTTCAAGGTGTCAAATCAAGCAAAAGTCTACCCCCTTCAAGTATGAGGTAGGGCATAATTATAGGTAGTGGATTAGGTGAAAGTAGGTGAGAATTGTGGGCCACGAGACGAATTTCGCATCTCGAGTAGCTTCATTGGAGAATTTCATATCCCCGACAGGTGATACGAATTTCACATCCTGAATGGTACATGATACGAAAAAATCGTATCCCATGGAGATATGATAATTTGTATCCCTTGGGGATACGAAATGTTTGAGATTTGCCAAGACCGGGGGATGCGAATTCATGCGCTGATGGTATTTTTGAGAGCTCGCGAGTCCTACACATGTGGGACTTCTTATGGGCCTAGTTCTTGAGTGTTTTGGCGATACTTCGGGCTTTTGTACCATGCTGTGTTGTTAAAGTGCTCGGCTGGTTCAATGTTGCAGGGGTGCAAAAAGTTGCAGAGGAGATAAAGTGAGGAAATTTTAGGATATAGCGAACGACTCTAAAATAGGATATAAAATTCGTATTTAATGCTATTGCAAATATATAGATGATAAATAAATGAAAAATTAGCATTCAATTTAAATATAATTGTTACATTCTAAATTTTAAAACAAAACATGTGCAAATATATGTAAATAATTTTAAACTTATATTTAACTTAACTAATTCTAATAGAATATAATATTATTTTTTATTCTAAAAGCAATAAGTTAAAGATTTTAATTAAAAAACTAATTTAATAATTTTTATAATGTATAACTATCGTTTATCAGTTCATTTCGTTTATAAAAGCTATATTGAGAATAGTGGAATATAGCTTAAATAATAGGATATATCGGGAATATTGGAATATGGCGGGGCTTGTAGAGAAAAGGCTATACTAGAGGCTATTTTAAAATAGCATAGCAGTAGAAATCCGCTACAGGATATAGTAGGATATAACGAGGTAATAATGAGGCATTAAGTACACAGGCACCGCGCGATTGGCCGACTCGAGTGGGTCTGATATGCTTTTGGGAACCGAACCCAAAGGCAGGTTAACTCTTTCCCCCAAAGCACGTCTTGCCTTGACATGATGTGCTTTGAGTTGAGTCGAGCATCTCTGGAAGTTGGAAAAATCTCCAAGTTATGTCGAGCGCTTGGTTGCAACCATTCTGTTGAGCATGTTGAGAATTATGATTCCTTGGTTGCTACAGTGAACATCTAATTCCTGTCGACTCAACAAATTAAACGTTAGTCGTCGACTCATGCTTATGTCGTAACGTACACGGGTTATTATCAGCACAGTGTCGCATATGCACTCTTACATTTTCACGTGGTTTTGCATGATGCGATCGGAGTTTGAAATAGAACATAACCAGTAAGTATGTCTTCAACTAATGATTGCATTAATTGGTCTTCGAAAACGTTATCGAATTATATACTCGAACGCTTGGCATACGCTTTTGAGTCGTTTAAACTTGTGAGTGCATGATAGATTACAAATGGAATTGGGCTCGATAATTAGGATTCCAAAAGAACGTGCACGCGATCGTAGTCGGAGGCGTGATTCAGGAACTTTCTAGAGTTGGAAATTCAATCCTCGCTCTTCTACCCTTTTTTGAGGGGATGCATTTTTCGTGTCCCGAAGGGATACGAAATCACATTTTAGAGGGATACTAATTTCGTGATTCTCTCAGCCTCTCCTTCCCCTTCACATAAATATCGAGATGTGAACTCCCTCTTCCTTCACTTGGCATAAAACCGACTCCTCGAAACTTAAACGATTTTCCTTTGAACGAAAGCGCCTCCCAAGATGTTTGATTCCAACTGATTTCAACCAAATTAAATAGGTGGGACTTGCCCCCCATGTAGTTCGATTCGTATCCACGACTATTTGTGGAGACCAAAGTTCGGTTCCATGGCCTGGGTATTTGGCCATAGCGTCTCGATAAGGAGGCAAGGTGTCCTACGGGGAAGACGAATAGCCTCGTGGGAGACGGAGGAGTGGAGATGAAGTTTCTTGGATTCGAACTCCTAAGGCTTTGCATCTTGAAGGTATTTTGGAAGAGTAGAGGGAGAAGGAGATATGAGAGAAAGGAGGAGACGAAGGGATTCGAATCGGTGCATCGCATCCTGAAGTTGCGAAGGGTATGCGAAGTTCGACTCTGTATCCCCAAGAAGGGAGATACGATCTAAGGATTTCTTATCCCTAAGGGGATGACGTCATATCCTAAAAGAAGGATTCAGATTCTCCAATTTTTTATCTGGTGGAGGAATCAAAATCTCCTAAGCACCAGGATACAAAATTCATATCTTATGACATAGAGATTTGGAGACCCGAGGGGATGAGAAATGGAGAGGAGCCAGGGGATGCAGATTTCCTTGAGGCAAAGGGTATGCGAGTTTTGGTCAACTTAGTGATTGGGGATGTGAATTTCACATCACTGTGACTTAGCAAATTTCGATCCCCTTTGGGAGTTGAACGCGAAGTTCCATGTAGGTGTTATATCCCTATACGTCGAAGGAAAATTCATCTCCTGTTAGATTGGTTATCGGGTTTATATTGTTTTTACGACATTACATGACTGGATCAGACTGGATTTGAACGCGTCGACTAAGAACATATTTATGTTCAAATGAGAATTGATAATTCAAACATGCACATAGGATTAGAGCATAAACTTGAACTATGGACAGGTGAAAGAACTACCAATTCGTAGGTTTGACGCCCGACCTCAATCACGACGCAGTCGCGACACGTGCGAATCTGACTATATCGGTTAACGTCGACTATGGTTCTCGTTCTAAGGACTAGTGATTTTCTTCGCATTTTGAGTTCTTTAATTACAATCGTATCAGCATCTCACAACACTACACGTTCCACATTAGTTTACACATACATAAGGGGTACAGGTTTTTCAGTGCGGTATCTAATGCGACTATGTTAAAAGTATAATCTGCAATAGCACCGCGATCTTCTCGAAAATTAAGGGCCTGAAAGCTGAAGCTTCAGAACTTTCACCATCTCCAACTGGGTCATCCAACAATTCCATTCCGGGGGGCATCGAACTTGAGACCTCATAGGCTTCCACCCCTTCCCAGCGTGTAAGCCTGCGTATTGCACTCGACCAGGGTGCGCAGTCAGAAAGACCACAACAGTCGGTTGAGCGCACAACCAAGCCAGTAATTCTAGAAGGGGATGAAGCTACAGAATTGAAATCTAGAGAGAGAAAAGGATGTAGATATCATAGGAAAGACATTCCCGAGGCATAGGATATGATGGTAGTTGCCACCATAGTCGACGATCTTTCGGATTCATGCTTTCGTGGATGGATGAAGCTGCATTGAGGCACGTGTGTAAAAAGTACGGCATACCCTGGGACGATGTTTACTTCGCTGAGGAGGGGGATAGGGAGCACACACCTCCATAAGGTTACATTGCTTGTAACATGCATATGTGTGCTTTCGGGTGTATGCCCTTATCCTGCGGTTCATCCGAGGCATGCTACGCTACTTTCGCTTAGCGCCGACACGTTTTCGCCCGAACGCGTATGCCTTTCTACTTTCTACCTGCATCATATTCATGGAATGCCTGCATAGAGTACCATCCCAGGAGGAAATCCGGTTTCTTTTTTAGATAAAGAGGAGAAACGTTGTCGCGCCTCTCTTGTTTACTTAGAGGCGCAAGCCAACTCCCGATTCATCCTAGGGCCATGGAGCTGGCTTAGTTTTTTTAAGTATGATTGGTTTTATGCCCATTGCTCCTTAGGATTTGCAAGGAGATGGCTGGAATTAATTAGATATATTTTTCTTACTTAGGGGTTAGTAGTTAATCGAGTCGTAAGCTTGAGACTAACTTGTGGTTCACATGATAGGGATCCCCTAATCCACCAAGTCAAAGTGTATTACGAGCATCTTGAAGTGCCCAAACATCGTTGGTAATTAGTATATAACTATTGAAGAAGAGGTTCTACCGACCACCCTTATCACGTCCCTAATAATTGAGACGAGGTCGGGAGCATCGCCTAGGCTGGTTTCTCTAGTTTCTACCTCTGGGACTACCATGTCGTTGGAAATGGAGGGACAATTAAAGACTTGGATGAAGTCCCAATTGTGCTAACAACGTCTTGGCCCAGTGGCACAAGTATTGGAAGCCTTACATTGAACGTTGGGGAGGTCAACCCTTCAAGCAGGCTAAAATATGGTCTATGGAGGTAACACTTAGGACGCACACTCATAAAAACTGCATGACACAACATTTGTTTGTGTGCGTGGAATGTTTGATTCTAACTTTTAATATGCTCCGTGCAGGTGAAATGATTAGAGAAAGCGACAGAGACCAAGGTCGATGGTCTAATGGTCATCGTCCATAGAAGAGCTAGGATGTGAGTGGTCTCAAGAGAGGCACAAAGTTTTTTTGTACCCGCTTGTTCTTATGATCACAGAGGCGACCGACGTTATAGAGATCAACCCGGTGCCCAAAATCTCCACCACCCCTTATCCGGCCGTCGTAAACAGAGTCAAGGCAAGAAACTGTGAGCACAAGACAGTAGACGTCGAAAATCCCTCCTTATGTTCCATATATAGCGCTAGTGACCACATATGCAAGTAAGGAGTTGGCGCCTGGGGAGTGTAGACATAAGAAGAAGTCAGTGGCAAAGAAAGGCCCATCATTTCCTGATACGTTGATGGCCACACAGCTCAGTGGCAAAGAGATAAAAGAGATACTTAAGAAGTCGTTCTATGGCTTCTACTTTGATGAGCTGATATGGTTGCTGAACATTCATAAGATCCTACTGGACGTGGACAAAGATGTGTATGACTAAGTGTATGACATCTACTTTCAATACAGGAAAACATATATATGCAAAGAAGCTCTCGGAACTTACAATAAGAACGTAGAACTCCAGGGTCTACGATTGGATGTCGCTGCCGAGAGAGGGGGGCTCAATTGAGTAAGACAACGCTTCATACCGTATATTTCCATGTATTGGAATAACACGTAGCCTTGGTCTCTTCCGAGAATATGAGGCGAAAGAGTCCCGAGAGTCATTTAAAGATACGGTAGCCTTGGTCTCTTCCAAGAATACAGCGCCTAAACAAGATAACAAGGCCTTTTCGGAGAAGAATATATGACTGATAAATGAGAATGAGGAGGTGCAATGCTCTGAAAAAGCAATGAAACCCTTGTTGAGGAGAACAAGAAGTTAAAAGAAGAGAATAAGCGGGCGTAGCGGCTTGTTAACTAGAACAACGGGCTTATAAAGCTTATTGACTTGAGGAATGTTGATCTCGAACAAGCTAGGAAGGAGGAGGACGCTGAGGCCTCGAACAAGGAGTTGCTGAGCCAGGTGGATCGCATAAAAGACAAGCACCTATTTGAGGTGGAAAGGCTCAATGCTGAGATTGTAGAGGCTGGGTATAGAGTGGAGACAACGCTAGAGCCATTGATTTGGGGCATGTACGTCAAATCACTTCAATTTCGCGGAATCTCATGGATCGTGATCCCCGAACCATGGCTCAGACCTAAGAGAGGCTAATGGAGTTAGAGACTAGACAGCGATAGGTGGCCTCGATCGACGAATTTGAGTTGATGCTTGAGCTATTAAATGTGGAAGAGCGCCATGTGAGGGCTGAAGGAAGGGAGCGGTTAAGGGAGGATGTCGAGTTGGAAGGACGGCGCAATTTGGTTCCCCGAAGTGGAAATCAGTAACCACTGAGAGCATGATAGTTGCTCATGAGTTTGAAGATGGAAGATCTCACCAGTAGCAAGTTGTTTTGCCTACCTCTATAAGCGGTCTTTCTGTCCTAGGCCCTAGCATTACCGAGTATGATCCTGATCATCTGGGGATGAGACACGGAGCTCCTCTTTAGCCAACACTCGGGAGCATTATGCACGTCGAATCCACGCCACAAGCGTTGGAACGTAAAACCTTATTCTCACGAGTTCTTAAAAGGATGGTAACATGAAGTCGAAGTAGACTAACTCGTTTTCTCCTTCATCGTGGAGGTTACTCTGGAGTAGAGTTGACAATGCACTTCATGCCAACACTGCCTACAATGCCTGAGTTTTGTTTGGAGATCCGAGGTGAGCAGCTAGGAGGAGGGTCTAGTTAAATGGACACATTCTTGGATATAGAGTTTGGTGAGATCATGATGGATGATATCTTCCTCGAGTTTAAAGGCCCCGAGGAAGGTATTTAGATGACTGGGACAATGGAAGCGAGGGAGCACACAATGCGCAAGTTGATGGTAAACAGAAAGCCTAGTTGCTTTCCAAGTCGGAGGAGTAGGAGGAGAAGAGGAAATCATATGAGGCGGCCCTACAGATGTCTCAGGAGGAGGCTAGGAAGAAGTCCAAGGATGAGGCTCAGGCTAAGATGTAGATGGCAGTCAAAAAGAAAGCCGATGATGATGCCTCCAAGAAAAGGGCTGATGAGGAGTTCCAGCGGGTGAAGAAGGAGGAGCAAAAGAAAATTTGCAACGACCCATATTTTTGAGTCATTTAAATTTGAATATTCAAATCTGTTTAAAATGTTTTATTAGAAGTAATAATGAATTTTTAATATTGAATTCATTAATAAAAACAGAGTTTGAACATTTTAATTAATATTTAATTTAAAATGAACTCATAATGTCGCCATAGTTCGTTTTATTGAGTTTTGAGCTTCAATTAAATATACAGAACCCGTTTTTAGTCGGGATTCTGTGAAAAGAAACGTTTTAATCTATTTGATTATAATTTTCTAATGAAAGAGAAAAATCGAAATTTCAGCTTATAAATTATAAGTTATGACTAAATTAAATTTGAAAATATTCGGTATGGAAATATTTTATAAACAATAATTTTTATTTAATATAATTCAAAAAGGAACTGTTATATAATTTGGATGTCGTTTAACTCCAAATTGTTAACATTGAGTTATGATTCCATATTGGTTAAATTTAATTTATGTAAACCTATTACCCTAAATACCTTGCTGCCTACATCGTCTTCACCTTGTGAATACGTTGCTCTATCCTCTCTTCCTTTTCTTTCTTGTGACAAAAAAAAAACGCAGCTTTCCTCCAACATAATTAAAAAAAAAACTGAAACCTATAAAGGATATGTAAATTAAGGACATCAACCTGTGGGTTAGTTTGTGAGAGCTAAAGAAGACGGATGGAGGCCATAGGAAGTGCAACTGTTTCGAGTTGGACCTATAAAGGAAGGGAGGTAGGAGGATAAGGGCACGTCGCGGCTATTAGAACATTTACCTGTAGCAGTTATATTTGTTTTCGAATGAAGAAGAATGAGGGGAAGGAGGAGTAGGCAAGTAGGTTGAAGAAGTTTGGGCATGCAGGAATAATCGGGCTTGGGACTTCGTTGTATTTATAAAAAAAGCAAGCGAGTTGGGGAACTTTTGTAGGTGGGTAGGTGTTCATCGTATGCAAAAAATATTTTGGGCCATGCGAAAGAAGCTAAGGTGAGGCCCATATATTTTATAATAAAATTAGGTTGATTTGAAATAAGAGTATATATAAAAGTTATCTAGTAAGTAGGAACAACTAATGTGCCTAAACCTATATTTAAATTTCCTGATTATGATTGGGGCCAGCCCAATCCAAGATTGTAAGTAGCACATTAGTTTAATCATATAATTAGTATAAAATAATTAATAATTAAACCTCAACTAATGTTAGTTAATTTAAGGTTTAGTTAATTTTATTCAAACCAATATTTATAATGTATGAAACATTCTTCTGTGTCAACATAATCAAACAAAACCTGAGACGTTCGAACCGTATCGATGAGCGTAACATTTTGAAATTGGTTTGTTCAGAGATGGAAGCAGATGATGTTTTTAATTAAATTAAATGCATGTTTAATTTAATTAAATCAAACCGTTTTAACGTCATATGAAACCCAAGGTAAGTTAAACTCAATCAGTTGTCCCACTTATATATTATATAAGTCGGATTATATGTGTGTGTCCTATGTTTACTAATCGTCGGATGATTGTTTAGATATATGGATATGCTAAATATATTTATATAACTGATTTAAATTAAACGTTCATTTAATTTAACCGAGCCTAATCGTTATTTTTAATGATTATTTCCAAACGAGTTAAACTTACCTTGTTGGTTCCGTTTATAATAATATAAACGTATTAAATTTTAATTGGATGCTTGAATTATTGTTATTAGTCGACCGTTATTAGTTGAATTAATTATTCATATTTATTATAGTTATCTTTTTGAATGGACTGTTTTATTTGAGGTAACCTATTGCAAGGAAAAACAGGTTGGAGGGATCCAGCTGGATTCCTCAAATTTATTGTTATTTTCACATTTATCATTATATGGACCGTTTAACAAATATGATCGGATTATTGGTTTGGTTATTTATTATTGAACCCAAATTCAACGTTGTTTGGTTACTAACCAACGGGTAGAATTGGTTAAGGAATTAATAGCAGATAGCCTAAATATGTACCGATTTATAAAGATTGATTTACCGTTAGGTGAATCGGTAGAAGTGAAATCATAAAGTTTATTTTATAACTGAAAATAGATTTTGAATAACATTATTATTTTGAATGAAAATTTATGAAAAGGAAGTAAATATTTATATTTATTATTTAAGTTCATAAGAAGTTGTTAAATGATTTTATAAAGCTAATTCTTAAATTAATAAGATTGACAAACAAGTGAGCACAATTAATGTAATGATTAATAACCGAGATTAATTGTTTTTAAGAAATAATTAAAATGGGATTGTATTGAAAGTGGTTATTATTAAATAATAATCAAAGTGAATGAGATTATTTAAATTAATTACAGAACTAATTTAATTTAAGAAGGAACTAATGAGAATTAATTAGCGAGTTAATCATGTTTTTGAGTTGACTAAGCCAACCGTTTAACTGGAATTGATTATTAATTTATTAATATAATTGGAATTGTTAATGATGAAGAAAGCCGTTTTTATTTAAGGTTGAGTTGATTTTTTAAAAATAATCAAAGTAATTAAATCTCATTAATGAAGGTTTATGAGCCATAAGGTCCTATTTATATTTAAATGAAATTTAAAAGTAAATTATATTAGTAGTAGTATAAGTTAAGTTTTAATTTCAAGTTAAACTGAATTCTTATCGGAATTTTATTTAATTGGATTTTAATAAAATCCAAGTTGAACGGAGTTGTTATAAAACCCAAGTTTTATTGAAGATATTATTATAATGAGTTATTAGATATGGTTTATGAATGGAATAAAAGCCCAAGATATGAAAATGGAAGAACTGGAACCTAACTGGAGACCAGTTGAGTTAAATGATTTTTTGAGTATTGATCTAATGTTGGTTTCGGCCATCGGGTTGACACTTGGGGAATTATTTTCTTACTGATCTACGGTTAGGAACCGATGAAAGTATGAATGGAAATCGAAATAGAAAACCCAAATTGAACAAAAAGGGTTAGGTAAATTGAGTTATAAACGTTCGATCTAAAATTGCATATTTTGAGAAAGAGATAGGAGTTTTAATGGGATATAACTAAAATAGATTTGGAATTATTATAAGACGATTTGTAAAGAATTTTATTTGTAATAGAATCAAGGATTATATATAACGTTTTAAAGATGGATAAAATTAATATATAAAGTTTTATAAGTTGAATAGAAGAGTTTGAATGTAATCTTATTTTGGAATAAAAAGTAAAAAGCTATATTCCAAATATTGAGAGATTTAAAGGTTTCAGATTAACGAATGGAAATTTAAAAAGGCCAAGTGACACTGTGTACTGAACCAGTGGATCCATTTTACTTTATGGTTGTTTGTTTTGATAGTTAAATATCCTATTATCAAAATTCGTCCTGTGCGCTTGTTGGTACAGAAAGACTAGGATCAAATTTATATTCGAAAACCATTCCAACCAACAAATATGTGAATGTGAAAGTTATAAGACGATGATCGAGATGGAGCATTGAAGACCATGGATCTTCATAAAGCGGAAGAATTACTTAAAATATCTGACTTTTAATCAGAGATATACTGTGATTCTGTCATGGTTGGAATCTATGGATTGCAAAGACTACCCGCTACTGATCTATAGGATGATTCCTAAGATGTGGTATAAGGGTACCTTTGGTTTGTCCAGACCTAAGATAATTTGTATGGACAGATGTCTGAGAGAGTATTTCCAAAAGAGTCACGTACATTGATTTCTTCAAACGTACCAAGTTGGTTGCGGAGAAGGGCACTTCTCTTAGCTTAACAACTAGAATATTTTTATGCACGTCAATTAGTGATTTTCTGGCGGATCCGACGATGTGGCATTCAAAGTGAATGGTGGCTAGATGTTCAAAAAGAGTATAAATAAATAAATAATGACCTCAAGCCTCTTCAATCGGGAAATGGTATAAAATCGGGTTGGTCGCATGGCTAAGTGGGTTGTTTCCAATTAGGGTGTATTGTCACCATCTAGAGAAATTCCTATTTGTTCTTCTTTCGCTTATGTATCTTCTAAGAATGGTTATGTTGGTATACCGACCGTAAGGTGATAATATATTCGGAATATTCAAACGAAGTGAATGGCCGGTCATGTTTAGCCTGGATTGCAAGATGTTCTTATTGGATCCTGGAGTATTCCTCTCTAGAGATACACTATCGGAAGGTGGTCCCATACCTTGCCATAGTTGGAATCCATTCTCTAATAAGAGACCGTGTTTTTTGATTACAGACTATGTATGTGGAGCATGAGATGCAAAAGTTCTGCTAGATGGTTATTTACTTGATTTAGACATTATTATAATATTAGAAAAGATATGATTTTAAACTGTTTTGTGTTATCGTAAGGTGAAAACCGTCCGTATTCGTGTGTGAATTTGGTCTTAAGATTATCCCTTTCTTTCAAAAAGATTTATACTTTAAAATCAAGTTGGATGATACCATAAACTTAGTGAGTTTACTCACTCTGGTTCACCAGACTGATCCGGCGTTTGCAACGCTCGGGTCAGACCGAGTTCTGCAGCTTTAGGTTATTGGATGCGGTGAAGAGACGAGCTTGAAGAGTTTAGACGTATGATGTTATATAGTTGTGTTTCCGTTATGTGTTGTATATGCGAACAGATTATTATAGCTCTCCAGATGAATTAATGTACTCTGATGATTGTTTGTATTTTTCAAGCTCTCAATAAAGATTTATTCCTATATTATATTTGGTCCTGCTGTGATGTGAGATTTTGATTCTACTGGTTTTCTTCTTCTTATTTCTTATATTCTTATAATTCTTTCTTTCTTATCTCCCCCTCTAATTTCTTTCTATTAACTATCTAGTATTTTCGATACTTGAGTTTTGGCAAGTAATACGAGTTTATGTATTATTGTCGGAATTCGAACGTCGAAATCCTGTCGGGTCATTACAAACTTAAGGCTGGACGCGAAGCCCAAAATAAAGTAGAAATGGAGGCAAAAGAAAGGTCGATAGGGATGCGAAGAAAACTAAGGAGGCCGAGAAAAAGGAGGACACCTCGGCAGTGTTGGCACCGTCCAGCGAGGTCACACCTAAGTCCTTGAAAGTGACCGCTCTCATCGACGGGAAGACCATCGGGGTCTCAAGCGGTGATGATGAAGAAAAAAATGTTCTTGGTGGTTCCTAGGGGTAAGACTACTTCGATCGAGGGGGGGGGGGAGGGGGACAAAGGGAAGTGGAGGAAGTGACTCTCGAAAGGGGCAAACAAAGGGTGAAGGCGATTCATCTAGCGCTGAGTATGATAAGAAGAAGAAGAGGGGAGACCCATCGAAGTGATGGTTATAGAAAGTTTTTTGATTATGTAGGTCGACAGGTCACGCGAGTATGACCCTTGTTTTGGAGGTGCGACGTGGTTTTCATGTACATCACGTCTCTAGAAAGAAATAGACAGTTGTAGCTTGCTTTTGTGAATGAAAGTTAGTTGACTTTGCTTATATCACATGTTGTCTTAAGTGTTTGAATTTTCGCCTATGCTTTCTAGTCTTTGTACTTGCGTAAATGTACTCGTCGTTACATTTGAGCAAGTGTTTTCTATGGCTTCGCTCTTGAGATGTCCAAGTCGTGCGAAGTCCAAGTATGGAGATTCCAATCTCGAGATTCACTCTTGGTTTCTGACCTTGAGTCATTAGGAATTAGTGGATGAGCTTCATTCTCAAGACCTCCTTTCGGGCTTTGGTCTGGAGACGTCAGGAGTCATGGTCGGACGTCATTGTTTCGTCCTTTATACTCTCCTATTATTTCGTTCGGGTTAGAGTTCCAGGGCATTGTTGGTACGCTAGTGTTGCACCCGAATCTAGATGTTATGAGCTGGATAGAGCCGAGTGAGCGGTCGATGTCACACTCACTCGGTTGATGGGTTGCTCTCAAGTCCGGAGTCTGAGGAACGGGGTTGGACACTCTAGTCAATGAGCTTCACAAGTTATTTATACTTGGTCATGTCGTTGGTTCGAGACTCACTTGACTTGTGAAGGGCAGGCCATATCACAAGGTTTTAGTCTTTGTAAAGACTCGAGGTGGCGGATCAATGCCAGGTTCCATGGTGTCGATTTAGTGATGTACGCTCGTGTATGCTAGTCGGTTGTCACAATAGGTCAAACATACTATGCAGAAAGTAAACACACCAAGTACACGGACATTTGAAATTTCTTCATTTATAACTTTTGGCAGTAATGGCCTTTTCTTTATAATACCTTAGACTTTGAAAACAAAACATTGGTGGGAAACGGTAAATCTAGATAGTAGACTAAGTGAAGTAGTGGTGGAGGTGTTAGTTGTTCCATGCTCTCGGTTGTTCGGCGCCTTCAATAGTCGTTAGCTTGAAGGTTTCATCTCTTAGCCTCCGTTGTATGGCATACAGACCTTCCTAGTGAGGTTCGAAAACTTTTTGTGTGCAAAAGATCCCCTTTTGAACGAGGTCGTTAATGTCAAAGTGCTTTGGACGGGCTTTGGAGTTAAAGTACCGAGCGAGACGTTGTCGTTGGGCGGCGACTCTAAGTTTAGCTCTGTTTCTTTTCTTTTCTAGTAAGTCAAGCGATTCCAAGAGAAGATCTTGGTAGGTCTTCGGATCGTAATATGTGTCTCGATGAGTTTGGAGCTTAATCTCAATGGAAATGATGGTTTTGGATCCATACGAGAGAGCAAATGGAGTGTGACTGGTCGCTGGCTTGTGAGTAGTCTGATAATCCCAAAGGGCTAGAGGGAGTTCATCTACCCATAAGCCTTCAGCCTTTTCCATACGCTTCTTAATAATGGACTTAATCACTTTGTTGACATCCTCGACTTTCCCATTGGCTAAAGGATGAGCTACTTCCAAGAATTTCTTCTTAATGTTATGTCATCGGCAAAAGGTCCTGAACTCAACACTCTCAAATTGGGTTCCGTTATCAGAAATGATAGACTTGGGAACTCCAAAACAACAGATTATGTTGTGGACGACGAATTGGTCACTTTCGTGGTAGCAATTGTAGTGAGGGGCCATGCTTTGGCGTACTTAGTAAAGTAATCAACTGCGATGATAGCATATCATGCACCTCCCCTAGCCATCTGAAGATTTCCGATGATATCAATTCCCTACACAACAAATGGTCATGGCCTAACCATTTGCGTAAGTTCAGTAGGCGGGGCTCTTGGAATTTTGGAAACATTCTGGCACTTGTCGCACTATTGGGCGTATCTGCTGCATCCCACTCAAGTGTTAGTCAAAAATAGCCGTACAAAGAATCTTCTTTGCCATATTTTGCCCCTCGGTGTGGTCATCGTAGTCGCCTTCGTGCACATCCAGTAGTACACGATCGGTGTCGTTGTAGGCTACACATTGGAGTAAAGGAACAGAGAATCCTATTCGGTAGAGCACTCCATCTTGAATGATTTAATGTGATGACTTGCGGATGAGTGCTTGTCTCTCCTTTGAGTTATTGGTGAGGATTCCGTAATGCAGGTAATTCTTGATTGGTGTTATCCAAGACTCAGGTTCAGGCATGGTCTTCGTGATTGATATCGAATCAGTCCACATCTAATTGATGCTCGGAGAATCTAGTACTTCGACTAGGACGAGTCCCAAGAGTTGTACATCTTCAGAAACATGTTAGCTTGGCCAATGAATTGACCGTCTCATTCTGTTCTCGAGGAATGTAAGTGATGATGTAGTGGTCGAAGTTAGTAAGCCGTTCGCGGACCCTAGCAAGGTAAGGAGTAAGCGGTACCACCTTGGCTTGATATTCTCCCTGCACCTAGCGTATGATGAGCTGTGAGTCAAAGTAAAAATGAATAGCCTTGATGTTGTGTTCGATTATAATCCTAGCTCTAGCAATTAAGGCTTCATATTCTGCATCGTTGTTGGTAGAAGGGAAGTCGAGCTTCAGAGCATAACAAATCGAGCGTTCCTTAGGAGTAATGGGTATAACTTCGGCGCCAGAACACTGACTGTTAGATGAACCGTCAACGAATAGTTTCCACTAGATGTTCGGAGGCTCACTGTCTTCCGGAGGAGGCTCTTCCGCACTAGTGAACTCCTCAATGAAATCTACTTGGGCTTGTTTGAGGATGGCTCGATGGGAGACAAGTGTAGTTTCAAATTGACCCAGCACTATATTCCATTTCAAAAGTCGCCTGGATACCCCAGGTCGTTGTAGGACCTATCGTAGCAGCGGTCAGTGTAGACTTTGATTGGATGACCAAAGCATGGTTGTAGCTTTTAGGAAGATATCAATAAACAGTAAGCAAGCTTCTCGAGCTTCAGATAATTATTTTCTATGCCTGTCATTCTCTTGCTGATATTGTAAATGGGCCATTGGACACGATCTTCTTTATGTACTTTTGTGATGCTAATTACTTGCATTGGAACAGCCAAGTAGATAAATAAGTCTTCGTGGTCCATGGTTTTGACAAGATAGTTGGTCACTCTAAGTGATCTAGGAGGTCCTCAAGTGCAACAATGCACTCCGGTATCCATGAGAAATTGCTCTTCTCTTTCCTGAGCAAGTTGAAAAAGGGAACATAATTATCAGTAGCTTTTGATATGAATCGACTTAGGATGACTACTTTCCCATTTAAGCTTTGAACATTTTTGATGCTCTGAGAGGCCTGAATATCACGGATAGCTTGGATTTTTTTTTTTGAATTTACCACGATACCCATTGAATTGATAATGAAACCAAGGAATTTTCTCGATGTAACAACGAAAGAGCATTTCAAGGGATTGAGTTTGATGCCATATTTTTGGAGAACGTCGAACGTTTCCGCGAGGTTGTTGATGTGATCGTTCGAAACCCTTGTCTTCATGAGCATATCGTCCATGTAGACCGCCATGAATCTCTCGATCTGGTCCTTGAACATGCGGTTAGCTAGTCGTTGATAAGTGGCTCCATTATTCTTAAGACCAAAGTGCATAACAATATAGCAATAGAGCCCAAGGTCGGTAACGAATGAAGTGTGCTCCTGAACTGGAAGGTACAATGGAATTTATTTGTAGCCTGAGTACGCATCTATGAAGGATATAAGCTGGTAGCCTGCAGTTGAGTCAACAAGTTGGTTGATTGTCGGATGCGGAAAGTTGTCCTTTGGTCAAGCTTTGCTCAAGTCTAGGTAGTCAACATACGTTCGCCACTTCCCATTGGATTTCTTGAACAAGACTGGGTTAGAGACCCATTCTGGGTAGAGGACATTGCTGATAAAGTTGTTGTTAAGAAGCATATCCACCTCTTCTTTGAGTGTCACCGATCTCTCTATTCCAAAGATTCGACACTTTTGTTTCACTGGAAGATGCTTCAGGTTGATACTGAGCATGTGGCAGGCGATTCCCGAGTCGATGCCATACATATCTGAATAGCTCCAAGCGAATACATCGAGGTCAGCCCTTAAGAAGTTCACAAGCTCTTCCTTTATTGCAGGGTCGAGTTGTGATCCAATCTTCAAGACCCTTGTCGGGTCGACAGGGTTGATTGGAATGTCCATAGTTAGCTCCACTAAGGTAGCTTTTCGGAATTAGGCTCTGCGTCTTCTCTAGGAATGAGGCAGTCGGAAAGTCGGCAATAGCATATGAGTAAGGATCCAGACTTCAGTGGCTGATATGCACAGGCGGTTTTGGCGCAGTGGATTGGTTCTATGCTCTTTCTCATCTCTTTGTTAAATGCATCTTTCCATTTGGCGATAACAGGCCCCCGCGGTAGCTCTGTAGCCCTTGATGGTTCTGATCCCTTTCTCAGTTGGAAACATTATGAGAAAGGATCATGGTGCCATGCAGACTCCAAATTCTGTAAGGAAAGAACGTCCTAGAAAGACGTTGTAGGGAGAAGTGACACCGATGACTACGAAAGTGAGGATCCTGACTATGCTGCGATCCCCTACCTCGAGCTTGTCCGAAAGATCTACCAAACCCACTGGTCGGTTATAGGATCCATTAAAGCCATGGATGGTGGTTTGTTAATGGTTCAAGCCTTTGGCCTCAAGTTTCATTTGGTCATAGACCGACTGAAGAGAATGTTGATTGAGCTCCTCAAGTCTATGAGAATTCTCCGGATGTAGGCAGGGCCTGCCTATGAAGAAATGACCACACGATCAGTGGTTGGAACCTTGAATCTGGTAGAATTTCTCTTGCGAAAAACTATGTTGTCACACATAGTCTTCTGCAATTTTTCTAGGACAGGTTTATTCTGGGCAGAGCATACCTCGAGTTTAGCATGCTTGATAGAGTTGACATATTCCTCCGTACACCGGAAGCTCACTTTTGCGGGGGTGAGATCCACCGCAAATGGTGTTAATCATGATACCCCCATGAGAAGGTCTCAGATTGGACGACCTAAGGGCCGCATGAGTCGGAGGAAGTGTGGGCGTTGAAGGGCCCATGGCTTCTTTCTGGGGAACAATGTCTGAACGTACTACTTTAGGTGCTTCTCTGGGATGAGCTTATCGATTACATCCTTGAGGTGAAGGCAATTGTTAGTATTATGGACAAACATGTCCTGGAATCTTCAGTATTTGCCGGAGTTCTTCCCTCGGTCGGTAGACTCCCTAGTGCTCAGCAACTTGTACTGGATAGTGTTACGTCTCTCTAAATATATTGTCTCCAACTCATAATTAAGTGGAGTGTATACCTTGTAGGTTAAATAGCGATCACGCTTCTTCTAATCTCCAAGTGACTGGTTTTTGCGACCATTTGGTTTGTCGTTTTTTGGCCTACGTTTAATTAGTGTTATCCCCATACCCTTGTCGGAATATTCCCCGACTTGCTTTCCGTTCATGCTATCCTTAACAGTGCTTGGACTTGAATTGTGAGGATGTCCTGTCTGAGCCACCTTATTTCTACATGCTTCCTCTTGGCACAATGACTGATTCTCCTTTTCGTAGAAAGTCTCTAGGGTCTTCGGCTGCTTCCTGTCAATCCAGGCTCCAAATTCGGAGTTGGGGAGAATGTCCTTAGCAAGCTAAACCAAGACTGTACGTAGATCTAGGTATTCGACCTTCGTTAAGGCATTGTCGAAGCGTTTTAGATAACTCTTAAGAGTTTCCCCATGCCCTAGTAGAGTTTAGAGAGAGTTAGGGTGTCCTTTGGCCTTGCGACATACATCCTAAATTGCTTCTTCACTAATTCTGAAGCGAGCAGGTCGAAGGTAGAGATAAATTGTACTGGAAGTCAGATGAGCTAGAGGAGAGCGACACATTTGAGGAACACTGGAAAGGTTTTTCATTTAACGGTGTCAGTGGATTGACTTGAGTCCATATTCCATCCAAAATGATTTAAGAAGTTGCAAGGATCGGTCTTCCCCGAGTAAGCCGTTAGTTTTGGCATATTGAAGCATCGAGGTCATTCGGCGTCGTGGACGACCTAGGTAAAGGGTTACGCCTTGTATTGGTTTCCCAAACATCTGTGGCATAACCCCGCAATTCTCTCACAATCCTTCGGACCATGTCGGTGAGAATCGTGGGTTGAAGCTCCGCTAGATTTCAACGTTCGTGGTTCATTTTGAGAGTTCGAGGTCGTGGGCGCTTTCTTTGATGAAAATCATCATCATCTTTGACTGTGTAATTATCCTTAGCTGCCTGATTCTTTTGATGTTGATTGGCTTAGACTTTGGTCTGTTGGGCTACTGGATGCGTAGGTGCCAAGTTCTGAGCGATGACAGGTAAGTTCTATCGAGGAAGGGGTTGGGCACTAGGTCTTTCTTTGTTGTTAGTACCCAACCGAGAATAGTAGGATTGACGCGTTCCCTCACTAAAGGTCATAGTAATTCCGTTACCATTATCGCTGCCATTGACATTGACATTGGCATTGACGTTAGTCCTCCTTTGGATTCGGTTCCCATGGTGGGTGTCGAAAGAAGAGTTTTCCAAGACATAAGGTAAGGGACAAGTGTTCACGTTGAGTTCAAAGTGAGCAACATTGCGTTGACTTTTTTGAATTCCTCGTATCAGCTAAACTTGTTCTCAACTGGTCGTTAAGTTCTCTTGTCCTTTCTTCTAACTTCTTGTTAAGTTGAAAGAGTTGGCCTTGGGTTGCCAGAGCATCAGGATTATAGGAGGGAGCAATTTCCATGTCGACCGGGTTTTCCAAAGGTTGGTGCTAGGGAGAAGTTTCAGTATCATCCGTAGTGAAAGTTCCAATCAATTGGGACTTCTCTTTTCTATCTATCACAAATAAACTCTAACGGTATGTCGAAAAGACTAAGTAGCGCTTATAAGTTGAGATGGAAGTTGGTCGGGAAGAAGCGAGTCTCGAGGCTTCTAGTTTTCTCAGTGAAAGCATCAAAGTGTTGACGCGGAAAATTAGCGTCACATCCAAAGATTATCAAGTTAATTGAGAATAGAGTTTTGCGTATGAAAAATAAAGTGCAGAAAGTAGAAACACAAGATTTATAGTGTTCGGTTCGTATTGAACCTTCGTCTACTTTGAAGCTTTTGCCGATTTTATTCACTTTCGAAGGATTATAGTGATGAACATTATATTGGATTACAAGATTTGACCAAGTTTTTGAGAGTCACTATTTACAAGTTCAAAGTTTTGAGAAAAAGTTGGTTCTTCTTCCCCAAAGATCAAGAAGCCATTAACGGTGTCCAAGGTCTTTTCAAGGTGTCAAATCAAGCAAATGTCAACCCCCTAAGGGTATTTATAGGTAATGGATAAGGTGAGGGTAGGTCAGAATTAGGGACCACAGGACGAATTTCGCATCTCGAGTAGCTGCATTGGAGAATATCATATCTCCAAAGGAGAAAAGAAATTTCGCATCCCGAAGAGTATGAAATTCATATCCCGTGGGGATACGAAGAATCGTATCAAGTAGGGTTACAATAATTTGTTGCCCGAGGGGATAAGAATTTCGGATCCCAAGGGATACGAAATGTTTGGGATTTGGCAGGACCGAGGGATGTGAATTTGTGCGCCGATGGTATTTTTGAGGGGTTGTGAGGTCTACACTCATGCGACTTCTTATGGGCCTAGATCCTGAGTGTTTTGGCGACACTTCGATATTTTGTACCATGCGATGGACCGAGTCGAGTTGGCCTGATATGCTTTTGCGAATTGTACCGAAACGCCAGTTAACGATTAGTTTTTTCCCTTCCTCTGATTTCATCATTTATGGTATAACCAAGGACCATCTAATGAAAGCGGTGAACTAGCTTCTCATAAACTTACATGCACAACTCACTTCACATAAACTTACATGCACAACTCACTTCACATAAAGCTTTGAGTCAAAATAAAATAATCTTAGCAACCTCATTAAATGGCCTAATGATATATATATATATATATATATATATATATATATATAACTGTCAATAGTTGCATAATTCAAATTTACATCAAAGTAACATATGTTATTTTAATCAAACCAAAAGTTCCATATCTACGTTTAATACGTTGATTCTCCATCTATAGAAGACGCATAGCTGGCGCAAGATACACAACTGTTTTACCCATGCCAGTAGAGTCAAATGTTACCCAATCAGCTAGTATAGTTAGAAGATCTTCACTGTCCTTTTACATTAAAAGATGCGAAGAATTAAATTCAAAAGGATGCACATGCAAGGCAAAATTTTCATTTTGTTTCTCTGGTCAATCTAGGGATAGATATTCATTATAGATCAAAACTTTCATACTTTTGTTTTCAATAGCAACAAGTTTGATTTATATTTTTAATCAGCATAAGAAATTGTCATTATTTGGAACTATTTGATATAAAATCTTCGATAAACAGAAATGCAGTTATTTCCAAACATTCGCTCAAATGGAAAAATCGAAAAATTAGATAATTCATTATGCATTGTCTAACAAATAAAACATAATCCAGTAACAGACGAAAAAGTTTTTTTGTTTCATCTACCGAGGCACCTGAAGCTAGCTGAAGCGAAAGAACTATATTAGCAGTTCGAGCCTACCAAGTTCCCAAATGTCGTTCTAACAATTGATGATTAGTTAAAGTTCGACTTAGGGAAATCTATAAATTAAGTACTTAAAATATGGAAATCAAAATCAATATATGAAATAATCTGAAAAACAAGTGTCCGTAGCAGTAGCCCAGCGGTTAAGGACTTTGCGTCGTTCTAATAGTGGCGGGAGTTCGAAACCCGAAATGGCATGCTAAAATCTTAGCATGTGCATATGCTAATATCAGCCACTAATGTGGTGCTCGCGGGCCAGGCTAGGTGCAATAGGGAGAGTTTTACGACTCCAGTCGGTTGCCCTCCTGAACAAATTCAAAAATAATCTCAAAACAAGTGAATCAAATAGACCAAAAAATAAGGAATTAGGGCTATCTAGGCCCTAGTGTATGTATAAGGAACTCGAATATTGGCGATCAAGTCCACTAACTGGAAAATCGGTGAACGACCCAAATCTAAGGGAAAGTAAAAACGAAGAAAATGAAATAAATGAGTGGGAGAAAAAGGAAAAATGAATTTTATCGCAAACGTATAATGATCACTGTTTCAAATCTCGAAAATATTGCCCGAGATCTCCTTCGAGATCTCGTTTTGGGCTCCTTCCGAAACGAAATAGCAAATATCACTGTAAATCTCCTTTCGAATATATCACCCGAGATATTGCAATATCAAACGATATATCAACCGATACGAAATACTGGAATGTCGTCCGAGATCTTGGTTTTTTTGTTTAAGATTTAAATATTTGCCTGAACCAAAACAATAATTAAAAAATTCAAATCTAGCCACGATAGTCTCATGCTTTTTTACATTTTTCATGTTAAATGACCATATTGTATGTTCATATATGTTCTACAATGCTTATGATTTTCAAAATCGTCTTTTTTACATACATGTTACCTGTATTTTATGGTCAGCTTATGCTGTATTTTTTAATGTTTTGGATCTTTTGAATGTTTTTAGTTTAACAATAATTCATTTTCATGGATTATATGTTTTAAGCACTAATCTATTGCATTGAGTTATATTTCTGTTTTAAGCATATCACGATTTAGAGTATAAACGATCTTTCATAAATTAAGAATAATAAAGTGATTTTGCAATTCAAGTTTAAGTTACTATGTTTTTAATGGCATTCATAAAAATCATTTTGTAAGAATATCATTTTTTAACATATCATTACCCCGAGATTGTTCCGATATGAACTTTCAGACCCGAGATGGAAATCCGAGACGAACCCCCGAGTTAAACTCATTTCGTCTGAGATCTCCCCCGATACGAGGTCAAGTCCCTAAAATTCCCGAAACAAAACACGACTGATATTCGAGATTTAAAACCTTGATAATGATAGAGGCAAAAAATAAATCATCCCTAGAACTTGAGAATATTCTCAGCGTTTGTGTGCAAATTATTACCTTTGCGGTAGTTTTTACTGTAGTTTATGTTTGAACGCTGAGAATAAGAGCTGTTAAAAGCTAGTTTTGTTGTAGTGATTCAGTTTTGGCTCATGTTGTATTTGGATATGCTTCCAAAGAATCATTCATGTATGTAACACATGTAATGTTGTATTTCCACTGTTTGTATCTATTTACTCTGTTGTTTACTATCTGTGATGTTGTTATGGAATAGATCCTTGGCCACCATAGTATTGTATTAAACTTGAATTGGGTAAGTTGGTCCACTTAAGGTAAAAAAGAAAAATTAGTGCATCCAATCGACGTATTCGATATTCGTTTAATATAAGACTCGTGGATGATCGCTTCTAACTAGCCATATTATCTGCAGTAACAGACAGATTTACCTAGTAATACTCTTCTTAGTGTGTATCTCGAGGTGGGGTGTCACAAAATTGGAATACAACTAGGAATGCAATTATGTAATATTCCATAAGTCGAATTGTATTACCGATAGTTTGCCTTTATGGAAATATTCATCGTATTAAATCCTTTCAGTTTATAATACCTTGGGTCTAATTTTGGTGAGGTTTGGCATACTGTCCCTAGCAAGTGTAATAGAGAATTGTATTAATTATCTAAATGTGGGTAGGATAATAAATTTATTACCAACATAATAAAAGTTGAAACTCATTGGCATAATAAGTGTGAAAAATCAAGATATTAATAAGATTACTCAGCGGAAACTAGTATATTATTTTGGCTGAGCATAAAATTTAAAATTTTATATGTGGGATTATTAGGACGGTGTATAAATGATTAACTTGTGTTGAAAATTAATGTGATTATCTATTACGTTCATTGCACCAGAAACACAAATTAAACTGTGCTTTGGTTTGTATCTACTTCAGTTAGGCTCGGTTATTGGCTGTATCTAAAATTAACGACATGTCTAATTATTAGATACGGCCTTAACCCATATCTAAATCTAAATTTGATACAACTATAAGGCATATCTAAAGTATAAATAGAAACATCTTTAAGCCGTATCTATTAGATACAAATATAAACCGTATCTAAATAATCAATAGATACGAATATAAGCCATATCTAATGCGCACTTCTGTAATGCTTTTCGATGACTTAGATATGGTTTTTGACCGTATCTATTGTGTAATTCAGACACGGTCTTAGACCGTAACTGATTCAAGGCTAAAAGTGGACTGACGAGCATAAACTAGGCATGGTCTTACAATAAATAGAAACTGCAGCACAGATTTTTCATAACACAATTTATACAGAGCATAACATAACTTTTACACAAAGCTTGTTGAGTATTTTCATAACATATCATAATACAATTTATACTTGAAAGCATAACTTCGGTTAATGGAAGTCTCACAGTAAATGGAAACTACATCACAAATTTTTCATCAAATTACAAAGTCTGATAAAACCGAACTGTTTTATGAAAGTAACAAACTTAAAGAAAAAACAGAGCCTAATGAAACTGCAGTCCACATTGCTGTAAATGCTGAAGATATTCATCCGAAGACACCAATCATGCAGATGAAGTCCACGTTGCTGTAAATCAAAGAAATGATGAGCACAAGGTAGATACTGAAATAAAGCATTTACAAAATTTATATGTGTCAGAAAGAAATGATTTACAGAATGTTGGCATGAATTCAAAACCCGGAATGACATGCTAAGAGCTTACTATGTGCATACGCTAAGATCAACCACTTATGTAGTGCTCGCGGACCGGGTTAGGTGCACTAGGGAGGGTTTTACGACCCCGGTCGGTTTCCGTCCTAAACAAATTAAAAAAAAATGATATACAGAATGTGCATAGGTTGAGCATATTCATGAATCGTGTGCACAGTTTGTGCATATTCATGAAAATTGGTGTAAGCTTATAAAATACAAACGAATAAGTCTCTAAGCATACTACAATTTCTAATCTAAATAATTTTAAAAGATCAATCAAATCAAAAAATAATCTGCAGCCCACTGTATCGGTCTAGTTATTGATACTGAAGCTTACAAAGTGCCAATTACATTTTACAGAATTTTAGCTTTGAAGCACATAGACATACACATTTACTATTTTTATCAAATGTGGACTAGTCGGTTGAATGGTTAAAAAATGGAATGTCAGTATTCAACCAACAGTAAATATGATTTATAAGAGCTTAGCTAACCGTTGATGTGCACAAATCGTGTGCACAGTTTGTGCATATTCATGAAAATGATTCAGCCTTCCCTAAAATTACTAATCCACTATGACACCATTACACGATTGACCATCCTGTCACTTAACCAATTGCCAAATGCCAGCTTTACCTTCATCGAACTGTTTCAACACCTCTTTCAACATGCATACATGCGACACGATATGCACACACAAACACAAAGCCATGATGGTAGCAAGTGTGTGCTACTTCGTCACCAAAACTCCCGTGCCATAATCTCACTACATACCACACAACCAAAACCAGCTTACATCACACAAATCGATCATCTACAAGTTTCATAACCTTCCTCTCATAACCTGCCACTGCAAGCTTCATCTCCTTCCTAGACTTATGAAACAACCAAACTCACCTTCTCCTCCTCTTACCAACTGGATCACAAATGGGCCCACCCCACTTCACACAAGCCCGTATCTTTCTCCGTATATAATAAAATTGCTTGGATTTAAACGATGACATAAAGAACGCTTCAGATTTAATATAGAGGAAGATATCCGACGGCTATTGTATATCCATATTGACAAGAACTTAACATTGTTTATGCACGTTTATCATTGTGCCTCCACTTGCAATTCTATGCATATGAAAAAAGAAAATAATAGATTGATTGTTCCAGTTAAAACATCAAAGGAATTCTTATACCAACTCGAAAACATAACCCACAATAAGAACCCGTCCGGCAACTTCTTCGTAGAATCAATCACAATCTATACCCCCTCCCCCCGCCTCTTTCTAAATCTGTCAATGTTCCTCAATATCGACTCACACACCAGTATTTCCACCCCTTCAACTGGTTGTGGAATTAACATCCATATCCATGCTAATGCAATACCCACTGTTCCAAGTTTCGAACATAACGACAGATTTAATGTTTTATCACATGATCATGAACTCACCACTACATCTTCAATTGATCAATCCAACCTTCCCACCAAACAATCTCAAGCACATAACACTCATATTGATGAAACCCCATCTAAACCAATTCAAGGTGCTACATGCATAACAATCTCAAGCACAAAACCTATGACTGAGATGCTTGTACACACTGATAACTTGCACAATGGTTATATCCACGGCAATAGTAAACTATCCACCACCACCCAAACTTTTTTATCACTTACAGGTCATATGCAATAGTCCAAACTCAACCTTCTTCTAATATCACCCACTGCACCTGAACCATCCACCTCACAGTGGTAGTCTTACAATAGCTTTGTGTTCGTGTGTGCATATCATGTCACACGTATGCATGTTGAAAGAGTGGCTTTGTGTTCTCCTTATACCAAATCAAACTAAGGCTTTGTGTTTTCCTAATACCAAATAAAACTTAATTGATGAAATTTTAGTTGAGACATAAGCTAACAATAGATAAAATCAAACATTCAACTAAATTTCAGATTATTGATAATGCAACGTGAATTACTACGAAGAGTTCGGTAAAATACTACGAAGAATTAAGTAAATTACTTATAACGCAATGTGAACACAAATTACTGATAATGCAATGTCCATTCAATTCATATGTAAATTACTACAAAAGAATTAAGTTTAAAATTATATATACCTGCTCCAACGTCTAAAGATATCGAATCATAATCTTTGGATGACACACATACCTACCCACTCTGACATCATCAAAGGTCTTTGAAATTGATGATTTATTTTGTTGGTTTTCTCATTTGTAGCAGTATACTATCCAAAACTAATTTTTCATGTGTAGATGGTACATCTTTCCCATGGCATTTGGACGATATGGAATCTCGACATATAGCACATGTTGCAATAAAGTTGTCTAGATCAGAGTTGAGAATTTAAAAGGATAATATTAATAAAATATCATTTTACTAAAACAACTAGACTGGAGTGAAACTATTAGACTTTAAGCATTCACTTATGCTTTAGGTAGAGATTGATTTCGAAATTCACCTAATTCTACAGTTGAGTTCTTACTGCTAATAAATACCTGTTGCTACTATTTCTAGATCGAAGTTGAAAATTTCACATCTTTGATTGTTTGCCACATTGGTCGTATCCTGGATCTGAGATGCAACAGCTTTCAAAGCACTAGGTTGTGTGTTGTGTCCTCCATCAGAAGCAGTTAACGGTGTGCGACTTCCTTGATCAGACAAATTTCCCACCATGCTGGTCAGAGTCTCCATTTGCAGAGACAAATTTCCCGCTTTACCCTCCAAATTTCCCACTGTACCCAACAAATCTTCCACCATACCCTCCAATTTTCCCACCTTCATTTTCAGCTCAACATTGCCTTCACAAACATGTTTGAATCGTTTTTGTGCAATAGCACAAGCCTAAACTTGCATCTTCGGCATGATGGTCCCAACAACGTGGCTTCTAACCCTTGTATCCTTACCCAACACATGTGATAAGATATCTTCATTCATTGTCAATTTTTCTTCATCGTTATCAGTGATCTTTTCCTTCATTTTGGAAATTTGATCCCAAGATATGATAATATTTGTATGTAAAAAAGCAGGAAGGATTTACTTCGAACATTTCAAATATATAATGCACATTTAAACAGTAAACCTTTTTGATGCAGGAAACATTACTAATTCAGATGTTATCGCAATCAGTACATAATGCCAACTGATACTTAAGTGACTTGTAACTTGTATGCTAACATATATATTTTCTTTGTTTAAGTAGCTATCAATCAGACACACCCATGAAGAGGAGGATATGGTACTTAAGCATAATAAGCTTCAGTTACTTAAGTAGCAGCAAGTTATAATCAAAACAGAAACGTAAAAACCTACGAAGTACACAGAAGCGACATATGATATGGTACCATCTTTTTTCATGTGTGTCTTCTCCCATACTTGACGACGGTTGATATTTGCAGAGGGACTTGCAACGATCTTCAATATATTCCATTTCAAGAATATTTTCTCCCATAATTGTGATTTTTACTATTTTTGAAAGAAAATGAATGTAAATTACCATTTCGTGTTCTATTCTAGCATGACTTTACGTCCTGCATTTTGGGGATAATTGAGACTGGATCTATTTTTTTGCCTGTCTTCCTTCTTCCGCTCGCTTCAGGTGTTGCTTCATTCTTCATGAACTTGTTCTAATCATCTTGAGCAATATTAGGCGGACAAATTTTCAACTGTTCTTCGTCATTTCGAAAGTGTCATAAAAACTTGCTCTTAAGTTTTTCTTGCGCCTCCTAAAAGCCTCAACCATTCTTTTTAAAAATATCTCCTTTGAAATTGGCTCAAGCGCGTACATGTTCTGCAAAAAATAAGAGTCAAATTGTAAAAAAAGACTGTAAGAATTTAAATGCTATTTTTCAAAAATTCAAAATATTATGTATAAACATCCAAAATGCTAAAGAAAAACTAACCACAAACTGTTTCCAAACGTCATCCTTATATATTTGGGTACTTTATCTCAACTTGTGTAAGATATTGGCACATGATCTCTTACTAGTTTACCAAGAATAATAGCGATTTTTGGAGCATTTTCTGAGACTGGAATACTAAGTACGTTTTGGTCAACTTTCTGCTCATTTAAACATGATACATGTGATGATGCGGGATTCTGTGGCGTAGTTTTCAGCAAAATATAATATTACAAACTATGTTGTGATATCAGAATATTAATCACATTTATTACTTGGCTTCTTTTAAAGCAACACCAAGAATCAAAACAAACACATACCACTTTCCTATCTCTTTCTTTTTTCCCATGCACTAATCGAGAATATAAGAATGATAAAACTAGCATTTCGCAAGCATCTAGAATATAAGATTGACATAAGATTGATAAACCAATTAATGATATTTTTTCTGTTACATTGTTACTCAACAATTCATAAGTGTTACTCAAGTTGAAACAGTTAACATGTGATTCCCTTGTTAAAAAAGCATTCAACAATTCTTAAGTTAACATATGATTTGATAAGATCTTAGTTTTCATTGTCTTCAAAAGCGGATTGATAGACGGTAGGAAACCCAATGTCATCCACATTTGTAGTCAACCGTTTTGGTGTATGCAAAACTACAGACCATCCATTATTTTTTAAATCATTTGAGCATAATACTTGACCCACTTCTGATGCAAAAATAAATGGCTCATCATTCATGTTGTCTTTGTTCTTTAATTTTCCTAAATTAACCATGATCAAGTTTGAAGTGGGATCTATTTTGCAACCATTGATCTTAATCTCGACCTTTACCCAATTATAATAAAAAACTGTTTGTTTGAAGTCAGTGTAATCCAACTCAAGTATTGCTGAATGACTTTGTAGTACGTTATTTCTACTTCCTTATAATTTTTATCTTTACCACTCGCTCTTAATTTTGTAATTGCTCTCATGCACACACCTTTATCCTGTGTTACTATGCGGTCTTTGTATATTTTCATTGAAAATAAAAACCTATTCCCTTGGTACTTCGCATAACTAAGCGTCGTGAACTGCGGCTCGTGTGCTAGCCAACAGAGAGTTGAGTCAATATAGTTGCACTTCAACAACTACATAAAACACAATAAGTTAAAAATGCATGGTCACGAAGGTATATTGCAAACTTATAAACACTTGAAATACTTAAGATGATGTAATACCTCATTACGTAAACATTGAGTAAAATTTTGAACGACTTCGACAGTTGTATCTCTGCCTCGTGTTGAAATCTAGTGCTTTTCGCATGGGAGTTATACCTTCTATGGAAAACACATACCGAAATGAATAGATAAATTGAATTAAAAATTGGAAATTTGAAACCTACTTCATGAAATTACTACTTCCATGGATCCAATCCATCATGCTTATTAAGGATCCATCTATGCACTTGGGTTAACGTTATATCTTTACCATTATCTAAAGGTATCTCACTAGCAAACTCATCATCCTCGTTTAAAAATGATTCGTGGGTATGTTTATGATTGCCATAACCTCCATTTGGGATAAATTCCATGCAATAAAGGATAGTTTCTTGAATGATATATCCTTCTGCAATACACCCTTCAATGTATCTTTTGTTGCGCACATATCCTTTATATGTTTTCATCAACCTATGAATGTGATCAATTATATATTGTACATGATAGCTATTTAAACCGAATAATAATGTACATAACTGAAATTAGTTATTTACCGTTCAAAAAGATACATCCATCTATATCTGACAGGGCCAGAAATCAATGCCTGGTCGGCTAAATGAACCATAACATGGATATTGATATCAAAATGTGCAGATGAAAAATGTTTTTCAAAAATACACATTGCTTCCACCAACATAGCCTTTGCTTTATAAGGTGTTCCCTATTGATCACCTTTGTGCACAAAATGTTAAAGAATAGACTAATAGGATGAACAACATTTCGTAAATCCTTATGTTGTGCATAACAATGTTGAAGCAATACCGGAAGCAAATGTTGCATTATGATGTGGTAATCATGTAACTTCATATTTCTTAGTTCGGGAGGATTGATGATCACTTTGTTGCGGAAGTTAGAGGAGAATTTGTTAGGTACTTTCAAAATTTTCAATATGGTGCAAAAACCGTATCTTTTCTTCTTTGCTCAAAGTTAAAGTTGCCTTTGGTATGATTTTTTTTTCGGATCTTTCCTCACCCACAACTTTTATTTTATAGCCATGGTTTTCAAATCCTTGCATGCATTGATGCCATCTTTTGACTTATCGTTATGGTCCACAATGGTGCTGATGAGATGCTCTGTGACATTCTTCTCCGTATGCATAACATCAATATTATGTCGAATCATATTTGTTTTCCAGTATGGTAAATCAAAAGAGGTAGTAGACCTCCTATACCATGTAGAAACATTGTCAATTTCTTCAACGGCTGATTTTTTTCCCCTTTTCGACCAGTTTCTTTTTTGTGTTTATCGACTTTCATTTTGATATTCTCTACTATCTTTTCAACTTCAAAACTATTCAATGGCCTTTTAGGATGACGAAGTTCTTGTTTGTTATTGAAATTTTTTTTCTCGTATCGAAACTTTTATCCGTTAGGAAGATACATTTGATGTCTCATATAACACATCTTCTTACTTTCAGGAAGATGATAAGAACAGGTGTTTTCCCCACACACGCGACATGCAAAGTAACCGTGAGTTATACACCCTCCCAAGAGCAGGGTAATCATGGATTGCCCACAACACCTTAGCTCTCATTGTAAACTCAAATTTATTTAATGAACTATATTTAACGACTCCTTCCCATAAATGCTTTAACTCTTCTGTCAATGGTTGTAAATAAACATCGATATCCTTCCCCTGTTGTTTTGGCCTAGAAATCAACAGTGTTAACATTGAAAACTCCCGTTTCATGCACATAGACGAAGAAAGATTATATGCTACTACAATTACTGGTCAACAACTGTAAGGATTAGAAAGAGAAGCATATAGACAGAAATCATCTGTTGCCACACCAAGTGTGACATTTCATGGCTCGACAGTGAACGTTTTATCAAAAGAATCCATGGCTTTCCATTAAAAAGTGTCACATGGATGATGCATTACGTTTGGATAAGACTTAGCACAAGCATGCCAGGTCATTGCATCTGCTATCCATGGTACAACATACAGTCTCTCTATTCTAGAAAGTAAACGAAAATGTCTTAATGTCTTTCAAGGTATTTTGGTGCCTTTTCTCTCTTTGTTGAATGATGTTGTATATCTTGGTTTATGACAATTTGTACAAGAAACTATGTTCACATCATCTTTCCAGTACAATATGAAATCATTGATGCATGCATCATGAGTATTGTAATTCATCCCAACTTGCTTAATGAACTTCTTCACGTTGAAGTATTTTGTGGGCAGCGTGTTACCTTCGGGGAGTAACCCCTTTATTAGTTTGAGAAGTGCAGTCACACCATTATCAGAAAAGTAGTTTTGGGTCTTCAAGTTATTCAGTTTCATAATGGCATAAAACTTCATTTCCCTTTTGAACATGAAGGATACCGTGGCTCTTTAGCGCTATCAAAAAGTGGTTTATACTTCTTACTTTCATTGGCCTGCCAATAGTCATCATCCGTAGACTGCTCTCCAACATTAGCATGATTAGACAACGGATTTTCAGGTTGAAAATCATGAAATCTATTTGCATCATTGACTAGATCTTCCATCCTAATATGTTTAGTCTCGACTTTACTTGTGGCATTCACATTACTAATTGGTGGTTGTTTTTCCATATCCACTTTTTTTCCCCATGAAAAATACCACACGCTATATGACAAGATAAAACCTCATCTAAGCAAATGAAAATGAATCTCATCTAATTTGAACATCTTCAAATTTTGGCACTAATTGCAAGGGCATAAATACATTCCTTTCTTCCCACTGTTTTCTTCAACAAAACAAACAAACTTCTTCACCTCGTCTATATAGTATGTAGATCTTTGATAGATTCATTAATCTACTTTTTGTTTATATTGTATGTCATGCTGCTCTCCTATCCAAAATTGCTATAGTTTATAAAATACTAATACAATTCATAATTTGCTACTACCTATATAATAAAAATAATATCTATATAATCGCATCAAACAAATGGGCCCACCCCCCTTCACATATGCTTGTATCTTTCTTTAGCTGTGTGTTTTTATTGGAAAGTTAGTTTTTGTTTCTCCATATACCACCTAATCGCAAATGGGCCCACTCCCTTCACATACGCTTGTATCTTTCTTTAACTGTATGTTTTCATTACCAAGTTAGATTTTGTTTCTCCATATACCACTGGATCAGAAATGGGCCCACCCCACTTCACACATGCCCATATCTTTCTCCGTATATAATAAAATTGCTTGGATTTAACCGATGACATAAAGAACGCTTCAGATTTAATAAGGAGGAAGACATCTGATGGCTATTGTCTATCCATATTAACAAGAACTTAACATTATTTATGCGCGTTTATCATTGTTCCCCCATTTGCAAGTCTACGCATATGCAAAAAGAAAAAATTATAGACTGCTATTCCAGTTAAAACATCAGAGGAATTTTCAGGCCTTAGCGAGTTCATTTCCTCTAGGCATTTATAAATTATAAGTTGTCACTGGTATTATTTTAGTACATAAATTATTTATTGAAATCAATAAATAAAATTAGTTTCAGTACATTTGTTTAGGTTTAGTACATGAAAATAAATAAAACTAGCTAATTCTTATGTATGGTTCAGCACATGAATTAAGTCACTAAAACAAAAAAGGGTTTTTATAGCTCCAATAGTTAGCGTTTCCGCATATGGACTTTTAGTCCGTTGTCCACGTCAAGGGTTTAACGCTATTTGAATCGATCAATTCACTTTACAAGTTTACAATGATATTAGGTGAAGAGCAGGCAGAAAATAAAACTTATGCGGGGAACTTTATTTTTTGTCTTTTCCGCCTCTAGAAACTATTCTTTCTGTCACTTTATCGAAATATTAACCAATCCATCGTCCACCATCCGAAAGCACCAAATCTGCGAAATCAATTCAGTCCGCTCCCATCAACAGTCGATTGATGGTGCAGTCTCTTTTCTTACCCAGTTGATCCCAATCTCAAAACCTAGACAAGCATCTTCGATTCAGATTTCGATCCCAATCCCAAAACCTAGGCAAGCATCTGCGATTCGGATTTCAATCCCAATCCCAAAACCTAGACAAAGCATCTTCGATTCGGATTTCGATCCCAATCCCAAAACCTAAACAAGCATCTTCGATTCAAACTTTCATGAGAGGTATTATTATATATTTTCATATAATTTTAATTTTACATTACCTCATGTACTTTAGATATAACATTGTACTCTTTGTTCAGTACTTGCAAATATTGGTAGTCGAGATTTTTTTACAGGCCTTTTCTGTATAGAATTACATATCTCTGTTGTATATCATTGTTATAATTAAATCACCTGAATTCATAACATATATACATATAATAAATGTTCTGCCGTATAAAAGATTACCAGCTCAAAGTTGCTGATAAAATATTTGTTTTTAAGCTTTTAAACGTGTATAGGTGATGAACTTGTTATAAATATAACATGATGCAAAAAACGAAAGTGCAATACAGTCAATTTATGAAGGTCATTCTATAAATGTTGTTCGCACCACCTAGTGAAGCACTGCCAAAATACATCAACAATGCAATACTGTAGTTCGTAGTTACTTCTTTATTTTATCGAAAAATAATTTAGTTTTCTATTCGAAGTGATTTGGTAGCTACTCCATATTGTCAACATAAACAGAAGCTAAAGTCCTAGTGATGGTCCTTCTAGTTAGATGACATGCATAAGTTCTTCAAAAGGACCTTTTGGTCGTGTGAGTTATGTAGTTTTTAGGCCTTAAGTGACCCATTTGCCCACACCATCACTATGTAAACCATGAATCATGTGCCTTGCCACCACATTGTGTTTGTTGTCCTATCATTCCAGTGGTGAAAAGTGGAGGAATCGTTGGTTAATGTCACACCATAATAAATTATCGTTTGATGCCAGCATCAATTTAGAATAGTATTAGCTTATCCTCTATTGTTTTCTCTTTTCAGTTAGGTCCAATGTTACTTGCTGATTTATTGAGTTGCTTCATGGATAAACCAAATTTTTTATTTAACTTTATATAAAAATTATATAACTTAGACACAGTAGAACAGAAAAATAAGTTGTCTAGGCACATTACATGTTGTTTGTCAGTTGCAATATTGGGTTCACATTCATGGTTGCCATATTTTGTTGTAAGAAAAACGAGGATTTCGAGTTTTTTCCACTTGAATCTCTATTGTTGAGTAGAATCTGTCAGATATAATAAGAGACAAATATTATTTAGTAGAAATTTTCTCAACTAAACTCTTAAGTGACTGCTTAATATTCATTTAAAGAATGAGAGGGTATGTAAAAAGGCGTTCATGAAGAGCATGATATGATACATAAAACTCAAAAGAAACTTGGCTACATATGCATATGCAGCCTGCAAAGACTAAAACTAGTTGTAAATTTTTATGATAAATAATACCTTTTTACAATGCAAAGTACTAACATACATAGATATCTATCAAAACCATGCAACTATAAAGAAGGGAATGATAACGCTGGTTTTTGATAAAGAAGGGAATGATAATGCAGGTTTTTATTGTTATTCCGTGTATAGTTTTATGTTAAGTTTCCTCGTATTAAAAGCATTCCTTTAATTAATTTATCTTGTGCAACAAATCTGCTTGCAGCTTGTCAAACCATTCAATTCTCATTGGTGCTCTGATTCAGTATGTATACATTAATATATTAGAAACTTCAGATACTAGATATTTCTTACTCATATATTTTTATTTTATTGTGTCATACATTCATAAGTATTATTTTGATGCAAGTATTTCATTTTTATTACATTATTAGTAAAATTCCTTTATATGTTATGAGACCACTATTACTCCATATTTTCACATTATTTTAGTGCAAATACATGTGGGATTTTCCACTCTGTGTTCTGCTCATTACAAGAGATTGAAATTGTTTTTTAAGCATAAATTCGATGTTGAAACTGGGTTTAGTCAAGGATGTTAAAAAAATGTTTTTTGTGTACAACAAACAGCATGTTATATGTACTGATGTCTAATTTTCTCCCTCTGTTTTCCTATTTCCTTGAACGTTGTGTATCAGTTATGAATTTTTGTCTTAGCTTCTGTAGTCAATTACCACTGCTCTCTAACTCATCGCCCAATAGTTTACTTCCCCGCTTCAGTCAGACCCAATGTGCGATCATTTATCCTTGCTTTGTGTAAGTCTAGTTGTAATTAAAAAATCATTTTTCTCCATTCGTTCACAAGAACCATAGTTGTATTGATTGCTTTTAACAATTCAATCTACACCGAACGTTTAACCATAGTTTTAAATTTCTCCTTTTTCCAAAGGCAGGATCGTATTTACTATATTCCATTTTAATATTCTGCGATGGTTATGTACAATAATTAGCCATCGATGATGGAGTGGATGAATGTTAGAGCCGATAGGCATCATGCACTCTTAATTTTACTATATATATATATATGTATACATATATACATATATATATATATATATATATCCGTGTACTAAACAGTCGAATGTAATATGCAAAGCAAAATCCAATCTCATAAACATTTTTGTATAGGGTATGATGTATAAAAATTAGCGACAACGCATAATATTAACTATTTTTTCTGTGTGCATGGCCACTGAATAATATATAGATGTCTGCATGCCATATTTTCTACCTGATTGGCGCATGAAAAAAAAACCTATGTGCTCTGTATAACACCAAAAGACGGCAAAACACATGTTATCTATCATACAATAAATATGGATTTTGGGAACTAATATTCGAACCTCAAACTCCATGCATTCCTAGTTCAATAATAAAAAAGAGTTATCTGTGACTTAACCTTGGTGCATAAGAATGAGTAAACAACGATATCCACTTGTAAAAAGAATATAAACTCTAATAAATCAAAAGGTACAAAAATACAAGGTATGATGGACATAAAAGGTATTTACCATATTATTTGATGATAACACATGCATTGTGCAGACTTAAGAGGTACAAAAATTAATATCTTGTACACATATTGTAATTAATAAAATAAAGAAAAATTCAAGCCAATAACCGACCTGAAATATTATTGTCAAGACTGTAAGGTAGTTAGTGAATGATTCCGAAAAGGATGGAGGCCAGAGTATTTAGTTTTTGGTAGTCTGTATAAGAATCAACATTTTTTGTCACGAAACAAATATCTTCCTTAAAAATAAGGCTATATGACTATTTAGGTTAGTTTTTGGTAGCCTATATAGCAATTTGACTTTGATGGTTAGGTTTTTGCATCGAAATAACCCTTTAATTTCTTTTGGACTAGATGTGCCATATTCAAACTATCATAGCCACATCTATTAGTTATCTTGCCATTTTTTACCAGTAAAAGTGTTGGATAGAAAGGCAGCTCAGCAACATCAAGTCAAGTCATTTTATGGAACTTATATGCTTTTGTTGGAGCAGTATGCTCAAAGAGGAGATGTTCACAATACTGAGAAAATATTTCAAATTACAAGATAATATGGGAACATTGGAACATTAGGGATGTATCACGGTTCCTATAAGTGAGTTTAGAGAGAGATTGAAAGAAGATAATTTGTTCCCTAACATAACAATTGCAGCACAGCTAGCAGCCATAAATGCTTTTAAGAGGGCACAAATATCAGAGTTTATAGCCTGAATTTCTTTTTTCTGTGCTCTGTTTGATAATGACTTATTTCTGAAAAAATCACCTATGGGAGACTTCTGACATCCGATGCATGCTAAAATGTATATTGTGTCTAGTATTAGTGTTTGTCAAGCGATATAATATTCTACTGTAAGAAAATTTCCAGTGTACATGTTTCTTCAAAAGGAAAAAAAAGTCCAAAGTGTCCATTAAGTTGTAACTTTGATTGCTTTTATTGAACCAACGTTACAGATTTGTTATATACTTCTATATATTGCACCTTGTGCAATGAAAAATACATGTTCTTACTATAAAACGTTTACAGTAAATCTATTTACAGTAGATAGGATTAGTGCCATAATAGAGAAATTTGATGTTTTAAGCTATTGGGTTGGGGATTCTTATCTTATGAAAAAATTAGAATTGAGACTGGGTCGAGTGCAGTCCAGGTAACCCTCCTCGGATCATAGCATTGTAAAGCTCCTTTCCTTATATGTTACTACTGATCGATGTGCATGTGCATAATATATATAAGGAAAAAAATATGTATTTCAAAAGATAAAAGAAAACTGTAACACGTTTCAGAAAATAGATCATTTTTTTGCCTCAAAAAATATACTGTCTTTCTCCCCCGAGTTGATTGACTAAAATAAATCATCTATCTCTTCAGGATTTTACAGGGATTTACTGCTGTATGGAACATCAAAAGCAGGATAATTCAAGTAATGGTTGGATGTCAGTTCCCCAATTCGGAGATTGGGATATAAAGAATGGAGTTCTAGATTACTCTGTTGATTTTTCTAAAATTAGGGAACAGAGAAAGCAAAACAAGTCAGATTTTTCAAGGGCAAGTTTGGGGAATGAAGAGGAAATCGTTGCTGCAACAGTCACAAAATTTCCACTAGTGGTGCTACTGATAATAGTTACACTCAGCTCAATCATCCTAGTTCAACTGAGAGCAGTGGTCATTCTCCTTCGGTGGGGAAAAAGTTTGCAAGCTACTTTTTTTGCTGTATAGGAGCTTGAAACTTTCAATGTGGGAGACCCTTTTCATGTATTCATTCTCTAAATTATGTAATATTTATCTGTTTGTATTAGCACGACTTTCCTATTCTAGAATGATTGTTCTGTAGAACCCAGCTTCTTTTTAGAAATATATTTCTTTTAAAGTCCTTGACCAAAAAAAAAACAGCTTCTTTTTAGAAATATATGTCTTTTAAAGTCCTTGAACAGAATAAAAGTTTCAAAAAATAGTTACAGAAACTTCTGCACATTTCATGTAATAATTTTAGTTTGAACTATGAACATTTATGATATGCTGTTGTCATATAGAAAACTTGGACGATTTGGACTTGCTGGTGAGCTTCCTGATTTTAGCCTCTTGACTTCCATAGAAATTATGTAACTTTATTCAACGTGAATCTAAGTTTATACAATATGGTACTAAGCTGCACTGATAATAAAAATATGGAGATTTAAGCAGAGACAAATAACAATATCAACTATCAAGATTCACTTTCCATTTCAATGCTTCACAGGGATATGCAAAATAACAACATGAGCGGAGGGATTCTAGAATTTCTTGGTGAATTACCAAACTCGAAAGAACTGTAAGTTCAGATCCTTTAGATAAAAACTCTTCAATATTTTCACTGCTTCACTTATATTTATGTTCTCTATTTCTAAATATGAAGGAACCTTGCTAATAACAACTTCAGTAGGCCTGTTCCATCTTCAAATATAGATAATAACAACATTACAGGTTTTTTTATAAAAAGTAATCAATGTTACTTTTTTATAAATCAACATTGCAGGTTTGGTACAGGTTTTTTATTGCAAACTTGTGCACTTATTACCTAGTATTTGCGTATCTCTATATATTCACTGGCGTTCTAAAAATAGCTTATTGGCATTTAGCTGTAACTGGTTTTCCCTTCTAATTCTTGTTTTTTCTAATTTTTTTGTATAGGAATTGCTGAATTATGAAAAATAAAAAATTCTTACCGGAAATCTCTGTTTACCTGTACCTTCACTTAAGAAACCTATCACTGTTCAGGTAAGCTATTTCATTTTGAAACATTTGTAATGTTGACAAATATTATTGGGTACTGCAACTTTGGTAACGTTGTGTTTATCATGATTTTTAAACTACATAACATTGTTTGTCATTATAAGGCTATTTAGAACTACTTGTTTCATATCAATAAAAAATGTTTCAAGTATTCTCCTAGTATCAGTTTTATAGTTAGGTCTTTATCTCTACAATAACATATAATAATGATATTGCTCGCATCCACATGATACTGCAGCATGAGTTCTGTAATCTGTTTGAAGTCATTCCACTTAATTTGTTCTTTTAATAACAGAGTACGATAATTGTTTCGTCATTTTTTTTTGGTATTTCCCCTGAAAAAATTGTAAATGTTAGCAATGGATTCCTATAGCCTTGGTAGCTCCATTAATTCTCTTGGAATTCCATGAACGATCTGTTATCATTAGCATGTAAAAGTATGGTTTAACCAAATCATTTATTTGTTCTGGGAAGCTGCCAAATATCATGTAATGGTCCAATTGAAACCCTACAAGAATTGATGGAAACCTGATATTAGATAAATTCAAAGCTAGCATGTTGTAGCTTACTGTCATATTTGCAAATTTGTGTTCTCCATAAATAAAGTTGATGCATCAGTAAACTGATAAACTCCAATATTTCCAGTGAGTGCAGGGATAATACTTGTAGGGTTATTTCCATTGACAACCACATTCAATATAGTATCATTTTTGGTTCTTTTACTTAGAAAAGAAGCTGAAATTGAACTAAATAATTGGTTAATGCCTAGCAAGATAGTAACTAGTTTTCTACTTAGGCAGCCAAGGGTTGGCTAGGCTTTCTAGTCTGGAAAGTTTGCATATATTTCAATTAAACTGAATCATTACATTTATTTTCGTTCTATTAGATACCTAAAGCTATGCTCCTATATTTAGAGAAACTAAATATGATCTTAGTTGGCAGTACGCGTCCGTAGGTGTAAAGGAACAACTCCATGCTCTTAGAGAAGCTATTGATACTAGTATGTTATTTCCTTACTGTCCCATGGTATTTGCATGAAAGTTTCTGATACCAAAATATTAATATTCTATTGGTCATATACATTGGTTTAAGACAGGAGGCACCTTAAAGAATTATGAAATTTCTCCATCTTGATAAAAAAATATTTGTATTGAGGATAAAATGTTGACTCTGCAGGCAACGCTGCTTTTTTTTCCATTTTATTTTTAATTCTTTTACTGCAACTAGACTAGTTTAATTTGCCCTAGTGTTTTCCATAAATTTACATAACTCCTGTAACTTGTTACGTCGAAGTTTTGATAGTAGCCAACTGAGTGCCACCATCCAAAAAGGCAAGCTGTTGGTTTTTCATTAATTTGGCATGCATTTTTTATAGTACGCACAAACTGTATTATTGTATTATAATAATGAATGTTAGTCACTGTGTAGAATTCTATTTGTAGATAAGCACACATGCATGTGTTGTATAAAAATACCTTTTGAACACATTTTCAAAGGATTACTTATGCATTGAAACTCGAAATATCTCTTATTTTGAACTAAATATTTCTTATTTTTGTTGTAACAGGAACAAATTGCTCATGTTTGGAGAAGATATCAAAAGCAAAGCAAGATTAAATTAAGTATTCGAATAATTTGTAAGTAATTTGTTAATGCAAGTATGTATGACATATTATGAGCATAGAAAGGTTGATCAAACAATACGTATGAATTGTTAAGCTTGGATATGCGAAAAGTAGTTTGAATTATATGTATGAAATGTTAAAGTTTGGATATATGAACGTTGTTTGAATGATGTATGAAATACTATATTGTAATTTACATATTTGTTGTTTGTGAAAATATGTTATGTTTATATACCTTTGAGAAATTGGTAATGATATACATGAACGTTGTTTGAACAATTTGTTTGTAGATAAAAGTAACGAAAGAGCTAAAATAGTGGTATACAAATGGTAAATACTATTAAATTATATGTGAGATTATAGGGTTTTAAAAACGCTATCAAATTGTGCCAACAAATGCTATTAGAAATAGGAAATAAACGCTATAGAAATAAACAAGAAACGCTACAACAGAAGTAGTTTAAACGCTATATAAAAAGCATAAAACGCTATAGTAGATAGAAGTTGGTTAAGATTTCATATAGCGTTTATGTTTAATAGCGAAGATAAAACTCTATAGAATTTTGATTTTTCATAGCGTTTTTCTATTTGCTATTTATAGTTGAAGGTCTAACATAGCATGTTGTTATATAGCGTTCTCTGAAACGCTATGGTTGAATATAATAGCGTTTTTAAAATGCTATGAAATCCCCTTTTTGTTGTAGTGAGTAATTGACCTAAAACTAGTTTTATTTACTGGAATAGGTATGACAGTTTAACAAAAAAAAATAGGTTCATATTCTACATCTCTAGTATGACTAATACAAGGAAATAGATCAAGTAACGTGTACACTAACCATGGTGAAATATAACCAACTTCAAAAACTTTGCTTTGTTCAACGTTCAACTTTGCTTTGTGACTGCCCTTGGCTAAAAACCAGTAAACAGCTCCCGACCTAGAGCATGTTGAAGCAATAGAGAAAACAGCAACGATTACAAGAAATTGAATCAAATCAAAATTTTACCAACGCACGATTTACAAACGATGATGACGAAGTCGGTTTGAATTGATCTGAGCAAACAACTTTCGGATTTGTAAACTATTTTGGGACCGATTTGAGAAATGGAAATAAGGCACGGGGTACAATATCTGTTAGGGATTGTGGAATGGATTGTTAAGAAAAAACTAACACTAAAGAGGGGGTGAATAGTGCTTTTTAGAAATTAAACAAAATCTAAAACTTATATGAACTATTACATGAATCACACACCACAGAAACAATCATAGACACAATCAAACAAAAGCACAAACATAAACAAAAATAAAATGCAGAAAAGTAAAGAACACACAGGATTTTATACTAGTTCGGACTTGCTCCTACGTCCAGTCTCACGCAACGCTGGATTATGCGGAGTTTTATTACTATATCAATATCCAATTACACCCCTTGATTTCAGGGCTACAAGGTTAACACCGCTCCCGTTCCTTGATTTCATGGCAACAAGAAAACACCGACTCCGTTCCTTGATTTCACAGCCATAAGGAAAGCACTGATTCCTAAACACTTCCCAAACTTTGATTTAGAGAGTAATGAGTAAAGAGTGAGAAGAGAAGAAGTTTCATATACGAGGAGTTGAATTCGGCAGAGTATAAGTGTAGAAATCATAAAAATAAGAAATGTTAATGGTGTAAAGAAAGGGGATGCAGATGGAGAAGAAAAATGATGAAAAAAATCCGAAATCAACCCCTATTTATAAGATTTGAAAGGTTACAACGCTTCTGGAACGTTACAAATAGTGAAACGACACTTTCTTTCAATTCAAAAAAAAAAATGACAGTTATATGTCGACATGCCCAATAATGTATGTTGACATATCATAGTATAAAATTGAAATTTGAGCATTTTTCAAGTGTTTTGATATATAAATAATTTTGAAAACTCTTGAATTAAAACATAGTGTTGTAAATAAGTATTATAAAGTAGAAAATCATTTGAAACCGTAAGTATATACTATATAAACATATTTATAAACTTATTTAGTTTAAAATTATATAAATATAAAGTATATAATATATAAAACTTATAAACTATAAAAATTGAATTTAAAATCAAAAGTAAAATAGAGAAAGAATAGAAGAGAAGATAAGGATTAAAGATAGAATTTGAAATCAGAATTTGAATTTGAATTTGAATTAGTGTAATGTCCTAGATTTTTGACCGTTAATTATGAATATTTAAATACTTTTTAAATATTGATTTATAATATAAATGGATTTTATATCGAATTTATTTATTAAAAATGAAGTTTGAATATATAAGTTTATAATATAATTAGAACGAGCTCGAAACAACGCGGCAATTCATAATATTGAGTTTTGAATTTTAAGTGAATATATAGAATCCGATATAAGTCGGATTCTATGAAACAAGAGACGTTTGAACCTATTAGATTATATTTTTCTACTGAAAGTGAAAAATCGAGATTTTGTCTTATATATCATAAGTTATGTCCGAATCAATTTTTCAGAAAAACAACGGTATAATCGTTTTGACCATAACGGTTATTTAAATATATTTAATTATTAGTATTGAATTTGGACAAGATTTTTAAGACGTATTGTTAGTTTAAATTATAAAAAATTTCTGCAATTTTTATTTTGGAAAAAAGCAACTTTTTCATTCAATGTATCTTGCACCTTAAATCAGCATTTTTAGGATTTCACAAAATAAGTGAACTTGTCTGTTTTATTATATTTTTGAGATTGTGGCACATCACTCAATACGAATGCACTCTTATTTCTGTCTATAGCGGATCGGACATGAACAAAATCTTACGTAACGCGGTACACTAAACTCTTAAAACATAAAATATATACACATCACGGTAGCAAACCGTACATATATATCTAACCTAATATTTCTTCTTCATTACATGGATTCACGCAGGCTCCTTTCTTTTCAAGATAATTGAACGCAACGCTTCTTTCATTTCAAGAGAATATCAAACAACATGAGAATATCAAACAGCCTTTGTGATTTCATTTCTAGCCGACAAAAATTTCAGCTACGCTAAACACAATGAAAATTCGCAGTTTATCTCTTACTTGCCTATATATCATATGCATGGCCTTTTCTTCTTTACTTTCTACAAACTAGAGAATTGAAACTTTCATCCCAATATAACAAAAAAAACACCCTTCAGTTTCTTTTTCCTTCCCAGTTGACGAACAAGAATCCCCTCTTTACAAACACATTAAACCACAATCCTCCTTTGCGAGTTAAATCTATAGTACCCCAAACATTTCGAAGAGACGGACGGAGTTTAACAACAAACGTGATCAGGAAGGGAAGCACACGTAGGTGGATTGCGATGACCAATAGCACGGGTTGTGCATGGCGTTCGATCAAATTAATATAGGGTGGGAGGCGCAACAGGCATCCAGTCAAGGTGGATGCAGTTCATAGTCAGTCGGGGAGGAGGCTCGGATGGAGGGTGAAGCGGTTGCGGGTGTGCAGTTCATGGGAGGGTAGTGAAGTTGGCCATAGGTCCAAGGTCAGTGGAAAGCTGGAAATTTGCGGTGATGCAGGCAACGTGGGTACATGGCTTTAGAAATATAGTATCGCATATAGCAGGCGGCACCTCAGGTGGTTGGAGTAATGGCATGCAGTGGAAGTAACAGTGGAGAGGGTGGTGACTTCACGCGAGATAAAGTTGTTTCGAAAGAGAGAGTGGGTCTATGCATGTGGGTGGTCTGTTGCATGGTATGGGAAAGGAAGGTGACACTGGAGTTCAAAGCAGCTCGTGCATGGAGTACTGCGGGAAGATGTGTTAGAAGTAAGGGGAGTAACCTGTTGGTATTTTCTGGTGATGAAGTGGAGGTCAGTGAGAAGCAAGGAGTCGGACGCCAGCATGCAGTTGCATGGTTTCACGGTGAAGCAATGTTAACTGTCGTGTGACTGGGAATAAGGACAAAGGTGAATGATACATGCGGTGATGTGTTGAAACAAACATCAGGTAGTAAGAAGGGCGGGGGAAGCTTTGTGAAGTTCAAATGTGAAGAGACCATGGGCTGGAGGAGTGGCAAGGGACGTTAGACAAAGCGCTGGTGGGGGAGGAAGGTCGCGTTGAGGTAAGATAGGGTGAAGCAGGCAGTTGGGGATGTGGGTGAGTGGTGATGTCAACTGTGCGTGTTCCTGTGATGGGAACAGTAAGATGGTAGAAATGGAGAGAGTATGGAGAAAGAATAGAACAGCAGGTAAAAAAAGTGGATGAAGAAATAGTGCAGTTCAGTGGAGGTGTGTGAAGTTTGTTTGTAAGGCGTGCTGATTGTGCTGGGTGTATTTGTATCTGTTGGAACAATGAAAGCAACACGTTGGAGATAGTCGCATGGTTTCATGGGTTCATGAGCATGCATGTGGGGATGGAGAAATCATTGGGGAAATAAAACTAAAGTTGTAAAAATGGCTTCTTGTTTTGAACGGAGGCATATTGGGAGAAGGAGAGGGGTATTCGGGTGGGCTTGTTATTTTTCTTAGTGGGCTGGTTACAATTATGGGCTTTGCTCCATTCAAACCAAGATATATATATATACATAATTTGAATTCGCATGGGACAAACCGAGAAGGGGTATGATGGAGAGCAACCCAGTTCAAAATTACAAACATCACACAGGAAAAATGGTATTGACGTGGCGCTTAAGACAGTGGGCTGGTTTGGGCTTTGTGAAGGAAGAAAGAAAAAATAAAATGGAACAAGGGAGTAGTTATGAGTATAGAAATAAAGAGTCGGGCTTTTGGGTGAATTAAGTAAGAAGTGAAGGATGAGAAGTTGATATCCAATTTAAACGATGCAAGGAGAAAATAATGAACATAGCGGATTTGATTATTGGTAATAAATATGAGATTGTTTTAATGATCAGTTTAATTAAGTTTTAATATATTTAATTTAAAACTGATAACTTATTTGTTATAAATCATTTATACAATGTCAGAATTAAACTAGAACATAAGCGTTGGAACTAGGGTTGTCAATGGGTCATGTCGTGTCGGGTTCGGGTTGGGTCAAGTCAGGTTGGGTTGATTTATAAACGGGTCAGCCCAAACCGTTTATTAAACATGTCATTTTTTCCCAACCCTAACCCGACCCGACCCGCATAACTCGTTTAACTAAATGGGTCGTGTCGGGTCGTGTTGGGTTGGGTTTACCCGTTTGACCTATTGGTAAATATTGCTCACTAATATAAATAGCAAAAGAACAAATCATCAATAGGCACACTATTATATAATCACCAACATGCAACAAGTTGCAAAGTCACCAACAGACATCACATAAATAAAGCATGAAATCACCATATCCATAAAAGACTAACAATATGGAAGAGATGCAACATACAATCGGGTTTGGCGGGTCAAAATCTGGTTAGCGGGTCAACCCTAAACCCACCCGTTTATAAACGGGTCAAATTCGGGTTGACCCGAAAATGACCCGCCAACTAAACGGGTCGGGTAAACCTGCTAGTTTCCGTGCGGGTTTCGGGTTGGGTCACGGGTCGTGTAGGAAATTGACAACCCTAGTTGGAACCATATTGGGGAGCACTACATTCTGGAGTTGGAACGGTCGGAGCCGGAAGCTGTTGGGAATTTTAATTAAATTAAACACATGTTTAATTTAATTAAAAATAAACTGTTTAAATTGACGAACCGAAATCAAGGTGAGTTCAACTCACTCAGTTTATTCCGCATATATTTTCCATAAGCTGGGTTTTTATTTTGTGTGCAAATGTTTGCTAATGGTTGGTGATCGGATGATTGTTTGCATGGATGCTGAATTTTTAAATGCTAATTGATTAAATTAAACGTTGTTTAATTTAATTGAATTAAATCGTTATTTTAACGATTATATTCCCAATGAGATAACTTACCTTATTGATTACATTTATAATACTAGAACGTATTTGCTAAATAATTGGATGCTTGAATGGATGTTGTTGATTGATTGTTGACCGTTACTAGTTAAACCGTTTATTTGCATTACTGTGATAAATATATTGCGATATTGAAATTGAGATAACCCATTGTGATGCAGGGAAGGACAGGTTGGAGGAATCCAACCGGATTCCTCACTATTATTGATAATATTTATCAATGTGGAATTGACTGATATTTCACGTTTTGGTACTTTAGTAGACATTTACCTCTTTAGTGCCATCGATAAATAAAGATTTTTGATCCAATATTGAATCAGAACGTTCTCAAGGTTTTGTTCGTATATCATTTTGAAATATAATTGTGTTTGGAACAAGTTATAACATCATTTATAAACGTAAGTAACAACCGGAAAGGAATATATAGGATTTTAAAGAGTTAAAAACTGATTTTGTTATTGATGACGTTTTTACAAACTTTGTGTTAAATAAATGAAATGATTTGATAAATAAGAAATCATGGAATGAGACTAAGGGAATCAGAAACTGACTGGAGATTAGTCGTGTGGAATGCTTCCTAAGTGTCGATCTGATGTTGGTTTCGGCCTCCGGGGTTGATACTTAGGGAGTTGTTCTCTTACTAGTTTACAGTTGGGGAGTGACATATGTAGAAAAATGGTAAGGTTTTAAAACAATATTTTAATCAAATAATAAATGGAACGTTTTCCAAAGATTGGTAAGTGTAAGAAAGGAATTTTAATTAGCGATGGGTTAATAAAGGAGGCTAAATGATGCTAGGCATTGAATCAGTTAATTCATTTTCTTTCTATGGATGGGTGGTTGTTTTATTTTGATAGTTAAATAACCAACTATCAAAATCTGGCCAATGTTGTTGGTACGGAAAGACCGGGGTCATATTCAAAAACCATTCGGATCAACAAATACGTAACATTGAATATAGAAGATCGAGCAATTAAAGACCGTGGATCTTCATGAGCAGAAGGATTACTTGTCAAATATTCTCTGGAATTGCAACTAGAGGTATTCTGACGTGATTCGGTCGTAAGTGAGATTTTACGGGTTTGCTAGGACTTCTCGCTACTGATCCATAAGGATGCGGTAGGAAGGTGCCTTCGGTTTGTCCAGTCCCAGGACATGTTGTATGGACGAATGTATGACAGAGTATGCCTAACAAATCACGTACGGTTGATCTCTTAAGGCTATTACGTTTGGTGGTTATTTATTTGATTTTCTTCACTATTATAATATTAGATCAGTACTGATTTTAAAAATGTTTTTTTTATAGTGCCGTCCATGTTTATGTGTGGGCTGGTCTTACTATTACCCTTTCTTTCAAAGGGTTTTCAAAGTTATGCAATATGGATGATATCTAAATTTAGTGGGTTTTTCTCATGCTGGTTCCCCAAACTAATCCGTGGCGTTTGTAATGCCTCAAGTCAGCTCGAGTCACACGTACAGTTTATCAGATGTTGTGAAGTTCAGAGAACGAGCTGAAGGAATCCACACGTATGATATAGTGAAGTTCAGAGAACGAGCTGAAGGAATCCACACGTATGATATATAATAATATTCCGCTATGTGTTATATTCGTGGACAGGTTGTTATAACTGTCCAGATATGTTGGTTGTTGTTGTACTCTGATAAATGTAAGTATTTGTGAAAGTTCTTTATGAAGATTTATTCCTCTATTATATTTTATTTCGCTGCGATGTGAGACTCTGTTTCTGCACTGGTTCTTCTTATTCTTCTATTCTAATCTTTCTATCCTTTTCTTTCTCTCATCCTCTAACTTTTTTCTCTTAACTTTCTGCTTTTCTATATAATTTGGGTCGATGGTGGTTATTAAATGTCGGCTTAAGTTGTATAGAAAAGTTGGACGTTACAAAATGGTATCAGAGCTAAAGGTTGAGTAGTAACCTTGGCTCTGTGGCATACATCAGTAGAGATGGAGTTAGTGATACCCTAGATTGAGTTTGAGTATATGTGTATACATACATACATACATATATATATATATATATATATATATATGAGAGCTCATATTTGTAATTGATTATTAAATTATTCTGTAAAGTGTATATATATATATATATATATATATGAGAGCTCATATTTGTAATTGATTATTAAATTATTCTGTAAAGTGGATAAATGAAATAATTTTACCTAAATTATATTTTTGTATAGAAAATGGAAATAATTTTCTTAAATTATAGTAATATTGGTTGTTTGTTTGTTTTGATTGGTTTGTTTGGAATTCAAATTACCTTAAGAAATGGAATTAAATAAAATGAACCTGGAATTTGGAAATCAAATAGATAATTGAATAAAAATTCATCAACAAGTTAATAAGAAATTGAATAAATTGGAAACTGAGGAAAAAATTCCAATATAATCGCTTATGAAATGAAATTGGATGAATTAACCTTATATCTGTTACTTGTGTTATAAGTTGAGCTAAATATCGATTTCAGAAGGTCGTAGAAGTTGATTTGGATATAGCTGGAAGTACAGATTGCAAAGCGAAGAGCTGTTAATCGGTTTTCTTTGAAAATTGGAAATTGAGTTGCCCGACAAATAGGTAAACCTTAATGTTATTGGTTGGTGATTAATTTTACTCCTGAGTTGGGTCGTCATTTGGCTTTTGTTTTCTTTTAGAGAATTTAATACCCAGAATTGCAGTTGTAGTTGTACCGATCGAACCACGCAGTGGAGGTGCTGGCGAAATTTTTGAAACTTTTAAAGAGTCTAAATTTATTTTGATGATAATTTTAAAATAATTATTTTGAAATAATTGGGTTCGGAGCATTCTTCTTACTTTGTAATTTCGGAGATGAAATTCTTTTAGGGGGGAAGAACGTAATGTCCTAGATTTTTGAACATTAATTACGAATATTTAAATACTTTTTAAATATTGATTTATAATATAAATGGATTTTATATCGAATTTATTTATTAAAAACGGAGTTTGAATGCATAAATTTATAATATAATTAAAACGAGCTCGAAATAACGCGGCAGTTCATAATATTGAGTTTTGAATTTTAAGTGGATATACAGAATTCGATATAAGTCGGAATTCTATGAAACAAGAAACGTTTGAACCTATTAGATTATATTTTTCTAATGGAAGTGAAAAATCGAGATTTTGTCTTATATATCGTAAGTTATGTCCAAATCAAATTTTCAGAAAAATAGCGGTATAATCGTTTTGACCATAACGGTTATTTAAATATACTTAATTATTAGTTTCGAATTTGGAAAAGATTTTTAAGATGTATTATTAATTTAAATTATAGAATTTTTCTGCAATTTTTATTTTGAAAAATAAGCAACTTTTTCATTCAATGTATTTTGCACCTTAAATCATCACTTTTGAGATTTCACGAAATAAGTGAACTTGTCTATTTTATTATATTTTTGAGATTGTGGCACATCGCTCGATATGATCGAACTCTTATTACTAACTAGACTCTATTACTATATTTATCTTGAACTCTTGAAATCTAGATTACCATGAGTCTTGAATTCTGAATCTCTAAAATCTCTTTAAACTGTACAGTCTTCAGTACTGATTCCTGTATATAAATCATGCATGTGTGTATATAAATATATATATTCTAGATAAAAGTGTTAGTATATATTTTATAATCAATTAAAATTGAAATAAGGTTGTTGTCATCAAAATTCCATTCTCCAACAATCTTCCCCTTTTTGATGATGACAACCTTAGTTTATAAAATATCATACCTTTTTATACTTGTTGTTGATAATCCTTCTAATAATCCCCCGCCTATATGAAGCCTATAAACTAAATCTATATTTTATAATTTCTCCCCATTTGGCATTATCAAAAAGAAATTCTAAAACTACTCCCCTTAAAAAAAAATCCTAAGTTTATAGTAAATTACCCCCCTTAATCCTGATTATCTCTCCTATGATTAAGATACTACACTGAAAATACTAATATAAGATACTTCCCCTAAATTGTAATATATATTACTAATATATAAGACTCCCCCTAAATTGATGTTATAAATGATCCTAATGATTATATAATGCTTCCTAAGTTGAATAACCTTATATTTCCTTCTAAATATATGATTCTAAACTTAAAACATTATAACTCCACCTAATATTATGACTATACTAGTCTAATAAAATAAATGGATAATAAATTAAGCAATCCAATCAATTCAAACTAGTAAATCAATCCACGCAAACATACAATCTAAACAAACAATAAATTCAAACAATTAATCTTAACAATCCAAACCAAATCAATCTAATTAAACTATAAACACTTCTTTTGTCTTAAATTAATCCTAGAAACAATAAAATTCCTATCAACCACAAATGCATAAGTATATTTCTAACACTCTACTAATGAGATTCAACCATTTCAAACAAGTAAATTAAGTCAAACAATTCAACCAAGTCAACCAAATCAAACAAATCAATCAAGTTAAAATAATTATGTTTTGTATGTAATTAATAATCCTATATATTTCTAAGACAATAATTCCCCATATAGTATACTTTCACTACAACAAAAATACCATTTTACAACACTGATTCTGTGACAGTTTACTGAAATGTTGTTAGAAGAGTTAGCTTTTTCATGACATATGTTAAGAAAAATGTTGTAATAGATTTTTCTAAACAACATTCTTTGCACAAATGTTGTAAAATAATAATTATTTACAATGTTCACTTAAAATGTTGTAAAAAATAGTAACAATGACTTTTCATCATTGTATTATATTTGCCTCTTCATAACACATACATAATGTTATTGAAACACGCAAATAAGACTACAGTTTTTAAACATTGTAATTTCCTAGTATTCGACAATAGTTACTGAACGTTTTAAACTCGTGTTTTATAACAACAAAAAATTGTTGTATATTCTATTTATTTTTCAATTTACAACATTTGAATAATGTTAACTCAATTCTTATTAGGACAATGTTTATTTCACGTTATTATTAACATTATATTTAACAACATTTGATTGATATTGTTAATATACAATATGTTGGAACATTTTATGAATTTATTAAAAAAATTAATTAAGAATAAATACAAATTGAGCCGTTGTAAGTTAATAATGGTAACATATATTTGAGCCATTATTGTAATGCAATTAATGTAATAGAGCCGTTGAAATTCTCTGACGGTAACATATTTACATATATGTAAATGTATTTATGAGCCATTACTATAATTGAACAGCAACGGTCATACATGCATGTGACCTTTTATTTTTTATAGAGCTGTTACAAAAAGGAAAAGAAATGGTATTTGAATATTGCATTGAATGATAATAAATCAATATTTATTGTCATTCATTTCATTTGAAACATACGCAATTTACATGTTAAAATAGCAACTTTTTGAACGTTTCTTTTATTTTAATAATGGCATTGGTTATGGTCCATTCATCCCCCCACTAACGTGGTTTATGTTACTCTCCTTTATAGTCTATATAAAGAATAGGAAAGACCATCAGAAAACAGAACAATCTTTTTCTTTGCTCTCTTCTGATAAAAAGAAACTCTCTCTTTCCTCTTCCATAGAAAGAAAAAATTTATATACTTTTTCTATCTTCTCCTCCACTATTCTTTTACAAAAAAATAAGAAAGAAAAATTAAATTGAGCAGTATTTTTTTTTAGTGCAAACTGAATCAGATTCATATGTGCAAATGATCCGATATAGAAAGAAAAACAAGGAGGAGACTGTTTTATCCCAGAGGCGGCGGCGAACAGTACGAACTACTTTGCACCTTGAGTAGATCGCCGAAACGTCTTCAAGAAAGTGACCTAGTCCACTACTCAGCTGAACCATTGTTTCCAACAATATGAAGACGTTACTCGAAAAACAATGGCTTCGACGGCAAATCTTGACGATGTTGCCCCGTCATCCAAGTTTCAAGTTTTCAATGGTTAGCAGAGATGCATCACATAAGCTTTGAAATAGCTTTTGAGATCATCTCCAAAGGTATGACTTTATATGAACAGTTATATTGCTGTTATAATTGAGAAACTGCTCTGAGTTTGAAAAGAATTTGTCTATTATTATTATTTTGGATTATGCATCGACTTGCTAATTAAGAAAAATCAATTAGGAGACTATTGGAAAACAATAGTTAATCTTATAAGTCCTGAAATTGATTTTGAATGGAATAAATTTGGTCAAAGATTGATTAAGATTAAGAAAACAATATAAATGTAATTATATTGTTAACTAAAGATTGTGATGTTATATTCATTCATGTTAAGCTAAAACAACTGTTTTAGAGAACCGTGTGAAAGTGCTTGTATGATTTATTAAGGTGCATATTAATAGTTTACTAATCAGCAGAATTAGTAAAAGGAAAAAACTTTTACAAGAAGCATATATTTAGAAATTTGTCCTTCTTATTTAGAGAATTTTAAATGAGGCAATAAAATGTTTGTAATTGAACATTTAATTGTATGATAAATGTTATTAAACAACATTTAATGATATAATGAATGAGAGTAATCACATTTGATCGATGATTAACATTATATTAAAAATCAATTAGTGAATTTAAAGTTGTAATAGACTTTAAATGTTGGTATAAGATTAATTGTTTACTTTTGATCATATATGATGATTTTGGAGGATTTCTTTTTATTAGAAAATTTGAATTTCAGATTTATTTCATGTGAGTGCTAATTGAAGTAATGAGCTTATACACAAAATCAGTATCATATTACATTTATTGATGATTGTTCCGATGTTGTTATTTACAACTTATGAACAATAGTAATTAAAGGGAATTTGTTTTGAAGGTGTCATTAGAATAAGCACTAATTGAATGCAAATTTTGAAAATGTCTTTATTATAAATTGATATTAGTTAAGTGCATACTTATTTGGAAAATGTCCTTAAAATTTTGACATTACTGAAATGCATATATTTATTTGGAAATGTCAAAATAAATTGATGCATATATTATTTGAAAATGTCATTAAAAATTCGACATTAATAGAATGTGTATGTTATTTGAAAAATGTCAGTAAGAATTGACATTAATAGAACACATATATTATTTGGAAATCTCACTAAATATTTGACATTAATAAAATGTGATAATGTCATTGAGAATTGACTTTAATTTGATGAACAAGTTTTTGCGTCAAAATATTTTGACATACTTTATATGCATAAATTTAAAAATTGTCACTAATAAAAGTTGACATTAATTAAATGCGAATTTAGAAAATGTTATAGGAAATAACATTAATTTAATGACATTTATTTAACAATAAATGCATATACATTTTTGAAGATGTCATTAAATGAAAAAATTTATTGAATGAATAACGAACATTCATTAAGTAGTCATGTAATCAAATGACTTTGGATGAATGTATAGATAAAGAATCATATAGTATAGTTTTTAATTTGAGAAAAATAGTGAGGGTTTCTCTTAATAGTGAGGGTTTCTTTTAATAGTGGGGGTTGCTTTCAACTATTCGAGAATAACATTTATTTAGGTATTAATTTGACTTGCCAATTTCCTGCTTTTGTAACGCCCTAAATAGATGTTAATTTTTCTTAATGATGAATCTAGAAAGATAAAGAAAGGCAAAAGATCTCGATTCATATTTTTTGTTCTTTTACTCTAAAATAGAATCCCCTAAAACCTCCAAGAGGCCTATCTTACTTAAATACCAATTCTTTGGCAAGAGGCTATAAATGATGAGTTAGATTCTTTCGAATCTAATAAGACTTGGCATTTAGTGAATTTATCACTTGGTGTAAATCTAGAAAAAATAAACGAGTGCTTAAAAGGAAATTAAAATATGAAAGCAAAATTGACAAATATGTAGCCTATTAAATAGGTAAATGATTTAAGGAAAGATATATAATTTATTGGCACCATTTCTCCTGTAATTGGAACTACATCCATTTGAGCATTACTTCACTTGCATAATTTCGAAATTAAAAAAAAATGGTTGTAAAAATTGCATTTTTTAGATGATGAATTGAAACAGGAAATTTATATGGGCCAATTTGAATAATTTATAGTTCATGGTCAAGAACGTAAAATTTGCGAATTAGATAAATCATTATATGGTTTAAAACTAACACATAAGAAATGGCATGAAAATTTTGATAACTTCATAATCCCACATGGATTTAAAGTTAATGAAAGTGACAAATGCATTTATTATAAATCTGAAAATGACATTTGTATGATTATATGTCTATATGTAGATGACCTATTTATTTTTGGGTCAAACATTCTTACCATAAACATTGTTAAATCCTTACTAAGTGTCAACATCGATATAAAAGATCTAAGTTAGACGAATGGAATCCATGGTATTAAGATTACTAGATTCAAAAAGGACTTTCTTTGGATCAATCTCATTATTTTGAGAAGATTCTAAAGAAATACAATTACTTCGACTGTAAACCTGCACGAACACCATATGATCCTAGTGTGAAGCTATTTAAAAACACTTGTGAAGGTGTAAGACAGTATGACTATGAGAGCATCATTGACAGCCTTCGGTTTGCCAATGATTGTATTAGACCCAACACTGCCAATGTCGTGGTATTATTATGCAGGTTTATCAGTAGACCTAGTATAGAGCATTAACATGTTATTGAGAGGGTCATGAGATACCTAAAATAAACCATGAGCCTTGGATTACAACTAAAATAAATCATGAACGTTGGATTACATTATGAAAAGTTTCCAGCTATACTTGAAGGATATTTCGATCCAGACTGGAATACTTAATCTGATGATTCAAAGGCGACCAGTTGCTATATATATATATTTAGCATTGCTGGAGTAGTTGTTTCTTGAAAAAAAAAATCAAGGAAACATATTATTTTGACTCGGTATACTATATAAATACTAAGATAATAGCACTAGTGTAACAACCCGTATTTCTGATAACCTGTTATAACGTAAATCGAGGCAGAATTTAATTTAAAAATTTGAATCAAGGGAAACGGACTGTGCCATTGCGTTCGTCTCGGAAAAATACGCGAAATAGAGTCCGAGTTTTCGAAAATCGGAGTCCGTATGACCCGATTAAGGCCCATTGAAGTTCTCAGAAAATTCCAAAGTAAAAACAGATTTAAAATTATGGTTTAAATTTCGAGATTAGGGCAACTGGGCGCAGGGGGGGAAATTTCCCGCCAGACCACCCATGTCGACAGCCCTGTCGACTGGGCAGTCAACATGGTTAGGCCCAAGTCGACAGCCCTGTCGACTTGGGTGTCGACATGGACAACACAGGCAGTTTTGCCTGGTGCACCTGTTTTGAGTGTTGGCTCGGTCTTTGGGCCAGATTCGGTTTTTAAGGTTGAGATTAGATCTAGGGATGATCCTAAGGCTTAAAACTAATCCTAATCTCTATAAATAAGCCCCTAACCTACACCTAAATCATTAATATTCATTCATGCAACTAAACTATGGCAAAATTATTCCTCTCATGGCCTCCCCTCTCTCTTAAAAATCTCTAAGCTTATTCCTATGAGAGATTCATGTTCATTCTAGTGATTTCAAGTTTAAATGAGCATTATTAGCTTGCATTCAAGTCAAGTTGCAATCTTTACATCATAAAGCAAGGGTTTTTATTGATTTGGAGCTTCATATTTGGGTTTTATTGTTGCATAAGGGCTTCGTCTCAATCTATATATATTTTTGGGTCTTTATAGCATTGTAAGCCCTTTTCCTACTCTTAGATATGAACTATGAAGTTAAATGAATGTTGCAAGTTTGGGTTGGAACATTAAGTATGTTACATGCTATTATGTTATGCAAGTTTGCCATGTTATGTTGTGCAAGTTTGCTATATTATGTTATGCAAGTTTGCCATGTTATGATATGCAAGTTTACCATGTTATGTTATGCAAGTATGCCATGTTATGATATGCAAGTTTACTATGTTATGCTATGCAAGTTTACCATGTTATGATATGCAAGTTTACCATGTTATGTTATGCAAGTATGCCATGTTATGATATGCAAGTTTACTATGTTATGCTATGCAAGTTTGCCATGTTATGATATGCAAGTTTACCATGTTATGTTATGCAAGTTTTCTATGTTATGATATGCAAGTTTGCCATGTATGTTATGCAAGTTTGGGTTGATCGTTTTACTCATGTTATCATGTTATGCAAGCTTACCTTGAGTTTATGAACCTAAAGCTTCAAGCTTTATGCTAAAGGTTGCATTTTGGCAACATGTAAGTTATCATATCCCTTATGATAACTTGCATGTGAGGCTAAATGCGAACTTATGGCCATGTCTACATGTCATTTATCACCATGTATCACTTATATGCTAAGTTTGGTTTTATGCATGCTTTTGAGGCCTAATAATGCAATATGCAAGTATATGAACATATGAACATTTCATATGCCACCATGTTAAACTTGTGGCTTCAACATCTTTTTGTCATGGTTATGTCAAGTTCCCTATTTTATCCTTTATGCGTTGTTGCGATTATGTAAACGATGGGATTACGTTGGGGTTGGGTAACATTATGACATGAACATGGTTTTTATAACATGACATGATATGTTAACTTGTAATTATGTTTTGGAAACATAATGGACATGACACTTAGAAAATATAAATGTGGCCAACTCGAGGTTGGTTGAGTTTGTAGCACAAATCTACCCGGAACCGATCGGCTTAACTAGTGGCTACAAACAATAAGACCCAATGTGAGAAGTTGGTCAAGTAGTGCTTGAACCCGAGGTTAGACTAGGTTGTGGTGTAAAGCTACCCGGACCCGCCCGGCTTAACTAGTAACCACAACGAGGTCTAACGTAAGAGGTTAAGGTGCATTAAATTAATTAATGCTACATGATAAGGTTAAGTAAATTTGACTTATGACACTTAACCAATCTGAACTCGGTAAATTAACGGGGTTAAGTTAACCTACACTTAACCAATCTGAACTCGGTAATTTAACGGGGTTAAGTTGAACTATACTTAACCAATCCAACTCAGTAATTTGATAAGGCTGAGAACCAATTTGATACCTGGTCTGGATAAACTAACTTGATTGATAAATTAAACGAACCTGTTTTGCGGATCCGTAGGACCCACACCAAGTTAGGCAAGTTTGTAAATCTGTTATCTGATCCGTTAGTCTGAAAACTGATCGTCTGAACTTTGTATGTCTGAACTCTGTTAATAAGTTAATCTGAATCTGATAGTCTGGGGACACAAGGGGGAATACTTGGGTCATTTGTGTTTGGGACCCATATTAGTCAGTAACCCTTTCTGGTATAAAAACTTTGACCCAAATGTAGGTAGGGTCCGGGCACGCTTACTGAACTAATTATAAGTGGTTCATTCTGATAATGGCGATAGGTGTTGATGGTGCGTTCCAACCGGGTCATGTGCGTGCATGGATCCCGGTTTGCCTCTGAGGATGTAAGACGCCGTGACATCTGTAAATATGCTTGTGCCAATTGGTTGCCACTTTAGGGAGTGATACACCCTATCGTGGGGCCGACACAGGGTATTTATGTATTAGGGAGCCGATCGCTTGGGTAGGATTTAGGGTACACTTAGCTCTGTCTGATTCTGTAGGTACCGTCTATTTTGTTGGGTGGTAACACCCGTCTGTTTCTGCATGGTACCGTCTGTTAGGGTGGTAAAGGCCCACTACTAGTGTACACCTAATTGTAGCATTCCGTTTCTGTACTCTGTTCTGTTAGGGTGGTAAATGCCCATTATTGTTAGCATTCCGTTTCTGTACTTTATCTGTTAGGGTGGTAAAAGCCCATTTTTCCCAAACTCTATCTCTGTATGGACCATTCTGTTCCATCCTGTTTCGATGTAAACATTGGGGTAACACCTAATCCTGTTATACTAGAATTGGTACCAAGAAGTTGGATCTTGATTTAAGTCAAACACCTGATACTGGGCCAAGTTTAGGCCAAGGGAAAAATTCTTGTTTATACATGACATGCTAGAATGCTGGTACACCTGTGGTGAAAAACTTCACCTTGATTATGCGATGACTCCTTTGAACTATCTGTTAGATATTCACCATGCTAGTATGTAATTATCCTTATGTTCATCTCAGTTCCTCATGCCAGTTAACTTTACTAGTTTTTATGCTGATAGTAGATAGGGCTTACCAGTCTTTATGACTGACCCGTTTTCCTTTCGCTTCTTTTCTTCCGTTCCCCCCCCCCCCCCCCCGGGTTCTCAGGGTGGGAACATTGGTGCTTAGCTTGGATCGCTTTGCTTGCTTGCTGGATTGAGCTCATGTACGTTTGGACAGTGAGCATGCTATGGTTTACCACGTCATTTTGGGGATAGTACTTTATATATTTCAGTTTTTCAGTTGATGTTTTATCTAGACTTGTTTATTTGGAAAGATGATACTTTGTTGTACCTGACTTGTTTTGAAATGGTTTAAAATCTTCCGTTGTTTTATCTATCTTATTTACTCTGATTACATAAATACATATGTTATGTTCTGCCTTGATATATCATTATGCATGTTTACCTGTTTTAACGCCCCTCCAAAGTCAGAGTGCTTGCAAGAGCCACCCCGGCGGAGGTGGGGTGTTACATTTGGTATCAGAGCATATGGTTTACGAGAAGGAACAAAAGCTTTTGAAAAACTATTTTCAAATCAAGTATAAAGTATTTTCCAAAGAAAAGTCTAGTATTTAAAAAAAAAGGTTATTCCCCAAAAGCCATTAGCACAATCCTTAGTTATCTATTCTTAGTTTCCTCGTTCTGAATCTATCTTTTCCTTCGTTTCAGTATGGCAGATAACTTTGTTATCCCAGAGGGAGTGCAAGTTCCTGTTTGGTATAGGAGACTTATGGAGGCTAGGGCGACCGAAGCCGGCCCCGCAAATGTTATTCCTCCTCCGGTGGTTAATGTTCCTCCTCCTTCTGTCGCTGAGGTTCCTCCTCCTCCTCCCCCTCAGCATCCTCCAGTAGAGTTCACGAAGATTTGCACGGACTTCAAAGCAATGGGTGGCAAGAACTTTCTAGGTACCGAGACTTTTGTAGAGGCCCGGAATTGGTTGAAAGAGACCGAGGATTTATTCGCTATCTTTGGATTAGATGATCAGAGAAAGATCTTTTTGGCGGTTTGGCTTATGAAGGATGAAGCAGCTTATTGGTGGGAGATCACCACCGCGACTAGGCCCGTTGAGACTTGGGCCGATTTCAGGACAAGATTCGGGCTTAAGATTCTGTCTTCTGCTGAAGAGAATTTGCAAATGGAGAGGTTTATTGCTTTGAAGCAAGGAGACATGTCTGTCAAAGAATATGTGAACAAGTTCAATCAGTTAGCTCGTTTTGGCTTGGATATGGTGAGTACTACTCAGAAGAAAGCTCTTCGTTTTGCTAGAGGATTGAATGAGCCATTACAGGAGTTAGCTATGTCTCATGTGCCCATGGGGGCCACGTTTGAGAGTTTGGTAGATATGGCCCTACTCAATGAAGAGAACAAGAGTGCAAAGAAGGAGGTCAAGGTGAATGAGTCTCAAAACAAGAAAACGAGGCCCAAAAAGGAAATGCAAAAGAAGGAGGAGAAGTCTGAAGATAAGAAGGAAAAGAAGTGCTTTACTTGTGGAAGCTCAACTCATCTAAACAAGGATTGCAGAAAGAGGAAGGGCACTTGCTTTAACTGTGGAGAGATGGGACACTTCACTAGGGACTGCCCGAAGAAGAAAGGGACTACATCGGAAGGGACGGTGAATACTCGCATGGCGAGTGAATAGATTAGGGCTAGAATAATTTGTTTGTAGGATGTTTAATTTTCCTTGTCTGATTTTCAGTTTGAAACTCTTTTTATGGTATTTTGATTCTGTAATGGAAACTCGGTACTTTAATGCTAGTCTTGCTTCTGATCTGGTAATAGTCTCAAACTCCCTGAGAGTTATAACTCATCTGTTTGTGATAAATTGGGGTTTGAGAGTATCTGTGTTGGGCATGAGGGTGACTATGACGAATACATTCTGGGTTTCTACCATGCTTAGTTTCCTAAGAATCATTTGGGGAAATCTGATCTGTACTAGTAGTCTGTAAGTATATGTACCAAGTTTTTGTTTTATCTGTACTCGCTTCCATCACTCGACTGTATCTTGTTGAGATAGGAATCCTATGGATGTAAACATGTATTTGAGACATGTTATGTTAGATGGTTGCAAGTGGATGCAAGTGGTTGCTCGTGGATGCATAAACACACACTAGGCACTAGATCGGCTTGAAATACACTCTCATATTGCATATGGACGTGTGTACATTTTCAATTCTTATGGTTGCAAGATGGTTAATTCAGCACATGGATGTTGCATATGGACGAATGTTTGTGCACACATATAGTATTATATGATTAGGACTATTTGCATACATAATGGATTCATTTCACTAACATACTTTGCATTGATGATCTTTGCATTAGATAAGAACATATACACACACCTTTTGCATATGTTCATACCGCATTAGAATCTTTAAGGACAATGATTGCTCGTGAATGATGATTTGAGTAGATGGATGATGGATGGTAGGATGCGTTCTTCCTAACTTGAAGATTTCGAGGACGAAATCCTTTAAGGAGGGGAGAATGTAACAACCCGTATTTCTGATAACCTGTTATAACGTAAATCGAGGCAGAATTTAATTTAAAAATCTGAATCAAGGGAAACGGGCTGTGCCATTGCGTTCGTCTCGGAAAAATACGCGAAATAGAGTCCGAGTTTTCGAAAATCGGAGTCCGTATGACCCGATTAAGGCCCATTGAAGTTCTCAGAAAATTCCAAAGTAAAAACAGATTTAAAATTCAGGTTTAAATTTCGAGATTAGGGCAACTGGGCGCAAGGGGGGAAATTTCCCGCCAGACCACCCATGTCGACAGCCCTGTCGACTGGGCAGTCGACATGGTTAGGCCCAAGTCGACAGCCCTGTCGACTTGGGTGTCGACATGGACAGCACGGGCAGTTTTGCCTGGTGCACCTGTTTTGAGTGTTGGCTCGGTCTTTGGGCCAGATTCGGTTTTTAAGGTTGAGATTAGATCTAGGGATGATCCTAAGGCTTAAAACTAATCCTAATCTCTATAAATAAGCCCCTAACCTACCCCTAAATCATTAATATTCATTCATGCAACTAAACTATGGCAAAATTATTCCTCTCATGGCCTCCACTCTCTCTTAAAAATCTCTAAGCTTATCCCTATGAGAGATTCATGTTCATTCTAGTGATTTCAAGTTTAAATGAGCATTATTAGCTTGCATTCAAGTCAAGTTGCAATCTTTACATCATAAAGCAAGGGTTTTTATTGATTTGGAGCTTCATATTTGGGTTTTATTGTTGCATAAGGGCTTCGTCTCAATCTATATATATTTTTGGGTCTTTATAGCATTGTAAGCCCTTTTCCTACTCATAGATATGAACTATGAAGTTAAATGAATGTTGCAAGTTTGGGCTGGAACATTAAGTATGTTACATGCTATTATGTTATGCAAGTTTGCCATGTTATGTTGTGCAAGTTTGCTATATTATGTTATGCAAGTTTGCCATGTTATGATATGCAAGTTTACCATGTTATGTTATGCAAGTATGCCATGTTATGATATGCAAGTTTACTATGTTATGCTATGCAAGTTTGCTATGTTATGATATGCAAGTTTACCATGTTATGGTATGCAAGTATGCCATGTTATGATATGCAAGTTTACTATGTTATGCTATGCAAGTTTGCCATGTTATGATATGCAAGTTTACCATGTTATGTTATGCAAGTTTGCTATGTTATGATATGCAAGTTTGCCATGTATGTTATGCAAGTTTGGGTTGATCGTTTTACTCATGTTATCATGTTATGCAAGCTTACCTTGAGTTTATGAACCTAAAGCTTCAAGCTTTATGCTAAAGGTTGCATTTTGGCAACATGTAAGTTATCATATCCCTTATGATAACTTGCATGTGAGGCTAAATGCGAACTTATGGCCATGTCTACATGTCATTTATCACCATGTATCACTTATATGCTAAGTTTGGTTTTATGCATGCTTTTGAGGCCTAATAATGCAATATGCAAGTATATGAACATATGAACATTTCATATGCCACCATGTTAAACTTGTGGCTTCAACATCTTTTTGTCATGGTTATGCCAAGTTCCCTATTTTATCCTTTATGCGTTGTTGCGACTATGTAAACGATGGGATTACGTTGGGGTTGGGTAACATTATGACATGAACATGGTTTTTATAACATGACATGATATGTTAACTTGTAATTATGTTTTGGAAACATAATGGACATGACACTTAGAAAATATAAATGTGGCCAACTCGAGGTTGGGTTGAGTTTGTAGCACAAATCTACCCGGAACCGACCGGCTTAACTAGTGGCTACAAACAATAAGACCCAATGTGAGAAGTTGGTCAAGTAGTGCTTGAACTCAAGGTTAGACTAGGTTGTGGTGTAAAGCTACCCGGACCCGCCCGGCTTAACTAGTAACCACAACGAGGTCTAACGTAAGAAGTTAAGGTGCATTAAATTAATTAATGCTACATGATAAGGTTAAGTAAATTTGACTTATGACACTTAACCAATCTGAACTCGGTAAATTAACGGGGTTAAGTTAACCTACACTTAACCAATCTGAACTCGGTAATTTAACGGGGTTAAGTTGAACTATACTTAACCAATCCAACTCAGTAATTTGATAAGGCTGAGAACCAATTTGATACCTGGTCTGGATAAACTAACTTGATTGATAAATTAAACGAACCTGTTTTGCGGATCTGTAGGACCCACACCATGTTAGGCAAGTTTGTAAATCTGTTATCTGATCCGTTAGTCTGAAAACTGATCGTCTGAACTTTGTATGTCTAAACTCTGTTAATAAGTTAATCTGAATCTGATAGTCTGGGGACACAAGGGGGAATACTTGGGTCATTTGTGTTTGGGACCCATATTAGTCAGTAACCCTTTCTGGTATCAAAACTTTGACCCAACTGTAGGTAGGGTCCAGGCACGCTTACTGAACTAATTATAAGTGGTTCATTCTGATAATGGCGATGGGTGTTGATGGTGCGTTCCAACCGGGTCATGTGCGTGCATGGATCCCGGTCTGCCTCTGAGGATGTAAGACGCCGTGACATCTGTAAATATGCCTGTGCCAATTGGTTGCCACTTTAGGGAGTGATATACCCTATCGTGGGGCCGACACAGGGTATTTATGTATTAGGGAGCCGATCGCTTGGGTAGGATTTAGGGTACACTTAGCTCTGTCTGATTCTGTAGGTACCGTCTGTTTTGTTGGGTGGTAACACCCGTCTGTTTCTGCGTGGTACCGTCTGTTAGGGTGGTAAAGACCCACTACTAGTGTACACCTAATTGTAGCGTTCCGTTTCTGTACTCTGTTCTGTTAGGGTGGTAAAGACCCATTATTGTTAGCATTCTGTTTCTGTACTTTATCTGTTAGGGTGGTAAAAGCCCATTTTTCCCAAACTCTATCTTTGTATGGACCATTCTGTTCTGTCCTGTTTCGATGTAAACATTGGGGTAACACCTAATCCTGTTATACTAGAATTGGTACCAAGAAGTTGGATCTTGATTTAAGTCAAACACCTGATATTGGGCCAAGTTTAGGCCAAGGGATAAATTCTTGTTTATACTTGACATGTTAGAATGCTGGTACTCCTGTGGTGAAAAACTTCACCTTGATTATGAGATGACTCCTTTGAACTATCTGTTAGATATTCACCATGCTAGTATGTAATTATCCTTATGTTCATCTCAGTTCCTCATGCCAGTTAACTTTACTAGTTTTTATGCTGATAGTAGATAGGGCTTACCAGTCTTTATGACTGACCCGTTTTCCTTTCGCTTCTTTTCTTCCGTTCCCCCCCCCCCAGGTTCTCAGGGTGGGAACATTGGTGCTTAGCTTGGATCGCTTTGCTTGCTTGCTGGATTGAGCTCATGTACGTTTGGACAGTGAGCATGCTATGGTTTACCACATCATTTTGGGGATAGTACTTTATATATTTCAGTTTTTCAGTTGATGTTTTATCTAGACTTGTTTATTTGGAAAGATGATACTTTGTTGTACCTGACTTGTTTTGAAATGGTTTAAAATCTTCCGCTGTTTTATCTATCTTATTTACTCTGATTACATAAATACATATGTTATGTTCTGCCTTGATATATCATTATGCATGTTTACCTGTTTTAACGCCCCTCCAAATTCAGAGTGCTTGCAAGAGCCACCCTGGCGGAGGTGGGGTGTTACAACTAGCCACACCTAGTGAAGAAGCAGAGAACTAAAGAAATCTGCTAGTGGAGATCTCCATATGGAAAAACTGACACCGTGGTGCAAACTATTGCGATATTTCCGCGGCTATTGCAAAAATCTCAGAACTATTATTACAACTGTATTAGACGACAGTCGTAAGTACAATACTGTAAGAGAACATCACATACATAGTGATGCAAAGGTTCAACTCGAATGACACCTTTGCTTATGCACAATCTTATGTATTTTTAATGAACTGCTCAAAAATATTTTTTAAGAAATTCAAGTGGGGGATTGTTGGAACATTTTATGAATTTATTAAAAAAATTAATTAAGAATAAATCAAATTGAGCTGTTGTAAGTTAATAACGGTAACATATATTTGAGCCATTATTTTAATGCAATTAATGTAATAGAGCCGTTGAAATTCTCTAACGGTAATATATTTACATTTATGTAAATGTATTTATGAGCCATTACTATAATTGAATAGCAACGGTCATACATGCATGTGACCTTTTATTTTTTATAGAGCTGTTACAAAAAGGAAAAGAAATGGTATTTGAATATTGCATTGAATGATAATAAATCAATATTTATTGTCATTCATTTCATTTGAAACGTACGCAATTTACATGTTAAAAGTTGCAACTTTTTGAACGTTTCTTTTATTTTAATAATGGTATTGGTTATGGTCCATTCATCTCCCCACTAACGTAGTTTATGTTACTCTCCTTTATAGTCTATATAAAGAATAGGAAAGACCATCAGAAAACAGAACAATCTTTTTCTTTGCTCACTTCTGATAAAAAGAAACTCTCTCTTTCCTCTTCCATAGAAAGAAAAAATTTATATTTTTTTTCTATCTTCTCCTCCACTATTCTTTTACAAAAAAATAAGAGAGAAAAATAAACTTAAGCAGTAATTTTTTTGAGTGCAAACTGATTCGGATTCATATGTGCAAATGATCCCATATATAAAGAAAAACAAGGAGGAGGTTGTTTTATCCCAGAGGCGGCGAACAGTATGAACTACTTTGCACCTTGAGTAGATCGCCGAAACATCTTTAAGAAAGTGACCTAGTCCACGACTCGGCCGAACCATTGTTTCCAACACAATATATTAGTGAACCACAAAGTCTTAAAATTTATGAAGAAAAATGGTTATGTTCAGCATGTTTGTTAAATTTTTTATTAGTAGTGTATAACATGGTTATCCCAGTTTCGGCCCAATCCTAGACCAGGGGTGCATCGCACATAACCAAGGTTGCTGACCTCATTGACTCTGTTGCAAATCCCTGCAGGGAGCCTGTTCTTCGGCACATATTATATGATCATAGTGCACAAAAGCAGTGGTAGTCGCCCAATAGTCCCGGAACTTCACTAGCGAAAGCCGAGACAGCAACCTGAGCCAGCTAAAGCCGACATCCTGAAGGCATGGTTTAGTCAGTCACAGTTCAGAGTTTAGTTATGTAAGCCGTCACTTCTCTGAAAGCATGGTTCGCCCAAGTATACTTAGGCCTCCTTGAGGCTTGTCCATTCATTGGGTGATCCCTTGCTCTCATGTTCGAGTGTTTGCTCATCGTTTAGGCCGGTGAGAGACATTTCTTCTCATTGCAGTCACCCCGGGGGTTCTTCGTACCTAGATAGTACTAGGACCCTTGTGCCCCGGACTGCCCGCCCTATGACCCAAAATAAAAAAAATGAGCCTTACGACGAGACGCAGACATTCTATCAAGACTGGACCGTCGGATGGACCTTGAAACTGCCGACCATTGGTTATGGCGGCCCGGAGGTCACTGGAACCATAGCTTGCATTGAACCTCGACATAACCGCATTAAAACCTCCAAAACATCAATAAAGCCACAATTATTAAAGTACTTTTATAGGATTTGTGTATTGGTTTGAAAATTTAGGGTAAAATTAATGATAGGTATAGTTTTCGGGGAAGAACAGATGCAAGCTTTCTTGGAGCTGAAACTACACGTTAAAAACCTTATGTGTATTTTTATTTCTCCTTTTTTTACATTTAGCACCATTTATTTAAAAAAATTGTTTAAGTCCAAATCTTTATTTTATTTACAAATTACGGGAAATTAATGTACGGTTCTGACTGTTCGATTGATCCGACCTTTTAAATCTTTAACCCAAAGTCATTATGGTTTGACTTACGGTTTGGTTCTGATAACTATGGTGCTATCAAATTGCTTGTAGCGTTGATAAGAAGTGAACTACCTATAGAAAAAATGGCAATGATAATGTGGATAAACAAAATAAAAACATACTGATTGCAAATAGCAAGTTATGCTTGAAAGTAGGGTGGATGATCTGAATAATGTCATTGATGTAAATAAAACTTACCTAAAGAGCAACAGTTATCTAATTTCGTAGACTTTCTCTCCTCGAGAATTATTCGAGGTATGATTCTTTAATTTCCCAAGTTTACGTTTGCAAATTTTAATTTTGAAAATCAACGACTTTAAATGGAACATAAATTGATTTAGTTGCGTATATATCGGAATATGAAATGATTTTTGAATTTTAAAAATTTATTTTAAATTCAAACTTGACCTGATTGAGTAAACTTGAAAGAAGAATTTAGTACTTTTTGAATCGTATTTATCTTATTGTTGAATTTTAAAAATTATTTTTCATGTTTCGTTTAAAGTGGACAGCGAGAAACTAAAAATTAAATTATATGAATAGACTTGAGAACCAAATGGAATCTAAATATAATTCAATTCATTATGTAGAACAAATTGAATTCGTCATATATCTTCGTCGTTGTAGATTAAAATTCTAAATTAGGAAGATTGTCTATTTTTATCTTTATTAGTTGTTTTATACAGTGAAGTTTCTCGGATTATCGATAGTACGAGTATGAATTGGTTTTCTATTCACTCAATATGGAGTTTGAAGTGATTTTCTATACATTCAAATCAAAATTAAGAGTCTACTAATTCAAGCGGATTCAAGTTTACATGCTATCATATATGTCCTAGTTTCTTTTAATATTAATTCCATGTCAATATCATAACTTTCGGAGTATCAAATATAAATTGGGTTCATATATTAACACTCCTATGATTGCTCTTTACCCCCAAGTAAAAAAATTGAAATTTTGTTTCCACTTATACCCTTTAGCATAAATGACTTGTTTATATGCCTATTTATCATCCATCTTCATCTCACATCTTTTCTTATTGAAATGTCATGCACTGCTACAAGAAAAATGCCCTATTGCAACTAGCTATTTGCAACAGGCTTCGAATGTCAGATGCAGTAAATGATATTTAGACCTTTCGTTGTTGTTACGATAGATAATATTTAACAACAGGCTTTTCCTTCCTATTGCGAAAAGCATATTTTTCGCAACAGCGCTCTCATGCCTATTGCAAAAACATACTTTTAGCAATTGCTTTTTCATTCATGTTGCAATAGACATATTATTTGCAACTACACTTTCAAACCAATTGCAAAAATTATATATTTAGTAACTATTTTCACCAGTTGTAATAACTGTAATTTTTTTTGCAACAGGTAAAACCACTTGCAAAAAATGTACTTTTAAAAATTATTTTCCCCTAAGTAATATTCGGTTATAGTATAAGAAGTATAAGCATAATAGTTAACATATATATATATATATACATACATACATATATATATATATATACACACATATATATAGATATATAAATACATATATATATATATATAATTAATAAATGACAAATATAATTAATATTATATCATTAAAAATTATATTATTTAGTAATTACTATTAGTAATTAATGTTAAACAACTACTACATATACATATATATATATATATATATTACTCAATTTAATAGTTAATAATTATGAAATTATTAATATTAAAAGTTCTAAATTAACTTCGTTTAAAAAGTATTAACAGTTTTAGTTAATTGAAGTTAAATGACCTTTAACAACTGGAACATCTCATCAGTTGGAATAAATAAGATTTAACAATAGGTATTTTCAGCCAGTTGAGCAAAAACATATTTTAGCAACTGCATTTCCATGTCTATTGTGAAAAACATAATTTCAACAACTGCACTTATGTAACAATTGCCATAAACATATCTTTACCAACTATATTTTTCTACCAGTTGCGATAACCATATTTTTTACAATTAACTTTTAATCATTATATTTTAAATAATTAGTAATAGTAATTATGTATTTTTGCAATTACGTTTTATAAGCCCATTATTAACAAAAACTGACTTACATTGCTATGCGTTAATAAATATCTGTCACTCCCAAGTGAAAATATGGCTATATTGCATCTCAATATTCTTAGTTAATAACTAAATAACTAATAACATTACTAATAAATGGTAACTAAAAATAATTAAGAATTAATAAATTATAATTATTTCTTACTACTTAATATTAAAAATAAATGCTTAAGAAGTAATAATTACTATCAATAGTTAAGAAGTAATAAAGTTTAGTAATTAATTTTTGAAAATTAATAATTATTTATAAAAACTATCTTTAATAATAGTTGAAATAGGTTTGGTGTCACACTTTTTTGGTGTACACCTGAACTGACGAAAATGCCCTTCAAATAATTAATTTACCTATTCAAATCTTTAATTGCCCAAAATTTTAGGCAACTGTCCAAAAAATATGCATGTGAGGAAAAAATGAATAAGCATATGTAAATATAAAGGAAATAAATAATATATATAGAGAGAGAATGAGGGGGAGAGAGAGAGACGGAGACATGGGGAAATAACATGAAAAAACGAACAATTAATGCAGACAAAAATGGCAAGGGGAAAACATATATGTACTATATTAATAACTCACTGATTATAATTAACGTACATTTCTTTTTAAACCGAAATATCACATTATACAAAATATGGTAATATATTATCAATTAATATGGTAATATATTATCAATTAATATATATCTATTATACAAAATATCACATGGCAAAAATTATTCCAATCAGCCTAAATTTAGATAGGCAATTAATCAAATTTTTGAAACATTTATCTTTTATAAAAGCTATGTGGAGCACTTATCCAAATCAAAAAAATAGACAACAATCTAATTAGCTGTCACACATTGTGCCTCATAATAAATATGGTAATATATATTATCAATTAATATATATTAACAAATATCAAATATTCTAACACAACCTTATCATAATTCATGTAATTCTAGAAAAACCCCATTCGTTCTATAAATACCACTCAATATAATCTATCTTCATCACTCTTCGATCTTCAACCTTTCTTGCTACTCCTCCAGCGTTTCAATCTCATAGCCACTACTAATATCTGTCTAAGGGTAGATTCCCTATTTAGGTTGAGATATATTTCTATTTTCCTTTTGTTTTATATGTATTACAGGATGATTTTATTTGGAACGCTGAATTTAGTGCAACAGTCGTATGAGTTTTCTTCTCTGTTTTGATGAGCGAAACAATAATTATATAACCATTCAATCTTCTATAATGAAAGGTTTGCTAGATACTCATTCTATATATCTGAGAAACAATAATCCATGCGCGAAACGCATGCCATCACCATGCGCGAAGCGCGTGCCACGACCACGCGCGAAGCGCATGCCGTGACGCTCGTTGACAATAATTAGTAATATTAATAATCAATAATTAATTGATCCATTATCGCTGTTTTACTTCCCATGCTAGTGAATAACGATCGATTTGTTAGTTTTGCAATTTTGATTTTAAATAAAACATGATCAATCTAAAATTTATTCGTGGTAGCTGGCCGAACATAATCCGTACACACTGACTATCATCATCGATTAATAGCGAACTAGTCTAGGCAATTTTTCTAAAAATTTGTTGTAACAATTTTTTTCTAAAAGATTGTAACAAGTATATTCAGTAATTAGTAATTAATATTAACTAACTAAGTTTAATAATTAATTTCTAATACACAAATACAATCCACACTCATTGTGATTGCACTCCCCACAAGTAAGAAAATGTTAGGCTCGCTGCAAATTATTCCAAATTTATTTTGGTTCCAGGACGAAAATTTGGAAGTACGAAATTTTCGCTCCAATTCCAAATTTTTATCGTAGTTTTCACCTTGAACCCTCTTTTCCCAGCTAGCCATCATTCTTCTCAATCAAAAAATTATTTTTTTCTCAAAGGAAAACTCCCAAAATCATAACCACAATTCGCTTTTTCCTGCTTCTGCCCCCATCAAAAATTCAATTCGTACTCACCTCCGCTTGACAGCGACTCGCCATGGCAGTCCGATTTATCTGATGAGTTTGAACTTAAGCGTGCGATTGTTGTATTGAGGTGAATGGCAAGGTTCGCTGTGGGTTGAGCCGATCTTCCGCCTTCTTCTTGAACCCATCATTTGACTTTTGGAGCTACCGCCGATTTAAATGTCATCACATCGTTCGAGATCTGAAATGATTGTCATTGTAGTCGGCTAGATCTGGATGTGGCACGGTTGCTCAGAGATGTCAGAAATCGAAGTTTTCTTGTGGCTTGCTTTAGGAGGTGGATTTATTGACATAAGAGTGTTGCCAGAAGCCCAAGTATGGATATAACTACATTTTTCTTCCCATCCTTATTTCCTATAACCATGCATCAGGATATTATTATAAAACTGAGCTTGTATATCAATATATTATTGTCTTATCAGTAACGGTTGACAAAAATAGAATAACCTTATATTATTTTAGAAAAAATAATTGATACTATTTTTATCTGTGGTTAGTTTAGATGTACAGTGATGGTAATCGGCTTGCAAGTCAAAATTAAACATTCACTTTTGCAAGTCATCTTGAATTGGACATGAAATTATTGATTATACACGGTACTTGGTTGATTGCTTTTCCTTTATCACATCCTTTATGTAGACCATGCAATTCACTTTTGCAAGTCATTTTGAATTGGGCATGAAATTATTGATTAAACACAGTAGTTGGTTGATTGTTTTTTATTATCACACCCTTTATGTAGACCATGTAATTTTCATTACCGCATCATTTTATTTATTCCTATAGGCTACAATGCCATATTACAGTGAAATATATAGCATGTGAGTTTCAAACATCAAGCACATTTGATTTGCAGGGTTTACCAAAACTTGATGTTAGAGTAAAATGGCCGAATGATTTATATTTGAATGGGCTCAAGTTGGTGGCGTCCTATGCACTTCAACATATAGAAATAAACGATTTGATGTTTGTGCTAGTAAATTGTTGCTTTTCTCTTGTGATCTATTGGCCATATCACTTACCACTTACATAAATATAATCAAAATTAAGAATTGTAATCCACAAGAGGCTAGCTGTGCTCTTTTACAAATCACCTTTGAGCTTCTCTTCATAACATTTCATTTTTTATTTTAATTTATAATTTTGATTATTTCTTGTTGTCTATTGGTACATGCATATAAAATGCATTGAGTTCTGTAGCATGAATGCTTTTAATATATTTGGTGGCTTGATTTCAAGGTATTGGTTTGAATGTGGATAATGGAAAGCCTACAATATGCTTAAATGGTGCGCTACAAGATCTTTGTGCATATTCATCATCAAAGAATTTGTCTAGGGAAGATATACTTTCAGGATTTTTCAACAACTTTGAAGAATTTTTCAAAATTTTCTTGGACTAAGGTGATTTGTAGATTATTTGACATTTTGAATTTGAAACATAAGCACATGTAGCTAATCCTGTATGTCAAACTTCTTTTGATACATTCGTTAGCTAGTAATACTCATCTGCATGCCATACTCAATTTAGCATGCATCAGTGGTAACTGGTATGTATAATGAGGCAACACCTGTTCCCCCTTTATGCAGGTTTTCATGTTCTAGAGGATCTATACTGCAGTACCTAGCTTCATAGGTATGTTGACTACACCATATACTCTCGTTGTTAATTGTTGTCATGTGGGATCAATAATGATCATTGACTGAATCAGTGCAACGATCGACATGTTGGTGCAAAGTGAATGCTATATTTTAAGGGTGCTACTGAACTTACACATGCACACATTACGTGACACTTGTATTTTTCAATCTTAACCCCTCACAGACCCATCATTTAGGATCTAGGAGCACATTAGTATCTAGTGCTTGATGAAGTAGAATTAATATAAACAAAGTAGAACAATTGGATTATGTTCTGCATTATCACATGGATATATAATTGAAATTATTTTAGAAGTTGCTTGGAAAACATTGATGGGCATGATATGTGAAGTTATGTGACCATGATTTCTCCAATCTAAAATAATGTATATAACAATACAATATCCAGGATGCTCAATCATGAAAGAAGATTCTGTTATTCAGTAGTACACTTACGGACATTAGGGGAACAGTCGAAATAAGAACAAAGATGGAATTTTGTTTCATAGTTTCCAGTGTTTTTTTATACCATATTCTTCAGACAATTTCCTCATTAGATATTAAGATCATCTTTCATAATCTTCTGATAATGGCAGCATAATCTGTGTGTGGTATTAAATTTTCTAGAAAAGCAGTACATATTGATCTTCAACTTGCCTTACCATAAAATATTGGTGGCATTTACGCCATATATTTTTCTTGATATGCCACAAATCATAAAATTTCTTCTGTGTTTTTCATCATCTTCCAATTAAAGCGGTAGCTTTAAAATTTGAATTTGCATATGCAGTGGCTAGAAAGTAGATAGAGGAGAATCATAATGACGAGATAGTGAAAACATCAGTAACTATCAAGGTAACATAAATCATATAGAAACCTTATGTTATTAGTTATGTTAGGAAACATGCCTAGCTACATATTCTTATATTTGCTTCGTACAGGGCTTAACACCATCTGGATATTTATTGGCTATTGATGACGGTGGAAAGAGTTTTAAGCTTCACCCTGATCTCATGTTGAGAATGATGAGTCATGGCAATCCAGTAAGTGAAGCTTTGAGAAAATTGCATGAACTGCATATTTGTTCTAGTGAATTGATGATATTTATTCTCTTGTTGTAGTATATGTATGATAGAGTAGAAATATGATTAGAAAAACTCTATTCGAAAAAATGTGTTGTGTTAGAGAAGAAATTGTTATATATGAATGGTGTATGAAAATTGTAGAAATTTTTATTGTAATTGTTTGTACTATTAAAACATTGTTAAAATAAACTTTTTATTTCTTTATTTCATTATGCGACATACACTATTACTTAAATGAACACATTTAATATATAGTATCTGTAAGCTGTTTTTTTGTATAGATATATAAATCTATTGCAATGGGCATATACTGTTGCAAAAGGATCTGTTGCAACAACAAAAGCTGTTGCAAAAAATTCTACTACAATAGGAAATAACCGTTGCAAAAAGTACTTGTTGCAACAACAAAAACCTATTGCAAAAAAAAAAAAATATCGCAACATCTTATTGCAACAGGTGGAAAATGTTGCGAACTTTTTGCAATTTCGGCTATACCAATAGGTGCGGGTCTGTTGCAATTGGTCTACTGCAACAAATATTGCCTGTTGTGAAAAGTTTTTTTTTTGTATGATTCACGAACACTAAAACAAGCGGGACAACAAATTTTACAGACGATGTACTGCCAAAACAAATATGGTTCTTTTAGTCTATCCAAGAATAATGATTTGAAAATGCAAGTTTTTTGTTTTAGCACAAACAACAATTAAATTTGTAACAACATATACACTAGCTAGTCTTAATAGGGTGCATTGTAGCCTCTGAGTAGTAGGATCAAGAAATTCCAAAGTGCACATTTTTGGAAATAAAATCAATATCAATACTATGTTTGGTAACTATACATGAACGTGAGGTATATGCGCATTTATATTAAAATGAAAGCGCTGCATTGAAGATAAGTTTATTCAAATATGATTTAATTTTTTTTTTTTAATACGTCGATCACCTAATTTTCTCGTCTGCAATGCTAAATTGTGTTAAATTTTACGAGCTTGCAAAGATTTGAAAGGTAGAGCAACAAGTTATAGGAAGCATGAAAATAAAATAAAAAAATTAATGTGAATAAGAAAGAAATGTTATTTTTGGAATACATGGGGTGCGTAGGGACATAAATGGGGTGTGTGCACTTTATTTTGTAATTAGCATATAGGAGGAGGGGAGGGGTGAAGAGTAAATCATGGGGTGGCGATAGACAAACCCATATAAATTACCGTTTTTATACGGTTATTTGATTAAGAGATTCCAATATATGTGATTGACACCCATAAATAGCAATAAATTCATTATCATCAATTAATTTGAAATAATAACATATTTAACTTTTATTTTTCAAACGTCAGCAGATATCACAGCATACCAATCCCCAAATTATCGACTGCCCCTTCATTCTCAAAAGAAAAGTATACGAAATGCACAACCCTAAAAATCTCTCAATAGTCGATTACCAAAAAAACGCGGATGATTTTCTTTGAACACGCGCAAAAAATTTCTCCCTCCCGCACTATTCTTACACTACCCCAGTTCTCTTTGCTTGCACAGTATTTTTCTCTCATTTTCTCCGAATTTTAATCACTGGTAACTTTCTCTATTTTTTAATTTTCATCTCCTGGTTATTTTCGGTAGGGTTTCTAAATTAGTAGTTGAAAATATTATCGTATATCGGTGGAAATTGAGATTTATCAATAGATTTTCGTGTTTGCCTTTAGGGGTTGATGTTGGAACCCATGCTGGATTTCAAATTGCTATAACGCTTCTCAGGTAAACACATGCTTTTTCATTTTTATTCCTACTTTATTTTGTCTAGTGTTTTATAATTTCCAGTAAGGACAATGTGGTGTTTCTTTTTTCATGTTGCTTTTACGATAATTATTTACCCTTGAACTATTTTTGCGTTGAAAGCTAATTTCAAGTGCTAAACATGCATATCCTATTGTTTTCTTCTACCTTTTATAAATGTGTTGCAAAGACAACTATGTGTAATCGAAGAATTTATGCTTGAATACTAACCATTTGTTGCAACTCTACCAGTTATATTTTGAGTTAATAATTTTAGTCTCATATAGAATGAGATGAATGTCCATTAAATTGTATGCACTCCATCAGCGAAATACCATAGCAAGTTGTGTTTTTTAAATATACATTTCGCTAACAATCAGAGGTGTTGCTTAGGCTCTATTAAACCTTGCCTACACTCTATTTTAAAGCATGATGCCTAAGCATCAAATAATGTCAGAGTGCTCCACTTCAACTTATGTTATCTTGCACTTTTTATATAACTTCAGATATATCTTGTACTTTGCACAATGTTTTGGTAGAAGTGGCAATTAGAGAATGGTCCAAAATGCTTTTTTAAAATACTTTTCGATATAGTCCTGAATAGTGTGTGCCATGGCGATAGGTGTGGTGCATGCATCTTTCTTTCATGTGGATTGGGTGAAAGCCGCAACAAATAGCGCAAATGGCCATATGCCGCAAACACATACAGAGCTAAAATGACTAGCTTATTCATTTTTTTTTACTTCTTATTGATTTCATTTTTCACAGTCCAAACTAAACTCCAATAGCTGGCATGTCTATCATTTTTTTTATTGAGCATATAAAGTATCATTTGGTATATTCGTTGAGCCAAAATTTACCATTGTTTTGACATCGTTCATATAATGTTTAATAAGGAGATGAATCTATTTGTAAGTCGATCTTCATCTTTTTTTTTTAAGTGTATCCTTGTTGAGTTTGTAAACTTTTTTCGTTAAGTTCGCATGCTTCCATCATTTTTATCATAAGAACCACTACGCCATGGTTCTTAGGATGAAACATTTATTTCTGGCATAGTTATGACTTCTATTACTATTTATACTTGTGTGTCATCTTATGATTTACTACATATTGTACATGTGCTAATTTGAGGGAAAAAGATTTTAATCGTGTAAGCATTAAGTTACCACACAGCGAATAATGACAAAGAAATTTAATATTTTTTATATTAGTAAATAATAATATCACGGTAATTAAGCTTATTAATCGCGAATTCATAATTTTTTTGAATCTTCCCTATTTTTTACGCTGAGAATTCCTTAACATTTAATATGTTCTTGCAACTTTAACATCATATGTGAGTTCAATGCATTTGGAATGTAGTATTTTCTTAAATCTTTGTTTTGACTATTTTATTTATGAATTACCATCTTTTAAATGTTTGGATCAAAGTCGTGTGTTTTACTAAATGAAATATGCATGAATACCAAATTATGCATTTAAAACAATCATATCCAAAATGTTGCAAATAGTATTCAACAAAATTAACTTTTTGGGAAACAATCAAAATAATAGAACAATTTATTTTTAAAATGCATAAAATTGAACCCTCATATACGTAAGAATTGTATTAACACATGTAATTTAAAAATTTTCAGAATGAAACCGATGGCACCTTATTCCTCGTCCCATATGTCCAATACAGGAGAGAGGCCCTCGCATATCCGGTCAATCCCCAAGTACGTCCGTATGATCACCACTTATTACCTTGTCTTGGGTATACAACCCAATCAAGACATCAGTAATCATCCAAACGATGTGAAGATCTCCGGTCTTCAACTACCATCTTCATCGTTGACTTATCGTTGTATTAATTATTCAGAATGGGATAAACCCGGTCTTTCCGAATAACTCACGTATATTATAAACAAATGCTATAAGAACATAACATACGCCTCATTCCAATTCAGAATATTCTTTTATTCAAATATTCACATTTTAGGGAAAGGTTCCCATTAATTTAATTAAAGATAAGTTTATTTAAACTATTTATTTAATCTTCCTTTGGATATCATTTCAAAAGATTTCATTATCTTTCAATTCTAAACCAAATTAAGGTTTATAAAACTAGTCGGGATTATCGAGCCATACCAAAGTAATCATTTCTTTTATTATCCCAGTCCCAACCTGTTCATCCTATGGAGCAAAACTAGTACCGTATCCAACAACCATGGTGTATCGGTAAAATTAATTACCATTTCACGTTCAAATCTAATTAAAGATTTAACTATCGCCTGGGGTAAAACTGGGGGTACTCCATTCTCGATCACTTCTCAAATTTTGCAACATTTCAATCCAATTAAAGATTCATTAAAACTCCATTTTAGTTTTAATCTCCAAAAAATCATTATTTAATGATTATTCAAATTTTAGGAAATAAATCATGTCTTTAACTGGGTTAAAGAACGAATGTCCTTTAAAACATCGTTCACGATAAACCCAAATCAACTTACATCAAAACGGAATCTACATGGAAATCATTACATTGTATAATCGATATAAATTCCCGTATCAGACTAATAATATAAATGGAATGGCGGCAAAGGCTTTTTAAATTCCATATATAGTAACGGTCTTCATTCATAGAAGTTCATCTCGATTATTACCAAATCGAATTCCATTCAATTCCAATTTAATATATTTAATTGGAAAACCTTTGGAAATTTTCCATTAAAGCTCAATAAAAAGATTTATAAATTCTAAATCATCTCTTCACGGATAGTCGGGTTAAAGAACAAGTGTTATTTAAAACACTGTTCACGATAAACCCAAAAGTCCAATTTTATTTCAATTCCAATTAAATATTAAATAATTGGTACATTTCACTAAATCTTATTTAAAAGATTCATTCTTTTCTCATTGGGGTTTAAAAACAGTGTTAATAAAGGAACCATTCACGACAAACCCCAAAATCCAATTTGATATTAAATACAAGGCTCTGAATAGAAATTATATCCGCTTATATTCAATATCAAATTCCAAAATCAACAAATATCGTATTGGGAATAACGATATATACATCTTCCAAATTCCTCAACAATATCCGTATAATCATGGAATCCAATATCGAAATATCCGAAGATAATTTCCTTTCCAAATCCATTCCAATTTATTATTTGGAAAATTCTAGTTATTTTAAACCCCATTTACAAATCCATTTTATTATATCTAAAAATAGTTGGATTTTTATTATAGTTTTCAACTAGTTCTTTTCGATAAAAATATATTTTTATCTTTTCAAAACTGGAATTTTTCATCCAAATTCTTTCCAAATCATTTATTATGATTTTAGATAATTTTCCCATATTTTTAGTATTTTAATGTCGCCATTTCGGTCGGTTTCCAATAATGGCCACCGAACTGCATCCATAACGACCATTTCTGAATTTGATTTGGACATATCTTTAAATCCGTCCATTCAAATTTAAATATCTTATATCCGTTGGAAAGCTCTTTTCGATACGGACCCAATGGTTCATGTTTTAGGAGAATCCAACAGTCGGATGTCCCGTTACATCAATTTGAAGTTAAAGGTTGATATTCGTGAACGGTCGCTGCGCGACGCGTTCTATTCAGGCCACTAATTTATATAATATATATATATATCCGATTTCATTTTAAAACGTGCTTTATATATCGTTTTAAATTCTTTTTAAAAAAGATTTCCACTTCGCTTCAATTTTCAAATCAAAATTGAATATTTCTTTATAAATTCGTTTTAAATTCATTTTAAAACGATTACCACTTCATTTCAGTTTTCAAATCAAAATTGAATATTCCTTTATAAATTCATTTTAAATTCATTTTAAAACGATTCCCACTTCATTTCAATTTTTAAATCTAAATTGAATATTCCTTTATAAATTCATTTTAAAACAATTTCCACTTCATTTCAATTTTCAAATTAAAATTGAATATTACTTTATAAATTCGTTTTAAATTCATTTTAAAACGATTTCCACTACATTTCAATTTTCAAATCAAAATTGAATATTCCTTTATAATTTTGTTTTAAATTCATTTTAAAACGATTTCCACTTCATTTCAATTTTCAAATCAAAAATGAATATTTCATTATAAATTCATTTTAAAACGATTTGCACTTCATTTCAATTTTCAAATCAAAATTGAATACTCCTTTATAAATTCGTTTTAAATTCATTTTAAACGATTTCCACTTCATTTCAATCTTCAAATCAAAATTGAATATTTCATATCATTGCCATATTAAAAATGATAATATTTTCAAAATACCAGATTTTGAAATCACTTTTCGATATTCATTATAAAATGAATAAAATCGACCGATAAACCCGTTCGAGTTAAAATGGCGTTTAACTACTTAACACGGCTTCACATTTTAATATTCATCGAATATTATTTTAAGAGAATTCTTGGTTCAGTTCTCCACCTTAATGACAGAAAAAAGGATTGATCAAATTTCTATTGAGTCTGACTCATAGCGATCCTTTATCAAAGAATGACTCGGGCTATCAAATGATTGAACAACCGGGGTCAATTTACTTATGATACCTAGTTGACATTCAGAAAAAGTATCTAATGGTTCGTAAGAACAAAGAGAAGCAGATCTATTCTATACCCGATAAGTACCAATACACAATGGGAGCATTAGTCCTATTTTGGGGGAATGAATGTATGGATCCTTTTTATTGTTTGAACGATCTATCTCTTCAATTAATACTTTTAGTTCAAGAAAAATGGTTGGAATATTCATTTTGAAAATCTTTATTTGATTCTGATTTGCTTAGGCTATCTCTTTCATGGATTCCAGTCCGGTACTTAGTTCGGTCGATCTTCGCTTTCCCAATTGGCATGGTTCTGGCACTGGTCTTTGTGCTCCGAAAAGCTAGTTGCTTCGGCAACAGTCTAGAGAAATCGGATTCTAGTCCCCATCGGCTCATCCTGTGCTTTTTGATGGTTGCTCATCTGGTAGTCGTTGGTGGCTCGTCCTTTGGGGTTGCAGCTCTAGCTTTTACGGGATTGAACTCCATGCAAACACATAGGGATAGGGGCTTTCGAGATCCACATGATCGTTCTGTTATTTATTGGCTTGACCAGATTGGTACAGAATCAATGGAGGCCTTGCTCGGTGGTACCTAAGGTAAGAGGTTTGCCTTTCCCCCAGTATAATAATTCGGAATGACGCCAATGCTTTCTTGGGAGAGAGATCGAAAGGCTACCCTTATCCCGAAGAACGAAAACCTCCCCCTTTGTTAGAAACTTGGTCTTTTAGCCTTCTCCTTGCTGCGACACTGCCCTCGAGTCCGCTTCTCGATCAGACCTTTAAGCGTCGATCACTGTTCCCAGATAGAATGGTATAAGGCCTAGATTTCACATTTTGCTTTCGGGGAGTGGGTGCTTTCATTTCTTTTTTTTATTATATTAGTATCCAAAATTCACTTCTTTAAAGTTTCGTGTGGGGCCTTACCATTAATGGTGAAGATCCTATATCTCTGCCTGGGCTTAGCCAATCAATGCCTCAACGTGTTTAGGGAACTCTAAGGGCTTTCTTCTAATCCTGACAAGTGTTTATGTGTGGCATTCTAGTGGACGTTAGGCGTCCCACACCACTTATTAATTCAGAATGGATGGATCGCATGAACGATTCCCTATGATACCTAAAAGCCCCATGATTCCATTCACTTTCCCTTGGGTCAATTCAATGATGGGCCTTCGGGTCCTTTCCTTATCCCGATCGACTCTGTACCTGATTCGATCTAAGATGAGAGAGTCAGTTGAGGGGCGTTCATTAGAGGAGGTCAACTAGAATAGTTGTCCTGTCCTTGCGGATTCACTATTCCTGTCCTTGAGTAACTGTTTTGGATTGAGCTTGAGTACTGGAGGAAGAGTTATGACAAGACAGATTTAACCTCATAATCTACTTCCGCGGGTAAAACTATATGTGTCGGGTGTTCTTAAGATCATAGAAGTAATGCTGCAGAGGCCCTATGGAGTAAGGGGATTGGGAAGTCTTCGATTCCGTAGCAAGAAGGCGCTTTCCTACTACTTTACCCTGATTTGACTACTTCCCTAGGGATCAGCGAATTTCCTTTACCAGCTATATGAGACGAAAAGTGATAGGCGACCAACGGGAGTGATTTTCCTGAATTTCCTAAGCCATCTCAATTTGCCTGTTCGATGGAATTGAAAAAGACGGGGTAACCATGGATGAATTGGACAGACTAAGGAGCCTACATAACTTAGCACCCTTATGGCTACCTTAGGCGGTCATCCGAGATTTCTTGTGAGCAGGGAGAACTTGTTCAACGTTAAGCTAAGGCTTTGTCCAATAGTCTGTACTCCCAGCGCCAACCAATCAAAGCAGCCCCTCACATTTGCTAGTTCACTTACATCGATCCACCAAAGAGATTCCATTTCTCCCACGAAGAAAGGGGCAAGTAACTGTGCGTCGCTCACTTCGTGGTTGGCGCATTATATTAGTTCTGTGTTGTGAGCTCCATCTCAAGAATAGGACCCTGCATCTATCTAAGATAACGAGTTCCAACTGGCTAGATTCAGGCAGAGAAGAAGACCTTGGCCCACAAGTAGGTCGTTCAGCTTTCAATAGCGTTTAGGGGAAAGGCGCCGCTTACTCAATGCCCGGCTTCCGTTATTCCTTAGAGCGACTAGTTCGGTTGCCCCTCTATGCGAACAATCATCTATCGTGCATGGGGAATCCAGAGAGATAGCAATTCGCAGAGTCAATCATATAAAGAAACTCTTTCTTCCGGCCTAGGGGTAGAGAAGATGGCCTTAGGTCTTGAGCTGCGCCAGTATATTAATAGGATCCTTAATACCAGGCTCGCTCTTCCTTATCCGCGGTATGAACCTCCTAACTGCTGCCTGCCTCCCAGCTCCCTAACCGCTAACTCAGCACCTTGAATCAAAGGCGCCGCTACGGTTCTAGGGTGAAAGACAAGATCGAAGAAGCGGAGATGCGCGTTCCTACGTTACTCTAAGTCGAGGGACCAAGCAAGTAGGCGACTGCACAGGAGCCTGAATGCCTTCCCTGGCACCTGGATTCTTCCTACGCCCTTCCTCAATTGATCTACCTGGCTTCCTCCCCAAATGAAAAAAGGGTCTTGTTTATTCGTAAGGTGCATAGTGAGACTTCAGTCTGGACGGTGCCTAGTTCGAGCCAACCCACCATACCATAATAAGATCTTTTACAATGAGAGCGCGCGATTCCGCGAATGAAAGAAGATCTTTCCACTGATGCTATGCACGCAGCGCTGGTTCCCATAGTTGTGAGCTATTTGAATCGTAGCTACAGGTACTTATTAGCTTGCTTGTTGCACCTGTTTGAAAGGTTTCGAGGGGCTCAATATACGGGATAGCATCCGGGCGGCAAAAAAGGATGTCGCATGCCTTCGCTGGGCATGGGCTACGTGGAGAAGCATAGTCCCCAATTGATACACCAACCCATCGCCCTTGGCTGGTCCATATAAAGGAGAAAGTAGACTAGATTCCCTATGCATAAACTCATAAGTTCTCGAAATCCCTTCATCTAGCCCACTTGGACCATTTCAAATTCACCTGCTATGGGAACTCGCTTTATACTTGCTTAGCAGCCTCTATCGACTCCTATTAGTGTAGTTCGTTAGTTAGTTGTTCGCAGCACTTCGCTGGAACACCCGCTTGCGCGAATTCTTGTCGGAACCATAAAGCACTCTTCCTCTTTCCTAGCCGCCTGAGTTGCTCCTCCACGAATGAATCAAAAGTCAATCAACACGCGCCAGCTATTTCATTACGGAACTTCACTTAAATGAATGTGAGCCAGTCGAACTAGATCCGTTGATGCGTGTAGACAGGTGAGATTAGGAAGTAGCAAGTTAACTAAATGAATAATTAGGCTTTCTATTCTATTATTCTTTCCTTGGCTTCGACACTTGTTGCTGACTCCGCACTGGCGCGTGCCACTTCGCTCGAGTCTAAGACTCAAGCTTCCCTAGGCTCCTCGAGGAAGACTCCTCGACTTAGAGCTGACTCCTATATCTATGATTCTGTGCTCGTTTAGGGTTCTCTTAGAGCTGAGTCCTATATCTATGTGTGGTTCGGATTTGTAGTCTCTAAGAAACAGTAGCTTACGGGGTTGCCAGAACTGCCCCGGGCTCTCTCATATTAGTTATGTGTGGTTCTAGCAGCTGACAAGGAGATTCGGTTGAGTGAGGTAGGAGCAAAGCGAAGAAGGGCTTAGTGATCCTTCCGAATAGAATGGATCTAATTCCCTTTAGGGTGGTTCTTTCTTGTTCTTGTTCGCTAACGCACCTCTCACTTTCCTTCTCTTCTTATTGAGCTGGACTCTTTCGCTACGCACTTCCCGTTGGTCGAAGAAGAGTGAGGATCGGAATAGTTTGGATCCTTCCGAATTAATATACTGGGCTTCCCGTCACTTCGCTCCAAGAATAGTTTGGACCCTCCCGCTCACAATTAATATACCAGCGAGAACCGATGTCTCAGAATTCATATCTCTATCAATTCAAGGCCTTCTAAATTAAGTCGAAAGGCCTTCCCACATACCTCTTTCTAGGTAGCGTACTAAGCATTCAGTCCCGCTAGCCCGGTATACTACCTCTCTTCCAAAGAAGATTCCAACTGAGAATTCGCAATTGAAGTGTCGAGTGTCCTACTAATGACTTTGGGAGGCAAAAGAGAGTGCTATCAGAGTTCCAGAAACTTATAAGCTATCGATTTTCAAAATCCCCCCTATTTACTAGCGACTAGCAAGTTGTCGATCAAACAAAGCCGTAGTTTATTACTCTTCATTCAGACTCATCCACTAATTCCACTAGCAAGCTTAATATACTGGGGTAGCGCAGCTGAGTCAACGAGGACTAGAGTGCGGGCTTCAAGCTAAAGCTAGTGATTCCAGTCTCCATTTTCTTCCTTCGAGCACGAATCTGTCGGGGATGAGAAAATGCAGTCAATCCAAGGCCCCTAATATATGGGGTTTATACTGGGCCCGAGTTCACTAGGAAGCTTCAGACTAAAAGAATGAAAGGATGAAAAGCATAAATCAATCAGCTGCGTCATCCAAGAAGCCTTCCAGAATGCGAAAAGAGTTTTCATCCACATCCGGGAATCCAAAGTCCATACTTGATGGATGGTGTCCTCCCTTAATATACTGGGGCTTATTAGCTCACTAGCAGCTCGTTTGCTTGAGCTTTTTGTTAGCTTTTCTTTTAATTAATATATTGGGCGCTCGTTCCCAACGAGTTGTTCCTCCCTACCGACTGGACTGAGGAAGCAAAGCTCTCTTTTACAGCAGCTCCTGACTAGGCTAGGGTCCTTCGCTTCACTCCCCGAAAAGGAAGAGCGGAACAATTGATTGTTTAGCAAGCCGGGACCCCCAAAATCACAGATTTAAGTGCCAGAAAAAAGAAGGCACTCAACATTGCCATATTTGAACATCTCTAATTATCTTTCATAAGAAAGGTCATCGCAAATCCCGCGGATATGAACAAGTCATTCCGTACATTGCAACCTAGAATGAGGTTAAGTAGGCCTATGAGTGATCACATGGAGTTCCATTTGTCTATCAAGGACGAGATTTCACAACTTAATTAAAGCTAGGATTTGAGTAGTAGATCCTCTTGAAATAACTCGAACCATAGTCTAAAGTTGTAGAACCGGGTGGGTACATAAGCAGGGTAGGGCAGCCTCACGTAAGAGACTGACCCATTAATATACTGGGACTCTAGAAGAGAAACTAAAGAGAATCACTCAAGACACGGCACTACAACTCGATCCCATTGGGTACATGAATTCCAACCAAGTGGAAGAAAATAGCAAGCTAAATAAAAGGGTTATTCGCTAAGGACTGGATTGGTATCAATCTCAGCGCAGTAAGGTGCTTGCGAAATAAGAAAGAGATTTCAAGGACGACTATTTTCATAAGTAGCCAGTATATTAATTGTGAGCGGGAGGAGCCTCCCTTATGTATAGTTAACTTGCCCTAGAATATATCCTCAGGCAATAATCGTGATTTGATTATTCTTAAGAGTTTTGACTAATAGAAGCAAACGAATGAGTGGACATTACATTGGCATAGTCAATAGAGGTGGTACGTTAGTGGTCCTAGGTATCATAGGGGCCTCGTCTTTGTGAGAAACGCTCCTCTTTGCTTGGTTATTGGTAGGGGCATGGCTCCTTTCCGGTTAGGTAGGGAGGTTCCTAGAAATGAGAGAGAGCGACGACCTGACTTATCACATAGGGTATGAGATATATTAGCCAGGAATGATCAGGGACCATGGTACTAGTAAAGCCCATAAATCTAAGCAGAAGATCAGTCTCGTTAAGTCATTACTCACTAGTTAGGCGGCATAGTTCCGCCCATTGAAGGAAAGGGGTCCGAATCGCATGACCAAAGGTGCTTGCGAGTACTTTAGCATAGAAGATATCGACCAAACAAAAGATTACTCTAACGTACAGTAAAGCGAAGCAGCATTGGCGTAGAATGACCAAACATTGCCTCGTTCGTGACTCTCGACTAGACTTCACAGCGCAACTAGGCCTAGTTGGGGCCAATTCGGGCAGTCCACCCCTGTATTGTATACTTAGGCTTGGTGTTCCGTTCCGTGTAGTTCTCACTTCACTAGCTTGCGCACTCGCTCCCCCTGTAATGTCTCCGTAGCCTACAGAATTAATATACTGGACTTGTACGCACCAATTAATATACAAGTATACTATCTGATTCTGATTAAGTACTAGACTCTTCCCGATCTGGTTATTCCCAATCCATTTCCAATATACTAATTGTGAGGCGACCTGTCGTAAGAATAAATACTACTCCCCTTTATTGCTATTACTGACCTTCAAGGCTATAGAACGGACCAGGAAAGATAGATGGATCACTACTAGATAGGTAGAGTTAAGGATCCAGTTAGCCCGCATATACGTGTCTGATCCAAGAAACCGAACACCCAACGAACGGGGATTGTTTAATTGGATGCCAAGTCCTCCTACTACGCTTGTTGGTTTATCCTAAGGGCTTAAACAACAACAGGGATTCCTAGGGCAACTAGTCAATGCTCTCGATTAGCATGAATAGACTAGGTATCAGCAATAGTCATTACTAGTGTTTGTTTATTGCTTCTCGTGATATTGGGTTTCTTAGGTAATTGATATTGAGGGGATCTCGTGCCCAGTATAAACATTGGCCTCTGCCAGCCTTTCTTGCTTAGGGTGTGTTACAGCTTGAATGTGGCATTCAATCTAACGTGATTGGTGGGCCATGTCAGTTAACGGACATTACAACAAGCGAAGACAGGCTTTCTATGCTAACAGATGACCGAAGGAAACCTCTTCATCCAGTATAAACATTGACAACCCCACATATCCGGGGAGGAAACTCATAATGATAGTAATTATGGACAACTCCTGTGCCATACATAGGTTTGGGTTCAACGGATCGAATGATAGGTACAAAGATAGATCATACCATACATTTAGTAGGAAATATAGCTTCATTCGGATTTCTTCTCAGACTAGACTCTTGACTTGCTAGGTGCTAATGGATCATCCTTGCCCGGGTAGCCATTCTTCTATGTTATATTCCTCTACCTACTCTATAGATTATTTGCAAACTGCTTTGCTTAACAAATGAAAGTCAAACATCTGAGCTTTAGGGGTCAAACAGAACCATCCCCGAGGTGCTTGCATGAATCATAGGACCATACTTCCCAATAGCTAACTCGCAATGCTCCGTTGTTGGTCTTAGAGAGGGTAAAGTAAACTACAAGAACGGATTGGCTGGCTTCGCCACCTCTTCGCTAGCTCAATTAAATATCTAACTCAACTCTGATCTTTCATATCATTGTGATGTTCCTACAAACGTGTGGCCTTCCTTTGAGATTGACTCCATCTTCCCACCATGTTGTAGTGTAGCAGGGCGAAATCTCTGATGGGTGCTGGTGCCCTAGGTTGCTGAGTCTGGGTTGGAGGTCTAGTCTGGAGATCCACGAGTACAACTAGCTGCTCTGACACTGGGATTTCCGCTGCCTCAAAGAAGGAGCGATCCAAGTAAGTGGAAGAGAGCATACCTTGAGCAATTAATATACTGGGGCATGAGTGATCCATAATCATCGACAAGGAGGAAGGCTTAGATCATCAGATGCAAGTTCTTCATCTCGATTGGAGACTAGAGCACATAATCAAACTTAGCTATGCTATGTATTTTCAGTCTATTTCGAATACCAAGTTGGTCTCTTCTCCATTCGCTCTGAACCTATTCCCAATTTGGAGAGCGAGTAGACTAAGTATATTAATTGTCAGCCCCAGTATATCAATTCTATGGTTTGTTGTTGTTTGCTACTAGGGTAGCGAAACAAATGCTCGTTCTATGGGAAGCTGCTATCCAAATTTCCCGGGCCAATTAATATACTCCTTATTCAGGGTAGGCTCTTCACGAAAGAGAAGTATCCGTAGCTGAGTAAAAGCCAGCTTCCTTTCTTTTATTTTAAGTGTAGTCTACAATTAATATACCGGGTAATTCTTCTCATTAGCTCGATCCAAGCCCAAGTATATTAATCAGGCGGAACACTCTTTCTTCATTCTTTCCAAATATATAATAGGCGGTGCCGATAAGTAAGCCTGCCCCATCAATCCAGAGATTGGACTGATCCACAATAGGGGAAAGGACGCAAGAGGAAAGCAACCGAACTGATCTTCGTCTATTAACCAGGAAACTTGGGAGTACTGGGACTTGTTCGCATGAGTTAAACCATTCATTTGATACGTTAGGTCTTTTGCTTTAATAAGAAAGGTAGATTGCACATGAGGCCGGGTTTATACTGGCCAGAAAGACAATGTTCACTCACTTGACAGAAAACTCAACCACAACTTTCTTCTGGTACCGCAGAACAATCAACATGATCACTATTGGATGCTATCACTTCGCTAGTAGAAACTGTTGTGAAACCCCTGTAGCGTTGTTCTTGGAAGTTGTTCTTGTACAGCGAGCAGAGTACTATGTTTTCTAACTCCTTGGGGTAGCGAAGGCCTTGTATAAACCCCATATATTAAGGGCAACCGACCTGGTATAAACATTCGGGAGGCAGCAATTGAGCTTCAAGCTACGACTCAGCATCCAACAGGATTCGAACCTGCAAATTCCCCACTTGTTCACCTATGGCGGATCGCTTTCTCCTGCTTTCATTTCTTTCTTTTTTTTATATTTCATGGCGAGTGAACTAGGTTTTTTTAGTATTCCTTCTCGATCTTCTATTTCCTCCGTTAGGGGAGATTCGAGAAAAGATGGAAGAAGAAGACGAGTTTCAAAAACGAACAATATACGGGTGGAGAAGGGGGAGTTAGCAAAGTGGACAAGATTGGAATGAGCACAGAAACATGTATGGATGTACCAGATCGGCTAATGCTCCTAGGTTGATGCGATGTATTCCACCAGTTGACTTGATACTTAATTATTGGTATATCAATCGGTCCAGCATGGATTGAAATAGGAGCCGGTTCGACAGGAAGCTTTTGAAAACGCAATGCACCCAGGTAAATAAGGAACAAGATGAATACATAAGTGAAACTAGCATCCCGCACCCGAAAGGTACCCCACATAGGCCTTCCCCGAAACCCACCAGTCACTAAGGTAAACAAAGTATAAAAAGCACCAATTTCTGTACCGGTTCCGGAGGAGCGAAGAAAAAGGGGATGTTTTGTTAATGGAAAAAAGAAACTGTTTATAGCCGTTGCGATATAAACTACTATACTCATCCGAGCTGCAGGAACATGTACATACGGAATATGAGAATTGACACCTTGTTGAAGATCTGGTAGTGCTACCCGAAGACAACAATGAATAGCCATCGCTGTTAAGAACAACCGAGATCCAACGAGAATTACCGCGTAGCTTCTTGTCTTTTACATAAAGAAAGAAGGTTGTAATAACGAACTTTTCATATCATGAATAGCTATCATGTAAAAATTCTTTTCTTTTTAGAGAGGGACAAGAAAGACATGGATGAGTAAGAAAACTAGCCATTTTTCATTAATGGCTCTCTCTTTTGGCCAGTATATTAATTCTTTCCCCCTCCCTTTTTCGTAAAATAAAAATCATCAGTAGGACCAAACCGAGAGTGAGCAGCATAGACAAGGATGGACCCTCTAGCAGGAAGTGGGCCTCTACGGGTGGTACTATACCCGTCACTGGTGAAACATGAGGTACTTCCTCTGCTTTCGTAATAGTAGCCACCGCAAGCCATTACTGGGCAAATAACGACTTTTTCCCATCCGAATTCCAATGAAAAAGGAATGCCATTCCGCATATAATTTTCAATTACGGCGGAAAACCGATCGCTGTAGTACCATATTCTAGCTAGTCAAATTTCATCTTTGAATTCACTACGCACCTACTATTATCTATTATTATAGATTATATTCGATACCATCTAATATGAGCAGGATGATTCTCTACCTGAATATTATCAGATTCACTTTGATTTGATACCCGGCTAAGTCAGATTCACTTAGATGGAATCTTAATAATGACTTACTCATGACCTTGAAAGGCCAGAATTAGATGCCCTCGGAATTGGGAATGAGAAGCATACTAAGCTGAGTCATCTTAACAACTATTCGATACAAACTATTATAAACATTCGCATAGGAAATATTACTTACTCGTTACCTGGACACCCTCTCAATTGAGAGAATGCCGGGGAAGAACTTTCAAGTCTCCTACCTAGCCAGAAGATATGATCTACCAGAAGATTCGCATATGAACTTTCGATACAGGATTCGATACCCGACTCAGGGGAAGAACAATACCTGCTATTCGAAATGATTATAGCTATTCTTATATATATTAGTTTCTCAGCACCTTACTAGCAATCTTCTCTACCAGATTCATAATTAATATATTGGTTTCTTTGGTATTATGAAACTCTACTGAAAAACTCCCATGAGGAGATTCATGAGCTCAAGTTTCAATGTGTATAAGATCTAGTATGTTGATTAATGGGTAAAAGTAGGAACAGGGTATGACGATTCGCTAGGTCAATACCCGTAAAGTCGGAAATTAATATACTGGGCCGCGGTAAAACTAGGAACCAGGTAGATTCTCTAGCTAGGTCAATACCCATCTGGAAGAGAGCATCTCTGCCGTAATAGGTCAATCACCCCAGCCGGGATCTCGCTTCTGTCAGGTAATGCTGCATCATTCTCATGTCGCTATTCTCTCAAATACACCTTGAATGGTGTCAGGGATTGATATTAGGAAGCAGAAGGAATATATTAATTGCGAATTTGAACCTGGTTTTGAAGATTCGCAAACTGAGTATGAATCTTGTAAGAATATCTACAACCCGGGGGAGAATTCATTTCCCTTGTAAAGGTTTCTAACCACTACTATCCCTTGGGTAGAATGCATCGTATCAATCACTTGACATTGCATCAACAGAATAATTAGTTAAATAATCTGTTTACTAAGAAATTCTTGTTAGTTGACCGCCGGTACTATTTAAGGGGGGGGGGAGGAGTTGTCACGATAATAAAGAGAAATGACGAACCAACGATTATCTCTTCTTAAACAACCTATATCCTCCAAACTTAACCAACATTTGATATATTATCCAACCCCGAGCAATCTCAGTTATTGGTGGGGGTTCAGTTCATTAGCTGGTATTTGTTTAGTCATTCAGATAGTGACTAGCGCGCCTCTCCTAACTATTGCCCGTTTATTCTTGAATCCTTTTTTGAGAAAGATGGGCTGCCCTGGGATTCTCGCCTGGGTGATTCTTTATCTCTTGGTGGTCGGTGATGAATCTCCCCTCATCCAATTTATGAGTGATTCTAAGGCGGCTTCGGCCTCTGAGAGTTGGAAAAAATACCTCAACTTATCGGGGGAAAATGCCGCCTCTGAACCATCCGCGAGCCACGCCCCTTCGAACCCGGAGCCGGAGAGCCCATCCCGAATTTTCGATATTACATTCCAATTCCTTCCTGATACCTCCCAAGGAAAATATAGAATTGGAGATACCTCCCAAGGAAAATATAGAATTGGATCCAAAATTGACGGGTTAGTGTGAGCTTATCCATGAGGTTATGCACTTTTCAAATAGGAATCCATTTTCTGAAAAATCCTGGCTTTCGTGATTTTGTGAGGTTTCCGAGATCCTTTCGATGACCTATGTTGTCTTGAAGGGATATCTATATGATCCCATCAATTGCGTAAGGCCCACGATAGCAACGGAATAGGGGAAAATATACAGAAAAGATAGTTCTTTTTTATTATATTTAGTATAAGTTAGTGATCTTGACCTAGTATATTAATTGGGGTCCCTTCCTCCGTGATGAACTGTTGGCTCTAGTCCTACATTTTGTCTCTATGGACCGAGGAGAAAGGTGGATCAGCGGGAAGAGGGTAGTACCAAGAGCGAAGCAATGGGTCAACTGCTTCAAATATACAACATGGATTCTGGCAATGCAATGGAGTTGGACCCTCCTGTCGATCCGAATGAATAAGTCTTTCCACAGAGGTAAATCTTTGCCTGCTAGGTAAGAGGGCAGCAAGTTACAAATTCTGTCTTGGTAGGACATGTATTTTCTATTACTATAAAATTCATAAATGAAAATTCAGTAGTTAGTGGTGGGGTTACCATTATTCTTTTTCTTGTATGTGTTCCTAAGAAAAGGAATTTGTCCATAATAGTGCGAAAAGAAGGCCCGGCTCCAAGTTGTTCAGAAATAGTGGCATTAAGTTTTCTCGTACGTTTGCCTTAGGATTAGCTAGTTCTATTTATCGATGGGGCCCGAAAGGGATATAACTCAGTGGTAGAGTGTCACCTTGACGTGGTGGAAATCATTAGTTCGAGCCTGATTATCCCTAAACCCAATAGTATTTCTCTAGAAATAAAGAAACTCGTGGTTGTTTTTTCATCCCTTTTTCATATTTAGTTCTACATCCCTATCCTGAAATAACAAATTGAGTTTTTTCTCCAGACCTCCGGTAAAAGTATGAAAAGAAAGGCTCGAATGGTATGATCCCTCCGTCACCCTAGAATGAAAGGGGCGATCTCGTAGTTCTTGTTCTATGAAGATGCATTGTTAGATGCTCCATTTTCCCATTGAGGCCGAACCTAAACCTATGCTCGAGACGAAGAATGAGTTAAAATTGAAGAAAAAAACGCTCAATTCAAAATCAAATCCTATAGAATCAGAATATAAAAAGACTGTTCAAATATATGACATGTTGATATATCATATATGCGTCTGGATCATATTTGCGCAGGGCCATAGATAAATACTAGTAAAGTAAGATTCCAATTAAAGTAAGACTCTTATAAATAGTTAACATACTACAGCCCCAGGTGGTGAAGAGCTGACATCGAGGTGCCAAACCTTCCCGTCGATGTGAACTTTTGGGGAAGATCGGCCTGTTATACCTAGAGTAACTTTTATCCATTGAGCGATGGCCCTTCCACTCAGCACCGTTGGATCACTAAGGCCGACTTTCGTCCCTGCTCGCCTGATCCTGGAAGAGAGCTTATTGACTACGTTCCTGCCAGGGAGAAAAGGCATGTAACTAGTTCGGGTTGAACCACTAGCTATGCACCTTTCTTCTTGCAGTCTTATAGGACAAAGCTTGCTTCTTTTACTGTTTCGCTACGGATAGGCCGGGAGTATGGGTTCTTGGTCCATAGACCAATTGTTCTCATTTCTTAGGGCACTGTTCACAAAAGATAGAACTTGTTTATCAACCCTGCTAGCCTTACCGAAGTTCTAAGAGAGCAAAAGACCAGATCCGTCCATTTTTTCGGGTACCAGATAAGGCTTCTTTGGCAGTTCAGTCCCAACAGTCAGTTGTATGGTCCCTTGTTGGTTGTCATCTTCCTCCCTGTTGGTCGCGGACTCCCTTAGAAGGGAATACATTTCTTAAAAAGAACGAAATCAATTGCGTACTTCACCCCTACCCATTGTGCGAGCTACTCTTCTACTTATTTTGATTGATATTTCCTTTTCCATGGGGGAAAGAAATTTGTCCGAGGGCCTCCCATGCCTGGCAAACTCTTGTTGTAGTGTCCCGAAATTCCGGTACAATTTGAGCTGACCAAATAACACAAGTCCAACCCAAATTACACTGGAAACCAGAAAACTAATAGAAAGAAAATAGAGGGTGAGAATAGATAAGAAAGAAACTTAGAATAGAAGAAGAAGAACACACAACATCAGAGTAAACACGAATCTCACAGCGGAACGAATAAAATATAACATAACTTTGAAATAAAAGATTGTACTTGAGTATACATATCATTATCAAAGTATAGCACTTACAACACAGCGGAAATAAACAATAGTTATATAAATGTTGCTGAAGCCTTTTGCTCCAGCTCTCCAGGTATATCTGTAAAATCCCGACTACTTGACTGCCCGTACAAAATTGGGCACCCAAGAATTTAGGGTAAACAAAATATAACAAACTCTGGGTCAGTTATGGGAACGTTGTGAGTAAAACAATTTAAAACAGTTTGAGCAATAAAACGATATCTCATAAGACCACGCCGTATAACGGAATGGGTTTTTCCCTTATGAGAATCCAAATGAATTTGATTTAACTTCCAAACCATTTTGAAAGAAACAATGATCTTTTATATCAAAACTCTTTTGATATTATAATAGTGTCTATCAACCACAATATAATAATCATCTAGTAGAACGCTTTCATCTCACGTTCCACATATATAGTATACAATCAAAACTGCGAGCACTTATTGGATAATGGTTTACCAACTATGACAAGGTATGGAACCACCTCCCGATAGTGTACCTCTAGAGAGGAACACACTGGGTTCAACAAGAACATCTTGCAACCCGGCCACAAATGACTGACCACTCATTTCGCTTGAGTGTATCGAATGTATATCACCAACGATTGGGATAGGCAACCATTTCCCGAATGGGGCAACATCGACAATAGATTATAGAATGAAATGGATATCTCTAGATAGGTGATAATACACTATAATTAGCAGCCAACCACTTAGCCATGCTACCTGCCCGATTTTTGTCATTTCCCGGTTATGAGGCTAAATGCCACGCTTATCTCTGACAGATCACACAATTATTCACTTTGAATGTCACATCGTCATACCCGTCAAATCACAAATTGATTTCCCCAAAAATACAACGGGTATACAGCTAAGAGAAATGAATTCCTCCACCACCAAACATAAATAGTTTGAAGAGAACAACTTACGCGATCCATTAAATATACTCTATCAGACATTCTTCCATACGGGTCGTCCTGGGACTGGAAAAACCGAAGGAACTATTCTGTTAATAGGACAACCCTTGTATAACTCCGTCTTCAATTATCTTCATCATATTTGATCGCAACGCAAACGCCCATACAGAGTGGTTTTAAAATAATGAATCTGATCCCGGTCTCTCTGTATTGACAACGGAAAAATGATCAAAAACTTCGATAGTCGGTGATTTAACTATCAAAGAAAACATGTGTACAAACAACGATATTATTTCCAGATGGAAATTCTATCGATCAATCATCAATCATAATTAATTTCTTAAATTAATTTATCATTAATTTATTCATTCTCCATTCCCTGTTTCCGTATATATACAGAAATTCTTATTTTCTAAATTTAGAAAATATACGATATTAACATTTGAAAAATATTTCCATCTCTTTTTCACGTATCACTGTCATTCCAGTATTTTTTTATCATCAAACATTTCATTTTCTATGATTAGAAAATATTTCTGATTATATTTGGAAAATGTTTCCAAAACTCATTCATTGGATTTAAACAGATGTTTAAATAAAACATCGCTATCTACTCAAACCATTACTCTCATTAACTAAATTCACTCAACAATCCTTCACGATCAAACCTTAACCATTCCTTAGTTAAGAAGGGAGTCAATCAAGTTGGGGTATAATTACCTCTCAGACCTTAACTGAACAACGTTTTAACTTCGGAATAGACAAAGTTTATCTTTTAAATCTTTAAAAACTTCCTTACGTAACTCTCGGATTCTATTTACGAGTCTACTTCTTTTACAGAAACCATTTGATTATAACTATGGTGTTATAATTCCACGCTTCTGAAATATAATAACTTAATTATAACTCTTATTTATTAATTTGAATTAATAAATTTATTTAATAAATAAATCTTGATTTAAAAATCGGAAAGTACATAGTACTTTCCTTTATTCGATATAATCAAATTTCAATGTAATTCTCTTTCGAATAATCTCTACTCGATAATTTCTTTTCGAATAAACTATATTCGATAATCCTTTTCGAATAACTCTATTCGATTAACTCCTTTCGAATAAACTATATTCGATTAACTCCTTTAACGTTATTCGAATAAACTATATTCGATTAAATCCTTTCGAATAAGCTATATTCAAATAACTTCTTTCTCTTCGAATAAACTATATTCGATAATCTTCTTTCGAATAACTCTATTCGATTAACCTCCCTTTAACTCTATTCGAAAAACTAAATTCGATTAACTCCTTTCGAATAGACTATATTCGAAAATCTCTCTTTCCAAATTTTCTAATACTTGACTAACTCTAACTCGATTAACTCTATTTGAATAACTCTAATTCGATTTAACTATAATCGATTAACTCGAACTGGTTAACTCTAATTTATTTACTATAACTGGTTAACTCTAATTCGATTTAACTCTAATCGATTTACTCTAACTGGTTAACTCTAACTGGTTAACTCTAATTGATTAACTCTGTTTGAATAACTCCTTTTAGAATAGGTAATATTTGATTAACTCTATGTCCATATTCAATTTCAAATATCGATGTTGAAATTAATTCTTATTTCTCTATATTAGTCCTGACTTATATATTCCATTTATCAAATGATAAATATTTTTACTTTAATTTATAAAATATTATTTATAAATTATCTTCTCCATTTTATCTGTTTAAAACAGATATCTATTAAATATTTATCTTAAACCAATATCGTGTTACACCCGTGTGCGGAGCACGGGTCTAAACCTTCCAAATGTAAAGTTTTCCTTTTTATAAAATTCATTTCATTTTATAAAATATTTCCTTTTACAATTCTATTTATTTTCCCAATAAATATTTCTTTTATAGTTTTATTTATTTAACAAATAAATATCCCCTTTTCAATTCTATTTATTTAACAAATAAATATTCTTTTTCAATTCTATTTGTAAATGTTTTACAAATATTTCCTTTTCAATTCTATTTGTAAATGTTTACAAATATTCCCTTTTCAAAACCCTTTTGATTTTATAACTAATTTCTATTATAAAATCCCTTTTCTTTTAGATATAAAATCCATTGGTTTTATATAAATAATTTATTTTCAAAATACACTTTTGAAAATCCCCTTTTCTACATTCCAGTATTTCTTACGGTATTTAAAATACCCAAATAACAATGATCGATATCATTCAGCACAGATTATATATCACATCATATACTACAATATATGAAAACGACAGTAAAATAAATGTTGAGGAATCCAGTTGGATTCCTTCGACCTATTTCACTACATCACAAATGTTAAACAATATAATTAACATCAACTTCTTTTCACTATGAAATATTCTGATAAACAAAATTGATATTTGATTAACGATTTATACACATATCGTTATCTATAATTTCAATCAATACATAAGCAATTCAACCAAACAATCAACACGCAGCAATCAATCATCATTTATCAGTTCTAAAAATACGTTATAAAAATATGAACTGATAGAGTTAGTGAGTTTTACTCGCATTGGACGATCGTCGTTAATAATGATAAGCATCGCTTGATTCAGACGGACAATCTATTTTGCTATAAATTGTAATGAGTTTCGATGGACTTCCAGCCAGTTCCATCGTGTAGTGTCCATCCATACGATCCCAATGAATCTTGTTTCGCTGAAACCTATACCGTATGAGGAATTTATGGTCACTACAATTGGTATACATATTTGATTTTAATTAAATTTCTATTTAAACAAAGTTCTTGGGCTTTAGCAAATTAAAAGGCCCATACCCCAAGCAACCCGCGTCCAATACCCTTTCCTTCTTCTTCCTTGATACCAGCTGCAACTCCAGTATTTCCCCAAATCAAAATGGCCGATCTTCCCTTGCTTCCATCTCCTTCTTCATTCACTTTAAAATCCGACAAAAATCACCAAAAATCTCCTTATCTCCTCCTCTTCAACCTCGTCATCCCAACATCCAACACGAGTTCACCCTTCCGTTGCGTCGAACGACTTCGCAAGGCACTGTACAGATTCGTGTGACACTCACGGTCACCGAATACCCCAAATCCATGCTCACCAGTGCTACTTCACCTCCTCAATCCAAATATCAACTTAAAAATTCAAACATCGCCTTCATTCACTAGAAACCGCGAACCCTAGATCTCACTAGTAAAACTCGAACCTCTGAGACAGCATGCGCACCCAAAACGAAGACAACTAGCTTGAAGACCTTCCTCCTAGGAACTCGAAAATTATATATATATATATTGATTTGCGGAATTTTCTTTGAATTGATTTTCAAAGGAAAAATTTCACTATGTATTTATTTTCTCTGAGGTAACGGCACATTGTCTGACTGTGGGAGAAAGTGATTTTAGGTTTAGAAAGTTAAGGGTATTTTATAGGAGGATTTTAATATTTTTAAATTAATTATTTTATTCATTTTATATCAAACGCTATTTGCATTCGTCCTCTAAAATTCCTGTGATCACATACGATACCCAAAAATCATGAAATTGGAAATACAACTAGAGTCTGACATTACGGACCCAAAGAAACTGGTTTCGTCGAATTCCGACTCCGTTTGCTCACACATCGTATTTTTAACCATCAAAATACTGATTGTTTTTCACATTAAAAATCCGTACGGCCAAAAAGTGACTCTAAAAATCACGAAACTTGAAACCCAACAATAATTTAATATTAGGGATCCAAAAAAATTGGTTTCGTAAAAAATGGAGGTCGTTTGCACAACTGGCTATTTTTAAAGCTCTAAATAAACCATTTAAATATATAAATATATTTAAATATAATTAAATTTAATATTTATAAATAAATATTATCGTATATATTCACAATAGAATATCATACAGGTCCAATGGGATTTATAACTCGATATTCCAAATCCAGTGTTACATCGATATTCGATTTATATTTAAAATCCATTTAAAAATATAAATAAATCGATATAAATTATAAAGGAATTCCATAACGACTTTTCGAAAATTTGATTTGGACATAACTCAAAATCTACACGGCGAAATCACGATTTTTCTCTACCATTATAAAAATATACTTCACCAGCTCCGTACGTTTCTTGTCTCACAGAAATCCGACTTAAAACGGACCCTGCATATTCAGTTGAAGTTTGAATCGCCAAATAACGAACTACAGCACCATTTCGAGCTCGATTTTGATTATAATATAATTATACATTCAAACTGTTGTTTGAATAATATATTCGTTATTCTAATTCAAATTCTAAACTGAATTATATATTTTGAGTTGGCCAATTCACACTGTATTGTCATTTCAGCTAATTCTGATTATTTCAGAATTAAATATATTATTTAATTATTATATTAATTAAATATTCAATATTATTTAATTAAACAACCTTTAAATTACTAAACCATTATTTTAAATAATTAAATAAATTAATTATTCGACTGTAAAATACGGGTCGTTACAATCTTTCCCCCTTAAAATAATTTCATCCTCGAAATTGCTAAGGTAGAAAATAGACCCTATTAACTGTGGAAAATTATTTGTTCACTTCTTAACTTCAGTTTCAACTGAACCAATTTAATTTCAATTAAATATTAATTCATTTCGGCTAGTGAAAATTTTCAAAAATTTTGAAAATTTTCTAACACCCGAAATTTTCGAAAAATTTCGCCAGCACCTCCTTTGTATGGCTCAATTGGTACAACCACAACTCGCCTCTCTAAGCCTTCTCCAATCCAAAAGAAAATCAAACAGTCAAGCGGCTTGTCAAATCGGCTCAAAAATCTTATATCTAATTAGAATATAAATGTGTACCTTTTTGTCGGGCATTCAACTCTACCACTTCCAATCTGCTATCATTCAGCATATACCAATGTCATCCCAATCAAACTCCAATCAATTTATCCTCAGAAACACAGCACTCGCTTATAACCATACCAAATTCCATTCTCAAATCCAACACTTAACTTATCGATTCAACATAAGTCCATGTATCTCCCAATCCAATTTTATTTGATATTTTCTATTACAATTCAATTTCCAATTAACTGGTTTCAATTCCAGCTTGGCTCCACAAATTTCTATTCAATTTGATTTTATTTCAAACAATCTTCACCTGGGAGTTTCAAAAAGTTTAGCCTTTCCAAAAATCAAATATCCTTTTCTGGAATTCCTAAACAACTTGCTTTCTCAAAACAATTCAAAAACAAAATCTTTGTTAGTAATCCGTCATTTACCAGTCAAAAACGAACACCGATGATGTCCAGATCAACATCGAAATTTATTTTCCAGCGACCGAATGAGTTCAATACTATATCACTTTCAAAACCATTTCTAAACACTTCCATATTGAAATCAATTCAAAATATCATTTTCAATGCTTCAAACAATTTAAAATCTCCTAAGATTTTAAAATTCTCATATATTTAATCCAAATCCGTTAACAAACACTTACTCAATTTTCCAGGGTTCTAATTTCAGTTCTGATTTAAATTTAGATTTAATTCGTCTGATTCCATACATTACACTGATATGAATTCTAATTGGTTATTTTATATAAACATTTCAATTTATAATCTCATTCGATTATAATAACAACTAACACATCTTATATATGATAATATCTCAAATATCCATAATTTGTTTATATCAAAATATATTTGGGTAAAAGTATTTCATTACCCTCTTTTCAAAACATACCGTGTTGACCCATCGTGTTCGAGTGTTTAGAAACCCTTATCGATATTATGGTGCCCCACCATCGACCAGAATTCATAATCCACTCAACCAATAAATCTCCGTAGTATAATTTTTTTTTTCTATACCAACTAACAAATACGCTCACTCGTATATATACACCCAACTCAATCTAGGGTATTACTAACCCCATCTCTACTGAGTCACGCCACAGAGCCAAGGTAATTACTTGACCTTAAGCTCTGATACCAACTGTAATGTCCCGAAATTCCGGTACAATTTGAGCTGACCAAATAACACAAGTCCAACCAAATTACACTAGAAACCAGAAAACTAATAGAAAGAAAACAGAGGGCGAGAATAGATAAGATAGAAACTTAGAATAGAAGAAGAAGAAGAACACACAACATCAGAGTAAACATGAATCTCACAGTGGAACGAATAAAATATAAAATAACTTTGAAATAAAAGATTGTACTTGAATATACATATCATTATCAAAGTACAACACTTACAACACAGCGGAAATAAACAATAGCTATATAAACGCTGCTAAAGCCTCCTGCTCCAGCTCTCCAATTATATCTGTAAAATCCCGACTACTTGACTGCCCATACAAAATTGGGCACCCAAGAGTTTAGGGAAAACAAAACAAAACAAACTCTGGGTGAGTCATGGGAATGGTGTGAGTAAAACAATTTAAAACAGTTTGAGCAATAAAACGATATCTCATAAGACCACGCCGTATAACGGAACGGGTTTCTCCCTTATGAGAACCCAAATCAATTTGATTTGACTTCCAAATCATTTTGAAAGAAACAATGATCTTTTATATCAAAACTCTTTTGATATTATAATAGTGTTTATCAACCACAATATAATAATCATCTTACAGAACGCTTTCATCTCACGTTCCACATATATAGTATACAATCAAAACCGCGAGCACTTATTGGATAATGGATTACCAACTACGACAAGGTATGGAACCACCTCCCGATAGTGTACCTCTAGACAGGAATACACTGGGTTCAACAAGAACATCTTGCAACCCGGCCACACATGACCGACCACTCATTTCGCTTGAGTGTATCGAATGTATATCACCAACGGTTGGGATCAGCAACCGTTTCTCGAATGTGACTGCATCGACAATGGATTATAAAATGAAATGAATATCACTAGATAGGTGATAATACACTTAATTGGGAGCTAACCACTTAGCCATACTGTCTGCCGATTTTTATCATTTCCCGGTTGTGAGGCTAAAGGCCACGCTTGTCTCTGACAGATCACACAATTATTCACTTTGAATGTCACATCGTCATACCCACCAAATCGCAAATTGATTTCCCCAAAAATACAACGGGTATACAGCTAAGAGAAACGAATTCCTCCACTGCCAAACATAAATATGTTTGAATAGATCAACTTACGCGATCCATTAAATATACTCTGTCAGACATTCTTCCATACGGGTCGTCCTGGGACTGGACAAACCAAAGGCACTATTCTGTAAAAAGGACAGCCCTTGCATAACTCTGTCTTCAAGTATCTTCATCATATTTGATCACAACGCTAACATCCATATAGAGTGGTTTTCAGATAATTAATCTGATCCCGGTCTCTCCGTATTGACAACGGAAAAATGATCAAAAACTTCGATAGTCGATGATTTAACTATCAAAGAAAACATGTGTACAAACATTGATATTATTTCCAGATGGAAATTCTATCGATCAATCATCAATCATCATTTATTTCTTAAATTAATTTATCATTAATTTATTCATTCTCCATTCCCTGTTTCTGTATATATACATAAATTTTTATTTTCTAAATTTAGAAAATATACGATATTAACATTTGAAAAGCATTTCCATCTCTTTTTCACGTATCACTGTCATTCCAGTATTCTTTATCATCAAACATTTCATTTTCTATGATTAGAAAATATCTCTGATTATATTTGGAAAATGTTTCCAAAACTCATTCATTGGATTTAAACAGATGTTTAAATAAAACATCGCTATCTACTCAAACCATTACTCTCATTAACTAAATTCACTTAACCATCCTTCACGATCAAACCTTAACCATTCCTTAGGTAAGAAGGGAGTCATTCAAGTTGGGGTATAATTACCTCTCAGACCTTAACTGAACAAAGTTTTAACTTCGGAATAGACAAAGTTTATCTTTTAAATCTTTAACAAACTTCCTTACGTAACTCTCGGATTCTATTTATGAGTCCACTACTTTTACAGAAACAATTTGATTATAACTATGGTGTTATAATTCCATGCTTCTGAAATATAATAATTTAAGTATAACTCTTATTTATTAATTTGAATTAATAAACTTATTTAATAAATAATTCTAGATTTAAAAACCGGAAAGTACATAGTACTTTCCTATATTCGATATAATCGAATTTCAACGTAATTCTCTTTCGAATAATCTCTACTCGATAATTTCTTTTCGAATAAACTATATTCGATAACCCTTTTCGAATAACTCTATTCAATTAACTCCTTTCGAATAAACTATATTCGATTAACTCCTTTAACTCTATTCGAATAAACTATATCCGATTAACTCCTTTCGAATAAGCTATATTCGAATAACTCCTTTCTTTTCGAATAAACTATATTCGATAATCTTCCTTCGAATAACTCTATTCGATTAACCTCCTTCTAACTCTATTCGAATAACTAAATTCGATTAACTCCTTTCGAATAAACTATATTCGAAAATCTCTCTTTCCAAATTTACTAATACTTGACTAATTCTAACTCGATTAACTATATTTGAATAACTCTAATTCGATTTAACTCTAATCGATTAACTCGAATTGGTTAACTCTAATTGATTTACTCTAACTGGTTAACTCTAATTCGATATAACTCTAATCGATTTACTCTAACTGGTTAACTCTAATTGATTAACTCTAACTGGTTAACTCTAAATGATTAACTCTATTTGAATAACTCCTTTTCGAATAAGTAATATTCGATTAACTCTATGTCCATATTCAGTTTCAAATATCGATGTTGAAATTAATTCTTACTTCTCTATATAAGTCCTGACTTATATATTCCATTTATCCAATGATAAATATTTTTACTTTAATTTATAAAATATTATTTATAAATTATCTTCTCCATTTTATCTGTTTAAAATAGATATCTATTTAAATATTTACCTTAAACCAATATCATGTTACACCCGTGTGCGGAGCACGGGTCTAAACCTTCCAAACGTAAAGTTTTCCTTTTTATAAAATTCTTTTCATCTTATAAAATATTTCCTTTTATAATTCTATTTATTTTCCCAATAAATGTTTCTTTTATAGCTTTATTTATTTAACAAATAAATATTCCCTTTTCAATTCTAATTATTTAACAAATAAATATTCTTTTTCAATTCTATTTGTAAATGTTTTACAAATATTTCCTTTCCAATTCTATTTGTAAATGTTTACAAATATTCCCTTTTCAAAACCCTTTTTATTTTATAACTAATTTCTTTTATAAAATCCCTTTTCTTTTATATATAAAATCCTTTGGTTTTATATAAATAATTTATTTTCAAAATACACTTTTGAAAATCCCCTTTTCTACATTCCAGTATTTCTTACGATATTTAAAATACCCAAATAACAATGATCGATATCATTCAACACACGTAATAAACACAGATTATATATCACATCATATATTACGATATATGAAAACAACAGTAAAATAAATGTTGAGGAATCCGGTTGGATTCCACCGACCTATTTCCCTGCATCATAGATGTAAAAGAATATAATTAACATCAACTTCTTTTCACTATGAAATATTCTGATAAACAGAATCGATATTTGATTATAGATTTATACATATATCGTTATCTATAATTTCAATCAATACATAAGCAATTCAACCAAACAATCAACACACAGCAATCAATCATCATTTATTAGTTCCAAAAATACGTTCTATAAATATGAACTGATAGAGTTAGTGAGTTTTACTCACATTGGACGATCATCGTTAATAACGATAACCATCGCTTGATTCAGACAGACAATTTATTTTGCTATAAATTGTAATGAGCTCCTATGGACTTCCAGCCAGTTCCATCGTGTAGTGTCCGTCCATACGATCCCAACGGATCTTGTTTCGCTGAAAACCGATACCTTATAAGGAAGTTATGGTCACTATAAGTTGTACACATATTTGATTTTAGTTAAATTTCTATTTAAACAAAGTACTTGGGCTTTAGAAAATTAAAAGGCCCATACCCCAAGCAACCCGCATCCAATACCCTTTCCTTCTTCCTCCCTGATACCAGCCGCAACTACAGTTTTTCCCCAAATCAAAATGGCCGATCTTTCCTTGCTTCCATCCCCCTCTTCATTCACTTTAAAATCCGACAAAAATCACCAAAAATCTCCTCATCTCCTCCTCTTCAACCTTGTCATCCCAACATCCAACACGAGTTCACCCTTCCGTTGCGTCGAACGACTTCGCAAGGCACTGTACAGATTCGTGTGACACTCACGGTCACCGAATACCCCAAATCCATGCTCACCAGTGCTACTTCACCTCCTCAATCCAAATATCAACTTAAAAATTCGAACGGCGCCTTCATTCACTCGAAACCGCGAGCGCTAGGTCTCGCTGGTAAAGCCCAAACCTCTGAGACAGCATGCGCACCCAAAACGAAGACAACCATCTTGAAGACCTTCCTCCCAGGAACTCGAAAATATATATATTTTGATTTGCGAAATTTTCTTTGAATTGATTTTGATTTTCAAAGGAAGAATTTCACTGTGTATTTATTTCCTCTGAGGTAACGACGCATTGTTCAACTATGGGAGAAAGTGATTTTAGGTTTAGAAAGTTAGGGGTATTTTATAGGAGGATTTTAATATTAATTATTTTATTCATTTTTTATCAAACGCTATTTGCATTCGTCCTCTAAAATTCCTATGATCATATACGATACCCAAAAATCACGAAACTGGACATACAACTAGAGTCCGACATTACAGACCCAACGAAACTAGTTTCGTCGAATTTTGACTCCGTTTTCTCACACAACATATTTTTAACCGTCGAAATACTAACTGTTTTTCACATTAAAAATCCGTACGACCACACAGTGACTGTAAAAATCACGAAACTTGAAACCCAATAATAATTTAATCTTACGGATCCAACAAAATTGCTTTCGTCGAAAACAAAGGTCGTTTGCACAACTGGCTATTTTTAAAGCTCTAAATAAACCATTTAAATATAGTTAAATTTAATATTTATAAATAAATATTATCGTATATATTCACAATAGAATATCATACTGCTCCAATGGGATTTATAACTCGATATTCCAAATCCAGTGTTACATCGATATTCAATTTATATTTAAAATCCATTTAAAAATATAACTAAATCGATATAAATTGTAAAGGAATTCCATAGCGACTTTTTGAAAATTTGATTTGGACAAAACTCAAAATCCACACGACGAAATCCCGATTTTTCTCTTCCGTTAGAAAAATGTACTTCGCCAGCTCCGTACGTTTCTTGTTTCATAGAAATCCGACTAAAAATGTTCCCTGTATATTCAGTTGAAGTTCGAATCGCTAAATTATGAACTGTAGCGCCATTTCAAGCTCAATTTTAATTATAATATAATTATACATTCAAACTATCGTTCAAATAATATAATCATTATTCGAATTCAAATTCTAAACTGAATTATATATTTTGAATTACCCAATTCACACCGTATTACCATTTCAGCTAATTCTGATTATTTCAGAATTAAATATATTATTTAATTATTATATTAATTAAATATTCAATATTATTTAATTAAACAACCTTTAAATTACTAAACCATTATTTTAAATTAATTAATTAATTATTCGACCGTAAAATACGGGTCGTTGCACTTGTTTTAGCTTTAGACAACTAACCATAAAAACTCCATCAGACAGAAGAGCAAGCACATTCATTGAAGAAGCAAAGCGATTTGTGGGAGGGGAGAGTTTGTTTTCTCAAGGGGCGAAGACGATTATATGAATACTATAATTGCAGCTTCGTCTTCGTCTGATCTTCTTCTTCGTAAAGGTTGAGAATAAGAGGGCCGAAGGATATAATTACTGCCCCTTTGTAAATAAATTCCTTGAAACCTTGACTTTAAGAGGTTATTTAATTCTACGCTCGTTCTGAACCTCATTTCTCTTGGCCTCTATCCTCATGCCCTCCAGATTACAAGCCGCTGGTAGATCTCCTATAAAATGGAACAAGCTTTCTTGTCTCGCCTCCTATGGAGAGATGCATTGACGATGAAAGGTATTATTGAAACACTTGTTCGGTCACGATAGATGAAGTTCTCATTCCTGTCAGGAGAAGAGAAGAATGGAAATTACCACTCTTTACGTGTTTACAACTTATCGATTCTACTGGATGGAGAAGAAACTTTTCGATTCATTTCTTCTTTCTCTCTACTTAGATGGAGCCCAATTAATATACTTCCAGATTGAAGAGACTTTTTTAGGATCGACTTACGGCAGGAGGACGTAACCCAGCATTCCATAGCGCATAGAGGAGAGGGGGAAAGATATGACTATGCATAGGAAACTTAGGAATATGGAGGTCTTAGATGAAGTGAAATGAGGTGAAATGATATTGGCCATTACTCAACATTCACTGAACAAAAAAAGAAATCCATAGTCTTTGCGCTCTGCTTTTCTTAAAATATCATGAACAACTCCTGTCGGTTAAACACCTTTTTGAAGGAAATAATGAATAGCAGGAACGTTTAAACGTTTTTTAATTCTGAACTGGAATTAGACTCAATCAATTACCATATTATTTTATTTATACGGATTTTATATATCACATGTATACAACAATAATGATAAACAATCATCCAAAATTCATACAACATCCAAAGTGCTGTTTACAACCGTATAAGCATTAAAGTGTATAAATAACGCTTATAAAGTCTGTTAACCCATCGATTGACAAATAGATAAACAATTGGGATTAGTGTATGTCAAATATCATCCCAATACCCGTGTGGGGTATCAACCAACAAATACTGTTTATTATTTGTGCAGTTGGGCGATGTGTAAAATATTATCGTCCTAATCAATATCAGTTAAATGAGTGTACATAAACAAACCATCCGATTTGTAAATGAATATTTATTTTATTTTCTGGAAAATTTTATACAGCGTATATAAATAATTTATATATCGCATATATAAATAATTTATACAACGCATATATATATATATATTGCATCACGTATATATATTTTATTCACATCGCGTGTATATATTTTATTCCCATCGAATATATATTTTATTCACAATTCATATATGTATATATAATATTATACAGTGCATATATATATATATAATTTTATACATTGTATATATATATATATATATATTTACTCCACTTTACATCACAATCACATCACAATATAATCAATTTTTCCCACAATACAATTAAATCACACAAATCATCCACGCTTTGTACAAAAAGTAGTGTCCGGAGCTACTAAGCCCCATCTACCACCTATGATATAAAAATTGTAAAATAATTTGAGTGAGAGAGAGTTCTCACATTGGGTTCTTCTTCGTCATTCTTTAACTAATGATTTCACTACGGTTTGAATTTAAATTCGCCTTTAATTCTGATTTGCTCCGTTTTGATTCTAGTCAGTTCCATGTTGTAGAGTTCGTCGTTGCGACCGCATTGCAACTTGTTTTGTCGGATTCCGTTCTAGTATGAACAAGTTATAACATTTCAAACATTTGATAATTAAATAAATTAATTAATTATTAACCATCCCTTAATTAACCTTAGTTCCCATCCACCGTTGATCTCCATCTTAACAAATCTGGGCCGCCCCCTTTTTTTATTTCTTCCCTAAAATCAGGTGTATTCTCCTTTCTGGAAATCACAATAACCCATCGTCGAATTTTAACTTCCGTCCACCGCCACCACACCGTGAAGTCGGACCATGATCTGAACTCCCCTACGAACCGCCTACGCCAGATCTACCGTTGGCCGCCATAAGGGCCCACTCGAAGCTCCCTTCCAACCGTAAAACCACCACAAAGGCGCTATGTTTGCAGCTTGAAATCGCCTTCCACGATAACAAAAAACACATCATAACCATTAAACTAGAAGATCTCAACACGCTCTCTAATTTTCCCTTTAGAACTGAAGTCTAATTTTTTCTTGATTGAGAATAATTAACGAAATGTTTTGGGACATTTTCGACCTTCTGATTTTAATAGCGACATAGAAATGAATGGGGGGGCTAGGGTTACGCGTATTTCCACCGTATATATAGTATAATTTATATTATTTATTTATTTAATTCAAAAATAACTTGTTAAACCATCCGGACTCCAAACAAGACCCAACGAATGTCGCCCTAGCTAAATACCCCCATTACGGGCACAATGAGATATGTTCCGTAAGCCAATTCGACTGTTTTGCCTAGTTTTTCTTTAAATTAAAATATAAATTAATATATTAAATTTTAAACGTACATTTTAATTTACCGGAGCCATATACTGGCTCCAAAAATTACAGAAAAATAAATCTAGCTATGTTTCGACGATACGATCCTAACAAAACTAATTTCGTCGAATTTGGAGATCGTTTGAAAAATGGTCATTTTCCAATCGATTAAATTCAAACTGAAATTACCAAACACATTTAAATTCATCACGCTCACATACTAATTCCAAAAATTATGAAATTTGAAACCAAGCTATAATTTGACATTCCGGGTCCAACAAAAGTGGTTTCGTCGAAAACGGAGGTCATTTGCAAAATGGCTATTTTTAAGGGTTATATATTATATTAAAATATATATAATTTCCATAGCGACTATTTTAAATTTTAAATTGGACATAACTTTCAATTTATATTATGAAATCTGGATTTTTCACACTTGCTAGAAAGATATAATTAAACAAATTCAAATATTTTTGGTTTTACTGAAATCCGATTTACTTGAATTCTATACATTCAATTGAAATTTAAAATTGAATTTTCAAACTACCGTGTCATTTCAAGTTCGTTTTATAATTAAAATAAATTTATATGTTTTAACTTCGATTTAAATAAATTTTAAATTGTTATTATTAAAAATAAATCATTTTAAATATTCAAAGTACATTAAAACGGCTAAAATAAAAAATTTAAATTGGTTCAGAAATTCCGGGTTGTTACAGTAAACATGGTCAAACTGTTGAGTTAATAAAATTACATAATCTAATTGAATGGTCAAATTGTTGAGTAAATAAAATTACATAATATAACTGAATGAACTTAGGCTAATTGGGTTTGTTACAAGCACAACCCATTTGTGAACCTTGAAATCTAGAGGAAGAAAAGAAAATATGTACTTTTCTTCTCAACCGACTTCTTCCTCATTAGAAAAGAAACCTAAGAAGATTTAGTCTTTTATGTTATTTTTTATTCTTTTTGCTATTGATAAAATACATTGTGGTGAGCCGTAAATTTATACATTGTGGCGTGCTGTAAATTTTGCATACAAAATTTGTATATGCATTATTTTATAATTTAACAAATTCTTTCGTACATTAAAGAAATATTGTAATTGAAACTGGTTATTTTTTTTAACAACTTTTATTCACATTCATGATTTCATATAAAATATATGAAAGAATGTATAGATAAATTTCTTCAATAACCAAACCAAATATGACTAAAGTAGTATTTGTTTATATTTTTAATGGAGGCATTATAATTTCGTAATTATTTATGCTTGAAAATGAAATATTATATCTTATATAAATTATAAAACTGATTGGGAATTATTTATTTCATGTGAAATGAAAAGATTCAGCTTTGCGGACGTTTAGGTAGAAATATAAAATATTACTAGCGAATGTACTGATTTTGAGTTTGTTCTCTAAAATAATTCATATCTATCATCCAAATAGATATTTAAGGAAAACTCATCATTAATATTTATGTTAATCTGACTTTTGGATCAGCTACCAAAAGCAGTCTAGGCCTACACGACTTGGCCCATCGCATTGTTCAACAACCCAGAGACATTGCCGAAACACTCAGGACTCGAGCCCAGATGAAGTCATATGAAAATAGTAGTCCCGGCTTGACGAGGATGCTAAAATATATCTAAACACTCGGGATTGGCACTCAACACTAGGAAGAATTCATATCTCGAAGCTCACAACCACTCCACAAAACACCAGGTCCAAAACCGTATCCCCAAAGTAAATCCCGGGATCAATATAGCTACTACCCACTATTTCGTACCCTACACTATCTCCAAACTTCGTATCCCAAACACCAATTCTGAGTTTTGTATGCCACTAACCCCATTTCGTATCCTCTCATTACCTCAACAATACGTTTCCCACGTCTTTTCATCTTTTTGTATCCCGGAGTCTTACACACAACTCCAAAGATCAACCAAGTACCGGGATACGAATTGAGCAGATATGAAGAAGCATAGATACGAAGTGAAGCAGAGCTAAATGTTGATGGACTTCAAAATATCAAATAGAAGAAAATGCTAACACCTGGATACGTACGACCTCGGGATCGGTACCAATCTCGAGGGTATGAAATAAATGCAAGGGCCCCACGACCTCTCCTACTCCTACCTGTTCCCTTCCTCCAACTCTCCTATAAATACCCTCAACCCTACAACGTGAAAGGGGTGAACTCTAACATTTTGAACAACTTAGGATGAAGTTATACCTTCCTAGAATCTCCGAAGCATACTCCATCACTGGGGGAAGAAGACAAAGCTTCATCTTGGACACATAAACCGTTATGGACGGCATAGGCATTTCAAGAATAAGGAACGTACCTCTATCTTATACATAATAGAACCTTGTTTCCGCTATTTCCATTGTAGTGACATGTAATTTTTGTTCCCGCCATTGTAAACTTGTACAAAGAACATAATAAAAGAGCAAAGCCATTCAAAATGGACGTAGATCTACCAATAATGGTGACCAAAGGAAGACTATCGTCATCGAATTCTACGATTGAACCTGACTCGGGAAACCCTCCTTAGCCTCGACTCTCTGAAATTCCAATCAACGTGGGAATCGTCACTTCCTTCGGTCCTAAGGCTCTTGTTACTAGAACTCAACTTTCCGATGTCACTAGAAAATTGAGAGAAATGCAAAGGAGCCTCGACAATCAAGCAGAATATTGATTTGGAGCAATGGCTTCAGCAACATGCTCAATGAGACATCCTCCGCCTTTAAGCAAACAGGAACTCTCAACCTCCCCCAAATCACATCTCCCCGAGCTCCATTCCTGTTCCTCCTCACCGTAACCAAAGCCAACATCGGACAACCAACCATCATGATACCAGAAAATCCGTCGAAGAGAGAACGCGTCATTTCGACCGTTCCTGGCTTAGGCCTAACCTTGGCCAAAGGGTTATCGCTCGACCTCTCACCGGCAAGATTGACTTGTCACGAATCAGAACTTGGTGCCCACGCCTCAAACGACAAACCCGACCCAAGTTCCCTTTCATCAGCCTCTGCAAAGTAAAACAACCGAGGCTGAAGATTCTTTGGTTGAATCCAACATTCGACCGAGAAGATGTCCGAGATAGCGCACTCCCGAGTCGGATCATGACCGCTACAATCTAGCGGAGATCCGAACTCCCATTCTTGTCGACTTAGTTCGCAGCATCAAGAAAGAATCCTGGGGTCATATCACCGACAACAGGGAAACCAATATGAGACGTAACCCCTTCATCGAATATGTGCTCAATGTCGAATGGCCCAACCACTTCAACATGCCATAAATAGAGGCTTACTCGGGGAGCTCCAACTCTCAAGATTTCATATACTGATTCGAATCGCGTATAGATTCTGCCTATGCCATAGACGCCGTGAAGTGCAAGTGCTTCCTCGCCTTCCAAGAAAGCATGCTCTTTCGTGGTTCACTCGACTTCCGTCATGGACCATCTCGACATTCAATCAGCTCGCAAGGGATTTGATCAAACAGTTCGGTATGCACATGTCTCAAGGCAGTGGAGAAAGTCTAAAAAGCTATCTCGAAAGATTTTACAGCGCATTAACAGATGTTGAAGACCCGAATCCCGGTATTGTCCTGTCCCAACTTTCCAAGGGCATTCTTCCAGTTTTGAATTTGGAGAGTGGATTTACTGAAAGAAACCAGAGACTTTGGAAGTCTTTTACGGGAAAGCCAACTATTGCCTATGCCTTCGTTACGATAGTCTACTCTAAGATGGAGTCAAAAGCTATAACGACTCCAGTCCCAACGTGTTGGAGAATGGAGTTTTGATGATTGTAACCTTGTTTCAATTATCATTATTGATTGATTATAAAATATATACTAACATCTTTATCTAGAATATACATACATACATATATATACAAGGTTTGTATACAGGATTTAAATACTGAAGACTGTATAGTTTTTAAGTTCCAAGAGATTCAGAGATTCAGGATTCAAAGAAGATTAAAGACTCATGAGTGCCACGATATCAATATTACAAGCTCAAGGTTATCAAAGTAATAGAGTGTAGTGTATATGCAAAACTCCGTTTAGCACTTTCAATTTCTGATTTCAAACTAGTTTCAAATTGATTTCAAACTTCTCTCAAAATGATTTTTTAATCATCCAAGGATTTCAAACTCATGATTTCAAATATATATTTCCTAATTTATAAGTATTCTTATTTTTATAGCTTTATAAATATTAAATCATTTATATATATATATATGTTATACTAAGTTTATATTTGATTATAGTTTCAAATATTCTTATTCAAACTCTAAGTTTTCATAAACCCTTTTTTGTTTATATAGTTTATAAATATCTCTTGATAAATTCCTATATATATATATGTTTATAATTATATAGTTTTTATATCACTTATGTATAAAGTTTTTAATAATATGTTTAAATAATATTTTCTTATGTTTTTGTACTTGAAAAATAATGTTTTAACAAATAGTTTTGTTTCAAGAATTTCCAGAATATATATTGATTTAAATACTTTAAAAATGATTTAAAATTCAGAAATATAGTATATATATCGACATACATTTTTAACATGTCGACATATAACCGTCATAATTTTAAATCTGAAAAGAAGTGTCTTTTCACTATTTGAAACGTTTCAGAAACATTGCAACCTTTAGGTCACTATAAATAGGGGTCAATTTCGAATTTTTGTAGCATTCCTTCTTCTCCTTCTTCACCACTTTACTTACCACCATTAGTACTCTTTAGTTTCTTGATTTCCACACTTATACTCTACCGATTTCAACAAAAATTATATAATTCTTCTTCTCCTCTAGATCTCTATCAACTACTGTCAGTTTGGAAGTGTTATTGAAGAGTTATAGGGTTGTTGTAATCATTTGGGAATTGATTGGTAAAGGATGTGTTCCTTATAGCCCGTAAATCCAGGAAAGTGACCGGTGTAAACCTTGTAGCCATGAAATCAATGGTGTTTGGAGCGGTGTTAACCTTATAGACATGAAATTAAGGGTATTTTGAGCGGTGTTAACATTGTAGTCGTGAAGGGGATTGTACTTGGACATCGATATTAATAAAATTCTGTGCAATCCAGCGTTGTTGGGACTGGACGTAGTATTAATCCAAACCAGTATAAAATCTGGTGTGTTCTTTCCTTTTCTGCATTTTATATTTACTTATATCTATGTCTATGTTTGATTATGTTTGATTCTGTGTTTGTGATCATTTATGGTGTGATAATCATTGTGTGATTCATATAATAACTCTAGATTGTTAAAGTTTTCCATAATCTCTCTAAACCACCATTCACCTCACTTTAGTGTTAGTTTTGCCTTAAGTTTCGCATTCCGCTTCCCTAACGTTTGGTATCAAAGCAAAGGTTTTCAAAAGTTCATCATCTGAATTTTGGAAATATTAAATGGAAAATTTTAGAATGATTTGTAACACTAGTTTAAATTCATGCATTGCATCAGTATTAGATAGATCTGCATTTTATTATGCTAAAAAATCAAGTTATTATAATCTGTTTTTGGAAAAGATTAAATAGTTATTTTTTAACAATTTTTTCATATGGATATGTCACAAAATCATCATGATGTTATTATTTAAAATTACAATTAGTTATTTTGTAAAGACACTTGATACTTTGAAAAGTTGTGTTGTTTTGTAGGGGAAGAGTTATGTCTAACGACTACTCGATGAAATACACCAAGATGATCGTTCATCATTCAAGAGGAGAAAAATTTATGAAGGGATATGACTTTTGGGCTAATAGTAGTTGAAGTGTACATTCATTCAAAATTCAAATTCAAAATTTTATCACCAAGTTGGTTAAACTATTAAATCATCTGTATCATTCTCATACGGTCTTCAAACTCTACCGATGAATATTCTATGCTGGTCAAAAAAATGAGTCTGTCGCAATAAAGCAGATTTCGCCATCAAATTCTAAAAGATGTGAATGTGTGTTTCATGACAAAGGAAGAATAAAAAAATAGAGCATTGCAAAAAGAAGTAAGCTTCACTACAACAAAATTGTTTTTTAACAACGCAAAAGAGTGTGTCTTTTATGACGCTTATGCGACGCTATTAAAATAAGCGTCGCATAAGCGTCGTAAAAGACATACCCCTTTGCGTTATTATAGGAAAAGGTATAGTAGAAGGTCAAGGTTTCAATTTTTAATTTTTTTCTGTTATTATAGGAATTTTTAACGATTGATTTTTCATCGATAATTATAAAAGACTTTTCACAAACGACCTCGGAATTCAAACGAAACCTGTCCCATCGAGTCCGAAATATATTTTTTATGCTATGATTATCTTTGTTTGTCAAAACCGGAGGTCGTATGCGAGTGTTTGAGAGGATACTCCCCATGGAAGTTTCAACCACAGTTAAGTAATATTAAAACAATCCCACTCTTTCCATTCTTTATATATATGCACCTAATGTAAGGGTCAAAACCCCTTCTTCTTTCACTACGCGGTCAACTGTTTCTGTGCACCGCCTCTTCTATAAACCAATGGCCAGAATCTCTTAATCCTCTCCTCCTTTTTCCTGTTGATCCACGCCATAATTTACGAAAGGTTCTATGAAAACTTTAGATGGCGTTTGGTTTATTTTTTGTTTTGCATTTTGAGTTTTCAACGTTAGCTGTATAAAATGGAGGGAGTAAATGGATGACGAAGGGGATGGAAGGAACAAAGAGGAGACCACGGAGAGATTGGAGGATGAGGAAGGATGGATTGTGTGTCGTTTATTCGTTGTTTCCGAAAACATGAAAAACAAAACAAAGTTGTTTTACGTATTTTTTGTTAACTTATTTTTCTAAAACGGTCATTTTGCATGTTTTATGTGCATCGCTTGCAATTTTGTATTGGTGAAAACCGAAAATTAAAAATGGTGAACCAAACACACCCTTAAGATCTAGGCGAGAGCAACATTTTTACCGGTTGTGATTGGAGCGGAGGATCGCTGGTAATTGAACACGAAGTGGGCTGTGGTTTTGGTGGAACTGCGATGTGACAATGGCAACTGGGCTGGGGATATTTGGGGCAGCTAATGAAGGCGTTGAGGCCCATCAATTCATCGCCTTTGATGAATGTCAGACCCATGGTGTACGGCACGGTGGAGGGTTGGGTTGCGGCAGTCGATGGAGCCTACGGTGTTTTGGACACCGACGAGTCAGTGAAAGAGGAACCGTATAGGAGCTGTAACCAAACAGTTAGAAGTAAATCACGTAACTATATTTAAACCAAGTACCAAAGTTTTTACCATAGTTTTTATTTGATTAATTAAGGTCAGTAAACTAAATCATGTCGTGTACGGTGCAGGGAGCATACGAGTCAGACTGTTCAAAAAAAATAGGGGATCGGCCTGTTTTGTTTCCAACTGAAGAAAGTGCGGGCTGTTTAGTTTCAACCAATGTAATTAGCGTTCTAATGTTAATTAACGAAGTTAATTAGTAATTAGTTAGTTTTAATTAAGGTGCTTAGGGATTTTTAATTATTAATTAAACCGTTGATTTGCAAGCATGGATGAGCAGAAAGAACACAGAATGGTTTTGGGAAGAGGGTGCAATAGGGTCAGCCTTATTTTGTTCCAAAGTAATTAACGGACTTTAATAAAAATAGTTAGTTATTTTAAAACTTAATTATAAAGGGGGTTAAACTAAGTCAGAGCGGTATTTAAAAATAGATGGGAGCAGTTAAACGATGACAGTGTGAAACTTGGACCGGGCTGTTTCACACTTAATTATAAAGGGGAATGAAACATGTTGCACTGAAACCGCATGGGAGAACAGAACTTGCTAAACTGTTTTGGATAGAGATGGAGATAACTGGGAATGTACAGTTAAATTATACGACTGCTTAATTTAACTGTAACTCGAACCGCTGCAGAGATAAACGGAAATAAGGTGAGTTAAACTCACTCAGTTCTTCCCACTTATATTTTATATAAGTCGGGTTCTATAATTTGTGTGCTATGGTTGCTAGTGGTTGATTGTTTGTTAATTATATATTCATATATTGACTGAACCAATGAAAATAAACGTTGTTTAATTTCAGTGGAAAAACCAAATCATTATTTTAACGGTTGGACCCAATGAAGGTAACTTACCTTATTGGTCACATTTATGAGATAAACATGTTTAATTGTTTGAACTGTTTGATCTGTTTTGTTAATTGGGTGATGTTAATTAGTCATTATTTACTGTTATTGAAATTATCAGTTAAAGTGAATTGAATAATATTATTTGAAGTAACCTATGTGAATACAGGGAAGAACGGGTTGGAGGGATCCAATGGGATTCCTTAAATATATTTAATGTTATTTATTTTCATATTATCATTATATGAACTATTCTAATTGGACGATTGATTGATCATTGACTGTTGAACTGAAATTCAACAATTTATTTTGTTTAAACCAATGAGTAGTATTGGTTGAGCAATTGGCAGTATATGGCCTATAAATCAATCGTTTTTCATATATGGATTTACCGTCAAGTGAATCGACGAAAATGTAATTATAAAATTTATTTTATAACTGAAAATAGATTTTTAAATCTATTATTTTGAATAAAAGGTTGTTAAAAGAAAAATAAATATTTATTATTTAAATTTATATGTAATTATTAAATCATATTATAAAGTAAAATGTGATATTAATCAAATTTATAAGCAAATGGGCAAACTTAACCCAACGGTTAAGAATTGAATAATTGTTTTGTTTAAATAATTAAATGGAATTATTTAAATTAATTATATTATTAGTTAATTTAAAGTGAAAACTAATTGGAATCAATTAATGGATTAATCGTGTATTGAGTTGACTAAGTCAACCGTTTTAACTGGGATTGATTATTAAATTGATTTATTTTGAATTAATTTAATAAAATAGTTTAATGAATATTTGTTTAATTTTAATAAGATTTTAAAAAGAAACTTACTGTTTATTTTAGTTAATTAAAAAGTTAACTACTGCTAATGTAGTTAGCGATTGAAGTAAAATATTATTTTAATTAATAATAATTATGGAGATTACTTTTTAATTATTTAAAAAGCCATCAAAGTTGAAATGAATTCGAATTGGAAGGTGAAAGGAGTTAGTGGGTTTTATATTTAAAGCCGAGTTTTATAACAAAGTTATAAATGGAACTTTTAAGCGAATATGATAGCTTAAATCAAATATTTACTTAATATTTGAAGTTAGCAAAAGGAAATTAAGAAATTGGAAATGGTTTGAAATTGTTAACGAAGTGAGATTTATTCTGAGGTTCGGAATGTGATATTCCGAAGTTCGGAATGTTAAGCAAAGTCGAGAGTAAGCTAAATAAAAGATTTTGGAAATGGTAATGAATATAAGTTGTCGTAAATGATTTACAAACGATTTTGTAAATGAAAGTTAGGAGTTTAGAAATGTATTTGAAATATTAGTTGTCGATAATAATTTACAAATAGGATTTGTAAATAAAGTAAGAATTTTGAAAAAATGAATTTGTAACAATTATTACAAATAATAAATTGAACTATTTGATTTATAAACTGGAGATCTTTAAAAGATCACTATGTGATTTTAGACAATGCATAAATTGTCGGAATGATTTGGAAAAGGGTATAATAAAGAAAATAAAACGTTTTGCAATGGAATCTGTAACGTTTGTTACAGATGATAAGTTCAATTGTTTGATAAAATAAATATAAGGATTTATACGAGATGTCAATTATAGGAATTGTAAAAGATATTTATATAATATTTATGAAGATATTTATATTAAATTTGTTAAAGACAGTTATATATGATTTAAAAGAAAATATAGTACTATTGTTGCAAACAAGTTGAAGAATATTTTTAAAGAGATGTTGAAGAAATTTTATAGAGGATTCTATTTATAATGGAATAGAAGCTCGAGTATAATATTAGAGAGGATTATCAAAGACTAATAGAGAAGTAAAATAATAGTTTATTTAATAATTAATTAAATAAATGTTGTTGAGATTTAAATAAGGTTTTCAAAGGAAAACGTGTGGTTAATAAACTTCGATCTATTCTAAAGATATGAATGTTGTTGGTCAAGGTCTGAGAGGTAAATGAAATACCACAACTTGAACGACTTCACGATTATCCAAGAATGGTATTAGTTTATAAACGAGTTCAATCAAGGGAAACATAAGTTATAATTTCCGTAAATAACATTATAAACTGTATTAGAAAAGTTTATAAGCAAATGAAATGATTTTTAAGAAAATTCTTATTTATAATAAGAAGTAAAAGATAAATTCCAAATATGGAAAGATTTAAAGAATATAACTAACAAATATTTAATTAACAAGGCCAAGTAATGTCAAGTACTGAACCAGTAAACTCATTTCATTCACATGATTATTTATTTTATAGTTAAATAACCGACTATCAAATTTGGCCAATACGATTGATGGTAAGGAAAGACCGGGATCGAATGCATATTTGAAAACCATTCCGTACCAGAAAATACGTAAAGATGGAGCAATTGAAGACCGTTGATATTCATAAGTGGAAGAACTACTGGTTGAATTTCTCTAGTTTAGCGGCTAGAGATATTTTAGCAGTAATACTGTCGTGGTTGAAATTTTCGGATCGCAAGGACTACTTGCTACTGATCCTTGGGGTGATACCTATATAGGATGTGGTAGGAGGGTGCCTTCGGTTCATCATGTTCCTGGATGACTTGTAAGGACGGATGTCTGACAGAGTATTTCTTAAGAATCACATACATTGGCTTTTACATACGTACTCTGTTAGCTGTAGAATATTTTTATGGACGTCAATTAGTGATTTGATGGATCTGACGATGTGGCATTCAAAGTGAATAGAGACGAGCTATTCTGAAGGATAAGCCAGATGTTCTAAATTAAATTTATTTATTTATTTATTTATTTATTAGTTTATTAATAAATTTTGACCTCAAGCCTCATCAACCAGGAAATGGCATAAAAACGGGTAGGTCGCATGGCTATGTGGGTCGCTCCCATCAAAAGGGTATATCATTATCTGATCTGGTGAAATCAAATGCCTCCGGTTGTCCCAATTTAATTTCTTTTATGTATGATATCAGTTCGGTTGGCTGGCCCCCAGCTGTGGTAATGATATATTCGGTACTCTAAAGCGAAGTAAGGGGCCGGTCATGTTTAGCCTGGGTTGCAAGATGTTCTTGTTGAACCCCAATGTATTCATCTCCAGATGTATATTGTCGGGAAGGCGGTCCCATACCTTGCTAGGAAATCCATTCTCCAATAAGAGCCCACGGTTTTGAATGTATACTATATATGTAGAGCGTGAGATGCAAGCATTCTGCTAGATTGATATTTATTTGTATTTAGACAATATTATAATATCAGAGAAGATATTGATTTCAATTTTTTTTTTTCGGGTTATCGTAAGGTAAAAACCGTCTGTATTTATGTGTGGATTTGGTCTTACGATTATCATTTTTTTCGAAAAGATTTTTGACTTTAAAATCAAGTTGGATGTTACCTATAAACTTATGTGTTTTCTCGCTCTGTTTCACCAGACTGACCCGTCGTTTGTAATGCTCGGGTTAGACCGGGTCATACAGGTTCAGGTTATCGGATACTATGAAGAGATGAGCTGGAGAAGTCCAGATGTATGATATTATTATTCCGTTGTGTGTTGTATATGAGGACAGATTATTATAACTGTCCAGATGTGTTGATGTACTCTGATAATTGTAAGTTTTTATTTAAAGCTCTCTATAAAGATTTATTTCTATATTATATTTTGTTCCCCTGCGATGTGAGACTCTGATCATGATGTGTTTTCTTTTTGTTTCTTCTATTCTAATATTTCTTTCTTATCACACCCTCTAATTCCTTTCTAATAACGTTCTAGTATTTCCGATGCTTGAATATTCGACACGGTGTTTTGTGTCGATTTTCGGGGTCGAAAACCCGTGGGCCGTTACATCAATATACCAATCTAATTAGAATTACTTATTTTATTAAATTTAAATTTCACTACTCTTTTTGATTTGGGTTTGAAAAAAATTCAATATGAAAATATCTGTTCAAACTCTAGTTATTAAATTTTGTTCATTTACTTATCTTTCATATATTTTATTTCAAAAATATATATTAAAAGTATATAAAAAAATAAAATTATATATATAGTACATAGATATGTTAATATGCTTGAAATAATTTAAAATTTTCAAAGGTTTTATATTATTATAAAATATCAATTTATATATTTTTATATGTAGTTTAAACATACATAGTTTAACTTATATATTTTTCACATATAATTTCATGACAATTTTGGATTACATTAGCACAAATACTATTTGTAACTTAATACTAAATTTGATTTCTTATTTTACTAAGATATATAAAACTTGTATATTTAACTTAATATTTTGGTATATATATATATAATTTTATGTCTTAAAATTGTCGTTAAAATATAAGAAGTCATAGTTTTATACTTTACTTCATATTACCAGATTTCATCAAGAATAATTTTATTATACGTATAGATTTCTTTTATAGTCTTAACATATAAACGATTCTTTAGCAAATTTAATATGTTTTAATTTCTAAAGTTTTAATTTAAAATTGTTTTGAAACAAAATATTAATAATAAATTAATTTTTAAGTCCTTTTAAAATCATTTTTATATATAATTATGAATATATGTTTATAGTTTACTTCATATGATAAAATTTTATATTCACTTTAAAAAGGTTTTCAATATTTACAATATTTAAAGAAGCACCCTATTAAGATTATTTAAATTTATATTTCCCATAAAATTATTCTGAATATTTTACTACGTATCATGAATATATTTTTAATAACCATAAAATTCTTATCTGTGCTATTCTTTTAATCTCATACATTATTATCATTAACCTAAGTCTAGAGATTAATATATATTACCTTTGATTGAAGTAATATGCATGATATCCAGATAGTACTTTGAATATCTTTTACCAAAGTAGATATCATCACCAAATCATTCTACATATTATCATTACACATCTTATTTCATATCATATGTCGTTATTATAAATTACTGTGCATCTCAATTTAAAAACATTCATACCACAAGTTGCTTTTCATTCAATATATATCATCTCATATTGCTTTGCATATGACATACATTTCATACTGCATTATAACCAACATAATGCGCACACTGCATTACATGTTAACTTTTAACTCCATGCATAACAAGTTACTATATGAGAAGTTTTTGTCTAACTAGAAATACATAGGATTATTAGATACATAACATATTTACTTTGGATTGATTGGCTTGATTGACTTGTTTGGCTTGATTGAATTGATTGGCTTGATTGACTTGTTTGAATTGTTTTAATTGACTTTTTTGACTTGAATAACATGGCTAACATGGTTGAATTTCATTAGTGGTTGATATGTTTGTTAGGAAAATGCTTATGCATTTGCAGTTGATAGGAGCTTTATAGTTAGTCTCTAGGATTAGTCAGAGTGTCAAGAAATGTTTTAACATGTATTGTTTGATTTAGTTGAGATTGTTGTTTTAATTAGAATAATCTAAAACAAAGTAAGTAACATAATTAACAATAATGTGGTTTGACTAATTTAAAAACTTGAATTTGAATTTATTAACTAAAGATTTAATATATTTTTTGGATTGATTCGATGCTTGTTTATATGGAAAGTTTATTGGATTGATTTAACCTTGACTTAATTTTTAGTCTGAATATTATCTTAATTTTTAGTCTTATTTTACTTAATAGAATAAATATTAGGTATTATAATTTTATTAGCCTTAGAACTATGTCTTAGTTTTAGGGGGACTTGTAACTCTTTAGGTTTAGTTTTATAGATTTAGGGAAATTATATAGAAGAAGTCATTAAAAAGGATCCAATCTTTGGAGGAGACGGATGGGTGGAAGTTCCAAGAGACATTTGAAATTGTTTAAAACGATTGGTATGTTTGGTTTGAAATTGTTGATTGATATGCTTTGATATAATATAGGTTGAATTTGTTTGATAAATTTTTGAATATTGCTTGATTTGGTTGATTTGAAATTTGTATATAATTGGATTGAAATACTTGTAAATATTGACTGAAGTACCTGAATTATTTGATTGTTCATATTCTTACTTATTATAATTAGAATAATGTAGTCATAAATTTAGGGGGAGTCATGTATAGTAAGTATTATAATATAGATTTAGTATTATAATATAAGACATTAGGATCAGATATAACATTGATTTAGGGGGAGTATTTAGAATAGATGTATATAGATCACTAGAGCCATTCTTGGTATAGATTTAGGGGGAATTAATTAAAAATTCTTTTTTTATGACAACGGGGGAGAAATTATAAAATATAGTATAGTTAGGCTTAGTTTAGGGGAGGGGTAGTAGGATTCACGGTGAAAGGGTGAGTATTCGAAGAATCGGATCAACATGTATCAACAGGTATGAATATTTTAGAAATCAAGGTTCATCGTCAAAAAGGGGGAGACTGTTGGAGAATGGAGTTTTGACGATTATGACCTTGTTTCAATTATCATTATTAATTTATTATAAAATGTATACTAACATCTTTATCTAGAATATATACATATACATATATATAAGCAGGGTTTGTATACATGATTTAAATACTGAAGACTTAGAGTTCCAAGAGATTCAGAGATTCGACATTCAAAGGAGATTCAAGACTCATGAGTATCAAGATTACATGAGCTCCATGTTATCAAAGTAATAAAGTCTATTGTATATGTAAAGCTCCGGTTAGCACTTTCAAATTCTGATTTCAAACTATTTTCAAATTGATTTCAAACTTCTCTCAAAATGATTTTTTAATCATCCAAGGATTTCACACTCTTGATTTCAAATATATATTTCTTAATTTATAAGTATTCTTATTTTTATAGTTTTATATATATTGAATCATCTTATATATATATATGTTATACTAAGTTTATATTTGATTATAATCAATTACACGATTTCATTATTCCTAAGCAGAGTTTTTTTCCTTTCTAGTTTTGTTAAATAAAAAATGAAGTAAATAATAAATAAAAATTACGGACAATGTATCAATGGCCAGTCTCGTTATAAGGTTCCGTAGAAACAATTAGTTATTTTAGAAAAAAAAGAGAAAGCGCTGGAAAAATGACCAAGAGGAGACCGATCCATTCTATTGTTGTTCTATTCCATTCTATTGACCACAACTATTTTATATAGAGAGATAATAAGGAGTCTAATATACCAAGTCCAGTATAAACATTGATGGAGGGCCCGACATATCCTGCTTGGTGTCCCAATGATAGGTCCGGTACATTTTTGACTTGTCGACATATAACCGTCATATTTTTTAAATTTGAAAGGAAGTATCTTTTCCCTATTTGAAACATTTTAGAAACATTGCACCCTTTGGGACACTATAAATAGGGGTCAATTTCGAATTTTTAGTCATTCCTTCTTCTCCTTCTTCACCCCTTTGCTCACCACCATTAACACTCTTTAATTTCTTGATTTCTATACTTATACTCTACCGATTTCAACGCAAATTATATAATTCTCTATCTCTTCTCAATCTCTATCAACTACTTTTTGTTTAGAAGTGCTATTAAAGAGTTATAGGGTTGTTGTAATCATCTGGGAATTATTGGGAAAGGGTGTGTTCCTTGTAGCCCGTAAACCAATGAAAGGGAGCGGCTTTAACCTTGTAGACGTGAAAACAAGGGTGTTTCGAGCGTTGTTAACATTGTAGCCATGAAATCAAGGGGGTTGTACTTTGATATCGATATTAATAAGACTCTACACAATCCAACGTTGCGTGGGACTGGACGTAGGAGCAATCCGAACCAGTATAAAATCTGGTGTGTTCTTCCTTTTCTGCATTTTATGTTTACTTATATCTGTGTTTGTGTTTAATTCTGTACTTGTGATCATTTCTGGTGTGATAATCATTGTGTGATTCATATAGTAACTCTAGATTGTTAAAGTTTTCCATAATCTCTCTAAAACAATATCCATTCCCCTTTAGTGTTAATTTTTCTTTAAGATCCGCATTTTGCTTTCCTAACACAATGCTCTAAGAGAAACTGCTCAAGCCGGTAACAATGGAAGTAGTCGCAACAAGAAAAGGAAACATACCAGACTTCCATCTTTCCGCAACTACACTTTTCTCAACGACTCCCTTGATAACATTTACCTCGATACCTACAATATCCTACAGGACAAGTAGCCAGTTCCAAGTGGCTCGTCAGAAGAAGAGAGAAAAACCGAAAAGTACTGTTGGTTCGACAGCGTCCACGGACACGACACGAAAGAACACCGTCGCTTATAGGACAACATCAAAAATTTCGTCTCCCAGGGAAAGCTTGAGCATTACACACAAGGTCCACCACACAAAATTCCTGAGTCATCCAACGCTTTCCATAAATTTCAACCGACTAGGACCTCACCTAACAACCAGATTCCTCGGAATAATCTCAACTCAGCAAGATTGCAATAGAAATAAGTGGCTTGAATATCAACGTTGCACCTTACGACTCGTCTTTTTTGTGTCACACCTCATATGAAATCGGTTGTAGTTGTTCCTAGAAGTAGTTCAATTTTATTTTGTAATTTTGACAAGTTGCTTGAGTTGTCTTATAAACAACTTAGTTGTAATCCTTGTACAAAGTGTTAAAACATTAGCCTCAGCCTTCGAGGTTAATCCCTGGATCGCCTAAGCACTACTACTGCAAACAAAATCGATTAGTCTCAACCATACCTATTGTTAACAATATTTTTCGTCAACAAAGGAGATGGGTCTATGGAAGTGGACCTAAGGGGGAAATGATATTATTTAGTTCCTGCAAGCAAGCTTGAGAGAGTTCACCGTTTCCTAAATATTAAGGTCAAAATGCCCGAAGATTAGCTACTCTTCCCTCAAGCGGTGAGCATCATGCTTACGAGTCTCAAGGACCAAAAGTTACCTTGGGATAAGGGTTCCCTAAGCACAACACAAGGTAGAAAGCTAAATGGCTTGTAGGAAGGGGTTTTGCAGCAATCTTGAGGAAAGGTTTAAACTTATGTAGGTAATCTGTGTCATGCAGAAAGCATGAAGTACTTCATATAGGAAAAGACTAGGAAATTCATAGAAATTGAGTGAAGTGTTGATTCACTCTTTATTTCTCTCTGGTCTGGAATACGTAAGTGTTTACAAAGGGAATACCCAAATCAATTTAGAAATTAGGATTTACTCTAAGAGAAAAGAGTACAAGATTGAGAAATGAAAATTCGACCCCTAAAATGAGACCCCTGAGGTCTTATTTATAGACAAATTGGGACCCCTTTTGACATTAGGCCAGTAAAAGCCTCTTTCGGGTGGCCGCTTTCCCCTTTTGGTTCCAGTTGATTCTCTTTCGGTTGCACTTTGGGGTATCGTTGATGGATGTAATTCTGCTTTTCGGATGCCGATCTCGGCTCTTAGAAGGATGATCTCGGCTCTCCGATGTTGTTTCTTCCTTCTGTATCGATAACAAGCCTATTGGTATGGATATCTTTGAGGAAGGATTTTTGCTTCCAATCATAAGATGTCGGTTTTGCCTTGCGGTCTTCATGATGTTGGTCTTCGTGCTTTGATTGCTTATGTTCCGGGAGCCGCGACCCCTTTCGGTATCGACATGCAGATAGCTCTTCTTCCTTCAAACTCTGATTTGCCTTCGGTTGATCGTTGAAGTGGGTTTCATCCTTCCGGAAGGGTGCTCTCGGTACATCACTTGCTGATTTCTAACTTTCGGAAGATTTCTCTTATGTCTCAGATTCTAGTGCCTTTGTAGCTTCCGTCTCCTTCTGTATCGGCATTAAGCAAGTCAATGTCGATAGCCCTTCCGCCTTCTCTGGTTTTGGGTCATATGCTTTCGTCCTCACCTGCTTCTAGTTTTGGATGGTTCCACTTCGTATTAGTGCTTATGTTGACTACGTTTTAGACCGTAACTACCTGCCGGTATTCTTAATTTTCATGGGATATAAGCTTTACCCTCTAGTAATAGCGTGGGTTGCTTGTTGTTGCAGAGGCCTCCCTTATGCTTCTGGATTTGTCCTACGGCAGGTCCTTGCTTCCGGTTTGCTCTTTTATGCTTATGGTGGTCCGATACCCCTTTACCGACAGCTTGTCTCGGTGTTAACTTTTAGTAGTAAGATTTACCCACCCTCCAATGTGAAAGGGTATTTTCAACTTTTCAAGTCAAACTTTGACTTTCTTTCGGTGTTTCGACACCCTGTCCCCTTCCTATCTGTACGGCTTAGATTTAAAAGATACTTTGATATAAATACTTCTTCTTCTCTATCCTTTTACCTACAAATTAATTGCTTAAAAGAAATTAATCTTCTCCAAGAAATTACTATAGCTTCTTCAGAATATCAATTTCAATTCTCTGTATGTATCTCTATTCCGACTATAAGCGAAAATCTAAATTATGCATCTATACTAATTAGGAAAACAATCAGGATCTTATGTACTTAGGGCGAGTTAAACAATGATGGTAGCTTGAATGACAATTAATGGCCATTATAGTAGGTTACCTATTAACTTAATACATCCTTTTGAGGGGTCAATGCGCAAAATTAGCATGTAAAAGGTTAACTTTATCATGAAGTGAAATGCTATGCTTTCGATATGAGTTAATTCAATCTTCATCTCGACAACCATTCTATTTTCGGTTTTGCCGACACTGACATTTCCATTTATTTAGCTTTCGTTCCAGAGGTGTCGGGTCATCCTGAAAGTGTAGACGAAAGATTTATTTCTTTGAGCGTCAGTAAAATCTAAAACCTTAATGTTAAGTCTTCTTGATCTTGATTTTGCTTGTACTGGATTTTAAAGCCAATTAGGCCTTCGGTAATGATATTGAATTATTTGGTCTCGGGTTGTGCCGTTACCAATCTTAATTTTCCCGATACCTGCCTTTTATCCTGGTAGTTTTGGTGTTAGGACAAATGATCTCCTCATCATTAAAAACATAATTGCTTCAGAGTATACGTGATTCAAGTATAAGCCTTTTCAAGACTAATTCTTATAATCAACCTGAAATGCACCAAGTCAAAATCCCAATATTATCAACTTTCCATGTTGTTTATCTGTTTAAGAAAGTTTCATGCATGTTTATGTGAATGAATGTGATGCTAATACTTATGTTATGAAATGATATCACCTGGTAGTACCATGTCTGGTAAGAAGAGCTCTGATAAATCAAAGTCTAAGGGTTCCAAAACCCCACGAATTAAGAAGGAGTTCACTTTAAAGCCTTCTTTAATTACCTCCGAATATAAGGTGAAGACCATTCTCGATAGCTTTGGGATATCTGGCATAGATGCTATTGCAACTTCTGCTCATGGCACCATTCAAGATCTTATAGAGGGGTACTTTGCATACTCAGCGGTCACATTTGGCACGGTGGTTTACTCCCTTTTCCACCTTTTATGCTCAGGCTCCTGTGTGATCTGGGAATTGCTCCTATTCAGCTTTCACCCAATACTTACACCCTACTTCTATTCTTGGAGGTTTTGGCTCTTGGATCAGATTAAGCTTCCCTCATCCCTAAACTTATCCACCATATGATATGGTTTTCCAAAATTGCGGAGTCTCCCATTTGGCGTGCCAATCCTATAAAGAGGTTGATAAGCGACAGCTTTAGAAAGACCAAGCCTTGGGAGGATCAATTCTCTTATGTTAGGTGCCCCCTGGTATATTGGGAAAGTTTATAGATCTTGGTAAGTTTATTGTTTTATGAGAGTGATTAGATTATTCCCATGCTTTTTATCTAGCTCTCCTTTATCTAGATCATGTTCCCAAGGATATAATTTTGTTGGAAGAGGAGACTCGGGTTGTTGAAACTATTTTCAAAGTGTCCGAAGAATTTGGACGCCGGTCAGCCTTGCTTACTATAGACTGACATCGTCAATATGGTCTTCTTCCTCTAGGACAAAAAATTCTGGGGCAACCGCCCATCCAATTCTCTGGTGCTGACAGCTTATCCCTAAGCTCCAATACATTTAATGCAGTGTCTCCTATGTTCCGAGGTACTTTGAACAGAATTGCATGTCTTTTCGAACATGACCTCTTGCTTTTATATAAGAGTCTTATTTTTCCTATCTTCCTGATATGGCCATCTTTGATCAGGAACTTCGACTTCTGAGGGTACTTCTTCTCTTGATGCTTTAGTTCAATCCGATATTGAAGCTTCAAAAAGACTTGTTGGTTCTGCTATCGATCCCCGCCTAAGAGGCAGAAGCGTGATAAATCTATCCACTTTTCTGAGGTGCTACTATTATAAATAAAGTGCAAATAACCCCTAATTATGTTGTTCCCAATGATGGGAATGTTGTTGGCATTGACTCTTCTCCTGATACATCTCCGAAAGGCAAAGCTGGGAGTGGTTCCTTCATCTGACTTCCCAAATGAGCTTGATACCAGAGAGCATACCTAATTCACGGCTTCCTCTTCTCATCATTCTATTTCTCCTAGTCCACCTTCGTTGATTCTTGACTTCGATAGGCTCGTGAATCTTGCCCTTTCCTCCAACGAAGTTGCCGACATCTCGCAGCCTTCCTTACCTTCAGACTTAGAGGGTTTCTGCTGAAAACTGGTTAAGGACCAACTTTAGTATGGGTTTATTCCCATTGACTTCTCTTTCATTATGTTATTCTCATATAGATCTTGACCTGTCTTTTTTTTTTTACCTTTTAGGTAATGAAAGGTTGGGTCCTGTCTAGGGAAATGACCCCTTCATCTTCTGTTGAGATTACATTTCTTAAGGAGGACAGTTGCACTTTGAAAGCTAAGGTTGACATCTTATCATGGGAGAAGGTGGAGAGCGACGATGAGTGTGAGAAATTAAAGATTTCCCTTGACAAGGAGAAGTGGGCCAAGGATAGTTTGTCTGAGAAGATTGCGACCCTTAAGAATGAGAAGACAGAGATGGCAGCTGACCATGCTGTTGAGTTGAAGAAGATGGACAACAAACTTTCTGTTGCAAAACGAATAATCTACGAAACCTATAACAGGATATCTAAGTTCCTGAAGGATCACCTTCATGATATTATCATGGGATACTACGAAGATGCTCTTTTCCTTGCTTTTTTCGACAACTACAAAAGTTTCCAGGAATTGAGTTCCCCTCAGTGCATCCCTCTGTTAGGAGTGCAGTTTTGGAAAGGATTACGCTGGCTAAACAAGGAACCAAAGTCTTGAAGAAGGACAAAACAAAGCCTGAAACTTTCTTGATTAACGAAGAGTTTCCTTAGGACTCTAACGATGAAGAAGAAGAAGAAGACATGATTGATGTTAATGAAGAGACAGGCGGTGATGTTGGTGGTGGGAGTCAATGAGATGAGTATGACAAAGATGGTGGAGTTCCTTCTTCTACTTTTGTAGATGCACTCAATCCCGGGGGAACTAATATCGATTATTCAAACACCTCATTCGCTCGAGGTTCAATTGAAATATCTACTGAGAAGGATGGTTCTTCTAAGATGAAGGAGAAAGAGACTTATATCCAAACCAATATTTCCGCTACTTAGGTATGGTTTTCGCTTTCAAAGTGCCTTCCTCATTCTTGAGTTCGTAACAGTGATTAGTTTTTTTACATTGTGACAGAACCTTCCTTCCTCGACGGTGTAGTTCTCAGTAACGCCTTATATTCATTGCTTTTTAGATTAAAAGAAAGGCTCCTGAAGAACTCATTTCGTAGGCCTAGAAAAAAACGATCTAGTAAGGAAGCTTAGATGTGTGTGAAATGCTTTTGACTCACGATTCAATGTTCAATAAGATTTATGACCAATTGTACTGTATTAATGTATAATTTGGGTAATAGCGTATTGAATAGCAACATATGTTCTCATGATTTGTGGATGTGTATTATTGCTAAAAAGAAAAGTTGGAATTTGTATGGTTAGAACTAATGTAGTAGTTTCCCTTGATAAATATGACACTAATAGTGTTACTATTTGATAACTAGACCTTACATGTCACTGTATTCGTCCTGTTTATGAGTAGGGGACTTTATCCTAAACTGTTTCCTCCCAGCTTGGGGACGGACTGCTGGTAACAGTAGGACAAGAAGACATTTTCAAGAGAGCCCTTATTTCGAGGAGGGAAAGGACATACTACCTCCAGAAAATAGCCAATAGGAATTTCGGAGAACAGGCAGCCCTTCTACAGAATCGGCTTAAAGAGAAAGATAAAATCATTCTTGAGTTACAAAAACAATTAAGGATCAATCCCTCTACCAGTTCAGATGCAGAGATAAGCAAATTTCTTCATCGAATTGACGAACTGGAAGTTGAGTTGATGAGAACTAAAGAAAATCATGCGTCTTTGGAATATGCTTTAAAACATCATGGCTCGGTATAGAGGGCCCAATTGTTATAAAACTTTTGATGTGAAATATTGGATATGGTAGTAATGTGTACGTAATAACATGTGAAATAGTCTTGTAAATAGGTTTGAACACTGTGCTGATATCACTTGATATGTGATACTGCCCTTCTTAGGATACCCTTTTCCCAGGGTCTTATTGTACTGCTTTGTGTAAACTTAACACGTCGTTTTGTGTTAGTTTCATAAGACATGCATAGTAATCTACTTGCTTCTTACTGAAAACATTAGCATTATAATAATAAATGCAAGGTAGAATAACTATCCTATTCACATTTTCTAGGTTAGTGAGAGCACATCCATGTAATAGGTTTTTTTTTCTTTAAAGAAAACTTCCCTCCGCGGGATATTTAAGAAAAGCATAACCCTTGTCACAAGGTTTTCCCAAGGACACTTAAAGCACTCAATTATGCTTGTGTTTTGGTCATAATGAACAGTGACTTGATGCGTGAATAGGTTAAGAAAAATCTCCCCAAGCCCGAAGGAAGACCAAATTCTTCATTTGAAAGATCTTATACAGTAGCTTTTAGATTCCCATCTTAGCTTTGCTTTGCAAGTCCATTTTCCTGGAGTGATAATTATAGTCTTCATAACCCAGATTAGGGTATTAACAAGAGGAGATTAGCAGGCTTCTCCTGGTGATGATTGGGAACCCTGAATCATAACCTAGATTCAGTTATTTGATTAAAGACTAGAAATCCACTTCTGGTAATGATAGGAGTCCCGAGCTTACCCACATTCAGGTATTTAGGATAAAGGAAAAAAATTCACCTTGGTGTTAGTAGAAGTTTAGAATCGACCCAGATTCAGGTATTTGATTGAAGACCAGACGCCCTTCTGGCAGTTAGTTTTGTTACCCCCTTTGGGTTTGATTTGTGAAGCAAAGGATACACGTGCTTCTTGAGCCAATCTCTGGGCTTTTAATTGTTAGAGAAGAGGATGTACGTGCTTTGTTGGTCACTCCCTACGGGTTGTGCGTCCGGTGTGCTTGGCTAGCTTATTCTTAAGCAGTGTGCAAGGACTTACCCGACCTCCCTCCAGGAGGCGCCTTACCTCGGACATTGTAGGCGATGATAAGGTCTCAGATGCTTAAACTGGGTCACCGTAGACGCGAAACTAAGGCTTACTCTTTTGATGCTCTACCCCGGCAATTGTAGGCGATGATAAAGGCTTACAATCCACCCCCTCCAAAGGGTGCCTTATCTCGGCTATCGTAGGCGATTATAATGGTTGGCATTTCCTTCTTCGGGTAACGCGGAACAAAAGCAGAGGTAGGACGTGTTGTTCTTCGAGCAGAGGAAGAATGTGCTTAGTTTATAGCAGGGACAGGGCGTACTCTTCTACGAGCAGAGGTAGGGGAGCTAAATAGATGCTCCATCCTGACCATTTCTCGTGTGGATCAGAGGCTTACGCTTTTGATGCTTTAACTTGGCCCTTTCTGATTTAGGCACGGAGAAAGGTTTACATACCACCCATCTCCGAGGGGTGCCTAGCCCCGGCCAACTTGGCGATGACAAGGTTTTTTTATCCATTTGTATTTTAACCTTTTTCGGGTTTTCCAAGTTTTGAGAGGGTTTCCATACCCTTAGTTATGTCAACACTGCTTTCCTTAAAGAATCCATCGCTATAATTGACTATGTTTTCTTTACATATCTATGTAGTTTTCCTTGACTAAAGAATTGGATGATCATCCCCTCTAGGACTTTGCAATGATAAGTTTCATGTCCGTTCAACATATGGTAGTAGCAATAAGGCCCTCCTTACTTAGTTTTGTTCTTGGGTTTTTTCTTTAATAACGGCCAAAAGTCTAACTCATGCTTAGTCTTGAAGTAGATACTCTTGGTTGATGCAATAACTTCACATCCTTTCGCCAGTCTTGATTTAATGGATTTCTTTCGATGTTGGAACTTTTCCTTTCTACCACTTAATTCTATTGTTTTTTCTTGGTATTCTAATTTCCTTTTAGCTATGTCCTAAGTTAGAGGTGTAACCTTCTTAAATCCCCACGTCTCATGGTGGTCGAAACCTTTCTAAATTCTTTGCCCAAATATTGTTCCCTTAGCTTGTGCTTGGATATCCTTCTTGATATGAAAAAATAAGTTACATTCCATTGATGTAGCATCGCTTAAGGCAAAGAATGGGGTTGGTCCTAAGTGGAAAGGGTTAATGCTCTAGTGATCGGGATCATAAGGCTCTACTTCCTTTCTCTTATTTTGGATATGCAAGGCTTCCATCTTAATCCTTTGCCTTTAGATATCCAATGGATCATTAACATTTGATGTAACCATTGGAAACTCGGTATTTACTAGTAGATACCTTCTATTCATGATTTTGCTTCTTCAAAGCGTAGTCCAATCAGGGATGGAACAACACAGTTAGATATGTGGTAAGGTTAACCACAAGGACAGAGGTTCAAGCCCTCGCACTAGTGCTTATGTTGACTACATTTCAAACCGGAACAACCCTGTCGATATTCTTACTTTTCATCAGATCTAAGCTTTATCCTCTGGTAATGGTGTTAATTGCTTATTGTTCTATGGGACACCCTTATGCTTTTCGATTTGTCCTGCGGCATGTCTTTGCTTCAGAGTTTCTCTTCTGTGCTTATGATGGTCTGATACCCATTCACCGACAGCTTGTCTCGGTGTTAATTTTTAGTAGAAACACCTACCTCCGAACCTGGTGGCAAGTACTCCAAGACCAATGGATTTAGCCCGACCTACCTAAGCTCCGGCGTACTCTAGCGGTGATCTGTCGGCACGATCACTTTGCCTGATGGTTAGTAAACGTCCTATCTATGCTTACGCATGTTTGGGAGTCTATCCGTTGGTGCTAGTCGAGCAAGCGGGATACTGAACGCTTCCTTGGCTAACTTTGATCCTTAGAATCAGACCCGCGTATAAAACTGGCAAACCAATGACGTCCACTCCTGACTTCACGATGCCTTGAGAGTAAATTCAGTCTCCTTGAACTCCGCACGACTTTAGTTCCTCAGGAGTGGAGTTTCAACCAACCGGAATCTAAGTGCAATGTCGAGTCGCATTAGATGAGTACAACTTCCGGAAAGTATAGAAGCACTCGAGGACATTGAGCGACAACTTCCATGTTGCAGTGATTTTTGAGGTCGTCGCTGGAGATACCATTTTTCGACTCACTCCCACCTTTCTCTCCTTCATCGAAGATGAAACGAGAATGAGAAGAAAACCCTCATTCTATAATGAATGGCTCCTCTTCGCTATCGTCGCATGCTTCTGCCTCCACTTAAGCTTCGGCCACCTCCCTGACAGCTGGGGGCACGTCGGGAAGCACTAACGAAGGCACATTCGAAAGCGTGCCCGGGGGAACCGGTCCTTTGCCAGTTCCTACGACCATCTTCATCGACGTAGTGGTCTCTGAGGTCTTCGCCGGAGATACTAGTTTGTGACTCACTCCCACCTTTCTCTCCTTCATCGAACGCGAAACAGGAACAAGGAGCAAACCCTCGTTCTCTAATGAATGCCTCATCTTCATTGTCGTCGCAACCTTTCGCATCCACCTAAACACCAGCCACCTCCAAGTTAGTTGGGGTCACGCCAGGAAGCACTGCTGGTGGCACACACAACAAAAGGCAGGCCCGGGGGCATTCCACCTCAATCAGTTCCTGCATCGTCACTACAATAATCTTCTCCGTGACCCACCAAGCTACTTTTTTGAAGAAAACTCACTACGCCGGGAAGATAGTCCATGTCTCGGCACCACGGAAGTCAACTTTGATGTCTCTCGAGGCCACGACTCTCTATAAACAAACATTCTGGAATGTGGCGACAACCTTTAGTTCATAAGTAAAACCAAGTCGTTGCCGACCGCGGACGCTATACTTGGAAGAATCGTGATTACGGCATGATAAGAATAAGAATCGAACCTTGTAAGTGATGACTCAACCATATATCCACATCTTATATGCATATCCGAGCGATCAGTTCAAACAAGTTCGCATTTCGAGCATCATGCCAATCGACAATGTCACTTTCGGGTTTAATTTCAATTCAATCGCGTGACGTTGCATGATGATTCAAGCTTGCAAACTGAAAATCGGGATCAAAGAAAAAATATAGCTTCTAATTAACCGAAAAACAAGAAAGTTAGCTAAGTCCCTAGAATGTGAAAGTTAAAAATTCGTATCCCCACATGCTTACTGGATATTATTGTATTTTCCTGGTCCAAATTCGAATTCCTGAAGTCTCAAGATTCTTCCAACAAACTCAGATCTAAGTATAATGACAAGTTAATTTACATGAGTCCAGTACTGCAAAATGTAAAGAGTGTTTGAACACTTAGCATAATATGTGATGTAAGAAAAGAAAACAAACTTTAATTCATAGGTCAAAACACAATATTTTACCAATGACAAGATGTACATCAAAACCACATCGTGCTTCCAAAATGCGAGGGTCGTACTGGAGCATTCTATCGGCTTACAAAGACAAAGACTTATCAACAATAATCACTTGGACAAGTCTCCCCTCTTTCTCTTCTTCTTCTCTGATTCAGTCTCGGGAAGTTCATCCTTCTTCAACTCCACACTACCTTCGGATCCTTTCTTCTCCTTCATGGGGTTGTAGAGGGGCGAGGCTTGAACTCGTATCAGCTAGAAAAGGGAGGACTCGTACTGGTTCCTCTTCTTTAGTGATATCTATGGTCTCAGATTTGTGGAGGATCGCCTTCAGTTGAGGAGAGACGGCTTCAACAATGGGCCTCGAAGTTTAAAACTTTTTAGCCTTTTTCTTAGCTTTCCTAGCGTCCCTCTCAACTTTCTTCTTCACCTGCAGTTCGGCCTTCGGCTTTGCCTCCTCCGGGGCCTTCAACCTCTTTAGCTCTTCCTCGGTTCTCTTTTGAGATGACTCCTCCTCCACTTTATTGCGGGCATCTTCCTCGACTTTCGCCCTAGCTACCTCCTGAGCTTTGAGCCTGGCCTTCTCATCTGCCTTTTTTCTTGGTCTCAAGCTCCTCAGACTTCATCAGTAGTTGGGTTTTCTGTGTTTTCACATGTTCATGCATTGTCTACCCGTCTGCCTCAGTCCGCCTTATCACCTGGATGCTAGTATCATCTTTGTCCTTGTCCTCCTAATATAGTTTAAAATAATCGTCCAACCCTATTTCTCATATTCCCAGGTCAATGTCTTCAAGTTTCCCATACTCTTCGTTAATCTACCTTTTGTAGGCCTTGGATCCGTCCCCGTCCCTGCAACCATAGACATTTCGATCTCGGCTGTCGCCCTCATCTTGAGATTACCTGCGTGTAGGGAAGTTAAACATATTAGTTTACTTCTACTTCGTGCTAGTATCTTTTTATATATTGGCGAGTAAGTGGATATACCTCCAAGAGTTTGTTGTGTGGCACCCGCTGGCACTGACCCATCAACGGTTGACAAAAATAAATTTAGAGCTCGTATAGAAGGGCCACTAGCGAAAACCGAAATAATGGCTTGTTTCTGTTGGGAAACGGCCTCGTGAGCAATTACGATGCTCTCGGTTGTGATTGTTTCCCCTTTTAGCAGCACGTCTTTCTACCTATTCCACTTCGGCGCCTTTGTTAGACAGTTTTCTCCCTTCCTCCAACACTCGACGCTCATCCTCTCTCAGATATTGGTCCATCGGTATTGTCTCATCCATCAATTCCACCTCCCTGGCAGCAGATTCATCTTCCAACAATCTTTCCCAAGTCAGCCCAAGATTTCCAGCATAGTCACGCACCGATGAGAGCCCATGATGTCGAAGTGTTTTGACATATAAACCCAAGACCTCCAGCTCCATATCCCTCTCTACCTCCTCTTGGGCCCCTTTGACTTGGATTCTAAGCTCTTCCAGTGTAGCTTCATACTCGGTCCTCACTCTATCAGACTGGCCTAGTACTTCCTGATTTGAAGTTTTTGATGCCTTCTTCTCCTTTTATACCTACTCGAACTCAGCACGGTTTGTTTCAAGTGCTTGCCTAAGCTTCTCATTCTCCTTCGCCAGGCGTTGGGCTGCTTCATTCCGCTTTCAGAGCCTTTTGTTCTTTTTCATCAATGTCTGGTTGTCTTCCTTTAACTGTTGCACCGCCTTATTCTCTTCTTATAATCGAAGGTTTTCCTCGCATGTAGTCTTGTTGCCCTTCTCCACTACGGTGGCTCAGGCCGACGCGGAGGCTAACACGTCTTTGTACTGCTCTCGAGCCGCTGCTACGACCGCCTTCACACATTCCAACTCCTTCTTCAGTGCATTTATTTAGGACATAGAGAGTTAGCACATAAAAACGTTACTCTAATACGCATAAATAGATATTAAACGGAGCCACGTCTTATCAATCTCGACATCCTAACTCGTGAGATTTTCCCACTCAAGCTTGACCTCAATTTATAAGCATTAAATTTCCGCATTCTTCTTAAAATCAGATATGAGAGTCTCCCTGGATACTTGTACATCTCCTGATATTGGTAATAGATAGTGTATACCAGCTTTCAAGTATTTTCGTCAATGTGTAGTGGGGTCTGATGAATAACGGGCAACCATAGCAACTCTTCGAAGTAAAAACCGAGGAACGACTTCTTCAATATCGCTTTCTTCTCCTCATTACTCAATTCGAGAATCGTCAACATATCGGGCTTTATCGGGCCCTGGCATCACACATCACTTCTGTTGGTCCCTGGTCCACCTTTACCAAGCCTACCTTTGCCTACGGCTATCGCCACATGTGTAGGGGTTAGTGTATAAGAAGGTGGGACGGTCGCTGTCTCGTTCTTACCATTTCATTTCCTATTCTTACATTTGTCGGTCTCTTGCTCTTTGGAAAAGGCTCCGAAGGCGGGGAATATTCTTGACGACGATGGCTACTTTCAGATTCATACGATTTTTTCTTTGTGCCTAGTTATGTACTTTCAAATAAATCGCCTATAACGCCTCTCTTCGACCATCAAGAATATCTTCGATCACGATCTCTGTCATCTTCCTGAGACACGCCACCTGCATGAAACAAACTTCGGATCAGAATTGAACATCTAATGCACACGAATCAAGTGATGTGTTATGTGGTGCTTGTGAGTGCATGTATCCTTAGTGTTACCTCCACGGACCCATTATCAGCTTGCTTAAAGGGGTAGTTTCTCCAATGCTTCGACGCTAGCATCGTCGAGCTAAAAAAAAAATGTCTATGTGGAGATTAGATCCAACCTTTGAACTAATGTTCAACTTCCATCAACACAGTGGTCCCAAAGGTCGTAGCTAGAGAGCTTTATTCAAAAGCCTCTCCCAACCTCCTCTTCTCGGCTAGAGACGGAAAGGGAGTGGGTTATGAATCATGTTGTCTCGTGGGCTCCTCCTCATCATTGTTGTCGCTACCTATATCCCTTTGATCTTCTGCAACTTCCTCCTTAACCAAGGGCATGTCAAAAAGCATGAAAGGAGAATCTCTCCCTACGGACCTGTAGGAATCTCTCCTCCCTCAGCGTCCAGTGTTTCCTCCTCTCCTTCATCTCCACCCCTTCTCCCAATCGAGAAATCCTCGGGAACCAAATAAAATAAATAAAGGAAGTGATCTGATAATAGAGTCTAGGCATCATGCTACTGGCTTGGGACATTCCTTAATGCTAGAACTCACTCTAGTTACTCGACACTTCTCGAAATCAATGGAATACATACCACATAAAATTCCAAGTTAGTTTAGAGCTTACGACTCAATTAACCTAGAATACAGTGTAAGCCTCAGAATACTTACGACATGCAAGCCACCTCCTCACAAATCATGGTGGGCATCGAAAGAAGAACCAGTCATGCTTAAAATAGCTGAGTTTCTTCCATGCCTCAAGGATGAAATGGCTATTGGGTTGCGCCTCTAAATAAACAATGAAAGGTTACATGATGTTTCTTTTCCTCAGAGAGTAAAGATATCGGATGTCTTCCCCATTTGGCTCTATGCTCAACCACTCTATATACAAGATGTAAGTTCCAAGAAGGAAGGCATATGCATTCGGGTGAAGCTAAGTTGGCACTAATCGGAACAAATATGGAAATATCTCGGATATACAGACGATGGGGCAAGCATCAAATGGAGCACATAAGCATGTTCGAGGCAGTATACCCTCTAAAGGAGCGGAAGCTATGTCTTCCCTTCCAAAAACCAGAACATCACCCCAAGATATTCCATACTTCTCGCAGGTCCAACACAACGAAGCTTCATCTATCCACGAGACAGCCGAATCAGTGGGATTCTCGAGAATCATGGTATCTTGCGTCTTGTCCAACGCTACGAGATTGCCTTCTTGATCACCACCGGCATTCTCCTCTCCCGATAGGCCTTCTACTACTAATTTTTCTTCTTCTTGACCATTTGGCTCATCCACGTGCTTACTCAAAAGTTGCGATCCTTCGGGTTGTCCCTCTTGTTCGGGCAAGCTAGATGGGCCTACTTATCGAAAAGGGGTTCAAAGGCCCCACGGACGCTGACCGACGGGCAAGAGCTGTACGAAGATTCATTGGAAGTCAGAGATGCTTCAGCGGTTTCGACTGCCAAGCCCTGAGGTTGTCTAGAGCTTCTCCTTACCATTGCAAAATATACTTGCTATATAGTAGATTTAGTTAATACACTAACACCTATACCCCCTTGGTGTAAACTAATGTAAGATGTGCAAGTGTCGTGCATGCTGATGCGATTATACCAAAACCCCTCAGGACGTGGCGATGGTTTCCAGTTCCGCGAACGTAAACTGTCATCATTGCAAACCAAAGTCGTTGAATTCAAATCGAATCATGATTACATCACGATTGTGTTGAGAATCGAATCTGGGAAGCGATGTTCAGTTATGTGTCCATAGTCGGAGTTTATGCTCTAATCCTATGTGCATGTTTGAATCATCGTTTCAGACGTTAATGTGCTCAAATGTCAATGTGTTATTCAATGCAACTATGACGACCCAGAAATCCGGTACCTTTTGAGTTGACCAAATAACACAAGTCCAACCCAAAATGCACTGGAAATTCAGATGCCAATAGAAAGAAGTTATAGGGTGAGATAAGAAAGAAAGAAAGTTAGAATAGAAGAATAAGAAGAAGAACCAACACAGAATCTCACATCGCAGTGGAAAAAATATAATATAGAAATAAATCTTTATTGAGAGCTTGAAAAATACTTACAATCATCAGGGTACATCAACACATCTGGACAGTCATAATAACCTATCCCAAAAAACAACACACATCGAAAAATAACAATATATAATACGTCTGTCTTCTGCAGTTCGTCTCTTCACCGCATCTGATAACCTGAACCTGTACACACGGTCTAACCCGAGCATCACAAACGCACGGATCAATCTGGTGAACCAAAGTGAGAAAAACACACTAAGATTATAGACAACATTCAACTTGATTTAAAAGTTAAAATCTTTTCGAAAGAAAGGATAATCATAAAACCAAATCCACATATAAATACGAATGATATTTAACTTACGATAACCCAAATCATTTTTGAAAACAATACTTTTCTAATATAATAATAATGTCTAATATCAAGTAAATAACAATCTAGCAGAATGCTGCATCTCACGCTCTACATACATAGTATACAATCAAAACCGTGGGCGCTTATTGGAGAATGGATTTCCATAGCAAGGTATGGGCAACCACATTTCTGACAATGTACCTCCAGAGATGAATACATTGGAGTTCAACAAGAACATCTTGCAACTCAGGCTAAACATGACCGGTCCCTCATTTCTCTTGAGAGTTCTGAATATATCATTGCCATGGTTAGGGGCCAGACAACCAAACCAATAGCATACAAAATTAAAGGGACAACCAAAGGCATTTGATTCTTCAGATCATGTAATGAATGTACCCTTTTGATGGGCGTGACCCACATAGCCATGCGACCTACTCTATTTTAACTATTTCCCAGTTGATGAGGATTGAGGTCAAAATTTATTTATTTATCTGTTTATTTAATTTAGTTCTTCAGAACATCTGGCCACCATTCACTTTGAATGCCACTTTGTCAGATCCTCCAGATATCACTTAGTTGACGTCCACAAAAATACTTTGTGCATTAAGCTAGGAGAAGGTGTCTTTTCTGCCACCAATAGAAATACGTTTGTAAACATCAATGTACGTGACTCCTTTGGAAATACTCTGTCAGACACTCGTCCATACATGTCATCCAGGAACAGGATGAACCGAAGGCACCCTCCAGCCACATCCTATAAAGGTATCACCCAAAGGATCAGTAGCGAGTAGTCCTTATAATCCGTAAATTCTCAACCACGACTGAATCACGTCAGAATACCTCTGGTAGCTATTCCAGAGAATATTCGACAAGTAATCCTTCTGCTTATGAAGATCCAAGGTCTTCAATTGCTCCATCTTTGATCTTCAATGTTACGCATTTGCTGGTTGGAATGGTTTTCAAATATAAATTCGATCCCGGTCTTTCTGTACCAACAACCGTGTGGTTAGATTTTGATATTCGGATATTTAACTATCAATTAATTAAATCATGAATAAATTGTGTTCGCTGATTTAGTACTAGCATTACATAGCCCTTTAATTAAAAACAATTAACGAATGTTAATTTAAATCTCTTTAAATATTTCGATATTACGAATATGGCTTTTCACTTCTTATTTTAACATAAGATTAATTCAAAACTATTTTATTTTAATACTTAGGAAAATATTCTATAATAATCTAACTTTCTATTCTACTATCATTTTAAACATTTGCTACACCATTCTTTATAATTTATAATTGGGAAATCAATTCAAATTATTAGTCGTAAAACGGTGTTACAACATCTCTTTTGTATCAATATTCGAAAACAACAATCAACCCTTATTCTTTTAGAATAAACTCATTTCAAAATTCCTCTTTTTTATTTCCTTTTACAATTGGAAATATTATTATATTCACACAATCTCCTTTTATTACTTTAATTTTACATATATATTCTCGAATCTTTCTATTTCCGTTGCTTTGGAAATCCCATTATATATATTCTCAAATCTTTTTATTTCCGTTACTTTGGAAATCCCATTATATATATTCCCAAATCTTTTTATTTCTGTTACTTTGGAAATCTCATTATATATATTCCCAAATCTTTTTATTTTTGTTACTTTGGAAATCTCATTATATATATTCCCAAATCTTTTTATTTCTGTTATGTTATTATTTCAAATATGGAAATAATAAATTATTCTTAATCTCTTTCTCATTACAAACTAATATCATCCTCAAATAATCCTGAAGTCATTCAAGTTGGGGTATTTATTTACCTCTCAGGCCTTGATCAACAACGTTCTTATCTTAAGATAAATATGAGTTGGAATTCAAAAACCGATATTTATCTAACATCAAACTAAATTCCATTTAACCATTTCCGTTTTTGATTCTTATTTCAACTTCATACATTTTACTTAATTCCATTATTAGGTAACGTTAATTTAAAACTAACGCTTTAACTTCACATTTCTTTTATAAATCTTGTTTATAAAACTCAGGTTTAATGTAAATACATTTTCTCTCAATTTCCTTTTTCAAACTTCAAATGTTAAGTAAACATCTAATTTAAGCTATCGTATTCACTTAAAAATCCCTTTTATAACTTCGTTATAAAAACTTAGGTTTTAAATATAAAACCCGTTCATAAACTCCTTCCATAGTTCAATTAGATTTCCTTTCAACTTCGAGTACCTTCATAAATGAATTTCTATTAAAATGCACTCTCTTAAATTATTATAAATTAAAATAATAATTTACCTCAATCATTAACTACCTAGAAGTAGTTAATTTCTTTATTAACTAAAATAATTAAAAATTTCTTTTTAAAATCTTATTGAAAATTTAAAACAAATATTCATTAGACCAGACAACAAAATAATTTAATAAACAATTCCAGTTAAATGGTTGACTTAGTCAACTCAAAATACAGTTATTTCATTAACCAAATTCAAGTGGTCCTTTTTTTTTGAAAGGCAAGCGGGGTTATGTGGACCCCTACCACGTTTATTAAAAAGCAAAAACAAACATACAATGTATCTTAGCACAAGAGCTAAGAAATAGCACATTGGGAGAAAACAAGAACACGCAAAGAAATAAAACAAAAGTTACAACAACTTGGCGAACCATTCAGACGAGAAGCTAGTGTCAATACGGTAAAGAGAAGTGGACAAATCACGACGGATTTGAAGCTTAAGCAAGGACCATAGGACATCATAACATCTCCTCATCGACTGAAAAGCATGCAAGTTCCTTTCTTCCTAGAGCATTCTCACAATCTTTTTGATGCAAAGAACGAATAGTATATGCTCTTGCGATCTACAACGAGTTGTCATGCGAATGAAGAACTATTGTTCATCAGAAGTAGCTGGTTAAACAGTCGAGCAAAAAAGAAAGATTCCATAACATACTACTATAATTGCACTCGAAGAACATATGTGCCGTATCCTCCTCCTCAATGTCACACAGCAGGCAAGTCGTGTTGACTAACATCCCCATCCTAGCAAGCTTGCACTTCATAAGTAACGCCTTGTTTATAACCTTCCATAACATGAGATTTTCACGCGGGATGGAATTACTGCTCCAAATAATACGAGACCAAGGACAAGTTGGCAGAGAGTTATAATCAATAAGACAGAGGTAAACATTTTTAATGCTGTGTCCCTTGCCGTTCCAAGAAATACTGGTGTCGGAGGAGTACACCACAAACCGCTGAAGCTCATTGCAAGTATTCCTCACTGCATGATTAGAGAAGAATAGCACCACAATTTTGCCAATTCGAAGGAATATTGCAACAAACGCATTTCTGTTGATGCCAGAAGTAGTGATCGAGTTATACCCCATCAAATCAGATAGAATAACCCCTCTTTCAATCCAAGGATCATCCCAGAAGGACACCAAACAATTGACTGAAATATTATATTGAATTAAAGGCTAGAATTTTGCTGTAACAGCCATCATACATTTCCAGCTCCAGCTATAAGAGAGGGAAGCATCCCTAACCCAAAATTTTCTATTTTTAACGTTGAACTTCCAGCACCATTTCACCCAAAGGGTTTCCTTGCGCGCAATGAAATTATTAAAATGCATGCTCAGCGCCGCAAAGTTCCACTGATGAAGAGACTTTAGTCCGAGACCCCCTTGTTCTTTGTTAGAAGCATTTTCCGATATGCACAGGGGATTGGTTTCCTACCAAGAACATTCCCGGTCTAGAGGAAACGAAGGAAAGCCAAATTAATCTTGGTCAGTAGCTGTTTACAAAAAACGAACGCTCTAGCCCAGTAAACGGTTAAGGAGAAGCCTATACTCTGCACAAGAATCAGGCGACCAGTTTGAGATAAAAATTTATTCGCCCAACAGATCAAAGAAGCAGTAATTTTATGGTAAAGCTGCAGGCAATCAGATTTAGTAATCCTAGAAGTGCATAATGGCATATCAAGATAAATAGTACCCTTTTGAAGAGTTTGCATGCCAAGAAGAGAGTATAATCTATTAGCAATGATGTCATCAATTCCCGCGAACATAGCTTGGGATTTATTAACGTTGAGCCTAAGACTAGTCATGGGTTGAAGAAACAATTTAGTGTATCAAGAATGGCAATCAATGACGTATCAATTGGACTTGAGAACACTAAAACATCATTAGCGAACAACAATGTAGAGATCGCATTATGTTTGCACTTGGGATGATATTGGATTATGCCATGATCATACTTAACTTTAAACAGGGACGTGAGCACTTCTATTACAATAATAAATAAGTATGAAGATATTGGATCTCCCTGCCTTATACCTTGCTTACTCTTGAAAAAACCAGAGTTCCTACCATTAAATACTGGAGAGAAACTAGGAGTCAAGATACACGCGTACACCCAAGCGACAAAGACTTTAGGAAAATTCATATTCGTAAGAATTCTGACAATTGCGGTCCAATGAATGCTATCAAAACCCTTAGTGAGGTCAAGTTTTAAAACAGTTGAGGGAGTGGCATTGTACCCCTTGATAAGCTCATGGGTCAGAAGAACATTGTCGATAATATCTCTAGAGGGGAGGAAAGCAGACTGATTTTTAGAGATGAGGGAAGGAAGGACTGACAACAATCTGTTTGACAAAATTTTCGAAATGCATTTATAGGCTACATTACAGCACGAGATAGGTCTGAAGGAAGTCATAGAATCAACATGCTCACATTTGGGGACTAAAACGATGTTAGTGGTATTTACTTGAGAAAGCAACTTGAATCTGTCGAAAAAATTGTGGATAGCTTTGCAAAAGTCTGAAGAAATAGTGTCCCACGTGGCAATGAAAAATCTGACATTGAAACCATCGGGACCACCACAAGATTTTCTATTCATGGAAAAGAGGGTGTCCTTGATTTCGTTGTTAGTTATCCGCATAGTAAGGAGATCAGATTGGGTAGAGGTTAAGAAAGGTAAACTGACGTCATCAAGAAGGTTTAAATTTGAGGAGAAGTTATTGTTGTTGCCAAGAAGGTTAGAAAACTATTTTATCAAAGTCGCATCAACATATTCCTCCATATCAAAGCGAGTACCTGTTTCACCGAGAATAGAATGAATATGCTCTTTAGATGTTAACCTTCACCGCTATATGGTAGAACTGAGTATTTCTATCCCCATCATATTTCCACTTGACACTAAGTTGTTGTTTTTTCATACTAACTTCAACGGAAAATGCATCATGTAGTTCACCAAAGAGCTTGTTTTCCTAAAGAGAAATAATAGGATCATCCGGGTTAGAAAGCAAGTTATTTTGCACATCATTCAAGAGAACTTTGATCTGATCAGACAACTTAGATCCATTTCCAAACTTAGCGCTTGCCCATAGCCTGAAAACAATTTTTGCTTCTTTCAATTTCCTGCATAAAATGAACATTGGGTTACCAAAGAAAAGAGGAGACCAGGAAGTGGAAAGTTTAGAAGAAAACTCTTGATCATTAATCTAAGAGTTGAAAATTTTAGAACTTTTATGCTCTCTTCTTGCATGGTTTCCAAAGGAGATTATTATGGGTGAGTGATCAGAGAGGATCAGATTAGGCAAGTAGGCATGTATTGTTGGCCAAGAGGTTAAGGCTTTGTAGTTATAGGAAGAATAATCTATATTGGTAAAGGCGTGCACTCCAGTTCTACTTCGATTATTCCATGAGAACTTAGCACCGGATCTGTTAATAGGGATGAGAACCGAGTCAAAAACAGCATTGACAAGAGGCTCAATGTTTCTCGGCATCAATTGAATACCACCATTCTTATCGTCAAGGCTGTAGCAATAGTTGAAGTCACCTAAAACAATCCACGGATGAATGTGTTGACGAAAAGCAGGAAGTAGATCAAAGATAGATTTTCTAGCAGATAAACAGTTTCCAGCAAAAATGACAGTCAGGTAGAAAGTGGACTGGTTTGAAAGGATAGTAATATGGAAATACAATAGCTGTCTTGTGGCAAGCTCAAGACGTAGGGAAAGAGATATCAGATTATGAATTACAAAAATACGACCATAGCTAGCCTGTTCAAGATTATGATAGAGAGCCCAGGTAGGTTTCATGTAGGATGCAGAGGAGATATTGAAGGGTAGGTTGAGTTTGGTTTCGAGGATGGAAAAAAGGTGGGGGTTATATTGATTAATTAAATTTCTAGCTTGATCAAGCTTCAAAGGGTTATGAGCACCCTTGATATTCCAAACCGCAAAGTTTTTATTCATTAATTAAACCGCTAGCAAGAGAATCCGCTAATGTCTTTCTCCTAGTTCTTGGAGATTGTAGCTTAGAAGCTTTGGGTTTCGAGATAGTCACAACAGAAGGAGATCATGGAGGAAGAGCGGCAGGGGAAGGAGGAGGCCAACCAGGATTGCCACCGACAAAAACATAAGGCGGTTTAGGCGGCACATCATTCAAGGAGGAGGTAGGTAGGGGTGTGGGATGAGGTATGGCGACAGTAGCATGCAAGGCAGCAATGCTAGGAGGGGATGCACATTTAGGTGATGACAAAGGAATAATACTTGGATCACCAGGGGAAAAGATGAGGTGGAACAAGGTTGTACATGAGGCGGTGGTGACAATATTGGAGGAGCAGAAGTCAAGCAAATATTGTAAATTTCTTTCAGAAAGGATTTCGCAAACAGTAGTTCATCATAGGTTGACATAGGAATAGTAGCAGTAGAAGTTAATATTGGCGGGGGAACTTGCATGGTGGTTGGAGGCAAAAATACAGGTAAATAAGGATGTGCGGAATCATGCAAAAGAGAATTGTCAAGCATGGCACAGTTAAATTCAGAGAGATCAACATGGTGAATTTCAAAGTCATCGTCTTCATTTTCAGTACCTACATTTTCATTTAATTCACCGCCTTCTATTTCAATGACTTTCTGAACGTCAGTGGGTTGTTCGTCTAACACATCAAATCTATTTTTTGTTTCAAAAGTCTCCAGTGACTTATTTGACTCATTTGGCATTGCAGCACGATCCGGTCCGGAAATTTTGTCTTAGTGAATCACATGCATTATATTTATGACATTTTCAGCACTGAAATTCGTTGATCTAGTAGAGTTGGCTTTATTCCTTGAGGTTGAAACTTCACGACCATTACTTACACCTTTTCCAGTTTCAACATTCTCTTTTACGGATCTTCTAGAATACTTGCCTCTGACCCTTGTCCATAGTTGTTGTTTTTTCTGATCACGAGCACTAAAGGCATTACCACTCCTTGCATTTACTTCAACTTCTTTTTTCTTTTGAACAACTCTCACTTCAACATTATTATCCTTATCCTTGTCATCATCTATCTTTTTTTCCATTGGAGATTTACTGTAGTTGTTTTTGAGATGGCTGAAGGATTTACACAAGCTGCAAATTTGAGGCAACCAAGTATACTGTACTTGAACATAGCGAATGGTACTATCTGGCAATTGGACCAGAAACTCAACTGGTAAATCAGAGTTTGGGGTTATATCAACTAAGAATTTAGCGAACTCAAGTCTTTCCATTCTTTCAGTCGATTCGTCCATTCAAATAAATTTCCCAATTCTTGTAGCTAGCAAACAAACACCAGGTAGAGATCACATAATCATGGGAATGTTATACAGCTTGATTCATACTGGAATTGTATTGATCGAACTACTATTATTACCAATGGACTGATCCCATTCTTTGAGGATGAACAACTTGTTCCTCATTACTACTGGATCAGCAGCAAGAATTTTTCTTCTGTCCTCATCAGAAGACAGAGTGAATAGGAACAAGAATCCATTAGAGTTTACCTTAATCCTGCCTTTGAGACTCCATCGACTCTTGAGGTTGCTAATAAAGACATAGTATGGAAGAGGCTCATCAAGGAAAAACCCAAAAAGTGAGCTCTTCCAGTTATCGTCACTTACTTGGACAATAACATCCGAAGGAATAAGAGCACCATTCATAAACACAAGCGGTATGTCAGGCGATTGAAAACAAACTACATTTCTAGGCTTGTTGGTAAAGTGAGTGTGATGGCCCGGAAATCCTTCTACCTGAGTTTACTAAAACAACACCCGTCAAACCCAAATAGCACAGAAATACGAGTCATTAGGGTTAAAGAAAGAGAAATAGACAGAAGAAGAACAGAAATAACAAAACAGAATCTCACAGCGGAACGACTAAAATATAATATATAATATAGTCTTTGAAATACAAATCTGAATTTGTATATACCTACCATATCAGAGTACAACACATATATATCACAGCGGAAATAACTCAAAATAACTAACGGTGAAGCTTCCTGCTTCAAGCTCCTCCAAATGTATCTGTAAAATCCTGAAATACTTGACTGCCCGTACATATTTGGACGCCCAAGAGTTTAGAAAAAAACAAACAAAATAAACTCTAGGTCAGTCATGGGACTGGTGTGAGTAAACTACAACCATATTGTTTAACTTTGAAAAATCCTTTTGAAAGAAAAGGATAATAGAAAGACCAACCCACACATAAACATGGACGGTTTTTACCTTACTATAACTCAAAACATTTTGATATCAAAATCCGGTGATATTATAATAATGTCTAATCAAATAAATAACCAAATAGTAGAGCGCTTACATCTCACGCTCTACATGTATAGTATAAAATCAAAAACCGCAAGGCGCTTATTGGAGATTGGATTCCAACTATGACAAGGAATGGAACCACCTCCCGATCACTGTGGTCTAGAGGGGATACACTGGGGTTCAACAAGAACATCTTGCAACCCGGCCACACATGACCGCCCACTCATTTAGCTTGAGTGTAGCGAATATATTGCCACCCATGGTTGTCGGCCATCTAACCGAAATCCGTAAGATACATAATCGAAAGAAGAACAAATAATTGAATTTTCTCTAGATCGGTGACAAATATACCCTGCTTGGGTATGACCCACCTAGCCATGCTGCCTGGCCGATTTTTGTCATTTCCCAGTTGTGAGGCATGAGGCTACGTCTATCATTTTAGAACATCTGGCCACCATACACTTAGAATGCCACATCGTCAAATCCGTCAAATTACAAGTTGATCTTCTTAAAAATATTACAGGTATAAAAGGCTAAGAGAAACGAATTCCTCTACCACCAGATGTAATACATTAAAAAGATCGTCTTGTGTGATCCGTTAGGAATACTCTGCCAGACATTCGTCCATACAAGTTGTCCTGGGACAGGACAAACATAACATCCCTTTTATTTCACTCCATCTTCCATTTTCTTCAGCATAATATAATTCGCAATGCCTGTGCCTATACAGAGTGGTTTTCGGATAATAAATCCAACCGGTCTCTCTGTATTGACAACGATGGTCAAAAATCTTTGATAGCCGGTGATTTAACTATCAAAGGAAAACAAACATCCATCAAAGAAATCACTGGCCCTTTTTAATTAGTATTCATTTTAACTTTCCTTATCGAATTCTATGTATATTGATTTCTACTTAATCAAACTTCTTAAAAATATTCTAACTCCTTAAAATTTTGGAAAGTTTCGCCAGCACCTCCATTGTAGTGGTCAATAGTTCAAACCCCAACTCGCCTCTCTAGGCCCCTTCCATTCAAAAAGAAAATTAAAAAGCCAAGCGGCTTACCCAGTAAGCTCATAAAATCTCATATGGAAATTGAAACATGTATCTTTTTGTCGAGCACTAATAATATTCTTCATTTTCTTCATCCTATACCAGTTTAACGTATATATGCCCATTTCCAGTTCATTTCAACCAATTCAACCCTTTTTACCAAAATTCGCTAACCACTTCCTTAATTAGCTCTTTTCGCCTAATGCTCTTTTCGCCTAATGCTCTTTTTAATTTGAATATATCACATTCAAATACGTTTGTATTCACTTATACTCAATTCAAACTAAATCTCCTTGCTAGCTTCCAATTTCTAATCCAATTTTATATGAATTTCCAATCTTGACTAACAAATTCAATTCATTTAAACTAAGTTAAATTCAAATAAAAACTCTATTAACTAATCCATTTTGAAATTAGTTAACCTCATTCGATAAATAAAAATCTGATTTCTGTTTCAAAATTTTATAATTTACTCCACTTGAGTTCATATTTAATTTATAACTCAAGTTCGGATTTTTTTAATGGAAATTCGGATTTTTATTCACTCAAAATCCTTTATTTAATTTAATAAACCGCTATGGTTAAAAATGATTATAGCGCTGTTTTTCTGAAAACTTGATTTTGAAATAACTCAAAATCAATAAGACGAAATCCAGTTTTTTCTCTTCCATTAGAAAATTATCATTCAATTGGTCCAAACGTTTTTGGTTTCGTCAAATTCCGACTTATATTGAGTTCTGTATACTCAATTGAAGTTCAAAACGTCAAATTACGAACTACCAAGCCGCGGCGGGTTTGTTTTAATTAAATTAAATATAAAAATTTAAAAACTTCATTATAAAAATAATTCCAACTCCATTTTAAATAAATTGAATTCGTTATCCAAAACTAACTTAACAATTCATATTATTCAAACTCATCGATTATTTTATTCCACATTCACAACTCAGTTATGAATTTATTTAAAACTTAGTTTTCTATATTTAATTCCAATGCCCCTGGAGTTAAATTCGATATAATCAATTTCCAATAAATTAATTCAACATTCTTTGTCATTACAAACTAATATCATCCCTTGATAATAGTGGAGCCATTCAAGTTGGGGTATTTTATTTACCTCTCAGACCTTGACCGACATCGTTCTTTACTTGAGACGGATAAGAGTTTGTAATACAAAACCGCCATTACTTATCAATAAAATCTCCTCTTTTATCTCATTTCAAAATATGATTTTGAAATGTCATTTCTTATATTTGGAGAAATTTATTTTCAAATTATCCAATGAAAATTTCCAACCTTTATTTATAAACATCATTTATAAATTTCACTTCTGGTTTTGAATATTGAAACCAGTTTCTATTTCAAATCTAATTTCTACTTCGGAAAGTAAATTTTTCTTTTTAAATTCATAGTTGAAATTAAAATTTAATATTACCAAATGATAATGTTTCTTTCCATTCATAAACGTCGCTTATAAATTCAATCACTTGTTTTTATTATTAAAAACAAGTTAATATTTCTAAATTCATTCGAAATACCATTTCAAATCCAAAAAATAAATTTTCCATTTAATATCTAAAAATCCTTATTATTTTTATTTTAAACATCAATATCTACGGTCAGTGACACTTCAACATCCACAAACACCAAATTATCAATAACAGGTTTCAAACACATCATATATGATAATATATACGAAAACAAACAATTATAAATTTTGAGGGATCCAATTGGATCCCTCCATTCTGTTTTCCTGCATCCGTAGATGTCAAACAACGTAAATAATACCAATCCTGCTTCAAGGCAGGATATCGCGGTATAGAAGATCATCCACTCATATATCGTGGGGCGATAGGGTCATCTGCTAATGATACTGCGGGCATCCGCTAATAATACTGCGGGAAATATCCACTATATCCAATATATATAATAACCACAATCACCAAGCCTAAATAACTAATATATATTATATATAATAACCACAATGATTCAATAATCCATGCATGCATTCAAAAAGCCAACAATTTATTTTTACTGATAAAAATAAATTAAATATAACTTTTAAGTGAGATTTACTCACCTTTTTTCCGTTTGCTGAATATCCCATTTAAATTCCATATTGTCGTATTTCTGAATCATCTCGAATAAATTTTTCACCTTAGGGTTCTTGAAATTTCTCGACTAGTCCGCGAAGCACACTCAATAATCGCTTGTTTGATTCGACTACAAATCTATTCAAAACAGACTTCTACCACTTCGGCAATTCTTCAAACACCTCGCTATCAATCTTATATTCTCTCCTACCACCTCCCTTAGTTGCCTGCTACTGCTACATCGTACAAACCGATCCCATCATTGCTACCATGACTGACACATTTACTTTGATTATCACCGACATCTGATCATCACAATATTTTCACTGCCATGCCTAAAAAAAATCAACTTCATATGCTGTCCAGACCAAACCTAATCTCACTGACAATCCCTTCTCGTTGCCAACCTACAGGAACCCATGGAATTCACTCCAGTATCACACGTGACCGTCGCAAACTACTTCAACTCTACATCAGCTCCTTCGATCATATTTTAATTTTACCTCTCAGTCAACACTTCTATATGAAATCTAAGCCAAACAAAAAACTGCAAACTGCCTACCCACGTGAATGCTCCTCAGAAACCCATTCACCATTCAACAGACCAATTTGCAAAACAAACAGTGGCTTTGAACTTTCCAACGACCTTCCCTTCACCATCTTCGAACAGTCCTGGGCTCGCGAAGACTGTCGAATCCCCACACACACACACACACACATATATATATATATATATATATATATTTACTATCGCACCTTCTTTTTCTTCCAAGTGTTGAACTCTAGTCATCTCAGATTCTCACCCATCCGTTAGTTCATGCACGAAACCCGAATGTAGAAAAACATCGACTTCCCTCCTGAAACCGCAACCACCCTTATTCATCATCAGCCATCACAACCCATCCCTCCCATTCATCGCACCATTCTATACCCAAAATCACAACTTCGTATTCCCAAATACCACACTACCGAACCCTAATCCTAACTCCGATCATCAATTGTCCATTCGCACTTTTTAATCCTATCAGTTTCACATCAATGACTATAGGGATGTGCGATCCCTGTTTTTTTTTTTTTTTTTGCCCCAAAATCGATTTTTGCTCTAGGTCGGCCTCTCAGGAACTCGCGGCAACCCTCCTTGATAAATCGAGTTTCCCCTTAGCACGTTGGCACCAACATCGTGCTCTTGTTTGAGATGTAGATTCGAATCTAAATTCGAATCCCCCTTTTTTCTAACGAAGCCAGTATTGGGTTTATGGAGGATTAAAGAGAGCGGCTCCCATATATTGTTGTGAATCGAAATCTAGAAGAAAAGAGAGAAATTCGCAATGTCTAAGGATGTTGAAGGGGACGCAATTTATAGCAGTGAAAAGGGAGACAAAATGTTTGCGTTGTTTACAAGCTAGGACTGCTCACGTTTAATGTTTAGGGTGGCTATTATGTACTTATGTTGGCTTGGCAATCAACAGTTTGTCGATCGTGGTTTATTTTTACGTGATTTGTCTTGCTTTTATTTGATTTAAACTCAAAATACTTCATAGTTCTATCATGCAAATCCAAACTCCTATCCACTAGAGTTTAAATCTGGTTGCGTCTATATGAATGGATTTATATTAGATGGTTACGAATTTATTAGACTAATTGAACTTGGATTAAAATTTCTCTTTTTTTTAAATTCGAATTAAACTAATTAAGCTTAGATTTTAATTAATTCTTTTTCTTATTAAAATCAATTGATATAAATCAACTTCAAAAAAAATAAATTTTTTGAAAATAATTAATCATTATCGTTTTGACTCAGTATAGCATTTATATTGACCGACTGAATTGTTTAAATTCAGTTTTAACGTAGAATCCAATTATTGTCGGTTCCATATTATGATAATCCAATATATTTGATATTAAATCATACACTGATTATTAAATCGATAAATTAAATAAATATCCATTTATTATTCCAAATCAATATTTAAAATAAAATTAAATATTAAATGGCTAAAAATCCGGGATGTTACAAACCTTCCCCCTTAAAATCATACACAGACCCGTTATCTTTTCAAAATTCCACTTTATTATAACTCAGTATTTCATATTTTATTCATATGCATTCATTCAACTTGATTCAAATCAATTTATTTATTCCAAAATATTTAACTTGCACAAGTTAAGCTTACATTCCAGAATTCAAATACCCAGTTTTTACTTTAAATTCTTTCTTGAAATCATATAGATTTAGTTATAAGCATCACAAATTCAAAACATACAAATTTTCAAATCAACTTGTTTTCTTTCAACAAATTTCCATCAAAACTTTTCTAAGGTAGCAATCCATCACTTAGAAACTCGAAAATAAACACTGATGGTGGCGCGCTTCATCATCAGAATTATTTTCCAGTGTCCGAAGTGAATTCAGTGCTTTATCATTTTCAAAAATCCATTTAATATGATTTTTATTCAAAAATATTTCCAAAACAAAGCTATATTATTTTAATATACATCAAAAAAATATTTTCCAAACATCCAGGATTTAAATTACAAAATCTGGTTTTAATCTAATTCAATTTCATTTCATCTGCATAAATTATTCATATACAAATTCTATTTGATTATATATACAAATATTCCAATTTTATAATCTCATTTGATTACAATAATAATAGCAACCAACTCATCCATATATAAATGATTTTAGAAAATTATTCGTTTTTATATCAAAATATAATTTTGGGTAAAATTATTTCATTTACCCACTTTAAAACAATATTATGTCAACTATTCTGTTTAAGAGTTTAGAAATTCCTATCGACGTCGTGGCGTCCCACGATTCGACCAAAATTCAGAAACCACTCAACAGAGAAGCCAACACAATATAAAACAATTTTTCTATCAACTTACAAATACACTCTCTCATATATATACACTCAACTTATTCTAAGGTACTACTGACCCTATCTTTAATGAGTAAATCCCCACCAAAGCCTAGGTGTTTGCTCAACCTAAGCTCTGATACCAACTGTGATGGCCCGAAAATCCATACTACCTGAGTTGACTAAAACAACACCCGTCAAACCCAAATAGCACAGAAATATGAGTCATTAGGGTTAAAGAAATAGAAATAGATAAAAGAAGAACAGAAATAACAAAACAGAATCTCACAGCGGAACGAATAAAATATATTATATAATATAATCTTCAAAATACAAATCTGAATTTGTATATACATACTATATCAGAGTACAACACATATATATCACAGTGGAAATAACTCTAAATAACTAACAGTGAAGCTTCCTACTTCGAGCTCCTCCAAGTGTATCCGTAAAATCCTGAAACACTTGACTGCCCGTACAAATTTGGACACCCAAGAGTTTAGGAAAAAACAAACAAAATAAACTCTAGGTCAGTCATGAGACTGGTGTGAGTATACTCCAACCATATTGTTTAACTTTGAAAAATCCATTTGAAAGAAAAGGGTAATAGTAAGACCAGCACACACATAAACATGGACGGTTTTTACCTTACTATAACCCGAAACATTTTGGTATCAGAATATGGTGATATTATAATAATGTCTAATCAAATAAATAACCAAACAGTATAGCTCTTACATCTCACGCTCTACATATATAATATAAAATCAAAAACCGTAGGGCGCTTATTGGAGATTGGATTCCAACTATGACAAGGTATGGGACCACCTCCCGATCACTGTACTCTAAAGGGGATACACTGGGGTTCAACAAGAACATCTTACAACCCGACCACACATGACCGCCCACTCATTTAGCTTGAGTGTAGCGAATATATTGTCACCTACGGTTGTCGATCATCCAACCGTAATCCATAAGATACAGAATCAAAAGAAGAACAAATAACTGAATTTTCTCTAGATCGGTGACAAATATACCCTTCTTGGGTATGACCTACCTAGCCATGCTGCCTGCCCGATTTTTGTCATTTCCCAGTTGTGAGGCTTGAGGCTACGTCTATCATTTTAGAACATCTGGCCACCATACATTTAGAATGCCAAATCATCAAACCCGTCAAATCACTAGTTGATCTTCTCAAAAATATTACGGGTATAAAAGGCTAAGAGAAAAGAATTCCTCTGCCACCAGACGTAATACATTGAAAATATCATCTTGTGTGATCCGTTAGGAATGCTCTGTCAGGCATTCGTCCATACAAGTTGTCTTTGGACTGGACAAACATAACAACCCTTGTATTTCACTCCGTCTTCCATTTTGTTCAGCATAATCTAGTTCGCAACGCCTATGCCTATACGGAGTGGTTTTCGGATAATAAATCCAACTGGTCTCTCCGTATTGACAGCGATGGTTAAAAATCTTTGATAGTCGGTGATTTAACTATCAACGGAAAACAAACATACATCAAACAAATCACTGGCCCTTTTTAATTAATATTCATTTTAACTTTCCTTAGCGAATTCTATGTATATCGATATATTGTTTTCTACTTAACAAAACTTCTTAAAAATATTCTAACTCCTTATATTTCCGGAAAATTTCACCAACATCTCCTTTGTACCAGTCAATAGTTCAAATCGCAACTTGCCTCTCTAGGCCCTTTCCATTCAAAAAGAAAATTAAAAAGCCTAGCGGCTTGCCCAGTAGGCTCATAAAATCTCATATGGAAATTGAAATATGTACCTTTTTGTTGAGCACTAATAATATTATTCATTCTCTTCATTTTCTTCATCCTATACCTGTTTAATGTATATACGCCCATTTCCAGATCATTTCAACCAATTCAACCCTTTTACCAAAATTCCCTAACCACTTCCTTAATTAGCTCTTTTTCCCAATGCTCTTTTTAATCTGAATATATCACATCCAAATATGTTTGTATTCACTTATACTCAATTCAAACTAAATCTCCTTGCTCGCTTCCATTTTCTAATCCAAGTTTTATATTCGAATTTCCAATCTCGACTAACAAATTCAATTCATTTAAACTAAGTTAAATTCAAATCAAAACTCTATAAACTAATCCATTTTGAAATTAGTTAACCTCATTCGATAAATAAAAATCTGATTTCTGTATCAAAAATTTATCCATTTACTCCACTTGAGTTCATATTTAATTTATAACTCAAGTTCGGATTTTTCTAAAGGAAATTCGGATTTTTATTCACTCAAAATCCTCTATTTAATTTAATAAACCATTATGGTTTAAAAACGATTATAGCGTTGTTTTTTTTTAAATTTGATTTTGATGTAACACAAAACCAACAAGACAAAATCTAGATCTTTCTCTTCCATTAGAAAATTATCATTAAATAGGTCCAAACGTATTTGGTTTCGTCAAATTCCGACTTATATTGAGTTTTGTATACTCAATTGAAGTTCAAAATGCCAAATTATGAACTACCAAGCCACGACGAGTTTGTTTTAAATAAATTAAATATAAACATTTAAAAACTTCATTATAAAAATAATTCCAACTCCATTTTCAATAAATTGAATTCGTTATCCAAAACAAACTTAACAATTCAGATTATTCAAACTCGTCCATTATTTTTTTTCCACATTCACAACTCAGTAATGAATTTATTTAAAACTTAGTTTTCTATATTTAATTCCAATCCCTCTGGAGTTAAATTCGATATAATCAAATTCCAATAAATTAATTCAACATCCTTTGTCATTACAAACTAATATCATCCCTTGATAATAGTGGAGTCGTTCAAGTTGGGTATTTTATTTACCTCTCAGACCTTGACCGACATCGTTCTTATCTTGAGATGGATAACAGTTTGTAATACAAAACTGCCATTAATTATCAATAAAACTTTCTCTTATATCTCATTTCAAAATATGATTTTTAAATTTCATTTCTTATATTTGGAGAAATTTATTTTCAAATTATCCAATGAAAATTTCCCTCCTTAATTTATAAACATCGTTTATAAATTTCACTTCTGGTTTTTAATATTGAAACCAGTTTCTATTTCAAATTCTAATTGGAATCCAATTTCTACTTCGGAAAGTAAATTTTCCTTTTTAAATTCATAGTTGAAATTAAAATTTAATATTACCAAATGATAATGTTTCTTTCCATTCACAAACATCGCTCATAAATTCAATCATTTATCTTTATTACTAAAAACAAGTTAATATTTCTAAATTCATTCGAAATTCCATTTCAAATCCGAAAAATAAATTTTCCATTTATAATCTAAAAATCCTTATTATTTGTATTTTAAATATCAATCTCTAGGGCCGGTGATACATCAACATTCACAAACACCAAATTATCAATTATAGGTTTCAAATACATCATATATTATAATATATACAGAAACAAACAATTATAAATTTTGAGGGATCCAATTGGATCCCTCCAACCTGTTTTCTTGCTTCCACTGATGTCAGGCAACATAAATAATACCAATCCTGCTTCAAGGCAGGATATCGCGGTATAGAATGTCATCCACTCATATATCGTGGGGCGATAGGGGCATCCGCTAATGATACTGCGGGCATCCGCTAATAATACTGCAGGAAATATCCATTATATCCAATATATATAATAACCACAATCACTAAGCCTAAATAACTAATATATATTATATATAATAACCACAATGATTCAATAATCCATGCATGCATTCAAAAAGGCAACAATTTATTTTTACTAATAAAAATAAATTAAATATAGCTTTTTGAGTGAGATTTACTCATCTTTTTTTTGTTTGCTGAATATCCCATTTAAATTCCATATTATCACATTTTTGAATCTTCTCGAATAAATTTTTCACCTTACGGTTCTTGAAATTTCTCGACTAGTCCGTGAAGCACACTCAACAATCGCTTATCTGATTCGACTACAAACTGTTCAAAATAGACTTCTACCACTTCGTCAATTCTTCAAACACCTCACTATCAATCTTATATTCTCTCCTACCAGCTGCCTTAGCTGGCTGCTGCTGCTACACCGTACAAACCGATCCCATCATTGCTACCATGACTGACACATTTACTTTGATTATCATTGAAATCCGATCATCACAATATTCTCACTGCCATGCTTAAAAAAATCAACTTCATATGCTGTGTGGACCAAACATAATCTCACAGACAATCCCTTCTCGTTGCCAACCTACAGGAACCTATAGACTTCACTCCAGTATCACACGTGACCTTCGCAAACTACTTCAACTCTACCTCAGCTCCTTCGATCTTCTTTTATATTTCCCTCTCAGGCAACACTTCTATATGAAATCAAACCCAAATGCTCCTCAGAAGCCCATTCACCATTCAACAGACCAATTTGCAAAACAAACAACAGCTTCGAACTTTCCAACGGCCTTCCCTTCACCATCTTCGAACAGTCCTGGGCTCACGAAGACTGTCGAATCCCTATATATATATGTATTTATATATTTATTTACTATCGCGCCTTCTTTTTCTTCTAAGTGTTGAACTCCAGTCATCTCGGATTCTCACCCACCCGTTAGTTCATGCACAATACCCGAATGTAGAAAAACATCGACTTCCCTCCTTAAACTGCAACCACCCTTATTCATCATCAGCCATCTCAACCCATCCCTCCCGTTCATCGCACCATTCTATACCCAAAATCACAACTTTGTATTCCTAAATACCACACTACTGAGCCCTAATCCTGACTCCGATCATCAATTGTCCATTCGCACTTTTTAATCCTCTCAGGTTCCACATCGATGACTACAGGGATGTGCGATCCCCTTTTTTTTTTGCCCCAAAACCGATTTTTGCTTCAAGTCGGCCTCTTAGGAATAAACAACAACCCTCCTCGATAAATCGAGTTTCCCCTTAGCGCGTTGGCACTAACATCGTGCTTTAGTTTGAGATGTAGATTCGAATCTAAATTCGAATCCCCCCATTTTCTAATGAAGTCAATATTGGGTTTATGGAGGATTAAAGAGAGTGGCTCCCATATATTGTTGTGAATCGAAATCCAAAAAAAAAAAAGAGAAATTCGCAATGTCTAAGGACGTTGAAGGGGACGTGATTTATAGCAGTGAAAAGGGAGACAAAATGTCTGTGTTGTTTACAAGCTAGGTCTTCTCGCGTTTAATGTTTCGGGTGGCAATTATGTACTTATGTTGGCTTGACATTCAACGGTTTGTCGACCCCGGTTTATTTTGATGTGATTTGTCTTGCTTTCATTTTATTTAAACTCAAAACACTTCATAGTTCATATACTGCAAATCCAAATTCCTATCCACCTGAACCGACCAACATTTTTAGGGTGGCTCGAACTAATGTAAATTTATTTTGATTTGAAATTAAACTATATGATTTTAAACATTCGTCCATACACTATCGGAATATAATCGTATATGGTAATATCCACTAGCGTTTAAATCTAGTCGCGTCTATATGAATGGATTTATATTAGATGGTTACGAATTTATTAGACTAACTGAACTTCGATTAAAATTTCCCTTTTTTTAAAATTTGAATTAAACTAATTAAGCTTGGATTTTAATTAATTCTTTTTCTTATTAAAATTAATCAATATAAATCAACTTCAAAAAAATTAAATTTATTGAAAATAAATAATTATTATCGTTTTGATTAATATAGCATTTATATTGATCGACTGAATTGTTTAAATTCAGTTTTAACTTAGAATCCAATTATTGTCGGTTTCATATTATGATAATTCAATATATTTGATATTAAATCATATACTGATTATTAAATCGATAAACTAAATAAATATCCATTTATTATTCCAAATCAATATTTAAAATAAAATTAAATATTAAATATTAAATATTAAATGGCTAAAAATCCAGGATGTTAAAGAGAGATTTAAACTTCGGTTTAGGTCCAAGGACAGATGAAGGTGGTGGAATGGGGTTGGGAGGAGGATCAGGAATTGGTGGAATTGGCGGTGGATTAAGGACAGTTGTTGGAGGATTTGGTTTGGATGAGACAGGTTCGGCGGATGTGACAGGTTCGGTGGTGTGATTGGGCAGGAAAAAAGGGGTATGGTTTTGGCAGGAAGAGGACGCCATGAGGAAGAGAGCTTCAAAATTGCGTGTCTTTAAATAATTAATTAATTGTGTTCCCTTTTCTTTAAATTAATTAATTTAAATAATTCCATTTAATTGTTTCTTAAGAACAATTGGCCAACCCTTAACCGTTAGGTTAATTTTCTACTCATCTGCTTATAAATCTGATTAACATCAGAATTTGCTTTATAAAATCATTTAATAATTACTTATAATCTTTTAAAATAAATAATTAATATTTATTTCCTTTTAACAAACTTTTAATAAAAATAATAGATTTAGAGTTCTATTACAAGTTATAAAAATAAATTTATAACTTTATTTATGTCGATTCACTTAACTGTAAATCAATATTTCAAAATGATTGATTTATAGGCCATATACTGCCAGTTAATCAACCGAATATTACCCATTGGTTTAAACTAAACAAATGAATTTTAGGTCAATGGTTAACAATCAAATCAATCATTCAATCAGAACAATTCATATAATGATAATATGAAAATAAATAACATTAAATCTATTTAAGGAATCCCATTGGATCCCTCCAACTTGTTTTTCCCTGCATCCAAGTCAGTTATCTCAAATAAATTCATTCAATTCAATATACCGGTATAAATTCAAAAATCAACCAATTTATTTCGCACAATAACAATTCAAACAATTCATTTAAATTAAACACGTTTATTTTATAAATGTGACCAACGAGGTAAGTTAACTCAATTGGGTCCAATCGTTAGAATAACGATTTGGATTTTCACATCAATTAAAAAACCGTTTAATTTCATTGGTTCAATCAATATATGAATATATACTTAACAAACAAACAAACTGTCAATCATTTAGCAACCGTAACACACAATTATAAAAATCCAATTTATATAAAATATAATTGGGATGAACTGAGTGAGTTTAACTCACCATGAGTTGATACCCTTGTTTAAATGGTTTGTTTTAATCAAATTAAACGATTGTTTAATTTAATTAAAAATCCGGTCGATTCCAATTTTGTCCAATCCTATTCTACGATGAAGTGCTCGCCAAGGCGATTCCAACGTTTCTGATTTTGTCCAATTTTGATCACCTACGAATGAATTATACTTTTATAATTATACAACTTAAATAAAATAATTATTTTCAGAATTAAACGCTTAATTTGTTTAATTACTTTGTTTAATAACTATAATCGACCGATCTCTTCGTGATCTCCCTTCGATCGATTATGTTTATGTTCGAAACCCTGCGCCGATGTACAATTCATAACTAATGTAAGTGATTCGAATTGATATAACTAATCCTTAATTAAACAATTTATTAAAACTTATTATTTTTAATTACTGGTTACCCGCCAATTTATACTCTAACTTCTCTGTTCCCTTTTTCCACTGTTGTTCATCCTGCTTTTTTGTTTAGAACATGGTTTCACGCATGAAGAATTTATCTAATTTTAGTATAAACAGTTTTAATTAAACTCACCAACCCTCAATTAAAAATTATATTAGTCTCATTACTTTGTTAAACAAAGAAATTTGGCTGATACTATTTGTTATTCACGCTGCTTTTCCATCCTTTGTTCGCTTTGCATCATTCATTATCATCCCATTCGAAAAACTTCTGTCTTATTTGAATACGTACTCCACCATGTTGTTATCATCCATTAACCCGCGACATCAAACTCCGACCAGTTCTCTCACGTTTCTCCACCCATTCGAAAGCTGCTTCACTGAACAACAGCTTCCATTGTCTTTGTTCTTGCATACCCGTTATTCAAATACACAAACAACTGTAATCATCACATCTTCAAACTGCCCCAAGCATTGGTTTCCAATTGCCATATTATAATTTTATGTAACCTGCTTGAAACCATAGCTCCTACGAACCCATCTTGTATATATACTGCTCCGCCAAATGTTAACCACGTCTTCATTACTGGCGGCGCCGGAGGCGACCACGCCTCACCCAACCCCGGTCAACGACAACGCCCAGTCGCTACCAAATCAATTCGAAACCCGTGCCCTCCTAATGCCAAGACAGTAAACCCACGCACTAATCAAAACAGCCACAGTACCTCCGTATCGATGATCGATCGTCGTTCAAACCATCATAGAGCACGCACCTCACCTCTGACATCCCTCGACCCAAACCTCGAGATCGCCCATCGCTACCACGAACCCCAAAACCGCAGCGTTTCTCGAGGGGATTCCGACCAAATCAGCAACCAATATACGATCATCACCATTGAAAATGGAGATCTTGCCGAGCTTGTAAATTTTGTAGAAGGGAGTTCCCGATTTCGTTTAATAGATCAAGAGGAAAAATGAATTGAATGACTGGAGTTTGCAGCCGTTCAAAAAGAATTGAGGTGACGGAAATAGAAATTGACCACGCACAGAGGAAATTTAGGGTTTGACGCGATTGGATGGTATTTATAGGACATGTCTGTTAATAATTTATTATAAATCCAAACTTCGGCACAAAGAAATGTTTTAAAACAATCACAAACGACCTTCAATCGCAATGAAAATTGTAATCCTAGCATAGTTAAATATTCCGGACACGATGAAACATGTTTCGTCCAATTCCGTGGTCATTTGTAAAAAGTCCTTTCTAACTATCGCTGAAAATCACACGTTTAAATTTTCCACGATCACAAAAGAAATCCAATTAACTTGAAACTTTGAAATTCTACTAGACCTTTTCCTTGCGGATCCAATGAAATTTATTTCGTTAAAATTGGAGTTTGTTTGGCCAGTCGCTTATTACTTCAAAGTTACCCCTGTCCAAATAATATAAATGATTAAATAAAACAGAAATGTTTCTGGCTACTGAAGTCACATACGACATCGATTTGCCACAAAATTTGGTTTCGTGCAATAATTAACGTTACGGTTCCAATGAAACTAATTTCATTGAAAACCGAGACTGTTTGCAAAATGTCTCTTTTTAACGTTTATATAATATCGAATAAAATATTATATAAATTCCCAAATAAATCAATTAAATGATAATAACTTATTATTAACGTATTTATCCAAATAAAATTATCATATAGCTTCAGATATAAACTATACAACTCAATATCAACATTTTTGGGTTAACCGATATTGAAATTATATATAAATAAACGTTATATTTTAATAACGATTACATAGCGACTATTTCAAAATTTGATGTGGACATAACTAATAATCTATAAACTGAAATCTTGAATTTTCTCTTTCATTAGAAAATTATGATCAACAAGATTCAAATGTTTCTTGTTTCACAGAAATCCAAGTTATATCGGATCCTGTATATTCATTTTAAGTTCAAAATTCAAAATTAAGAACTACCACGTCATTATGAGCTCGTTTATAATTAAATATAAATTATAATATTCAAAATTCGTTTTTATAAACGAATTCAATATTAAAATCCATTAATATCCAAATATAATATTCAAATAAGAATAAATATTCAAATTCAAATGACCAAAAAATCTAGGTCGTTACATTCTTCCCCTTAAAAGAATTTCGTCCTCGAAATTACTAAGTTAAGAAAAATGTTACAAACCCCTTCACTTTAAAAATCTATTTAATTTAAATCGGAAACCAATTCATTGTTGTAAATAAAAATTTCAAAAATATCGAAAAATTTCTAACACATTAAGTTCCCGAATTTTTTTGGCAGAGTCTCCTCTATATAGAGCGACTTCTGCGATATCGCAGGAACAAATAATATATATATACACACACATCAACTCACATGGTTGGAAAACAAAATTCAGAACCCAAAATTTATATTTTCGCGTAGGCGTACCTTAACTTAATTCAATATATAAGTAACCTATACATGAAACTTTTAAATAACATTTCATTAATTAACTAGTATACTACACACACTTCCAAAATAAAACATACATCATTCATCCATTGGCAAGTACAAGATTAAACCATTAGTTTCAAATCATATTCGACTCATTTAAATTATTATACTGGCATTTAGTTCTTAATTCATTCAACTCTATTTAAACCATTTGATGAATTATATCCAAACAATCTACCATCCAATTAAACAAACAATGCAAAACAATAATAAATACACAATTAACTTAACAAAACCAATGAATTCATATTCAGTATTAATATTTACTTTGATAACATTTATTTGGGTTAAACATATTTTAATTATCAATCGTCTAATATCCGACTGATTTCTATTTAATCAATCTTAATTCAATTCCAAATTTGTCTTATTCAATACTAACTCAACATCCATTCTTAAATTTATTCTTACTTAACCAAGTTAAGTTTCAATCCCAATATCCAACTGACTAATTTATTTTCAAAAATTAGTTTACTTCTAATTTCTAATTTTTTTATTTCAAAAAAATCATCTATTTTCTCTTTTGATTTTATATAACTTATCTTTAAGTTAAATTTTTATTTGTTTAATTCAAAATTAAAATTCTCATTTATTAACTTCATATGGAAATCTTCTGGTTGTATTAATCTATTTCAAATTTATAATCCAATTTGAATTCCATTCAAATCAATCAAACTAACAACAAAACCAATATTTCAATAATTTGATAAAATTATTTCTTTTCTATGTAAAATATAATCTGGGTAAAATTATTTCATTTACCCTCTTTACAAAACAATATCATGTCCATTGCCAATTCAAATGCTTCTCAACACTCGAACCGATCAAATAACACAATACAAAACATTTATGTATATAAAATCTACAAATACGAACTCTCATATATATACACTCAACTCAATCTAGAGTATTACTACCCCATCTCTATTGAGTTACACCATAGAGCCAAGGTTATTACTAAACCATTGCTCTGATACCAAGTATGCTGACTCGGAAATCCTGTACCTTTTGAGCTGACAAAATAACACAAGTCCAACCCAAAATGCATTGGAAACACAGATGCCGATAGAAAGAAGTTAAGGGTGAGATAAGAAAGAAAGAAATTTAGAATAGAAGAATAAGAAGAAGAGCCAACACAGAATCTCACATTGTAGCGGAACAAAATATAATATAGAAATAAATCTTTATTGAGAGTTTGAAAAATACTTACAATCATCAGAGTACATCAACATATCTGGATAGTTATAATAACCAGTCCTCAAATACAACACACAACAGAACACAACTATATATCATACATCTGGACTTCTACAACTCATCTCTTCACTACATCCGATAACCTGAACCTATGCAAGCTGGTCTAACCCGAGCATTACAAACGCACAGATCAGTTTCGTGAACCAAAGTGAGAAAAACATACTAAGTTTATAGATAACACCCAGCTTGATTTTAAAGTTAAAATCTTTTCTAAAGAAAGGATAATCGTAAGACCAAATCCACACATAAATACGGACAGTTTTTACCTTACAATAACCTAAATCATTTTTGAAAACAATACTTTTCTGATATTATAATAATGTCTAATATCAAGTAAATAACAATCTAGCAGAACGCTTACGTCTCACGCTCTACATACATAGTATACAATCAAAACCGCGGGCGCTTATTGGAGAATGAATTTCCATGGAAAGGTATGGGCAACCACCTTTCCGACAATGTACCTCCGTAGATGAATACATTGGAGTTCAACAAGAACATCTTGCAACTCAGACTAAACATGACCGGCCCCTCACTTCGCTTGAGAGTTCCGAATATATCATTACCATGGTTGGGGCCAGCCAATCGAACCGATAGCATACAATAATAAAGGGACAACCGTAGACATTTAATTTCTCCAGATCAGGTAATGAATATACCATTTTGATGGGTGTGACCCACATAGCCATGCGACCTACCCGATTTTAACCATTTCCCGGTTGATGAGGCTTGAGGTCAAAATTAATTAATTTGTTTGTTTATTTAATTTAGGTTTTCTGAACATCTGGCCACCATTCACTTTGAATGCCATATCATCAGATTCGCCAGATATCACTTAGTTGACGTCCACAAAAATATTCTGTGCATTAAGCTAAGAGAAGGTGTTTTCTCTGCCACCAACAGGAATACGTTTGTAAACATCAATGTACGTGGCTCCATTGGAAATACTCTGTCGGACACTCGTCCATACAAGTCATCCAGGAACTGGACGAACTGAAGGAACTCTCCTACCACATCCTAGATCAGTAGCGAGTTGTCCTTGTAATCCGTAAATTTTCAGCCACGACCGAATCACATCAGAATACCTCTAGTAGCTATTCCAGAGAATATTCGAAAAGTAATCCTTCCTCTTATGAAGATCCACGGTTTTCAATTGCTCCGTATTTGATCTTTAATGTTACATATTTGCTGGTCGAAATGGTTTTCGAATATAAATTTTATCCTGGTCTTTCCGTACCAACAATCATATGGTCAGATTTTGATAATCGGTTATTTAACTATCAAATAATTAAATCATGAATAAAATGAGTGCACCGATTCAGTACCAGCATTACATGGCCCTTTAATTAAAAACAATTAACGAATGTTAATTTAAATCTCTTTAAATATTTCGATATTATGAATATAGCTTTTCACTTCTTATTTAACATAAGATTAATTCAAAATTATTTTATTTTAATACTTAGGAAACTATTCTATAATAATCTAACATTCTATTCTACTATCATTTTAAACATTTGTTACACCATTCTTTATTGTCTATAATTGGGAAATCAATTCAACTTATTAGTCATAAAACGATGTTACAAAATCTCTTTTGTATTATTATTTGAAAACCACAATCAACCCTTATTCTTTTGGAATAAACTCGTTTCAAAATTCCCCTTTTTTATTTCCATTTAATTTTGGAAATATTATTATATTCACACAATCTCTTTTTATTACTTTACTTCAGAAAATTCATTATACATATATATTCTCAAATCTTTCCATTTCCATTTCTTTGGAAATCCCATTATATACATTCTCAAATCTTTTTATTTCTGTTACTTTGGAAATCTCATTATATATATGCCCAAATCTTTTTTTCCCATTACTTTGGAAATCTCATTATATATATTCCCAAATCTTTTTATTTCTGTTACTTTGGAAGTCTCATTATATATATTCCCAAATTTTTTATTTCCGTTACGTTATTATTTCACATATGGAAATAATAAATTATTCTTAATCTCTTTCTCATTACAAACTAATATCATCCTCAAATAATCTTGAAGTCGTTCAAGTTGGGGTATTTATTTACCTCTCAGGCCTTGATCAACAGCGTTCTTATCTTAAGATAAATATGAGTTGTAATTCAAAAACCGATATTTATCTAATATCAAACCAAATTCCATTTAACCATTTCCCTTTTAGAATCTTATTTCAAATTCATACATTGCACGTAATTCCATTATTGGGTAACGTTAATTTAAAATTAACGCTTTAGCTTCACATTTATTTTATAAATCTTGTTAATAAAACTTAGGTTTAATATAAATCCATTTTCTCTCAATTTCCTTTTTCAAACTTCAATTGTTAAGTAAACATTTAATTTAAGCTATCGTATTCGCTTAAAAATCCCTTTTATAACTTCATTACAAAAACTCAGGTTTTAATATAAAACCTGTTCATAAACTCCTTCCATAGTTCATTAGATTTCATTTCAACTTTGATTACCTATTTAAATGAATTTCAATTAAGAAGTACTATCTTAAATTATTATAAATTAAAATAATAATTTACCTCAATCATTAACTACTTAGAAGTAGTTAATTTCTTTATTAACTAAAATAATTAGAAATTTCCTTTTAAAATCTTATTAAAAATTTAAAACAAATATTCGTTTAACAATTTCATTATTTTAAAGACAACAAAATAATTTAATAACTAATTCCCGTTAAACGGTTGACTTAGTCAACTCAAAACACAGTTATTTCATTAATCAAATTCAATTGGTCCTTTCTTTAAATTAATTAATAATATTATTAATTTAAATAATTCCATTTGATTGTTTCTTAAAAACAATTGGCCAACTCTTAACCATTAGGTCAATTTTCTACTCATCTCCTTATAAATCTAATTAAAATCAAAATTTGCTTTATGAAATCATTTAATAATTACTTATAATCTTTAAAAATAAATAATAAATATTTATTACCTTTTAACAAACTTTTAATCAAAATAATAGATTTAAAATTCTATTTTCAGTTATAAAATAAATGTATAACTTTATTTCTATCGATCACTGAACGGTAAATCGATATTTCAAAATGATTGATTTATAGGCCATATTCTGCTAGTTACTCAACCAATACTACACATTGGTGCAAACAAAACAAATGTTGAATTTCAGGTCAACAGTCAACAATCAAATCAATCATTCAATCAGAACAGTGCATATAATGAAAATATGAAAATAAATAACATTAAATATATTTGAGGAATCCTGTTGGATCCCTCTAACCTGTTCTTCCCTGCATCCAAGTCGGTTATCTCAAATAAATTCATTCAATTCAATATACCGGTATAAATTCAAAAATCAGCTAATTTATTTCACACAATAACAATTCAAACAATTCATTCAAAATAAACACGTTTATTTTATAAATGTGACCAAAAAGGGAAGTTACCTCAATTGGGTCCAATCATTAGAATAACGATTTGATTTTTCACTGAAATTAACAACCATTTAATTTCATCGGTTCAATCAATATATGAATATATACTTAACAAACAAACAAACTGTCAATCATTTAGCAACCATAACACACAATTATTAAAACCTAACTTATATAAAATATAAGTGGGAAAAACTGAGTGAGTTTAGCTCATATTGAGTTGATACCATTGTTTAAACGGTTGGTATTAATTAAATTTAATGATTGTTTAATTTAATTAAAAATCTAGTTGATTCCAATTCTGTCCAATTATGTTCCATGATGTAGTGCTAGCCAAGGTGATTCCAACGTTTCTGATTTTGTCCAATTCTGATCACATACGGATGAGTTATATTTCTATAATTATACAACTTAAATAAAATAATTATTTTCATAATTAAACGCTTAATTAGTTTAATTACTTTGTTTAACTACTATAATTGACCGATCTCTTCGTGATCTCCCTTCGATCGATTATTTTTATGTTCGAAACCCTGCACCAATGTACAATTCATAATTAATGTAAGTAATTCGAATTGATATAACTCATCCTTAATTAAACAATTTATTAAAGCTTATTATTTTTAATTACTGTTTAAAATCCTTAATTAAACAATTTAGACAGGGTTAACCGCCAAACCAATTTGAACCTCGTGCTCTCCTAATGTGAAGATAGTAAACCCACGCACTAATCAAAACAGCTGCCGCACCGCCGTATCGATGATCGATCGTCGATCAAACCATCGTAGAGCACGCACCTCACCTTCACCATCTCTCGACCCAAACCTTGAGAAACCCGACATCGCCTTTCGCTACCTCGAATCCCAAAACCGCAGCGTTTCTCGAGGCACTACGCCATAGATGGCCTACGCCAACCCCAGAGAAATGACGCAGTAGGTGCCAAATAGTGTTGCTGCAGGCAAAAAATGATCTGTGGCAACACTTTTTTGGGGTTGCCTTTTGCCGCGTTGCCTTAGAGTCAAAGGCAACACATTTTCGATCCTAAGGCAACATCAACACAGTTGTTGCCGCATGTACTAAATTTACAAAAATGTGGGACCCACTATAATCTGTGACCCGTGTTTACGGAATCGCCACGAAAATCTGTAGCCCGGGTCCACGGAATCCAGTTGTGGGGCCCACATGCATAAATTTATAGCAACAATTTTGCCACCCAATGGCAACACTATATCATAGCTATGGCAACATTTAACATCACATACTACAACATTATATCATATATATGGCAACATAACATCAAACTGAAATTTACAAAGAACTTTTTATTTCAAATTAACCAGGGAACACTAGTACGTAGTCAACTACAAAATAACAAAACGTAGCCACTAAGTTCAATTTTACAAACATTTCAAAAACAAACACACAGCAAGTCCTAAATTCATGTTTACATAAAACTAAAACAGTTTCAAAATATAGCACAAGCCTTTAATGCGTTCAATGCCTCTACTGCATCGTACCTCTAGTGCCTTCATTAACAAAAGTTCTTGAAAATCCTCATCACTGCCTCCTTCACCTGCATACATAAGTTGCATTTCAGCACAAAATAAGAGGTATGCATGCCTGAATTGCATTTCAGCACAAAGTATAGTCATAGTATAACTGAGTTTCCTTTCAGCACAAACTGAGTTTCATAACTGAATTCCATTTGCATCAGTATAACATAGTATACTGATCTAAACAATGTGTATAAAAGTGTACTGATCTAAACAATGTGTGAGTTACATAACTGATCTAAACAATGTGGATACAAGTGTATTGATCTAAAACATAACTGAGTGACATAACTGATCAATGTGTATACAAGTGTATACTGATCTAAACAATGTGTATACAAGTGCATACTAATCTGCAATGCGGCAAAAATTATCACTAATCTACAATGTGGCAAAACTTAAAATTATACCTGAAAACTGCCCATGCATGCTATTTCATGTTACTTCACTGCTCTACATTGCCATAACAACACACAAAAGAACTCCAAACATGATCCAAGATATAGATAAAGCTTTTGCAAAGAATTTTTCTCCTGTCTCGTGTTTTCTACAGTCAATGCGCATTAGGGCCAACTCTTCCTTCAAATCTGCCACCAATTCATCGGCTTTTACCCTCTTTTGCTTTTGCTTCTGCAGCTTTTCTTCAATTGTCTTCTTTTCCATGAGCAATTGCAATATAGTCTTTTCTTTTTCCATCAATTTAACACTAGTATCATCCAATTCAGAATTGTTGTTGATTTTGTACACTTCGTCATGCCACATAAAATACCCGCAATCGCCAATCTGCACATACATTAAATTCTCGAGTAAAATCCGCAACCAAAAAAAAAACCTAGTTTATGCTTACCGGCCACATGGAGCAACCAAAAAACTTCTTCCCCGCATTCGACCCCACCTTTACAGTCCTCAACTTTGCTGGGATATTGTGGTGGCAGTTCTTTCTCGCAGCCGCTGTTGACGAATTTGAAGTTGAAATTGATGTCCGCATCATGCAATATTCAGTGATATCCGCAGTCCTGAAACATCAACATAAAACAAATTTGTGACTGACGTGTACTCTTATAAGTACCAACAAAGATTGCATAAATGTGGATATGATAAATGCACTGTGTACTATATGACATCTAACAAGGCTAAATAAGCAAACACTTACGATTAAGGGCCTTGGGAGCGAAAGTGCCTCTCTGAATTTGGCATTGTCCCATAGTGCCCAGTGGAACATTATCCGGCGAACTTTTGTGCTCAAAAGCATTGTCACATTCTACCTCCATTCCCCGGACAATGTTCCACCAGGCAGTATGGTGGACAACAAAATCTAACACCCAAAGAATTACGATTTCTACTTGTGCTCACAAGGTGGAATCCCTTCATGTTAAGCCTAAAACAGATTAGACTAAAAAATGAATGTACAGACTGACGAAGTACAACACTATGGATCATCGAAAAAAGGTAAGTTAAGATCAAAAAATTCGTTTACAGTACCTTAGGGTAATGAAAGTAGATCAACAGCGAAGCAATTTCATGCAAAATCGGATCTTTATTTGGTAGCGAACAACGTAATTAGTGTTTGCCTCGTCGAATTTTGCTGCAGTGATAACTAAAATGATAGGAGAAGGAAGAAGAGGGTTTTTTTGAGAGGAAGGCGAATTTAGGGAAGAAGAAGGGCAACAAGAATTGGGATTCCCTGCGATATGAATTGGGATTTTAGTTTAGGGTTCGAACGATTTAGGGTTGAAAGTGGAAAAGTGAAAACAACGATAATTATTTTATTATTTTTTAGCGGTAAAATGAAAATTTAGGGAAAGATAGTTCGGTCAATTTTCTCAAGTGAAGACAACACGAATTATTTTACAGCGGGAAAATGAAAATTTGGGTAAAAGATCGCTGCTGTGGTGAAGGAAATTAGATTGATGTGGATCACTAATCTGGACCGTTGGATATTGTTGACGCGGATTACTAATTTTATTCACGTGGCTACTGCAACACATGTTGATATCTATGGTAACACATTGAAACGTGCGTTGCAATAGACAAAAAACATCATAGCAATGGCAACATTGTAGCTAGCAACACCATGGGTTTTCGTTGCGATAGGTCATCTATGGCGTAGTGAGGGGATTCTGACCAAATCAGCAACCAATATCCGATCATCACCATTGAAAATAGAGGTCTTGCCGAGCTTGTAACTTTTGTAGAAGGGGGTTCCCTATTTCGTTTGATAGATTAAGAGGAAAAATTAATTGAATGATGGGAGTTTGCAGCCGTTCAAAAAGAATTGAGGCGGCGGAAATAGAAATTGACCATGCAAAGAAGAAATTTAGGGTTTGACGCAATTGGATGGTATTTATAGGACATGTCTATTAATAATTTATTATAAATCTAAACTTCGGCACGAAAATATGTTTTAAAACAATCACAAACGACCTTCAATCGCAATGAAAATTGTAATCCTAGCATAATTAAATATTCCGGACACGATGGATCAGGTTTCGTCTAATTCCGAGGTTATTTGTAAAAAGTCCTTTCTAATTTTCACTGAAAAATCACGCATTAAAATTTTCCACGATCACAAAATAAATCCAATCAACTTGAAACATTTAAATTCTACTAGATCTTTTCCATACAGATCCAATGAGATTTATTTCGTTAAAATTGGAGTTCGTTTGGCGAGTCGTTTATTCCTCCAAAATTACCCCTATCTAATAATATAAACAATTAAATAAAATAGAGATGTTTTTGGTTACCGAAGTCACATACGACATCGGTTTGCCACGAAATTTGATTTCGAACAATAATTTAACGTTACAGTTCCAATGAAACTAATTTCATTGAAAACCGAGACCGTTTGCAAAATGTATCTTTTTAACGCTTATATAATGTCGAATAAAATATTATATAAATTCCCAAATAGATCAATTAAATAATAAAAAATTATTATTAACGTATTTTTACAAATAAAATTATGATATAACTTAAGATATAAATTATACAACTCAATATCAACATATCGGGTTAACCAATATTAAAATTATATTAAAAATCACTTCAATTTATTAAATAAACGTTATATTTTAATAACGATTTCATGACGACTTTTTCAAAATTTTATTTGGACATAACTAGCAATCTACAAACTGAAATCTCAATTTTTCTCTTTCATTAGAAACTTTTGATCAACAAGATTCAAACGTTTCTTATTTCACAGAAATCCGATTTATATCGGATCCTGTATATTCATTTTAAGTTCAAAACTCAAAATTACGAACTGCAGCGTCATTATGAGCTCGTTTATAATTAAATATAAATTATAACATTCAAACTTCGTTTTCATAAATGAATTCAATATCAAAATCCATTAGTATCCAAATATAATATTCAAATAAGATTAAATATTCAAATTCAAATAACTGAAAAATCTAGGTCGTTACAGCAACATTCGTTTCTAGACTCAACATGATCACGCAACATTGCGTGACGAGCCGAATTCATGAATTAAAGTTTCAGAGTTGAATTTTTCTAAAGTCTTCGGGATATGAAATTCTATCTCATACCCTAACATGCGAGTGAAACTTTTTATCCCGAATGCTTCAACTCAAAAATCATTGAGTGACAGGATACGAGAAACTCTCAGGCATCCGAAATACGAAATGAATTTTGCTTCCCACGCACTCCTCAAATTTCGTATCCTGCATTCTTCCCACCGATTTTCCGAAAGGTCGAAAATTTTCTAAGTGTCGAGATACGAAATTCTAAACTTCGTATCCTACGGTACTTCAATTTTTTCGTCCCCTAGATCCCGCCGATCCCGGTTTCCACTTCCCTTTCATTGTGCACCTCTTCCCTTCACTTCCACCAATCCCTCTTCTCCCTTGCATACGAAACGCACGGGCTTCCCTTGGGATACGAAATTAGTTTTGTATCCTCATACTTCAACTTTTCTTCATCTCCCGTCCATATTTCGTACTCCCACCTCTGGTCAATTTTTGTACTCCCACTTGTTGTGATTTTCGCAATACATCCTTATCGCCTCCTCCTCCATGCTTCAATTCCATCGCCATGGCCACGAAAAACTCCATCGTCTCCCTATCTCCTTATCGTTCCCCTCCGTTCTAAACCCTAGGTCAAATCATTCGACATACAAACAAAGATCGAACTTCACCCACCTATAAATGTTTGAGGAATGAAATGGAAAGGAGTCGGCTTGGGTTATGAGAATTAGAACGATGGCATGAGGGGGTTACGAATGTCTCAAATATTTCCAGGTATTCGGAATACAAAAACCAAAAGGGCTAAATTTGTACCCCACTATATATAATAGGAGTGGAGGCATAGAAAACTTAGAAAATTTTCTAAGTTTCGAGAACGGTACCGATCCCTGAATTGGTACTGATCCCAACAAAAAATGTGCAAACGAGGGGTAGAAAGGGAAGGGCAGACCAACACTAGACCACTCCGAGATTGGAAAATAACTCCTTGAAATCATCCAACAACAACAATTGCGCGTACACGTCATTGAAACTTCGACCGTTGAAACTGACTTGAATGTTAAACGATCATGCACTTGTGAATCTAAACAATTTTACGAAATAGGACAAATGATCGAGTCCCAATTCGATGATATTTCGACAACCAACTTGTGTGAACGCACGCCCACAAAATGTCACTCATTTCATACTTTAATCATTTTTCGCGCGAAATCACGTGCAATGGTGAACGCATACGTGACCCTATGCCGATAACGACTCGTTTGCACTTTGATGTAGGCGAACGTTGGTGACAATAATTTAATTTCTTGAGTCAATGGGAAATGGACATCCACTAAAGCAATCTAACGGGATTCCAGTCAAAGCAATTAGAAACCTCAACAATGCTAGAATTCCTTACTTACATCGGCAAGCTACGACAAAGTGACACAACTACTCAATGGAAAGCTCACGACTAGTCACTCGACATAACTTGGAGACATTTCCGTCTCTCAGGAATACTTGACTCAACTCAAAGCACGGCATGTTATAACAAAACATCCTTTGGGAGGCAAGTGTTAAATGGCCTTTTGGCTTTGGCGACCAAAAGCAGTCCAGGCCGAAATGACTCGTCCCATCGCGTGGTTCAACAACCCAGAAGCATTGTCGAAACACTCAGGACTTGATCCCAGATGGAGTCGTACGAGAATAGTCGTGCCGGCTCGACGAGGCTACTAAAATATGGCCAAACACTCGGGATCGACACTGAACACCAGGAAGAATTCATATCCCTAAGTCCCTCAGCCACTCCACAAAATATCAAGTTCAAAACTGCATCCCCAAAGTAACTCCCGGGATTGGTAAGGCTATTACCCACTATTTCATACCCCACACTATCTCCAAACTGCTTATCCAGACACCACTTCTAAGTTTTGTATTATACCAGCCCCATTTTGTATCCCAGCTTCGCCTCAATAATTTGTATCTCACGTCTTTTCATCTTTTCGTATCTTGGAATCTCATACACAACTCCAGAGATCAACCGAGTACCGGAATACAAATTGATCAGATGCGAAGAAGCGCATATACGAAGTGAAGTGGAGACGAAATGTTGATGTACTTCAAATAACAAACAGAAGAAAAAGCTAACACTCAGGCGTACCAATCCCAGGATCGGTACCGATCCCGGGGGTACAAAATATTGGTGTGCTCCCCACGACCTCACCTGCTCCTGCCGGGTCCCTTCCTCCAACTCTCATATAAATACCCTTGACCCTACAGCGTAAAAAGGGTGGACTCCAAGATCTTTGAATACCTTAGGAAGAAGATAGATCTTCCTAGAACCCTCCAAGCGTACTCCATCACTTCGAGAAGAAGAGAAGAAGCTTCATCTTAGACACTTGGACAGTTTTGGGCTGCATAAGTGTTTCGAGATAGGGAACTTACCTCCATCTCGGACATACTAGAACTTTGTTTCCACCATTGCCATTATAGTGACATGAGACTTTTGTTCCCACCATTGTAAACTTGTATAAAGAGCATAATAAAGGAGCAAAGCCATTTAAAGTAAACGTATGCCTTCACGAGCCGAATCACTATAAACACTGTGTCATTTAATTTCCTGCATTATTTCCACTCTGGACATTTAGGTTCATTGTCTAGAAACTCGTTGGATGTTGCGCGAAGATTTGCGCACCAACAATTTGAAACCTAAATATAATGTGAGGTATTAATTTTATTAGGGGATACTTACACAAAAAATAAAGGTAAATGCAATGAATCAATAAATAAGAGTTAAATTTAAATCAGGATCGCCTTTGAATGTGAAGATAGGTGTGAAGTGATGTCGGCTTGTTAAGGGAAGATGTATGACGTGTATTTTTTATAAAACTAATTATGATTTTTAAAGGTTATAATTAGAATAGAATTTTGAACTTTTCATTTTATGAAAAAGGCATATTTTCATAATAAGGCATATTTTTCATATATTTTGATTCATATTCAAATAAACTAAGTTTGGCTGCTTAATAAATTTTTAAAAATCATTATTTTGTAGAGAACAACTAATATATCGTTTATATCTTCTATGCACATATAGATGCATCTGTTATAAAATACTTTTTTCTACTCTAAAATATAGCCATATATGATTAATTATTCTTAAAATAATAAGCTATATTTATAAGTTTATTTTTTGATAATAATTCTTCTTTAATTCGATCTAAACTTTATTTTTAATCCATTGTCATATAAAGTGTTTTTATGTTTATCCAGATATATCTGTAGGATTGATATTAGTTTTCTTTTAACTAATGCTTATGTCATATTATCTTAGATATCAGATTTGCATGAATATTTGGATTGAATAGTAGAATTAATTGGTTATTCCAAAAATAATTCTCCATAGTGCATCTATGTGTAATAATTCTCATATTATATCATGCTTAACTACTAACATGCAATGTCACATGGTTACACAAATGTAGTAGTGTATTGAATTGAACTGAGGCTTATTTTTTTTTCGAGCACAATCTTTCTATCTCATGTTTTGGAACACTATATGGTCAAACTTAATCATGTACATGCTAAAATTTATATGTTAAACATTAGATTGATGTACGTAGAACTTTGACACCAGTATTAAAAAATTAGTAAATACACATTATTAGTAGTTAAATATTTAACAAGTTAGGAATGACTAATAGTTTATGTTATTTATCGTACAAAGCTGGCATGTTATATAAGTATCAATTATACTTTATGTGCTTCATGGTTATTCAATTAGATTTAACAACTACCAGTAGTTATAATGTTTAAGTAAAATTTAATCAAAAGATTACATTCTATAAGCATATTATATGACCTTCATATAACCAAAAAAAATCTAAAAAACTATGCTATTAAGAAAATATATGGTGAACCCCGTGTGCGTAGCTCGGGTTCACACTAGTATATCATATTTATATTTATGTCAGAGAACAAAGTTCGTATAGATTTAATTTAAAAAGGTAGTTTTGTTGGATATACATATCTAATTATATATATATATATATATTATAATTTAATTTAAAATAAAAATATTATTTTATTAAATTATTCATGACTTCCATATTAGATTGCATGCACACACTGGCCAACGTGTACACACAAACACACACATATATACAATTTAAATGTTTTACATAATTTGTTTAATTATAACTAAAATTTAATGCACACACATGTTATATATTTACTTGTACGTATTATGATCCAAACATATACACATTTATTCAGCATACCGATTACAAGAGCGGCTAACATGTCTGTTGAGGTGTAAATCGCATCATACATACACATACATGTCAACCATGTGCATATCATTTTGTTGTACAATAATGCATGCACATATGTGTATTTGATATACACACATATATAATATAAGACAAATTATATAATATAAAATTTCGTTATAAATTCAAATAAAATATCGATATTTCCAGTAGAAAATTTAGAAAGTTCTACAGTAAAAAGCACGAATAGGTAAAAAAATAAATTGATATTTATTCAATTGTTTTGCTGCGGACAGATCCAATTACAATATGACCTCGACCAACGTGAATTCAGCAAGCTACCTATTGTACCCACCTGTAACCCATTTGTCTTGCAATTTTGATTGGATGAGCATAAATGTTTTTGTGAATAAAACTGTTAAAAAAGAAGAAATATTGGACATTTTTAAACTCCCCCCCCCCCCACCCCCCACCCTCTCTCTCTTACGTCTATTTGGTAGGCACCAATAATCATACCTGTATTTAATATGCATATATGACCATTACACTAAACTAACCGATGTAGCTTCTAATATTCAATGTTTAATGAATATCAAAGGTCCGATCTGCTTGATATGTTTATGGCTTTGATCGAAGCGCATGCTGGTTCTGACTAATATCGAGCTGATAATAGAAGTCACAACATTCCTTGTGTAAACATTATTTATTATTACATATTTAAATATTAATTTCAAACCAATTTATACATGACAGTGGAAAAAATTATCAAACCGACCGTTAGACAGATTTGCTTGTTTTTATTCTTCAAAATCAACTTTTTCAAAACTAAAATAAACTCTTATTTTCTCAAAATTGTTTTCTTTTATGTTTTTAGCGTTTCAAATTCTAATACCTAAAAATTCTTTAAGATATCCATTATATTTCAAATTTAATTCAGATCTACCGTTAATATTCTGTTACTATTACACTACTCTTTGATAAATTTAAACGGAATAATTTAAAAATGTAATAAATTTTAGAAATACAACAAAATTTTAAATCAATTATGTTATTATTTATTAATTTAAAAATTCAATAAAATTTTAGTTATATAATTAAATGGGCGGTTTTTCATTGTTGTATGGTTAATACTAGTTTAATCTTTATTGTTATTATTGTCATTTAATCATTTTAAAACATTCCATTGTTCTTACTAACTGTCCATTTAGCACGGTTTCTCCAGCTCCACCAAGTTTTTTGTGGAAGCAACCGATACATTGACCAACTTATGACTTTGAAGCAGCTTGACAAAGGCACCTACAGGATAACGTTTACCTTTCAACTTAATTTCGTATCCACCACTGCCAGCTGTTTCATTCTTTACCCTGTCCAATACGTCACAAAGCAACCGATACTCATTGTCCAATACGTCATTTGACCAACCTATATGATACTCCTATTATACTACTGAAAATACGACCGCTCATTAGACGTCAGCAAAAGCGACGCAAGCTTCTTGGGACCTTATATATATAGATAAGAGCCTATTCATCAATGTCTATCAGGCCTCATCGGTCGAAAATACTTAACCTAATCTCATTTTAAACCTCCATCATTCATGGCGCTTCCAACCTCAAGCCCACTCAAAACTTTTCTCCTTCTCCTCCTCCCCTTCTTCAGCATCTCCTATGCATTAAAAGACGGAGTCACCATTCATCACCTCATTACTGGCTCCGAGAAGCTAGGATCCAAAGGTGGCAAATTTGAACTAGGATTCTTCCAACCAGGCAAATCTCAGTATTACTATCTCGGAATATGGTACAGTCCTAACCTCGTATCTGAACAAACTTCAGTTTGGATTGCCAACAGGGAAACTCCCCTAGCTGATGTTTCCAAAACAAACCTTGCAATCTCTGAAAATGGCAATTTAGTGCTTTCCAACGTAACTAACCCTCTTATTTGGTCCACTAACATCACTCATACTACTCGTAGAGTAGAAGCTGTTCTTCTTGACAGTGGTAACCTAGTTTTAAGAGATGTATCAAATCCAAACGCAACTCTATGGCAAAGCTTTGACCATCCAACTGACACGCTATTATCAGGCGGCAAGATCGGACTAAACAAAGTAACCAAAGAGTTGATAAGACTAACTTCCTGGAAAAATGAAGACGATCCTGCCCCTGGAATTTTCAGTTATGAAGGCGATCGGAATGGTTCAAGTGAATTTTTCATGATTTGGAACAACTCCGTCAAATACTGGGCCAGCGGCACCTGGGACGGCCATATATTCAGTGAAATCCCCGAAATGATTGTGCATCCCCATTGTAAATTTGCTTACATTTCTAATGACAAAGAAAATTACTTTACGTACACATTGGATAGCGACTTCCCACTCGTGTCTAGGATGGTAATGGACTTATCTGGCCGGACCAAGTTTTTTTGTTTCGGGGGCCAACACCAGCTGGAGCCCATTACATGTTAAACCCGATAATCAATGCGATGTTTATGCTTTATGTGGCCCGTTCGGCATCTGCAATGAGGCTGGTTTGACATTTTGCAATTGCCTCAGGGGATTTAGCAAAAATTCTCCATCTGATTGGGCTATGAGGGACATGACAGGAGGTTGTGTTAGAAATACAAAAATCGAGCGTGAAAGTAGTGGAAAGGGTGAAAAAGATCGGTTCTTTAAGATGCCCAACGCTAGAATGCCTGTTAATCCTCGACGTGTTCAAACTGGAACCGTTTCTGATTCTGATTGTGAATCTCATTGCTTGAATAACTGTTTGTGTACTGCTTACACTTATAACTCTAGTGGTTGCTTTGTTTGGCATGGCCCTTTGCTTAATCTTCAAAATGGTTACACTGGTGCGAACCGAGGTGTTCTCTTCATTCGGCTTGCCGCTTCTGAATTTCCCACTATACATAACAGCAAAATAATTGTAATAATTTCCGCAGTAGGCGGTGTTTTCTGTTTTTAAGTATTACTTGTTGTTGCATGGTTGGTATGTTGTTGGGTGAAAAGGACTTTATGCAGGCTAAACATTGTGGAAGGTGGCTTGATAGCATTTAGATACAATGAACTGCTACGGGCGACTAGGAATTTCTCAGAAAGACTAGGTGGAGGAGGCTTCGGATCCGTTTTCAAAGGAGTACTATCCGGCTCATCATCCAGAGAGATGATAGCTGTGAAGCGACTAGAAGGTGTTAGGCAAGGAGAAAAGCAATTCAGAACAGAGGTGAGCACAATAGGAACAATTCAACATGTGAATTTAGTTCGACTTTGTGGATTTTGCTCTCTGGGTCTGCACAAATTGTTAGTGTACGAGTATATGCCCAATGGTTCTTTAGATAGCAAGCTGTTTAATGATGATAACATTTTAGATTGGAAAACAAGGTACCAGATAGCATTAGGAACGGCACGAGGATTGACTTATCTACATGAGAAATGTAGGGATTGCATTGTACACTGTGATATAAAGCCTGAGAATGTGCTTCTGGATGCTTCATTTGTGCCAAAAGTAGCGGATTTTGGAATGGCAAAACTAATAGGAAGGGATTTTAGTAGGGTATTGACTACGATGAGAGGGACAATAGGCTACCTTGCTCCAGAATGGATATCAGGAATGGCAATAACAGCAAAGGCTGATGTGTATAGCTATGGGATGATGCTTTTTGAGATAATATCAGGTAAGAGAAATTTAGTAAAAACGCAAGAACAAAAAATAAGCTATGTTCCTTCACTGGCAGTATGTAAAATGAAGGAAGGGGATGTAATGAGTCTGGTAGACATGAAACTAGAACGAGAAGAGATTTCGGAGGAGGAAGTTATTAGGGTTTGTAAAGTTGCATGTTGGTGCATACAGGATGAAGAAGATTGTCGACCCTCAATGAATCGAGTGGTTCAAATGTTGGAGGGTGTTATGGAAGTTAGCATGCCACCCATTCCAAGAATGTTGCAAATAATTATAGAGAATCCTGAAAAAGTTTCTTTCTTTTCTGAGTTTCTCTAGAATAACGCTAATGGTAACTGGATGGCTGCGAGGATCGATGACTTTTCTTGTAGCTTTGTGTATTGATATCTAAGATGGATTTACCTAAGCAAGTATAACTATAGTACTCAAAATATGTAATTTGATTAATGTTTTTGAGCTTATTATTCATGTATGCAACTGCTTTTACGTGTTGTATGTTAATTTTGCATGTTTGTTATTCTTCTTTTTGTGAGAGCCACACTGAGATTATGTTTAGCGGCGGTCGATTTTAAGTTGGAGGATAAATAAATAGAAGTGTTCATAAATTACTCCAACTTCCCTCAATCAATTGGAAATTCATTTCACTTGATTTATTTTTTGTTTTTTTAAACAAAAAGTACACGCAAAACAAGATTTTGGAGGTGAGAAGAGACTAATTCAGCTGAATAAGGTGGAAAAAGCAAGAGAATTCCACAAAGTCTAAATAAAGGTCTTTGTGGTACTACCGGTGCCAGCCCAAGTAAATTGTTGTCCAAGCCACAAATAGATATTGTTGCTCATTCCTGCATAAAATGGAGGTTTTTTTTTTTTTTTTTTTTTTTTTTTTTTTATAATATTTTGATACAGGGTAACTATAATGTTTGCTATGCTGATATCAAAATGTATAGAGATGGCAGCAAAAAAAATATAAAACAAATCAAGAACAAATATATTCACTGGTTTTTGTGTACAAAAATCCAGCAATCGCGTTCAGCTTTAGTTTCCATTTCAAAGTATGGTAAAACTGTAACTTGTATATGATAATGATCACATCCTCTTTGATTCAGTTGTCAGATACTCAGATGAAATCATAGTCATTTTTTCATCTTCGACAAGTGTAAGTATTCTGCAATGAATTCGTTCCTTATAAACTGAACTGATTACGTGTAGTTCCGTGATTTTTGCCTATGCTTCTTTTGAAATTAGGAACGCGTATCCTGTTTCTGTAAACGTTCATAATAAGTAGTTTCAAAAGCAACGTTGCTTATTTAATGTAATACAAAAATTACTCATAACAAGCTACAACATTATGATTTTTTTTCGTTGGGGTGTGTGCGCGCACTCAAAGGAATCTACTAATCTTTGCAATTTGTTAGCGTTAAGAAGAAAAAGCTTTGTTTTTATTGTTTCAACCTATATTCCTGTACTGTTTTGAAGACAATAGTTATGTTTGCTGATTCATTTACATTGAGCAAGCTCTTGGCATGATGTCAATTGTTGAAGATTTGAATTGTTAGAGCAACTCCAATTAGGATTCAAGGTGAGAATATTACACCACGTAATATTCAGCTGAATATTACGTGGTGTACCCAGCAGGTAAAAAAAAAATTCCATCACGAGCCTATTTTGTCGGCTCGTGACAAATAACGTGGTCCCCAGAAAAGGAAATGAAGCAATATCATTGGTCAACAAAGGATAAAGGTCCCCAGAAACAGGATAATGGACCCTAGAAACATAACGTGGTCCCAAGAACATAACATGGTCCCCAGAAATTAATTTGGCATTTTGTGACTTCACGAGCCGATTTTATAGGCTCGCGACGTCGCGAGCCGATAAAATAGGCTCGTGACATTGCAAGCCAATAAAATCGGCTTGCGGGATCAATTCCGAATTCGGAATTGACCCCGTAATATCTCGCTGAATATTACAGTTAAAGATAACTGTTGGGTGCAAAAACAACGTATATTCATGTCCGTAACATGAATTAGCTCCTCTGTTGGAGTTGCTCTTATACATTTAAAGAGATCAGTGAGTGACTAAAAGATTCTGGGAATTCCACCATACGATACAAATTGTAAATTTGGAGAATATAAAATTTGCAAAAGGTAGGACTCTTACACTCGGCTCAGCAAACACAACCATAAACACTAACCACCACACCACAATATCATTTGTGTAATGATTAAGACACAACATCTTATATCAAATGAAATAATATAAAATATGTTATTATCTTGCCCAGGCCCAGTAGGCTGCCCTAGCCCAAGGGCTTGATGGGCCGCCCTTTGGGCCGACCTTGGGTACTACAAGGAATTTTGAATGGTTTATGTAAGCATCTTCTATTGGAAGACAAGCATAATTCGTTGTTGAAAAAGATGCTAATTTTGACATTGGTTGGATGAAATATTAGTAAAGTGATGTGATTTTGCGTAGTGTTGTGATTTGTGACACAGAGTCCAAAACAAGAAAAGTTATTAAATAGAGAAATGAATTTTTCGTTGATAAATAAGTATAAAGAAAATTAGTTTTGATAAACTTTATAATGTGAATTTGGAGTCAAAACTTATGTTAAAGAATGTTATTTATCGAAATGCAATAATTTTGTAAATTATTATGAACGGTGAATTTTATTGTAAAAGAGTTTTTTAAATTTAAATAAGTTGCAAGTAAAATTAATATAAAAAGTGAAATATTGATGGAAAAAAAAAAATAAGCGTCAAAATATTTAATGTGGTTTGTACATTTGTTCTAACAAACAAATGAATTTTTGTGTAAATTAGTTATTAAAATGTAAATTTTAAGCAACTGGAGTATATGAAATAAAAGTTGTGTAAAATTTTAGAAATCATCATTAAATAAATATAAACGAATAGTAATTATAACAATTTTTGTTATAATTAAAATATGTAGATGGTAAAGTATTAGCAAATAGCTGTATTAAAAAGTGGTTTATTATCATAGATCACTAGAATCAGGTTACTTTATCATCTATGGCAGAATTTGCGGAAACCCTTCACCGTGCAGTTATTTCTTGCGTCCTCACTTCTTAACCTCATCTTCCCCCTGCGCCTTTCTTCTTCCCTTTTCATTTCCAAGAGCAAAAAGCCCAAGTCACAATCCCTCTCTTCGATAACAACCAGATCTACGGGTCGTGCTAAAGCTCTCCAATCGCAGTCCGGTGTATACTTTGCTTGATACCCACCCTCTCAACGCGCTAATTGCTGACCTCTCCGCTGCAGGTCCGTCATCTCGCACGCTTTCACCATCTTTGGCTAAGTCACCTGTGTCTCCAGTGCTTGCTTCAGCTTCATCTGAATGGCCATTACCTGCTGCTCTGGGGTCGACTGCTGTCCCTTCAGTTCTTGGTTTGAAGACTGCTTCTAAGCCTGCTTTTGGAGGTTCGTCTTCTGACCAAACTTTTTTGGGTTTGTTGCAAGAGGTTGTGTAAAACCCCGTATTTTCTGTTAATGTTGTAAATAAAAGAATAATTAATTATAAATGCGAAAATCAAGGGAAAACATGAAAATTTCTTGGCATAGATTGGTTCATGAAATGGTATATTTGGTATACCATTTATTGTGAGCATAATTAAAATAATAATTATGGCATGATTAAATTAAGATTAATTTACATATATAGAAAATATGTGAATTTAGAAAAGACGAATTATGACTCACTGCTGAGTCATTAGGGGCTGGGTTGGTTGTTCTAGATAACTCTATCTTGTCTTAATGGTCTTGATTTATTTTGAGGCTCCTATTCAATCTAATCTCTATAAAAGCAACCTAATACCTCACCCCAAAATCATATTAAAAATTGAACCTAGAGTCGTCATGCTGCCATTAGACAACCTAGAGTAGCCGCCACTTGAAGCTAACATAGAGACGAACCAAACTAAATCAAAACAACGATTGTCTACATCAAAGGCGAGCATTTCAAGTCGAGAATTCAGAATCCAAAAATCAAGACCTTCGTTCGTTGTAAGCGCAGTTATCTTTTAGACGTAAATAAATTTAAGACATGATTTGATATAAAGTGAAATTAGAATTATACCATGTTAATTCATATCGATTGATTGTGATGATTTTATCATGAATTGGAATGATTGTGGATTATTGGAGTTGGTATTGGATCTATTTGAAACTATCAATATCATATGCAAGTTATGTGTTTCATGTAAAGATCTACATGTATATGTTTTTATGCAATTTGTAAGTTTTATATTAGATCCAAGTCAAGATCTACATGTACATATTCCAATGTTTTATGTTAGATCCATATGTTCATATGTAAGTTATAAGTTTTATGTTAGATCCATATGTTCATATGCAAGTTGCAAGTTTTATGTTAGATCCATATGTCCATATGTAAGTTACAAGTTTTATGTTAGATCCATATGTTCATATGCAAGTTGCAAGTTTTCGAAAACTCGGACTCTATTTCGCGTATTTTTCGAGACATGGTGTCATATATGAACTTGCATATAATCAAACACCAAACTTGCATAACATGGTGTCATAATGCATCAATGTTTATCATAGTGATTTGCATAACTAGCATCATGAGCACATAGCATAAAACTTGCACAACTAGCATCATAGCATAACATGTCCATATGAGCACATAGCATAACATGTCATATATGAACTTGCATATAATCAAACACCAAACTTGCATAACATGGTGTCATAATGGATCAATGTTTATCATAGTGATTTGCATAACTAGCATCATGAGCACATAGCATAAAACTTGCACAACTAGCATCATGAACATATAGCATAAAACTTGCACAACTAGCATCATGAACTCATAGCATATGACTTGCATAACTTGCATAACATCATGAACACATAGCATATGACTTGCATAACTTGCATATCATCATGAACATATAGCATATGACTTGCATAACTTGCATAACATCATGAACACATAGCATATGATAACATAACTTGCATATCATCATGAACATATAGTATATGACTTGCATAACTTGCATAACATCATGAACACATAGCATATGATAACATAACTTGCATTGATCCACATACATAACCATAACCTCATTATATCCTATCATAATTAGTTTAGCAATTGCTTGCTAAAGGCATAGAAACTCACAACTTGTTGATTAGCACTCATATGAAGAAGATTAAGTTGCTAGAGTTGATTTGAGAAGCTATCTTCTTCTACGATTTGATGGAGGCTCCTTCAAGTTGCATTTTGATGGCATAACGACGTTGTATCTATTTTTAGTATGGATTAGGGTAGTCTTAGGGTGTATTTATAGATTTAGGATGTAGTTTAGGCCCTTAGATTAACCCTAGATTAGGTTAGAGTCGTCAGATTTCGTCACAAGCCCCAAAACACAACCCAAACCCCTTCAGATTGCACCCAGGCCAAACTGGCCGACAGGGGGGGTCGACCCCTGGGTCGACACATGGGTCGACCCCTTGGGGGGGGGTCGACACCCATGTCGACCCCTGTGTCGACACCCTCTGTCTGGTGGGAATTTTTCCCGCCTTTTCTGAAACTTGAAATTTGAATATTTTAAATCTGTTTTGAATTTTCTGAAAACTTCTTTGGGCCTTAACTGGGTCATACGGACTCCGATTTTCGAAAACTCGGACTCTATTTCGCGTATTTTTCGAGACGAACGCAATGGCAGATTCCGTTTCCCCTGATTCAGATTTTAAAATTTAATTCTGCCCTGATTTATATTATAACAAGTTATTCAACATACGGGGTGTTACATTCTCCCCTACTTAAAGGATTTCGTCCCCGAAATCTCTAAGTCAAGAAGAACGTATCCTACCAACCAAACAACCATCTAATAAACCATCAAACACTGGCATCCATTGTCCTTAAAGTTTCTAATGCTGTATGAACATATGCAAAGAGTGTGTGTATATGTTCCCTGTCTAATGCAAAATCAGGCGGTCTACTGATTCAGTTGACCTCCTTAATGCAAACCATGATAGTGCCATGCATCCAATATGTATGCGAAAGAACCCTATCTATACATACTATTTCTACATGTGTGCATAACCATACACCAAAATGCATCATCCATATGATAACACAACCATTATACATCCATTAATATAGCTACCTACACACAATTATATGCATTATGCAATATGAAGTGACTGAGCCGATCTAGTGTCTAAAGTGTGTGTATATGCATCCACGAGCAACCACTAGCAAACACTTGCATCCACACGCATCTATCAATCATAACATGTCTCAAACAAATGTTTCAACCATAGGTTTACCCTATCTAAAGGTCAAAGATACTAATGAGAGGACATACTAAAGATAAGATAAGTACTAGACAAATGATAAAGGAGAAGTTAAAAGACATACCCTCAAAAAGGAATGGGTACAGTGAACGCATCTTCGCTTCTGTCTCCCAAGTAGCATTGCTCTCATCCTCTCCCCATTGCACTTTGACTATTTGAACCTCTCTGTTTCTCAACTTCCTAATCTCTGACCCAAGGATGCGAGTAGGAGCTCGTCGAATAGTTGCATCACGCTCTACCTCCACTTCTCTAAGCAAGCTCAGCTCTACCACCTCTGCGGTCTCATGTAGGCACTTCCTCAAATGTGACACATGGAATACGTCATGTACCCCACTAAGTCTCTCGGGTAAATCCACTCTATATGCCATCCGTCCAATCCTTTCCTTAATAGGAAACGGTCCTACAAATCTTGGTGCTAACTTCCCAACGGACCCAAAGCGAACAACATTCCGTAATGGAGATACTTTGACAAAGACCATGTCCCCAACATCAAACTCCAGATCCGTCCTCCTCTTATCCGTGTAAGATTTTTGCCTATCTTGCGCCGCTTTCATCCTTCTTCGAATCAAGTCAATCTTCTCCGAAGTCTATCTGACCATATCGGGCCCAAGCAAGATCTTATCCGTAGATTCCCACCAACATGTAGGTGATCGATAAGGCCTTCCATAAAGAGCTTCGGAAGGAGCCATACCAATACTAGACTGAAAGCTGTTATTATATGTGAACTCTACTAATGGAACATGCTCTTCTCATGTACCTCCAAAATCTAAGATACATATAGGAATGGCAATGGGGCGGGTTGGGGCGGGCTTCTTGTGCCCCAGACCCGACCCGAATTTTTTGAACCCCGCCCAAGACCCGCCCCGTAGACCCGGTGCGGGTCTGGAATTTCGCCCCGTACCCGAAACCCGTACGGGTCAGGGTAGACCCGACCCGCCCCACGACCCGATAATATTGTATTCTAATGTACACAAATTTATATACTTATATTTTTCATCATTAAATGATAAATTATATACATATTTCAATGTATTCACAATGATAAGAGAATACAATAAAATGAGTTGTAAGATAATAGTTCAAAATGTATGCATTTTTTTTATTGTATGATTATCATCAATGCAACTTATAACTATGAAAATTTTATAGTTTGTTGATTGAAAGAATATAATATTCAAGTTATAATCATCTATAAATAAGAAGATTAACTAGTAATAATTATAGTTATAAAGTATTTTAATGATGTTTCAATCATGCGGGTCCGGTTGGGTCGGGTTGGGGCGGGTTAGCCTTGCCCCAGACCCGACCCTAGACCCGGACCTCTAAAAGCGGGTCGCGGGTCTACCCGCCCCAAAGACCCTATGGGGCGGGTCTAAATGGGTCAAAACAGGGGCGGGTCAAGCGGGTTTGGACCCTAGACCCGCCCCATTGCCATCCCTAGATACATAGCCTCAAAAGGTCTTCTAGAACACGATTCACTCTCTCGGTCTGGCCGTCCGTCTGAAGATAATATGCGGTGCTCAAACACAACTGAGTCCCTACCGCCTCTTGCAAACTCTTCCAAAACTCACTAGTGAAGATAGGATCTCGATCGCTCACTATGCTAGAAGGTACACCATGCAACCGAACTATCTCTCGAAGGTAAACTGAAGCTAGCCATGGAGCAGTCCTCTTGCTCTTCACGGGTACGAAATGGGCGCACTTAGTAAGTCTGTCTACCACAACCCAAATTCCCGTATTACCCTTCCTCGATCTCGGCAACCCATCAATAAAATCCATCGAGACGCTATCCCACTTCCATTGCGGAACTTCCAATGGGTGAAGCAACCCACCAGGTTTCTTTTGCTCCGCTTTCACTTGTTGGCACACCAAGCATCTAGCAACATACTCGGCCACATCTTTCTTCATACCGGCCCAAAAGAAAACTCGCTTCATGTCTTAGTACATCTTATCGCCACCGGGATGAATGGTCATCTTCGAACGATGCCATCATCAAGTATAGCCTTCCTCAAACCCTCGTCTTGTGGTACACAAAGTCTACCGTCTCTACGCAAGCACCCCCTATCGTCTAGGGTGTACCTACTCAAATGGTTGGACGACTCCCCCCTTATGAGCCTCTCTACCAACTCAACCAACTGTGGGTCGTCCCGCTGTGCCTCGCCAATCCATCCCAAAAGAGTAGGTCTGACCTCTAAAGATGCTAGCAAACCGGGTACAAAGTCAATGGAAGTTCTGAAGTCAAACATCGAGATAAATTCCAAGCTTCGTCGTTCCACGAACAATGGACTCAAGGACAACCTTTTTCTGCTTAAGGCGTCTGCCACCACGTTACCCTTGCCAGGGGTATACGCTATCTCGAAATCATAGGATGCTAAGAACTCCATCCACCTTTGCTGTCTCAAGTTCAAATCCTTCTGAGAAAACAAGTACTTCAATGATTTGTGGTCAGTGAACAATTCGAATCTCTTGCCAAGAAGATAATGGCGCCAAGTCTTAAGCGCAAAAACAATAGCGGCCAACTCTAAATCATGGGTAGGGTAATCTTTCTGATGCTTTCTCAACTGCCTTCCCCCATAGGCTATTACCCTTCCCTCTTGCATTAAGACTACACCCAGTCCTATCCCACAAGCATCGGTATAAACAACAAATGGCTTACTCCCATCTGGCAACACTAAGACTGGAGCTGTGGTTAAAGCTCTCTTTAACCGTTGGAACGCGTCATCACAATCTACGTCCCATGCGAAGACTAGATTCTTCTTTGTCAAGCGAGCTAATGGGGCTGATATCTTTGCGAAGTCCTTGATAAACTTCCTATAGTAGCCAGCCAACCCCAAGAAACTCCTCACCTCGGTAGCATTCTTCGGAACCTTCCAATCTTGGATGGATACTACCTTCGCGGGATCCACAGCTATCCCTTCCTTAGAGACCACGTGCCCCAAGAACCGCACTTCCTTCCTCCAAAAGTGACATTTAGAGAATTTAGCCTTAAGGCTATGCGCTCGAAGAGTCTCCAACATTTCCCTAAGATGTAGGGCATGCTCTTCTTCACTCTTAGAAAAGACTAAGATGTCATCCACAAAGACCACCACGAACTTATTAAGGTACTCCCTGAACACCCTACTCATCAAATCAACAAAGTATGCGGGGGCGTTCGTCAACCCAAATGGCATCACAAGCCACTCATAGAAACCATCCGGAGTCCAAAAGACAGTCTTGTCTATGCTATCCTCAGCCACTCTCAACTGATGAAACCCCGTGGCCAAGTCCAACTGCGAAAACACTGAGGCGCCAACCAACTGATCAAAGAGATCATCAATCCTCGTCAATGGGTGTCTATTCTTCTTTGTGAGCTTGTTGAGTTCTCTATAGTCTACACAAAGTCTGAGGGACCCATCCGCCTTCGTGGTAAAAACTACTGGAGCACCCCACTCCGATATACTTCGTCTTATGAACCCCTTCTCAAGCAACTCCCCTACTTGCTTATGGAGTTCCCTCCTCTCACAAGGAGCCATGTGGCGCACTGGAAAAGATACTGGTTTAGCATTGTCCACCAGATATATTCGGAATTCTATCTCCCGCTTCGGAGGTAAGCCCTTCACCTCCTCAAACACATCCGAGTATTCCCGGACCACTCTAACAGATCGCAAACTCTCGACCGAAGCGTCAAGCGATTCAAGATAACTTATCATAACAGAATCCATAGGATTACAAGAGATCTAGAGAGTGTTACCCAAGCGGGTCATGAGCATAACAACTCTCCTTTGACAATCAAGAACGGCACCATTACTGGATAACCAGTCCATGCCCAAAATCAACCCATAGCCCGTGAAGCCCAAAACAAAAGCATCACATCTATACTCAACGCTAAGTATAGAAATCTTCAAACCCAAACATATCATGGATAAATAAGTGGAGCCCCCAATTGGGATTGAAACAACCAAGGGATCATCTACTAGACTGGTGTCTAAGTGCAGTGACTCAACTAATGATGATGAGATAAACGAATGCGATGCGCCAGAGTCAAACAAAGTACGGACAGGATGATCAAACAGAAAAAACAGACTTTCAACGGAAATAGTTCTACCTCTTTCCTGAATCGGTGGAACCGCGAGAGCCTGAACTTGCCCCCTTGCCTGACCTGGTGCCATAAGAGCTTGCACCTGTCCTCCTGAGGTAGATCCCGTCCTTTGCCCCTTCTTAGGGCAGTCCTTCACTAGATGCCCTGCTTCGCCACAGTGGAAGCAGCCAGTCTTCTTCTTCCGACAATCTTTGCTTAGGTGGCCTGGTGTCCCGCAATTGAAGCACTTCTTCTTTCCCTTGCCACCGTTGCCTTTCCCACCCTTGTTTTGCTGTTGCTGTTGAGGTCTCTTCTGATCTCCTTTCTTCTTGGGTGCCTTATTAGCATTGGGACCCTTCTCTTCTTCATGCATGAGTTCCATGTCTACTAGCTTCTCAAAGGTGGCCCCCATAGGGATGTGAGTCATAGCCAATCCATGCATCGGTTCATTCAAGCCTTTAACGAACCTCAAAGCCTTCTTCTCTGGTGTATTCACCATGTCTATGCCAAACCTTGCCAATTGATTAAACTTGTTGACATATTCCTTTACTGATAGGTTTCCTTGCTTTAGAGTCAAGAACCTTTCCATATACAGATTTTCTTCCACCCTTGAAAGAAACTTTGCTATAAACCTTTGTCTGAAATCCGCCCAAGAGTCAACAGGGCGCTCTCCATTAGTGACCTCCCACCAGAACGAGGCCTCTCCCTTCATTAACCAAGCAGCTAACTTGACTTTCTTTCCTTCTTCCATCTCAAAGATATCTATCAACTCTTCCACTTCCTTAAGCCAATCTCTAGCTTCCACAAAAGTTTCTGATCCTTGAAAAGGTTTCCCTCCCATAGCCTTAAATTCCTTGCAAGTCTTAGCAAAGGTATCCGTGCGAGGAGGAGGAGGGGGAGGAAGATCGGGTGCTACTGTTGGTGGAGGAACATTTGCTGGACCCGCAGTGGCGGCCCTAGCCTCCATCAATCTCCTATACCATACTGCTATCGTCACACCCTCCGGAAAGCTAAGATCTTCAGCCATGCTGAAACGAAAAAGGAAAGATTCAAAACGGAGAATTCGAAAGATAAAGATATGGCTATTGGGGATTATGCTTTTATTTCAAAAACTTTTCTCTTAAAAGACATGTTTTTGAAAATAATTTTTCCAAAAATGTTTTTAGAAAAATAGTTTTCTAAAAATTTTATCTGTTCCGATAACCTTCAGCTCTGATACCACGTGTAACAACCCACACCCGCTAAGGTCACTCACTAAGGGAATGCCTTAACTTCGGTGGAGTATTTTAAGTGAATATAGAACAGAAAAATTACAACAAGACAGATATAAATAATACTTGAAAATCTAAAACATCATTTCATTGCAGCAGAAGGTAAACATGTTTAGTTACAACACCATAAAAGAGTCAAGTACTAAATATCCATCCTGATAAAAACATAAGTACATAATCCCACTACATAACTAATAGCCATAAAAGAAAAGAAAAGAAAAGATGAGCTTTACATCAACGGTCCAAGCTCCAAAAGATAGATAAGCGATCTGATCAAAGCCCACTAGTACTAGGCCCAACCTGAGGACCTGAGGGGGAAAAAGATAAAAACAACGGGGTCAGACATAAGTCTGAGTGAGCCCTATAACTTTAACAATACAATCATTAAAGTAATTAGGGTATGATATAAACTTGGTAAGGTGATGACTGGGGATAAATGAATACACTAAGCATCCAACTAGACATAGGATGAACTAAGATAACGGTAAAGACGCATCTACCCACCCAAAGGTAATTACTACACTGCACCACACCAATCATTCCTATTTAAAGGTTGATTCCACCCAAGGACTTAGAAAATATAACTAGTAGTTTCTTGTACCCCTAGCTGACCACATAGGTGCCGTCTGCCCCTATCTCCACTAGGTGTACCCACTACTCCCCAAGCGATCGGCTCCCTAACGTACATACCCGTGCTGGCCCCACAGTGGGGTGTATCACTCCCCAAAGTGGCAACTCGATACAACCAACGGTGCACGACTTATACCTACACGATGCAACAACGTCTTACCTACCAGCCCGGGTCCACACACGCATATGAAACCCGTTGGACTTGCGTTGCCACCGCTAACCCGTTTTGGCCTCTTATAGTCAAGCCCAGTACGCGTGTCCCGTCCTCGACATGGGTCGAGCCCAATAAGATACATATGAGTTACTGGTTGAAATGGGCCCCCACAAGCTACCCACCTAAGCTTGTCCCTTTTTCTAGTGCATCCCACTTAACCCTTTAATCATGTTTAATTACATGTTTCCACTTGGTTAAGTATTCTAATCGTATTTTCTATTGCCACCCAAGGCAACCCACTAGATTTCCACATGCCACCCAAGGCACTTACTTGATTTCCACATGCCACCCAAGGCACCCACTTAACCCCTCATGCCCCACTACATGCTTATCTGGTTAAGTGTTTCTTAATTGATTAAGAACGTAACCTTTGTAAAGACCTCTCATATTAGACTGTCTTTTATGGCAGCTGGATTTGCCGGTCGGTTCCGGGCAGCCTTACGCCATAACAGAGTCTAACCTCGTGTCTTTACACTTGTCACGTATTTAGTTTAGGCCTAAGACCTCTCACATTGGGCCAATCATTTGTAGCCGCTGGATTTGCCGGTCGGTTCCGGGCAGTCTTATGCTACAATAAGGGTCCAACCTCGTGTCTTAGTCGATTAATTACACCTAATTAATCACCCCCATAATTTGTATTAATTATCCCTAATTAATTACAAATTTAACGATGTACATAATTGACTCAATTATGTCCATCCACTTTATGGTATGCATAATCATACCAACTTCACACCATTTTATTAACATGAATATTAACCCCATCGTTCCCCACGTAATTCGCTAACATGACATACTTAAAAGGGAAGATTCATCACAAATACAATGGGTTCAACTTGCATAACATTAGCATCAACATGGGTTTTAAAGGTGTCAACATGCATATATGACCATGGCATCAAACCCAACTAGCATAAATAATCAACCCAAACTTGCATGAATCGCGTATGTCATAAAGAGGGTAACTTGCATAGGTTACTTATGTCATACAAAGGGGTAAACTTGCATATGTATGTATGACATACAAAGGGGTTAACTTGCACATGTTACTTGCATATAAACAAACACCAAACTTTCATAACATGTCATATATGAACTTGCATATAATCAAACACCAAAATTGCATAACATGGTGTCATAATGGATCAATGTTTATCATAGTGATTTGCATAACTAGCATCATGAGCACATAGCATAATACTTGCATAAATAGCATCATGAACATATAGCATAAAACTTGCACAACTAGCATCATGAACTCATAGCATATGACTTGCATAACTTGCATAACATCATGAACACATAGCATATGACTTGCATAACTTGCATATCATCATGAACATATAGCATATGACTTGCATAACTTGCATAACATCATGAACACATAGCATATGATAACATAACTTGCATATCATCGTGAACATATAGCATATGACTTGCATAACTTGCATAACATCATGAACACATAGCATATGATAACATAACTTGCATTGATCCACATACATAACCATAACATCATTATATCCTATCATAATTAGTTTAGCAATTGCTTTCTAAAGGCATAGAAACTCACAACTTGTTGATTAGCACTCCTATGAAAAAGATTAAGTTGCTAGAGTTGATTAGAAGTTGATTTGAGAAGCTATCTTCTTCTACAATTTGATGGAGGCTCCTTCAAGTTGCATTTTGACGGCATAACGACGTTGTATCTATTTTTAGTTTGGATTAGGGTAGCCTTAGGGTGTATTTATAGATTTAGGATGTAGTTTAGGCCCTTAGATTAACCCTAGATTAGGTTAGAGCCGTCAGATTTCGTCACAAGCCCCAAAACACAACCCAAACCCCTTCAGATTGCACCCAGGCCAAACTGGCCGACAGGGGGGGTCGACCCCTGGGTCGACACATGGGTCGACCCCTTGGGGGGATCGACACCCATGTCGACCCCTGTGTCGACACCCTCTGTCTGGCGGGAATTTTTCCCGCCTCTTATGAAACTTGAAATTTGAATATTTTAAATTTGTTTTGAATTTTCTGAAAATTTCTTCGGTCCTTAACTGGGTCATACGGACTCCGATTTTCGAAAACTCGGACTCTATTTCGCGTATTTTTCCGAGGCGAACGCAATGGCATAGCCCGTTTCCCCTGATTCAGATTTTAAAATTTAATTCTGCCCTGATTTATATTATAACAAGTTATTCAACATACGGGGTGTTACAATACATGTTTTGGAATTGGACATGTCATGATTATGTCACATGCTAGTCTATAACTGATGTTTATGCCAAATTACATGATATATGTTGATTGAACCTATGTTTTGCATGTTCCCTCCTTTACCTCTCGTTTATAGATTGGACCAATTAGCGGGCCCAATGTCTTTATGTGATTAATGTGAACGAAAAAACGGGGGTAACGCTGGGGGTAATTATTAAACCAAAACATGTAAATATGTAGGTGGGCTCAAAACCATGTAATTGGTTAAGGCCATGAATGGTATAATTTATATACCATTAGTCTTGAATTAAAACATTTGACATGAAATACTTGTAGAAATTTGCATATATAAAAATGTAAATCTAGAAAAGATGAATATGCCTAACCCGAGCTTAGACTGAATTGTGGTGTAAACCTAATCGGAACTGACCGGCACATCCAGTAACCACAACAATACGTACCTAATGTGAGGGGTTAGTGCATCAAGCCCAGAAAAGCCCGAGGATAGACTGACTTGTGGTGTAAACCTTCCCGGAACCGATCGGAATCCAGTAACCACAGCAATACATGTCTAATGTGAGTGGTTGGTGCTTTAATTAATTAATTATTTAAAGCTCATGAACAATCAAACTAGAAATGGTGAGGTTAAGTAATTAAGGAATCACTTAACCAACTTAACAAGACAAGAGTGATGAGGTTGAGTAATTAAGAAAACACTTAACCAACTTAACATGTGAACAAGAAAAGGTTGGTGGGGTTAAGTAATTTAGAAAACACTTAGCCAAATAGACATGTTAACTAGGAAAGATTGGTAGGGATTAAGTCAAGTCAAGAACACTTAACCAATTAAACATGTTGACTAGAAAAACCCTAGTAACGGGGACCGGTTTCAGCAGTAACCCGCATGAACGTATCAAAGTACCTTGAACTAGGCAGGGTGGGGCACGATTACTGAGCTGAATATAAGAGGTCAAAAAGGGCGGCGGTTAGGTGCATCAGTGTAGGTTCCGAGGAGTACGGGCGTGCACGGGCTCCGGAGTGGAAAAAGCAAGCACTGGGCACCAGGCGTACACTTGTGCATCTAGAATCATGTCAGGGGTTGTCATTATGGGACTTGATACACCCTATAATGGAACCAGCACAAGTACTTTATAATCACGTGGGGCCGCATGACACCGAGAATACATGAATGCGAGTAGGAGCCGATCAATACATGAATGGGATCACTTTATCATGAACATACATTGCTAGTTAAACAAGTTCTTAGTGGGTGCAGAGATGTAAAAGTGGGTGTGATAGCCAAATCTAGTCAAGTCTTACCTTATCTTGTTTTAGGACTACCCTATCCTTGTGGTATCATTCTAAGTTTAGTTTATTCATGTCACAGTCTTTTACTTGTTTACATGCTATTAAATAACAGGGCTTACCAGACTTATGTCTGACTCATTTTCCTTTCGCCTCTTTTCTTCCCCCCCCCCCACAGGTCCACAGGGAGGGAACACTTCTGCTCGACCGGATCAAATCAAAGCTTGAAGACCGTAGATGTAAGGCTTGGACTTTCTTTTTTGAGCTATGGCTATGGTCAAAGACATGTTGGGGATTTATGTCATTTTATTTTCAATATTGCTTCTTTATGTTTTCAAGACAGATGTAATAATTTGGAAGATTGAAACTGTTTGTTGAAATGTTGTATTGAATAAGTATTTATGGAATGAAGTTGGTTTTTTTTCCGCTGTTTTAATTATCCGCTGCTTTAATTATCTGTCTTGTAATTTATTAGTATCTTGTACCTTAAAATGCTCCACCGAAGTTAAGGCATTCCCTTTGAGAGTGACCTTAACAGAGGTGGGGTGTTACACTTGGTATAAGAGCTAAAGGTTACCAGATTGGATAAAAATTTTGAAACTATTTTTCAAAAAGAAGTCATAAAGAAGCATTTTCAAGAAAAGTGTTGTTTGAATTTAAAAAAAAAGGGCATAATCCCTAAAGCCATATGCACTATCTTTCTATCCCTCATTTTGAATCTTTCCTTTTGTTTCAGCATGTCTGGTTACTTTAACCTACCTGAGGGCGTGCCGATGCCTGGTTGGTTTAGAAGGTACCTTGAAGCTAGGGCCAATGAAGCAGGCCCAGCAGGCATTCCTATGCCTCCCTCAGCTGCTGCTCCTCCTCCTCCTCCTCCTCCGAGAGGAAATTCTTTCTTAAAGATCTGTAGAGATTTTAGATCCATGGGTGGAAAAGACTTCAAGGGTAGTGAATCTTTCGTAGAAGCCAGAAACTGGCTCAAAGAAACTAAAGACTTATTCGTTATCTTTGAAGTAGATGAGAGGCAGAAACTACAGTTGGTGGTGTGGTTGCTCAAAGATGAGGCCTCCTTCTGGTAGGAGGTCACTAATGCTGAAAGACCAATAGAGACTTGGGAGGAGTTCAAGGCGAGATTTGAAATGAAGTTCCTCTCACAAGCTGAGCAAAGTATGCAAATGGAGAAGTTCCTATCACTTAAGCAGGGCAACCTATCAATCAAAGAATATGACAATAAATTCAATCAGCTTGCAAGATTTGGACTGGAGTTAGTCAACACTCCACACAAGAAGGCTCTCCATTTTGCCAAAGGACTGAATGAGCCACTGCAAGGCCTGGTAATATCCCATATACCCATGGGAGCAACTTATGAAAGGCTGGTGGATATGGCTCTGTTGCAAGAGGAGAACAAAGATGGCAAGAAGGAGGTGAAGAAGGAAGAGCCTCAAAATAAGAAAGGAGAGGAATCTCAAAACAAGAAAGCGGACCCCAAGAAAGACGGGAAGGATAATAAATCCCGTAAGAAGCTGAAGTGCAATTACTGTGGCATACCTGGACATTTGGCTAGGGACTGCAGAAAGAAAAAGAGGAAGTTGGGCGCTTGTTTCCATTGCGGGGAAACAGGACACTTGGCTAAGACTGCCCCAAAAGGCAAGGGCAGGGACAGAGAACTGGAGCTTCTTCTGGAGGGTAGGTTCATTCTCTCGTAGCACCTCTGCAGGAACGAGGTAGTTATATTTCTGTTGGGAGTTTAGTTTATCTGTTTGATAATGTTGTTCGTACTCTCTTTGATTTTGGCGCATCACACTCTTTTATATCTACTGATTTAGTTGAATCTCTGCACCTAGACACCCATATAGTAGAGTATCCCTTGGTTGTTTCAAATCCAATTGGGGGCTCAGTTTATTTGTCAATGGTTTGGATTTGGAAATCTCTATTTTAAGTGTTGGGTTTAAATGTAATGCTTTTGTTTTGGGCTTCACGAGCTATGGGTTGATTCTAGGCATGGACTGGCTATCCAGTAATGGTGCCATCCTTAATTGTGAAAAGAGAGTGGTTAGACTCATGACTCGCCTCGGTAACACTCTCGAAATCTCTTGTAATCCCATGAACTCTGTCATGCTTAGTTATCTTGAATCACTTGTTGCGTCTGTTGACAATTTGCAGTCCGTTAGAGTAGTCCGTGAATACTCCGATGAGTTTGAAGAGGTGAACGGCTTACCTCCGAAGCGGGAGATAGACTTCCTCATATACCTTGTTGATAATGCAAAGCCCGTTGCTTTACCTGTTAGGCACATGGCCCCAAGGGAGAGAAAGGAGCCCAGCAAGCAAATTAAAGAGCTGCTAGAAAAGGGGTTCATAAGACGGAGCATTTATGAATGGGGTGCTCAAGTAGTATTCGCGACCAAAGCTGATGGTTCACTCCGCCTATGCGTAGATTATAGGGAGTTGAACAAGCTGACTAAGAAGAATAGGCACCCCCTTCCAAGAATTGACGATCTGTTTGATCAACTCGTAGGTGCATCCGTTTTCTCCCAACTATATCTGGCTACTGGGTTTCATCAGCTAAGAGTGGCTGAGGATAGCATTGACAAGACCACATTTAGGACCCCTGATGGTTTCTTCGAGTGGCTTGTCATGCCTCTCGGCTTGACAAATGCACCTACCTATTTTGTAGACTTGATGAGCAGGGTGTTCTGGGAATTCCTCAATAAATTTATAGTGGTCTTCATAGACGACATCTTAATCTTCTCAAAAAACGAGGAAGAATATGATGTGCATTTAAAGGAAGTTTTAGATACTCTTCGAGCACATCAGATGAAAGAAAAATTCTCCAAATGCCACTTTTGGAGAGAAGAAGTAAGGTTTCTTGGACATGTGGTGTCCAAAGAGGGGATAGCCGTGGACCCCGCAAAAGTAATCGCGGTGCAAGATTGGAAGATTCCGCGAAATGCAACCGAAGTCCGAAGCTTTCTCTGGCTGGCGGGCTATTATCGAAAGTTCATTAAGGACTTTGCGAAGATCTCAGCTCCGCTGACAAGATTGACAAAGAAGAACTTGGCTTTTTCTTAGGATTTGGATTGCGACATTGCTTTCCAACGTTTAAAAAGGGCTTTGACAACAGCCTCAGTTCTGATATTGCCTAATGGAAGCAAGATGTTTACAGTATATACAGACGCGTGCAGAACAGGATTGGGCGTTGTCCTAATGCAAGAAGGCAAAGTAGTTTTCTATGGAGGAAGGCAGTTGAAGGTTCATGAGAAGAATTACCCAACTCATGATTTAGAACTAGCTGCCATCGTTTTCGCCCTCAAATCATGGCGTCATTATCTGCTAGAAGAAAGGTTCAAATTATTTACTGATCATAAATCATTAAAATACCTTTTCTCTCAGAAAGATCTTAACTTGAGGCAGCAAAGGTGGATGGAATTTCTCACCTCATATGATTTTGAGATTGCCTATACCCCTGTTAAGGGCAATGTAGTGGTAGATGCCTTGAGTAAAAAGAAGTTGACTTTAAGCCCTCTCTTTGTGGAAAGGCAAAGCTTGGAGTTCATAGCAAGCTTTAACTTTAGACCCTCCTCTGACTTTGTACCTGGCTTGCTAGCAACGTTAGAAGTGCGTCCAACTCTATTAGACTCAATCGGAGCCGCGCAAAGAGAAGACCCTCAGCTGGCCGATGTGATGGACAAGTTAATTAGGGGTGAGACTTCTAGTCACCTCAATAGATACTCCATTGATGCCAAGGGTTGGTTGAGACGAGATGGAAGACTATGTGTCCCACAAGCAAGGGGTTTGGTAAAGACGGTTCTAGAAGAGGCACACCATTCCAAGCTGACCATACACCCAGGCGGAGACAAAATGTATAAAGACATCAAAAGAGTTTTCTTTTGGAATGGCATGAAGAAAGACGTAGCTGAATTTTTTTTCTAAGTGTTTAATATGCCAGCAAGTCAAGGCGGAGCAGAAGAAGCCTGGTGGTCTGCTCCATCCTCTAGAGGTCCCACAGTGGAAATGGGATAACATCTCGATGGACTTTATAGATGGGTTGCCTAGGTCAAGAAGGGGCAATACCAGCATTTGGGTAATAGTGGACAGGCTTACTAAAAGCACTCACTTTATACCTTTCAAAAGTAGAAGGACTGCCTCATATCTAGCATCCATATATCTTAAAGTGATAGTTCGACTCCATGGGATACCCTCCAGCATAGTAAGTGATCGAGACCCTATCTTTACAAGCGAGTTCTGAAGGAGTTTGCAAGAGGCTGTGGGCACACAGCTATGCTTAAGCACGGTCTATCACCCACAAACCGATGGTCAGACGGAAAGGGTGAACAGAGAACTAGAAGATCTCTTGAGACTGTGCATTCTTAACTTTGGAGGTACATGGGAGGATCATCTTCCTTTAGTGGAGTTCGCTTACAACAATAGTTACCAAGCCACCATAGGCATGGCACCCTTCGAGGCTTTGTATGGAGGACCATGCCGATCACCAACTTGTTGGTGGGAGTCTACAGATAAGCTCATACTTGGACCAGACATGATCAGAGAAACTTTAGAGAAAGTAGACTTAATACAAAGGAGAATGAAGACTGCCCAAGATAGACAGAAGTCCTACGCAGACAAAAGAAGGACCGACCTTGAGTTTGAAGTTGGAGACAAGGTGTTTCTTAAAGTATCCCCTTTGAGGAACGTCATTCGCTTCGGATCCACAGGAAAGTTAGCAGCAAGATTTGTAGGGTCGTTTCCTATCATTGAGAAGATTGGGAAGATGGCTTATAGAGTACAACTGCCCGAAAGATTGGCTGGAGTTCATAATGCCTTTCATGTCTCTCACCTGCGAAAGTGCTTACATGAGTCTGCGGAAGTGGTGGAACCAAGCATGTTAGAGGAAGTAGAAGTTGACCGAGAAGCAACTGTAAGGGGAGTTCCAACTCGTATCTTGGGTACAGAAGTCAAAAAACGACACAACCGTGAAGTCAAGCTTGTCAAGGTTCAATGGAGCGACGCCGAGGAAGATGCAACTTGGGAAACTAAGGACAGAATACGCACAACCTACCCTTTTCCTTTTTAGGGTACATCCTTGATCTCTTTTTTCCTTAAGTCTATGCTTTTACCTATCCTTTTGAGTATATCTTCTCGATCCTATCCTTTATCCTTAGGTAGAAACCCATTTGGACGAAAACATGTAATTGAAACATGTTATGGTTGATGGTTGCAAGTGGTTCCTAGTGGTTGCTCGTGGATGCATATACACACATGTTAGGAATTAGATCGGCTCAGTCACTTTCATATTGCATATGCATATATGTATTTGTATATGGATTGAAACTTGATGTGTTACCATATGGACATTGCATTTGTATGAATGATCGTGCACTCATGTAGAAATTTTGGATAGGAAAATTGCATACATAATGGACTCATGGCACTGACATAATTTGCATTACGGAGGTCGACTGAATCAATAGACCGCCTGATTTTGAATTAGGTAAGGACATGTACACACACTATGCATATGATCATGAAGCATTAGAAGTCTTTTAAGGACACTGGACGCCTGTGTTTGATGGTTGAGTAGATGGACAATTGGATGGTAATATATACGTTCTTCTCGATTTGAAGATTTCGGGGACGAAATCCTTAAAGGAGGGGAGAATGTAACACCCCGTATTCTCTGTTAATGTTGTAATAACAAATTAAAGAATACTTAATTATAAATGCGAGAATCAAGGGAAAACATGAAAATTTCTTGGCATAGATTGGTTCATGAAATGGTATATTTGGTATACCATTTATTGTGAGCATAATTAAAAGAATAATTACGGCATGATTAAATTAAGATTAATTTACATATATAATTAGACATATATAGAAAATATGTGAATTTAGAAAAGACGAATTATGACTCACTACCGAGTCATTAGGGGCTGAGTTGGCTGTTCTAGATAACTCTATCTTGTCTTAATGGTCTTGATTTATTCTGAGATGATCTGACGGCTCCTATTCAATCTAATCTCTATAAAAGTAACCTAGTACCTCACCCCTAAATCATATTAAAAATTGAACCTAGAGCCATCATGCTGCCATTAGACAACCTAGAGTAGCCGCCACTTGAAGCTAACATAGAGACGAACCAAACTAAATCAAAACAATGATTGTCTACATCAAAGGCGAGCGTTTCAACCCCAGAATTCAGAATCCAAAAATCAAGACCTTCATTTGTTGTAAGCGCAGTTATATTTTAGACATAAATAAATCTAAGACGTGCTTTGATATAAAGTGAAATTAGAATTATACCATGTTAATTCATATCGACTGATTGTGATGATTTTATCATGAATTGGAATGATTGTAGATTATTGGATTTGGTATTGGATCTATTTGAAACTATCAATATCATATGCAAGTTATGTGTTTCATGTAAAGATCTACATGTATATGTTTTTATGCAAGTTGTAAGTTTGATATTAGATCCAGGTCAAGATCTATATGTACATATTCCTATGTTTTATGTTAGATCCATATGTTCATATGTAAGTTACAAGTTTTATGTTAGATCCATATGTTCATATACAAGTTGCAAGTTTTATGTTAGATCCATATGTTCATACGTAAGTTACAAGTTTTATGTTAGATCCATATGTTCATATGCAAGTTGCAAGTTTTATGTTAGATCCATATGTTCATATGTAAGTTGCAAGTTTTATGTTCGATCCACATGCCTATGTTCATATGTCCATATGCAAGTTACAAACTTTATGATTGGATCCATGTCAAGATCCATTTAGGTTCGCATGATTAATGCAAGTTATATAATTTATGATAGATCCAAGTTACGATCTAATTATATATATATATATGTCATATGCAAGTTACATGTTAGATCCTAAACTAGATCCTTATTTATATGCAAGTTTGTGAAGTGAATTTATGCAAGTTCACCTTATTAGATCTAGTTTACACCTATATGTTAATGTTATAATCATACATGTTTTGGAATTGGACATGTCATGATTATGTCACATGCTAGTCTATAACTGATGTTTATGCCAAATTACATGATATATGTTGATTGAACCTATGTTATGCATGTTCCCTCCTTTATCTCTCGTTTATAAATTGGACCAATTAGCGGGCCCAATGTCTTTATGTGATTAATGTGAACGAACAAACGGGGGTAATGCTGGGGGTAATTATTAAACCAAAACATGTAAATATGTAGGTGGGCCCAAAACCATGTAATTGGTTAAGGCCATGAATGGTATAATTTATATACCATTAGTCTTGAATTAAAACATGTTACATGAAATACTTGTAGAAATTTGCATATATAAAAATGTAAATCTAGAAAAGACGAATATGCCTAACCAGAGGTTAGACTGAGTTGTTGTGTAAACCTGCCCGAAACTGACCGACACATCCAGTAACCACAGCAATACCTGTCTAATGTGAGAGGTTAGTGCATCAAGCCCAGAAAAGCCCAAGGTTAGACTAAGTTGTGGTGTAAACCTGCCCGAAACCGACCGGCACATCCAGTAACCCCAACAATACCTGTCTAATGTGAGTGGTTGGTGCTTTAATTAATTAATTAGTTAAAGCTCATAAACAATCAAGCTAGAAATGGTGAGGTTAAGTAATTAAGGAAACACTTAACCAACTTAACAAGACAAGAGTGGTGAGGTTAAGTAATTAAGAAAACACTTAACCAACTTAACATGTGAACAAGACAAGATTGATGGGGTTAAGTAATTTAGAAAACACTTAGCCAAATCAACATGTTAACTAAGCAAGATTGATAGGGGTTAAGTTAAGTCAAGAACACTTAACCAATTTAACATGTTGACTAGAAAAACCCTAGTAACGGGGACCCGTTTTAGTAGTAACCGGCATGAACGTATCAAGGTACCCTGTACTAGGCAGGGTGGGGCACGATTACTGGGCTGAATATAGGAGGTCAAAAAGGGCGGCGGTTAGGTGTGTCAGTGTAGGTTCCGATGGAGTACGGGCGTGCACGGGCTCCAGAGTGGAAAAAACAGGCACTAGGCACCTGGCGTACACTTGTGCATCTAGAATCGTGTCAGGGGTTGCCATTATAGGACTTGATACACCCTATAATGGAACCAGCACAAGTACTTTATAATCACGTGGGGCCGCATGACACCGAGAATACATGAATGCGAGTAGGAGCCGATCAATACATGATTGGGATCACTTTCTCATGAACATACGTTGCTAGTTAAACAAGTTCTTAGTGGGTGCAGAGAAGTAAAAGTGGGTGCGATAGCCAAATCTAGTTAAGTCTTACTTATCTTGTTTTAGGACTACTCTATCCTTGTGGTATCCTTCTAAGTTCAGTTTATTCATGTCATAGTCTTTTACTTATTTACATGCTATTAAATAACTGGGCTTACCAGACTTATGTCTGACTCATTTTCCTTTCGCCTCTTTTCTTCCGTTCCTCCCCCCCCCCCCCCCCCCAGGTCCACAGGGAGGGAACACTTCTGCTTGACCGGATCAAATCAAAGCTTGAAGACCGTAGATGTAAGGCTTGGACTTTCTTTTTTTGAGCTATATTTATGGTCAAAGACATGTTGGGGATTTGTGTCATTTTATTTTCTGTATTGCTACTTTATGTTTTCAAGACAGATGTAATAATTTGGAAGATTGAAAATGTTTGTTGAAATGTTGTACTGAACAAGTATTTATGGAATGAAGTTGGTTTCTTTTCCGCTGTTTTAATTAACTACTGCTTTAATTATCTGTCTTGTAATTTATTAGTATCTTGTACCTTAAAATGCTCCACCGAAGTTAAGCCATTCCCTTTGAGAGTGACCTTAACGGAGATGGGGTGTTACAGGTTGGTGGTTTGTTGGTAGCTCTTGTGATAATGCTCAATGCCCGTCACTTGTTCGACAAATTTCCCTAACCAATGTGCTTCCAAATCTAGTTAGTTTGTGTCCTGTTAACAATGCTGCACCTATGAACCATGCTCCGAAGCCTTCTAAGAACTGAACATCGTTGTTCGCTTCCATACCACATGCCAATGGGGAATACATACCGATTAATTTCGATATATTTAATGTTGAATGTGGCTCCATCCCTCCCCCGAAAGTCCATGATGAGGCAGCTAAATTTTGGGGTGATCAACTGGCAGGTGTTTTTCTTGATTCAAAACCTCCATCTGTTAACATGCTTTCTACATGTCGCAATTCATGGCATATCTGTGCCCACTTGAGAATGACAACTTTTGACGGTCTATATTATTTCAATTGTTCCTCGTCTGAAGAACAAACACGTATCCTAGAAGCTGCTCCCTGCAATTATTGATGGTAGGCCATTTATTATGGCTATCTGGAGAGCTTCTATTGATAAAGTGCAGGAACAGGTTCTGTCGATTCCAGTCTAGGCGCAATTCACTCACATTTCTTTTGTTCTTTAACCTCTTCTATGTCTTAATCAGCTTGCTTTTCACATCGATAAGCTCAAGTATTTTGATGCCAACATAATAGCAAGGAGAAACTTAGTATATGTTAGGGCCCTGATTGAAATAACACCGGATAAGCCATTGCCTTCTAAAATCAAAGTTTGCATTGAGAATCGTGAAGATTTTGTGGATGTGAAGTATAGATGGAAACCTAATATTTGCACTACCTGCAAATCTTTTGGACATTGTGTTGTTGCTTGTCAGCTTGATGTGAGTATGCCACCCCCTGATAAAACTCCCTTCCTAAGGCCCCTTGTTAGAGTTTGGGTCCCTGTTGCTAGGAAGAAAATCCGTGTTGTGGATGAGCCTTCTGTTTCTCCTGCAGTGCCTCTTGATCCTGAGCCTGTTGATTTGATTCTTCCTGAAGTGCCTCTCGATCCGGATGTTTCATGGATTGAAAGTGAAAGAGCTCGGGTACATGCCCCCCTTGGTATGCGCTATGACCTTGAGCATTATTTCTCCAAATTTATCAGGGAGAAGGGCGAACGACGTCGTCTTTTCAATCATCCGATTGGTAAAGAATTGAAATTGTGGGATGAGGGTGATATTCGAGATGACAACTTGGATCTAATGTAGGATGCTTCCTGGGATAGGAACTTTATTTTCTGCCCCGCAGCTGCTTGCTATGTGGTAGATCTAGCTTGGCGTTTCTGGACCTACGAGAGGTCTATGACTCTCTATGTGGGGACTTTTTTGGCGAATAATTATGCCGATGATATAGTTTAGATAACCTAGTTTACCCTTAATTGTGTTCGATTAGTTTCGTGACTTTTGCTATTTTGTTGTGTTGATAATGGCTAGACACTTCAAACCAGAATAGCTACTCTGTGGTTTGCGCAGAGTACCTGTTTTCCTATCTTTTAATAAAAGTGGTACGCCCACTATAAAAACGGCTTGCCTTGCCCAAAAAAGAAGTGGTTCATGATAGTGTAAGCCTAGTAAAATTGTTGAGTAAATAAAATAACATAACCTAATTGAACAAACTAAGGTTAATTGGGTACTTACAAGCCCAAAACCATTTGTGAACCCTGAAATATCCAGAAAGAAGAAAAGAAAATATGTAACTATTTTTTACAACCTCTTCTTCATCCTCATTAGAAATGAAACCTGAGGAAAAAAAACCCAGTCTTCTTAAATTCTAGCCATTCTCCAAATCAAAAAAATAAAATAGCCTCATAATCTAAGATCCTAACAAACAGGCAAACTCTAACCAGTGATCCATTCATCAAATTTCTAGAATTGAAGAAGAAAAGTTTACAGTGAAGTTTGTGGGGTTTGCATGTTAGTGTTTTTCAATTCTACAGGTTTTGAAAATTAAATGCTACCCTCTTGGGAAGCTAAATTGTTGTAAAACAATACTAATCCATGCAAGGTGAGTGCATACTGACACATCTAGCTTGTTTTGATTTATATGTTGAATCTATGGTTCCCTTTGGTTATCTTGTGGCTTCCATAAATTATTTTCTAAGCTTTTTGCTTATAGTATCCAAGCCTTGTGCATCTATCGTTGAGTGCATGTAGTTCTTCCAATTTGCATCAAAATCATGTCAGATTGGTTTCAGTTTATAACCTAAATATCCTTGTTTTGTTTACTGAAAATCATGTTCATAATCAACCTGAAATTTTATTATATCACGCGTCAAAAATCAGAGCGAAGCAAACTCGTAATCCCTAAAAATTTGCCTGACGAAAGGTCCACCCAGGCTTTAGTAGGGTTGATCAAGGGGAAATGATAGGTGGACCTGGCCTGTATAATACTAGTGCTAGGTCGAGCCCCTTTCTCCCTGTTTTCTTCGTTGTTTTTTTAAATATATATTATATTTTAAATCTACTCTAGATCTACCATTAATATTCTATTTCTATTACGCTATCCTTCGATAGATCTAAATAGAACAATTTAAAAATGTATTAAATTTCAAAAAATGTAATAAATTCTTAAATCAATCATATTATTATTAATTAATTTGAAAATAGAATAAATTTTTAATTTATGTAATTAAATGGTTGCCTTCTCCATTATTGTACACTTATACTAGTTTAATCTTTATTGTTATTATTACCATTTAATCATCTTAAAATGTTCAATAACCATACTTTTAAATGCGTTTTAGACCAATTTTAATAATGCAATGTGAAGCCATGCACACATTCCTAGAGCATCTCCAACAGCTCATGATTCATACCCTGAATCATGAATTAGATGCTGAAATACTCCCCAACAAATGCTGGCGGGCATAATATTCAATGAAATATTCAGAGACCAATCCTGAATTCGGAATTGACCCTGGACGCCGATATTATCGATGCTCTATATAGAGCACCGATAATATGTACGCTTTATTTTCACATCCCCATTTCATTTGTTTTGTATGTCTCCAACGGCTATAAACGGTCGTATTTTCCCTCAACAACTATAAAACAATCATATTATTTTCCAACAGTTATAAAACGGTCATATTTTCTTCCAACGACTATAATTTCAGTTCTAAGTTGCGTTAATTTTTACATTCTTCATCACAATATAATTTCACTTCCTTTCTATTTACTAAATCCAAAGAAACTTAAACTCAATAATGTCTTCACCATTTGGAGAATTTTCACATCTGACGATGGACGAAAGCCAGTTTTCTCAAGACAATACAGATTACGATCTAATTTCTCCTCCAAGCAAACAATCAACTATTCTGTGACAAACGAGGAGGACAACGATCTATGCAACATGTACTGCCATTTTTCATTTGATTCGATTACTGGGAACGACCAATCAGTCGTTAAGTTTTGAAAATAATAATTAAACTGCTTTCATTGAGAAGCAACTTGAAGGCTTACGAACGTTGTCAGTGATTCAGGGCCGATTCGGCAAAATAAGTCAGCAATCATCGTTTTATGAATCGCAAGTTTATAAAATAGAGAGAGCCAATCCTAGTGGCATGGGAGGCGAGGATAATATGGTAAGTTATCGTAAAACGTATGTTAGTGGTTGAATAATTGTTCTTTATGAACGATAAACGAGGAGTTCAAAAAGCTTTTCATTGAGAAAATGTTGCGAAAAGGCCACATTGTTATCCGTTTTTGCATTGCTATGATCTTCTTACCATCCAACCAAAATGGAACACTGAACTTGCTAAGAGCCTGCGCGATGTTCAAACTTCTTCACAGGGAAGAAAAAAGCTTCAAAAGTTGCCTATTCATCTAGTCCTAGGGAGTCATTGGTGAAAAATTCTCCATGTCAAGGTTAAAACCTACTTGATGAGTTCAATAACACAATTGATGAAGATTTTAGACCTCAGGGAGTCAAAGCTATTAAAAGAAAGGGAAAAGTTGATATTGTCATTGAAGGAAAAATCAAAGCATGCTATGAAGTACACGATCGTAGACATGTCATAGGAAGAAATGAAAATGCGAAGAAAAAATTAGAGTTTATGACCAGGTTTGCTGATCTTAAAGAGAAGAGTTTGCAAATTCTAGCGAATGAGTAAGCATATAAACAACAAAAAGAAGAGAATGAAATCATGGCCAAAGATTTGGCTGGAATTGATGAATGTGATAAGGAATATTGGCTGGGAATGAAACAACGTATTCTAATGTCAAAGTTTCCTCAATTTTAAATTAATTGTTCATCAGTATCCTTATTACTAGCTACTTGTATTATATTGATGTGTTAACTTTATATTTCCTATTATAGTAATTATTTACCTATCAATGCAATGCATGTTTTATTTATTTTTCTGCTTCTCCCATTAGCTGATAGTTTTAGACATTTTAATAAAGTACAAAATCATTATTACTCCATAGTTTTCATAATATAATAAAATAAAACATAAGTTCAAACAACCAAATAAAATAGACAAATAAATACCATAAGCCTACTCAGTCACATATCGTGTTAGCCAACTATAACGAAGTTTGTATGCTTTGTGGCCAACAAATTCCGTACCGTACTCTAAAAGGTATCGAGAATTAAAAGTTGATTTAGTTGTTTTAAATATGTATTCGTCTTCAACCATCTCGATAATCTTATGGTATCGATCACAAGCTTGTGCAAAACGATGATGAGCCATATGGATTTCAACCGACGATTATCTAGATGAGTAGGTACGATGGTTGTTATGTAATCTTGTTACCATAGCCTAATACTCTTCATGGGTTAGACCCCTCCTCTTTGGAACAGTAACTCATCTCTTCGATCAACTTCAATATAGGCTTTCACGAGGATAAGTAAATCCTTTGGAGAAAATTCATTGGTTGAAATATTGGAGCTTGTAGTACTTCGGTTTTAACGGGCAAGATTACCCATTTGCCTCGCTTGGTTTGATCGTGGAGGTGATTGTGGATTCTGTACTTCGATAATTCCTTACGTATCATAAATTATTGCATTCTGAACTGATTCATCCACATCTTCTATTTGTGTATCTGGAACGAATCCACCATCTTCCTTGTCCTCTTTTTCCATTCGTACTCTTTAAACATTTTACCCATAATTTCATCACTAAATTCCCAATCACCCATTTAACCTACATGAAATCAATAGTAAAAAACATGTTGGAAGAATGCATTTTCTTTATAACAAAAGAAATAACCTTAAAGAAAAGAAGTATAATAATATCTCACCTTAAGGTCTTGAAAGATCGAGTGTGCACAGATTATGGTTGGACACTGAAGTATAAACTATTTAATAGAATGGAATTGTATGTTGAGGTCGTCCTCTACCGCTTGGCTATAGTTAAAGGTTGTATGTACAGAGCTTGACTGATTGTGATATCTCAGCACGCTATCCCTGACTATGAGGGTTAGGAGTTAAAAGACTATGGTTGTCCCTGTTTATAGTGAAGATTTGTGAACGTAATGGAGTTAAAAATTTGGGTCGTACTCAACCACATGGATATAATGCTTGTGACTTCTTACCGCGATATCCAAAGTGGCTGTAGTATATAGTGTATAGTGCCATGTGGTCATATCAATTTCCAGTACCATCATTGTAGCCAGTTTCTTTCAAAAATGAGAGAACAGTGATAGGTCACAATTATATCAAATTAAAGCCAGTGTGGAGTCTCAATCAGACTCCAGCCATGTTCCACATATTTTAAAGCAATTATCAGGATTGACTCATTTTACCCATAGTTTCATCACGAACCGTTGGTAAGTCATATGCCACCTTTTCCTTTATAGACTACACTCATAATTACTAGATATAAACTAATTAGAAAAATTACCTCAACTCACAAAAGTTGGAATGCTAATTTCTTAACCATCCTTTAACAATTACACTAATACTTTGTCAGTTAAAGATGTTTATGACCTGTTGTATCTTTATGCTTATGTTGTATCATTTTGCTTTAAATCAGTTGTATCTTTATGCTTTTTCAGAGTGTAGTCAAGTCATCTGTTTTGTGGCAGTGTGTAGTCAATTCATATTGTACGGAACAGCTTTAGCACAACTTTACTTAGTGTGGTCATTTCGAACTGTTGTACTATTGGGTACAACTTTGGAGCAACTTTAATCAATGTGGTCATTTTGTACTGTTCGAAACTCCTTCAATAAGTAAACGGTCATTTCATATTTCAATCATCAAAACAAACAATACTTCATACTCATCTTCCAAGTTCAATAATCGTACAAACACACAAATAATAATTCAGACTAATAATCGAAATACTACTACAACAACATATAATATGAACACTAGTGGTTACAGTTAATTTGCAAGTTTTCTAGCAGTTGGTTGAGACGTCTAATTTCTTGTCCAGCTCATTCACATATGTTATTCCCCTTAGACACAACAGTTCATCAATCCATTCTGAAAAATTGCAACCGTCGGGAAAATTGGAAAAAAGAAGTATTCGACGACCAATGTTTTTGACATCATCTCTTACACTAGTGGTCTCCCAATAGGCGCGTGCCAAATTAATCATAGGATGCCGATTTTATCGACGACTATTGGGAGAATCAAACGATTCTCCATTTAATCTTACGTCTCATAATATTACGAGATGTAAAACCGTTGGAGATGCGCTTACTCACTGTCCATTTTTTTAGCACGGTTTCTCCAGCTCCACTAAGTTTTTGGTGGAAGCAACCGATACGTTGACCGACTTATGATTTTGAAGCAGCTTCACTAAGCCACCTACAGGATAACGTTTACCTTTCAACTTAATTTCATATCCACCAGTTCCTTCGTTCTATATCCTGTAAAATACATCATTGGAATATGATTAATGGATTAGGATTTGATTTTCGCTTTGTAGGGTTTAACCTATATGATATATACTACTGAATATACGACCACTCATTAGGCGCCAACAATAGTGACACAAGCTTAGAGAACAAAAAAATATACCAAGTTTCTTGGGACCTTATATATAGATGCAAGCCTATTCATTGTCTATCAGTCCTCAATGGTTAAAAAGACTTAGCCTAATCTCATTTTAAACCTCCACCATTCATGGCGCTTTCAACCTCAAGCCTACTCAAAGGTTTTCTCTTCCTCCTCCCCTTCTTCAGCATCTCCTATGCACTAAAAGACAGAGTTACCCTTCATCGCCCCATTACTGGCTCCGAAAAGCTTGGATCCAAAGGTGGGAAATTTGAACTAGGATTCTTCCAACCAGGCAATTCTCAATATTACTATCTCGGAATATGGTACAGCCTTAACCTCGTATCTTAACAAACTTCTGTTTGGATGGCCAGTAGGGAAACTGCCCTAGCTGATGTCTCCAAAACAAACCTGACAATCTCTGAAAATGGCAATTTAGTGCTTTCCAACAAGGGAAGTTCACAAATATAGGCCTGTTTAGAAAGAGTATTACTTGATTAGCCATGTTTCAGAAATAATAACAAATATAGGCCTGTTTTGTTTGGGGAGACAAACTGGCACATTTTGGAACTTGCCTTTGTGTGAGTTTTGGGAAATCACCTTTGTATTTTGGTATATTTCCAAACTCTGTATGTACCCACTAACTCTCTCATAATTCTGATTCATACTCAACTACATCTTCTCAACTCTACATATATTCAAAATGCCTTCTGAAACAATGGTGGAGCAAGAGGTTAACTCGTACCCAGTTTGCTGCCATTGTGGATATATGGCTGAAGTTGTTGTATCAGAAGGTGTCGAAAACATTGGTCGTCGAAGTCTTCTTTGTTCCAATTATCCCCACGGATGCAATTTTTCAGAATGGATTGACGAACCGCTTTGTCCAAGAGGCATAGCACATGCGAAAGAGCTGGAGCAAGAAATTAGACATCTCAAAAAACTCCTAGAGGACTTGCAATTTAACCGTAACCACTAGTGTTTCCATTATCCATCGTCGTTGTAGGTTTCTAAAATTTAATGTGCGTTATTCTATTACCTGTAGTCGTTGTAAGTTATCGAAGTTTAGTTTGAATTATTGTTTGTATGTTTGTAGAACTTGGAAGATTAATATGAATTACTACATGTTTGTGTTTCCTAATAAATTATTTTAGGTTTCTGAAGTTTGAATTAAAGCTTTGTATGTTTGCTGGTTTGTGCAGTACACATTATGACATAAAGATGAATTGACAACTAGCTGCCATAAATTAAAGCTGAATCGGTCTTTTTCTTTATAGTACTATCTGCCACAAATCAGGTGATTTGACTAGACACGGATAAAGTTGGTCCAATATTTCAAAATAGTTGAGTTGACAAGCATCTGCCAAATCTAACCTAATGTTTGTCCATTGTGATAAAGTCGTTGTAAGGACAAATGACAATGCTTTATTTCAAAATTGATGACATGATCAAAAATCTACCAATTCTGATTCAAGGCTTGTTTTTTGTGATTAGGATGAACATAGGACAATTATTCTACTTTATTTTGAAATCGATGACATGATTAAAGCACTGCCAATTCTGACTTGACAACGACCATACTGAGTTGATTAAAGTTGATTTGACAATGACATTGCTTAGATGGTTTCCCTATTTCATAGCACTTCAACACATTATTTCTCATTGCAGAAACACTTCAATTCTATCTTCAAATAAATTCAAGAAAAATATACTCACTTAACAATGACGCCTACTTTTATGACTACACTTTACTACTATGACGGTGAATTGGTCATGGACGAGCACCAAAATGGAAATTATGTAGGAGGATTCTGCAAACCAGAGAGAGTTCGAAAGGTTGCACACTTGATGCTTTGAAAGAATCGGTCTTCAAAGCAACCAAAATTAACCCTCTCGAATATGATATCAAGTTGTCGGCTAAATGGCCTACTGATTCGGGGTCGAGAGCCGTAGCACTTTCAGATGATGAATATGTACAAGTAATGCTTTCCGCTATTAAGAAATCGATTGAATTGTTTGTTGGAAAAACCGCAAAAGAAATCGTGGAAGATGTCATGGAAGAAAACATCACACCTCCTATCGTGAGTAGCAGCTTAGGTTATTTCACAGAAATGTTGCAAACTCATGATCCTTCACTCATCTTTAGTTCTCCTTTGTACAACACTCCATATTCTCATCCGAAAGTAGATGAGAAGCAACAACAACAACAAGAACAACAAACTGATCAGTCAGAAGAATGTGGACAACAAATGCGACAGGATGTATTCCCTGCTCAGTCAGAACTGTTCGATATGAACCAAAGGTATGTGTTGCACATTAATTTAGTTTCCTAACTGCTCGTTGAAATATAAGATGTAACTAAAATGTATTTATTAACAGATTGACTGAAGGAACCGAAGAAGACTAGGGTGCAGGTCCTTCCAACAGGCCAAACGCATTGATAGCATGGTGGTTGCCATGATAACTATTGATGATACATGTTGGACGGAAGTCAACAATGAACCACTAAACTATGACTTTCCAAACATAGAAGATCTCGAAGAAGAGGGTGATGAGGTTTAAATGGAAGTACCAATGGACGATGATCTCTGCACGACGCAAATGATGGCCAGATCCATAGTGGCTAATCTAGAGTTTTCTAGTGAAAAATTCTCGTCCGCTTGCTTACAAAATGGATTCGTTGTTGTGATGGTATTCCAAAGCAAAGAACAGTTTCTCCACCAACTTACGAAATGGTCTACTCTTCACGGTGTTTCATACAAGCTAATTAAGTCGAATAAAATAATATATACTGCTGTATGTAATGATGCTACTTGTCCACGGCGAATACATGCTATAGTGTCGAAGAAATCACAAACTGGATGGTGGGAAATTAGAAAGTTGCCTCATGAACATAACTGTGTCAACCCTACGATTAATTCCAACCACAAGCAAGCCATTTTTGGGTTTCTTCTATCCAAAATCATGTCTTTTGTGAAGGACAATTTGGATATCTCAGCTGGGACAGTGCAAGTGCATGTCGACGAGCAACACTTCATCAAAATCAGTTACATGAAAGCTTGGCGAACTTTGAATAAAGCGTTGGAAAAAAAATGGTGACTGGGCTGAATCATATTAGTATTTGCCTCAGTATTTTGCGGAAATAAAAAGAAGCAATTCAGGTTCGGTAGGACATATATCACACGATAATGTCGGGATATTTGAGCGTGCTTTTTGGGCATTTGGTCCTTCCATTGCAGGTTTTGTACACTACTGTCCAGTGCTCTGTATTGGCGGGACACATTTGTACGGTAAGTTCAAAGAAACACTGCTAGTTGCTACCGTCGTAGATGCCGATGAATGTCTTTTCCCATTAGCTTATGGGGTGGTTGAATTTGAATCACTTGATAGTTGGTCCTGGTTCTTTTCATTCATGCATGAGTTCATTTATAGTGTATGAAATCGACACATTACATTTATATCTGACAGAATGAAAGGGATTCCAAGCGCTTTGCAGGATAGATGGCAAGAACCGCACAAGCATAGGTTCTGTGCAAGGCAACTTAAAGAAAATTTTCAAGCTATCGGTCATCGAGACAAGCGACTAACAGGCTTGTTTTACGCTGCTGCATGTGCTTCAGAAGTGGTTGAATACACAAAACTTAGAGAAGAAATCAAGGCAACTAAGACATAGGCGCATAACTGGATTGAACGAAGCCTATGGAATTCAGAAGAAAACTGGGCCCTTCGCAGAGATGACGGTCGCCGCTTCCATATTATGACAACCCAATGTATCTGAAAGTTTTAATGGTGTACTAAAAGGCACCAGATCCTTGCCTATAAAGGCGTTGGTTGTAAGAACGCTTTTTAGATCAGTTGAATATTCTATAATAGGAGGGAAAAAGGAGAGGGTGTGAATTTAAAACTTACTCCAAAATTATAACACCTCACGTCCGTTAATGTCACTCACTAAGGGAATGCATTAAGTTCCATGAAGCGTTATAGGTAAATAAGAACATAATAGCATAAGACATACATGTAAAATAACAACGGAATTAAAAACTTTATTTAAATCAAAACATCATGGTCCCAAATGCCGAGTTTACATCATAAGTAACTAATTACATTAATAATCTGTCTTGCCAAAAATATCATAGTACAAAAGCATTAAACCATATTTCCCTGTGAAGCCATAAGAGAGTTGACCAAAAGTCAAAGTGATACATCTATATTCAAAATCCAAGCTAAGCTGAAAGAATCCAAATCAACTCTAAGCACTTCCACCCTGAGAACATAGGTGGAAACGGAAGAGAGAGAAAAGGAAACAAAAAGGGTCAGACATAAAGTCTGGCGAGTCCAGTTACTTTTAAATATAAATAAATAAAAGTATCATGGCAGGTATATAAAACTGGAAGAACAAGATAACAGTAACAATAACAAGTGTGAACCGAGCAAGATAAGATGAACCGGATATATTGCGCTTCTTAAATACATTTCTCTGCACCGTGCAGATACTAGTATATCAGAAGTAGAATGATCCCTACTACTACCATTCCATTACATTTTCTTGATTATTAGGTTACTTGGGTTAATAGCACTCAAGACTTATACACGCATCATACCCATTTACTTTCCCATGGATTCACTTAATATAATATATGTAGCTACCTCTAAATATTGAGATACACCCCATGGTACCCCACTCGCACGGTCTCCACCGTAATGAACGCAATCCCTCATCCTACGCCGGAGTGACGTACTGATCTCCAAATAACAATGTTACGTTCCACATATATCTGTCATTACGATGCAACGTAAGCGTACGGACTGCCACCATCGACTGAATTAGATTCCTTATCGGAATAATGCCCTATAGTCTTCGATACACCACCCAGAGCAGATATGCATATATCTAGACGGTCCCACGTATGTACTATAATTGTAGCTCGATGCCTCAATCGCACGTCCTCTAATGTGCACCAGTTCCGTGGTAGGGCTAAACTAGAAACACGGAACTCGGCCGAGAGCTTTTCCATACCTGTACAGGCCTCCTTTAAGTGCCTTCAAATACATATATTCCTCGGGTCTGTTTTCCATGGTGGCTATGGACCCACCTCGTCCCCTCCCTCAACTAGTAAAGACTACAAGAGCAAAGCAACCGCCCCTAATATGAAACATCCCAAACTTCCCCTTTCGGGAAAGCCCGGATTGAGTTGAAAACACGACAAATCAGAACACAAACAATAGAACATTTCATTGTTACTACAATAATTTACATCAGAGTAAAAGAATATTCTAGAGTAAGAATAATTATACAACAGAAAATAATATCAGAGATATAAATTACATAGCAGCGGAAAATAATACATAAGTATAATGCATAGCGGAAAATAACAACTGACACAACTGAAAGAGATATACGGATACAAAGCTTTTCGAATATGGCTCCAGCTGTAATCCACGATCCTGTTAAATAGAAATCTGCAAAACCAAAACTACCGACTACCCGTGTGGAAAATATGGGCTCCCAGAGTTTAGGAAGGAAAAATAAACTTCAGGTCAGTCATGGGACTGGTGTGAGAATTGAAACAATTATTAATTTGATTTTAAAGTTAGGTAAATCAAGGGACCACGCCGTATAACACGGAACGGGTTTACCTCCAAGAATACCAGTGCATAAATAAACAACGCAATGCTAATTAAAGAAAAATGAAGCTATTATAAGACTCAGGTCCCATAACACAATGCAACGCAAGCTGGAGGATAGAGTTTTACCTTATAATAGCCAAATATACTTGGTACGCGAAATTTCTCTTTTATTATTACTATAAGTGCATAGTGTAGAAATCAATTTCGAAAGTAAATGTACCAATCATAGGCAGCATGAGTACCCAATCCCACTATGTCGCCATATATAGGTTTACAATTAAAACCACAATGCTCGTATTGGAAAGTTGGATTTCCATCATGATGGCTCCTGATTCGAAAGATCTATCGCGTAGTGCAATACTCAATGGCTTACGTCCCAGCTAGAGAAAACAACGTAATGCACATCCGCACTATATCTACGATATCGAGTATCTCCGCGACTTACGTCCTGTGAATGAGAAAACGCCGCTTACTCTATCCATATGGGAATCGGGGGTATATGCCATATCCCTTTGAGCGTGGAGCGACCACACTCAGCTCACCTTGGTCGACCGAATCCATACTAATATCAAAAGCATACTGATCTGACCATTAGTTCACCATCATACCAGGGTGTAAGGCTCGCGAAGTCACGCTACACAAAGCTATGCTAATTAAAGTTATGCTAATTAAAGCTATGCTTTGATCATCATCCACAAGGCTGTGCTTTTCAACAAAAGTCTTGATCCATGCATCTTAGCATGCCACATTGTAAATCCATACCATACCATTGATTTCTGCCAATATATAACCTCTGAGCTCATACGTCTCAAAGAAGGGTGTTAAGCGAAAGAATAAATTCTCCGCCACCAAACAGATATATATTAGCAGAGATCAACGAATACAGCGTAAAGGAATACACCATCAGACATACCATCCATTTACAAGTTCGTTCTGGGTCTGAACGAAACCGGAGGCACATTATTCCTCATCTCATATGTCCAATATGGAAGAGGGGCCCTCGCATATCCAAACAATCAACAAGTACGTCCGGATGGCCACCACTGTAACCCCTTCAAGGTAGCTATTCCAATTAGGGCATCAGTAGAAACTCAACCATTCGATGTGAAGATTGTCGGTGTTGTACCGTCTTCAATCTCTTCGACTGTTAGTCGTCGTATTCATTATTCAGAATGTGTTAAATCCGGTCTTTCCGAATAACTCACGTAATTTATAATCAAGTGCTGTAAAAACACATCCTATGCCTCATTCCAATTCAGAATATTCTTTTATTAAAATATATACATTTTTAGGGAAGGTTCCCACCAATTTTATCAAAGATAAATCTTTTTAAATTTATTCTTTTTAATCTCAAAAATCATTACTTAAGGATTATTCAAATTTAAGAAATTAATCTTATCTTTATCTGGCTTAAAAAACTAATGTAATTTTAAAAACACAGTTCACGATAAGCCCAAAATCATCTTCCATCAAAATGGAATCTACACGGAAATCATAACAGTATATAATCGATATAAATTCCCGTATCAGACTAATAATATAAATGGAAGAATGACAAATCCTTTTAAATTCCATATATAGTAACAGCCTTCATTCACAGAAGCTCATCTCGATTATTACCAAATCGAATTCCATTTAATTCCAGTTTAATATATTAAATTAGAAAAAAGTTTACTTTGGAAAATTCCCATTTAAATCTTAATAAAAGATTTATAAATTCCAAATTATTTCTTCACTATTAATTGGGTTAAAGAACAAATGTTATTTAAAACATTGTTCACGATAAATCCAAAATCCAATTTCAATTCAGTTCCAATCAAATATTAATTAATTGGTAAAATTTCCTAAATCTTAATTAAAAGATTTATTCTTTTCTAAACTGGGTTTAAGAACAATGTTATTAAAGACACCATTCACGACAAACCCAAAATCCAATTTGACATTAAACATAAAGTTCCGAATAGAAATTATATCGGCTTATATTCAATATCAAATTCTGAAACCAACAAATATTGTATTGGGAATAATGATATATATCTTCCAAATTCCTCGCAATATTCGTATAAATAACGGAATCCAATACCAAAATATTCTGAAGATAATTTCCATTCAAATATATATAAATATATATTGAAAAATTCTGGTTATTTTAAAACCATTTTCGATTCCAATTTATTTATTTCTAAAAATAATAAAATTATTATTCTAGCTAATAACTAGTTCATTTGGATAAAAATATATTTTTATCTTTTCAAAACTGGAATTTTTCATCAAAACTCTTTCCAAATCATTTATTATGATTTTACATAATTTTTCCATATTTTTGTTAATTTTATTATCGCTCGTACAGTCGGTTTCCAATAACGGCCACCAAATTGCATCCATAGCGACCTTTTCTGAAATTGATTTGGACATATCTCCAAACCCAACCATTAGATTTCAAATCTCTTATATTTATTTGAAAGCTCTTTTCGATACGAACCCAACGGTTCTGGTTTTAGGAGAATCCAATAGTCGGATCTGCCGTTACGCCAATTTGAAGTTAATGGTCGAAATTCGCGAACGGTCGTCGCGCGACGCGTTCTATTCAGGCCATTAAATCCATATAATATATATATATATATATATATATATATTATATATTTCGTCAATTTCCATTTGAAATGTATTTTATAAATCGTTTATTATTTCATTTTAGGAGGATTTTAACTTCATTTTCAATTTTTAAACAAAATTGAATATTCAATATCTTTATCATACTAAAATGATAATATTTTCTACTTTGCTATCATGTAAATGATTTACATTTTAATTAACAAAATTTCTTCAATGAATCAAACATATAATAAAAATATAATTTTTATTGTCTAATCTTTTAATTTAACATGATTTTTTTTCAATTATTTTATAATACAATAAAATGGTAATTTCCATTGTTTAAAATTTTTATTTAACATGGTTCATTTTAATGCTTTTATAATACAATAAAAATGAAATTTCCATCGTTTAAATATTTTATTTAACATGGTTCTTTTTAATGATTTTATAATACAATAAAAATGTAATTTCCATTGTTTAAACATTTTATTTAACATGGTTCTTTTTAATGATTTTATAATACAATAAAAACGTAATTTCCATTGTTCAAACATTTTATTTAAAACATTGTATATTTTCAATCATTCCTACATATACAATAAAAATATATATATTTTTATTGTTAACATAATCTATTTCAAACAATGAATATATTTTTTATTCATTTATACAATAAAAATGTGATTTTTATTGTATAAACATTTCCTTTTCAAAACAATGAATATTTTATTGGTTCATACATTCAATGAAAACAATATTTTTATTGTTTAAATATTTTTATTCAACACATGAATATTTTATCCAATGCATAAATATTTTATATTCTTTATGGAATATTATTTTAAAATATTCTTTATTTTCCAAATTGGAATGAGACCCAATCAATTACCATATAATGTTATTTATATAGATTTCATACATCGCATGTATACAACAATAATGATAAACAATCACTAAAAATTATTACAACATCCAGAGTGCAATTTACAACTGTGTGAGCATTAAAATAAATAAATAACGCTCATCACAGACTATCAATCCATCGATTGACATACAACTAAATATTGGGAATAGTATATGTCAAATATCATCCCAATACCCATGTGGGGTTTTCAAACAACAAATTCTGATTATTATTTGTGCAGTTGGGCGATGTGTAAAATTTATCGTCCCAATCAATATCAGTTAAACGGGTGTACATAAACAAATCGTCCAATTTGTAAATGAATATTTTATTTTATTTCTTTTCATGAGAATTTTGTGCCGTTCATATATATATATACATTAAAAATTTTATTTTTAATGATAAAATATTTTATTCAACATATGAATATTTTATTTTCCATTTCAGACCACAATCACATCACAATACAGTCCAAACAAACTATCATGGTTTCAATCAAAGGTGTCGGGCGCTACTAAGCACCGTCTGCATCCTAATATAAATTTAACTGTAAAATAAATAGAGTGAGAAGGAGTTCTCACCTTTGGTTTCCACTCCGCCATTTTTGATTGCACGGTTTGTATTTGTTCCAGCGTGTTGTGTTCTTCTCCGTGATTTCAACGCAATCTGTTTCACGCAGTTTATATTAAAAATCACATTTTTAACAACGCTATATATATATATATAATTAAAAATCATATTTTTATAATACTATCCATATATAAAAATCATATTTTAATACCACTACTGTATATATAAAAATCACATTTTTATCTTTCTAAAAATTATTTCATAGCTACGATAAAAATCATATTTTTATCTGCTAAAAATTATATTTTTACATAGCTAATAATCGCATTTTTATATCATTAAAAATCATATTTTTATGTAACTGAAAATCATATCTTTATTCTAATACTATATATATAAAAATCACATTTTTATTCTAATGTTACGCATATAAAAATCACATTTTTATTCTAATGTTATGCATATAAAAATCACATTTTTATTCTAATGTTATGCATATAAAAATCACATTTTTATTCTAATGTTATGCATATAAAAATCACATTTTTATTCTAATGTTATGTATATAAAAATCACATTTTTATTCTAATGTTATGCATATAAAAATTACATTTTTATATTAATGTTATGCATAAAAAATCACATTTTTATTTCTCTATCTTCATAATAAAAATCCTATTTTTATTTCTAAACTATTTATATAAAAATCATATTTTTATTTCAATGCGAAGTATATAAAAATCATATCTTTATTCCAACGCTATATAGAAAGAAATCATACTTTCATTAACAAAGAAATCATATTTTCATAACGATGTTCATAGAATAAGAATCATATTTTTAACTTGCCAAAAATATTTTCTTCCTACGATAAGAATCCTATCTTTAACTAGCCAAGATGACATTTTTACATAAAACTAAAGATCATAACTTTATGTAATTAAAAATCATAACTTTATGTAAATAAAAATCATAATTTTATATGATTAAAAATCATGACTTTATGGGATTGAAAATCATATCTTTATGTGATTAAAAATAATATTTTTATGTGATTAAAAATCATATCTTTATATTTGTTACACCAACTAAAAATCACATTTTTAATCTCATAAATGAATAGAAAAAAAGCTTACAGGCGATGCTGAGGTGGCAGGGAGGATGCTGGTGGTCGGTGGCGGCGATTTGGGGGCCTTGGAACTTTGGGGTTCGGTGTTTTTTTTAGAAGAGGGAGGAGGAGAGGGGAGATCAAAGGAGGAGGAGGAGGCGAGAAGGGGGAAACTCAAAGAGAAGGGAGAGCGGCAACGTGGTATTGAGAAATAGAATTAGGTTAAGGAAGCGAAAATGATATTATATAGTGGAGGAAGGTTGATTTTTTTCACGTTGGAAGAGGAGGGTGCGGCATAAGCTTTTGCTGAAGAAGGATGTCATTGGGGTTAAGGAGGGTTGAGATATTATATAGGATAGGGGAAATATTTTTTTATTAGTTTTATATATTTTATTTTGTCCAATTTATGCTTGTTTTCATGGTTTAAAAATTCGTGTTATCACATACGGATTCTGTTTTTGATGAAAATTGACATGTAACTACTGTTCAACATTACGGACCCAATGGAACTAGTTTCATCGAATTCCGAGTCCGTATGCACAAACAACGAATTTTTAAAGTCAAAATATTGTCTGTTTTTCACTTTAAAAATCACTCCCGGTCACATACTAACTCTAAAAATCATGATATTTGGAATCTTACCATAATTCGACGCAATGAATTCAATAAAAAATATTTCGTCGAATTCCGAGGTCGTCTCAATAATGTTCCTTTGTAAAATTCTCAAATTAGCTTCAAAAATGCGATTTCAGCGTACCCTTTCTTCTTGTACGCCCAAACGCTAACTCCAAAAATCATGGCCTTTTGGATTCAACCATTATTAGATGATACGAGTCCAAAACAAAAACGGAATCAAATTCTGAGCTTCCTAGCAAAATTTCATTTTTTAAGGGCTATGCTATGATTTTAAAAATCGAATTTTTAAAATTTCCAAAAAAAAGATTATAAATCAATTTAATAATTTTACTGAGTTTGTTTTAAGTCAAATAAAATATAAAAACTAATTTTAAAATTGTTCTTAAGTTTTGTTTAGCAAAAATAACCAATTTATATTCGCATATTCATTGAAATAGCTTAAATCAAAATTTTAAATTGGTTCTGAAATACGGGTTGTTACAATCCCCCCAACTTAAAATCTTTTCATCCTCGAAAAAGAACGGAGCTGAAAGTTGTTTAACTAACCAACTCAACTTTCATTCTTCAACTTTTCAGTTTCTAAGAATTTCTAATTTCTCAAAAATTTGGGTAACACCCTAAATTTTCGAAAAATTTCGCCATAACCTCCTTTGTATGTGTTGATTTTTAAAACTGCAACTTGCCTCACAGGGCAATCACCAATCCAAAAGAAAAGATAAAGCCAAGAGGCAAGCCAATCGGCTCATAAAATCATGAAACCCAAAAAAAACAGTAAATATGTACCTATTTGTTGGGCATACAATTTTATTCCTCTTCTCTAGCCTTCTTGCTATGACCTGTTCATTTTATATACATGTACATATATGCAATTCAAATAAATTCAGTTCAATATTAATTCAATTTGGCTAAATTTACCATTTATTCACATATTGGTTAAATTAATTATCATTCCAATATTTTAATTAGTTAAACTATCAAACATCACAACCAGCAATCAATTAGTTGGTTAAATTTTCAATCAAATATCTTTATATATATATAATCGAAAATCATATTTTTGATGCCAAATCACAACAATAATCCTATCTAGTTTTGGTTCTCACACCAGCCAATTGGAAATATATAGATATACCACTTTCGAAACTCAGACATAAGCACTAATTATGATGCCTCATCATCAGAATCATCTCCGAGCGACTAGAGTGTGATTCTATATCTATCTAGTATATGAGGCTTCGAATACACGTTAATTACGCGTATATTCAAAATTTTCATATACTCGATTGTCCAAATTAAAATATAATAATACACTCAAATACGTATTATAATGTTTGAATTAAAAAAAAAACAATTTGTTTTCATTCATTTTTAAAATAACACTCTTCCGACTCATTCTAGGATACTGCTGATCCTATCTCTAACGAGTCATTCTTAGTGGATATTACTAATCCAATCTCTGATGAATTCTTTCATTCGGTTCTAATGTGTCTTGTTCTCGAGCACTGCAAACCAAAGCTCTGATACGACCCAAACTTCCCCTTTCAGGAAAGCGCGGATTGAGTTGAGAACACGATAAATCAGAACACAAACAATAAAACATTTCATTGCTATTACAACAATTTACATCAGAGTACAAGAATATTCAGAGTATGAATAATTATACAACAGAAAGTAATATCAGAGATTTAAATTACATAGCAGCGGAAAATAATACATAAGTATAATGCGAAGCAGAAAATAACAACTGACACAACTGAAAGAGATATACAGATACAAAGCTTTCCGAATATAGCTCCAGCTCTAATCTAGGATCTTGTTAAATAGAAATCTGCAAAACCAAAACTATTGACTGCCCGTGTGTAAAATATGGGCACCCAGAGTTTAGGAAGGAACAATAAACTCCAGGTCAGTCATGGGACTGGTGTGAGAACTAAAACAGTTATTAATTTGATTTTAAAGTTAGGTAAATCAAGGGACCACGCTGTATAACACGGAGCAGGTTTACCCCCATGAATACCAGTGGATGAATAAACAACGCAATGCTAATTAAAGAAAAATGAAGCTATTATATGACTCAGGTCCCATCACATAATGCAACGCAAGCCGGAGGATAGAGTTTTACCTTATAATAGCCAAATAAACTTGGTACGCGAAATTTCTTTTTTATTATTACTATAAGTGCATAGTGTAGAAATCAATTTCGAAAGTAAATGTATCAATCGTAGGCAGCATGAGTGCCCCATCCCACTATGTCACCATATATAGGTTTACAATTAAAACAGCAAAGCTCGTATTGGAAAGTTGGATTTCCATCATGATGACTCCTGATTTGAAAGATCTATTGCATAGTGCAATACTCAACGGCTTACGTCCCAGCTAGAGAAAACACCGTAATGCACATCCGCACTATATCTAGGATATCAAGTATCTCTGCGACTTACGTCCTGTTCATGAGAAAACGTCTCTTACTCTATCCATATGGGAATTGGGGGTATATACCCTATCCCTCTGAGCATGGAGCGACCACACTCAGATCATCTCGGTCGACCGAATCCATACTAATATCGAAAGCATACTGATCTGACCATCAGTTCACCATCATACCGGGGTGTGAGGCTCGCGAAGTCACGCTACACAAAGCTATGCTTTGATCATCATCCACAAGGCTGTTCTTTTCAAATAAAGCCTTGATCCATGCATCTTAGCATGTCACATTGTCAATCCATATCATACCATTGATTTCTGCCAATATATAACCTTAGAGCTCATACGTCTCAGAGAAGGGTGTTAAGCAAGAGAATAAATTCCCCGCCACTAAACAAATATATATTAGCAGAGATCAACGTATACAGCGTAAAGGAATACAACATCAGACATATCATCCATTTACAAGTCCGTTCTGGGTCTGAACGAGACCGGAGGCACCTTATTCCTCGTTCCATATGTCCAATACGGAAGAGAGGCCCTCGCATATCCGAACAATCAACAAGTACGTCCAGATGGCTACCACTGTAGCCCATTCAAGATTGCTACTCCAATCACGGGCATCAGTAGCAACTCATCCATTCGATGTGAATATCGTGGGTCTTGCACTCGTCGTATTCATTATTCAGAATGGGTTAAACCCGGTCTTTCCGAATTATTCGGGTAATTTATAATCAAGTGCTATAAAAACACATCATACGCCTCATTCCAATTCAGAATATTCTTTTATTCAAATATATACATTTTTAGGGAAAGGTTCCCACCAATTTTATCAAAGATAAATCTTTTTAAAATTATTATTTTCAATCTCAAAAATCATTACTTAAGGGTTATTTTAATTTAAGAAATTAATCTTATCTTTATCTGGGTTAAAGAACTAATGTCATTTTAAAAACACAGTTCACAATAAACCCAAAATCATCTTCCATTAAAATGGAATCTACACGGAAATCATAACAGTATATAATCGATATAAATTCCCGTATCAGACTAATAATATAAATGGAATAATGGCAAAGCCTTTTAAATTCCATATATAGTAACAGCCTTCATTCAGAGAAGATCATCTCGATTGTTACCGAATCGAATTCCATTCAATCCCAATTTAATATATTAAATTGGAAAAACGTTTACTTTGGAAAATTCCCATTTAAATCTTAATAAAAGATTTATAAATTCCAAATTATTTCTTCACTATTAATTGGGTTAAAGAACAAATGTTATTTAAAACATTGTTCACGATAAACTCAAAATCCAATTTCAATTCAATTCCAATCAAATATTAATTAATTGGTAAATTTTCCTAAATCTTAATTAAAAGATTTATTCTTTTCTAAACTGGGTTTAAGAACAGTGTTATTAAAGACATCATTCACGACAAACCCAAAATCCAATTTGACATTAAACATAAGGTTCTGAATAGAAATTATATCGGCTTATATTCAATATCAAATTCTGAAACCAACAAATATTGTATTGGGAATAACGATATATATATTCCAAATTCCTCGCAATATTCGTATAAATAATGGAATCCAATATCGAAATATTCCGAAGATAATATATAAATATATATTGAAAAATTCTGGTTATTTTAAAACCATTTTCAAATCCAATTTATTTATTTCTAAAAATAATAAAATTATTATTCTAGTTAATAACTAGTTCATTTCGATAAAAATATATTTTTATCTTTTCAAAACTAGAATTTTTCATCAAAACTCTTTCTAAATAATTTATTATGATTTTACATAATTTTTCCATATTTTTAATAATTTTATTATCGCTCGTACAGTCGGTTCCCAATAACGGCCACCGAACTGCATTCCATAGCGACCTTTTCTGAAATTGATTTGGACATATTTCCAAACCTATCTGTTATATTTCAAATCTCTTATATTCACTGGAAAGCTCTTTTCGATATGAACCAAACGGTTCCGGTTTTAGGAGAATCCGATGATCGGATCTCCCATTACGCCAATTTGAAGTTAATGGTCGAAATTCTCGAACGGTCGCTGCGCGGCGCATTCTATTCAGGCCATTAAATATATATAATATATATATTATATATTTCGTCGATTTCCATTTAAAACGTCTTTTATAAATCGTTTATTATTTCATTTTAGAACGATTTCAACTTTATTTTCAATTTTTAATCAAAATTGAATATTCCATATCTTTATCATATTAAAATGATAATATTTTCTACTTTGCTATTATGTAAATGATTTACATTTTAATTAACAAAATCTCTTTAATGAATCAAACATACAATAAAAATATAAATTTTATAGTCTAATCTTTTAATTTAACATGATTCTTTTTAATGATTTTATAATACAATAAAATGGTAATTTCCATTATTTAATCATTTTATTTAACATTGTTCTTTTTAATGATTTTATAATACAATAAAAATGTAATTTCCATCATTTAAATATTTTATTTAACATGGTTCTTTTTAATGATTTTATAATACAACAAAAATGTAATTTCCATTGTTTAAACATTTTATTTAACATGGTTCTTTTTAATGATTTTATAATACAATAAAAATGTAATTTCCATTGTTTAAACATTTTAGTTAAAACATTGAATATTTTCAATCATTCCTACATACACAATAAAAATGTCTATTTTTATTGTTAACATATTCTATTTCAAACAATGAATATTTTGTTTATTCATTTATACAGTAAAAATGTGATTTTTGTTGTATAAACATTTCCTTTTCAAAACAATGAATATTTTATTGGTTCATACATTCAATAAAAACGATATTTTTATTGTTTAAATATTTTTATTCAACCCATGAATATTTTATCCAACGCATAAATATTTTATATCCTTTACAGAATATTATTTTAAAATATTCTTTATTTTCCAAATTGGAATGAGACCCAATCAATTACCATATAATGTTATTTATATGGATTTCAAACTTCGCATGTATACAACAATAATGATAAACAATCATTAAAAATTCATACGACATCCAGAGTGCAATTTACAACTGTGTGAGCATTAAAATAAATAAATAAATAATGCTCATCCCAAACTGCCAATCCATCGATTGACATACAACTAAATATTGGGAATAGTATATGTCAAGTATCATCCCAATACCCATGTGGGGTTTTCAAACAACAAATTCTGATTATTATTTGTGCAGTTGGGCAATGTGTAAAATTTATCGTCCCAATCAATATCAGTTAAATGGGTGTACATAAACAAATCGTCCAATTTGTAAATGAATATTTTATTTTATTTCTTTTCATGAGAATTTTATGCCATTCATATATATATATATATATATATACATTAAAAATTATATTTTTAACGATAAAATATTTTATTTAACATATGAATATTTTATTTTCCATTTCACACCACAATCACATCACAATACAGTCCAAACAAACAATCATGGTTTCAATCAAAGTTGCCGGGTGCTACTAAGCACCGTCTGCATCCTAATATATATTTAACTGTAAAATAAATAGAGTGAGAAGGAGTTCTCACCTTTGGTTTCCACTCCGCCATTTTTGATTGCAGGTTTGGATTTGTTCCAGTGCGTTGTGTTCTTCTCCATGATTTCAATGCAATCTGTTTCACGCAGTTTATATTAAAAATCACATTTATAACAACGCTATGTATATTTAAAAATCATATTTTTATAACACCACTCCATATATAAAAATCATATTTTAATACTAATACTGTATATATAAAAATCACATTTTTATCTTTCTAAAAATTATTTCATAGCTGTGATAAAAATCATATTTTTATCTACTAAAAATTATATTTTTACATAACTAAAAATCGTATTTTTATATCATTAAAAATCATATTTTTATATAACTGAAAATCATATCTTTATTCTAATACTATATATATAAAAATCACATTTTTATTCAAATGTTATGCATATAAAAATCACATTTTTATTCTAATGTTATGCATATAAAAATCACATTTTTATTCTAATGTTATGTATATAAAAATCACATTTTTATGCATATGTGATTTTTATTCTAATGTTATGCATATAAAAATCACATTTTTATTCTAATGTAATGCATATAAAAATTACATTTTTATTCTAATGTTATGCGTAAAAAAATCACATTTTTATTTCTCTATCTTCATAATAAAAATCCTATTTTTATTCCTAAGCTATTTATATAAAAATCATATTTTTATTTCAATGCGAAGTATATAAAAATCATATCTTTATTCCAACGCTATATAGAAAGATATCATACTTTCATTAACAAAGAAATCATACTTTCATAAACAAAGAAATCAAACTTTGATAACGATGTTCATAGAATAAGAATCATATTTTTAACTTGCCAAAAATATTTTCTTCCTACGATAAGAATCCTATCTTTAACTGACCAAGATGATATTTTTACATGAACCTAAAGATCATAACTTTATGTTATTAAAAATCATAACTTCATGAAAATAAAATCATAACTTTATGCGAATAAAAATCATTACTTTATGCGATTAAAAATCATATCTTTATGTGATTAGAAATCATATCTTTATGTGATTGAAAATCATATCTTTATGTTTGTTACACCAATTAAAAATCACACTTTTAATCTCATAAATGAATAAAAAAAACTTATAGGCGATGCTGAGGTGGCGGGGAGGGGCGCAGGCGGTCGAGGAGGCTGCTGGTGGTCGGTGGCAGCGATTTGGGGCCTTGGAGCTTTGGGGCTCGATTTTTTTTTAGAAGAGGGAGGAGGAGAGGGGAGATCAAAGGAGGAGGAGTAGGTGAGAAGGGGTAAACTCAAAGAGAAAGGAGAGCGGCAGCGTGATATTGAGAAATAGAATTAGGTTAAGGAATCGAAAAGGATATTATATAGTGGAGGAAGGTTGATTTGTTTTCACGTTGGAAGAGGAGGGTGCGGCATAAAATTTTGGTGAAGAAGGAAGTGAATAGGGTTAGGGAGGGTTGAGATATTATATAGGATAGGGGAAATAATTTTTTTATTAGTTTTATATATTTTATTTTGTCCAATTTATGCTTGTTTTCGTGGTTTAAAAATCCGTGTGATCACATACGAAATTCTGTTTTTGATGAAAATTGACATGCAACTACTCTTCAACATTATGGACCCAATGGAACTAGTTTCGTCGAATTCTGAGTCCGTATGCACAAACAACGAATTTTTAAAGTCAAAATATTATCTGTTTTTCACTTTAAAAATCACTCCCGGTCACATACTAACTCTAAAAATCATGATATTTGGAATCTTACCATAATTCGACGCTATGAATTCAATAAAAAATATTTCGTCAAATGCTGAGGTCGTCTCAATAATGTTCCTTTGTAAAATTACTCAAATTTGCTTCAAAAATGCGATTTTAGCATACCCTTTCTTGTTGTACGCCCAAACGCTAACTCCAAAAATCATGGTATTTTGGATTTAACCATTATTAGACGATATGAGTCCAGAAAAAAAACGGAATCGAATTCTGAGCTTCCTAGCAAAATTTCATTTTTTAAGGGCTATGCGATGATTTTAAAAATCGAATTTTTAAAATTTCCAAAAAAAAGATTATAAATCAATTTAATAATTTTAATGAGTTTGTTTTAAGTCAAATAAAATATAAAACTAATTTTAAAATTGTTCTCAAATTTTGTTTAGCAAAATTAACCAATTTATATTCGCATATTCATTGAAATAGCTTAAATCAAAATTTTAAATTGGTTCTGAAAATACGGGTTGTTACATAATACAACCAATCTAAACATCCATGTGGTGTCTATCCTCAACCCCGTATCTCGATAGTGAAAGGTGAATTGATATCTTGGGTTAGCTCTAGTCTTTTTGCATCCCGCTGGCTGTCGATGACGGATATCCGACGGTCTACTATCCTTGTTGGTTGTGACCCTCTCTACCTCCGCGTGAGGCCACCGTCGCACCCTGATGTCACATCATCATAGCATTCTGACTGCATAGCTACATCTGTAGTCAAGGCCCACCCACCTAGTAGTTACACGCAGACCCAACCTATACGAGTACAGCCTAAGACATCTGTCATCGCACAGAGGACTACTAGGAGCACCTTACGTACTTTAGGAGGCCGCGTGCTTCCCCTTCCAGTCCTTTGGAGCCGTCATAACAATCAGATGAATGTGCGCTCCCCACGTTTCTTATAACACCTTGATGATATACCTCGTTGGGTTATTCACCCTCAAACATACGGACTGGTCCAAGCGTCTTTCTTTAATATGTTGTTAGACCCTATGTCTAAACATTCTTTTACGCACTTGCCTTACCTCACCGGATTCCCATTTAACTTGGTTATTCCCGTTCGTATTGAATTCTTATTCCAATTTACCAAGTTTCTCTTACTTATTAATTTCAATCATATAACTTAATCCATTTAAGTTTATTAATAAGCCCACAACATGTTATTCTCTAGATTGTGGCCCAAGGTCTGTAATCCACAATCTATTTTGTATTTTTGCTTGGTTACATAATTACAATAACATGTTCTCCTTAATACGTTATTAAGTATATCTCAATTCACATGTTTCCTAATTAACATGTCACTTACCATTTATGATTAAATATAACTTATTTGTTTTACAAGTTTTCCTCATTCTTTCTCATTTAATCGTAAATTCAATTTACACCGTCACTACAACTTATCGTTGTTTACTTAGCAGATTATTACGCATGTCTAATTCTATCATTTCTACAAGTTATGCTTATCTTACAAGGTGTCTTTAATTACATAACTTTATTATATTTTTCCACCGGATATGTATACCATTAGGTGTCTTTAATTACATAACCTTATTAGGTTAAGTTCGTGGGACTATATATAAATATTACCCATCCCCCTCTATTTTACTTAACCCACCCACTACCCATCCAATTTTACTTAACCCTAGCATAAGTTCATAATCATACAATCCTTATGGATTAAATTAGGTTAAGTAGTCCAATTCATTACCATGTCTAATTATGGTTGTAATGGTCTAGACCTCCCACATTAGGCCTACAACATGTGGATGCTGGATATGCCGGTCGGGTCCGTGCATTCTTATTCCACAGTTGGGTGTAACCTCATTCTTAGCCCGATTCGTATTTGCACACTTAGACCTCTCACATTAGGTTCAACATTAGTGGCTGTTGGATATGCCGGTCGGCTCCGGGCAAACTTCCACCACTAATGCAACCTAACCTCGTGTCATAAATGCAATTACAATTGCTAATTGTAATTACTATACATTCCATTTTTATCCAAATCTACCTATGTCATTATAGGTGATTATTTCTCCTTTTCCCCATATTTAATTATGTGCTCAATTCACTATTCAAATCATAGACTTCTACACCCCTTTTCAATTCACCTTTTAATTATGCACCATATGCTCTTTTTTCCCAAGTTATAAGTCAAGGCATATACATATATATATGCTATGCACAAACCCAAATCTACATATTTTTCAATTTATGTCCCTAGTCCATATTCACCCATTTCAATGCAAGTTGTGCCCAAATTCATATTAACATATATTCCAATTTACGCCCAAATCATATTTTACATAATTTATGCCAAATCATATTTTCCAGTGTTCGCCTAAATTCATATTCATGTTATACAACATGATATATGTCCCCAAATCCATATTTGTATATTTCCACATTTTATGCCAAAACTTATATTCATATTTTTCCAATATCAATTATGCCCCAAATTATGTCTTTCCCAGTCATTCCCAATTTCTCACGTTCGCATTTCAGCGTTAAGTCTAGGCTCGAAGGTAGCCTGGCTATATAAAAATAAAAAGGGAAAAAGAGGGAGAGAAGAGAATCAAGAACAGGCATAATAACGAATCAATAATAAACTGATAGAAATAGGCATAAACTGAATATGCATATTATGACAAGATTTAACATGGCGGCGATATGAACATTTAAAAACGGATCTGATAGTTATGTCATAATAGAACTAATTAGGCACCCATTCAAGATCCAGTTTTTTACATACATGTCAAGATTACTATTTAAATATTTAGATCTAAAAATAACATGAACCCACAGTGAATAGATCTAAGGAAATGGATCCAAATTACTACGAAGAACATGTTGAATAAGTTGTCGTAGCCATCGTTGAATTTGTTGTAGCAATCATTGAATTTGTATAATGTTTGCTGAATTAGATTTGGAGTAGATTAGGCCATTCAATCTTCGTTGCAGCGGAGCTTCGCCATCACCATTGTTTTTAGATGAATAAAACCTAGGTCTAGGGTCCTTTATATAGCCTAGGGTTCATGAATCTAGCTCCAAAATCATCCAGGTTCAGAAAAGAAGTTTCCAGAGCCACGGGTGGGTCGACCCCCCTTCAGGTGGGTCGACCCCCCTTCAGGTGGGTCGACCCTAGGTTGACCCCCCTTCATGTGTGTCAACTCCTAGGTCGACCCCGGGGTCGACCCCCATGAGCCTGAGTCGACCCCTAGGTCGACCCAACAGGGTTTCGGGTCGACTTCAAAATGTCGGTCCTTCCTTGATTTGCGCGCCGGATTTCTGATTTTGCTTATTTTTGAATATTTTTGAATTTTATGTGTATACATCTTTCCTATATGCATACAAACTTCAAACCTTAATAACTTCTTCATATGGTATCTGATTTACGCAAATCAGGTGTCTATCTTAACCAAAATTCTGAGACGGACGTAATGGTGCGGTCCGTTTTACTTGATTATGAATATTTAATTAAGTTTTCCTTAACTCATTGTTAACAGTATATTTCACACTAATTATTCTTTAATTCATCATCTTTAGTGTCGTTAAAATTCTGGGGTGTTACATTCTCCCCTACTCAAAGGATTTCGACCACGAAATCTCTAAGTTAAGAAGAACATATATCCTAACATCCAACAATCATACATCCATTTAGCAATCACAGGTATCCATTTTCCTTAAGGAATTTCTAATGCTTTTATGAACATACGCAATAGAGTGTGTATATGTCCGTAAACTAATGTGAAAGATCAGGCGGTCTGCTGATTCAGTTGACCTCCTTAATGCAATGTATGTTTGTGCCATGCAATCAAAATGTATGCAAATCATCCTATTATAACATGTAAGCTCTATATGTGTGCACAACCATCCATCCGAATGCAACATCAATGCAACGATACACCCATTTTCATCCATAAAATTTGTAATGTGCACACATCAATATGCAAAATGTGAGTGATTGAGCCGACCTAGGGTCTATTGTGTGTGTATATGCATCCACGAGCAATCATTAACAACCACTTGCATCCATCAAACATAACATGCCTCAAACACATGTTTACATTCATTAGTTTTCTACCTAAAGACTCGATCGATAGGAGATATTCAAATGATAGATACAAGTAATAATTTGTTGCTTGGGAAAAGAAGTTAAGAATATATTCTCCAAAAGGAAAGGATATGAAGCGTGAATCTTGTCTTCAACCTCTCAAGTAGCATTCTTGCGGCCCTTTCCCCATTGCACTCTTACTAGCTTCGCTTCTTTGTTTCACAATTTCTTAACCTCCGATCCAAGTATGCAAGTCGGAACTCGTCCAATCATTACTTCCTTCCCTACTTTTACTTCTTCTCGCAAGTTTGGCTTCACTACCTTGAACTCTATACTTTTTTTTCGCCTCTTGAACTTTGAATGACGAGCTTCCTCAAGGACCATCTTCAATAAGTTTCCCATCCCGATATGACTCACCTATCAAACCTCTTCTCAAGTAGCTCCCCTACTTACTTATCAAGTTCCTTCTTTTTTTTAGGTGTCACATATCGCAAATCATCGATAGATATATCAAGAGGTTCTAGGAGACTAAGCATGACAAACCCCTTTGGGGTCATAAGAAATCTCGAGAGTCTTCCTATGGCAAGTCAGAAGTCTAACAACCCTCCTCTCACAATCTAGAATGGCTCCATATATGGTAAACCCATCCATCCTAGAATCAAACCGTATCTTATGAAATCAAGAACATATGCGTCGTAATCAAACTCGACACCTAACACAGAGATTCTCAAACCCCGACAAATCATCGATAAATGAGTCGTACCTCCACTGGGGTTTGAGGCAATAACGGGATCCAAAACCATACTAGTATCTAGGTGCAAAGACTCAACTAAAGGATCAAATATAAAAGAATGTGAAGCACCAGGAAAGGAATCCTAATAGGATGATCAGAAATAGAAATCAATCCTTCGATGGAAACTTTCCTACCCCTATCATGTCCACCAGCTATGAGAACATTAGCTTGCCCCCTAGAAGTTTCTGCCCTCTAGCCTTGTCTTTGTCTCTTTGGGCACTCCTTAATGAGGTGTCCTACATTACCAAAGTGGTAACAAACGCCTTTTCTCTTTCTGCAATCCTTTTCCAGATGACCCACTGTTCCGAAATTATGATATTTCCTCTTTTCTTCTTTGGGTTGTGCTCCTTAGCCCCAACTCCCTTATTCTCCTTTTTTTCCATCCTTGTGCAACATACTAACAAGTCTCTTGAAAGCGTCCTCCATCGCATGGAAATCTTTTCGGGGCTAGAGAGAAAATAAGACGTAGGTGAAACCACTGCGGCTAAAGATGGAGGTTGGACACTTCTTTGCCCTTCGACAGGTACTGTAGTTTTAACATGCCTATGAACCATGCCAAAATAAGGATACTCTTTCGAGAAGAAACGGTTACCTGAACAAAAAGGAAAAGTAATCAAGCGGAGTATCAAGAGATATTTATGGCTTTAGGAAACATGCTTTCCAAAAACCAACTTTTTATTTTAAAATATTTTGTTTTTGAGACCTTTTTGAAAACCATTTTCAAAATACTTTATCCGATCTTATAACATATGCTTTGATACCAAATGTAACACCCCACGTCCGTTAATATCACTCACTAAGGAAATGCATTAAATTCCGGGAAGATTTATAGGTAAATAAGAACACAATAGCACAAGACAGACATGTAAAATAGCAGCGGAATTAAAAACTTTATTTAAATCAAAACATCATGGTACCAAATGCTGAGTTTACATCATAAGTAACAAATTACATTAATAATATGTCCTGCCAAAAATATCATAGTACAAAACCATAAAACCATATTTTCCTGTGAAGCCATAAGAGAGTTGACCAGAAGTCAAAGCGATACATTTATATCCAAAATCCAAGCTAAGATGAAAGAATCCAAATCAACTCTTAGCACTTCAACCCTGAGAACTTAGGGGGAAACAGAAGAGAGAGAAGAGGAAACAAAAAGGGTCAGACATAAAGTCTGGCGAGTCCAGTTACTTTTAAATATAAATAAATAAAAGTATCATGGCAGGTATATAAAACTGGAAGAACAAGATAAAAGTAACAATAACGAGTGTGAACTGAGCAAGATAAGATGAACCGGATATATTGCGCTTCTTAAATACATTTCTCTGCACCGCGCAGATACTAGTATATCAGAAGTAGAATGATCCCTACTAATATCGTACCATTACATTTTCGATTATTAGGTTACTTGGGTTAATAGCACTCAAGACTTATATGCGCATTGTACCCATTTACTTTCCCATGGATTCACCTAATACAATATATGTAGCTACCTCTCAATATTGAGATACACCCCATGGTACCCCACTCACACGGTCTCCACCGTAATGAATGCAGTCCCTTATCCTATGTCGGAGTGACGTACGGATCTCTATATAACAATGTTACGTTCCGTATATATCTGTCATTACTATGCTACGTAAGCGTACGGACTGCCACCATCGATCGAATCAGATTCCTTATCGGAATAATGCCCTCTAGTCTACGATACACCGCCCAGAGCAGATATGCATGTATCTAGACTATCCCACGTATATACTGTAATTATAGCTCGATGCCTCAATCGCATGTCCTCTAATGTGCACCGAGTTCCATGTCAGGGCTAAACTAGAAATACGAAACTCGAACGGGAGTTTTTCCATACCTGTACAGGCCGCCCTTTAAGTGCCTTCAAATACAGATATTTCATGTGTCTGTTTTCCATGGTGGCTATGGCCCCACCTCGGCCCCTCCCTAAACTAGTAAAGACTAAAAGAGCTAAGCGACCGCCCCTAATACAACCATTCTAAATATCCATATGGCATCTATCCTCAACCCTGTACCTCGATAGTGAAAGGTGAAATGATATCTTTGGTTTAGCTCTAGTCTTTTCGCATCCCGCTCGCTGACGATGACGGATATCCGACGTTCTACTATCCTGGTTGGTCGTGACCCTCTCTATCTCCTCGTATGGCAACCGTCAAATCACCCTGGTGTCACCTCGTCACAGCATTCTGACTGCATAGCAACATCTGGAGTCACGGCCCACCTACCTAGTAGTTACGCGCAGACCCAACCTCTGTGAGTACAGCCTAAGACATCTATCACCGCACAGAGGACTACTAGGAGAACCTTGCATACTTCAGGAAGCCGCGTGCTTCCCTTCCAGTCCTTTGGAGCCGTCATAACAATCAGATGAATGTGCGCTCTCCTCGTGTCTTATAACACCTCGATGATCTACCCCCATTGGGTTATTCACCCTCAAATGTATGGACTGGTCCAAGCGCCTTTCTTTAATATGTTGTTAGACCCTATGTCTAAACATTCTTTTACGCGCTTGCGTTACCTCACCCGGTTCCCATTTAACTTGGTTATTCCCGTTCATATTGAATTCTTATTCCAATTTACCAAGTTTCTCTTGCTTATTAATTTCAATCAAATAACTTAATCCATTTAAGTTTATTAATAAGCCTACAACATGTTATTCTCTAGATTGTGGCCCAAGGTCTGTAATCCATAATCTATTTTATATTTTTGCTTGGTTACATCATTACAATAACATGTTCTCCTTAATACGTTATTAAGTATATCTCAATTCACATGTTTCCTAATTAACATGTCATTACAACTTATTGTTGTTTACTTAGCAGATTGTTACGCTTATCTAATTCTATCATTTCTACAAGTTATGCTTACCTTAGAAGGTGTCTTTAATTACATAACTTTATTATATTTTTCCACCGATTATGTATACGACTAGGTGCCTTTAATTACACAACCTTAATGGGTTAAATTCATGGGCCTATATATAAATATTACCCACCTGCCCCCCTCTATTTTACTTAACCCACCCACTACCCATCCAATTTTACTTAACCCTAGCTTAAGTTTATAATCATACAATCCTTATGGATTAAATTAGGTTAAGTAGTCCAATTCATTACCATGTCCAATTATGGTTATAATGGGCTAGACCTCCCACATTAGGCCTACAACGTGTGGATGCTGGATATGCCGGTCGGGTCCGGGAAGTCTTATTCCACAGTTGGGTCTAACCTCGTATCTTAGCCCGATTCATATTTGCACACTTAGGCCTCTCACATTAGCTTCAACATTGGTGGCTGCTGGATATGTCGGTCGGGTCCGGGCGGACTTCCACCACTAATGCAACCTAACCTCGTGTCATAAGTGCAATTACAATTCCTAATTGTATTTAATAGACATTCCATTTTTATCCAAATCTACCTATGTCATTATAGGTGATTATTTCTCTTTTCCCCCATATTTAATTATGAGCCCAATTCACAATTCAAATCATAGACTTTTACAGCCCTTTTCAATTCACCTTTTAATTGTGCACCATATACTCATTTTTTCCAAGTTATAAGTCAAGACATATACATATATATGTGTTATGCACAAACCCAAATCTACAAATTTTCTAATTTTGGTCCCTAGTCCATATTCACCCATTTCAATGCAAGTTATGAGCAAATTCATATTAACATATATTCCAATTTACGCCCAAATCATATTTTACATAATTTATGCCAAATCATATTTTTCCAATGTTCGCCAAAATTCATATTCATATTATACAACACGATATATGTCCACAAATACATATTTGTATATTTCCACATTTTATGCCTAAACTTATATTCATATTTTTCCAATATCAATTATGCCCCAAAAGAGGGAGAGAAGAGAATCAAGAATAGGCATAATAACTAATCAATAATAAACTGATAGATATAGGCGTACACTAAATAGGCATATTATGACAAGATTTAACATGGCGGCGGTATGAACATATAAAAGCAGATCTGATAGTTATGCCATAATAGAACTGATTAGGCACCCATTCAAGATCCAGTTTTTTACACACATGTCAAAATTACTATTTAAATATTTAGATCTAAAAATAACATGCACTTACAGTGAATAGATCTAAGGAAATGGATCCAAATTACTGCGAAGAACATGTTGAATAAGTTGTTGTAGCAATCATTGAATTTGTTGTAGCAATCGTTGAATTTGTATAATGTTTGCTGAATTAGATTTGGAGCAGATTAGGCCATTCAATCTTCGTTGCAGCGGAGCTTCGCCGTCACCATTGTTTTTAGATGAATAAAACCTAGGTCTAGGGTCCTTTATATAGTCTAGGGTTCATGAATCTAGCTCCAAAATCGTCCAGGTTCAGAAAAGAAGTTTCAGAGCCACGGGTGGGTCGACCCCCCTTCAGGTGGGTCGACCCCTAGGTCAAGCCCCCTTCATAGGTGTCGACCCCGGGGTCGACCCTCATGAGCTTGAGTCGACCCTTAGGTTGACCCAGCAGGGCCTCAGGTCGACTTCAAAATGTCGGCCCTTCCTCGATTTGCGCACCGGATTTCTGGTTTGGCTGATTTTTGGATAATTTTGAATTTTATATGTGTATATATCTTTCCTATATGCATACAAAACTCAAACCTTAATAACTTCTTCATATGGTGTCTGAATTACGCAAACCAGGTGTCTATCTTGACTAGAATTCCGAGACGGACGCAATGGCGTGGTCCGTTTTACTTAATTCCAAATATTTAATTATATTTCCTTAATTCATTGTTAACAGTGTATTTCACACTAATTATTCTTTAATTCATCATCTTTAGTGTCGTTAAAATTCCTTAGTGTTACAAGAATGGGAAGCTAAAATTGAAGCTCGTGCTATTGAAGCACGACGTTGTAGGATTGTTCGATTTGGTCGATATAAATGGCAAGTGATTCACTATTACGGAGATGAATATGATGTTGTGATCGAAAGTGCTCATTGCATCTGTACATGTAACATCCCACTTTTGCAGAAGATACCGCGTGCTCATGTGATGGCGGCTTGTTCAACAGAGGATTTTGGTAGTAATAGAGCACATCATGATTTTGCTTCTAAATGGTACTACGTCCAAAGTTATAGAGCTACCTACGAGCTAGACTTTCATCCTATATGAGATAAGAAATACTGGGACCCGTACAATAGTCTACGAATATTGGCTCTGCCTGTAAGAAGAGAACCCGGACGACCAAAATCTACGAGATTCAAAAATGTTATGGACGAGCATTAAAACCCATAACAAATAGGAGAAGCAAATGTAAATCGCATGGGCCATAAAAGAAAGCGATGTACTTTAGTAGCCTAAAATGGATATGTATGCTTGTTGATGGGATGTCAGTGTGTTGCATTTTGAGTACCTGTATTTCTTACGTTTCGGACTTATCTGTCCTTAATCGGACATTGTATCTCTCTTATATTTGAATATTAGAATTTAGAATTTTCTTTATGTTGTTTGGTTAAGCTATATATACTATTTAGACGTTGTGGTATTTCATAGTTTAACGTTTTGAATTCAATCGAATATATAGGAATCGTTGTACATTGGATTTCTATTGAAACACAAAGCGTTTGAATCGAATTTCAAGCAAGTCGCTATGGAAATTAATACCCCAATGTATACATGCGAACTTTGAAAACTCGCCTTCGTGCGATTTTTGAAAACTCGCCTTCGCTATATCAAAACAGGTCTATTCTTGTAATTACTTTTCAAACAAGACTGTTCATGTTATACACTTTACAAACAAGGCTAACATAGTTAAAAGCCCTTCCAACAAAACTAACCCTCTTATTTGGTCCACTAACATGACTCATAATACTCATAAAGTAGAAATTGTTCTTCTTGACATGGTAACCTAGTTTTAAGAGATGTATCAAATCCAAACGCAACTCTATGGAAAAGCTTTGACCATCCAACTGAAACGCGCTATTATCAGGCGACAAGATAGGACTAACCAAAGAGTTGCAAAGATTAACTTCCTGGAAAAATGAAGACGATCCTGCTCCTGGAATCTTCAACCTCGAAATCGATCCAAATGACACAAGTCAGTACTTCATACTCTAGAACAACTTAGTCAAATACTGGGCCAACGACATCTGGAATGGCTGTATTTTCAGTAAAGTCCCTGAAATGATTGTGCATCCCGATTGTGAATATTCTTACATTTCTAATAACAAATAAAGTTGCTTTACATACACGACGAACGTCGAATATCGACTTCCCACTCATGTCTAGGTTCGCAATAGACTTATCTGGCTATACAAAGTAGTTTATCTCGGGAGGCGACAACAGCTGGGACCCATACTATGCTCTACCCAAAAACCAATGCGAAGTTTTGTAATTACATCAGGGGATTTAGCGAAAATTCTCCATCTGATTGGGCTTTGAGATACGTGACACAAGGTTGTGTTAGAAATACGAAACCCGAGTGCGAAAGTTGTGGAAAGGGAAAAAAAGATCGGTTCTTTAAGATGCCCAACACTAGAATGCCTGTTAACCCTCGGCATATTCAAGGTGGAACCGTTTCTGACTCTGATTGTGAATCTCATTGCTTGAATAACCATTCATGTATTGCTTACACTTATAACTTTAGCGGTTTCTTTGTTTGGCATAGCCCTTTGCTTAATCTTCAAGATGGTTACACTGGTGCAAATGGAGATGTTCTCTTTGTTCGTCTTGCCGCTTATGAATTTCCCACTATACATAACAGCAAAATAATTGTAATTATTTTCGCAGTAGGCGGTGTTTTCTGTTTTTTAGCATTACTCGTTGTTGTTGCATGGTTGGTATGTTATAGGGGGAGAAGGACTTTATGTAGGCCAAATATTTTGGAAGGTGGCTTGAGAGCATTTAGATACAATGAACTGTGACGAGCAACGAGGGATTTCTCAGAAAGAATAGGAGGAGGAGGTTTCAGATCGTTTTTCAAAGGAGTACTATCCGACTCATCATCTAGTGAGATGATAGTTGTGAAGCAGCTAGAAAGAGTTAAACAAAGAGAAAAGCAATTCAGAACTGAGGCGAGCACAATAGAAAAATAATACAAAGTTTCTTGGGACCTTATATATAGATGCGAGCCTATTCATGATCAATGTCTATCAGGCCTCAGCGGTCAAAAATACTTAAACTAAACTCATTTTAAATCTCCATCATTCATGGCGCTTTCAACCTCAAGCCCATTCAAAAAAATTCTCCTTCTCCTCCTCCCTTTCTTTAGCATCTCCTATGCATTAAAAGACAGATTTACCCTTCATCACTCCATTACTGGCTCTGAAAATCTAGGATCCAAAGGTGGCAATTTTGAACTAGGATTCTTCCAACTAGGCAATTCTCAATATTACTATCTCGGAATGTGGTACAGTCTGAACCTTGTATCTCAACAAACTTCAGGTTGGATTGCCAACAGAGAAACTCCACTAGCTGATATTTCCAAAACAAACCTTGCAATCTCAGAAAATGGAAATTTGGTCCACTAACGTCACTCATAATATTCATAAGGTAGAAGCTGTTCTTTTTTATAGTGGTAACCTAGTTTTAAGGGATGCATCAAACCAAACGCAACACTATGGCAAAGCTTTGACCATCCAACTAGCACACTATTACCAAGCAGCAAGCTCGTACTAAACAAAGTAACCTAAAAGTTGCAAAGACTAGCTTCCTGGAAAAATGAAGACGTTCCTTCTGTTGGAACCGTTGTAGTTAATCCGATTCAAGACCACTCGAATCAAATCCCTAAACCACAAAGCGCTAGCGGATGGCTAGACCATTGTTAGACTTGCAAAACAACCAAAACAATAACTCTAGTCACACACAATGATCAACCAATCACGAACAATCCAAATCCCAATCTCAAGCAAGAAGCTAATGACAAAAGTAGCAAAAATAAATCACACAAGGATTTACAGTGGTTCCACAAACATCTTGTTAGTGTACATCCACTTTGGAGAGAGTTTATTATCACAATGAAAGGAATGCAAAAGATTGATTCAATGATCACTATGTTTCAATATAGAAAAGAGTTTGAGGAGAATAGAATTGAAGAATTGGAATTAGGTTATAAACCCTAATCCACCCTTGAGAACAAACCCTTGATTTCTATCAAGTCTCCAAGATCTCCCTTTGAATCTCTGAAAATAGCTTATATAGAGATAGGCCAATTATCGAAATTGCCCTCGTGTCTTCACAAGTCAATTTGCCAAGTTTCCAGCCCGAAACAACCCAAATGCCTCGTCATACGTCTTCGTGGAAGGTTACAGACATCTGTCCCTCCCAGGGAATTATTTCGGCTTTAGCACTCAGCTCAGACGTCTTTCGTAGACCCTAACAGACGTCTATCTCTCTCTGACGTCTGTCGTGGGGATGACAGACGTCTGTGGGAACTCTTGAAAAAATCCCCTTGACAACTCAGACGTCTGTTGTACCCCATGACAGATGTTTGTCACTCCCACCAGCAAATGCCAAACACCAATTCGGCTCTAACTTCCACGTGCGAACTCTAATTTGCAAACGGTCACCTCCGACTCGAAGTTATCTTCATCCCCTTCAATCTAACATATAGTATCGCATACTTCAACACTCCACCTCGATACTTTAACCATCTCAACTCCAAAATCCAATGCACCCATGCATTTCCTTTTACCTTCAACCAAGCACTATGAATACTTTCCCAATGAGCTCCGGCAAAGCCACCACCCATTGCACTCCCTTAACGAGCTCCGGCAAGGCCACCGCCCGCCAATGAAGTGTTCAAAGTATTCAAACCAACTCCGTCTCACCAAAAGACAATGTACTCGGGAGTGCAACGAGTACTTACCATGAAGATAGATTTTCAATCTCTCACTGCTATTCCTTTCCATCAAAACAAACAAATAACACTCTCCCCAACCATGCCACCCCGTGGCACCTAGCAACCCAACAAGCGAATTAAGTTCGAGCAATTCTCGAACTTCCCAAACGGCAATTCTTTAGTAAACATATCCACCACATTATCCTTTGTGTGCACTTTCCGAAGGGACCACGTAACCCTCATCCATGGTAACAAGAAATGACTCTCACTCCAATATGCTTGGTCTGTGAGCTAAACGCCAAATTCTCCGCCTAATGTATAGCACTTTGTCTATCACATCAAACATCAATACTCTCATGTTCGAAACCCAAGTCACACAATAGTCGCTTCAAGTAGAGTGCCTCCTTGGCCGCTTCCACTGCGGCAATCAACTCCGCCTTCGTAGTGGATAAAGCAACTAAGGTTTGCAATCTTGATCTCCAACTAATGGCTGTTCCGCCAAGTGTGAAAACATACCCGGAAGTTGATTTCCTCCAATCCATATCACCGGCGTAGTCCGAGTCACAATAACCAACTAACTTGCAACTCCTCTCATCACTACCGCCAAAAACAAGACCATGAGACGTTGTGCCTTTCAAGTATCTCAATATAGCCTTTACGGCTTCCCAATGCAATTTCCCCGGATTAGCCATATACCGACTAACCACCCCGACGGTATTTGCAATATCGGGCCTTGTACACACCATGGCGTACATCAAACTACCAACCGCACTTGCATATGGCACCTTTGTCATATAAGCCTTGTCTTTATCCCCGATAGGTGATCCCTTATCCAAAAGATTCATATGCAAAGGTAAAGGTGTATTTAACACCTTTGCATTTTCCATGCTAAACCGGCAAATCACTTTCTTAATGTACTCCTTTTGATTCAATCTCAACTCAAAATGCTTTCGGCCTCTTTCAATTTCCATGCCCAAGATTTTCCTTGCTTCTCCAAGATCTTTCATTTCAAATTCCAATTTCAAAAGCATCTTCAACTTGTTGATTTCATTTTTATCCTTGGAAGCAATGAGCATATCATCCACATACAAGAGTAAATATACCCAACAATCATTTCCCAACCTCCTGAAATATACGCAAGCATCTTTAATGCTTCGATGGAAGCCACTTTCAGGCATGAAATGATCAAATCTCTTGTACCATTGTCTAGGTGATTGCTTTAACCCATATATTGATTTCTTCAACTTGCAAACCATTTTAGACTTACCATCTACAACAAACCCTTGTGGCTGCTCCATGTAGATGTCTTCATCCAAGTCTCCATGCAAGAAGGCGATTTTCACATCAAGTTGCTCCAACTCCAAGTTATGGATACCAACAATGGCTAGTAAAACCCGGATAGAAGTATGACATACCACCGGTGCAAAAAAATTCATCATACTCCTTTCCTTTTCTTTATGCAAACCCCTTTGCCACTAACCTTGCTTTGTACCTTCCATCATCCTTCATCTTGTAAATCCATTTGCACCCTATAGCACGGTTTCCTTGAGGAAGTGGAACCAACTTCCAAGTTCGATTCTTCATTAACGATTGCATCTCTTCCTCCATGGTGCAAATCCACTTCGAGCTCTCTCTCGACTCCATGAAGTCATCAAGGTCCCTCGGCTTATCTTGGACCACATTGAGGGCATAGCCCAAATGATCACAAAAGCTAAGGTAGTTCCAATCACTATATCTTTCGGGAGGTCTTATTGCACGTCGGCCAACCCGAGTAGCAATACTATCACCCAAACCCCTTTCAGCTCCACCATGAGTCGAAACTTCTTCAGTATCATGTACATCACCAACATCACTAGAGGAACCATGTGGACTATGTGATGTTTCATCAACCACTTCAACCCCACGAGCTTCTTCTTCAACTCTACTACCACTTGGACGGAATGTGGGAATGACTTCCTTCTTCTTTGATTCACCATGAACCAAATCTAGAACATCCGATGAGCTCTCATTCTCCTTGAATAAAGTCGTCTCATCAAAAGTGACATGATGAGAATTAACAACCTTCTTCGTTTATGGATTCTAAATCCAATAGCCTTTCATGCCATCCGTGAAACCAAGCAAGACCCCCTTGAAAGCTCTAGCTTCGAGCTTATCAATCCCCGGATCATGCAAATAAACCGGGCTACCAAACACACGAAGATATCTCAAGTCGACACTCTTCCCTTCCCACACTTCCTCCGGAATTTTGTTATTAATGGCCGAGCATGGAATTCGATTCATAATATGCATCGCGGTTGACAAAGCTTCGGCCCAAAATCCTTAGACAAACCCGATGTCAATCTCAAGCATCGAGCTTTCTCAAGTAGAGTTCGGTTCATTCTCTCCGCTACTCCATTAGATTGCTGATCTCCCGATGTAGTAAAATTTCTTTTGATTCCGTGATGCTTACAGTACTCCAAGAATTATCAAGAAACATATTCACCGCCATTGTCGGTCCTTAACACCTTCAAAGCCTTGCCAGTCTCATTCTCAACAAGAGCCTTCCACACTTTGAACTTAGCAAATGCCTCCGACTTGGCCTTAATTACATACACCTAAACCTTTCGAGACAAATCATCAATGAAAGAAATATAATACCTTGCTCCACCTAAAGAAGCAACCGGTGCCGGTCCCCAAACATCTGAATGAACGTACTCAAGAACCTCCTTTGAGTCATGCTTGCCTTCATCGAATGATACCCTTGTTTGCTTCCCTATGACACATTCCTCACAAAACTCTAGTTTGTAGAAACTCTCACCCTTGATCATCTCCCACTTCCGAAGAATATCCAAACTCTTCTCCGAGACATGACCCAATCTAAAATGCCACAACCATGTCACATCCAAGTCATAAGAAATATCAACACCCACACAAGTCTCACCTCCTACGGTCACACCTTGAAGCAAATATATACCATGAGTCCTAGCACCCTTCATAACCATAAGCGCCCCCTTCGAAACCCTCAAGCAATCCTTCTCGATAGTGATCTTGCATCCTAGAGAATCCAATTGCCCCAAAGATATAAGCGACTTCCTAAATCCCGGAACATAGCGAACATTGGTGAGTGTGCGAACAACTCCATCAGACATCCTTATTTGCATGGTCCCACTGCCCATCGACTTGCAAATAGAACCATTTCCCATAGCAATTGCATTTCCCTCTTTGACTTCAAAGGACGAAAAACAATTTCTATTTGCCGTCAAATGATACGACGCACCCGAATCGAGAACCCATTCGTTACCCAAAACACTCGTTGCTACTGCCGTCAACACATTCTCATCTATCTCACCATCCCCACTCTCCACCACTACGGATGAAGATACTAATTCCTTCTTATCTTTGTCTGGACATTCATTCTTCCAATGTCCCAGTTTCTTGCAAATAAAGCACTTGCCATTTCCTTTTTTCGATTTACCTCTTCCACCGGGCGTTCTTGATTTAGAACGCCCTCGGTTTCCTTTCTTCATACTCTTTTCTTTCTCCACAAACAAGCCGTGACCACTACTAGCTCCACTACTACCCTCACTCATCTCCTTCATTTGATCTCTCAACTCCTTACTAAGAAGACCCGTCTTGACATCATCTAGAGTCAAGGTATCCTGGTCATAAATCAAACTATTTGAGAAACCCGTATAGCAGTTCGGCAACGAACACAATAATATCATCGCCTTTTGCTCTTCCTCAGTCTTCAAATCAACGACCTTCATCTTCATGAGCAAGTCATCAAAGGCATTCAAATGTGCCTTAAGAGAATTAACCTCCTTTATCTTGAAGGTGAAAAACGTTCGCAACAAGATCAAATGGTTAGTGAGTGACTTCTTCATATACAATTCCTCCAAATTGTCCAAAATACATTTAGCGGTTGTCTCACCACTAATTTCGGAGATCACATTCTCCCCCATAGCAAGTTGAAGAGTAGTGTAAGCCCATTCCTCCATATCCTCTCTCTCAACATCCGAGATATCACTTGGCAATAAGTGAGTATCAAGTACCACTCGGTGCACCCGATTCCGCCTAAGAACTGCTTTCATTTTCCATTGCCACTTCTCAAAGTCATTATCACCACTCCACTTGTCAATTACCAATTGAGAACCCGACGCCGCATACGAACCCCGTACATAAGGCGCCACACTATTCAAACTTCCGGTTGAAGGACTTACTGAGCTATTATCCATTTCTGCCATTTTCACAAACACCTAACAAGCACCAATTACTTTGACACCAACTGTTGGAACCGTTGTGATTAATACGATTCTAGACCACTCGAATTAAATCCCTAAACCACAAAGCGCTAGCAGAAGACTAGACCATTGTTAGACTTGCAAAAACAACCAAAACAATAACTGTAGTCACACACAATGACCAACCAATCACGAACAATCCAAATCCCAATCTCAAGTAAGAAACTAATGACAAAAGTAGCAAAAATAAATCACACAAGTATTTATAGTGGTTCTACTAACATCTTGTTAGTGTACATCCACTTTGAAGAGAGTATTTTATTACCACGATGAAAGGAATACAAGAGATTGATCCAATGATAACTATATTCCAATATAGAAAAGAGTTTGAGGAGAATAGAATTGAAGAATTGGAATTAGGTTATAAACCCTAATTCACCCTTGAGAACAAACCGTTGATTTCTATCAAGTCACCAAGCTCTCCCTTTGAACCACTAAAAATAGCTTATATAGAAATAGGCCAATTACCGAAATTGCCCCCGTGTCTTCACAAATCAATTTGCCAAGTTTCCGGCCCGAAACAGCCCAAATACCTCGTCATACGTTTGTTGTGGGAGGTTACAGACGTCTGTCCCTCCCAGTGAATTATTTCGGCTTCAACACTCAACTCAGACGTCTGTCATAGGCTATGACAGATGTATGTCCCTCTCAGACGTCTGTCGTGGGGATGACAGAGGTATGTGGGAACTCTCGGGAAAACCCCCTTGACAACTCAGACGTTTTTCGTACCCCACGATAGACGTTTGTCGCTCCAGCCAGCAGAACCAAACACCAATTCGGCTCTAACTTCCACGCGCGAATTCCGATTTGCGAACGGTCACCTCCGACTCGAAGCTATCTTCATCCTCTTCAATACAACATATAGTATCACATACTTCAACACCTTCCCCAAGAATTTTTAGTCGTGAAGGCGATCGGAATGGTTCAAGTGCATATTTCATAATTTGGAAAAACTCTGTCAAATAGTGGGCCAGTGGCACCTGGAACGATCGTATTTTTAGTGAAGTCCTCGAAATGACTGTACATCCCCATAGTGAATTTGCTTACATTTCTAATGACAAAAAAATTACTTTATATATATACATTGAATAGCGACTTAACACTCATGTTTAGGCTGGTAACGGACTTATCTGGCCAGACCAAGTAGTTAGAATCCATACGATGCTCAACCCAAAAATCAATGTGATGTTTATGCTTTATGCGGCCCGTTCGATGTCTACAACCAGGCTGGTTTGACATTTTGTAATTGCATCAGGGTATTTAGCAAAAATTCTCCGTTTGATAGGGAATTGGGGGACATGAAAATTGTCCGTCTGATAGGGCTTTGGAAGACATGACACGAGATTGTGTTAGAAGTACGAAACTCGAGTGTGAAAGTAGTGGAAAGGGCGAAAAAGATCGGTTCTTTAAGATGCCCAATGCTAGAATGCCTGTTAATCCTCGACGTGTTCAAGCTGGAACCATTTCTGATTCTAATTGTGAATCTCATTGCTTGAATAATTGTACATGTACTTCTTACACTTATAACTTTTGCGGTTTCTTTATTTGGCATGGCCCTTTGCTTAATCTTCAAGATGGTTACATTGGTGCAAACGAAGGTGTTCTCTTTGTTCGTCTTACCGCTTCTGAATTCCCACTATACATAACAACAAAATAATTGTTGTTATTTCCGTAGTAGGCTGTGTTTCCTGTTTATTAGCATTACTCGTTGTTGTTGCATGGTTGGTATGTTATAGGGGGAGAAGGACTTTATGTAGGCCAAACATTATGGAAGGTGGCTTCAGAGCATTTAGATACGATGAACTGTGACATGCAACGAGGGATTTCTCAGAAAGACTAGGAGGAGAGGTTTCAGATCGGTTTTCAAAGGAGTATTATCTGACTCATCATCTAGTGAGATGATAACTGTGAAGCAGCTAGAAGGAGCTAAATGTTGAATCATAGGCAAAAACAATGATCTCTGCTGCAACAATTAGGGACAAAATTTTCAGTTAAAGCGCCTCTAATATTATAAGAGACGGTTCAAGATATGCCTCTAAAAACGGATCCCTGATGCCTCATATGGATGTGAGCAAAATAGAGGCGTTTGTATAAGCCTCTAATAGTTCAAAACCAATAGAGGCCAAACTGTATGCCGCTATTGTTTTGGTAGGTAACCGAATATTATAAACAAGCTATAACAGATGGAAACGCCTCTAATAATTTGAAAATAGAGTTTGCTATTATATCAAAAACATTTTTTTGTCAAAATGCCAGAATAGTGTAACTTAGGGGAAGTGCTGGAATTCAGGGGGTATTATAGTAATATAACATTTGGTCCCTTCTAAAATTATGTCTCTGGTGTATTTTTTGACAATTTTTTTTTGTCTAAGTAGCAGTTTTATTGAAAATAATAGAGGCTAATGCATGCGCCAGTTATATATATATATACTCAAGTACAACATGGTGGCAGTTACAAGTGCCCCTAATAGTGTGTTTTTTTATATGAGATATGCCCTTGTTACACAGAAAACATAGCTTACTCAAAAATGAAGCAAATGATATCTTATTCAAAATGAACATCACACGATAATAGTCCAAAGTTAGGTACATCATAGAATAAACGTACAAACTTCAATCATCAATCTACAAAATCACACAACAAGCAAGGTACCGGATATTTTAGTCAAAATGAACATAAACCATATTAATATTATGACAAGAAAATGATGTAATAGAAAACTGTTAACACAAAAATGCATTTTCTCAGAAAATGTTGTAATTCAAAATGAATAGAAACCATTTTCGCAACAAGATTTGTTACTGTTAACACAAAACTGCAGCTCAATATTTGCGGTAACGCAAAGTTTTTAATCAAGTATATTGTAGAAAATCTAAACTTGCCTAAAAGCACACATTTTAACAAGCTACCACTATGCATAAAACTATTACAAAATGAAGCTTCATAAAACTGTTGCAAAATGAAGCTTCATACAGCTTACATTAGAGATCTTCTCCATCAGAACAAATCAATAATGATCTCCAGCTTATGACAGACCGCATACAAAAAACAATTAGTTAAAAATATTTATCGACTCAACATCGTATTCTATTGCTAAGCAATGTTAATTTTTCTGCATGGGTACCATCCAAACAAGTAAAAACATACTTGCATTCATGTTCGTTCAAGGCAATATGATTTTGACTGTAAATGTAGTGTTTTCTATATTTACCTAAGGCTTGGAATGAAATCTAGGAAAACAATATCCAAAACTAGAATAAGAATACGCATGAAAAGTTTAAATATAACTAAAAAAGGAGGATAATGTTCTCACCATTTCTCAAATTAATGACAGTATGTTAGGATCCATACTGTTTCACTAACATTTGTTGCATTCCACCATAGTTTATCTGCCATACAACAAGATCTTGCTTAATCATATAAAATAAAAAAATAAACAAGTAAAATAATTATGAGAAAGCATATTTGTTCTATAGTGATGGGATGATGCTTTAAAAAATGCATTTTATCCCTATTTTTATTTTTAGTTATCTTAATGTGATTTAGTTATAGCCTTTTATTTTCAGCAATTCGAACGGTGCATGATTACAATACCAACTTCATATAGCATGTAATACAAAAAATGAAAAAAAATTGTATTGTTATAGCTACTAAGAAAACTTAATCAAAGGTCTTTGGTTAGTCGTCTACATCATCTTTGGTTTTTAAAACCGAAGCACAGCAGCTTTAGTTTCAAACTAAAGCAGTCTCAAAGCTTTCAGTTTTTCAAATTGAAGCCCTGTAGCTTCAGTTTGCTCAAACTGAAGCCCTGGAACTTCAATTTGTTCAAACTAAATCCCAGGTGCTTTAGTTTCAAACCGAACCGGCTTCATTTTTTTTCAAACTGAAGCACCAACTTCAGTTTGTTCAAACTGAAGCCCAGGTGCTTCAGTTTGGTTTTCAGATTGAAGCATTAGTGCTTCAGTTTCTTCAAGCTGAAGCGACTTTATTTTCTTCAAACTGAAGCACTAATGCTTCATTTCTTCACGCTGAAGCGCTGGTGCTTCAGTTTCTTCAAAATGAATAACTAGAGCTTCAGTTTGGAAGTGAGTCCCGGTCACTGAAGCTACAGTGTTAATCCCCATTTAACCGAACCGTGTACTTCATTTCAAATACAGAAGTAGTTAACTAAAGCGGTGCTTTAATTTTAAAATTTTAGCACTAGCGCTTCGTTTTTTTGAACTGACGCAATATTGTTTTCGAGATAAAACGTTGATTCAATTTTTGAAATGAAGCTTGCTTCTGTTTTTTTTATATGCTCCATAGTGTACTCCATTTTTACAGAATCTATGTTACAACATAGCATATAATTTTGCTTCAGTATACTCAATTTTTAACTAATCGACGTTATAATATCTCACAAGCAGCTTATTTTTTGACCACAAGTTTCAAAATTTAAGTTTGCGCAACAGTCATGACAAAATTATTAAAGACATGGCAATAGTGTTATTTCCTCAAAAACTACCGGCACAAAAAATGAAACACATCGGGTGTAGATAGTTATTACAAAATAACATTATAGTTGTTGATGCCCAATAGATTTTATCTTTCAATCTTTTGGCAATCTCGAACATCAATTATTTTTATCTCTAACATCGATCACTTTGTTAAAAATCAAGAAAATAGTATAAATGAAAATAGAGAGTGATTCTAAAATAAAGCAAGAAATAATACGTACCAGCTCTCATCAGTTTCATTATTTCTTGGAAGCACAACTTGTTGCATAAGATCGGTCCCATTGAGCATTCTTGTAAACTCTCCAAGTGGATATGACATTTGTGGGTAGAAAGAAGGATGATATGCCGATGGGTTGAGAAATTGACCATCGGATGATGGAAATTGATAATGTCCAAACTGCAGGTGTGGCATATATTGCTGAGCATTTCCATTATGTGAAAAAGTTTGTTGTTGTGGTAATGGTTGATGTTGAACTCTAGAGAACTGAGAAGCATTTGGGTGATTTTCAATAGGTGATTATTTGGATCGATGTTCTGATGGAGAACGATGCTGATACAATGATTGTTCTAACATTAAATTTGATGGTTGTCGTTGTGAAGATAAAAGCATACATTTTAGCTCTTCTATCTCCTTACTTTGCTTTTCGCACATGCTTTTTTAGTTCTAAACACGTCGACTCCAAAGATGCATATTCTCTTCCCTTGTGTGATTTACGAATCGATGATACTGGTTGAGTTTGTTATACCCAAGGAACCATGTTGGGTGTCAATAAATCTCTATAACAGCGAACTCTATTGTAAGTCTCAAACCCCATCTTTGCAATATATGCTTGCACCCTCAATTCAGGCGTCTCTTCACCACGGATAGCTACTAGTTGATTTAGTTCATGTGACATTTTGGCCTGTAACAATTTCCAATAAATACCATTCAGTGTATTTTACTAAAAAAAAAAAATTCAAAGCATTTAGCCTAATAAAACATGATGAGTATCATCAACTAAATAGCAAAATTAATGTTGAATTGCCATATGAATATCATTTAGAATATATTAAGCACCATTACAGAGTAAGTTTTAAAATATTTGGTTGAGAAAAATAAAGTTATTATAGGAATATCTTTTAACATGCATTGTTTTACATAAATAGTAAAAGTTTTTATGTTGTATATGAATAAATGCAAATGATAAATGAAATTACCGTAGTTTTCTCTGATGCAACGTCCACCCAACTTCTATTCTTGTCTTTTCTTCCATAAACACACCAATGGGGTTTTGCTCACGATTATGCTTTTCCTTCTATTATATATATATATATATATATATATATATAATTGAATATGTTTGATCAATACTTTTTTTTCTTTTTTCACTATTGGCATAACGAAATATCATTTGATGTTACATATTTTTTGTTTACATGATTTATTTTCAAAATTGTTATATTGATCAAAAAATATTATGATCTTGTTATTTTCTATGTGTTCGGTTGACTATCAATAAAAGATGGTTTTTCCAATGTTTTGTATAAAATATAACTGTCATTTTTAAATCACATACTTGAATATGCTATAATATTAGCCAAACCTGATAGGTATGTCAATATTTGTTAACTTTTTTCCCTTCTTTCCTCCTTTCTTCCTTATTTTTTAAATTTAATTTTACTTCTTAACAACCTCTAATGGTAATGACCTGCTCATAGCAAATAAAATAACCAATATTGTTTGTTTTGCACTCATCGAAAATATACATTTATTAGGATAACAAACTCATCGAAAATAAAAGAAGTATGTCAACTTACAAAATTTTCCATGTGCCTTGCAAAGGTCATCGACCCATCCGTGTGACTCGCCTTCAATTTCTTACGATTCACAATATTTCATTCAACTTTAATCTATCAAGATTTTTTTTTTAATTGATAACATAAAGCGAAACCATAGAAAAACAACAAAATACCTAAGATTATAAAGGACATCAAACACAAGAGGACGTACTTTATTTTTAGGATCATTGTCCCAATAGTTGACCATGTTCCTCCATTGTTCACCACCCACTTGTTTGTCTCCATAAACAAAACGCGGTGGAAAGCCTACATATGGAGTGTAATATTTTCTTTTTAACTCGGCTCTACTATTTCTTATCCTTTTGGACAGTCTTTTTAGCAGTGTATAGCAAATTGCAGGGATATAGGGAATATCTTCGGCACGCCAATCAATCGTATCCTATAATGGAAAAAAGAACATACAAACTTATAAGTAAGGAATTGAAATGTAAACTGATTAAAAGTTATAGTTATAACAGTGCTTTATAGATTACAAAAACCAACTTAATATATCGATATGATTTTCCAAATTTTATCCATTTTTGCTTCAACATATGATCGCCAATCCGTAGGTGATAAAGGAAACAAATTGTAATTTCTTGCCAAGCAACCTAGATATCTGATTAACCTAGCATCCTTTGGAATAACGCACAAACCATCTTTCATGAATTCTATCTTCTCTTTGCCCGACTTTCCCCAACTGGGTTTGTTATAGCCACGTCATTTTTTTTAATGATCCTAGAAATAACAATTGGTAGTAACTCAAGAAGAATATTTTCATGTATTTTTTAAACAAGTATTATATAATGTGTCGATATGTTTACTTCTCTTCAAAACTTGAAATAATAAAAACATATAATGTACCAATGTTTCCACAGTCACTATTTTCGCATATGCCATCATCTGAAGTCAAATGATTCTCCTGACAGGAATCTAAATCTGAGTTACTCATCTAAGTAATTATAAACGAAAACACAATCATGTTCATCAAATCAATTCAAAGTACAAATCTAATAAATTAATACTTCAAAAAAGCAATTCAAAATACAAAATTGAAAACAAAATCATGTCTGCCACAATTGTATTGAAGATGCCAACCTATTTAGTCAGAAAGTTTGCATGAAAAATCACCTACATACCATGTAGGTGCGCGTAAGTGTTCATGTAATGTTTTGCTTGTTTTACTTTTCAATACCAGAATATAAAAGAAGAAAAATGAGAAAGCCCATACCGTGGTACAACAAAAATCAAAAAAGGACATGACATGCATATTTTAGGTACCTGCATACAATGTTGAGAAATAAATATGCATAGCATGTTGATTTAAAAAATAAATATATCACTACACCAAAACAGGGGATTTCCAACGAGTATAAGTGTTACAAATAATTTCTGTAATACTTTGAGTGTTACCAACGGCGTGTGAAGAATTATCCAGCTATATTTGTAGCACTTATAAGTGTTACAACCAGAATAATTGCTAACACTTATAAATGTTGGAACCATAAGATATTGTAACACTTATAAATGTTACAAACATATTCATTGCTAACACTTGTGAATGCTGGAACCACAAGATACGGTAACACTTATAAGTGTCACAAACATATTCATTGCTAACACTTATAAATGTTGGAACCGCAAGATATGGTAACACTTATAAATGTTAGTATCATAATCCTACTAACACTTGTAAATGTTGGCATACATAAATTGATAACACTTTTAAATGAGTATAACATCCTTATGATTTCCAATCACATATATAATTTAATATATCAATTCAATATAAGATTTGGTACTTCCATATTTCAAATTCAACAATGTCACATTTGCATAATACTCAAATATTTGTTACATGCTTCCAATTTCAAAATACCAAAAATATCAACGTTCAAATTATAAAAAGTAATACAAAGTTTTACTAGAGATACATCGAATTTTAGGTACTGCGAAGTCAAAATGTGGACCATATCACAAAGCCTCCATCCAAAAATTCATAAAGCTTGTAATGTCGGTGTAGATTATTCCAAATTAGAGGCAATTTCTGTCATATGCGTCACAACACCGCCATTAACGTTATGTTGCAATCCCGGTACCATAGTAAGAAAGGATGAAGCAAATGATTTAAGAGCATCATTGATTTGGATTGACACTAGATTCGCCATTTGACTTGCAACTTGATTTTGTAATTCCATAGACCATTGACAAAAATCATCCTTTTTATTCTTGTCGGCAATCGCCTTTGAAGCTTGTATCATCTTTACATGCTTTACGGAAGAAGTGGAGCTAATTGCACGACAATAATATTTCCTTTTATCAGAACAAAAAACTTTGGAGATAGGATCATTGTCAAGATCACGCATATTTGCTTTCTCGTTGCCACTACATTCCAAATTCTGTTTTTTTCCTTCTCCACAAGTGCCTACAAAATATAAATGCACTCATTTTTACATAAATAACAAAATGCAAAACTAATAAATAACAAGTGTATTTGCAAAACTGATAAATAACAAGTGTAATTGCACAACTGACAAATAACAAGTGTAATCGCAAAAATGATAAATTCAATACAAGATCTGAGCCTCGGATTTGTTTTAGCATGCCTCAGTTTGCGCTAAAACTGAGCCGAGGCTCAATTTTCGTGCAACTCAGTTTGCGCAAACTGAACCTCACCTCAGTTTTCGTGCAAACAGTTTGCGCTAAAACTAAGCTTCAGCTCAGTTTTCGCGAGCCTCTGTTTGCGCAAACTGAGCCGAGCCTCAGTTTTTGCGCAAACTGGGCCCCGGCTCGGTTTTGGCGTAAACTGAGCTGGTGTTCAGTTTTCGCACAAAATGAGGCTCAGTTTTAGTGCGACTCAGTTTACGTAAACAATGAAAGGATATAATAAAGAGATAAACATGCAATTAACTAAGATTTCACCATAAGCAATCTTTGGCAAGCTCTACCTTTTCCATCTTCGGTTATGCAAAAATGTAGGTTGTTCTTTGTCTTCAGCCTTCATTTTCATTCTGTAAATGGACAGGAAAAGATAACAAACATATCACTTGATTTGATGGAATATCATCTCCAGTCATAAATTTGTAGTACAAACAATAGATACTAATGAAGAAGATTTGTATTATTTTGTCCAGTTTAAAATAAAACATAAGGATATTGATATGCGCTTGCTTGAAACATAATCTGCACCAATAGAATTATAGGTTACAGGTCACAAAGTTGTATTAATTAAATGGTAAAATTGGAAACCTAGTTATTCAATTACTATCATTTGCATGATTACAAATTTATTTCCCAGAAAACATTAAATTGTGAAGTTGAGTATACAAATAGTATCTATAACTACATCATCCAAGGAAAAGTAAAAAACCATATGCTAACAGTGTGAAACTAATTGATGCAGGAATAGTGTAGCAGCAGTTTACAACTGATAAATAAGCCATATTTGAACTATGTGCATGTGTGCGATGTGAATCTTTTGATACCAAATATTTCAATGTGATCTTGCATTACTCCATCTTGAAAATGTATAGGGCTATATGCAATGCACTGATGCATGATGGCTGACATGGATGGTACGTACTTTTGCAGCCAGCGGAAGTGATGACAAGGTGGTTGAACTAAATTGGCAGTGCATGTCTAATGATCAATACTATTGCAAACTAATGAAGAAACTGCTGGAAACCAATATTGATGAATCACAATGCAAGCTGAGAAACAATTTAATCTCATGCAGTGTATGATGATGCACAAAGCAGGAATAATGCAAGTGGAAGCCTTATGAGCATTCAAAGGAGAAAGGCTGCTCTGGTCTTGAGTCCAAATATAGAAGATAGGGATCGATGTAATTATGCGGTTTATGTGTAATCTCTATGAATTTTGTTTTCCAACCAGATTTTATTTTATTCCCTATTTTACTCGCGTTCAAATCCAAAGATAAAATTCAAATTTGCCAAGGAGTAGAAAATAATAAAGAAATATTTTTATATGCATTGTTAAATGTTTTAATTTATTTCAACCGAGAGAGATACACGATTCCGAATGAGTTTCAAATTATAGAAAAATGGTTTTCTGGGTAATATACTTGATTTTTCATAACATTTGTACTAAGTTGCTTTATGTAACGAGCAGAGGGAGTGTAGACGGTGAAGAAAGCAATGAATATGACGATGCTTCATTCGGAAACAGATATCTTGATCGAGTGAGAGAGCAACGGAAAATAAGAAAAACATTTTTTCTTACATTTTTCTTTTGAGCTTGAATAGCATAGTAAAGGACAAGTGATAACACAAAGCTCATCCAAAAGTAGCAAGTATGTCAGATCTTTTCAACTGTAAAGAAGAACTACGTCTGATCGTAATAAAATGGAAAATGTGGTGACCTTCCTTCAAAAACAATACCAGATACTATAAAGAAAAATATAAAGAAAATAAAAGGATTTTGAATAATGCTATTTTCATCCCGAGTCTACTATATTTTTTGTTGAGAGAACTATCATTGATAGTACCCTTCAGGTTTATTTAGACAAAATATACAGAAGTCGGATTTGGCGTTCCCTATCCGATCCGTTACTTTCAAAATTAACCAATTATGCTCAGGAATGCATATTTACTAAATAGAAGATATTTACCTCCTTCCATAATTGTCGGAAATTATGCCCATGATGAAGCTCCTACCAGCAAAAACAACGTTGGTAATAAGACTTTGTTCATGAGCTGAAGGATTCCACACTAACAGCACAGCAGGACCCATAAAGGATAGAAGCATAACTTCCATTGCTTCTGAAATCAACCTTATTCCAGCATAAGCAAGAAGCATTTGTAAGTATCCAAATCCCGTGGATACTAGAGAATTTGTAAATATCCACTATATATGAAGATCTCCCATGTTCCTTTCTGAAAAAATAAACAAAAAATGTTGTTTCTATAAAATCATACATTAGTGATTCATCAAAAACAAAAAATAGAATCGGAAGTACAAAAACACTATCTTTTTCACATTTGGTCTTTTTCACATTTGGTATTTGCATGCTCCAACTTCCAAAAGAAAATGTGGTACCAGTTTCAAAATTTCTTTTCTCTAAAAAATAGTTATGCTATGAAGTAATCTTTCATGATTAATAGCCAGCAAGCAATTCTGACTTCTGACTCATGCAGATAAATATTTATTTTTTCCCTTTTTCTTTTCACATTGGCTTGTTGTTCGACTGATGTTCATATCCATCTTCTGATGAAAATACCATAGCTGAAGTTTTGTTCGTTTTTTCTCTCCAAATAGTTAGATTAAATTTGTGCATGCATTCACATATCATATTCAATTCAGCCACCCCATTTATTTAGGCCAATTAGACAAGCCTGGCTCATCTAGCACTCTTTTGTCATCAAAAACTTACCCTCTAATACTAAATTTTAACTTCCAATGATAACACAGCAAACATTAAAAAGTATGCCCACCAAAGATGCACATCCCATGTCTCAGTTTTATATTTCTCACGAGGAAACGACAAATCCTATATTGAAACAATCCTTTGTTACACTAAATAAACAATGCTAAAAAATGAACTCTGTAAAACCATGAAACAAATGAATCACAGAATCAGCATCATCAACTAGTGGCGGAGCTAGGATGAAATGTTGGGGTAGGCATAGCCGGCCTTGAAATTTTCATGCCCAAGCCCATTTAACTAGTTTTGGACCCCCCCCCCCCCCCAAAAAAAAAAAAAAAAAAATGCTGCCTTGCCCTCAGCCAGATTCAAAACTTGCAAAGTCAATGATACTTCCCACATTGATTTCCACTGGACCATACACTCGGTCTGAAACCATGTACTATACAACAAATATATTAACAACACAATAAGAATTGCTGGGGTAGGCACGTGCCTACCCCATTTGCAATGGGGCTCCGCCCCTGTCGTCAACTTAAAATATCCTGAACGCACAAAATTAAAACACTTAGAGCAATAAAACCAAAATATCAGCAAAACCAAAATAACAGGTACGAAAAAACATATTGACACAGTGGCATAGTCAGAAATTTAGACTGGGGAGGTCATGATTTGAAATATTTTGTAAGAATAATTTTTTTGGACAAATATTGGGATTACTACAAGAACTCATGACAATTATTAACCGACATAACATTTTTTTAACTGATTTTATTGTGGAAAAATCATCAGCCATAATACAAAATTTGTTAATGTTCCATTTACATAATGCATATACTCTATCTATTCTATTTTATTATCTTAGTACATATAGTATATCAATTAACTTCGAAAGACCTGTACCAAAAAGGAAGATGAAAAATAATCATTAGTTAATAAAAAAGTTTAGCTTGTGTAATCCGGATACCAAGCTATAGCTATGTTGATTAGTTTTCACTAAGTCAGCTTATGAGATTATTTTATCAGAACCAACTTCTTACCAAAACATCATAAGGTAAAGTATTAACTAGGAAATGGAGCAAGCAACAACAAAAAATTATATATTATAAGCACCACCATCAGAAATCAAACACGTTATATTATAAGCGTGTACAATAAAATTTCAACTTGCGAAAGTAAAAGACCTGTAAACAAGTAATGATAAAGTGAGTGGATATAAATTTCTGAAAGGAACCTAAGTTCTCACGCGTCATACCCCTACTTGAAATTCTTTTTTATTCAATGCCCATGATTCACACACATATGGGTGGTAAATGTGAATGAATGCTTGCAGGTAAATATTCCTTTATTACCTCTATTAAAACCTAAATTAATGCTATTACTCAACCCATTTCTTAAATGAGGAAAATCTATCGGACATATCCATTATTATATTACACAACATTGTATAAGAAATAAATTATAAGAGTAACTTATCTCCTGCATAACTGATTCTTATTCTAGATACGTACAAAATTAGTATAATTTCATCATGGACTTCTACTTTTTGGTCCCTTGATTTTTTTTAGTTATATAGCTAATTAATGCCTTTCCATATACTGTTATCTTTCATTTCAATTGTCACAAAAGTAATCTTACAAAGCAATTAATGCATTACACTGCCAATTCAGCCAATTCCTTTTGTGTAAAAATGTAAACAGCCTTCCTTATAAAGGCAAAATTCCCATGTTCGATCTTACCCAAAATGGTGTTTTAAACCATAATACCAATCAAACTCAATAAAGCATTATCTTTAGATAATCAACTGTTTTTTGTGTTTACAGATAATCAAACCATAAAGCAACAATCGAACAAAATTCAAAACCCAGATTAGAGTTGAATGCGAGTTAAAAACCAGATAATCAGACCAGATAAATGAAATTTATACCTGAAATCGACAAATAAAAAATCTTACAAAATTTATACCTGAAATCGATTAGAGAGGAACGGATTTGAAATGTGAGCATAAATTGAACAAAGATTCCCAAAATCCGATTAGAGAGGAACGGATTTGAAGTTTTCAAGCATCACCATGCTGCGTAATTTTCTTTCTTTTTTTTCTCCTTCTGAAATCGTGGAACTAGGATTATTAATTTAGCGGCCGATTTGTGTAAAAGCGTTGGCCAAAGGAATGTGAAATGGGAATTAGGTTTGCGCACATTACTTTACCATTTTACCCTCCGAAACCAGCCTTGCAAACACAAATAAGTGTTAGGAATAAAAAATATTCAATTATGTATTTTTAGTAACACTTTTTTAACGTAGCAACACTTATTATAGTGACTACGCTGCAACACAAATAAGTGTTGGCAATTGAAAAAAAAAAGGATCGCCAAATGGCCATTATGGTATAGTGTAAGCTTATTAATAATATTTGTAGGCAGGTGAAAAATAAATATGACATATACTAATAAACTTTGCAACAGTAGATATCACAATGCTGGAGATTCTTAATTAATTTAATTCCAATATTTTCAATAGCATTTACCATAAGTCAGTACATAAAAAGCTCTTCCCTTGGCAAAGTTATATTGATAAAAATATATGCATCTAAAAGTGAAACAAAGATCAAACGTGTGGGGGAAAACAAACAATAACAGAAGATATGTAGCAGTTGAATTCTTTGATTTATTTGGCCTTCCGAGGATGGAAGGCACTTTTTACCCATGAATTTACACAATACTTGGGAAATTTACACATATTTATTCTTTTTTATTTCCCTTGCCAACATAAAAATGATGACTAAGCATAGCTTCAAAATAAAAACTCAAGCAAAATACATTTTGAACATGTCCAACAATTGTTTGTCATGCATTGATAATGCACTTCCTCATTTTTGAAGGAAATACCGATGGTTGCAAAATGTACTTGACTTTTTTTCCTGATCTAGGAGTTTGTATTCTTTTATTTACTTAGATTTACTGTAGTAATCACGAAATAGGCTGATAATTTCAAACTGCACAGAATTGTTATCTTGCCAACTCTACCAAATGGCTAGTGTAGCCTTGATTTATCATATATTATATATATATATATATGTATATGTATATATATATATATATGTATATATATATATATGTATATATATATATATATATATATTAAAATAAGCATTATAATGAGGTTCCATTGTCTTCTTTTTTTCCTTTACTCATGTTCTTATTTTATTTGTTCTGTACATAATTAATTACCAATTTGTCCAACGGTATATGTGTACATTAGAGAAATATGAAACAACCAAAAGTTGAAAATATGAAAATTTATCAAATATTTCTTTATCTCACTCTTGAATATTTTCTCAAATAGCCCAAAGGATCTATTGTAGATAAAATTAAGATATTACAGTTAACCAATATTCATTAGTTGCATGAAATTTCATCTTGAAATTAACATGCCAAGAATAGAAACATCCTAAACTGAAGCTAACCGTGAATAAAATGCAACGCTACAACACATTCATTAACTCTGAATTATTAGTTATTGATCGTTGCTTAGTTATAAATTATATCTATTAATTACTACTTATATATTATTAGTCGTTAAATATATTCCAACGACACATTCAGAAACAAGAATGCTTGCTGACCCATGCGCTTGTGCATTGCTTGGGTTTCAACTTGTACAATACAAAATCTAATTAACATATAAATAAACTAGGTAATTATGAAGAAAGACAAACCCAACCAAGTATAAGAATGGAAAAGGCAGCAAAAATGGCTGAAACAAGTACTCAGCATAAGCTATTTAAAGTACAACCAGATGGAAACAAAGTGGTGGCGTTTCAGGAGGTCTACGACAGGAGAAAAACCGGAAATGGAGAAAAAGACTACCGATGTCTGGACGTGTTATGATTCTGAAATGTTCCATAAACGACATGCGGCAGTGGTTAGGGCTGCTGATGTCAATGCTGCAGTCATGAGGAGAACCACTAGAGCTGCAGAGTTTGTACTTGAAGTTGCTTCCATTAAGATTCAGTCCATTTTTCGATCTTACTTAACAAGAAAAACGCTTTAGGTGCATTAAGAGGACTAGTAAAGTTGCAAGCATGGATAAGAGGCCAACTAGTTCGGAGGCAAACTGCTGCCACTCTACTAAGCACAAGCAACGGCAGCAGCTCAGGCAAGGACTCGGTTGCAGATGATCCAAATGTACGAAGAAACCTAATATACTTCTCACTTCAAGCAAAACATCCATAGAAGATCGCTCTTCGAAATGGAGGGAAAAAAAAAAGGTAGTTTAAATGGATTTAGGAATATCGAAAGGAAGTTCGAACACCAAGAGCGGCTACTCATATTCTGTTAATAATACACCATATAGACGAGAGTTAATCCAAGAGTTTTCACCATCTTGATCCTCTATAACTGAAAAGTGCCTGCATCCCTTCAATGACGACTTTGTAGGCCAATGGCTCGATTTATGTATGACCAATAACTCAGGCCATCCTAATTATATGGCAAAATCTTAATCTTCAAAGGCTAAAGTAAGGTTTGTTAGTGCTCCAAAGCAGCTTGAAAATGTTAGCAAAAGAACAGGAAGATCATCTATTGATAGACGAAGTGTACCTAGAGGAGTTGCTAATATGCAGAGGTCTACTTCACCATTATCGTATGTTTCGGTACAAGAGAGTAAGTGTGGATCAACTAGTAGTGGACTGATGAATACAAAGTATTATCGGCCGTTGATGGCTAATCGGAAGTGCAGCGAGCTGTCTTAGAATATAAACAAACAACTACTGCTGTAACATAATAAATTGCTATATAGGGTCCAAAAAGGACACATTTTTACCTATGCCAGGTGTAATTCTTTCCAAACAAAAGAAGACAAACCTTGAAGAAAATAATTAAATTGAAAAACACCAAGTTTCATTTTATGGTCGCATGACATACTTTTAAAAAAAAAAAAAAAAAATTGAAGGACTTTGCTAATTACTACTACCATAAAAATGAAACTTATTGCCTTAAGTCTTTTTTTTTTTTAAGTTGATAAATGTGTCTTTTATGTAAAATAATTAGTAGTTAAAAACAAATTAATATTAGCACACCAAAAAAATGTAATTAAGCATTAATTTTTTAAAGAAGGAAGATTATTTTTTGAAAGTAGTTTTTTATATACCCAGTGCCAAAGGCTCCCGTACTCGAGCACGAGAGGACTTCCCAGATCAGTCTCCCATCCTGGTACTACTCTCATGGCTTTCCGGGCTCTAGGGGTAGTCGATTAGTGCGCACAGTTTTTCCCTCACATATGTGAAGAGACCGGGACTCGAACCTGCGCGCTTCAGATTACCAGCCGGTTAACCTTACCGTTGCGCTAGACACCACCTTATTTTTAATTTTATTTTTTGAAAGTAGTAATACATAAAATTACACCACACAAAAGGACAATATGTCAAACCATATTATGGTGAAAATTGTAAACCAGCTGCACATTGAGGTAAAAGGTATATATATTGAATTCTAAAATTAACAAGCAGCTTCAAAATTCAGTTTTCAAGTATTTAAAACCTAGCATAATAAAAAAATACTATAACAACTGAAGGTATTTCAAAAGAATGTTAAATCAGATCAGCATAGTAAACTGATATACATGGACTAATGTATCACTGGATTATACATGCAAAATATGTAAACCATTATGTAAAATGATCAAGACTGCAATTAGCTAGATGGAAAGAAATATTATCAAGTGGAAAAAGAATGTGTCCAGCTTATATTATAGTAAAAACAAATTTCGATTACATAGTCTTCATACAAATGATTCAATAAGTAGAAGAAATATCTATGCACATATGGCTTTGCATTTTCATCTCCAAAATATCCTTTTTATTATTTCATGTCTCATAATTTATCTTCCAAGCCTATCAAGTAACTACACTCTCAAGAGAATAACGCGGAAATCATGCAGGACATTGAAAGTAAATAGGCGATTCTCTCATAGGTGATAGGGTGGAATCATAAAAGAGAGTAAAACAATGCAAGATACTGTAACTACACGTATGGCTTTGCATTTTCATCTTCCAATTTATCCTTTTATTATTTCATGTCTCACATATTTTGTGTCTTAATTACATATATATATATGTGTGTGTGTGTGTGTGTGTGTATACACACACATACATATACATATACATATATATATCTATATCTGCATAGAGTAGATGTTTGTAAGTAGCTATTTTTACATTATAATACTAGGAAAGCATGCACCTTAAGCCTCAAAAAAAGATGATGAACTCAATGTTGAAATATAACATGTATTGAATAACAAAACGTTTTGCTTTCAATACGAATGAAAGAGAAAAGGCAACGCATGAATAACAAATGGATATTGGTATTTTTGGCATTCAAACTCCCACTTCATTTGCATTTTATTCATTTTAAAGCTATGCATATTAAGAATAGCTTAAACCTCAACAAAAGATGAAGATTAGGTTATCCTTCAAACTAAGTATTCACAAAAGCAAGCCGGGAACGCAAACAAGCCAAATAAACTTATCAAAAAGCAAGGAATTCTACAAGTTTGTACTCTTAAACAATTTAAGTAAATTCTAGGACAAGTTAACCAAGAATACTTCCCAAGCGTTTGTCAATCAATTATACCTATAGACCTATAGCTTTAAATGCATAGGCTGCAACCTGTACACTTCGTAAACATACTCAGTTCTTTTTCAACAAACCAAGCATGTACAATTCAGGAAGGAGCACAAAATACGAAAATTTCAAGCCAAATGTTGATTGGGCAGAAGACTGGTACAGTTGTGTGCTTATCATTCAGTTACTTGGTATAACTTGTATATAGTTAGTTAATTAAACACAACAGGGTGATATGTATGAAGGATTGATCCTATACAATATCTGCAATTTTAAAGCGGTAAAAAAAATTAAATTGCTAAATTGATCCTAAACATCTTCCTTTTGAAAATATAAATAAAATTTAACTCTAATATGATATTTATTTTTATTTTTATTTTTATAGCATAAATGTTATAATTATCACAAAAAGAACTAAGACATGAATTGCTAAATTGAAAATTACAGTATGTTGCTTAGCATTTATGCATACAACTTATGTGCAGATATTAAAATCCATTTGCAAACAACTTGCAAGCTATGAAAAGTTGTAATATAATTGACATTTAAACATACAATACGTGTTCAAAATAAATTCACAAACGTTAAAAGAAGAAAAACAGACAATAACAAGTGAATTCAGACATTAACAACCAATGGAAGAAGAAGCAAATATGTATTATCTGTATGAATCGGGATCACCTTTATTCAAGCATTGAGCTATTTTGTTTAAACAAATAAAAACACAGTTTAAAGTACATAAAGTTCTCGGTAACTAATGCATAGCCTGTAATTCAAATAAAAAAATACAAACAAAAACCTTGATCTGTTTTGCAGTATCGGTCATTATGATTTACGTCAAAAGTAGCTAGGGATTTGTTAATCAACACAGTGAAAAAAAATTAGTATCCCAAATAAATTACATACCTATGTCAATGGATTTCCCAATTAAATAAGAGGAAGAAGCTTGCAATAATTTCTGGATCGAAGGAGAGCAAGAATCATCAATCTGAAGGAAAAAAAGAAATTTGTAGCTATGTGGTAAAAAGGAAAAAGCATGGGAATGAATTAGAAAAAGCGTGGGAATGAATTAGAAAAAGCGTGGGAACAAATTAAGCAAAAATACCAATTACCTTGTGAAAATTTTGCCGCCATGGGAGGAATGTTTTTTAGATTTGGGGGCAAAAACCCTTTCCCTGGTACTAATAGAGGCTAAATTTGTTTCCGCCTGAATTGCGCACATGAGGCGGATATATTTGTCATCTAAAATATTTAATAGAAGCTGAAATGAATTGTGACCCTATTGTTCATTATTAAGGGAGAAACTACTATTTAGCCCTTGAATAGTCCCTCTAATACTTAAATAATTGGTAGTGAGTTAGACAAGGAGAAAAGCAATTCAGAACTGAGGTGAGCACAATAGTAACAATTCAACATGTGAATTTAGTTCGATGCGGATTTTTCTCTCAGGGTCTGCACAAATTGTTAGCGTATGAGTATATGCCTAATGGTTCTTTAGATAGCAAGCTGTTTAATGATAATAGCATTTTAGATTGGAAATCAAGGTACCATATGGCATTAGGAACGACACGAGGATTGATTTATCTACATGAGAAATGTAGGGATTGCGTTGTACACTGTGATGTAAAGCTTGAGAATGTACTTCTCGATGCTTCATTTGTGTCGAAAGTAGCGAATTTTGGAATGGCAAAACTAACAGGAAAGGATTTTAGTAGGGTATTGACTATGATGAGAGTGACAGTAGGCTACCTTGCTCCAGAATGGATATCAGGAATGGAAATAGTAGCAAAGGCTGATGTGTACAACTATGGAATGATGCTTTTTGAGATAACGCCAGGCAAGAGGAATTTAGGAAAATCGCAAGAAAAAAAGATAAGCTTTGTTCCTTTACTGGCGGTAAGTAAAATGAAGGAAGGGGATGTAATGAGTCTGGTAAATGAGAAACTAGAACGAGAAGAGATTTTGGATGAGGAAGTTATTAAGGTTTGTAAAGTTGCATGTTAGTGCATACAGGATGAAGTAGATTGTCAACCCTCAATGAATCAAATGGTTCAAATGTTGGAGGGTGTTATGGAAGTTAGCATGCCACTGATTCTAAGAATATTGCAAATATTTTAGAGAATTATGAAGAAGTTTATTTATTTTCTGAGTTTCTCTAGAATAATGCTAATTGTAACTGCATAGCTGCGAGGATCGAAGACTTTTCTTCTAGTTTTGTGTATTGACATCTAAGATGGATTTTCCTAAGCATGTATGATTGTAATATCAAATATGTAGTTGATTATTGTTTCTGAGCTTATTATTCAAATAATTGAAAGAATTGTTTTGGTCCGCTTATGTTTTAGGGTTACAAGGGCAATTCAAGAATATCACTTTACAGCAGTCACATTTCCGTGTATATATACCACTTACAAGTTCTGTATTAAACATCCTGTTCTATAATAATAAAAGAAGTATTTTGTTACATTTGTCTTTATGGTATCAGAGCTTATTGCCTAACTACCACTTTTCTCAAACTTTTGGAAAATATCTATTACATATTCTCAGATAAGTTTCATTATTGAAGAGGTTACCTTTCTCTCAATCAAGATCACAGTATCATTGCTTTTCGACAAATTCTTATCGGTTTGTGCTATGCTATCCTAAGGCCAACTGCATCAGCAATCATCCTTGGTTGCATCAGTTTTCACTATGCCATTCTAATACTGATCACCTAGCAACCATCCCTAGTTGCATCAGCATTGATTATCAGTTTTCACCTCATCTGATCATTTCTTTTCCTTCCCTTAGTTTATTCCTGTTATAATGGCCGGCAATGACAATGAAGCCTTGTCATAATGACCAACACCACCCAATAATGGTTCCTCAAACTCATCAGATAATCCCGTAGCCTCTACACAAGATTCAAGAAATATCATTAACCTGAAAACTCAAATTCTTTCCATACAACTTGATGAAAGAAATTATCTACTATGGAAATTTAATGTTCAAACTGCTCTAACTGCGTATGGTATTGAAGATTACATAAACGTAACTGTATCCATGCCAGCAAAAGTTACCACCGACAGCAATGGAAACTTCATCACCAACAAAGAATGCCCTCAATATAAAAGACAACATAGTCTATTACATTCTTGGTTATTTTCTTCCATCAGCCCAGCAATCTTGCCTCAGTTAATTGGGTGCAAAACCACTCAAGAAATTTGGGAAACAATACAACAAATCTTTAATACACAGTCTTAAGCAAGGATTATGCATTACAAGCGTCGGCTCAACAATATATGCAAACAATCAATGACAATGAGAGAATACTTAACAAAGGTAAAGACGATGTGTGAGTTACTAGATGTTGCAGGCCACAAGATATCTGATGTTGATCAAGTCCTCACCGTACTGAATGGACTCGGCAACGAGTATGAATCAATAGTAACCATGTTGTCCTCTTAACCAATTACTGCACCATTACAGTAGGCTCATTCTACACTGATTGCCTATGAAGGAAGAATTGATGCCAAGAAGGCAAAACATAATGAGTATAGTGCCAACTACATACCTACAAGAAAAAACAAGAATCAAGAAAGGTATTAGTCAAACAGGAATGAGCAGAATAATCAAAGAAATACCCAAAAGTTAAGAGGCAGAGGGAGGGGAAAATTTAATAACTCAAATAGATCCAAGTGCCAAATCCGTGAAAAATTTGGTCACACTATGCTATTTCAGATTTGATTAAAGCTTCACCATAAACCAGTAAAACAATAACAATCAAAGACCAAACTACCCGAATGCCAACTTTGCTCAGTCCAGCTCTGAAAATAGAAGCCAGGCAGATAATACAAAGAGCCAGTGTGACTCAGAATTGTTCACTAGGACTGATTATCTCCAAAGTGAGGATTGGTTTCCTGACTCAAGAGCCACAAACCATATCACAAGCAATCTGAACAATATGAATATAGGTAATAAAGAATACAAAGGTACGCGACATTTATTTATGGGTAATGGCACCACTACAAGTATAACACACAGAGGCACTGACTTACTGAAAAGTAAGAAAAAAACATTTCTAAATAATTTGCTTAGAGTGCCAAACATAAAAAAGAATCTACTTAGCATATGACAATTTGCCAATGACAACAAAGTTTACTTTGAATTGTTTACTGACCACTGTCTTATTAGAGATTTACTAAATAAGGAAAATTTATTGCTGGGTAGTATGCAAAATGGACTATATATGTTCAATCTGATGAAGAATAGTAAAAAACCTGATAGAAGATAGTGGTGCAATTTCTCTTAGACTGGATGTAAAACTGATTTGAGTAAACTTGACCTATGACATTGTAAATTGGGACATCCTAACATAAATACTATAAGACTTGTTTTAAGAAATAATAAGATTGATTTTGATGACATTTGTTATCCTAATGTGTGCACTGCTTGTCAACTTGGAAAATGTCACAAGCTGCCATTTCCAAAGTCTCAAACAAGATACTATAAACCGCTGGAAATAGTAGCAACTGACCTATGGGGTCCATCCCCTATCAATTCTGACTATGGTTTTAGTTATTATATTTCTTTTGTTGACTCTTATTCGAGATTCACATGGATTTTTTTTCTTAAGTCCAAATCAGAAACTACTAATGCAGTAATTTAGTTTATAAACCAAGCATAAAGACAAATCAATCATAAAATCAAAATTCTGCAAACTGATGGGGGGACAAAGTTCAAGCCTTTAAAAGAATTTTTCAATTCAAAAGGCATTTCCCGTAAAACTACCTATCCTCACAATTCAGAGCAGAATGGCTTGGTGAGGAGGAAACACAGGCATATTGTGGAGACATGCCTTACTTTATTAGCTCAAGCCTCTCTACCACTAAAATTCTGGCCTGATGCTTTCGAAACAAGTGTATTTCTTATCAATAGAATGTCAACCAGAATCCTGCATAATCAAAGTCCATTAGAAGAGTATTCAAGACAAAACCATATTATTACTTCCTGAAGAATTTTGGCTGCTTGTGCTTCCAAAATTTGAGACCGTATAATGCTCATAAGCTTAGTTTCAGATCATAACACTGCATATTTGTAGGATATGCTAAAGACAAGAAAGGGTACAAGTGTCTTACCAATAAGTGCCTTACAAAAGCGTTATCAATGAAGAATTTCGACCGATTCAAAGAAGATCTGAAAGTTTAAGACACCAAAGACATGAAAGAAGAAGGAGGCAAACCCTAGCTTAATTTGTCAGAAGGAAATAAATGAAAGAATTGTTCGACCTGCTTATCTTTTAGGGTTAGAAGGGAAATTTAGGAATATCGTTACATTTGTCTTTATATTCATGTATGCAACTGCTTTTACGTGTTGTATGTTAATTGTGCACAAAATTTGATGTTCATTATTCTTCTTTTTGTGAGAGTCACACTGAGATTATGTTTAGCGACGGTCGATTTTAAGTTGGAGGACAAAGAAATAGAAGTGTTCATAAATTACTCCAACTCCCCTCAGTTAATTGGGAAATCTTTTCACTTGATTTATTTTTGTTTTTTTAAACAAAAAGTAGACGTAAATCAAGATTTTGGAGGTCAGGAGAGGAAACAAATTCAGCTGAATATGGTGGAAAAAGTAAAGAAAATCCACAAAGTCTACATAAAGGTCTTTGTGGTACTACAAGCATTTCTGAATGGTTTATGTAAGCATCTTCTATTGGCAGACATGCATAATTGGCGGTCGAGCATGATGGTAATTTTGACATTGGTTGGATGAAATATCATTGAAGTGATGTGATTTTGCCTAGTGTTGTGATTTGTGACACAGAGTACAAAAGAAGAAAAATCATTAAGTAGAGAAATGTGTTTTTCATATTTTTAGAAGTGAAAATCATGGATATAATGTTTCTCTCATATCTTCATTTTCTAGGAGAAAAACAAATAAATTTATGGTTAATGTAAATATCCGTATTTTTAGCAATTGGATATTTTAAAAAAATTATTTAAAAATTAATCGTTAATTGAGTTACGGTTCCGAAGGTGACCTTTCACATACGATCAAATCAGGACTCAAGACTACTTCCATTAAGTTCATATTATTTGTAACGTGAATAAAAAAATATGAATCGCTATGTTTCGAGTTCGAACCATTAGATAGTCAAAACGATCTCAAAATACACGTAAATGTCATTTCGAGGTGTAGTCTCAGATTATGACGAAACTTATATTTTTGGAATCGTAGTAATGAGTTTTTGCACGTCGTCGAGTTTCACAGTGGACAAATGTATCGTTTGATCGCGTGAAATTAAAACGCGTTTCAATTTCTATAAGGAATTGTAATTGTATAACGCCGATTTTACAAGCTAACTTCTATTTGCAATTGAATTGGTCCCGAAACTAATTCCATTATTTTAAGAAGGCCTTTTTACATACAGATCGATAAGTGACACATGTAACAACCTAATTTTAGGTATCTAGGTAAACAAACTATAATGAGGTTTGTAATTTAAAATTAAAGAAAATAAAATACAGAAACAAGAAGAAGAAATCGTATAATCATCTAAGTTACATAAACAGAAGATTTTGGGGATTTTATGAGTAGTTGTGTTGAATTAAGGACAAGATGAGTTTAAAAATGAGACAGAAAATTACATTCAGCACATGTTTGTAGAATAAATATAAAGAAATAAATTTTGAAATTTTTATAATGTGAATTTGGAGTCAAAACATATGTTGAAGGATGTTATTTATCAAAATACAATAATTTTGTAAATTATTGTTAATAGTGAATTTTATTGTAAAAGAGTATTTTAAAATTAAACAAGTTGCAAATAAAATATAAAATGTGAAATATTGATGAAAAATTAAAAAAATTAAGTGTTAAAATATTTAATTTGATTTGTACATTTTCTGACAAGCAAATGAATTTTGTGTAAATTAGATATTAAAATGTAAATTTTAAGCAATTAGAGAATATGAAATAAAAATCGTGTAACTTTTAGAAATCATCTTCAAATGGATATAAATTAATTGTAACATGTTGTAACAATTTATGTTAAAATTAAAATATGTAACTGGTAAAGTATTAACAAATAGTTGTATTAAAAAGTGGTTTATGATAGTGTAAACATGGTAAAATTGTTGAGTAAATAAAATAACATAATATAATTGAACGAACTAAAGTTAAATGGGTAGTTACAAGCCCAGAACCATTTGCGAACCCTGAAATATCCAGAAAGAAGAAAAGAAAATATGTACTTTTCTTTGCAACCTACTTCTTCTTCCTCGTTGGAAAGAAACCTGAGGGAAAAAAAAGAAATCCACTATTTTTAAATTCTTAAATTCAAGCCATTATCCAATTCAAAACATTAAAATAGCCTCTTAATTTAAGATCCTAACAAGCAGACAAACTCTAACTAGCGATCATTCATCAAATTTCTGGAATTGTAGAAGAAAAGTTTACATTTAAGTTCATGGGTTTGCATGTTAGTGTTTTTCAGTTCTACAAGTTTAAAAAGTCAAATGCTACCATCTTGGCAAGATAAATTGTTGTAAAACATTACTAATCCATGCAAGGTGAGTGCATACTCACACATATAGCTTGTTTTGATTTGTATGTTGAATCTATGGCTCCCTATAGTGTTTTTTGGCTTTTGTAAATTATTTTCTGGAAATTTCTTCTTATAGTATCCAAGCCCTGTGCATCTATCATTGAGTGCATGTAGTTCTTCCATTTTGCATCGAAATCATGTCAAATTGGTTTCAGTTTATAGCATAAATATCCTTGTTTTGTTTGTTGAAATTATGTTCATAATCAACCTGAAAATCTATTGTATTACGCCTCAAAAATCGGAGCGAAGCAAACGCGCATGCCTAGAAATTTGCATGACCAAAGGTCCACCTAGGCCTTATTAGGGTCGACCCCAGGGTTGATCAAGGGGAAATTATAAATCGACCTGGCCTGTATAATACTAATGCTAGGTCGAGCCCCTTTCTTCTGTTTTTCTTTGTTGTTTTGCTTCTTAGCTTCTAGATGTTTTGTAATGGATTTTGCTGCCTAGTTGAGTTGTTTTTGAGGGACTTAATTCAGCTACAGACAAGCCAATATTAACGTCAACCCAGACTTTGGACCAACGAGTTTTCCATATGCATTTTGTGTGTGATGATTTTTTTGAATTTTGATTGATTTGTATTTGTTTTTTGCATGTGCCTTCTAACAATTTTTTCAAAGAAGTTTGATTTAAAAACTAAGTTTTGAAATAAGTATTTTATAATAGATTTATAAAAACAAAGATTACTTTTATATACAAATATCTCTATTATTAAGAGCTTTTCAAAGAAAGGATTTCCAAAATGCTTTCGAAAATAGTTTTAAAACTCGTTTTCTCGAAGCAATTATATTCTATATAAAATCACATTTTTACCCGGCTTTTTGGCCCAACTACCAGAGGCAGTCTAGGCCCACACAACTCGACCATCGCGTGACCAAACGACTTAGAAGTGTCATCCAAACATCCAGATATTAAGTCCATATGGAGTTGTACAAGTATGGTCATTCCGGCTTGTCAAAACAACTTTATATTGGCTAAGTTTTTGAGGATCGGTATAAACCATCCTTCAGATCGGTATGTATTCCCCAGCTCCAAGCAACTCAATTAATCTACACAAGTCTCCAGAGGTCATATGTATCCCCAAAGCATGTAGGTTCGGTGTGTATCCCCACAATCACCAGGATCAGTGCTTCTTCCCACAATTTCCCGAACCACAAGAAAAATACAAGTGCTCAGGGATCAGTTTAAATGCAGAATCTTCCGGTGTGATGCTAAGCACCAAATCCACTCTAGATCAGTATTGAGCAACTCATATCCTTGGATACGATGTCAATTTTGGAAGAGGATTTGACGCTTTAAGGAGCAATGGAAAATGACTAAGGCATTGGGGACCGGTACCGATCCAGGTATCAGTACCGATCCCTAAGGTCATTTTTGTTGGGCCTCGTGCCCTCTTAGCTCGCTTGCCAATGCAGTCACCTGCTTCACGTCTCCTATAAATACCCCATTCTGATATGAATTCAGGGTTGGTTCCTTGCTCTCTTGACTCCTTGGGAAGAAGATATTGCATCTTGGACTCTCAAGCTCACTCCATCACTCTAGGAAGAAGTTCTCCTCCATCTTGCACACTTAGACACTTGGGTTGCCTTGGCATTTCAGAAAGAAGAAATAAAGCTCCTCCTTGGATCTAGTTGGACCTTTTTTCCACCATTGCCATTTTAGTAACTTTCGAACATTGGTTGTACCATTGTAATCTTGACTTAGAAGTGAAAAAAAACAAAAACCTTCAAAGTGGATGTAGGTTCTCATGAACCAAACACTATAATCTCTACATGATTTATTTTACTGCATTTCCTCGTAAAATCCTCATTTTACATTTATTTCATTACCTCGGTAATCTTTAGGTGTTGTGCCAACTTGTGGACATCAACATTCTGGTGCTTTCATTGAGAGACTCAAGAAAAGTTCACCTTTTTCCAACCATTCTTCCATCAAGACTTGGAGTGCCACTCAGATCTTCTAAGGTATACCTACCCAGTCTACTGAAAAAGGTGAAGAAAGGAAAATCTGCTTTGGCTGGACCATCTACTGCTGACCAAGAAATCTGTGTTCAACACCAACCTTCTAAAGCTTCAGCCACCATGGATATAGCTACTTCCTCCAATCATGAGGCTCCAGTTACCTAGGCTCAAACTAAGAAATTGGAGGAAACTCAGAAACTATTGAATGACCAAATTAGGTAGAATATTGACTTGATGTAAAGGCTCAGAGAAAATACCCATAGAGATATTTCCCTCCTTCAAGCCAATAGGAATTCTCAGCTTCCTCTACATTTAAGAAAGTAGATAGTGATTATAGCCAAAGGCAGAGGATTATTAATAATGGAGCTATAGTTACCATTAGAGAGGGAGTCCATCATTCTGACCGCTCTCGGTTGGGCCCTTGTAATTCTCCAGGAACTAGTGTTCAATCCACTACGAGGCAACCTCTTCCTGTCAATGCTCAGAACTTGGCGCTTATGCTTAGAATGATATGCAGGCCTAAGTTGCTTCCCGGCCACCTCCATGAAACTAAAGGGTTGAAATTGTTGATTCTTAAGTAGATGAGCGTATTCCAGTCATCAGGATCATGAAGGAATCACTGGGGAACATCACCAACAACTGGGAATCCAGTTCAAGATGTAACTCCTTCACCGAGGTTGTCCTTAATGTCGATGGCCACAACAATTCAATATGTTGTAGCTTATGATTTACTCGGGGAAGACCAATCCCCATAACTTCATAAACTGATACGAATTCCATATGGACTCCAGTTGTGCCACTGACGCAGTAAAGTGTAAATTCTTTCTTGTCTTCCTTGAAGTCGTGGCTCTGCTATGGGTCTTTTGACTTCCGCCGAGAACCATATCGACTTTTGATTAGCTCGCCAGGGAATTAATTAAGCAACTCAGGATGCATGTTACAAGGCCTAAAGACATCTTGACCATCTCAAATATATACTAGGGAACCGGTGAAACTCTTAATAGCTACCTCTAAAGATTCACCAATGACCTGGCAGAAGTAGAAGATCCAGAACCCCGCACTGTCCTTGATCAGCTTGCTAAGGGAGTATTGCCAGATTATGAATTTACGGCCTGGATTGACAGAAAATAGCCTAATTCTTTGAAGGTTTTCTATGAGAAAGCAAATCATTTCTTGTGCCAGGAAGAAGCACGAAGTAATATGACTACTCGAAGCCGCCATCCCATAACCTACACCAGGGTGCTACACAAGACAGTGTCATGGACAAACAAACTGGAGAAAGCTCTAAGAAGGGTAAAGGGATTGACCAATACAAACCCAAATCAAACAAATAGCAGCCTAGGATCCGCAATCAAGAGAAGTAGTCAATAAAGCGTGACTTCTTTCCTTTCTACAAGTTCTACACTCCACTAAATGCTCAGCTGGAGACAATTTACCTCGAGACTTGTAGCACGATGCAATACAAGAAACCGAAATCAAGGGAATCTACTAACAGAGAGAAGTCTGGCACATATTACAGATCACATGACAAGTTTGGACATAACACTAATGACATGCTCCAAAGGAAGCACCCACGGGTCCTTAAATGCCCCCATCTCGTCAAATCCAAGCGGCACCTAGGCCAACCAATACAAGACCTCCGCAAAAGGGTATTATGATTCACACCATTTGCTGTGGTCCTTACCTCGCAGACAAAATCTTTCAAAGTATGGAGGAGTATGTCAACTCTATCAAGCACGTTGATTATGAAGGGTGCCCCTCAACGAAAGAGACAGCCCTGAAAAAACTACGAAAGACCATGAGAGATGACCGTCTTCAAGAAACATGATGCTATTAGGGTTAAGGACTCATCTATTGATCCACTTATCATCTCCACCTACATAGGCTTGGCCTATGTAAAAAAATCCTCGTGACTTGGGGAGTTCCATGAACACAATCTCCAAGGGGGCCTACGATCAAATGAAACTTAAAGAAAATGACTTGATGACATGCCATTTAACTGTTCATGACTTTAACAACTCAGCAAATTGGCCAGTCGTACTCATTGAACTAGTGGTACAACTCAGAGATAGGGATAGAGGCCGAGTCAGAATCCTCACCTTCTTAGTCATCGACATACCTTTTCACTACAACATCCGTCCGAGGCATCCAGCCTCATGGCATTCTGAATCTACATGGCACCCTAGTTCCTACTCATCAAGTTCCCGACTGAGAATAGGATTGGAATTATCTAGTGCGACCAAGCCGCTGCGAGAGTCTTCTATCTCGTGGAATGGAAAGACGTGGTCAACCAAGAGAAGGGCAAATGCGCATAGATGGCACTCTTTCCCATGAACTTGAACCACGGAAAGACGAGGAGCCCGAGTATGAAAGGGATACTCCAGTGGAATCCATAGTTGATGTTCCAATCAATCCCGTCGACCTCTCTCGGGTCTTGAAGATTGGATCACACCTCCACCTTGCTATTAGTGAAGAAGTTGTTGACTTTCTAAAGGCCTATCCGGAGGTATTTTCTTGGACCCACTTAGATATGTGTGGCGTCAACCTTGGAATCACTTGTCACATGTTTGGTATCGACCCAAAGTTCCTTCCTGTCAAGTAGAAACGTCAATTCTTAGGATCGTAAAGATCGGCAGCACTTAAAGAGGAGGTGGATTTGCTACTTGACAAAGGCTTTACCTATGACGCTTATGGGTATCCAATCGGTCTTGGCGAAGAAATCGAATAGGTAATAACGGACATGCGTTGGTTACCCTAACTTGAACAAAGCATGCCCAAAATACAGCTTCCTGCTTACGAAGATCGACCAACTCATTGATTCCACTATCGACCACCATCTCTTATCTTTCATGGTAGCATACTCAAACTACAATCAGATTCCAATGTATGTCCCTGACCAAAAGCACACTTCATTTATTACCGATCTTGGGTTGTATTTCTATGTTGTTTTTCCCTTCAGTCTCAAGAATGTTGGAGACACCTATCAACGACCGGTAAACCGAATGTTCAAAGATTAGATAGGGGATCTATGGAAGCTTACGTGGACGACATGATCATGAAAACACGACTGTCGAACGAACATGTAAATGACCTTGTGGAGATGTTCAGTGTTATTCATAAATATGGCATGAAACTCATTTCCTTGAATAGCTCTTTTGGCATTGCACTAGGGAAATTCTAGGGTTTCATTGTCAATTCACGAGGAATTGAAGCCAGTCCATAAAATATCGAGGCTATCCGGGGAATTAGAATTCCAGAGACCATCAAGATATTCAAATATTAAATGGAATATGGTCTCTCTAAGTTGATTCATCTCTAAAGAAATCGATAAGTGCATCCCTTCTTTGATCTAATCAAGAAGGAAAAGCACAACTTTGCATGGACACCGAAATGTATCAATGCATTCCAGGACCTTTTGAATCACTTGGAGAGGCTACCTATTCTATCAAAGCTTGTGGATCATGAGGAATTATTTGTCTATTTCTATTTGGTTGTTTTTGTATAGGTAATTAACTTGACACTTGTGGCGAAGAAGATCATGTAAAGAGTCCAATTTACTGCATCAACAAGAGATTGACAAGAGTTGGAAGAAATTATCCGAAGCTCGAAAAACTTGCTATTGCCTGTTGATTTCTTCTTGGTAGCTTTGCCCGTATTTCCAGTCACATTCCATCAAGGTCTACACTAACCAGCTGCTACGATAGGTCCTTCGATGATATGAGGCGTTGGGAAGACTCTTAAAATGGACTATCGAGTTGAGTCAATTCGACCTGACCAACATTCCTCGAAGAGCCATCCTAAGACATACCCTAAAAGAATTCATAGTCGGGTTCACTACTACCGACGATCTGCCAGAGAACAATGAGCCTCTTAACATCTAATTGAAGCTTTGCGTGGATGGTTCATCAAACATTCAATACTCTAGCGCCAGAGTTATACTTATTACTCCTGAGGAATGCTTGATTTGTTATGCTCTAAAAGCTCAACTTCCCTGCCACTAACAACGATGTCGAATCTGAGGCCATGATCGTTGGACTCGGAGTTATCAAAGAACTCAACATCCAGATCTTCTCAGGCTCATAACTCATCATATGCCAAGTGCATTGGAAATATCAAGCCAAAAAGGGCGCAACTCGCTCCTTACCTTGCTCGGGTTCGACGACCACTTAATAGTTTCGAGCACTACATTATCACTCATATCCCTCAAGAATAAAATGAGAATACCGACTCTCTAGCCAAGCTAGCAAGTTCTGAGGATTCTCAACTATTGGGAATTTTCCCTGTTAAAGTGTCTGACACTCCGAAATCGATCAGATGGAGACTGATGTGATACTAACAATGGAATCTATACTCGAACCAGAGTCGTGGATGACTTTAGTCAAAACTATCTGCAACATGGATTCCTCCAAGACAACCGAAATGAAAAACGATCGCTTCTTCGTAAAGCTTCATGATACATCATTCAAGACGTCATGTTATATCGAAGAGCATTCTCTGTTCCACTACCTTGGTATGTAGCCTTCAATGACATCAAACGTGTACTGCTGAAGCGCATGAAGGCGAGTGCGGTGATCACACCGAGGGGGTAAACTCTAGCAAAAAAAGATTCTTCGCGATGGATATTTATTCCCAGCTCTTAAATGGGATACAGCTGACTACACCCATAAATATGACAAATGCCAGAGATTCTCCAAAATTCCTAGATCCCCGCCTAAAGAGCTTACACAGATAGTCAGTCCATGGCCATTCACAATTTGGGGGAATAGACATCATCGGAACTCTTCAGATGGCAAAAGTCGGTGCTCAATAAGCTATAGTCGCTATTGATTACTTCACCAAATAGGCCAAAGCCAAGCCTCTTACGGAAATCATGACTAAGAAAGTAATAAAGTTCATCATCTGGAACATCATATGTCATTTTGGAGTTCCCAAGATTATCTTTTCTGATAACGAGTCCTAATTCGAAAATTCTAAGTTCAAAGACTTTTGTTGACGTCACCGCGTTGAGAAAAGGTTTTTGGTGATAGCTCATCCTCAAGCCAATGGACAAATCGAAGCTGCTAACAAAGTCATCAAATTCATAATCAAGAAGCGTTTGGAAAAGGATGGAGGCAAGTGGGTATATGAACTTCCTTTAGCCCTTTGGGAATATCGAACGACCCATAAGTCAATGACCAACCATACTCCATTCACTCTCTTATATGGAACAGAAGCTGTCATTCCCATTGAGCTTGAACTGCAATCTCATCGAGTAACTTGTTATGATCCATGAACTAACAGAGATCTCCTCTATAATATCTCGACTTACTCAAAGATAAAAGGGATGCGTTTGAACTCAGAGCAGCTACACACCGCCAACGGGTCACCCGATACTTCAACACCAAAGTCTGTCCAAAGCATTTTTACATCGGCGACCTCGTCCTTAAGCGGATCTTTCTCACACTGACCAGACTCGATCCCCGTTGGGAAGGTCCGTATATCATTTACGGAGGCTTAGAGATGGTACTTTCATGCTAAAGACCGTTGATGGCATCGAACTGCCAAGAGCATGGAACAACGAGCATCTTCGTTGTTATTTCTCTTAGCTTACTGTGCAGATTTACTACTTTCCACATTATTTTCAATTCATGGCTTTGTAAATAGGCTGTTATCTCTAACAGTATCAGTAAAGGATTTTTAGATTTCCATGTTCTTGGTGTATTTACTTTCTACGTAGCATGCTAGAGCTATGATAACAACCGACTTGCATACACAAGTGCACAACACTGGATCAGCACCTCAGATCTTGGAATCGATCCACCACCTCGAGTCTTTACTAAGACTTAATCCTTGGGAGGTGGTCTACTACAATGACCTGCCTTTTTTGACGGCTTCAAGTCGATAGTTAAACCAACTTGAAGTGTTAAAAATGACAAATTGTTATTGCTTATGAAGTTGAAATATAAATCACCACAGAATCACAGACACAAAAAACAGAATATCTCACAGCGGAAGTAAAATTTATACAAGATTACAAAATCTTTCAAATTTACACATATATCAGAGTACATAATAAATACCTATACAACGGAAGACTGAAAACAGAAGCTACTAATATGGGAAGAAATAAAATAAAATGAGAATACAATGATAAAATGCCTAGACTCTAGAGATACTCAAGCTCCAGCAGGTGAATTTCCAAATCTGAAATACTCAGGCTGACCCGAGCATTTTGCAAAGTAAAACAAAACAAAATACTCGAGTCGGGACTAACATTCTCATATAAGTGAATCAATTTAAGTGAAATGTTTAATGAAATGTAACAGTAACTTAAAGTATGTATGGGATTTCATCCACTAAGGATCCGTGGAAGTAATACATATAATATAATACGCTATTATAATAATGTCTATTTAGTAAAGTAACATTATAAAAATAACGTAAGTGAGAATACATTTTTACCCTTATGCCGTTTACAGACATTATCGTACACAATGCATATAAACCACCTGTACGTCGGTAGATAGGGATGCACCGCGATACGACAACATCAAATCATAATCGTAGAGTGCTCAATCAGGATAAATATGACAAGGCACCGAGGAATACCCAGGGTAGGATTCTACCATTTGCATGCCCGGACCGGTGGTAATGCATAGTAGCAACTACCGCCCACCTCGGAACACACTCCCATAATCAAAGGGTGCACCCAAATCGATCACAATAGTCATAGAGATGGTATCGAAAGAGCATGTCCGATCGGAGGTGTGACCTTACTTAGTCATAGTATAACACCTGTTTTAGTCATTTTAATTATGACCTGAAGGTCAAGGCTAATCCACTATCGTTTTCTTTCATCAAATCCAGTAATCGCCTCCATACCATCCTACTTCGTTCTAGAATCTCCACCACATGCATCGTTGTTAAAGTGGTGTCGGCATTGGTAGAGAGTATGACATCTGCCGACTCCGGTCTCTTTAACAACAAACGTTTACATTTTTACATCGTGGTCATTAGATTTGAAACCATATTTTGAGTATAGTGAATTGATTTATTTCAAGTATTGCCATAAAATCGATTACTTAAAATGATTCATTATTAGTTCAGCTGGGATCTCAAATCTTATATTCGCAAACATTCCTTGTGAAAACGATTCGAGTTTAGTTTTGAAGTCTTCGTTTTAATTACTTCGGATTCATTGGCTCAGATTGGACCTGGAATTATTTGAATTTATAAAATACACTTGGAATAGATATTTTTTTGAAAATAGATATTTATAATAAAATTTGAAAATAGTGTTTATATTAAATTTAAAAATAGAGTATTTATATGTTAAATTTAAAAATAATAGTACGTATATATAAATAGTTATAAAATTACATAAAACATTATTAGAAAAATAATTTTTAGTTATTAGTAAAAAAATGGTTTTTGGAAAGCTAAGTAATAAAGAAGATTTGTCTTAAGAAAATATAGTTTGATTCTAATAAAATGATCCAATCCGATCCGAATCCAAATTTGAAAATCTGATTTCTAACCCTATATATCTCATATTCAAATCAATTTCTCATTTATCGGTTCGACTTCAAATTCTCCTTTAAATAGAAACAATCTCATAACATTATTTCCAAGTTAGCTTCAAACTTCGATTTTGAGTTTATTAAATTCAAAACAACTTCAAAGTTTGTTGTTAAGTCGTTATTTAAACAGGAATCCCAAACTTGCTATTTCCATTCAAAATCTCATGTCAAACTTCTTTTAAGTAGCATGCCATTTCTGTTCCCTTTGGATTTAACCAAGAAATCTCATTTACATTCACTTCTTTTCGTAACATTAACTCATAATAATTATTATACCAAATCTTAATATCAATGTAAGATTTTTGTTAAACATTTAAAACAAATCCATTTATTAACAAATCTATATTGAATCGAACACCTTATATTTGCATTTTAGAAATCTATAAAGGTCAAATTTCATGAATTTTATTTAACTCAATCTTAAATTAGAATAAATAAATAAATCTTTACAAATAGATTTCAAACACTTTTCATTAAGCAAAATTTTACTCAAACTTTAACTAATTTAAGTTAATCCAAGAAAATTCTTTCGAACATTCTTTATACAAAAATAAATTTACATTCAACTGCATCCAAGTTAAATTTATACAATTTATTTAAATTAGGTATTTATATCACATTTAATTTGTTAACTTTTAAATCAAACCCTTTACTAAAAATATTATATTAAATAAAACACTTTAAGTAGCACAAAATAGAAAGACTTTTGTACCACTTTACAAATCCAATTTTATTAAAGTCTTATTAAGTCATTTAAATCTTTACACTACAATTTTTAGACGCCCTTTTATTTAAAATAAATTTACTTAAGATTTAATTCAAGAAAATTTCTTTTAAATTCTCTTTACACAAAATTTATATTCTGAAATCTATTTATTAAAATCGATACATAAATATAACATTTTAGAAAATGGGTTTTTATTGACCACAATGTCCGTATATAATTTTCTACCCTATGGTCAAGTGATACGAATATGTATCATTTCAATCCGTTTTAAAACGGAAAATTTGAATCCCGGGTATATAACATTTCAACCCGCATCCCAAATCGATTCGAATTTATTTCTCAAATTCATACAATTATTCGGGTGTGTATCATTTCAACCCATAGTGAATTTTCTAAATCTATAGGGAACTTGCAAGGTGAGAACAATAGCATATCAACCATCACACTCATATTGTGTCATATAAGGGGATAGTGAGCATGTCACATGTGCAAAAATCACATAACAACAATTTCTAAAGCAACCTAACATTTAATGCAACATTTCAAGTATTTAATTCACTTGATCATAAATTAGTCGTGGGTGAGGGGAGACTCACCATTCGTGGTTATGAGCGGAGACACTAAAACTGAGAACAATATGGATCCAACTCGAAGGCGACAAAAGAAATAAGCAGCAAATCAATCCTCACCCAGACCATGATTTCACACCAACCCTAGCTTGACCTTGTATAAGTAGTAATTGAGTTTATAAGTTAATGGTTCTATACGACTCATAGGTAAGATATGGATGATCAAAGATCACTAATTTAAACTTTGGAAAAGTACAGTAAAGGACTTGGTTCAGATATAACAAAAGTAAACAAAGTTGAAGTGATTTTAGATTCTAAATCAAAGATTCAGGGGTTCCTATTAAAATCTGGTACGAAGGGTGCAGTTTCACGAAACATACCAGTGAAAAATAGATATATTTCCTTCCAACATAAATAAGCCCACAAAATACGTGCATCAAATGAAGGCACAGATTATCGACATCAAACTAGAAAAAAAACTCACGAAAATCTATCGGAAGGTACAGAAGCATGCAGTAGAAGAACGGAGGAAGGAGGAACTGTCTCAATGGTTCAATTTACATTGCGATTAAACCTACAACCACAACTGCAATTCTAAAGCTCAGATATCCAAATCACCATAAGCAAAACAATAAACGGTGCTCCCCCTTTAATTTCTCCTAACACCTCACATCGTTCCTCATCATAGATCTTGATGGAGTCAGAGGTTGCTGGTGCTTGATCGGAAGGCTAACAACTTGAGTGGAGATAGTGATTTCAAAAATCGTGGAAATAGGTATCGATCTAGAGAGGAGCGCAAGTGGAGGGTCTCGATGGCACAATGGTTGGTGTCAGGAAGGTGTCGCATAGGATCTTGCAGAGGTCAAAGCACAGTGAGGTGGGTTATGTGGATCTGAAGCCATGGATTTTGGGTATGAAGTAGATTTTGGGTACCCTCCACAAGTCAACTCGAGTCTCGAGCCAACGATGAGGTAGAGTATAAATAAATCATGATTCTTATTAATTTAAGTGTCCAACTTCGTCCCTTAGTCTTCAGAATTGGGGGAAACCCACTAGTCGAGCAAGTGTTACACCGACCACTGACTTGGCTAACTCTGATCCTCAAAGTTTGGATTTGAGTATAAACCAACGAATCAATGATGCCTTCAACTCTAACCCAAACAAAACGATGGTAGAGTACAATGGACGAATAAACGATGTCCTAAGAGTGGAGTTACCAAAACCTGAGCTTCGTGCGACTCAAGACTAATGACCAAAAAGAAGTATCAAGAGCAAAGTTCACACACCTAAATTCCATACGACTAGAGGTTAATGATCGAAATGTAGTCTCGGGAATGGAGCCAACTCACTTGAACTTCAAACGACTTGAGTCTCTCAAGAATGAATTCTCAGACAATATGAATTTAAGTGTAACGGTGAGTATATTACGTGAGTACAATAATTGGAAAACTTAAAAGGAACTCAAACACTTAAAACGATATGTGATATAAGAAAAGTCAACTTTCTGTCAATATATATATATATATATATATATATATTTGAAAATTCAATATATGTCTTTTTAACGACACGATGTACATAAGAACCGCATTGTACATCCAAAAGCATAGGTCGTAGTCGCGTATCTTATCCGCCTATAACAGCTAAACTATCTTATAACCATCACTTGGAGTCGCCCCTCTTCTTCCTCTTCTCCGACTCGGTCTTGGGCAACCCATCTTCACCTTTTTCCTCTTCCTCATCTCCTCACACCCTCTGGATCCGTTGTTTTCTTTTGGTGGCGTAGGAGTGGGACGAGATCTTAGCTCAAAGCCCCTACCAAAGGATGCTGGGAGTTCTTGCACTTCTTTATTAGAAATCTCTGTTAATCCTGGGAGGACAACATTTAGTAGAGGAGGAATAGCCTTGACTATGGCTCTTGCATATGCTTTCTTAGCTTCCTTTTTTGCTTTCCTCTGAGCCTTCTTGGCCACCTTCTTAACTTTCTTTCAATCTTCCAGCTCAGCTTTTCGCTTTGTGTCCTCCTCGGCCTTAAGTTTCTTGAACTCCTCCTCTATTCTCTTGCGAGCTTCCTCTTCTTCATCCATCTTCTGGAGCTCCTCCTGGACTTTGGCATGGGCTTCCTCCTCAGCTTTCTCCTTGGTCTCCTCCTAAACTTTGAGTCTTGCCTCCTCATTCGCCATCCTTTTCGCCTCAAACTTTTTAGTCTTCACTATCATTTAAGCCTATTGTTGTTCGACTAGATTGTGCATCGACGACCCGCCTGCTTCCGTTTTTGCAACCACTTTGGGATGCACCTCATCTTTCCTTTTCTCCTCTTCAAGGTAGGAGGATTGTTCCATATCTCTAAGCAGCCAATTCTGATCAGTCCCGCTCAAAGTTAAGTCCGCATAGATGTCAACAGACCCAAACTCTTTACTTATTTGTCTCTTATATGGCTCAACAACAAATCTAGACCCGACAACCATGGTGGTCTCGAAGCCAACTGGGATCCCCATTTTTAGAATACTTGCATATCGAAAAAGAAGACATGCTAGTCTACTTTTACTTCTTGATAGCATCCTCTCAAATACCTAAGAGAAAGTTTATACACTTCCTGCATTTGATGAGTAGCATTAATCGGCTTTGTGCCTTCAGCTACTGGCGGAGGAAAACCCTTAATGCCGTTGATTGGCCCCTAGTGGAGGCGAGTAGAATGATTTGTTTCTGGGAAGCGCCACCCTCGAATTCGTGAGCAACTACAATTCTTTCGGTAATGATAGCCTTCCCCTTTTCGACAACAAGTATTTTCGCCGCTTCTGCTTTAGCATCTTTCTGAAGTATCATCTTTCCCTCTACCAATACTCGGGGTTCTTCTTTAGATAAATACTCGGCCATCAGCGCCTCTTCATCCACCATCTCCACCTCTACTTCCCTGGCAGCAGCCTCATCTTCTAACAACTTTTCCCAATCCAGAGCGAGCATTCGAGCATAATTCTCCACCCACAAAATTCCGCGGTGTTGGAGGGTTTTAACATAAAGTCCTAGGATAGCTGGTTGCATCCCTCTCTACCATCGCCCAAGCCTCTCTTTCTTGGACCCCGAGATCCGCCGGCTAGGCCTTAAATTCTGCCCTCACACTTTCTACTTAACCCAACACTTCCTTGTTGGATTCCTTTGCTGCCTCCCTCTCGTCCCTAGCCATCTCAAGCTTAGCACGATTCATTTCTATGGTCTTCCCAGGCTCTTCATTCTCCCTCATCAAGCGCTGAGCATCCTCATTCTCCCTCCTCAGCCTTTGAATTTTCTCCAATGACACTTGGTTTCTTTTTGAAGTCCCTTGACCTCTTCATTGTCTTTCCGCAGTAGCAGGATCTTCTCGAAAAGCGCTTTATAATCCTTCTCCACTACGGCGACTCGAACTAAGAGAGAAGGTGTAACATTCTTATGTTGATCCTTTATCTGATTCATTTCTACATGGAATTCCTCTGTCCTATTATTCGGCTTCGAGTTCATTCCTTAACTCCCCTTTTTCGGCACCAAAGAGTTAGAAAATTTCATTAAAAATGCTACCTGAACACACAGAAATGGACATTAGCTACAATTTTTTACTCATCTAATTCGACCTCCTGGAACCGGATCCTATCCTGGTCAATATGCGCCTCAAGTTTCAACCCTCGAATTTCAGCATTCTTCTGAAAAATCATCTTGGAGAGTCTCGGTGCTGACAACTGCTATAATCATGGGTTCACCCAGACTAGAATCTCCTAACTCTGCACTCTTTGTAAATGAGCTCACGATTTGCACCTTTGATTGTCGAGAACCTCCAGATCCCCAGTCCTGGTCTCTATCTCCTTCTCGAGTCATTGCGATTGCAAAAAGAAAATCTTGAATCAGAATTGAACATCTCGCGCATGCATAAGTTAAGTGTTGTGTTATGTAATGCTTATTTATTTGTGTATCCTAGTGTCCCTTAATGGACCAGGTGTCATCTTGCTTAAAGGGGTAACCTCCCCAATGTTCAGCAATAAACTTTCAACGTTTGTCTCAGTAAGCTTAAATGAAGACGTTTCAATGGGGACTTTATTTAGGTCCTTGAATTGACCCTCCATCGACACTGTGATCTTAGAGGTTTTAACTGGAGAAATCGGTTTGGAAACTTCTCCCAACCTCATCTCCTATGATGGGGAGAGAACGAGAGTGGATTGCAAGCCATCTCCTCCAATGAGCCCCTCGTCGTCACTGCCATTGTGGGCTCCTACTTTCCCATGAGCTCCGACCTCCTCTTTTTCTTCTAAGGGAACGTAAAGAAGCACGAAAAGGGGCACTTACAATTGCAGATCCAAAGGAACATCTCCTCCCTCAAATTCCGCCACTCCTTTTTCTTCATCCTCATCCTTATGACCCATCGACCAACCTAGAAGTAAGCCTTATACATGGAGGAGATGGTCTGACAACAAAGTTGGGCATCACAAAATGCGATAGGGACATGCCTTAGAGCCAAGATTCGATCAATAAATACCACCCCTTGGAATCTGAGGGACACCTTCCACATGAAACTCAAGTTAGTTTGGATCTTACGACTCAATTAAATTAGAATACAATGTAGTATTGAAGCACTTACAGCCTGCAAGCCATCACATCGCAAATCGTGGAGGGCATCGAACATAGCTACAACCGTGCTTGAAGTAACTTAGCTTGTTCCACGCCTCCAGGATAATGCAACTATTAGACTTCACTTCTAGGTAGAAGAGGGGAGGCGAGATGCTTCTTCTCCTCAGGTAGTAAAGATATCGAATGTCCTCCCCAGTTGACCCCATGCCCAAGTTCTCTATATACAGGATATAGGTGCCAAGCAGAGAGGCATACATGTTTGGCTAAAGCTGCGTTGGCGCTAAGAGAAAGAAGCATATAATATCTCATATGTATGCACATGCTAGGGGAACGCACCTGACATAGCATATGTGTCTGTTCCATGCAGTATACCCTTCTAGGGTGTGTGCGCCTCATCGTCCCTTCCGGGGAGCAGGACATTGTTTCAAGATATTTCGTATTTCGCAAAAATCCACCTCAGTGCAGCTTCATCAAATTGTGAGATGACGGAGTCCACGGGATTATCAAGAATAATAGTATCTCCCATCATATCTGATTCCACAGGAACACCTCCAATTTGCCGCCTACATCCTCCTCCTTTTGTGGGCCAACTCTTGCTGGTTTTGTCTCTTCCTGAACTATCGATTCGTCCACATGCTGGACTAAATATTATGATCCTTCGGATTGCTTCTCCTAATTGTGCGTGTTGGGCGAGCTCACTTGTTGAGAAGGGGTGGAAGCTTCAAAAGTCTCACGCATGCTAGCCATTGTGCTGGAATTATTTGAAACTTCGAGTGAACCCGACGACGGTTCTACTACTTTGGCTGCCAAGCCTTGGAGTCATCTAAAGCTTCATTTTTCCATAGCAAACTATACTTTCAAGATAGTTGCGTTAGTTACCACACCGATATATGTACCCCGATGTTGGTATAAACTAATGTGGAATGTGCAGTGTCGTCCGTGCTATGTAATTACCGTAAAATACTATGGGATGCAACAATGGTTTTCACTTTCATAAACACAAGCCATCGTCGTTGCTAACTGATTTTGTGGAATTCAAAGTCAAATCGCGATCACGTCGTGGTTGGGTCAAGAATTGAGTCCTAGAGTTGATGGTTCAGTCATATATCCATAGTCTGACCTTATGCTTTAATAATACGTGCATGACCGAATTATCAATCCAAACTGGTTCATTTTCCAAGAGTTAAGGTGTTAAAACGATGATACACTCGTTCTGAATCCCAACCCAACCATGCGACATCACGAAACGATTCGAATTCACAAACTTATATTTTTAAAGTCGATTTTTTTATGTATTCCGGGATACGAATTAGATTTTTCTTCCCTAAACTCTAAAGAAAATTTTCGAATCCTCGAAAAATAAGCCTAAGAAATTTCAAGTGTTTCAGGATTCGAAATTCGATTTTGTTTTCCAAAACACTTGAATTCTACACCGCTTCCGTTTTTCTCTTCACCGATCCTATGTTCTACTCCTCCTCCACCGATCCTGCATAATTTTGTAACCATGAGTCTCCCCCCAAGTCTGAAATCTCACTAAGTCCTAGGGATACGAAATATTCATTTCGTACCCTCAATACTTAGGGAAAATTTCCCAAGTCACCGAGATACGAAACAAAATTCCTATCCCTCAACTTCGTGAAATCACCCGGCTCCCATAGGATTTCGTACTCCCAAAACCCTTGCAAAGTTCACACTCCCCAACTCCCATCTTCTTCGACAATTCACACTCCACAAATCCACTTCCACAACCCATTATCCTGCCTCACCATCAGCCTCGTAATCCCCATACAACACATCACAGATTGAATCGTGTCGATCAAAACCCATTTACCTGCCCTCCTGAATTGATCGTGTATTGGGAGGCGAAGGGGCGCTGTTGAACTAAGGGTGGTCAGAATAGTTGGCTACGTGATATGATGGTCTAAAGGATATGTGAAGATTTTTGACTTTCTCGAAAATCATCGAAGTGTAAGGAGTTTGAAATGCTAGAAGATGGGAGAAAGAGTTCAGATCCGACTATTTATGGAGAGGAAGAAGAGGAAACGTTGTCCTTTGGAATAATCTAAGTCCTTTGTGGTTGATACCGATCCCCGGATTAGTACAGACCCCTCAAAAAAGGAGGAAGAAGAGGAATGGGTAGAAGAAGTAAAATGAAAACTTCTGAACTTAGACCATGGCTAAGATCATGCATACGCGTTCTTGAAACTTCGATTGTTGAGACCAATTCGAGTTGTTGACTAATCATGTACTCACTAATCTAAACTATTCAAGAGTACACGCCAAATGATCGAGTCTAACTCCGATAATGTTCCAAAAACTAACTTATGTGATCACACGCCTGAAGCGTATCATTCCAATTATGTTTCATTATGAACTTCGATCGTACCACACAAAATCGCATGAAAACGTGTGAGCACATAAGTGACTCTGTATCAGGAATGACTCTTTTACGTTCTGGTGTAAGCGGGAGTCGGCGACTAACATTTAACTTCTTGAATCGATGGGAATGAGACGCTCACCTGAGCAATCAGAGAGGTTCCACCGTGAGCAATGAATTTCAAAGCAACTTGAGTTCTGAACAATGTTGGAACCGCATACTTGTATTAATGAGCCTCGACAAAGTGTCATAACTACTTAGAAACGACGCACTTCCTGGAATGCAGTACTCAACGGAAAGGTTGCAACCATTTGTCGTACACGACTTAGAGTTCATTCTAGTTACCAGAAAGACTTGTCTCAACTCAAAGTACATCGTGTTAATGCAAGACATACTTTAGGGGAAAGTGTTACCCAACCTTTTGTCCCGGTTACCAGAGGCAGTCTAGGCCCACACGACTCAACTATCGCATGGCTAAACGATTCAGAAGTGTCATCCAAGCACTCAAATACCAAGTCCAGATGGAGTCGTACAAGTATGGTCATCCTGGCTCATCAAAACAGCTCTCAAATAGCTAAGTGTTTAGGGAGTGGTATAAACCGTCCTTTGGGGTTGGTACGTATCTTAAAGCTCCAAGCAAATCAATAACTCTGCACAAGTCTCTTGGGATTGTTACGTATCCTCGAAGTATGCGGGATCGGTGTGTATTCCCGCAATCACCAGGATCTGTGCTTCCTCGCACAATTTCTAGAATTACAAGAAAAATACAAATGCTCAAGGATCGATGTAAATGCAGGAACTTTCAATTTGGTGGTAAACACCAAATCCGCTTCAGATCCTTTTAGATCGGTAATGAGCAACTCATATACCTAGATACAATATCAATTTTGGAAGAGGATTCGAGGCTTCGAGAAGAAATTGATTACGAATAAGGCATTGGGGACCGATACTGATTCTGGGATCGGTACCGATCCCCATGAACATTTTTGTTGGGCCTTATTCCCTTTTGCTTTGCTTTTCAATGCACTCACCTGCCTCATCTCTCCTATAAATACAACATTATGATAGGAATTCGTGGTTGCTTTCTTGCTCTTTTGGCTACTTAGGTAGACGATATTGCATCTTGGACTCTTAAGCGCACTCCATCACTTTGGGTAGAATATATTGCATCTTGGACTCTTAATCTCACTACATCACTTTAGGGAGAAGAAGTTCCCCTCCATCTTAGACACTTAGACTTTTAGGCTGCCTTGTAATTTCGGTAAGAAGAAACAAAGCTCCTTCTTGGACCCATTACGACCTTTTTTCAACCATTGCTAGTGCAGTTACTTGAGAACATTGATCATACATTGTAATCTTGACTTAGAAGTGAATAAAGAGCAAAAACCTTCAATGTTGACGTAAGTTCTCATGAACTGAACCACTATAAACTCCGTGTGATTTACTTTACTGCATTTCCTTGTAAAAATCCTCATTTTACATTGATTTTCATTATCTTGGAAATCTTTGGGTGTTGTGCCAACTTTTGGACATCAACACACATGTTTTTACACTCTTCGAGAGAACGAGAATATGACTTAAACGATATAATAAACCACGTGGTATGAGACATGTAGGTTTCCTATATTGGCTAGTTCCCGACTTATTCGATTGAAGCTACACTAGTATGGAATTGGCCGACTTGTAGTAAACTGATAAGTGAGAAAGTATGGCATGGGACGCACTGTTTTCATTGTTTGGGTTACTGTTTGGGAGTCTATGACACATTCTAATGTTGTTGTTTCTAGTACTAGACCTTTGGGTCGGTTATCAGGCTTCATCCATCCATTGGACCTTCGGGTCACCTAAACCGGGCTTCCTAGCATGTTGTTGGACCTTCAAGTCAGTTTTTGGGCTTTCAAGCTACTCGTTGGACCTTCAGTTTAGTGATTGGGCGCCACTGTTGTTGTTAGTACTTAGCAGGCTTCGTTCGGTTGTTGCTGATGCACGTGTGGCGTTGCTTCGACTTACCACTGTTTATATGGATCCATATGCTTTTATATTATTTTTAGATTTCTTCATTTCTTATTTCTTGAATTTGTTATTATTAAATGTTTTCACCACATTTTTTTTGTTGATTCTGTATTTATACACATAGCGTATGAGCTATCTGATTCTTTATTACATAGTGATTACATTTCTGGGTGGCGGACTGTTAAATGAGTTCTACATGTTGATATTATATTGGTTTCCATTTTGTACTTATTTAGGGGGGTGTGTGTGTGTATTATATAGCTTAGCCTTAGGGCTTAAGCAACTCGTTGTTAATGGAAACCCTTTACTTAATGTTGTAGCTTAGTACATGAGTCTATATATTATGAGTTAATTAAAACTACCTCATGTGTCTTATGTTGGTTCGCGATTATGTTGAAACTTCTCAATTGAGAAGTCTTACTATTGTATTATGATTATCCTTTAGTTATAATACTCTAACTGATATGTTTGACCCATGTATTTTATCATTATGTACTGAGGTCAGACCAGGTTGCTTTAGGTTAGTTACTCAAAATAGATTCGTGTTTTGCTTTGCTGTCACCTTGGATTATCTCACTTGAGGCTAATACCTGAGTTGAGTAGTCAAATATCCACATCTTATGTACATTCATTTTTGGGACACGTTGTGTTTATATATGGTTCTTAAGAACCATTCGTGTATGTATAACATGTAATGTTGTATTTCTGATATTTGTATATATATGTATTGTATTCTATGATTTGCTATTTGTGATGTTGTTACAGTCTATTCTGAATGGATCCTTAGCCACCATAGTATTATATCAAATTTGAATCATGTACGTCGATCCACCTAAGGTAAAAAGGAAAAATTAGTGCACCCAATCAATTTATTCGATACCTGTTTAATATAAGGCTCAAGGATTGTCATTCCTAACAAGCCGTATTCTCTGCACTAACGATAGAATTACCTAGTAATACTCTTTTTAGTGTGCGTCCCTGGGTGGGGTGTCAAAAAATGGTATTAAAGTAAAATTCAAAACAAAGTACGATAGACACGGAATATAAATATAATAGTACATGTGTTACATCAACAAAGGATAACATTTGTGTCTATCTTTATCTCCTTTCGTCAGTATCCTTGATCATTGTTCCTTAACTTTTGATTTTTTAGGATGAATAATAAACTTAGCATGCGTCTAGGAATACAATTCTATAGTATTCCATATGTTGAATCCTATTATCGATAGTTTACCTTTGTGGAAATCTTCATCCTATCAAATCCTTTTAGTTTATAATACCTTGGGTCTAAATTTGGTCAGGTTTGGTATCCTATCCCCAGTAGGTGTAATAGAGAATTCTATTAAATATCTAAATGGAGATAGGATAATAAAATAATTATCAAGATAATAAAAGTTGAAACTCATGTTGGGACAATAAGTGTGAACAAACTAGAAATTAATTAGAGTGCGCAGCAGAAACTAGTCTATTGTTTCGACTGAGTATAGAATTTAATAATTTGTAACTAGGATTATTAGGATGGTGTATAAATGATTAATTTGTGATGAAAATTAATACAATTATCTATTATGTTGACTCTTTTCGAATACTGTTTAAGGATTCTAGTCGATATATGGGACGCCATGTTATCGATAGGGTTCCAAAACATTGTTCAGGACATTTTGACATGGGAAAATAAATGATTAATAAAAGAAAAATATTTGGGTTGAAATAATGTTAAGCCTTTGAATTAATAAAAAGTAGCGAGCATCGCGAAGCAGCATCGATATTGTATCAATTTTGAAGCCGAATGATGGAATGTATCATGAAGAATTTGGTGGCTGAATATTATTTTGAGACAAGTTAAAGAGATGTCTTAAGTGAAATTGTATTTGTAAAACTAAGGAATAAATATAAGTATGTTGTATGTAAGAAGATATGTTTTAAAAAAGAAAATATCTTGAGCATAAGTAACATTTTATAAAATACACTCCTTTATTTTAGGTGTTGCAGCCATTGATTCATAATTGCAAACGAGAAGGAAAATGACAGGAACTTTTTGATGTTGCAATTGAAATCGCAGCCATTTATTCCAGTGATTAATTACAAATATTTAGAAAGGCATTGTCATTAATTTATTGAGAATTGAAAAGATGAGGGTGCATTTTAAATTATGAGCTAAGGAAACGATATTTTATGATAATTTATTGTATTATATATATATTCTTACATATAATATTTAGTAGAGTGTTAAAATTTGAACTTATATTTAAAAATTTAAACTATATTTTTTGGAAAGAGGAGAAGTTATAAAAGTTGTTTAGAAATTAAACCTATAAATGTGTTATCATTAGAAAAATATGCGAAGAGTTATTATAGAAATTGAAATTAGAAATGTGTTAATATAAGGAAAATTGTGGGGATGCAATTTCTTTAAGGGAGGGAATATGTAACAACCCTGGTTTTGGGTACCTGGGTAAATAGATTATAATGAGGTTTATAATTCAAATAGAGAAAAAAATACATAGCAAGAAGGAGAACTTGTATTATAAAAATATAAGTTACATAAACAAAATATTTGGAGATTTTATTAGTAGTTGTGTTAAATTGTGGATAAGTTGGATTTTAAAAATGAGATAGAAAATTAAATTCAACATATGCTTGTTAAATAAATATAAACAAAATGAAGTTTGAAATTTTTATAATGTGAATTTGGATTTAAAACATGTGTTAATGGATGTTATTTGCCGAAATATAATAATTTTGTAAATTATTGTAAATGATGAATTTTATTGTAGAAGAGTATTTTTAAATTTAAACAAGTTACAAATAAAATATAAAAAGTGAAATATTGATGAGAAATAAATAAAAAATAGTTTTAAAATATTTAATGTCATTTGTACATTTTTTTGACAAGAAAATGAATTTCCGTGCAAATTTGGAATTAAAATGCAAGTTTTAAGCAATTGGGAATATAAAATAAAAGTTGTGTAATATTTTGGAAATCATCTTTAAATATATATAAATGAATTGTAAAATGTTGTAAAAATTTTGATTAAAGTTAAAATACGTAAATGGTGAAGTATTAGCAAATAGTTGTATTAAAAAGTGGTTTATGATAGTGTAAACACAGTAAAATTTTGAGTAAATAAAGTAACATAGCATAATTGAATGAACTTAGGCTAATTGTGTTGGTTACAAGCACAAATCCATTTGTGAACCCAGAAGTATCTAGAAAGAAGAAAAAATACATACTTTTCTTCGCAACCTACTTCTTATTCCTCATTAGAAAAGAAATCTAAGAAAAAAAAACACTTCCTAAATTCTTTAATTCAAGCCATTCCATAAAGCAAAACAAGAAAATAGCCTCTTAAATTAGATCATAACAAGCAATCAAACTCTAAACATAGATCCATTCATCAAATTTTATGGAATTGGAGAAGAAAAGTTTATAGTGAAGTTCTTATGTTTGTATGTTAGTGTTTTACAATTCTATAGATTTTGGAAGTCCAAAGCTACCATCTTGACAAGCTAACTCACTGTAAAACATCACCAATCCATGCAAAGTGAGTGCACACTCATACATCTAGCTTGTTTTGATTTGTATATTGAATTTATTGTTCCCTATAATTGTTTTGTGGCTTCGGTTATTTTCTAAAACTTCCTGGTTACATTATCCAAGCTTTGTGCATCTATCTTTGATTGTATGTAGTTCTTCCACCTTGCATCTAAATTTTGTCAAACTGGTTTTAGGATATAGCTAGTCTCATCTAGCTTGTTTTGATTTGTATATTGAATTTATTGTTCCCTATAATTGTTTTGTGGCTTCGGTTATTTTCTGAAACTTTCTGGTTACATTATCCAAGCTTTGTGCATCTATCTTTGATTGTATGTAGTTCTTCCACCTTGCATCTAAATTTTGTCAAACTGGTTTTAGGATATAGCTAGTTTAAGTGTCCTAATTTTATTTGCTGAAAATCATGTTCGTTATCAACTTGAAACTCTATTGTACCACGCATCTAAAATCAAAGGAAGTAGGCACGCAATGCTTGGAAATTTGCACGACCATAAGGTCGACCCAGACCTTTGCAGGATTGACATAGGGGAACTGAGAGGTCGACCTAGCATGTGTTAAACTAGCGCCAGGTGAAGCCATTTCTCTGTGTTTTCTGTGTTGTTTTGGTTCTTGGTTTCCAGATGTTTCATGATGGATTTTGCAACCAAGTTTGATTTGACTTTGAGGGGCTTAATCCAACTATGGATAAGCTAATATTAGCGTCGATCCGAACTTAGGATTGACATATTTTTCATATGCATTTCGTTGTGTTGATTTCAATGAATTTTGATTTATTTTGTTTATTTCATGCAAGTGTTTCCTAATTAAGCTTTTAGAGAATTTTGATTTAAAAAGTAAGTTTTGAAATAAATATTTTACAATTGATTTACAAAAATAATGATTATTTTTTATATAAATATTCTCTATTATTAATGGTTTTTTAATAAATATTTTACAATCCATTTACTAGTTCGTTCTGGGTCTGAACGAAATCGGAGGCACCTTATTCCTCGTCCCATATGTCCAATACAGGAGAGTGGTCCTCGTATATCCGGTCGATCTCCAAGTACATCTGGACGATCACCAATTATTACCTTGTCTTGGGTGTACAGCCCAATCAAGACATCAGTAATCATCCAAACGATGTGAAGACCTCTGGTCTTCAACCACCGTCTTAATCGTCGACTTATCGTCGAATCAATTATTCAAAATGGGTATAAACCCGGCCTTTTCGAGTAATTCACGTATTTCATAATCAAGTGTTATAAAAACACAACATACGCCTCATTCCAATACATAATATTCTTTTATTCAAATATTCATGTCATTTGGGAAAGGTTCCCATTAATTTTATCAAAGATAAATTCTTTAAATTTATTCTTTAATCTTCCTTTGGATATCAATTCTAAACCAAATTAAGGTTTATCAACTAGTCGGGATTAGCGCACCTTACCGAAGTAATCATTTGTTTAATTTCCTAATCCCAACCTATTCATCCCATGGAGAAAAACTGGTAATACTCCATATCTAACACCACAATGTTATCGGTAAATTCAATTACCATTTCACGTTCAAATCTAATTAAAGATTTAACTATCGCTTGGAGCAAAACTGATGATACTCCATTCTTGATCATTTCCCAAATATGATAATTTAAATTATCATATTCTCATTTCAATCTAATTAAAGATTCATTAAAACTCCACTTAGTTTTAATCTTCCTAAAAAACAATATTAATGATTGTTTAACTTGGGAAATCAAACATGTCGCGTCGACAATCTACACCATACCATTGATTTCTGCCGATATATAACCCTAAGCTCGTACGTCTTAGAGAAGTGTGTTAAGCAAGAGAATAAATTCTCTGCCACCAAACAGATATATATTTAGCAGAGATCAACAATACAGATCGAAATACAATGTTAGACATGTAATCCTGTCTTTAACTAGGTTAAAGAACCAATGTCATTTAAAACACAGTTCACGATAAACCCAAAATCACATTCCATTAATTATGGAGACTTCATGGAAAACAGATCAATATATAATCGATATCAATTTTTGTATACGACTAATAATATAAATGGAATAACGACAAAGCCTTTTAAATTCCATATATATTAACTGTCTTCCTCTACAGAAGCTCACTTCGATTATTACCCAATCGAATTCCATTCCATTTCAATTTATTTTATTAAATTGGAAAACTTTACTTCGGAAAATTTCCATTAAATCTTAATAAAAAGATTTATAAATTCCAAATCACATTTCACTGTTGATCGGGTTAAAGAAAAAGTGTTATTTAAAACACCATTCACGATAAACCCAAAAACTCAATTCTTTCATTCAATTCCAATTAAATATTAATTAATTGGAAAACTTCTCTAAATCTTAATTAAAAGATTTATTCTTTTCTCAACTGGGTTTAAGAACAATGTTAATAAAGACACCATTGACGACAAACCCAAAATCCCATTTGATATTAAATACAAGGCGCCGAATAGAAATTATATCGGCTTATATTCAATATCAAATTCTGAAACCAACAAATATCGCATTGGAAATAACGATATAAATATATCTTCCAAATTTCCATAACAATACCTGTATAATCACGAAATCCAACGTCGAAATATTCCGAAGATGATTTCCATTCAAATCCACTCCAATTCATATATTGGAAATTTTGGTTATATTAAAACTCATTCTCAATCCAATTTATTTATTTTAAAAATAATTGGATTATAATTCTAGTTGATAACTAGTTCATTTCGATAAAAATATATTTTTATCTTTTCAATATGGAATTTTTCATCCCAATTCTTTCCAAATCATTTATTATGATTTTACACAAATTATTAATAATTTTATCAAGGTCCTTTCAGTCGATTTCCATAAACGGTCATTGAACTGCACTTACAGGGACATTTTTCAAATTTGACTTGGACATAATTCCAAATACAATTATTAGATTTCAAATCTCTTATATTTGTTGGAAAGCTCTTTTCGATACGAACCCAACGGTTCTGGTTTTAGGAGAATCCGACGGTCGGATCTCCTGTAATGTCAACTCGAAGTCAATGGTTGAAATTCGCGAACGGTCGCGGCGCGACGCGTTCTATTCAGGCCACTAAATATATATAATATATATATTATATATATTTCGTCGATTTCCATTTAAATCGTATTTTATAAATCGTTTTAAATTCATTTTAAAAACGATTTCAACTTCATTTTCAATTTTAAATATAAATTGAATATTCCTTATCATTATAATATTCAAATGATAATATTTTCAAAATATCAGATTTTGAAATCATTTTCTTTTCGATATTCATTATAAAAATGAATAAAATCGACAAAAATATTGTTTGCGTCAAAATGGCACAAATCTAATCAATGCGGCTTCACACATTTCAGTATTTTCATGTCCATTCAAAATCGGACATCAAAATCATATTTTGATCTTTTAATGAATATTATTTAAAAATATTCGTTACTTTAAAATATTCGTTATTCCTGAATTGGAATCAGACATAGTCAATTACCATATAATGTAATTTATATGGATTTCAGACAACACATGTATACAACAACCATGCACTACACCAAAACAGCAAATTTGGCGCACCAGGATGCGGAGATTTGATACGGCTTTAAACCATACCAAATTTGATAGGGCCCATAGCCATACCAAATTCATCCCTACATCCTCAACCCATCAGATCAGTTCATTTGCGATCCGCACCAACCAAACACCTAAAATCCAACCCTACATTTTCTACCCATCAGATCAGTTCATTTGATATTCATTTGATACGGCTTCATATTTTCACTCACTCCTGGTTCCCCCGCTATTTTTCATTCCCCTCTCAAATCATTCCAAAACCCCAAATCTTTCCGTCTCAAAAATAAACCCCAAATTTTCAAATCCGAATATCAGCCAATGGTTGCTCCAACTTCCGACAACCCAGATCATGGTTCCATGGACATAAACGTCGATAGCTCCGTCGCTGATAGAAGCGGAGCTTCCCCGGCGGCCAAGAAAAGGCCGAGGTTGTTCATAAAGGAAATGGTGCTTAGGAACTTCAAATTTTATGCTAGAGATCAAAGAATCGGTCCATTTCACAAGGTTTATTTCATATTTTTGAGTTTGTGAAACCCTAGACGTAATTTTGAAGTAGAATTTGTCTGCACTAGTTTAAAAGCCATAGTTCTGCGTGAACAGTAATTTATACTAATATATTAATTTTCTTGTGACGTGGTTTCTACACAATACATATGCTTCCAAGTTCATCATTTGCTAGTTGATTTAGTTATCAGGTCAAGATTTTTATTTGCAGCTTATTTATTCATCCTTTGGCAGATTATGTTAGAACAAAATAGTGAGGCCCATGCCAGTAATTCAATAGTATGAGAGTTTCCCTTTTTATATAGTTTTGGCTGACAAACAAGTGAAATATTATCAACATGTAGTTGTATTAGATACAAAACAATGAGAGGAAAATATTGTCTTTTATGCTCAGTAGCTTTTCAAAGGGATAAGGACCTTAAATGAGCATCAAGAGAACCAGCCAAGAGTATCCATTTTTATAAACTTACGTGACTTATAGGACAAATATAATCCATTATAGTCCATTTTATAAACCATATCTAGCAAAGTCTAAGTCTGTTATAGTCCATTTTATTGATGTATGACTATCAAATTCGATACTGATTTACATTTTCATGCATGATAAAAAATGCGTAAAAACATACAAGTAGAGGTCCATTATTTTTCTATACTTGGAACAACGTTGTCAAATTAAAGTATTTTTCTATACTGATTTGACTCTATACATCTTCGATGTGGCACAAGAAACTAATGCGTAGTATCTTTCTATTATAATGCATTACGAGTTAACATAAAATAAAATAGCAAATTAGAATTCTTTGTATCCCATTATGTAGTATAAGTAGAAGAATGTTAAGGAAAAGTGGAGCAAAGTCCACAGTACGAAAAAAGATAGGAACTAAGTCAATTGAGTTAGAGACAACATTCCCGATCCTTCTTTAATCTTTTACAAAGAAAATGAAAAGCATGATCCAAGAATTTAGCTGATAATAAACAATACAATGCAACTGTTAAGAACTTAAAAAGAGAAGCAAATCTTTAGTTTATGAAAATTGACAGAAACCAATGGATACCATGGAAAATTTAATAGTATCAAAGTTGCTAAAAATCATCCTGGAAAGGATGGTCCTACCATAAGAGTTCAAAAGACACCTAGAGTCGCAAAATTATGTTTAAAAATAAACTAAAAAAGGTATGAAAAATAATTTAGAAATGATTTAAGATTATATGGTGTAAACAAAATTATAGTACGCTCTATTGTTTCAAGTATAATTTCTCGTGAATGACACATCTATTATGCAATAGCTCAAAGCTGTTACATGCAAATGATAGTACATTTTCTTTTTCTTTCATAAATCATTGAAGAATCATATTTTGCATCTCTCTTTCTTCTTATTCATTCTTAATTTCATCAGCTTTTTAAAATTGTTACAGATTTCATTGCATTATATATTGTATTGAAATATGATAAATTTTGATTGGACAACGAATTAGAAAAGTAGACCAAAAAGTTGATTTACTCTCAATTTTATTTTTTGTTATACAGACTAAAAATTACAATGCTGTATAGAAATGGGTTCCAAGATTATTTGAGTAATCTTGTAGTCATCAAACGCGTAACCCAGGATATCCATTATGGTGCTTGTTCTACAGCTTGTATTTCCATCCAGGAGTCTATAGGGCAAGTTTGAGTTATACTTGAGTTACATGCATATAGTAATCTCATTTCGATCATTTATGCATCAAAATTCAGTGCAAATGCCTATATTGAGTCTGTGAAAATATACTATTCAAATGATAAGTAAATATCTATTTAAGGAGGTTTATTGTAATAAAATTTAATACCTTATAAATATAGCGAGGAACCCATAAACAAATAGCATTCAAGATATAACAGCTATTGAGAAGTAAAAGCCAGAGAATATTTGTAGATAATAGTAGTTTGACGACGTATCCATGGCTGTTGTTCATAAATTTTACTGCTGACTTTTATAGAGAATCACTAAGTGTAAATTATTTTCAAAAGAAAATTTGATGAAAAGCCATTGATGAAAAAAGTAAAGAAATTTCAAGGTTTACAGAGATTCATGATGCTGTTATTTTATATTTTTATTACTGGAAATTTTTTAATGTGTACTGATGGTATACTTCTATTCCAAATCCCTTTCATATTTAAGTTAAAATGGTACAGCTAGCATACATTAAGTTGGCATTAGTTCAACTATCACAGATAAATACAAAGGGAAAATGCCTTCAAGTTGAAAAGAATAATCTTTGCTGGGATATCTTGGATCAACCATGCTTCCTTTTCCTGAAGCATTAATAGGATCCACGTTCGCTTCAGATACCAGTCTTACCTTCTTTTCTTATACCTATTTCAAAAGAAAATGATTATTTATAAATTAATAATGGTTTGCGCTATATTTATAGATGATGTTAATACAACAGAAGACAAACTATTACACGTGCACTAAAATCATTTCAACCTGAAATAATGTGAATATATCATTGCATGTTGGTCAATTAAAATATGAGTTGTACAGTAACAAAAATTACTTGTTTGAAATCAATTAACACAAAGAATAACAATCAAAGGAAATAACAATAAAGTAATTGGACTAACATCCTAAATAAAATAATGATGATACAAAACTTAAAGCTATTTTTTTGTACATTCAGTCAAGAGTATATATGCAAATGCCAATGTTATGGAAAATGCCCTGAACACTATACTTGAGTAGATTGCTGCGATTGCAAAAGTAAAAGACAAAGCTCCATGTCTTCCGCTGTAATGCCCGCCTGATAAGGAGACGAGGAGGGTAGCAAATGGATGTAAGCAATGCATTGCTTACTTATCGTTTCTCGAGTTCGTAGACCGTCATAATTCATTTTATACTCTAGAATATCTTTTTTCATCAAACTTAAAATTTGTTCCTAAACAAGAATTTGTATTTTTTTTTATACTGCTAAGTTTCTATATATGAGAATTACTAGACAAACAAATAGACTTAAAATGGGTTATCCTATTCAAAGAGCAGCTGTTTGTAAGGATGTTCCAAACTGAGTTTGGGACTGAGTTCGCGAACTCAGTTCGAAACTGAGTTTGCAAACTCAGTTCGAAACTGAGTTCGCAAACTCAGTTCGAAACTGAGTTCGCAAACTCAGTCGCAAACTCAGTTCGAACTGAGTTCGCGAATTCAGTTTCAAACTGAGTTCGCGAACTCAGTTTCAAACTCAATTCGAAACTGAGTTCGCAAACTTAGTTCAAACTGAGTTCGTCAACTCAGTTTTGAACTGAGTTCGTCAACTCAGTTTTGAACTGAGTTCGTCAACTCAGTTTTGAACTGAGTTCGCAAACTCAGTTCGAAACTGAGATCTTAGCTTGGTTTAATCTGAGAAAAACTGAATTAAAATCCGAGATAAATAACTTATTTTAAAAAAACAATGTCCAAGCATGCACCGGCATATATATGTAAGTATGACTTTTGGTATCGCCAAAGGTAAGAACATTTTAATTACATTATGTTACTGGTGTGGGAGTGTGTATGTAACATGCTTTGTTTGTTATGTAAGGGCTGTCAAGTTCTTCCCTGATGAATGTGTATACATTTGTTGTGTTTCCCATGCACTTATATTTTTCCATTTACTTATTTTCAAGTGGTAAAAAACAACATAACATCTTTTGTAGTCTCTTTGTTGATACAAAAATTATGATATTTGGACCAAAGAGCGTGCTTCGATCAAAAGTTGTGTGATTATTTAAAGATTCTTTAGCGAGTTAGATGCTAGGAATACCGGTTAGTGGAAAAAAAACTTGGGCTTGGACAAAAATTAGTTGCAGCAAACCTTCTTGATGCTCTAGACATTTCAGTAATATTAGTAATGCAAATTTGCCTGATTTCTTTGGTGCTGCTCTAGATAGTATTGGTGACCAGTTAATGGTAGTAAGCTTAAGTGCATATCCAAATTTTATTCCCTTGAGTTCACTTTTTGTTGATGCTAGTGCAGGTAAAAGAAGAGAAGTTATGATGAATGTAATTTTCCAAAAGTCGGTGACTTCTCCTTAGCTATGAGACATTCTGAAGTATGGGAACATTACTTTAGCTTACATATTTATTAGTTGTTCTTTACTTTACACTTCATTAGTTTGTCTTGTACTTTGTCAGTCAAGCAGAAAACAACACATCTTGGAGGAGTACTGGAGAAGTTTATTAAGGTATTGGTTTTTAAAACCAACTCTATATACTAGACTTGAGTAGCTCCAGTGGTTTTTTAGGGGATCTAATGTGGAGTTCAATAACTAGTTTTAGCTTAATCGGATTTAGAGCTGTGAATCACTGCTAGCTCAAGAAGGTCCGTTAGTCATTCATGTTAATTATAACTATGTATATAGATATGTATGCATAAATATGATTTGTATAGCTATTTTTGCATGATTCCAGCAATTAAGTTTACATATATAATTGGTTAGTATACTTAATTTGTCTTATATATGTTGTGTAGTTCGTACTGACACCAAGCATATAAAGAGTGTAGAAGTTCGGACTTCATAAAACGATGAAGCTGAAATAGTTGATCTTGGACTCAACAAGTTTTTGGCATCGTAAGCACATGTTTTTGGATTTTATGGTTTAGGGTAAAAATCTGTAATATTTTTTCAAACCGAAAGTAATAATACTTTACTGGTATAATTAGTTGTGCATTAGATTTTGAGACAAGCAAAAACCTTAGATTTAGTTCAGAACATCATATCGAAGCAATTTCCAGTTTACCGATTACCATGCTTTTACAAAACCAGCATTCCAACAAAATCAGTACAGCAGTAGTAAATTTATCGTTAAGGGTAAAAACTGGGAATACTTTATCAAACCAACAGTAATAATACTTCAGCAGTACAATTAGATGCAGTATAATTAGCTGCATTACATGCATTTTGAAACAAGCAAAAACTTTAGATTTAGTTACGGCTTAGTACAATTAGATGCAGTACAATTAGATGCAGTATAATTAGCTGAGCATTACGGCTCAGTTTCGCTGAGCCTTCGGCTCAGCTGAAACTGAGCGTAAGGCTCAGCGAAACTGAGCCATAATGCTCAGCTGAAACTGAGCCTTACGGCTCAGTTTCGCTGAGCCGAAGGCGCAGCTGCAGCTGAGCCTTACGGCTCAGTTTCGCTGCATTGATTTTTTTAGTTACTATTTGAACCAGGTCTTGTTGTTGTGGAGGCGAAACTAAACTGATGTTTGTTATTTTATTTTATTTTATTTTCAGGCGTTGGAACAAGCATGAGTTGTATGGGCTCGACAACTGCAGTTTTGTTGATTTTTTTTTAGAGAAAGAACTGTGAACATTATGTATTAACTGAAGTTATGATTTATGTATTAATCGAATTATTCTTAGCGTGTCTTCTTTATATACTGCTATATGAGTGTAGCGTATCTTCTTTATTGTGCATATATATATATATATATATATATATATATATATATATATATATATATCAATGGGTGCAGTGATTTTGTATATTGTATATATGATATACCGATTTTGATACGGTTAAAAGCCGTATCTAATTCATTGTTATCATTGTAGGAGTGAGGCATTAAACACGGTTTTTAGCCGTATCAGTATACCAGTTTAATACGGTTTTAAGCCGTATCAAACTGGTATACTGGTACGGCTAAAAACCGTATCAATGTATGAAATTAGCAATGCAAGCATAACAATTTGAGGCGGTTTAAAGCCGTAGCAATTGTTCAGTTTGATACGGCTTAAAACCGTATCAAATTAGAAGTTGGAGAGTGCCCGCAAGCTAATTTGATACGGTTTTAAACCGTATCAAACTGAACAATTACTACGGCTTTAAGCCGTACCAATTTAGTAATTTAATACGGTTTTAAGCCGTACCAATTGACAAATTTGATAAGATTCTAAACCGTATCAATTATGGATTTTGATACGGTTTAAAACCGTATCAAATATCTCAGTTGATACGGTTTTGAACCGTATCAATTGAACAGAGACGCCATTTTTTGATACGGCTTAAAACCGTATCAAATCGCTTTTAATACGGCCATTAACACTGCCAAATTGGCATTTTTGGTGTAGTGATGATACACAATCAACCATCATCCAGAGTGCCTTACACAACTACATAAGCATTAAATATAAATATTTAATGCTTACAACAGTCTGTCAACCAATCGATTGACATACAACTAAACAATTGGGATTAGTGTACGTCAAATACCATCACAATACCCGTGTGGGGTTTCAACCAACAAATACTGAATATTATTTGTGTAGTTGGGCGATATGTAAAATATATCGCCCAAATCCATGTTAGTTAAATGAGTGTACATAAACAAATCGTCTGATTTGTATATGAATATTTATTCTCATTTCATGAGAATTTTTTCCTTTCATAAATACGTTAAAAATTATATTTTTAATGATAAAATATTTATTTCAACACATGAATAGTTTTAATAGTTCATACATTCAATTAAAATGATATTTTTATTGTTTAAATATTTTATTCAACACATGAATATTATATACAGTTCATATACACATTATAAATGTTATTTTAACTAACATATTTTATTTTAGAAATTTTGGCAGTATAACGACGCGATAGTAGAACCGGAATAAGGTCCAACCTTATCCCTCGCCTAATACTAGCTCGCGCCATACTAAGACCAATTCCAATCAATTAAATTAACATCCCAAACTAAATTCAACCAATTTCTTAATAGGGTTGCCAAACCCTATCAATTAACCATTAATCAAATAAAACCAACAACCAAACATCCATGGTTTCAATCAAAGGTGTCGGGTGCTATTAAGCACCGTCTGCATCCTAGTATATATTTAACTATAAACAAAATTAGAGTGAGAAGTTCTCACCTTTGGGATCCACTCCGTCATTCTTTATTGGATGGTCCAGATTCCGTTTGGCTTCCCGTCAATTCCATCGCAATCTGTTTCACGCGGTTTTTATATTAAAAATCTCATTTTTATTTCAACGCTATATGGATAAAAATCACATTTTTATTATTAATCTATTTGTATAAAAATCACATTTTTATAACGCTACTATACATATAAAAGTCAAATTTTAATATAGCTATCACATATATAAAAATCATATTTTTATATCGCTATTATATATATAAAAATCAAATCTTTACACAACTAAAAATCAAATTTTTATATAACTAAAAATCGAATTTTTATCTAACGAAAAATCATATCTTTATTGCTAATATATAAATAAAAATCACATTTTTAAATGCTATAAATATAAATAAAAATCACATTTTTAATTCGCTACATATATATTAAAAATCACATTTTTAATACAATGCACTCTATATAAAAAATCAGATTTTTATTCAATGTTATATATATTAAAAATTTCATTTATATAATGCTACTATATAAATAAAAATCAAAATTTTAAATGCTATTCATATAAATAAAAATCACATTTTTTTATTCGCTACATATATATTAAAAATCATATTTTTAATACAATGCTCTATATATAAAAATCAGATTTATTCAATGTAATATATATTAAAATTTTCATTTTTATAATGTTACTATATAAATAAAAATCATATTGTTGAATGTTATTCATATAAATAAAAATCACATTTTTAATTCGCTACATAAATATTAAAAATCACATTTTTAATACAATGCTCTATATATAAAAATCAGATTTTTATTCAATGTTATATATATTAAAAATTTCATTTTTATAATTCTACTATATAAATAAAAATCATATTTTTATAGCGCTACTACATATATAAAAATCATATTTTTATATAGCTATCATAAATATAAAAATCATATTTTTATATCGCTATTATATATATAAGAATCACATTTTTATAATGTTATTATATATATATATAAATCAAATTTTTTTATTTTCAAAGCAATTTCATTTAAAAAATCATATTTTAACAATGCTATGAATATTAAAATCTGAAAACTAAATTCAATGCTTTATATTTAAAAAAATGATTTTTAAACTTATGCTATAAAAAAAACTGATTTTTTTTAAATTTATAAAACTAATTACATAGAAAATAAATAATAATAAAACTTACAGGTGGCAAATGGGGAGGCTCGGCGTCGAGGTGGAGCAAGGGTTAGTGACGACGCCTCTGACCAACGGCGGAGGCAGTGGAGGTGCGACGACTAGGGTTTCAAATGATTTTGGGGTTGTGGGGGTTCGAAGGGGAGAAAGAGAGAGGGCGTCGGGGAGGAAGAGATGGCTGGGGAGCGAGGATGCACGGCGGTGGCAGTGCCACGGGGTCCAGGGGCGGTGCATCGTAGAGGAGCGGCTCTGATGAAAAGGGCGATGGGGTTTTATAAAAAGAAAAAGGCACGATTTTCTGAGAGAGAGAAAGTGGGGGGGGGGGCGCAAGGGTATATAATATATATTTTATTTTTCCCCAAAAAGTTACTTTTTAATTCTAACTCCAAATCGAACCCAACGGCTGTCGCCCGTAGCTAATTACCCCCATTCCAAACACAATGGGACATGTCCTATAAGTCAATTTGACTGTTTCATTCAGTTTTTATCAAATTTAAAATATAAATTAATATAACGTTCAAAATTGATTTCAACGTGCATTTTAAATTACCGATGCCGCATACTGACTCCAAAAATCCCAGAAAAATAAAGCTATCTATGCTTTGACGATACAGTCCTAACAAAACTAATTTCATCGAATTTGGAGACCGTTTGAAAAAAAGTCATTTTCCAGTCGATTAAATTCAAACCGAAAGTGCCAAACACATTTAAATTTACCACGCTCACATATCAATTCCAAAAATTATAAAAATTGGAATCTAGCATTAACTTGACATTCCGGATCCAACAAAAGTGGTTTCATTGAAAATGGAGGTCGTATGCAAAATGACTATTTTTAAGGTCTATATATTATATAAAATATATATATTCCATAGCGACTATTCTGTATTTTAAACTGGACATAACTTTTTATTCCCGTTATGAAATCTGGATTTTTCACATTCGTTAGAAAGATATAATTAAATAGATTCAAATATTTATAGTTTTACTGAAATCTGATTATTTTGAATCATGTACATTCAATTATAATTTAAAATCGAATTTTCAAACTATCGCGCCATTTCAGACTCGTTTTATAATTAAAATAAATTTATATGTTCTAACTTCGATTTAAATAAATTTTTAGTCATTATTATTTAAAATAAATCATTTTAAATATTCAAAATACTTTAAAATAGCTAAAATAAAAATTTTAAATTGGTTCTGAAAATCCGGGTTGTTACATAAATGGGGCTTTCGGGCTATTTCTTGGACCTTCAGGTTAGTTGTTGGCATTCAAGCAATTCGTTGGACCTTCAGATCAGCAGTAGATACCACCGTTGTTGTAAGTACTTGGCAGGCTTCGGTCAATTGTTGTTGATGCACATACGATGTTTCTTTAGCTTGCCACCATTGATGTCGAACCATATGCTTTTATGTTATTTCTAGAATTTTTTAACACTACATGATTTCACCATAATGTTGATGTTTGATGTTTTGTTACATGATAATTTCATTTATGGGTGGCGAACTCTTAAATAAGTTCTCCATGTTGATATTATGTTGGTTTCCATTTTATTGTTCTTTGGGTTTTGGATTCAATATGTATAGCTTAGCCTTAGGGATTAAGCAATTGTTTGTTAATGGAAACCCTTTACTTCCTGTTGTTTCCTAATACATGAATCCATATATAATGAGTTAGTTAAACATATCTCATGTATCCTATGTTGATTCGCAGTTTCTCTATTAGGAAGTCTTACTATTGTGTTATTATTATCCTTTGCTTATCATGTTCTAACTAATACGTTTAAGCTAGACCGACCCTTGTATTTTATGTACTTGGGTTAGACCGAGTTGTTTCAGGTTAGTTACCAGCAGTATGTTCGGGCTTTGCTTTGCTATCACCATTCATAATCTTACCTGAGGCTAGTACCTGAGTTAGGTAGGTGGGTAATTTAGTATCTGTGTCTTATGTATATTCATTTCTGGGACATGTTGTATTTGTATATGGTTATTAAGAGCCATCTGTTTATGTAGAACAGGTAATGTTGTATTTCCGCTATTTCAATCTATATGTATTTTGCTATGTGATTTTCTATCTATGACGTTGTTATAGGTTTTTCTGAATTGATGCTAGCCTCGGTAGTTTTGTATTAAACCTGATTTGTTACATCGATCCACTTAAGGTAAGAAAGAAAATTAGTGCATCTAATCGACGTATTTGATACTCATTTAATATAAGACCCACATATGGTAGCTCGTAACAAGCCCTACTCTCCACACTAGCAGACAATGTTACCTAGTAATATCTTTGCTAGTGTGGGTCTCAAGGTGGGGGCATTACAACACGTCTCGATTGGCAGTCATGAGTTTTTGGGGCTGTTTTTGTAAATGAATTAATTATAAGATATTGTAATTATCCAAAACTAAGCAAGTTTATTGACCCAATACTATTCACTTCCTCTTCACAACCCAGTTGTTGTAGCTATTATTCATGGCTGCATCCAATAGAAGATTAGGATTCCGTCTGTCTCCCGATTGAAGCATCTATTCACAAATCGAAGGATAACATCGTGTTCCTCTCGCCAAACCACACTTGCCCATGCCCATCAGAGTGGATCAGAACCCCCATGCCGAGTGTGACATTTCCATTCTTGTGAGGCTTTCCTAGGTCGAAATCTATTAGGGTCAAGTGAGTTTGACGATGTGGAGTTGGCAGTGGATGTCTTGCAAAGTGAAACTCAATGGAGTCGACAAGTTTCAATTTGGTTGAGACATGAAGCAGGGATTGAAGGTTTAAGGTTCAGTTATGATGGGCTTCCTCACCTAGATATGCACGCAACAATATTGTACAAAAGGGATAAGATAATTAGGTAAGTGTTAATTATTTAATTCAGCTAAATTAACGCCAAAATTTATATTTGTCATATCTTTGTTACGATACCAGATAATGATGTCGTTTCTTCTGTTAGAATCATATTAGTGATCAGTACGTTTTGACACTTGTTTGGGTTAATTTGGTTAAGGTGAGTGAAGTCGTCTCTCATTGAACTGTATTTATTTGTACAGTGAAAATATGATGCCTTGAACTAATTTCAAATTATAAAACATAATCCTTATGATAGTTGAACCTAATAAATGACAAATAAAATGATTAACAAGTGGTTTAAGTAGTTTTAACATGATTATCACATTTTTTTTCTATTTATGCACCATAGTGGGATTTAATTAACCCCAGAGGGGGGAGTGAATAGGTTTACAATATTTTTTTGCAGAATAACAATTAATAATATATCAGCATAGATAATAATCTGAGTAATTGCAGAAAGTGAATCATACACAAAAATTTCCTAGCTTTGGCAAAACTATGCCTACTGCTGCCCCATGGTTTCTACTAGGAGTTAAACAATACAATGCTTACAGCCATTGTAACTCGCGACTTTCGCTCGTCTGATTGTTATAACCCTACGCTTAAGACTTTACCCCAAAGTATCTACTAGGAGTTAAACAATATATTGATTACACACACCAGTAAACTCGCAATTATCGCTAACTTAATTGTTCTAACCATATGCTCAAAACTCTTCCATAACTCAGCCACTAAATTGAGAATTCTCAAACTAAAACACATATAGCTTGCAGCCTAAAAAATAGAATTTTACTAAAAAATAAAACAAAAAATTAAACACTTGAAACTAAAACCCTATTTCAGTTTAACGTAATAGAAAAAATGACAATAAAGATGAGCCCAACCCAATATCTACAGTAAGCTCTGTCTTTCTTCTATGTATATTAGGCATGTCCTCTTTATTCTTATTCCAGGTCACTTTTGAGTTATTCTTGTTTCAAAAAGTTAGGGTTTCAATAAATATGGGCACTACTCCTTTGTTCGGTTAATTATTGGATCCTACAAGAGTTTCTCATCGTCTATATATATATATATATATTCTCTGAATCTGTCGTGATTTCTTTCCCTTCGTTGAGTTTATTTAATGTTGTAACAACCCTTCTGTGCTTACCATGTGTCAAAACTGCATATCATCCGAGGTGAAGCCATTGTTATGTAAACGAAAATTAAATGATATGTTCAAGTGTCATGTCTGTTCGTCAAGTGTCATATCGGTTCATCATGTGTCATATCCGTTTGTCAAGAGTAATGTCGGTTTGTCAAGTGTCATGTCTGTTTGATGAAATGTCATGTTTATTCGTCAAGAGTTATGTCTATTGACATCAAAAGGTATATATCTGAAGTGTTGTATCTATTGAAATGGTATGTAAACCACTATATATATGTGGTCATTTTGTTGTATTAGAAGAAAGAAAAACAAGGTAAGGAAAGCAAGTTCAAGCAAACAATTAAGCGTTCAAAATAAAATTGTTCTTCATCCACCTATTATTCAAATTTTTATAAACCTCCTTCCTCCAACAATTGGTATCAGAGTATCTCTACTCCAACAAATTGGTATCAGAGCCTGGTTGAAATATGGAATTTCTTTTTCTTTTTCCGTTTGTTCTCACAAAAGAAAACTTTGAAGCATGGAGTAACAAAAAGAAGGAAGAATTGATCTCTAAAGGATTACGGGAGATCGTTGAAAATGGCTTTGAAGATCCAGAAGGTACTAAAGATTTGGCGGAGAAAGAAAGAAAATTTATCACAACATTGAGTTGGAATGATCTTCAAGCTCGTATTGTGATGATTGAGAATATCGATGATGAAGCATATGATCAAATTGTTGGAGAAAATTGCGCAAAAGATGCATGAAATTTATTGAAGGAGGTTTATGGTAAGAATGTAGTGGAGAACATATAAGAAGATAAATTGAAAAAGACTGTTTCTAAAGCTAAAACTGATGAAACAAAAACTACCGATGACTGTCTGACTAAAGAAGCAACTGAATCTATACCAGATGTAGTAGTAGAAAATATTGAAGATGTTTCTAATACAACTGAAAATGAGAAACCAGTTGTCACTGAATCAAATGAAGAATTAGTGTCAGGAAACATCTCAGAAACTGCTGTAACTGAAACTCCAATTGTGGTTACAGTCAAGGAACTAAAAGCTATAGAGAAAATTGAAGAACAAGAAAAGAAAACTGAAGTTGAAGTACACATTGAAGAGGTTAAGTCAACCAATGATGTAAAAGATAATGAAAACAATATGAAATACAAGGATATTGTAAACTAGCCTGAAGAAGAAACAACTGATGAATCACTGCCCAAGGTCGATGATGTTGCAAAAGAAAATTCAAACTACCTAAAATTATGTCAAAGACACGGTTTGCAGCATTGCGGATATGGGAAAAGAATATGAAATAGTTATTCCTAAACAGGCAAACTCTCTACAGAGCAATACATCCGTAGTTGAGCATAACAAGAACGAAAGGATGGAGTTAAGGCACAAAAATGTTGCGGCTGAGCTTAAAAAGGATGCTCTTTTATTTTCTGATGATGTTAATGCAGTACCTGAAAGAGAAGATCAATATGGTTTCCCAGTATCTTCATTTAGCACTAAAAAGAAGAAGAAGAAGAAGAAAAATAAGAAGGCCATGGTGACTGATGTTGTTACGGGTGGATCAGTGGAGATAATGAAAGAAGCAAATGATGATAACAACATCAAAGAAGCAAATGGTGCTAAAGATACAAAAGAAACAAACAACGATATGGATCAAGACCAAGATAAAGCTACTGAGGATGTTACTGTTAAACAAAAGAGGAAAAATAAGAAGAAACAAGCTAAAAAAGACAAGGATTCCAATGACGATAGTGCTAAGGCTATTGAAGTTCACGAAAGCGATGCCAAGAAAACTAAAAAAGATGAAGAAATGGTAAGATCTCTGATGAGTAGTTCTACCCGGTACTTATATGCACCAGGTATAGCTAGAAAATATATAGTGCGTATGGGTGCGCTACATGATAATTTGATTTCCCCATAGAAGAAGAAGAAAATTAAGAAAGTTCAGATAATATTCCTATTTCTACCGAAACATGTAAAATATAAATTGGATAGCGGTATGAATGACCAGAAGAGCACAGGTGGTATCGTGTTCAACAAATGTCGCTGCATTGAGTGTTCATAGGAGTTTTGATTTTGGGGAGACATTGTTGGTGTAAACCAAAATTCAATGATATGTTCAAGATTCATGTCCGTTCGTCAAGAGTCATGTCCGTTCGTTAAGTGTCATGTCCGTTCGTCAAGAGTAATGTTAGTTCGTCAAGTGTCATGTCTGTTTAATGAAGTGTCATGTTTGTTCGTGAAGAGTCGTGTCTATTCAAAGAGTCGTGTCTATTGACATCAAAAGGTGTCTATCTAAAGTGTTGTATCTATTGAAATGGTATGTAAATCACTATATATATGTAGTCATTTTGTTGTATTGGAATAAAGAAAAACAAGGTAAGGAAAGCAAGTTCAAGCAAACAATTAAGCTTTCAAAATAAAATTGTTCTTCATCCATCTCTTATTCAAAATTTTATAAACCTCCTTCCTCCAACAATTGGTATCAGAGCTTCTTTACCCCCAACATCCACTTCACTAGAAAACGGAGATCATTTCATCAGAGAAGCCACCAGATATAGTAGAGCAGATGGATGATCACAGGGAAAAGTCTGGAAGTGGTTGGTAACTAGGTATAAGGCTTGGGTTAGTATGTTCATGGGTGTATCAGTTAGCATGTGCACAGATAATTTGGTGTAAATAAGGGATTAAATGTAGCATTTGTTTTGATAGAATTTTTTTTAATCCTTGAAGTGCTTGGCCAAAGTAGCCATTGTAAACCAATTATATTCATAGAGAAGCTACTTCACATAATAGGCATTGAGAAATAAAACAAAATTTCCATTTACTTCATCCTGCAAATTACATTCATTCTTACTTTTTCATCCCCCTTAAACTCTCTCAAACCCTAACTAAATCTCCCCGATCATCTTCCTTTCGATCATCATCTTCTGGTCACCCTCTTTTCTGGACTTCTTTCATCATTCTAATCTTTGTTCATCTCTCCACTTCTGAAACTCCCAGCACCTTCTTCTTCTATTTCTTCCTTCAATGAACTCTTGCAAATTCACGGCTAACTTCGGTGATCAATGAATAATTGGTATCAACGCCTTATTCTAGGAATGATTCAGACCGCCAGAACTCGATCCTCGAATCAACATTAGCCTTCTTCATACAAGATCAATAATGTGCTTGGAAAAGACGAGAAAATTAATCATAAAAGTTCATATTCTTTGAAAAAAGTGGAAACTACAACACAAAGTTTGGAACACAAATTCAATCATACTGTTAAGGAAATGGGAATAATATTCAAAGCGATATATAATGTGTTGAATGTTCTTCCACAAGATATTCAACATGTCAACATTCAAACGATAAATAACCAACCTATATCCTTTTCAAAAACCAATATTCAAGGCATTCCTGCACCAAAACCTCAACAAAAAACTTTTAATCCTTCAACTTCCCATCAAGCTTCGAGAAACAACACCACCAATCCGGAAAACAATATGACGTCCAACATTATCCAGCCGCCAACACATTATTATAACCTTTCTCTCTTATAAAATAACAGCCAGACCAATCAAGAAATCATTTCTTGGAATAAAAATTCACGCACTCCTAACCTCAAACTCAACTATCCTATGTATGTCAGGGATGAAATGGTTTATGAGCAGCTTAACCAAGTCGAATAATTCTTCAAGTTTCATCAAACTAAAAAACATTTCTGGGTGAAGATTTCTTCTTTCTATCTCAAGAAAGATGCTTTAAAGTGGCACAACTGATACACAAGGACGTACTGAATCTTAAGACAAGGCGAATATTTAAAGAATAAATTTTGGTAAGATTTAACCTTGAAAATATGAAGAGACCCTATGAGTCATTAGCCAAGTTGAAACAAATAACCATTGATTCTTTATACCTTTCTAAACGTGAAGAATTGAAAGCTACTATGGAAACCCTACCACCATAAATCATTTTGGATAGATTGATAGGAGGAATCAAAGAAGAAATAAGGTATGATGTCCTAACTTTTAGACCGTTGGGTTCTAAAGAAGCTATTTCTTTGGCAAATATGTATGAAAGAGTCTTGAATCAATCCAAGAAGGGACATAAATCTGCACACGTTTTCATCATCAATAAGTAACCACACCTAAGATATATCCCAAAAGTAACAACTCAAAAAATAGAGACTAGGGCAGTACTAAAATAGAGAGGGTAGAAAAATGCAAGGGTTTAACTCCTCAACAATTAATTGAAGTGAGAACGAAAAATATTTGCTATGGATGCGAGGGAAAGTGGCACAAGGACAACAAATATAAGGGTGCACAAGTACATATTTAGAAGACATGATGACTTTTGAAGATTTTGAGGAAAATTCAAAAGACCCTCAGGAAATTAACAGTTAAGACAGTTGTCAGGAAGATACAGAAAAGATTCATTCCATAACCCCAGGGGCGGAGGGAAGTTAGGCCTGGTGAGGTCACATGACCTCACCAGAAATTCAGCACATATTAAAAAAAAATAAAAAAAACGTAATCAAAACAAAGGAGGAAGAAACGAAAAAAAGAGGCTGCCATGAAGCACCGACATAACCATGTCTTCAGTTTCCAGAAAATTCAGCTGGCAAGAAAACACAAAATCTCTGCCCTCTTTTCAGCCGCCCTCGTTGTCCCCACGCATAAACAAAACCCCTGATTTTGCCGGCTTTCAAATAGTTGCAGACCGAAGAAGTACAAACTCGAGGCTTCCTCCTAGTAGTCGACCAACATGTCCATCGCAACCTGACATCACTCCACCTCAAATCGGCACCTCCAAATCGCGAGTTCCAGGACCTACAAACCCTAATACGCTGACATCTAAACAGGGGCTGCCGAAATTGATTCGCCAAGAACCCTCCGACCCAACAGACTTAGCTTCTCCTCTTGTGCCCCCTCCTCCAACGATTGATGAGGACGGCTTCCAGCTGGTATCATCCCGGAGGAAGAACAAAACGGCGCAGAAAGATAGAAGGTACTTTAGATCTGATAACAAGACTGAAGGGAAGCTGCACGACCTAGAAGGTTCAAACTCGGGCTGGCCGAATCTTCCAGTTATGGGTATCGACAAAAACAAATTTTTGTGTCTTTCCCAGGGTTATTCTTCGCTGCAACCTACAGCTATGTGTAATTAGCTAATACTATTTATAATTTTTGCCAATTCGAAATTAATTTTTTAGGGTTTTACTGGAATCAATTAAGCAATTTAGGGCTATTGATTTGAACTTGGGTAGTGATTTTTATCTATCGTTATTACCATTTAACTGCTGCACTTATTTGAGGTTCATTAGATTGGCTTTAAATATTGTTTTTACTTGCTGTTATTATGTAAAACAATAAGTTCATTAGCAGCAGTATTTCTATCTGATCTGAACAAAAATCATTTATTTGTTTTTTGGATTTGCGAATTTTTTTCAAAAGATCATTTGAGAGCATCTCAAACGAAGTTGGTTCTTCTACAAATCAAGTTACTCTACATGTTATATTCTGTGTTATATTTTATTCTTAACAAAAAAATTTCGGGGGCTGTCACCCCCAGCCCCCCTTACATTATCCTGTTGTGACCTCACCAACAATATTTTCTGGCTCCGCCACTGCATAACCCTAAAGGCTATATATATGGTATTCCTGCACTTTCAACCATCAAAGTACAAGGCACTATAAAGGGGAACCCATATATATTCTCATATATTTAGGGTCTACGCACAGTTTATTAATAAATGGTTAGCACACAATCTCAAAATTAAAATGTATTAGTCAAAGAACTATAAGGTTATGATAGCTAATGGAGAATAATTACAAGTGTATGGAATGTGTCATAATGTTATTCTAAGTTATCAAGGATGCAAAATGCCAGTAGATTTATTAGCTCTTCCTCAGGAAGGGTGTCACGTTGTTCTTGAAGCTCATTGGATGAAAAAGTTAGGAGAGATCACCCTAAACTTGGACAAACTATTTGCAGAATTTACTTATGGGAATAGAAATTATATTTGGCAAAAGGTAAAATGGCAAAAAGTTAAACTGGTGAACAAGAAAACAATGAAAAAGAACAAGCTTCTGGTTAACTTACTATGATGTCAAATTCAATGATAGGAACTCAGCTAAATTAAGACAAAGATTCTTTACAAGCACTTCCACTAGAAATTTAGAAATTGCTTCAACAAAAAATTGAAACAATCATCAACTCTACAACACTTCCTCCTCAGAGAAAACATGACTTCAAAATAACTGTAAAAACAGGGGCTAATCCAATATGTTAAAAGCTATACAACATGCACATCATATTAAGAACTAGTATGTTGTCTGTGACGATGGCACAAATTAAGGTTTTGCCTAACATAACTTGTGATACATTGGGTATGTACAATTTGATCGTTATTGAAATTATTAACTATTTGTTCAATGGTAAATTTAACCATCTATCAAGAATAAAAAGCTATTTGGAAAACGTTTTACATAATTTTTGTTACATATGTAGGACTGAAGTTTATGTCAAATATTGAAAGAAGAAAGTCTAGAAGCTAGAAATTGCTTGGATGTAAGCAAGGTAACGCAACAAAAAAGTCATTAATGATGTAAGCTGCATTCATTTTAGTAAAAGGTCTCTGGTTATATTTAAACAATATAATATTGGCTGGTGGAACGGTGGAAGCATAGAGTGCTTAATTTGTTTGATAAGCTGGCACCTTCTGTGAAACTAATCCATTATTTTATTTTATATTCAGATCAATATACAGATGCACACCACTTTTCCTTAATTCACATCATTCAATCAAAATATTGAGAAGAAAACTCTATTTAAATGCAATACCGAAACTTAAAACATAAACAAATTGAATTAACTTAAAATACGTATAATAATGGTTGGAAAACATAATACTTAGAATCTACATGTACAATGGTGTAACATATTAGAATTTTTGGTTTTACAATATTTCAAAATTAATTAGACTTTGAAGATATTCTTGGTAATTTGATTACCCGTTTTGTGCAAGAAAAACAATGGAAAAGAATATCAAGGAGATAGGGATACTGGAGATATTCGCCATTTATTTTGTTGTCATATTTCATGAAGAAATGGAAAGAAATTAAATTAGAAAAGAATTGATTGATGGAGAAAATTTATATGACACTAAAATTAATGGAAATACAAATAACTTTTCCTCCATATAAAAAGAGACATAGAGAATGCTATTATTATCAGATCATCTGTATTTCTTCATTTCTTTGCTCTACTTTAAGACTCTGTAATCTCTTGAATATTAATAAAATCTTTTCTCCATTTAGGTGGACGTACGCTATCGCACGATAGTGGAACCACTATAAATATTGTGTATTCTCTGTTGCCTATATCGTGATCTGTGATTGATAATCACTTCACTTTGTTTGTTCTATCACATCATTGCAAGATCCTATTGAGGTTTTTCCACTGAAAGTAATTCATCACCCACTTACATAACAAATTTTATCATCATCATTTTTACTCAGACAGGGCACTGAACTGCAAATTAAACAAGTCAAGAAGCTTCAGATATTTTCGTTCAAACAAAATAGTTTAATGTACAATCACCGTTAAATAGCATAGGAGAGGAAGAGTACAACTATTTGAGATCATGGGCCAAAATTCATTACTTTTAAAACTGCTGAAGTATAAAGAATTTAAAGTATACATTGAGCACTTCTCGTTGCTTTCTGAATTGTTGAAGGGTTAGCATGGTTATGTCAATCTGATTAGTGCTGCTGCTAGAAATTTGATGGATTAACAAAACCCGGGACTCGTCGGTTAAAATTAGAATACTGGAAAACAAAACATAAATCAGGAATATAAGACATAAATTCTACTCGTACGTAATTCGTATTCCAATTTTCTAAGAGGTAGAACATCAAGAATTAAACTGGTGGCAGTGGAGATTCGGGACTGGGAAAGAGTACATGTAATAGAGCGGTTATCAAATTGCAAAGATATTAGTGGGATAAAAAAAAATACATCAACAACTGAACTCGGGAGTCGGGATGGTGGGGGATTTGGGATTGGGAGACTAAAACATTAGCAGAACAGTACTTTAAAAAGGTTCATATTTGCAGATCCGATTGGGAAGACGACGGAACAGTGCAATGCATCCCATGCACAGTAGTTACCAAAGAACAACTGTCATTTTCCTTTTAATTCATCCCATTCACGATCAAAAATGATACGACTCTTCTGCTGCTGGAAATCTATCAGTACAACAAAAATGATTAGGAATAAAACCTTAAAAATAAAATAAAAAACGTTCTGCCAAATCTTGGTGCATTTGCTACCCTATTTATCACGTTGTTATCATATCCAATGTTCTTTATGCAGAGCTTTCTTATTCAAAAATATACTGGCATAAGTCTAAGACTCAAATAGGCATTCGGACAAACGTGAGTCGACAAATGCATACATACAGGTAGAGTGGGTGCAGTTTGTGTAGTCTTTTTAGGTTCTATTGAAATCAAGCTAACACATCCGATCAAGTTTGACACCTCCATCTAGGTGTGTCAAATGAGTTGGGTTGGGTCTAAATGGGTTGGGTCGAGTTTTGACCCAACTCATTTATGACCCATTCTTTTTGACTCATTTATTACCCAACCCATTTATAGCCCAACCCACTAATAAGTGGGTTACCCATTTAACCCATTTAGGTAACTAAATTGGTTTTAACTAATAAAACAAATGCTAAAATTTTAAATTTAAAAATGTCGAAATTACGAAAATACCCTTCGTTTTGAAAAAAGTGAAATAAACAAATAAAGTTCAAAAAATCTAGAAAATTACGAAATGAAAAGTAAAAAAAGAATTATTCGAAAATTACGATTTTTAAAGCTAAATATGTCAAAATTACGAAAATGTCCTTTATTTTGAAAAAATGAAAAAAAACAAATAAATTTCAAAAAATCCAGAAAATTGCGAAGTGAAAAATAAAAAAAGAATTATGCGAAAATTACGATTTTTAAAGCTAAATATGTCAAAATTATGAAAATACCGTTCATGTCGGAAAAAGTGAAAAAAATAAATAAATTTTAAAATATCCAGAAAATTACGAAATGAAAAGTAAAAAAAGAATTATTCGAAAATTACGATTTTTAAAGCTAAATATGTCAAAATTACGAAAATGCCCTTAATTTTGAATAAAGTGAAAAAAATATCCACAAATCTAGAAAATTATTATTTTAAATTTTTTTTTTACTTCATTTCGTAATTGTCTAAATTTTTTTTCCAAAATAAAGGGTATTTTCGTAATTTTAGCTTTAAAAATCGTTTTTTTAAGCAATTCTTTTTTTACTTTTCATTTCGTAATTTTTTGGATTTTCTGAAATTTTTTCATTTTTTTCACTTTTTCCAATATGAAGGGCATTTTCGTAATTTTGGTCCTTTTAGCTTTAAAAATTGTTATTTTAAAATAATTCTTTTTTTTACTTTTCATTTCGTAATTTTCTGGATTTTCTGAAATTTTTTCATTTCTTTCACTTTTTCCGGTATGAAGGGTATTTTCGTAATTTTGGTCCTTTTAGCTTTAAAAATCGTTATTTTAAAATAATTCCTTTTCTACTTTTCATTTCGTAATTTTTTGGATTTTCTGAATTTTTTTCATTTTTTTCACTTTTTCTAATATGAAGGGTATTTTCGTAATTTTGGTCCTTAGAGTTTTAAAAATCGATATTCTAATTTTTTTTTACTTTTCATTTCGTAATTTTCTGGATTTTCTGAAATTTTTTCATTTTGCTCACTTTTTTCCAATATGAAGGGCATTTTCGTAATTTTGGTTCTTTTAACTTTAAAAATCGTTACTTTGAAATAATTTTTTTTTACTCTTCATTTCAGAATTTTCTGGATTTTCTGAAATTTTTACATTTTTCCAAAATAAAGGGTATTTTCCTAATTTTATCATTTTTTACTTTTAAGTTTTTTATAAATGGGTAAAATGGGTTACCCATTTATGAACCACTTAAAAATGGGTCAATCCAACCCATTACCCATTTAATAAATTTCATTAATGGGTTGACCCAACCCATTTGTGGATAGGATAAATAGGTTGGGTAAATGGGTTGGGTCATATTTTGACACCCCTACCTCCATCTAGCTGATTCTCCCTTGCTTGCGATTTATCCTCTAGTTATTTCTACGGGCACTTCTAGCCTGGCCTTCAATCTTGTCCTTCATTGGTCAGTCTTTTGCAAGATGCTCCAGCAGTATTCAGTTTATCTGTCTTTGACCACCAATGGGACACCGCTCGCTACCCCAGGTCAACCCAATCAACTAAAATAGAGTACTATTTTACGCTTTTAGAGCAGCGTCAAATTTACATCTTGGCTCATTCCCCCTAGTTGTCCTCCATTTAGTTTCACTAATTGGGATGCATAGTAGCATTGTATCCTCCACACTTAGCTTGTCTATGGGTGGAACATCTTTCAACTCCACACTGGTCATTCATCATTTTCTAGCCTGGCTAACTTCCAACCTACGAGCACCGACAATTCAAATCCTTGCATCTGTACGTCCCTGTCCAATGTCTAAGTTGTCACCATGCTTTATCCGAAAGTTGCATCTCAAGCTTAGTCATATTCTATGATTCCAATCATCAAAAGGTAATATATCACTCATACGTTGCATCAATTTGGTGCTCAGCTTCTTTGACCTGTATAGTTCCACCTCAATTTAGACAGTCAATGCAGGTCTCTTGCTGTATATATTTGCTGCATAATTATAGTCATAGTGTTCTAAAATATGTTTGCATTATCTAAATTAAGATTATCCACGTGATTATCTCCATTTTCTTTACTTGTTATATGCTTACATTTAAGCCGCAATTCATAAATGCAATAATTATGTTGCAAATGTTTCTTAACACGTGGCCTATCGCGTTCAATAAAGTTGATTAAAGTTATACAAATCAAAAAACAAAAGGAAATATATCAATACGAGTCAAACCAAAACAGCCATTAACTTTGTTCTTGATGTTCGAAGGAATCAGTCCAGTTCAACATAAGAAAATGAGAAACTGGAATGGTTTCCCCTATTCTTTAAAAATATATTAATTGATACATGTCTTGAACCATTAAGTAAATTATACATAATTACACTTGTACCATTCAACAATTAATTTAATATTTTAGAACAATTTCTCAATCTTTAAATCAAATATGAGCAAAACAAAATTTTAAATTGTGTATTCAATAAATGAGAAAATGTAAAAAAATAAATAAATAAATAACAAAACTACGTTCTCATTTGATCCACGGAATCTCTTTCTTCTTTTCCTCTGCATTTAGGTGTGCAACTCCCATTATTTCAATTATCGTGATCGTTATGAATTTGTTGGAAGACTACGCATATTGAGAATCATTATTCGACCTAAATGGCGATCATAATTAAGAAAGATAGATAATAAGTTTAAAACAAAATAACTTATCAAATATTGAACTAAATGTATCATTTGTAGTTACAAATACTGATGTAGAAAAAAAAATTAAATTGACTTGCGCATCCTTTGAATGTTTGATCAAAACCATTTGTATCTAAGGGAAATATTTTATAAGGACAAGCTAATTAAATTTTTTATCCAAAAGGACAAGCCACTAATAATTTATCCATAAGGACAGTAAATAGGCCAGCCCAACATAACCTCTCTTTTATTACGTTCTTTTTATCGTTTCCATCTTTTCACTGAAAACCCTAGCCGCTGACCACCTCTTCCTTCAAACCCTAGACGCCTCCGACGATCAACTTCCACCACATCACTGGCCGCCTCTTCCATCAAAACCTAATCGTCTCCGGCAAACAACTTCCGCCTCTTCCATCAAATTTCTCGATCTCGCGCGTGTTCGATTGCTGAAATCATTCACGAAATTAGGATAAATTCGATTGCTATCATTCATTTGGCAGTAAATATGATTTCGTGATCTTTTGATTTCATGAATTCGTCGTAGAAAATCAAACGAGAGAGATGACGGAGAAAAAAAATTGCTGGAAAAAACTTTTTTTTTACAGTGAAGTTAGCAGCAGTTTTTAGGTATTATTTTGCTATTTTTTTAGGGATCATTTTTCTTGTATTAATAGTGTTATGCTGTTTTGTTTATAGTTTTGATACTATATCAGTTTTGTACTTGTACTGTTGCATTAACTTTGCAACTCAATCGAAATTATATCATTTTAATCAATCAAAGTGTGATGTAAACATTTTTTGTACTAGTTTTCTTTCAAAATATCAAAGCAGTTTCTAAGTATCATTTTTATAATTTTTTTAGGTATCAATTTTATATTTTCAACATGATTTTACATCATAGCTGTTTTTAGATATCATTTATATATTTTTTTAAGTATCAGTTTTATATTTTCAACATGAATTTACATCAAAGCAGTTTTTAGTTATCATTTTTTTTAGGTATCAGTTTTATATTTTTCTAGTTGAATTTACAGTGTTATGTTGGTATAAGTTTTGATTGTGTTAGAAATACTTGCAGATACTGCATGCTGTTGGAATTTACTTGAATTCAAGGCTGGATTGAGTACAAGTAAAAGTAAATGCATGAATGCATGCTTGGAATGGGGAGTAGTGTTGTATGTACTTAGATTCTATAGGAAAACAATGTATCCTAGTATATCAGTTCTGTATAGTTGTAGGTATCATATGATACAAGTGGTTATTATTGTTTATTATTGAGAGTAAACTAATTTTTGTGATAATTGAATTGAATTGAGTGCTATTGTTTTTTTAATCAGTTGGTATTGGTGAGAATAAATATTATTTTTGTGAAATTTGAATTGAGTAGGTGGGTATTAATTTTTTTAACAGTGGGTATCAGTTAGAATTAATGTTGTGTATCAAAAAAGTCAATTACCAAAGCAAACAACACAAATCTACCTACTTTCCACAGTTCGCATACACAAAGCCATAAAAATGATACCTAAAAAATATAAAAATGATATCTAAAAATTGCTTTAATATTTTAACAACAAAAGTAATACAGAAAATGCATGAATCACAATTTGATTGATTAAAATGAAATAAATTCAATTGAATTACAAAGCTAGTGCAACAGTACAACAAAAAAATTAATACAACAATAAAAAGTAACTAAAAAAACATAACACAGTGAATATAGTAAAAATGATACCCAGAAAAATATAAAAATGATACCTAAAAACTGTTGTAATGTTTTAAATAAAAAGTAACACAAAAATTACTTACATCACACTAAAATACGATTTATTCACAATTTGATGGATTAAAATGAAGTAAATTCAATTGAATTACAAACCTAGTGCAACAGTACAGCAACAAAATTAATACAACAACAAAAAGTAACTAAAAAACATAGCACAGTGAATACAGTAAAAATGATACCCAAAAAAATAAAAAAAATGATACCTAAAAACTGCAGTAATGTTTTAAATAAAAAGTAGCACAAAAATTACTTAAATCACAGTGAAATATGATTTATTCACAATTTGATGGATTAAAATGAAGTAAATTCAATTGAATTACAAACCTAGTGCAACAGTACAGCAACAAAATTAATACAACAATAAAAAGTAACTTAAAAAAACATAACACAGTGAATACAGTAAAAATGATATACAAAAAATAAAAAAATGATACCTAAAAACTGCAGTAATGTTTTAAATAAAAAGTAGCACAAAAATTACTTACATCACAGTGAAATATGATTTATCCACAATTTGATTGATTAAAATGAAATAAATTCAATTGAATTACAAAGATAGTGCAACAGTACAGCAACAAAATTAATACAGGAACAAAAAGTAACTGGAAAAAACATAGCATAGTGAATGCAGTAAAAATGATACCTAAAAACATTAAAAAATGGTACCTAAAAAATGCTTTACTATTTTAACGACAAAAGTAATGCAGAAAATGTTTGAATCACAATTTGATTGTTTAAAATGAAATAAATTTAATTTAATTACAAAGCTAGTGCAATAGTACAACAACAAAATTTAGTACAACAACAAAAAGTAACTAAAAAAAACATAGCACAGTGAATACAGTAAAAATGATACCCAAAAAAATATATAAAAATGATACCTAAAAACTGCTATGATGTAAATTCAACTAGAAAATACAAAAAAAGATACCTAAAAAAAATATAAAAATGATACCTAAAAACTGCTTTGATATTTTAAAGGAAAACTAATACAAAAAATGTTTACATCTCATTATGATTGATTAAAATGACATAATTTTGATTGAGTTGCAAAGCTAATGCAACAGTAAGCATAACACTGTTAAAACACGAAAAATGATACCTAAAAAAATAGAAAAATGATACCTAAAAACTGCTGTTAACTTCACCATAAAAAAAGTATTTTCCAATAACTTTTTTCTCGTTCATCTCTCTCGTTCGATTTTCTACGACGAATTCGCAGAATCAAAAATAATGAAATAATATTTACTGCCTATCGAATCAAAATCCGCGGCACCTTTAATAATCGACGAAGTTTTTCAGACAAAATTAGGACAAATCGACAAAATTAGGGCAAATCTCTTGAACGAATTTCCAAATCAGTACGCGCATGATCGATTTTGGTAAGGATGTTTGAAGATGATTGCTGGAGGTCGAAACAAAACAGAAAAAAATTGCATTCATAATCAACGACGAGATCGACGGCGATAGCAGATTGATGAAGAAAAGAAAACAGCACCCGAATAAATTATTGTAGTGTATTATCCTTATGGTTAAATTTTTAGTGGGCTGTCCTTATGAATAAAAAAGCCTTTAGTTTTGTCCTTGTAAATATTTTCCCATTGTATCTATATGTATAACATAATTTTGAAGTTTCATTATGAAGAGGACAGAAAATAAAAGTAGGAATTTGCAAAATGATTCTCTTTCTACTAATTAGGAAACCAACAAATTAATTTCATAATTATATACAATTCAGAGATAACGAATTGAAATTATATAACAAATCCAAATATATGTCTTTTATTAAAATAAGCGTATGTTATATATATCTCAACATAAAGTACATGAGATTATAACTAATCTAAGTGCAAGTCACATGCGGATAATGCAAACATGCGGATAATGCAACATATGTCAATGATAAATCCTAAATAAACTAGTTCTCCTACTGAAATCAATAATGGGTAAAACGTAGTAAAATATTTATTATATATGTGTAAAAGAACAAATATCGTAATTTATCTTGCTCATGTTCTATGTAGGCATCTTCTTTTATACATAATAATTTCTTTCGGACTGGACATTTGTAAAAACTAACGTGTTAATAGCTTATCTAAAAAACGTTGAATTGACTGCACCTTTCTACCATGCACCTGATGAGTCAATTCTTTTGTTACGGTTTCATATAAAATATAATCATTATATAATTTAGAGTAACCCAAGTAGGTTTAGCATACATATACGCTTATTTATAGTGTATTGCTAAAAGCACCCAAATTTCTTCTTCCTAATACCATGAGTGGTATTAGAAAGTGCAAAACTAGGTGCTTTTAGCACTGTGCCACCACATGATACTAAAAGCACCCAGTTTTACACTTCCTAATACCATTCACGGTATTAAAAAGAACAAACCTAGGTGCTGTTAGCAGCACTCTATTTATATGCTAATATCTTATAAACCAAGAAAAAGAGTTAAGCTCTAGTAATTGGTCTATAGATAGAAAATTGATTTGATACTATAACGTTAGAACCTAAGTTAACATGTATAGCACAAAGGCATAATTGAAGTACTGGAGAAGTCAAAAGAGAACGCTTATTGGATCATTTATACAAACACTTCTTGTGCGTATAAATATGAATGAAGATTTAAACTATATAAAACATTCACATGAACATACACAGGCTACTTGTGCCTAAATTTTTTAAACAAGAACGAAAACATCAGGTGAAATGAAACTGTCAATGCAAACGCATGTAAACTTTTTAGCGCTAAGGCCACAACTTGCAATTTGCGCATAATCCTAAAATTGAAAAAGAAAACTATGAAAAATTCAACTTATAATGAGGATTATAAGATTGAACCCTAAATTGAAAGGCTAAAACAAAGAAAACTATATCCAAATACCTAAGAGCAAAAGAACGAAAACGATTCCTAGGACTCCGTTTTGAGTACGAATTCATGAATTAGTGAAACACATGAAGATAATTTTGATTTGAAGCCGAAATCTAACAGTACTGTAAATTAAAAAGTCAAGAAAAAAATCGATTGTCAGACAAAAAGAGGGGAAAGACATGAGAGTGTGAGACATGCTACGAGGGGTGGGATGGAAGGATTGTGTATCTGTTTCACGGCTGCTTGATATACTAAGGCATTTTGTTATATATATGGCTAGAAAAGATAATCAAGGAACTACCGGAAGAAGGCATTATAAGGCACAAGAACTGTTCCCATTCTTCCCTGGTAATAATGGTGAGTAAAAAGGATGATACTGGGAGGCTAAGAATTTACTATAGATGCTTAAATTCACTCACCATTAAAAATAAGTTTCCTATTCCTTTAATTGATGATATATTTGATGAATTGCATGGTTCATGATATCTGACTAAGTTAGACCTTAGGTATGGTTACCATCAAGTAAGAATGTGTGAAGATGAAATACACAAGAAGGTGTTTAAAACTCAAGATGGACACTGTGAATTTGTAGTAATGCCATTTAATTTGATTAATGCACCTTCAACTTTCTAGTCATTAATGAATGACATTTTCAGACGTTTTTAATAAAGTTTATGCTAGTATTTTTTGATGATATACTAATATATAGCTATACCATATCTGATAACATACTATTTTAACATTTCAAGTACTGAAGAAAAATCAATGGGTGATAAAGCTTTCAAAATGCAGCTTTGCTAAATAATCAATTGAATATTTGGTGCATCTAATTTCTATACAAGATGTGGCAAGGGACCCTAGTAAGATACAAGCCATTATGGACTGGCCACTTCCCAAAAATTTAAAGGCACTCATAAGATTTCAAGGACTAACTGGATATTATTGAAATTATATTAGAATCTATAAATTAATTGTTAAACCCTTAATAGTCATACTAAAAAAGGATTCCTTTATATAGTCTTAAGAAGCAAGACAGACGTTTGAAAATCTAAAACAATGTTTGGTTAACCCCCTCCATATTAGTTATGCTAGATTTCTCTAAATCCTTCATACTTGAGTGTATTTCCAGTGGTCAAGGCATAGGCGCAATACTCCTATAAGAAGGAAAAACACTTACAAATCTCAGCAAAGCTTTGCAAGGAAGAGATCTCTCTCTCCACATATGAAAAAGAATTATTGACTATTATTATACTATAAGAAAAAGAATCGAAATATGAAAATATTTTGTATTGAATCATTGTAATATTGTTTGTACATCGTGTACGTATTTGTACAAACGTAATAGCCAACTTGGGCTTATGTAATAATACAGGAAATGACTTAGTGGGGACAAGCCCATTTATAATGTGAATGAATATTAAGTGGGACACGAGGAGTACCTTTCATACCACCCCCTCCCCGCAAACCCTATCATCCAAACTAGGGTTTTGAGATTAGGAATGAAATGCTGTGGCAAATCGCCATGTCCTTGTCTTCCTTTTTATTTCTCTTCTAATCTGACTTCATCTTCTTTATGTCTTCTCTTCCATGTTGCAACTTTAGCTCGAGCTTGAGTTTTGTTCTCAGTGTTAACAACAGCAGATTTGCACTCTTGTGTGTTTAATCTGACTTTTTTGATGGATTCTGTGGAGTTATTATCAGATTTGGATAAAGCTTGAGACTTTACGGTAGATCCATGACTCATAGTTGTGGACCTGTCGTATTTGCTAACTAGGGTTGTTTGACATTCGCTACTTATGCCTTATGATTGAGGACTTGTAATTTCTGCAATGTAGGGCTTGTCTCTCAGAGCTTCAAATCTGGGTCTTGACAATGGTTTAGTCAGAATATCTGCCGTTTGGTAAGTTGATGGTACGTGATTAACTTGAAGCCTTTCTTTTTGAATTGGTTCTCTTAGAAATATATATCTAGTTCTAGATGTTTGGTTCTAGACTGTAACACTAGATTTGCAGTTAAGGCTATAGCACTCATGTTATCATACCACATTGTTGCCTTTGCATTTGAATTGACTTTTAACTCACTTAAAAGTGATCGAATCCACATTATTTCTGCAGTTGCACTTGCAATACTATGGTATTCTGCTTCAATACTGGATCTAGAAACCGTACTTTGTTTCTTTGCACACCATGATATAGGATTCTTGCCTAAGTATATGCAATAACCACTTGTAGATTTTCTATCATCATAATCTTTTGCCCTGTCTGGATCTGAGTAAGCATTGATGTTTTGATTGTTGCATATATTTAGAATTAACCCCTGATTAATTGAGTCTCTTAAGTACCTTAAGATTCTTTTGACTGCCTTCCAATGATCACTTAGTGGCCTTTGCATGAACCGACTTGCCTTGTTGACACTGTATGATATGTCTGTTCTAGTTATGGTGATATATTGTAGAGCTCCAATGATGCTTCTGTACTGCTATTCATTGCATGTAGGTTCAACTTTTTCCTTGCTTAGATGTAGATTAGTTACCATTGGTGTAGATAAAGTATTAGCCTTGTTCATATTTGATCTTGCTAGAATTTCAACAATGTACTTTGTTTGACTTAACTGAAGTTCATTGTCTTTATTTCTGCTGAATTCAATTCCTATAAAGTATGATAGCTCACCCAGGTCCTTTACTGAAAATTCACTGTTCAACTGGTTAGTGATAATTTCTGATTTCGTAGTCATAGTTGCCTGTGGAAGTCATCCACGTAAATCAGAACATATGTAACTATGTTGGTTGTAAATTTCATGAACAGTGAATTATGTTGAATTATATCCAAACTTTTATAATGTTGCTTTTAGCTTAGTGAACCAAACCCTTGGTGTCTGCTTTAGCCCATATATAGCTTTGTTTAATTTACATACTACTTTTCCATCAGCCTTTTCTTTGAGTCCTAGTGGCAATACCATATATACTTCCTCCTGCAATTCACCATTCAAAAAGGCATTATTAGCATCAAATTGCTTGATGGTCCAATTTTTATATAAGGCCATAGTTAATATAGTTCTGATAGCGGTTGGTTTCACAACTGGTAAGAATGTTTCATTAATATCAGTTCCCCACTGTTGTGAATATCCCTTTTCCACTAACCTGACCTTATATTTAGAAATTGTACCATCAGCATGTCTCTTTATTCTATATGTCCATCTACACCCAATAATGTTTTTACTTTGGATGGTTGAACAAGGCACCAAGTTTGCTTTTTATTTAGTGCATATAGTTACTCATTCGTAGCTGATCTCCACTTATCATTCAACTTGGCTTGTTGTAAGTGGATGGTTCAGTATCATTAAATTCAGTATAGAAAGCTTTTGGTTTGAATATACCACTTTTTGCTCTTGTCATCATATGATGTTGATTTTGAGTTTTTGTATCTTCCCTGTTTCTTTATGGCTGAATGCTTTCAGGATTGTTGCTTTCATCATTGCTCACATTGTTGTGTTGTGAGTTATCATTGTTATCACTTGTAATGACTTCACTTTCATTATCTGATTCTATACTGGATATAGAGTGTTGTGGAGTACTGGTAGTATGTGTATTTTGTGTGTGTGTCATGCTATTATCAAAGTGTGGCACATGCACAACATCACTAACTTTTAAGGAAAATATGGAACGAAAACTTTTGGATTATAAATTTCTTTGTTGTTTTGTATGTGTCAATTTTGAATGGAAACACTTTCTCATTAAAAATAACATGTCTAGATATTTAGATTCTTCCATTACTATCTAAACACTTGTAACCTTTTGTGATTAGTAACATAACCCAGAAAAGTACATGGGGTAGATCTGTAGTCAAGTTTGTGTCTGTTGAATAGTCTGATATGGTGAAAACACAGACATCTAATTACTTCCAGATCATTATAATTGGGTTTGATTTGACTCAGTACCTTTATGGGACATTTCAAATCAAGTACCTTTGCTGGTAATCTGTTTATTAGATGTACTTCTGTTGCAAATGCATCAGGCCAAAATTTCAATGGTAGTGATGCATATGCTAGCAATATTAGTCATATTTTTACAATATGTCTGTGTTTTCTCTCAATTAAACCATTATGTTCAGACGTATATAGACATGTTAATATATATGTGATTCCCTTTTTACAAAAGTAACCTTTTAATGGTAAAAATTCCTTACCACCATCACTTTGAACAGTCTTGACTTTATGACTTAAATGATATTTAGCATTAGCTATAAACTGCATAAGTACATTACAAGTGTCAAACTTTGATTTCATGAAATATATCCAAACATTTCTTCAATGAGCATCACTAAATGAAATATAATACTTATACCCATAATCAGTGATAATTGGTGTTGGGCCCCATAGGTCAACATCAATTAATTCTAATGGGTTTAAGTATTTAGTTTCAAAATTTGAGAATTGCAATTTATGGCTCTTTCCCATTTGACAATATCTGCATACATAATTATTTGGAATATCAATAGAAATGTCATTGTTATCAAGAATTTTCTTCATAATTTTTGAACTTGGTTGACCAAGTTTATGTAATAACCCGGAAAATCTGGGCCAGTTTAAAATTTTTATTTTGGCAATTTAAGCGAATTTGATTATTTAAAATGAATTATTTTAAATAATATCGGCGAGAAATTTGTTTTGAATATAATTAGAACGTATATATTATATACGTCGTCGTTAGAATATAAATATTTATATATAATTATAAATAGAATTGAAAATGGCGCGGTAGTTCGATAATTCGATTTCAAACTTCAATTGAATGTACCGGGTGCAAAACAATCCGGATTTTAGTGAAACCAAAAACATTAGGATCTAATTGGTAATATCTTTCCAACGAATCCGAAAAATCAAGATTTCATAGCGGGAATCATAAGATATGTCCAGTTGAAAATTCTGAATAGTCGCTATGGAATTCAGGCCCTTAAAAATAGAAATTTTGCAAACGACCTCGGATTTCGACGAAACCAGTTTTGTTGGGTCCGTGATGTCAAATTATTGTTAGATCCCAAATTTCATAATTTTCTGAATCTATATGTGAGCGTGGCAAAGGAAAACGCGTTTGATCAGTTTCAGTTGATTTTAATCGACTGGAAATTGGCCATTTTTCAAACGGTCTCGGAATTCGACGAAATTAGTTTTGTTAGGACCGTATCGTCAATAAGAAGCTAGAAATTATTTTTCGGGAATTTTTAGAGTTAGTATGTGACCCCGGTAATTTGAAATGTACGTTTAAAATTCAATATAGTGATTTAAATGTAAATTCAGCGGAAACTGATCAAAATGATCGAATCAGCCTACGATACATATCCCATTGTGTTCGGAATGGGGGTAATTAGCTATGGACAACAGGCGGTGGGCCTCGTTTCGAAATCGAAATAAAAAGTTATCTTTTTTGAAATAATAAAAAAATTAAATATATAATTAAATAAAAACCTAACTTCTCCCTTATACCCCCCCCCCCCGATTCAGTTCAGAAAAAAGAAAAAAGAAAAAAAAAACACAACAACACCGCGATGCCAGAATCGACGACTGGCGCTCACCACACGCCGGAGCTGGCGCCTCCCTCAGCACCGCCGCCATGGATGGAGCTGCTCACTCTCCAACCCCCTCCCCTTCCTCTCGATTCCCTCTCGCTCCTCTTCTTCTAACCGAAACCCCAACGCCCCACAGCAGAGACCGTCACCGTAGCCCTACCACCGCAGATCTGGAGCGCCGCCAGTCACCATTCCTACCGCCGCGACCCGCCTGGCCAACCAACCTCGACTCCGGCGCCTCCTAACCCATTTCCGACTGTGAGTGCTCTATTTAATACAGTTTACTTATTAAAAGTATTGTTTTCTTTTAGATTTTTAATAGATAAAAGTTTAGATTTTTAATAGATAAAAGTTTAGATTTTTAATAGATAAAAGATTGAATTTTTATAATGTTAAAAGACGAGATTTCTTTTAATTAATAGAAAGAGTAAAAATATAATTTTTATATGATAGGAAAAGTAAAAATATGATTTTTATATATTGAATAGCGAAACAAAAATATGATTTTTATATTTTTAAAGTATTAAAAATATAATCTTTACAATATAGAAGATGTAAAAAAATATGATTTTTGTTTATGTTGAGAAGTAAAGATATAATTTTTACATGATAGGAATATTAAAAATATCATCTTTATATAGGTAGCAAAATAAAAATGTGATTTTTATAATGAAATTTTTTGAAAAGGCGAAAACTTCATATGTAAAAAGGCGAAATCTTTATATAGAGAATAGCGAGGTAAAAATATAATTTTTATCTATATAGCGTGATTATAAAAATGGGATTTTTATATACTGAATAGCATAGTAAAAATTCGATTTTTATATATGTAGTGGCTACGGGCAACGAAAGTGAAGAAAGGCGGAAAAGATGAAAATTTCTATTAATGAAGAGTCAAGATGATTTGGATAGCTATCTGTGAGAATTTCTCACCTTTCAATTTCTTTTTCTAGTTATATATATACTAAGATGCAGACGGTGCTTAGTTGCACCCGACACAATCGTCCATAGACCATGGACTTGTTTGTTTGGTTGCATAGATTAGTTGATGATTTGATTTGAATTGAATTGTTTGGTGAAATGAATTAATTTGATTGATGTGTGAATGGCGTGGGCCTTCACTAGACCGGGGATAAGGCTAGGCCTCGTCCCGTTTCTAGTATCGTGCCGTTATGCCGCCGAAATTTTCTAAAATATGTTATAAAAATAAAAATATCATTTTATTGAATAAATGAACCGAATAGAATATTCGTAGGTTGAATAAAATGTTTTATCGTTAAAAATATAATTTTTAACGTGAAAGTAAATAAATGAATATTTATAAACAAATCGGCCGATTTGTTTATATACACTGATTTGACTGATATTGATTGGGTCGATAAATTTTACACATCGCCCAACTGCACAAATAAAATATGCGTTTGATTGTTTGAAACCCCACACGGGTGTTGGGATGAAATTTGAAGTTCACTCATCCTGATTGATTAAATATGTCGATCGATTGATTGACTTGCTGTTATAAGCGTTAGATATCTATATTTGATAATTATACAGTGTAGTGCACTTTGGTTGATGGTTGATTATTTTTCAATGCTATTATATGTGTGAAATGCATGAAAATCCATATAATTAACTTTATATGGTAATTGATTGGGCCTCATTCCAATTTGAAAAATAAAGAATATTATAAAATAAAGGTTCATGTGTTGACAGTACTCATCCATTGAGATTGGTCATGTGTTGAACGAAATATTTTAGTAATAAAATTTACATCTTTATCCATATAAAATAAAGGTTCATGTGTTGACAGTACTCATCCATTGAGATTGGTCATGTGTTGAACGAAATATTTTAGTAATAAAATTTACATCTTTATCCATATAAAATAAAGGTTCATGTGTTGACAGTACTCATCCATTGAGATTGGTCATGTGTTGAACGAAATATTTTAGTAATAAAATTTACATCTTTATCCATATAAAATAAAGGTTCATGTGTTGACAGTACTCATCCATTGAGATTGGTCATGTGTTGAACGAAATATTTTAGTAATAAAATTTACATCTTTATCGATATAAAATAAAAGTTCATGTGTTGACAGTACTCATCCATTGAGATTGGTCATGTGTTGAACGAAATATTTTAGTAATAAAATTTACATCTTTATCCATATAAAATAAAGGTTCATGTGTTGACAGTACTCATCCATTGAGATTGGTCATGTGTTGAACGAAATATTTTAGTAATAAAATTTACATCTTTATCCATATAAAATAAAGGTTCATGTGTTGACAGTACTCATCCATTGAGATTGGTCATGTGTTGAACGAAATATTTTAGTAATAAAATTTACATCTTTATCCATATAAAATAAAGGTTCATGTGTTGACAGTACTCATCCATTGAGATTGGTCATGTGTTGAACGAAATATTTAGTAATAAAATTTACATCTTTATCGATATAAAATAAAAGTTCATGTGTTGACAGTACTCATCCATTGAGATTGGTCATGTGTTGAACGAAATATTTTAGTAATAAAATTTACATCTTTATCCATATAAAATAAAGGTTCATGTGTTGACAGTACTCATCCATTGAGATTGGTCATGTGTTGAACGAAATATTTTGATAATAACAACTATTTTGAAAAAGAAATATTTGAAATAGAATATTTGAAAATAGAAATTTATGAAGCCGTGTTGATTAGATGGACGCCATTTTGACGTGAACGATATTTATATCGATTTTATTCATTTTGAGATGAATTGAATTAAAAACGATTTCGAAATGAATTGAATTGAAAACGATTTCGAAATAAATTGAATTGAAAACGAATTCAAATTGAATTGAAAACGATTTCGAAATGAATTGAATTGAAAACGATTTCGAAATGAATTGAATTGAAAACGATTTCGGAATGAATTGAATTGAAAACGAATTCAAATTGAATTGAAAACGATTTCGAAATGAATTGAATTGAAAACGAATTCAAATTGAATTGAAAACGATTTCGAAATAAATTGAATTGAAAACGAATTCAAATTGAATTGAAAACGATTTCAAAATGAATTGAATTGAAAACGATTTCGAAATAAATTGAATTGAAAACGAATTCAAATTGAATTGAAAACGATTTCGAAATGAATTGAATTGAAAATGATTTCGAAATGAATTGAATTGAAAACGAATTCAAATTGAATTTAAAACGATTTCGAAATGAATTGAATTGAAAACGAATTCAAATTGAATTGAAAGCGAATTGAAATGAATTCAAATTGAATTGAAATTTGAATTGAATAGAAATGAATTTTAAAACGAATTTATAAAGGAGAATTCAATTTTGAATTGAATTGAAAAGAAAGTTGAAATTGCTTTTGAAACGATTTTAAAACTATTTATATAATTCGTTTTAAATAGAAATCGACGAAGTATATATTATATATATAATATAATGGCCTGAATAGAACGCGCCGCGCCGCGGCAGTTCGTGAATTTCGACCATTTATTTCAAACAGACATTACGGGAGATCCGACCGTCGGATTCTCCTAAAACCGGAACCGTTGGGTTCGTATCGAAAAGAGCTTTCTAACGAATATTAGAAATTCAAAATCTAACGGTTGGATTTGGAATTATGTCCAAATCAAATTTGAAAAAGGTCGCTGTAAGTGCAGTTCGATAGCCGTTGATGGAAATCGACTGTACGGGCCTTGATAAAATTATTAAAAACAGTAATAATTTGTGTACAATCATAAGAAAGGATTTAGAAAGAATTGGGATGAAAAACTCCATATTTGAAAAGATAAAAATAGATTTTTATCGAAATGGACTAGTTTTGAACTAGAATTATAATTCTATTTATTTTTAAATAAATAAATTGAAAGTGAAAAGGGTTTTAAAAATAACCAAAATTTCCAATGATTGCATTGGAGTGGATTTGAATCGAAATTGTCTTCGGAATATTTCGATGTTGGAATTCGGGATTATACGGATGTTGTTATGGAAATTTGAAAGATATATATATATATATATCGTTATTTCCAATACGACATTGGTTAATCGTAGAATTTGATATTGAATATAAGCCGATATATTTTCTATTCAGAGCCTTGTATTGAATATCAAATGTGATTTGGGTTTGTCGTGAATGGTGTCTTCATTAACACTGTTCTTGAACCCAGTTGAGAAAGGATTAAATCTTTTTATTTAGATTTAATGAAGTGTACCAATTAAACAATATTTAATTGGAATTGAATTGATATTGATTTTTGGGTTTATCGTGGACAGTGTTTTTAAACAACACTCGTTCTTTAACCCGATAATTAATGGAAGGTGATTTTGGGTTTATCGTGATCCGTGTTTTAAATGACACCGATTCTTTAACCCAGTCAACGATTAAAACTAAGTGGAGTTTTAATGAATCTTTAATTAGATTGAAAAGATCGAAAAGGGAGTACCACCAGTTTTGCTCCAGGCGATAGTTAAATCTTTAATTAGATTTGTACGTGAAATGGTAATTGAATTTACCGATAACACCGTGGTGTTAGATATGAAGTATAACCAGTTTTACTTCATGGGATGAATAGGTTCGGATTGGGAAATTAAAACAAATGATTAGTTCGGTAAGGTTCGCTAATCCCGACTAGTTTGAATTGATATTCAAAAATAGATTAAAGAATAAATTCAAGAAATTTATCTTGGATAAAATTAATGGGAACCTTTCCCTATGAATGTGAAATTTAGAAACTAACTGTCGGTTAGCCAAGCAGAATGGTTTTCTGGATATTGATCTGATGTTGGTTTCGGCCTTCGGGGTTAATATTTGGGGAATTATTCTCTTGATTAATTTACGGTTAGTGACTGATGAATTGGAATGAGGTGTATGTTGTGTTTGTGTAACACTTATTTAAAATATACGCGAGTTATTCGGAAAGACCGGGTTTATCCCATTCTGAATAACTGATACGACGATAAGTCGAAGATGAAGACGATGGTCGAAGACCGGAGGTCTTCACGTCGTTTGGGTAATTACTGATGATCTTGATTGGGCTGTACACCCAAGAAGATGGAAACAGTTAGTGATCGTCCAGACGTACTTGGAGATCGATGGATATGCGGGGTACTAGGTGCCCCCGGTTTCGTTCAGACCCAGAGCGGACTTGTAAATGGACTGTGTGTCTGACATTGGATTTTAGTCTGTGTGATTGATCTCTATTAAATATATATCTGTTTGGCGGCGGAGAATTTATTCTCTTGCTTAACGCCCTTCTCTGAGACGTACGAGCTCAGGGGTTATATATTGATGGATATCAATCGCATGGAGTGAATTGCCTGTGTGGCATGCCTAAGTGGCAATTGATCGAGGCTTCTGTTGAAAAGCAAAGTCTTGTGGTGATGATCAAAGCACGGCCTTTGTGGCATAGCTTTGTGTGACGTTTACTTCGCGAGTTTCACACCCGGTATGAACCAAAAACGGGAGACGGACCTCAGGGAGGGCATGCGTTTCCTTCTAGCTAAAAAGTGGCGTCAGTGGTTTTACACGCCCTGACGAGTTTGACTTATGTGGTTGTTGCTGTTGCGAGGCGCCTCGGATTGATCGGTCGTTCTCGAACCGATGGAGTCATTTAGTTGGCTCATTTACGCCCCAAAGGGCGGGGAAACGTAGTGTTCAGGCATTTTAATCCACATCGGTGGACCGACCCTGTCGCTCCAAGGGTCACTCGAGCTCTGATCCTGAGACATGGGCTAGATTGTCTCGAATCGGTTGAGGACTATCTTTTGCCTCGGTTCATAGACGGAAATCCAATTTCCAAATACGTGACATTTGCGGTTTTATTTGTAGAGCCTAGTACGGCGACATGATATATGGTACCCATGCCGCCTATGATTGATACTTATGATTTGAAGTTGTTTTATACACTATGCACTTATAATAGTATCAAATGATTTGTTTTAAAACGTATCAAGCATTCTTTGGCTGTTATAAGGGAAAACCCTATCCCCCGGCTTGCGTTGCATTGTGTGATAGGACCGGGGTCTTATAACAGCTTCATTTTTCTTTATTTAGCATTGCGCTGTTGTTTTATGCACTGGTATTCTTGGGAGGAAACCCGTTCCGTGTTATACGGCGTGGTCCCTTGATTTACCTAACTTTAAAAATAAAGATTAACTGTTTTAGTTCTCACACCAGTCACATGACTGACCTGGAGTTTATTGTTTTGACCTAAACTCTGGGTGCCCTTATTTTGACACGGGCAGCTAGTAGTTTTGGTTTTGCAGATTTATATTCACAGGATCCTGGTTTACAGCTGGAACGATATCCGGAAAGCTTTGTATCCGTATATCTCCTTCTAGTTGTGTATTGTATTATTTTCCGCTGCTATGTATTTAAATGTAATTTAAATCTCTGATATTTCTGTGTAATATTCATTTATACCCTGTATATTCTTGTAATCTGATGCATTGTTGTAATATACAATGAAATGTTCTTTTATATGCGTTCTATTGTGGCTTGTTCTCGAACTATCCGACGCTTTCCTTTACGGGGAAGTTACGGGTTTTCACAGTTGGTATCAGAGCCTTGGTTTACAAAGCTCAGAGAACAAGACACATTAGAACCGTACGAAAGAATTCATCAGAAATTGGATTAGTAATATCCAACGAGAATGACTCGTTAGAGATGGGATCAGTAGTATCCTAGAACGAGTGTGAAGAGTATATTTTTCAAATGAAAACAATAGTTGTTTTGAAAATTTAAATCAATTATTCGTATCTGATTATCTATTTATATTGAGTTGGACAGTCCAGTATATAAAGATTTTGCGTATACGTCTGATCCGCGTGTATTCGAAGTTTTAATATATTGGATAGATATAGCATCACACTCTAGTCGCCCGAAGATGATATTGATGATAGCGATCGCATCACCAACATTTATGTTCGAGTTTCGAAGGTGTGATTTTCTATATATTTCCATTAGACTGGTGTGAGAACCAAAACTAATATAGCTAGAATACATTGTTGTGATTTGGCATCAAAAACATGATTTTTGTATATGTATCAAAATTATGAATTTGAAACTCTAATTCACTAATTGATTGATGATTGTGTTGTTTGTTTATTTGTTTGACAATTTTGAACCATTATGCCTAATTGAATCAAATATTGAATTATATTGAAAATTTGGTCGCATTTGCTTGCATATACATACTTACATTGAACAGGTCATAGCAAGGAGGCTAGAGCAGAGAATAAAATTTGTTTGCCCAACAAATAGGTACATGTTTACTACATAATTTACTGTTTTGTTTGGGTGATGATGATTTTATGAGCCTATTGGCTAGCCGCTTGGCTTTTTCTTTTTCTTTTTGAGATCTGAAGGACCGGGGAAGCTATTTGAAATTCCCCGATGCTCCCGGTGCAGGGGAGGTTATGGCGAAATTTTTCGGAAATTTAGGGTGTTAGCCAAATTTTTGAAATTTTTGAAAATTCTCAGAAACTGAAAGGTTGGAGAATGGAAGCCAGATCGAGTGTAGAGTTGGATGATCAAACCACTTTCGACTTTGTTCCTTTTCGGGGACGAAAAGTTTTAAGTGGGGGAGATTGTAATAACCCGGAAAATCTGGGCCAGTTTAAAATTTTTATTTTGGCAATTTAAGCGAATTTGATTATTTAAAATGAATTATTTTAAATAATATCGGCGAGAAATTTGTTTTGAATATAATTAGAACGTATATATTATATACGTCGTCGTTAGAATATAAATATTTATATATAATTATAAATAGAATTGAAAATGGCGCGGTAGTTCGATAATTCGATTTCAAACTTCAATTGAATGTACCGGGTGCAAAACAATCCGGATTTTAGTGAAACCAAAAACATTAGGATCTAATTGGTAATATCTTTCCAACGAATCCGAAAAATCAAGATTTCATAGCGGGAATCAAAAGATATGTCCAGTTGAAAATTCTGAATAGTCGCTATGGAATTCAGGCCCTTAAAAATAGAAATTTTGCAAACGACCTCGGATTTCGACGAAACCAGTTTTGTTGGGTCCGTGATGTCAAATTATTGTTAGATCCCAAATTTCATAATTTTCTGAATCTATATGTGAGCGTGGCAAAGGAAAACGCGTTTGACCAGTTTCAGTTGATTTTAATCGACTGGAAATTGGCCATTTTTCAAACGGTCTCAGAATTCGACGAAATTAGTTTTGTTAGGACCGTATCGTCAATACGAAGCTAGAAATTATTTTTCGGGAATTTTTAGAGTTAGTATGTGACCCCGGTAATTTGAAATGTACGTTTAAAATTCAATATAGTGATTTAAATGTAAATTCAGCGGAAACTGATCAAAATGATCGAATCAGCCTACGATACATATCCCATTGTGTTCGGAATGGGGGTAATTAGCTATGGACGACAGGCGGTGGGCCTCGTTTCGAAATCGAAATAAAAAGTTATCTTTTTTGAAATAATAAAAAAATTAAATATATAATTAAATAAAAACCTAACTTCTCCCTTATACCCCCCCCGATTCAATTCAGAAAAAAGAAAAAAAAAAAAAAAACAACAACACCGCGATGCCAGAATCGACGACTGGCGCTCACCACACGTCGGAGCTGGCGCCTCCCTCAGCACCGCCACCATGGATGGAGCCGCTCACTCTCCAACCCCCTCCCCTTCCTCTCGATTCCCTCTCGCTCCTCTTCTTCTAACCGAAACCCCAACGCCCCACAGCAGAGACCGTCACCGTAGCCCTACCACCGCAGATCTGGAGCGCCGCCAGTCACCATTCCTACCGCCGCGACCCGCCTGGCCAACCAACCTCGACTCCGGCGCCTCCTAACCCATTTCCGACTGTGAGTGCTCTATTTAATACAGTTTACTTATTAAAAGTATTGTTTTCTTTTAGATTTTTAATAGATAAAAGTTTAGATTTTTAATAGATAAAAGTTTAGATTTTTAAATGATAAAAGTTTAGATTTTTAATTGACAAAAGTTTAGATTTTTAATAGATAAAAGTTTAGATTTTTAATAGATAAAAGATTGAATTTTTATAATGTTAAAAGACGAGATTTCTTTTAATTAATAGAAAGAGTAAAAATATAATTTTTATATGATAGGAAAAGTAAAAATATGATTTTTATATATTGAATAGCGAAACAAAAATATGATTTTTATATTTTTAAAGTATTAAAAATATAATCTTTACTATATAGAAGATGTAAAAAAATATGATTTTTGTTTATGTTGAGAAGTAAAGATATAATTTTTACATGATAGGAATATTAAAAATATCATCTTTATATAGGTAGCAAAATAAAAATGTGATTTTTATAATGAAATTTTTTGAAAAGGCGAAAACTTCATATGTAAAAAGGCGAAATCTTTATATAGAGAATAGCGAGGTAAAAATATAATTTTTATCTATATAGCGTGATTATAAAAATGGGATTTTTATATACTGAATAGCATAGTAAAAATTCGATTTTTATATATGTAGTGGCTACGGGCAACGAAAGTGAAGAAAGGCGGAAAAGATGAAAATTTCTATTAATGAAGAGTCAAGATGATTTGGATAGCTATCTGTGAGAATTTCTCACCTTTCAATTTCTTTTTCTAGTTATATATATACTAGGATGCAGACGGTGCTTAGTAGCACCCGACACAATCGTCCACAGACCATGGACTTGTTTGTTTGGTTGCATAGATTAGTTGATGATTTGATTTGAATTGAATTGTTTGGTGAAATGAATTAATTTGATTGATGTGTGAATGGCGTGGGCCTTCACTAGACCGGGGATAAGGCTAGGCCTCGTCCCGTTTCTAGTATCGTGCTGTTATGCCGCCGAAATTTTCTAAAATATGTTAGAAAAATAAAAATATCATTTTATTGAATAAATGAACCGAATAGAATATTCATAGGTTGAATAAAATGTTTTATCGTTAAAAATATAATTTTTAACGTGAAAGTAAATAAATGAATATTTATAAACAAATCGGCCGATTTGTTTATATACACTGATTTGACTGATATTGATTGGGTCGATAAATTTTACACATCGCCCAACTGCACAAATAAAATATGCGTTTGATTGTTTGAAACCCCACACGGGTGTTGGGATGAAATTTGAAGTTCACTCATCCTGATTGATTAAATATGTCGATCGATTGATTGACAGGCTGTTATAAGCGTTAGATATCTATATTTGATGCTTATACAGTGTAGTGCACTTTGGTTGATGGTTGATGATTGACATAGAAATGTGTTTATTTTATGCTCTTATATCTTATCTTTTGTATATAAATAAATATTACTTGGGTATTGTTTTGTTATTTTTACAGATAGTCCAACCCAGCCCGCATGCAACCAGAAATGTAGAGAAATAGAGTTCAATTTGCTGTGTATTTGCATTTTGAAGAATTGTAGATGAAGATATCACATCTAGTTGCTGTTGGACAAGAAAAGGAGTGATAAAAAGGCTTTGCACATCACAAATCAATGAAGAAATATCAAGGAAGCAAGAGGAAAAAGAGAAAAGGCCCAAATTTGCTTTATTTATCTAAGGCCCATTTATGTTTCTCATTGTAAACTAATTAGTGGTCTAATGACCAGGCCCATTTACCATTAGGGTTAGGGTTAGGGTTTGGCTATCTACCCTATATATACCCTTGTAATGGCATTGTAGCCACCATCCTATAATTTATCTCATTCTATTCTCTTCTTCATCAATAAAACTCATTTTTCTTTTTATGCGATTTTCTATTTTTCTTAGCAATTAGTGTTGTCTACACGATTAGATTCGGTAGAACACTATTTGTCTTTTGCATTTCTTTTCGTTAGGGATTGACCGTCTGATTAGATTCAGCGGTAATCCTAATTGTTATTTTCTGTTCGTTTAATTCTGTTCTGCAATTTTATTTCCATCGTTCTATTTTATCTTTAATCGTTGAAATTATTACAGATCCGATTAGATTCGAATCTGCAGTAAATTCAATTGCATCTTTTAATTGTAGTTTCACTTTTTATTTGTTTTGCAAAATCAACCTCCAGCTTCGTATAACACGCCCACGAAACATATAAATAATAAAATTTAACTTTCCTCCCTGTGTTCGACCTGTATGCTACACGCCTGTATGCTTGCAGAATTTATTACAAATGTCGCGCTTTTCTAATTCATAGACTAGCGTCGATCAAGTTTTTGGCGCCGTTGCCGGGGAGGTAACACTTAAATTTTATTATTTATTTACTTTCTGATTCGTGTTAGTTTTTATTTTTCCTTGTTTCTGCGTATTCACAAATTTAAAAAAAAAAAAAAAACAAAAGGAAAAAAAAAAACAATTCTTGCCCTCTTCTTTTATTTCATTCCTTTCAATCTCTTTCTCCTTTCCTTCTTTCCACCATACTATTTCCTTCTTCCTTTTATTTTCAAGAATACAAAAAAGAAAAAAAATTTATTCTTATTTTATTTTATTCCCCTTTTATTTTCTTTTATATTTAAAAAAAAAAACAAAAAATCTTGCCTTTTTTTTTCTCTTTGATTTGCTTCCTCTTTTCAATTTTTTACGATCACTTCTTTTTCTTTTGTACAAGCTTTGTCTAAAAAAAAAAAAAAAAAATTTTTTACATCTTTTTCTTCTCCTTTATCTCAAACCAATTCTCTCTCCGATCAACACAACTCCCCGCTGACCATTACCACAAAAAAATACATCACCCACACCAAACTTCCCTCACTGCAAATCTCTCTGTAACCTTACCAACGCGTTTCCATCCCATCCGCCTCAAATCCACTTCACGTTCTGTCCATACCCACCGTACGCCCACGAACCATCTACAGATCACCCTCGCGATCAACACTTGCCTCAACGTTTTGAAGCCACTGCCTCGTTGCGGATCACCACAGCAAAACCGCACTTCTCCTCCATCTTCAACCTTTCAGCAGCACAACCAATATCGCAACCTAAATCCACGCCCATCTTCAAAAATCACGCATCGATATAATCTCGAAGACCGAACCTCCAAATCTAATTCAAGATATTCAGTTCGAAATATAGACCGCCTCTCCAATTCCCAAATTTGAAAAACCAGATTCCAAACCCGATTCGAGGTTGCAATAGATTTCGAAGCAGTCAAAAAAAAAAAAAAAAAAGGAGTAAGAGGAAAAAGTGATTTTCATGCGTGTTGTTTTGCTGGATGGTCAGCGGTTTGTAATTGGGGAAGTGCTTTGTTTCCAGAACCATGGGAAGGCGACATTTTTGTTGTTCTTTTTAGTGGATTTCCATTCCTTTCAAAAAGGGAGGGGCGTGAGTTTCTAAGTTTTTGACTGATTCTTTTGCAAGTTTGTTGTTCTGGGACAAAAAGGGTTTGTTGCTCTATTTAATTAGGTAAGGAACGGTTTTGTGTGGCCAAGGAGGAGAGTTTCCTTTTATTTATTTTGGCGTCTGATATTTTCAGATATTTGAGAAATCATTCCTCCGTTAACTAGAAGTCTAGAAAGATTGATTTTCATTTTCCTTGTTCTGGAATTGCTTAGTGCGTGCGTGGATTTATAGCCTTATATCGTTGACAGACTAGGGTGTTGAGCAATTTTCCACTGTGTACATTTGTTTTCTTTCTATTTTATTTTTTTTTCCTTTCTGTTTTCAGCCACCTTAGTTTTCTTTTACCTTGCGTCTAGTTCTAGGTTTTGTTGTGTTTAGTTCAGTTTTTATTTATTATTATTATTATTTTTTCTCTTTTTCCAAGTCCATTTCTATTTTCTTTTCTTTTCTTAAAAAAAAAAAAAAGGAGAATTTTTCAAAACAGGTACAGTGGTAGTTAGAAAAAGGTCCTAAAAAATTTTTTTTCGGGCTCCTAGCCCGAACCCGTGCCGCAGCGCAGTCAAGCATTTAATAGAAGGGGACAACAACAGAAAGCAGCGGACGATTCAGATGGGTTGGAGCGGTTGCACACCAAGTGGGGTGTGAACGCGCTAGCGCTTCCCAAATTCACTGGAGGACTGCCGATCAAGGTGAAAACTTTTAAAACTCTACAGGTGTTCTGCTGCAAAAAGAAAAAAATATATAGACAATTGTTGTAAAAAAAAATTCTGCAGGGGCAGCGGATTTGAATGTACAATTTTTAATTTTTGCAATTATTTTGTGTGATTGTTGCTATTTCTGCATTTCTATTCATTCTGTTAAGGGCAATACCCCCAATTCACATAAGGTGAGGGATTTCATCACCCTTTCCTTAGCCCACAAATTGCATTTCATCGTAGAATCTGACTAAAAATAACGGTTAGACGTTGGACTTAAGGGAGTCACGGGCTCATTTAGGGCTTAATTATATTGTGATAGTTGATTCATTTGGAACGAATTATTTCTCGGTGTCTAGACTACGGCAGAGAAATAACCATTTATAAATATTACGGTGATTCGTAAATATTATATCGGTTGTTACTCTGAAGGTACTTAAACCTTCGGCTGCATTGCTAGGGTGATTCCTGGTGCACCGATAACTCCTGTCCGTTAACTGGTTGAGAAATCTTTTGATCTAAGTAATCAAACGTGTCACTTTATAATTTTGGGTTAGGAGCCAATAAGGACAGAAAACTTCATTGTAGCTAATTTCTGTGCTTGCAGTTAACAACAATGAGTGAAAAAAGTGTTAGCCAACAAAATTCTCCTAGGGGTTCTCGAATCAACCAAAATTTTCCAACCGAATTGGATCAAAATCGAGTGAATCAAAACTTTCCAAACTTTGGGGATCAAAACCAAATAAATCAAAATTTTCAGAACCTCAATATCCAAATGGATAGACCCCTGTCTCTTCGTGAACGATGTTATCCAACTAGGACCGTCCAACCCTCTGTCATCGTTTTTCCACCAGCTGAAGGAAACAATTTTGAGTTGAAACATTCCTTTATTCAAGGGGTACCAAAATTTACTGGGTCTGAAAATGCTTATGAATTTCTGAGTGAATTTGAATTGTATGCGTCCACAACAAAAATGCAACAATTGTCTAACGAATCGATCAAGCTAAGGCTAATCCCATTTGCACTACTTGAAAGCGCTAAAAGATGGCTAAATTCTCTTCCAAAACATTCCATAAGAAGTTGGGATGAATTTGTCACTGCATTTTTGAAAAAGTTTTTCCCTTTCCATAAAACTCTCAAAATCCGAACTGAGATAAATCAATTTTGTCAAAATGAGGGGGAAACTTTTTCAAAATATTTTGAGAGATTCAACCAACTACTGTATAGTTGTCCTCATCATGGAATTCTAAAAGACAACTTGTGTCAAATTGTATATGAAGGGCTTAACTATCAATCTAAAACTCAACTAGAATCAATGTGTGGAGGAGATTTTATGTCTAAAACAGCCGATGAAGCTTGGCGGTTCTTAGAAGATTATTCTGAAAAGGACATGCAATGGGAATCAATTCGCGTTCCCAATCGTACTTCTACTAGAGGAGTGCATGTCGTGGACCCAAGTCAAATTCCCTTAGAAAATCAAACTCCTCAAACCGGAGAAGGGTTACCCCACTACTACTCTCAGGACCAAGCCAATGCTATAGCTCAAAATAACCCTTACTCAGCCACGTACAATCCTGGTTGGAGGAACCACCCAAACTTTTCTTGGTCAAACCCCAATAATTCGGCAAACCCATCTCACATGCAACCATTTATTCCCAATCCGAATTACCAAGCTCCACCCCCCAACTCTCAAACCTCTCAAACTACACCTCAATCCAAACAACCTTATAGGCACCCCAATTTTCAATCATCAAACCAATCATCTCAATCTTCTCAACCATCACAAGATATTGTTCGATTAGAAAAACAAATAAATAATCAAGACGCTAAAATCGACCAATTAATGCATATGATAAAGGAAATGGCGAAAAATAATGAGAAAGGAAAGTTGCCTAGTCAACCTGAAGTGAATCCAAAGTATAACCCTCGTGCTGTAAACTCTTGTGAGGACGAAAACCATAATCCAGTCAACGCTATTACAACCCTTCGATCTGGAAAGAGGATTGATAATAACGTGGACGACCCTGACGAACCTTCTAACTCGACCCCAATCCCTAATCTTGATGATCACCCATTGGCTTCGAATGCCAATTCTTCTGAACCTCAAATTCCCTTAAATGTTGGCAATCCCAACAGTTCTTCTCCTTGTGTCGGCAAACCCGACCCACCTTTGACAACCAATGTTGGCAATCCCAACATTTCATCTTCTACACCCCTACCACCTTCTTCTTCGAATGATGAAACTGATCGTAGAGTCGAAAAACCAGTTGCTCCTTTTCCCCATAGACTCAATAATAAGAAGAAAGCAGCAAATTTCGATAAAATTCTGGAAATTTTCAAACAAGTCCGTGTGAACATTCCTCTTTTAGACACCATTGAACAAATTCCTCAATATGCTAAATGTCTTAAGGAATTGTGTACACAAAAACGTGCGACCAATGTTCCAAAAACCGCTTTTCTAACTGCGAATACAAGCTCTGTTCTTTCGAATCTTTCCCCAGTCAAGTATAAAGACCCTGGCTGCCCTACGATTGATTGTAAAATAGGAAACACTCACATCTCTCGTGCCCTACTCGACCTTGGTGCCAGTGTCAACCTTCTCCCTTATACTGTCTATCGTCAACTTGGACTAGGGGAGATTAAACCAACAAACATCACACTTCAACTAGCCGATCGATCTGTCAAAAAGCCATTGGGAATTATCGAAGACGTCTTGATACAGATCGAACAGTTTTACTTCCCTGTCGATTTTATAGTTCTAGAAACAGAGCCTGTCTCAAATCCCCACGTTCAAATACCATTGATCTTAGGACGCCCCTTCTTAGCAACCTCTAATGCTGTCATTAATTGTAGGAATGGTCAACTTCGACTTTCCTTCGGGCACCTAACCATTGAGCTAAACATCTTTAATCTCAACAAACAACCTAGGGATTTTGAGATCGATGAAATTGACATGATTCAAACCACAGTTGATGAAACCTCAAGCGACACTTCTGAAGCCCTGAAAATGTGTCTTGACCATTTCAACCCTGATTTCGACGAACTCGAATACATTTCTGAACTAAACAAAATTCTTGACTCCGACACTTCGTCATCTAAATCTAACCATGGAATGTTGACCAATGTTGATACACAAGAACTTCCTAAGTTTGACCTCAAACCCTTGCCACCAGACCTTAAGTATGCCTACCTGGACTCCTCAGAAACTTTCCCCGTAATCTTGGCCTCTGATCTTACCGAAGACCAAGAAGAAAAAGTTTTGGAAACTTTACGGGAAAATAAGGACGCCTTGGGGTGGGAACTGAGCGATATAAAAGGAATTAGCCCATCAATTGTGGAACATCGCATACATTTAGTTGATGAGGCTAAACCCACCCGTGAGGCTCAAAGGCGATTAAACCCAAACATGAGAGAAGTGGTCAAGGAGGAGATAATCAAATGTCTAGACAATAACATCATCTATCCCATCTCTGACAGTACTTGGGTGAGTCCGGTACAAGTTGTACCAAAGAAGTCGGGAGTCACAGTGATCAAAAACGACAGTAATGAACTCGTCCCAACAAAAATCAAAACCAAATGGCGTGTGTGCATCGACTATCGAAAGCTTAACTCAGCCACACGAAAAGACCATTTTCCCTTGCCTTTTATTGACCAAATGCTCGAACGCTTAGCGGGACATGAGTACTACTGTTTTCTCGATGGATACTCTGGCTATAACCAAATTCCTGTTGCTTTAGAAGATCAACATAAGACCACCTTTACTTGTCCCTTTGGAACCTTTGCTTATCGTCGCATGCCTTTTGGTCTTTGTAATGCCCCCGCGACTTTCCAAAGGTGTATGATGAGTATTTTCTCTGATATGGTGGAAGAATTCTTGGAAATATTCATGGACGATTTTTCAATATATGGATCATCTTTTTCCCAATGTCTCACTCATCTAGAACTCGTCCTTAAGTGTTGTAAGGAGAAATCACTCGTGCTTAATTGGGAGAAATGCCACTTTATGGTAAAAAGGGGGATAGTTCTAGGTCATGTCGTCTCCAAAGATGGCCTAGAAGTCGATAAATCCAAAATCGATTTGATTGCTAATTTACCTCCTCCTAAGTCTGTCAAAGATGTTCGTTCATTTCTTGGCCATGCAGGATTCTATAGAAGATTCATTAAGGATTTCTCAAAAATTTCAAAACCTCTCTCGAATTTACTTGCCAAGGACGTAAAGTTTGAATTTTCCAATGATTGCAAAACATCTTTTGAAACTCTTAAATCACTCTTGACCACAACTCCCATCATTCAACCTCCTGATTGGACTCAACCCTTTGAACTTATGTGCGACGCTTCTGACTTTGCAATTGGAGCCATTTTGGGTCAGCGTATTGATAAACTCCCTCGAGTCATTTATTACGCCAGCAAAACCTTAAACGAGGCCCAACTTAATTACTCAACTACTGAAAAGGAATTTTTGGCAGTTGTCTTCGCTCTTGAGAAATTCAGACCATATCTCATAGGATCCAAAGTCATAGTTTACACTGACCATGCTGCCCTACGATATTTGCTTTCTAAAAAGGATGCCAAGGCCCGCTTGATTCGTTGGATCCTTCTTCTTCAAGAATTTGATATAGAAATACGAGATAAAAAGGGTTCTGAAAATGTCGTAGCTGATCATCTCTCTCGAATAGTGCACGAAAATGATAACGACACCCAAATCGATGACTATTTTCCTGACGAACAACTCCTTTCGATCTCTAACAACCCTTGGTATGCTGACATTGTGAACTATCTTGTCACACAACAAACACCCGCTGAATGGTCGAAACAAGATAAACAAAAATTTCTCTCAAAAGTTCGAAACTTCTATTGGGATGACCCATATCTTTTTAAATACTGTCCAGACCAAATCATTCGAAGGTGTGTGCCCGATCATGAACACCAAAGTATTCTCTCCTTCTCACATGACCATGCTTGTGGCAGTCATTTTGGTGCAAGAAAAACTGCTGCAAAAGTTTTGCAAAGCGGTTTTTATTGGCCCACACTCTTCCGTGACGCTTTCGAATTTTGCTCTAAATGCGAGCGATGTCAAAGAACGGGTCGAATCTCTAAGCAAAACATGATGCCTCTCAACCCCATTTTAGTGATTGAGTTATTCGATGTTTGGGGCATCGATTTCATGGGACCATTCCCTAATTCATTTGGGAATCTTTACATCTTACTTGCGGTAGATTATGTCTCAAAATGGGTTGAAGCCATTCCGACGAAAACCAACGACAACAAGGTTGTTGTCAAATTCCTCAAAGAAAACATCTTTTCACGCTTTGGCACACCTCGAGCTATCATTAGCGATAATGGCACTCACTTCTGTAATCGTGCTTTTGAGTCCTTGCTCAAGAAATACTCAATCACACACAAGCTGTCGACCCCCTACCATCCACAAACAAGTGGGCAAGTAGAAGTTTCCAATAGACAAATCAAACAAATTCTTGAGAAAACCGTGAATTCCAATAGAAAAGATTGGTCTGTAAAACTGATTGATGCACTGTGGGCTTTTCGCACTGCTTATAAAACCAATCTAGGGATGTCACCATATCGATTAGTCTTTGGAAAGGCCTGTCACTTACCTCTTGAATTAGAACATCGTGCTTTTTGGGCCATAAAATTTTTGAACTTTGACTTAGAAAAAGCCGGCTCACACAGGAAGTTACAAATTTCTGAATTAGAGGAATTAAGAAATGAGGCGTATGAAAATGCGAAAATCTACAAAGAAAGAACCAAAGCCCAACACGACAAAAACATACTTCGTAAGGAATTCAACGTAGGTCAAAAAGTTCTTTTATACGACTCTAGACTTCACTTGTTTCCAGGAAAACTCAGATCTCGATGGACCGGACCTTATGTCGTGAAAACAGTATACCCTCATGGAGCAGTTGAAATTGAAAATCCTAGGGATGGAAAAGTCTTCAAAGTAAACGGTCAACGACTGAAACCATTTTTGGAATTCGAGCAATATGACGAAGATGACTCTATCGATCTGCATGATCATCCACCATGAAATCAGGTGGTACACGTTCTTTTTCTTTTATTTTTCTTTTTCATTTTTTTAAATTTTATTTTTGTTTTTCTGCCTTAGACAGTTGGGACACTGTCTCAATCAAGTGTGGGGGGGAGTCTGCATTTCATCCATTTTCGTTTTTCTTTGTTTTTTATTTCTTTTTATTTTCAGCCATTTAAGTAGGACCATCATACATTTGAGATTGTAGTAACATACCATAATTTTTTTTTTTTTTTTTTTGGAAAATACGACTCATTTTCAATTGATACAACAAAATAAGTTAAGGATTTTTAGTCAGTTGACATTATTTTTTTCTCTCAACTAAGATCGAATAAGAAATATGATGAAAAGTTGAATTTTGAGGGATAATAGTGTAACCGGTACATAGGGAGATTCTTAGGTGATGGCCATGAAATCTATTCTATATTGTAGACTTTGTTTAAATAAGTGGAGGACTTAAAATAATTATATTGGCTTTTCAAATCTTTAAAACTAAGTTGTGTTAAGTTGAATTCGCGTAACTCTCTTTTGTGCTTATATTTTCGATAATAATAATAATAGTATTCCAAGGGTATCCAACATTGCTTGTATATCGAGCGTTGGTGTGCAAACCCGCCAAGCTCTATCCGACACGTTGTTGACAAAGTCAAAGTTGGAATATCTTGGTCTCATTTTATGGGATTGGACACCTAAGGATTACCGAGACGTTGTTGACAAAGTCAAAGTCGGCCTGCACAATCCGCCAAGCTCTTTACCCACTCTCCGTTAGTCCGCGAGGCAGTGCATGGGTGGTAAACCTTGGCCTTTTTAGTTAGGTGTATGTGCTTAATCATAAATCTTAAAATTTTATAGAATAAAGAATAAGCGATGATACCCAAACACTTCTTGATCTTATTGATTTGACTAGCCATACATGAGAAAATTAGAATACCACTTTGCAAACTGTGCCAAGCAAACTAAGAATTTATTTCATGGCTGCACTATGTTATCAACCGAACTAACTGGCCAAACTGGAATTTAACATTTGAAAACTTGATTTATATGGAAAATTTGTGACAAGTTGAGGTATCTAAAATAACATTAACTGATTAGAAATTATTAACTTAATTTGTTGTACCACTTTCCTGAAACAAGTCGTGTTTTCATTTTTTTCGTTTTTATTTGCATATGTCCATTGCATTCATGTAGTTTCATTAGAATCATAGCATACTGCATTTGGATTTTGTGGGTAGTATCCGCTGAAAACCCTCACGAGACACCACTCGTCCTACTAGGGACACCTAGAGGTTTAACGGCTTGTTGCATACGCTCAATGCAATCGTGTTTCCTACGAAAGTGTGACCTATCTAGTTTAGTTTTTCATTTTTTGTTTTACTCGAGGACGAGTAAAAGATAAGTGTGGGGGTATTTGATTGACATAGAAATGTGTTTATTTTATGCTCTTATATCTTATCTTTTGTATATAAATAAATATTACTTGGGTATTGTTTTGTTATTTTTATAGATAGTCCAACCCAGCCCGCATGCAACCAGAAATGTAGAGAAATAGAGTTCAATTTGCTGTGTATTTGCATTTTGAAGAATTGTAGATGAAGATATCACATCTAGTTGCTGTTGGACAAGAAAAGGAGTGATAAAAAGGCTTTGCACATCACAAATCAATGAAGAAATATCAAGGAAGCAAGAGGAAAAAGAGAAAAGGCCCAAATTTGCTTTATTTATCTAAGGCCCATTTATGTTTCTCATTGTAAACTAATTAGTGGTCTAATGACCAGGCCCATTTACCATTAGGGTTAGGGTTAGGGTTTGGCTATCTACCCTATATATACCCTTGTAATGGCATTGTAGCCACCATCCTATAATTTATCTCATTCTATTCTCTTCTTCATCAATAAAACTCATTTTTCTTTTTATGCGATTTTCTATTTTTCTTAGCAATTAGTGTTTTCTACACGATTAGATTCGGTAGAACACTATTTGTCTTTTGCATTTCTTTTCGTTAGGGATTGACCGTCTGATTAGATTCAGCGGTAATCCTAATTGTTATTTTCTGTTCGTTTAATTCTGTTCTGCAATTTTATTTCCATCGTTCTATTTTATCTTTAATCGTTGAAATTATTACAGATCCGATTAGATTCGAATCTGCAGTAAATTCAATTGCATATTTTAATTGTAGTTTCACTTTTTATTTGTTTTGCAAAATCAACCTCCAGCTTCGTATAACACGCCCACGAAACATATAAATAATAAAATTTAACTTTCCTCCCTGTGTTCGACCTGTATGCTACACGCCTGTATGCTTGCAGAATTTATTACAAATGTCGCGCTTTTCTAATTCATAGACTAGCGTCGATCAGTTGATTATTTTTCAATGCTATTATATGTGTGAAATGCATGAAAATCCATATAATTAACTTTATATGGTAATTGATTGGGCCTCATTCCAATTTGAAAAATAAAGAATATTATAAAATAAAGGTTCATGTGTTGACAGTACTCATCCATTGAGATTGGTCATGTGTTGAACGAAATATTTTAGTAATAAAATTTACATCTTTATCCATATAAAATGAAGGTTCATGTGTTGACAGTACTCATCCATTGAGATTGGTCATGTGTTGAACGAAATATTTTAGTAATAAAATTTACATCTTTATCCATATAAAATAAAGGTTCATGTGTTGACAGTACTCATCCATTGAGATTGGTCATGTGTTGAACGAAATATTTTAGTAATAAAATTTACATCTTTATCCATATAAAATAAAGGTTCATGTGTTGACAGTACTCATCCATTGAGATTGGTCATGTGTTGAACGAAATATTTTAGTAATAAAATTTACATCTTTATCGATATAAAATAAAAGTTCATGTGTTGACAGTACTCATCCATTGAGATTGGTCATGTGTTGAACGAAATATTTTAGTAATAAAATTTACATCTTTATCCATATAAAATAAAGGTTCATGTGTTGACAGTACTCATCCATTGAGATTGGTCATGTGTTGAACGAAATATTTTAGTAATAAAATTTACATCTTTATCCATATAAAATAAAGGTTCATGTGTTGACAGTACTCATCCATTGAGATTGGTCATGTGTTGAACGAAATATTTTAGTAATAAAATTTACATCTTTATCCATATAAAATAAAGGTTCATGTGTTGACAGTACTCATCCATTGAGATTGGTCATGTGTTGAACGAAATATTTTAGTAATAAAATTTACATCTTTATCGATATAAAATAAAAGTTCATGTGTTAACAGTACTCATCCATTGAGATTGGTCATGTGTTGAACGAAATATTTTAGTAATAAAATTTACATCTTTATCCATATAAAATAAAGGTTCATGTGTTGACAGTACTCATCCATTGAGATTGGTCATGTGTTGAACGAAATATTTTGATAATAACAACTATTTTGAAAAAGAAATATTTGAAATAGAATATTTGAAAATAGAAATTTATGAAGCCGTGTTGATTAGATGGACGCCATTTTGACGTGAACGATATTTATATCGATTTTATTCATTTTGAGATGAATTGAATTAAAAACGATTTCGAAATGAATTGAATTGAAACGATTTCGAAATAAATTGAATTGAAAACGAATTCAAATTGAATTGAAAACGATTTCGAAATGAATTGAATTGAAAACGATTTCGAAATGAATTGAATTGAAAACGAATTCAAATTGAATTAAAAACGATTTCGAAATGAATTGAATTGAAAACGAATTCAAATTGAATTGAAAACGATTTCGAAATAAATTGAATTGAAAACGAATTCAAATTGAATTGAAAACGATTTCGAAATCAATTGAATTGAAAACGATTTCGAAATAAATTGAATTGAAAACGAATTCAAATTGAATTGAAAACGATTTCGAAATGAATTGAATTGAAAACGATTTCGAAATGAATTGAATTGAAAACGAATTCAAATTGAATTTAAAACGATTTCGAAATGAATTGAATTGAAAACGAATTCAAATTGAATTGAAAGCGAATTGAAATGAATTCAAATTGAATTGAAATTTGAATTGAATAGAAATGAATTTTAAAACGAATTTATAAAGGAGAATTCAATTTTGAATTGAATTGAAAAGAAAGTTGAAATTGCTTTTGAAACGATTTTAAAACTATTTATATAATTCGTTTTAAATAGAAATCGACGAAGTATATATTATATATATTATATATATAATATAATGGCCTGAATAGAACGCGCCGCGCCGCGGCAGTTCGTGAATTTCGACCATTTATTTCAAACGGACATTACGGGAGATCCGACCGTCGGATTCTCCTAAAACAGGAACCGTTGGGTTCGTATCGAAAAGAGCTTTCTAACGAATATTAGAAATTCAAAATCTAACGATTGGATTTGGAATTATGTCCAAATCAAATTTGAAAAAGGTCGCTGTAAGTGCAGTTCGATAGCCGTTGATGGAAATCGACTGTACGGGCCTTGATAAAATTATTAAAAATAGTAATAATTTGTGTACAATCATAAGAAATGATTTAGAAAGAATTGGGATGAAAAACTCCATATTTGAAAAGATAAAAATTGATTTTTATCGAAATGGACTAGTTTTGAACTAGAATTATAATTCTATTTATTTTTAAATAAATAAATTGAAAGTGAAAAGGGTTTTAAAAATAACCAAAATTTCCAATGATTGCATTGGAGTGGATTTGAATCGAAATTGTCTTCGGAATATTTCGATGTTGGAATTCGGGATTATACGGGTGTTGTTATGGAAATTTGAAAGATATATATATATATATATATATATATCGTTATTTCCAATACGACATTGGTTAATCGTAGAATTTGATATTGAATATAAGCCGATATATTTTCTATTCAGAGCCTTGTATTGAATATCAAATGTGATTTGGGTTTGTCGTGAATGGTGTCTTCATTAACACTGTTCTTGAACCCAGTTGAGAAAGGATTAAATCTTTTTATTTAGATTTAATGAAGTGTACCAATTAAACAATATTTAATTGGAATTGAATTGATATTGATTTTTGGGTTTATCATGGACAGTGTTTTTAAACAACACTCGTTCTTTAACCCGATAATTAATGGAAGGTGATTTTGGGTTTATCGTGAACCGTGTTTTAAATGACACTGATTCTTTAACCCAGTCAACGATTAAAACTAAGTGGAGTTTTAATGAATCTTTAATTAGATTGAAAAGATCGAAAAGGGAGTACCACCAGTTTTGCTCCAGGCGATAGTTAAATCTTTAATTAGATTTGTACGTGAAATGGTAATTGAATTTACCGATAACACCGTGTTGTTAGATATGAAGTATAACCAGTTTTACTTCATGGGATGAATAGGTTGGGATTGGGAAATTAAAACAAATGATTACTTCGGTAATGTTCGCTAATCCCGACTAGTTTGAATTGATATTCAAAAATAGATTAAAGAATAAATTCAAGAAATTTATCTTGGATAAAATTAATGGGAACCTTTCCCTATGAATGTGAAATTTAGAAACTAACTGTCGGTTAGCCAAGCAGAATGGTTTTCTGGATATTGATCTGATGTTGGTTTTGGCCTTCGAGGTTAATATTTGGGGAATTATTCTCTTGATTAATTTACGGTTAGTGACTGATGAATTGGAATGAGGCGTATGTTGTGTTTGTGTAACACTTATTTAAAATATACGCGAGTTATTCGGAAAGACCGGGTTTATCCCATTCTGAATAACTGATACGACGATAAGTCGAAGATGAAGACGATGGTCGAAGACTGGAGGTCTTCACGTCGTTTGGGTAATTACTGATGATCTTGATTGGGCTGTACACCCAAGAAGATGGAAACAGTTAGTGATCGTCCAGACGTACTTGGAGATCGATGGATATGCGGGGTACTAGGTGCCCCCGGTTTCGTTCAGACCCAGAGCGGACTTGTAAATGGACTGTGTGTCTGACATTGGATTTTAGTCCGTGTGATTGATCTCTATTAAATATATATCTGTTTGGCAGCGGAGAATTTATTCTCTTGCTTAACGCCCTTCTCCGAGACGTACGAGCTCAGGGGTTATATATTGATGGATATCAATCGCATGGAGTGAATTGCCTGTGTGGCATGCCTAAGTGGCAATTGATCGAGGCTTCTGTTGAAAAGCAAAGTCTTGTGGTGATGATCAAAGCACGGCCTTTGTGGCATAGCTTTGTGTGACGTTTACTTCGCGAGTTTCACACCCGGTATGAACCAAAAACGAGAGACGGACCTCAGGGAGGGCATGCGTTTCCTTCTAGCTAAAAAGTGGCGTCAGTGGTTTTACACGCCCTGACGAGTTTGACTTATGTGGTTGTTGCTGTTGCGAGGCGCCTCGGATTGATCGGTCGTTCTCGAACCGATGGAGTCATTTAGTTGGCTCATTTACGCCCCAAAGGGCGGGGAAACGTAGTGTTCAGGCATTTTAATCCACATCGGTGGACCGGCCCTGTCGCTCCAAGGGTCACTCGAGCTCTGATCCTGAGACATGGGCTAGATTGTCTCGAATCGGTTGAGGACTATCTTTTGCCTCGGTTCATAGACGGAAATCCAATTTCCAAATACGTGACATTTGCGGTTTTATTTGTAGAGCCTAGTACGGCGACATGATATATGGTACCCATGCCGCCTATGATTGATACTTATGATTTGAAGTTGTTTTATACACTATGCACTTATAATAGTATCAAATGATTTGTTTTAAAACGTATCAAGCATTCTTTGGCTGTTATAAGGGAAAACCTTATCCCCCGGCTTGCGTTGCATTGTGTGATAGGACCTGGGTCTTATAACAGCTTCATTTTTCTTTATTTAGCATTGCGCTGTTGTTTTATGCACCGGTATTCTTGGGAGGAAACCCGTTCCGTGTTATACGGCGTGGTCCCTTGATTTACCTAACTTTAAAAATAAAGATTAACTGTTTTAGTTCTCACACCAGTCACATGACTGACCTGGAGTTTATTGTTTTGACCTAAACTCTGGGTGCCCTTATTTTGACACGGGTAGCTAGTAGTTTTGGTTTTGCAGATTTATATTCACAGGATCCTGGTTTACAGCTGGAACGATATCCGGAAAGCTTTGTATCCGTATATCTCCTTCTAGTTGTGTATTGTATTATTTTCCGCTGCTATGTATTTAAATGTAATTTAAATCTCTGATATTTCTGTGTAATATTCATTTATACCCTGTATATTCTTGTAATCTGATGCATTGTTGTAATATACAATGAAATGTTCTTTTATATGCGTTCTGTTGTGGCTTGTTCTCGAACTATCCGACGCTTTCCTTTACGGGGAAGTTACGGGTTTTCACAGTTTACGATGGCATAAGTCAAAGATCATACAGTCATTATTTATGTCTAATTCAGTAACATTATAGCAATTGCTTTTAAACTCAGTATTTCTGAGATTTCCAGAATCAAACTTCTATAGGACATTTCGTTCTCTACCCTACAATAAAATGGTCCTAGTCAGCATGTCCCTAACTGCACAGTGATTTGGGAAAAATTCAAATGACACTTTATTGTCTTTAGCACATGTAACACACTAATTAAGTTCTTTCTTATATGTGGTGCACATAGTAAGTTATTCAGATAAATTTGTTTGGCACCCTTAATGCTAGCATGTCTAGTGTGGGAAATGACTATTGAATTGCCATTAACCATAATTAGAGACTACTTATCTTTGTATTCACGATTGCCAAGATTCAGATTATTTAAACTATTTGTGACATGATGAGTAGCTCCTGAATCTGGGTACCATGATTCATCTTGAATGTCATCAATAGTGGTAGTATATGAGGTAGATTCTTGATTATTTTTAGCATCTGATCGACTCTTGACCATGTTAGCATTTGGATTGCCATTTCTGTTATTGTTGTTGCCTTGTTGATTTACATTGAAGCTGTTGTTTAATCTGAAATAGTACCTATTGGCTGTGTGACCAATTTTTTCACAAATTTGGTACTTTGGCATGTTGTTGGGATTCCATCTTCCTGCTCTTCTTCTTCCTCTATTGATTGGCCCGCCCTCTCGTGTAAGTATTTTGATTTCTTGAATTGTTTGGATGATTCTTGTTTCACTACACCATATATGATAACTAAGTTGTGTTTTTAGCCGTATCTAAGGCTCTTAAACACGGCCAATAGCCGTATCAAAAAACGACATGTTAAATTTTTAGATACGGCTACAAACCGTATCTCGTAAGTAATAACATACGGCATATAGCCGTATCTAAGTAGTATTCAGACATGGCCTTTGACCATATCGAATTATATCTGTGTGTGCACATATTTATATATATGCATATATATATATACACACACACAGAAACTGTAGCACATATTTTTCATATAACACGGCATATATACCACAATTTATACACAAGAATAACACAATTTATATTTTATATATATACTCAAAGCATTTACAAGATTTTTCATAACACGAACACAATGTATAACATACTAACATATACAAAGGAAACTGTCAAAGATTTTCATAACAGTACGAACTAACAAAAAAAGGTAAAAACATATGATCAGCTTGATATATATAACTCCAGTCGAGGCCAGGAAGATTGAGCGTATGTGCTAATCAATATGCCGATGAAATCCATGTGTTTGCTGTAAACAAAGCAGTACTACCATGAGAATAAGCTAGCTCATGATGTTAATCATAAAGTTTTATATATAACAGCATAAATATTTATATATGTTACTATGTACACAGTTTAAAACAAAAACTTAAAAGGCCAACCTGATGATAAGCAGTAGAACTGAATCGTGATAGCCAGCGCCTGAGTTCTAGCAACACAAAAACGCCCAAATCTACAGGGAAAAAGAAGTAATTTTATGCATGATTGCACACAAAAGATCGTGTCTTTGTGTTCGTACTGATAACAGTGAAGGGCATATCGTGTATTCGTGTGTGCATATTTGTCAATCATATGTATAACATGTTTATGTAATGCTACATGACATGATTTCATTCTCCAAAACAATTCCTTTGCTTTGAACCAATTTATTTTTCATTCTCCAAAATCTTCGCAAACATGATTTTCACGTAATGACTCACTATTTCGCTCTAAAAGTATTAAACCACAAACTCATTATAATTCTCCTTATCACTTGGCTGCAATATTGTAGATATAACATTCCTATAGCCTTGCCCTTTCTATTCTATCACCCTAATCTAGCTAATGTAGTGTATCCGAGATGAGGGGATGGAAAAAAGCGAGATATTACCTGAAGTTTATATCAAAAATGCTCTGATTTTTCCTTCTAAGTACCATGATAGAAATCTCAATCCAGCAGACCCTGCACAATTAAGGTTTTACTGCATAGTTATAACTTATTATACGATTCAAAACACTAACAACTTCTCGTATTACATGAAGGGTTGTACACCTTGAAATCCATCTATCTATTATTACACATAGAATAGAAACAATGCAACTTGGCTGCCTACGTGGTTTTCTTACATTTCAAGATAGGAGATCCAGTTTCAATCTTCTATGTTTTTAACCAAGCACATAAAACTACCAACCCAACTGTATCCCCAAATCTACTCTGTGAAGAACCAAGTAAATATGGTTATCTAAATTTCATTTGCCTACAAGTACAAATGTTTATTCTTATCCCCAAATCTACTATGTGAATGACGTTATTATAATCAAGATCGCTCCTTTTTTAATTAATCTTTTACTTAGCCTGGTGGAAATTAAAATCCTGGCTCCGTCCTTGAGCGTGACATTAAGATAATATGAACAAGTAAAAAGAATTACATGAATGTAACGATACGAATTAAGAATAAGTTGATTATCACATCGTAATTACCCAAAGTCCACAATCTTTAAATTACCCAAATTTGGGGTCTCTAGCTTTGCGCTGGTCGATCATTGGTGCCAGTGATGCCAGTGATCTAACCAGTGCAAAGCTGGAGATACACAAATCGAATCATCTCTGCCGGAGGAGGAGATTCCAGAGAAAGGTGGAGGCACGATTTGGTCACCGATCGAAAACCCGAATTTGGGTTTTCGGTCACCATTAAACTAAAACAAAAGGAAAGGGAGTGGCCAAAATTGTTTTTGGAGTGCCTAAAGGGGTGCACAATATGATACGAATTAGATTTGGCCAAAGGCCGTGACAAATGAACCGATCCGGAGCATCCCCGATGGACAGTCAGATTTATGGTGTTTAGGGTGGTGCGGATCGCAAAACATAGTTTGTACGGCTCTAAGACCTATCAAATATGATACGGCTATAAACCATATTTTATCCCCGTAATGTTATGTGCCAAATTGGTTGATATGGTGTAGTGTTTTTACCAGTAGTAGTGTAGTTGACAGAGGGATTAGGTACTCGATCTTTCTTTTGCAATAATCTGCCTTCTTGGGCAAGTAGCGTAGAATAGACACTTTGCAATGAGGATGCGGGTTCAATAAATGTGGTAAGTGCAATAACAGCTTCATATTTATCTTCAAGTCCTCCAACTATGTATAGAACTTACTCTTTTTCTTCAATTTAGTTTCCAGTGCATGCAAGTTGATCACACAAATTCTTTACCTTCATAAGATTGTCATTCATACTGGAGTTTTCCTTTTTTATAATTTGTAGTTGCTTCTTGTAATGTAATACCCTTGTAGATGATTGACTTTTGAATGATCTTTCTAAGGTTGTCTATATATCATGTGATGTTTTACTGCCAATTAAATATGGCACAATTGATGAACCCACGTCGACATTAACCAAGCACTAACAAGATTATCTTGCCTTTGATATGATGTGTGTTCTTGGTTAAGAATTAAACTGTTATCACCACCTCTAGTATATTTGGCTGGAATAATTTTTATTCCATGGAGGTAATCTTCTAATCCATAACCCTTTGCTGTTGTTTCTACTTTTAGTTTCCACAAAAGATAATTCGATTCATCCGATTGAATCGAAACAATGTGACTTTGCGGCTTAATGATGGATTTAATAAGATCTTCAGTGATTTCAACACTTGTCTGATTGGATCTGGCCAAAGATCTCGGTGAATTTGTGGATCTCCTTCAACCATGATTCACTTATTATGATGGAAAAACGCGCTCCTATGAAAAATAGGTAAAGATCTTCTGAACTTCTTTTCTTGAATTGAAAATTTCTAAATGATTTCTTCAATTTGAATTTAAAAGCTGTTAGAGAATATGCTAGAAGATATGTTGCCTTTATTTAATTGTATTGATTTGGGTTTATATTTGGTATTGAATTATCAATTATAATAGACCCAAATATACTCTAGAATATTCTATCTAGAATGTTCTTTTAGATAAGGATAAACTATGTATAAATAGAGGCAAGTGTTAGCAATGTAAGAAAATATCTTTTGTACATTATATTAATTCAAAATTTAATAAAGATGTAGTCCCTTAATTTATATTCATCTTCTCTTCTTCTCTTCTCTTTCTGATTTTTTTTGTTCTTCATCAATTATTTATGTTTCGATTAGTTATTTCAACGCAACCAGATCTGCTGATATGGTGAATTTGATGAAATTGAGTTGATCCGAATGTTTGATTAGAAATCTATGATGGCTTTTAACTTCAGTTGACTGATTTCTTCGGAATCTTTGATTGAAATTGAGATTTAGAGATGCTTTGCCACCAAGCTGTGATGTTGAAAACTGATGCAGCCACCTTAAACTGGCGAGGCACGGTTTTTAGGATCACAGCCTCAACTCTCAAATGAAGAGATAGAAATCTTGGATGAGTGGCATCCAAGTGATGAAGATTCTCTGATGGATGATCTATCTTTCGATAAATTTGTAGAGAAACAAGAAACTGGATTGATTCTTGATGTAGTTAGCACACAGTTGCTCTGGTACCATATAAGAAAAAGAATTGAAATGGCGAAATATTTTGTATGAATCAATGTAATATTGTTTGTTCATTGTGTATATATTTATATAGACGTAATAGCCGACTTGGGCTTATGTAATAATACGGGAAATGACTTAATGGGCTCAAGCCCATTTATAATGTGAATAAATAGTAAGCGGGATATGAAGACTACTCTTCATATATAGCAATAAGGAAGTGGTCTTAATAATTAATCAGGAGGCATTATTATAAAAACTGGCTAAGCCTCAATTATTTGTTATTACAAAGGATCTATGCAAGGGTGCAAAATAAATGGCTAGCAAACTACATGGATTTGATTATAAATAAAATACAAAAGTAGAAAGGAAAAATTGCGACAGATGCTTTATCAAGGAAAAAAGAAAATGCTCATGAAGAAAAGCATGCCCATGCAATATCCTTTGTACTATCACCATGGCTAGAGGAATTAAAATATACTTGTTTGATTTTGGCATGGTGCCTGTAGCTAGTGACCAAATTTCTCTATGGACAATTGTGTGAAAGCAAGTATAAGATAGTGGATAAGTTGGCATTTCGTAAAGGAAAGATTTTGATAGATCGTCACTTGTTAACTCTACCACAGACACTAATTGCTGAACATCACTCATCACCCTTGGGAGGCCACTATCATATTAAAGGCACAGTAAAAATATTAAAGCAAATATTCTTTTGGAAAATTATGAAAAGGAGTGCAGAAATTTTAAAAGAATCTTGTGATGTCTGCCAAATAAACAAGGGAGAGAGTTTTCTTTTACCTGCATTGTTAAACGCATTGCCCCTTCTTGAAAGAAATTAGGAGGATGTATCAATGGATTTTATAATATACCTCCCTAAAGGCCACAAACATACAATGATTTATGTGGTGGTTAATAGATTGAGAAAATATGCTCACTTTTTCCCTTTGTATCAGCCTTATACTACAAAAGAGGTGGCAATAGTATTTATCAATGGAATATTTAAATTGTGTGGAATACTTGTCAACGGTTAATGATAAGGTTGCTATTTTCACAAGCAATTTCTGACAAGAAATTTTCAAGCTGCAAGGTTGCAAATTAAAAATATGCTCCTTATATCATCCACAAGATGATGGACAAACTGTAATTATGATACTGATATGAGAACAGGGGGAGGAAGAAGAAGAGGGTTGAAGGGGACGAATTAAGTTGGAAAAGAAAGGGAAATGAGAGAAAGGTTTGCAGACAAATTCTTCTATATCCTTTCCTTCTTGAGTACATCTTTATAGCATTGCTCCTCTAACAAACTTGAGGATGTGGCACTATTTTTTAGGCGCCAAAACATACAAAGCAGCGCCAAAACTTTAGTAAATAACATAAAGAAAAGTATTTCTAAATAACAGAAAAAGTAGCTAGCCAATAACCAATTGCAAATGCCAATGTGATTCCCTAATCCATAAGCTTCGCCGGTTTCCTTGTTACCCTTTTAGGACGTGCATTATTTGCAGGCGCATCATCAAGTGGTCCTCCTTGTGTGTCGTTGATGGTAATGTGTGCATTAGTGCCATAGTTGTAACGTGTGCATCAATGCCCACCCCATCAAGTTAGACCTTGAGGTCGTTGTAATGGTCAACAATGTTTGATGGTAGTGGTAGAGGTTTTGAAGCATCTGGGTGTGGGCAGGTTTTCAGCAAAGAGACGTGAAAAACAGGGTGAATGCGGGCTGTTTGTGGTAGTAACAGTTTGTAAGCAACTTTGCTAATTTTCTCTATAATTTGAAATGGTTCATAGTATTTTTTGAGGAGTTTGTGATGGTTATTTTGTGTGGTTTGTTGGTGATATGGCTGTAGCTTAAGAAAAACCCATGATCCTACTTCGAACTGCTTATCACTATGGTGCAGATCAACCTGTGTCTTCATCCGCTATTGGGCTCGTTGAAGGTTGGATTTTATCAGGTGCAGTAAAGTATTGCGTGAAGCAGTCCAGCTCTGTAATCCTGACATTGCAGTAGAAGAGTTGATATAATCTGCGAGGATGGGAGGTGGTCTGCCGTAAACAGCGTGAAAAGGAGACATGCCGATTGAAGAGTGTTTTGTGGTGTTATACCACCATTCTGCCCACGGCAAGCACTTAAACCATTTTTTTGGTGTATCACCTACCATTGCACGCAAATATGTCTCTAAGCAGCAATTACCTACTTCCGATTGACCATCGTTTGAGGATGGTAAGCGCTGCTCATCTGCAGTTTTGTCCCATGAAGGCGGAATAACTTTTTCCAGAACTTACCAGTAAACAAACAGTCTTGGTCTGAAATGATGGAGCGCGGAAACCCGTGTAGTCGTATATATTCATGCAAAAGTAAGAAGCTAATTGCGGTGCGAACACTGAAGTGGGCAAAGCACAGAAATGTGCATACTTAGAGAGTCGATCGACTATCACCCAAATTGACGTTCGACCAAATAATGGTGGCAGATGTGTAATAAAATCCATTTTGATATCTTCCCATATTTGAGCTGGAATCAGTAGGGGCTCAAGCAATCCATTATAAGGTGAGTTGTCTGGTTTTGTTTGGAGGCAAGTATGCCAGTTGTTGATGAAGTCATGGACTGATGCTGCGAGCTTTGGCCAGTAAAAGTTGCTGGATACTCGGGCAATTGTTGCTTTAATGCCGGAGTGAGTGGCAGTTTTAGATGCGCGCAACTCATCGATAATTTGGTTTTTTAGCTCATCATTATCAGGAGTGTAAATATTGTTTCCCCAAAATAACAGTTTTTTGCGAAATTGAAGTTTGGTGTTAGGGTTTGTACCTGCAGTTAGCTGCTTGATTATTTCTTGCGCCTGTACATCATTAGCTAATGCATTCTGGATGTCGGTGAGAAGTGGAAATGTTGGACCGGAGATGGCGTGCATTGTGGTGACAACAAAGAATCGGGACAACCCATCAGCTACCACTTTTTGCTTGCCTGGGAGGTATTGGATTGTAAAATCAAATCCTAATAACTTTGTAAGCCACTTTTGTTGCTTCGGGGTCTAGATGGTCTGTATCGTCGGCTCTTGGATGCTCTGGTGATCCGTGACGATCTGAAAGGGGCAACCTAGAAGGTAGTGTCGCAATTTTTTGATAAAAGAAGTAATCGCAAACATTTCTTTCAAGTACGCAGAGGATTTTTGAAGGAGGCGGGGTAATTTGAGGCTAAAGAAAGAAATTGGGTGGTCTTCTTGGGAGAGTACGACACCGACTGCGGTGGCAGAAGCATCGGTTGTCACTGTGAATGGCTGAGCGAAATTGGGGAGAGAAAGGATTGGAGTGGTTGTAATGGGGGATTTCATTTTATCAAATGCTTGTTGGGCTTCAAAGGTCCAAGAAAATGAACCTTGCTTTAGCAGATCGGAAATTGGGCTTGCGATGGCTGATTTTTTTATTATAAATATGCGGTAATAGCCCGTGAGGCCCAGAAAGCCTTGAACTGCTGTTAACGATGTTGGAGTGGGTTAAGTGTTCATCGCCTCTATTTTTATTGGGTGTACACTGACTCCTTTACCGGAGATGATGTGTACCAAAATATCTAGTTCAGTGAGGCCAAATTTGCATTCAGCTAAATCGGCATATAATTGATTTTGGTCCAAAATGGTAGGTATTGTGTGTAGATGGGCTAGGTGGTCGGTCCAAGAGGGGCTATAAATAAGAATATCATCGAAGAAAACGAGTATGATTTTCTCAAGTGTGGGCAAAATATGTTATTCATAGTTGCTTGGAACGTTGATGGTGCATTTGTTAGGCCAAATGGCATGACGAGAAATTCATATTGGCTTCTTGGGTATCGAAAGTTGTTTTTGGAATGTCGGTTTGGGGGGGGGGGGGAGGAGGTGGACATGGATTTGAAAATAACCACTTCGAAGGTCAAGTTTCGAAAAAATCATGGCACCATATAATTCATCCACTGTTGGTATTGGAAATCGATCTTTAATGGTGATTGCGTTGAGTGCACGGTAATCAACGCAGAATCTCCATGAACCATCTTTTTTTTTTACCAAAAGAACGGGTGAGGAGAATGGCTTGTGGACAGTTGTATGATTTTGGAGTTGAGCATTTCTTGAATTTGTTTTTCTATTTTGGTCTTTTGAAAATATGGGTATCGGTATCGTTTGATGTTTACGGTGTTGGCATTGGGGTTAAGTGTAATGTGATAGTTGAGTGTTCTGTTGGGAGGAAGTTTCGTTGGTGGCTCGAAGACATGTTTGAAGTTGTTTAAAATGAATTGTATGTCCGGGTTTGTATAGATAATTTGGTCTTCGTGTGTTGGGCCGTTATTGGGCTGAAAGTGTAAATAAAGGAAGTGGGAAATTGAGGAAGTGGTATCCAGACGTTTTAGACTTTTAGTTGCTGAACTGCAATTGGGGACGGATCAGTTTGTGGGCCCAACCCAGTTAATCTAATGGGTTTATCATTAAGGGAAGGACATGGTTAATTTATGGTGATCTATTGTTACTGGCCCCAATTGCTCTAACCATTGAATTCCAAATACCGCATCAGATCCGACAATATCAAGTAGGTGAAAATCGATTAAGAAATCATGCCCTTGTATCGCTACTGAAACTTACTTGCAACAGCCCGAGCTTCGAAGCTTTTCACCGTTTCCGACTGTGACGGCGAATGAGCTTTCACCATTGATTTCCAACCCCAAAAACTTAGCCGTTTTCGGATGATCCAGAATCTACCAATATTGAGATTGGATTACCATTTACGAGAGCTGGCAGTCGGATTACACGTAGGTGTGAAGATCCAGTTAGAGCATGAAAGGAAATTTCGGGTGGTTAGTCATTGAGGTTGTCTGATGGGCTGAGTCCTTTGGGTGTTGGGTCTATTTCGATGGAAGTATCGCCTGGGGGTTTTGTTTAGTCTGGATTAATATCTGGTAGGATCATCAGTACATGTGTCGGCTTACATCGATGACCAAAGTGATACTTTTCGTCACAATTAAAACAGAGACCCTGCTATTTTCTCGCATTCATTTCTGTTTGGGTAAGCTGTTTGATGGGTATGTTTTGTTTGGGTAGGTGTGGATGAGGTGTTTGTGGAATTGTTGAAGTGGAATTTTGGTTTTGGGATGGTTTGGTAAATTGTTGGTTGGGTTTCTGATATGAGTACTTGTTTTGGTCAAGGTATTTCCGCTCTATTAATTTGGCCGTGTCTATGGCATCCGAAATAGTTTATGGTTTGAGAAGTAGTAGCTCATTTTGAATATGAGGTTTTAGGCCGGAAATGAAGCATTGCAAAATGGATTCGGATTGAGTGTGGTAATCCTGTTGCACAGTGTTTCAAACGTCGCCTGATAATTGTCAACGGAGGTAATTTGTTTGAGTTTGAAGAGAGTTGCTTGGGGATTTAAATATTTATGTGGACCAAAACGTTTTTCAACTGCCAGAGCTAACGCTGGCCACGAGGACAGTTTCTTGTTGCAATGCATCCACCGGAACCAAGTTAAAGCTTATCCTTCCATGTGAAAGCTTGCAAGCTCTACGCGTTGTTCCTCCTGTGTTGAATAATAGGTAAAGTAATGATCCGCTTGGAAGATCCAATCGTGCGGATTGGAGCCATCAAATGCGATGAGGGTGATTTTAGGCTGGCGGTTTTGGTTTGGTGTGGATAGTCGTGGAGGAGTGAGAGTGGCTAATAGCTGTTTTATTGTTGTAGAGGTTTGATTATTTGGTGAAGGTGGTGTAAGAGTGTCGAGTTTTTGGGTGAGATCGACCATTGATTTTGATAAAGATTGGATGCATGTCTTGATGTCGATTATGTCAGCATTTTGGGATTCGAGGTGGGAACCTTCGTTGGACTGGGTGGATTGAATGGCGGCTATGGTCTCGTTGTGGCTGTGAAGTTGTTGGACGGCTTCCTCAAGTCGAGTCGCCTTGTGGTGGAATTTGGACGTTCTGGGAAGGAGGCAGAGTAAATCGGTGAAAGCACCAAATGATACTAGCGCTGGACATGGAAATTTTCCGCTTCAACCGGAGCTTTTTCCATTTTATCCGATTGATGGTGGAAATACAACGCATGGTTAAAGTTCCGTTCGATCGACGTCGGAATTCCATTAGATGGAATACATGGAATTCGGAAAAGCTGGCACGGAAGATGGAATTCCAACGGAAATTTTGACAAGCAACCATGAACAGTAAATGCGCACTTCAGCCATGAACTGAAGGAACACCATGCATGTTAAAAAATAATACTGAAAATGAGCGCATGAACACAATACAGTGAAGGAACACCGAAAGCCATGCATATTAAATAAAAATACTGATAAAACGAGTGCATGAACACAATACACTGAAAGAACACCATGCATATTAAAAAAATTACTGATAAAATGAGTGCATCAAATTTGGACTAGAAATAAGCAGGAACCCAATAAGCAGGAATCCAATTGCCAAATTTGAACTAGAAAACAATACACAACAAATTTAAACTAGAAATACATGAAATAGTAAATACAACACACTGCATATTTTGAAGTTTTGAGAAAATTAAGCTGAAATACGTACAAAACCTGCAAAATAAGCAGGTATCACATAAAAACTGCAAATTTTGAAATTCTGATGACCACAGATCCTTCAATATCCTTCATATTTTGAAATTCTGCTACACAACCTGTAGGTTTTACATAAAATATCAATCAGAACATCAAATACATGCATACAAAGCTTCAAAGAAATTCCTAACTTCAGTTACTGCAGAATATCTACAAAAAAAACCAACTATTTGTGAGTGACATTTGTATTTCGGTAATGGGCCTAAACAACACTTGCTGCTTTAAAATGACAAGTGTGGTATATATTTTTGATCATTCCAGCATTGCATGCATCTAAGATGTCAAACATACTACTCAAACTAAAATCAGTAACAACATGCTATTACTACTTGACATTAAAACTTGGTTTGGACTCAAGGTGATAATATAAAATGGCTTTAGAAATAAGTCCTAGTTATCCATACCTTCTAAAGAGAAATGTGAGTAAGATGTTTACATATTCATATAGATACTGAAAAGAAAAGCTCTTGATATTCATATTAATATAATATGGCTTTAGAAATAAGTCCTAGTTATCCATATAGTTCAGTGACTAACAAAAATAACATTAACTGCTGCAATTACTTATCCATGATAAATACATGAACACAGACAAAAAGAAGGAATAAGAGCAGAAAACTAAACAGTGTTCAGCATATTCTTTTTTTTTTTAATATAAAAGAAGGCAATGAAATTTGACTGTAGTGAAATAACCATGTATCGACAGCGTCTAGAATTTTGGACTTGACAGGCATGTTTGTAAATTTGAAAAGAACTCAAGATCCTAGTAACAAAATTTTGTATTAAAAATTTTATCTGCCACATAAGCAGATGTGTAAACTTACTTCCAGAACATAGTTCGGTGAGGCACTAACAAATTGATGACCAGGCTCAAACTGGAAAAACATTAAACGTGTTCTGTGCATCCAAGTTAATAGCAACAAGTTCAATTTGTTTATTCTCTTGTACAATGATATGTGCATGTATGTATTGTGCAGTGTTTCTTGTGGTAAGTATGTTATCTGATAATTTAAGTTATACAATTTTAAGTATATGGCCAAGTATATTGTGCTGAGATTGTGCTGAGATTCACAAATACTGAAATTCACAAAGGAAATTGTGCTGAGATTCATAAATAATAGTTCAGTGAGGCACTAACAAAATGATGACTAGACTCACATTGAAAAAAAACATTAGACATGTTTTGTGCATCCAAGTTAATAGCAACAAGATCACAAACCTCTAATTGATGATGAAACACCTATTCCGCCGTAGCACGCACGGATGGTGATATTGATAAAGAAAAGGTTCCTACATAAAATTAACGACTTTTATAAAACGTACGAACATAAAATAATCATGTTTTCACATTATCACATGTTTAAAGAAAAGTTTGAAACCTGAAAATTAAATTAAATCGTATTGATAAATTTTTACCTTCACAAAGCGCCTCCGTATCCATAAACAATTCAACATCCTCTTCCAATTGAGTTTTATTGCAATTCAATTTTTTTGATCTCAACCAATCGCTAAGGCATACTAATGCTTCTACCATTTTAGGAGCTAAAGAAGCTCTAAATGGATCCACCACTCTCAGACCAAGACTAAATGCACTTTCGCTAGCGACGGTTGAACTAGGAATAGCTAGTATATCTTTAGCTATTTTTGAAAGAATAGGATATTTTGTTTGATTACCATTCCACCAAGCTAACAAATAAAAATCTCTACTCATGAGGTTCTCAAATGGATCATTGAGATATCTATCAGCCTCATTGGTTATCTCAAGAGATTGTTCTTCTCTTCTTGTTTATTGAAGTCTTCTTACCTTTTTACTTCTAACACTATCATCAAATTGTTCATCTTCTTCCTCTATTCTTACAACAATATTAGTTCCACTTGTCACCGGTATATTCATGCTCTTTCTATATTCTTCATATAGCTCATTTAAAGCGTGCTTTATACCATTTAAGAACCCGTTAATTCTATCATTAACCCAACCTAAGTCAAGAAAGCTAATCTTCAAAGATTGAAACTTATACCTTGGATCCAAGACATGTGCTATAAAAATAACCTTGTTAACTACTTCAACATTGCCCCAATACTTGTCATACTTAACTTTCATCAATTTGCCCACATTTTGCAAATTATAATAATCAATGTTGTTATTAGCATTTTCGAGTGCATCTTGGATCAATATAATTTCATCAAAGATTAAAGAAGAAGTGACGTTTTTAGTTGCACTAAGTTTCAATGTTGTTTCATGAAACCCCTTTAAAAATTCAACCAAAACTCGACCTTTCTCCCAATCATCTTCTTTGGGAGGTCCCGTTCTTTTCACCAAATTTTTCTTCTTATCTTTCACCATCTCAATGAAATAAGCTTTAATTGGCTCATCTTCTACACACATCCTTTCAAAAATTTTCCTAAATTTATAGGCGATATCAAGCATTTTAAATGTGGCATTCCATCTTGTAGGACAATCGAGTGGAATAATAGCCATTTTTTTTAATCAAATTAGAAAAATATCTAAATCTATCCAATCTCGAAGGTGACGAATGAATATATTTGACTAAATTTCTAATTCCTTCAACGGCTTCATTGTAAAACTTCAATCCGTCTTTAACTATTAAGTTTAGAATATGACAAACACATCTCAAATGTAGATACTTACCATTAACCAATAAAGAATTTGAATATTCCAATCTTCTCTTTATATAATCAATTGCCGTATCATTGGCACAAGCATTATCAACGGTAATCGCAAAAATTTTATCTATTCACCATTCATTCAAACAATTCTCCAATACTCTTCCAATATCATCACCTTTGTGACTATTGATCTTTGTAAAAGCTATTATTCTTGTATGTAATTTCCAATCACTATCCATGAAATGTGCAGTGATAACCATATAATTAATATTTTGGACTGATGTCCATGTATCGGTAGTGATACTCTATCTTTGATCACCTATCACACTTTTTAATTTAGTTTTTTCTACTATGAATAAGTCCCAAATGGTTGATGCAATTTTTTTCCTGTCGGGTACAGTGAAACGTGGTTGAAGTTCAACAAGTAATTCTCTAAACCCATCACTTTCTACCATCCTAAACGATATCTCATTCTTAATAATAAATTTGGCTAATGCAATCATACATCTATTTTGGTTAAAAGAATGTGGAACCAAAGACCCACCTAAGCCTTCTTGAGGTTGGTCTTTCTCCACATCCTTTTTTATATATATTGGAGACTCAGAGCATATGTGAAAAAATGATACCGTAATCCACTTGTTCCTTGCTTAGCACTAGCCAAACACTCCATTTTGCAATACTTGCATAAAGCAACTGTCTCCATTTCTCCATTATCATTTTTTCTGACAATTTTCGTCATGTGATCCCACACTAAAGATTTAGATTGCCTTGAAGAACTTTGATGATGCAATTCATTTTGACTTTGGGTAGACAATGTTCGCCTTGCATCATTTCCAGCGCTTGAATCGATTGACTCCATGGAAAACCTGTAGACAGTCATTGCAAAAAATCAAAAGTTGCAGAAAAATAACAGCCATTGCAAAAACAGTTCAGATTCAAGTTACGTTAACAAAATGACAACCCAGCATGTCCTTTGATCAACTTTTCAAGCCAGGAGTTGACTCATAAATATAACAGGTATCTAAAACTTACCAATGTTGAATAAGACAGTATATAAATGAACAAACCACACAGTCAATAAATGGGAAAATAGAAAAATCCTGTTTTGAAAATGTCATGCACCATGCTTGCATATGACACGATTTCTGTTTATATTAAATTTTCTATTGCTAATTTTCTGATGTTATGTTATACGTTATACAGATATATTATAGCATGAATTCTGAGATGAAACCAAGTTTAGAGTGCATGCTCACTCTGAAATACGTAGGTGAAGGTGTTGTCATTGAGAAATAAACATGCTTTATGTAAACTCAAGTGAATGCTAAATATGGAAATAGAGATGATAATGACTGGTAACTGATGATGGATTTGAAGTATCTAGAAGCAGAGTTGATAGGGATCGTATTTTAGTTATTGATATTAAGATTGCATTCTAACTTGTATCTAAAACAGAAATTTGTAGCCTTCCTGGTCCATGGTAATCAAGAATTACGCAAGCATGGTGCATTACACAAGCATGGTGTATATAATTTCATATTAAAAGAAGTGGAAAATGTTAGTCCAATGTTTAAACTGTGCAACTGAAGATAAGGGAAGAACTTATGAAACTATGAAACATAGGGAATTATTTAATTAAGTCACATGAAAAGGCCTCGACGAAATAAACGTTTCTGACATAAAATGCCATGTTAAAATAAGGATTGCTCACTAACAAGGTTTTTGGATTAGGGCAGATATCATGAATACTATTTGTAAACATTATAATTAAGCAAGTGGCCGGTGAAAAAACCAAAAGTTGCAGAATAATAAAATCATTTGTAATAGTTACAATCAACATGCATTCATGTGTTCCCAATAGTTTACAATGAACTTCAAGTTTACTTGTAGTTGCAAGGTTCAAAATAGAACCGGAACAAGGTGCTTAGGCTCCTTAAGTATTTCAAAAATGTTTGAAAAATATGAAAAGAAAAGGCTTGCTTTGAATGCAAATATACAAAGATCCCCTGTTCCTAATAAGAGGGGACACATACAAACTGATATAATGACATGAAAAACTAGTTTCAATTAATTCAAGAAAGAAACATAAGGCAGAAAATGTATTTAAAAGGAAAACTTAAACAAACCTACATTCTGCAAAAGGAAATACAATTGATATACATGATTGAAATGAATGTAGAAAATAGAAGAATTTATTCAGGCATTTGGCTTTCCAGTGAATCTATATTCTACAATAAGGGAATAATTTATGATAGCTTTGTAATAAAACCTCCGACGATGTAATGACCCGTATTCTACACAATATAGGATTGTAGAATATTTATTTCTTTCTCATGTGAAGCCATATGGTCATGTAACTTTGGTAAACATCCATTAGAGTCATTTCCTATGTTCATGATTTTTGTCGATTTTTAAATGACCATTTTGCCCCTAGCTGATCTTGTTTTGGCCATAACTTTTGACTGGAAAGGAATTTTGACCTGAAACCACTCCCATTAGATTCGTTTGATGGTTTACCTTCCCGTAGAGTGGTCATAATAGCCAAACGGACTTACCGTTTGGGAGATATGGCTGAAATAATGTTTGGAGGGTGAAAAACTGCTTAACCGGGCCAAATAGGGTGATTAGTGAGTAGGCCCATAACCCATTTCGGGATTAGGGTTATGGGGAGGCTGAAATGAGATAGAGGATCATTCCATTTCAGTTTTCTAGCCTCCACTTATCACCAAGGAACCCTAAAAATGGCCTCCAACCTCTAAATCACCTTCAACCTCTAAATCACCTCCAAATCACCTTTTGGTCAAGGATTTGGCTTAGCAACCCCTAATTAAGGAAGATCTACACCAAATCAACATTGGAGCTGCTGTGTAGCATAGAGATTCACATCAAATCAGAGATTTATTTCAGATCTTAGTTTATTTGTGGCTAAGGTGAGTGATTTGCATAGATTTGCACTAATTATGGCTAATTAGGGGTGATTAGTGTTAATTAGCGAATTTAAACATGATAAAATTCGGGGAAAATGTTCATAAATTCTTAAATGATGTTTTAGACCTCTGATATGAATTTGGGTTAATTTGGTTAAGTTTTGCTAATTCTATCATTAGTTTCACCTTAACATGCTTAGGGGGAGATATGGGATTTTGGGGTATGTTTGATCCATTTTAACCTATTATATTGATGTTTTGATGTTTGTGGTTGATTATGCATGTTGCTATGACTGTATGAAATGCTTTGTGATTGATTTCAATAGTTAGAATGGTCGAAAACGTCATCGAATGGCGTAAACACTTGCTGGAACAGTTTCAGAAAACAGTGCAGGGTTCAGATCGGATCGGATATGGGGCTCGGATCGGATATGTTGAACTGGGCAAGGAATCCGATCGGATCGGAACCTGACACTTGAGAAAATTGGCAAAAAGGAAGGTCACGCTAACTGAACTGGGATCGGATCGGATCAAAGAGGAGGGATCGGAGCGGATAGAGGAGGATGGATCAGATCGAAGCGCGTGAAGGATGACGAGGCGGATCAGAGCGGATGCAGGGACTGGAGGAGAGGGACCCGACCCGTCCCGAAGTGAGGCACCCGACACGACCCGAGGAGAAATACACGACCCGAACCGTACCAGAAGAGGACCCGACCCGAACAGATGGAAGACACCCGACCCGAACCGATGGCTTGAAGAGGAACCCGACCCGACCCAGTATTGACCAATAACCCGAGATGCAAAGGTAGTCCAATATGGGAAGTTAGAGCTCAGGATCCAGTTGGGAACCGATGAGTTCACTTCATGGTTGGACATTGCTGCGGGACGTGTGCTAAGGAGTTGTCGACGTTCATAACTTTGATTCACCACTAAAAATGAAGGATGGCTACTTATCAGTGCAGTAGGGTCATTATGACCTGAGGGGCAAGGTGATGGTAGCAAGACTACGTTATCAGTGCAGTAGGGTCATTATGACCTGAGGGGCAAGGTGATGCGTAGTAAGACTATGAGCCAGCGCAGATGGGGTGAACAACTCCATAGGGCAAGTGGACATAGTAAGGATTGGTAAGGCTATGAGCCAGCGCAGATGGGGTGAATAACTCCATGGGGCAAGTGGACATAGCGAGGAATTAGTGGCTACGTTATCAGTGCAGTGAAGCCATTTATGACTTCATGGGGCAGAGTGATCGTAGCAAGGTATGTTGGGTGATCGAAGTGGTGAATATCGTATGCTTTACGCACTGAGTGAGAGATGTGAGGATGGATGCTATGTTTGATTGTTTGCCATCATTATGACATGCACACCTCCCCCACCTCCGTATCTTTACACCGTTTGATATGGTACCTTAGAGTGTTGTACAGTATGTAGTGCTAACTCTTTGGTTGCAGGTCCAGGTTCAGGTATGTTTTAGTCTACCTGTTATTGTTCACTTTAGATGCTTATCGCTCATACCAGGCTTTATGTCTGACCCGGAGTTTTATGTCTCCTCTTATTACTCTGGAGCTCACACGAGCAGACTAGAGACAGGTTAGCTGGTAATGTGCGAGTAGCAGATTCGGAGGCGGGCAGGAGGCTTCCACGTATGATATATATATATATATATATATATATATATATATATACACACACACACACACACATTCTCCCTGTGTCGTTGGTGGTCGCTACTTGGGCATTAGTAGTGTACCTCCTTTATCTTACTTTTTCTTTGAGACAGTTTGAAAGTTGTAATAAGCTGTATTTTGTATTTCCGCTGTTATGATGTTTAGTTCTGATTTTCAGCTTATGCACTGTCTCTCCTGTTTTATGTCAAGTATGTTATTATTATATTTTGTTCTATGCGCCGTGAGACATTCTACATGTTCTTTGTATGATCATTTCCTTCTTTCCTTTCCTTCTCACGACCCGTTCCGTGCTAACTGGACATGTGTACAACACACCTTTAGAGAAAATGTCGGTTGGTGCGGGGCGGGCCGTCACACTTGGTATCAGAGCTCTAGGTTGCGTAGTTAACCTAGGGAAAGACACTAGGGAGAGTTAGTACGTATATGAGAGCGCGTATTTGTAATTATTTTGGTTTTCAAAAGCTATGTATATATATACTATTAGTAGTATAAGAATGAAGTCGCACTGCACTAGCACCACTATGGGGTCGTTAATCGTTTCCCTTTTTCAGATTGACGATGAGCCGAGACACGAGGGGTGCTGGTAGAGGAACCAACCCAGGGAATGCCGCTGACATGAGGGCGATGTTTACTAACCTCATGAGAGACATGCTTAGAGAAGTGCAAGGGGAAGTTCCCAATCCCGGAGTAGGTGTTGGCCCAGTAGTGCAGGCGCCTAGGGTCGATTTTGCCAAGTTGTGCAAGGATTACACTAATCTTGGTGGAAAGTCGTTCCACGGAACGGAGTCAGCCACAGATGTTCAAGATTGGATGGATAGCTGTGACCGTATCTTCGATGAATTGGGTCTTGAGGATGCGATGAAGAGAAGGCTAGCGTCTCGTCGGCTGCAAGGGCGAGCGATGAATTGGTGGAATGCCATTAGAACAGCTACTCCAGAGGACCAGGTTACTTGGGATCAGTTCAAGGCTCGCTTTAGCGAGAAGTTTATTCCAGCTGCCCAGAAGTTAGTATTGTTCAAGAGGTTCTTGGAACTCAAGCAGAGTGGGAGGGCAGTTTCTGATTATATTGCTGAGTTCGACACTTTGTCGAAATATGGACTATCTCGTATCGATACTCTTGAGAAGAAGAATGAGAAGTTCATTACTGGTTTGGATGGATACTTGGTGGAACGGCTTATCAACCACATCGATGAGACTTTTGAATCGATCGTGGGGAAAGCTTTGAGATCAGAGAGTCTTTACCCTAAGTCAAAGACTGAGGCTGCATCTGCAGAAGGGCCAAAGCCGTAAGCAGGCGGTGGAGGCAAGAATAACTCTCAGAATAAGAGGAAGCAGGACCAATCAAAACGTGGCCAGAAAAAGAGCAAGAAGGATGTTGAGTGCTTCAGCTGTGGTAAGAAGGGCCATTATGCTAAAGATTGTCGGACCAAGCCAGCGGATAAGAAGTGCTTCAACTGTGGTCAAGTGGGACATTTCAAGGATAAGTGTCCGCAACCTCTTAAGGAGAAGCAGATTGTGAAAGCATATGCTATTGATGTTGTTCCTTCTTCGTCGAATGCCCCAACTGCGACGGAGAAAGGAAAGAATGTTGTTATTCAAGGTACGCTTTCTATTTATAATGTACCAGTTCGAGTTTTGTTTGATACTGGGGCTTCCCGTTCCTTCATATCTAGTGACTTGGTAGATAGGTTGGGACTGGAACCCGAGATAGTCGATAGACCATTGGTTGTGATGAACCCGATTGGTGGTTCGACTAGCCTTAGTATGATTTGCAGGAATTTGGTCTTATCGAGTCATGGATGTATGTTTGTATGTGATTGCTTTGTTTTGGGCTTTACTGGGTATGGCATTATATTGGGAGTCGATTGGCTCCAAAGATACAGGGTGGTGGTAGACTGTGACGGCTTTTTGGTGACAGTGAGGGCGGATGATGGGCGGAGGGTAGTATTTGGTAGTCTACCTAGTGATGGGGTTATGGCTAGTTTTGTAAATTCCCTCGACATCCCGCAGGATGAGTTGTCAGATGTGCCCGTGGTTGGCCAGTATCCGGACGTCTTCGAGGAGGTGACCGGGCTTCCACCACACCGAGAGATTGAGTTCCGTATTGATTTAGTGAAAGATGCCAAACCTATAGTGATGCCACTTCGTCGTATGGCACCAAGGGAGCAGAGAGAGCTCGGGGGTGCAAGTCAGCAATCTTTTGAAGAAGGGATTTATTAGAAGGAGTGTCTCCGAGTGGGGAGCACCAGTTGTGTTTGCCACTAAGGCAGATGGTTCCCTTCGTTTGTGTGTGGACTATCGCAAGTTGAATAAGGTGACGAGGAAGAATAAGTATCCTCTACCGCGGATAGATGATTTGTTTGATCAACTGGAAGGAGCAAGAGTGTTCTCCCAGTTGGACCTCGCGATAGGATTTCATCAGCTTCGAGTAGCGGATGAGAGTGTTCCGAAAACGACACTTAGGACGCCGTCTGGATTTTATGAGTGGTTGGTCATGCCATTTGGATTGACCAATGCACCAGCCTACTTTGTGGATCTTATGAATCGAGTATTCAGAGATCAGTTGAATAAGTTTGTTCTTGTGTTCGTGGATGATATCCTTGTTTATTCAAGGACAGAGGAGGAACACAAGGGACACTTGAGGATAGTGATGGAGGTGTTGAGGAAACACCAATTGAAAGCGAAATTCTCTAAGTGTCATTTTTGGAGAAGGGAAGTAAGATTCTTGGGTCATGTTGTTTCAGAGAGTGGTATTGCCGTGGACCCTGCGAAGGTGGCTACGGTACAGGATTGGCCTACACCCAAGAATGTAACAGATGTGAGAAGTTTCTTGGATTAGCTGGATATTATCGTAAGTTTATCCAGGACTTCTCCAAGATAGCAGCACCGTTGACTCGGTTGACTAAGAAGAATCAGTCCTTCGTCTGGGGCGAAGTGTGTGAGGATGCCTTCAAGAGTGTAAAGGAGAAGTTGACGTGTGCGCCAGTGTTAGTCATTCCTAAAGGGAATGAAGAGATGACGGTATACAAGGACGCTTGTGGTACCGGACTGGGTGCTGTATTGATGCAAGGAGGTAGGGTTGTAGCTTATGCTAGTCGACAGCTAAAGCCGCATGAGAAGAAGTATCCTACCCATGATTTGGAATTAGCAGCGATCGTGTTTGCGCTGAAGATGTGGAGACACTATCTCTTGGGAGAAAGATTTGAGTTGTTTACCGATCATAAATCGTTAAAGTATCTCTTCTCCCAGAAAGATCTGAATCTCCGTCAGCAGAGATGGTTAGAGTTCTTGGCTTCGTATGATTTTAATATCGCATACACACCTGGGAAAGGTAATGCGGTAGCCGATGCCTTGAGTAGGAGACATGCCAGTTTAGGGGCAATGTTTCTTGAATGGAAGCAACTGGAGTATATCGCGGGGTTTGATTTCAGACCAAAGTGCGAATTGGATCCAGTCATACTAGCTAGTTTGGTGATCAGACCCACTTTGATAGAGCGGATTGGTTCCAGCCAGAGGGACGATCCTAATCTATTGGAAATCATCTCCAAGTTAGAGATGGGTATCGGTGAGGAGATGAATGCGTATGGGCTTGATCGAGATGGATGGCTTCGGAAGAATGGAAGGCTAGTTGTACCCAATGTAAATGGTTTGAGAGATGAAGTGCTTAGAGAATGTCATCACTCAAAACTGACTATACATCCCGGTGATAATAAGATGTATTGAGGCATGAAGCAGACTTACTACTGGGAAGGGATGAAAAGAGACGTTGGGAAGTTTATATCCAAATGCATGAATTGCCAGCTAGTTAAAGCCGAGCAAAAGAAGCCTAGTGGGTTGTTGCAACCATTAGAAATTCCCGAATGGAAATGGGAGCAAGTCTCGATGGATTTCATTGATGGTTTACCAAGGACTAGATCGGGATATGATAGCATTTGGGTAATTGTGGATCGATTGACTAAAAGTGCAAGATTTATACCAGTCAAATCGACCAGAACGGCAGCCAAGTTGGCAGAATTGTATATGAAGTGGGTAGTGAGATTTCATGGAGTACCCAAAAGCATTGTGAGTGACCGAGACCCGTTGTTCACTAGTGGGTTTTGGAAGAGCTTACAAGAGGCTCTAGGGTCAAGATTACATCTCAGTACCGCATATCATCCTCAGACCGACGGTCAGACGGAGAGGGTGAATCGTATATTGGAAGATCTCTTGAGAGCGTGTATATTGGATTTTGTTGGATCATGGGATGACCATTTGCATCTAGTAGAGTTTGCATATAATAATAGCTACCAATCCAGTATCGGTATGGCTCCATATGAAGCTTTGTACGGAAGACCGTGCAACTCACCATCATGTTGGATAGAAACTGGCGAGAAGTTTGTGCTTGGACCAGATGTGGTGAGAGAAACTTCCGATAAGATCAAGATCATTCAGCAACGAATGAAAGCTGCCCAAGATAGGCAGAATAGTTATGCTGATAAGAGGAGAAGAGACTTGAAATTCTCCGTTGGCGACTTGGTGTTTGTCAAGATCTCTCCGTTGAAGAGCGTGATACGATTTGGCAGGAGAGGCAATTTGGCACCAAGATTTGTTGGCCCATTCCCTGTTCTTGAATTAGTCGGGAATTTGGCATATAGAGTTGGCTTACCAGAGAAGATGGCGGGAGTTCACAATGTATTTCATGTTTCCCAACTAAGGTAGTTCGTTCACGACTCAGATATGACTATTTCACCTGATCAGTTAGAGGACTTCGAAGTAGAACTCGAGGAGGTTGGGAACCGCAAGCCAATTCGTATTGTGGGGCACGATACGAAGCAACTTCGAAGGAAGGCGGTGAAGCTAGTCAAGGTTCAGTGGGGCGAGGACGAGAGTGATTGTACTTGGGAGACAGAGGAGAGCATTAGGAAGGCGTATCCAAAACTCTTTGCCTGGTAAGATCTACTTCGTAATTTGGTTATTCCGCATGCTAGGGTAGACTTGTTTTGCTTGTTTTGCATGTTTGATTGTTGTTTTATGATTGATAGGCATGCGGGACCCTTTGTGTGTTTTGATTAGGGAATTTCGGGGGCGAAATTTCTTAAGGGGGGGAGAGTGTAATGACCCGTATTCTACACATCATAGGATTGTAGAATATTTATTTCTTTCTCATGTGAAGTCATATGGTCATGTAACTTTGGGAAACATCCATTAGAGTCATTTCCTATGTTCATGATTTTTGTCGATTTTTAAATGACCATTTTGCCCCTAGCTAATCTTGTTTTGGCAATAACTTTTGACTGGAAAGGAATTTTGACCTGAAACCACTCCCATTAGATTCGTTTGATGGTTTACCTTTCCGTAGATGGTCATAATAGCCAAACGGACTTACCGTTTGGGAGATATGGCAGAAATAAGGTTTGGGGGGTGAAAAACTGCTTAACCGGGCCAAATAGGGTGATTAGTGAATAGACCCATAACCCATTTCGGGGTTAGGGTTATGGGGAGGCTGAAATGAGATAGAGGATCATTCCATTTCAGTTTTCTAACCTCCACTTATCACCAAGGAAACCTAAAAATGGCCTCCAACCTCTAAATCACCTCCAAATCACCTTTTGGTCAAGGATTTGGCTTAGCAACCCCTAATCAAGGAAGATCTACATCAAATCAACATTGGAGCTGCTGTTTAGCATAGAGAGTCACATCAAATCAGAGATTTATTTCAGATCTTAGTTTATTTGTGGCTAAGGTGAGTGATTTGCATAGATTTGCACTAATTATGGCTAATTAGGGGTGATTAATGTTAATTAGCGAATTTAAACATGATAAAATTCGGGAAAAATGTTCATAAATTCTTAAATGATGTTTTAGACCTCTAATATGAATTTGGGTTAATTTGGTTAAGTTTTGCTAATCCTATCATTAGTTTCACCTAAACATGCTTAGGGGGAGATATGGGATTTTGGGGTATGTTTGATCCATTTTAACCTATTATATTGATGTTTTGAAGTTTGTGGTTGATTATGCATGTTGCTATGACTATATGAAATGCTTTGTGATTGATTTCAATAGCTGGAATGGTCGAAAACGTCGTCGGATGGCGTAAACACTTGCTGGAACAGTTTCAAAAAACAGTGCAGGGTTCGGATCAGATCGGATATGGGGCTCGGATCGGATATGTTGAACTGGGCAAGGAATCCGATCGGATCGGAACCTGACACTTGAGAAAATTGGCAAAAAGGAAGGCCACGCTAACTGAACTAGGATCGGATCGGATCAAAGAGGAGGGATCGGAGCGGATAGAGGAGGATGGATCGGATCGAAGCGCGTGAAGGATGACGAGGCGGATCGGAGAGGATGCAGGGACTGGAGGAGAGGCACCCGACCCGACCCGAAGTGAGGCACCCGACCCAACCCGAGGAGAAATACTCGACCTGAACCGTACCAGAAGAGGACCCGACCCGAACAGATGGAAGACACCCGACCCGAACCGATGGCTTGAAGAGGAACCCGACCTGACCCAATATTGACCAATAACCCGAGATGCAAAGGTAGTCCAATATGGGAAGTTAGAGCCCAGGATCCAGTTGGGAACCGATGAGTTCACTTCATGGTTGGACTTTGCTGCGGGACGTGTGCTAAGGAGTTGTCGACGTTCATAACTTCGATTCACCACTAAAAATGAAGAATGGCTACTTATCAGTGCAGTAGGGTCATTATGACCTGAGGGGCAAGGTGATGGTAGCAAGACTACGTTATCAGTGCAGTAGGGTCATTATGACCTGAGGGACAATGTGATGCGTAGTAAGACTATGAGCCAGCGCAGATGAGGTAAACAACTCCATGGGGCAAGTGGACATAGTAAGGATTGGTAAGGCTATGAGCCAGCGCAGATGGGGTGAATAACTCCATGGGGCAAGTGGACATAGCGAGGAATTAGTGGCTAGGTTATCAGTGCAGTGAAGCCATTTATGACTTCATGGGGCAGAGTGATCGTAGCAAGGTATGTTGGGTGATCGAAGTAGTGAATATCGTATGCTTTACGCACTGAGTGAGAGATGTGAGGATGGATGCTATGTTTGATTGTTTGCCATCATTATGACATGCACACCTCCCCTACCTTCGTATCTTTACACCGTTTGATATGGTACCTTAGAGTGTTGTACAGTATGTAGTGCTAACTCTTTGGTTGCAGGTCCAGGTTCAGGTATGTTTTAGTCTACCTGTTATTGTTCACTTTAGATGCTTATCGCTCATACTAGGCTTTATGTCTGACCCAGAGTTTTATGTCTCCTCTTATTACTCTGGGTGCTCACACGAGCAGACTAGAGACAGGTTAGCTGGTGATGCGCGAGTAGCTGATTCGGAGGCGGGCAGGAGGCTTCCACGTATGATATATATATACACACTTTCTCCCTGTGTCGTTGGTGGTCGCTACTTGGGCATTAGTAGTGTACCTCCTTTATCTTACTTTTGCTTTGAGACAGTTTGAAAGTTGTAATAAGCTGTATTTTGGATTTCCGCTGCTATGATGTTTAGTTCTGATTTTCAGCTTATGGACTGTCTCTCCTGTTTTATGTCAAGTATGTTATTATTATATTTTGTTCTATGCACTGTGAGACATTCTACAGGTTCTTTGTATGATCATTTCCTTCTTTCCTTTCCTTCTCACGACCCGTTCCGTGCTAACTGGACATGTGTACAACACACCTTTAGAGAAAACGTCGGTTGGTGCGGGGCGGGCCGTCACAAACGATATATACTAAGTACCTGATAACAGTTATGGATCAATGTTGTAGAACACCTTTGTCAAGTTGGTAAAGTCTGCCGATAAGGTGGAAACCAGACACAGATTATACTAGAGTTGCTATTTTCTGGTTGAAGAAGAATTTTACAAAGTTTTTTGCATTAAGCTTGCTTCCTTTAGGCGACTCATTAGCACGACCATACTTGGCATTGGACCATTTTTACAAAGACAGCCCCGCAAATAGCAGTTCCAGCTCCTCTTCTTGAGATATAGTCCTCTGTCCATAAAAATAAATATCATAAGGAAAAGGTACAAATAGTCATGCAAATATCAACAAATAGATTGATAAATCACCTAATTTCAAACTCAAAATCTAAAGGCAAAATTTAGAATGGCATAGTTTCAGCACTTAGTTTGGGTCTGGGAAACTTGATCGTTAAAAAAAACAGTTGATGAAATAAGTAAAAATAAATCATAGTCAGTAGTTGTTGCAAATATCAACATTTTTTCCCCTTTAAACGCTTTAACCTGCCACTTGCCTCTTTTAGGCAAATAACTGAATAAGTCATATGAAATTGGAATGTATTTAATTGCTTTTCATATTTGAATATATTGGTTATGTACCAAGTCGAAGCGGATCGTGTCAACATGGTAGATCTACTGAAGGATTCGTAACAATTCTGTTCCAATTTTAAAAAAACTTTGGTTCATTTTCATCTTCAGTTTACTATGTGTGAAGTAGGCATGCAGTAAAATGTGTTTGTCATGTAAGCGAAGCTCTGCATTCAATTGGTATACTGACTGGACCATGTGTATCGCTTTTTAATTCTTTGTGTCAATGTCATAAGCATGAAAGACCCGCACGTTTGTCTGTTCTAAAACATTCTAAGCAATATGTTATTAATAACCCGGTTATATACAACAGCAACATGTTATCATAAGCATGAAAGACTCATTCTAAGCAGTAAAATGAGTTAAAGCCACTTTCACAAAGGCAAAAGCTAATATGTTTTAAAACATTCTAAGCAACTTATGCAACGTAACGGTTTGACAGTTTATCAATTCTAAACACTAAATCTACAACAATTTTTATAATTATCAATAACCCTGTTATATACAACAGCAACTTGTTGGCTAGTTACAATACACTTTTGAAGGTGTATATGCGTCTTATCTTGATCGACACTGGCCAGAATTGCACAACTGACCAAATGGATGGCAGATTTAAACATATGACAGCCTGTAAGTTATACCACCAAACCCCAAAGTTTAATCAAACAAAGAAAAAACATATAAAATTGAAGGACAACCAATCAACTTTTGGACAACATATAAACGTTGGTCATATATTTAACACCATCAATTTTTTTTTTCACCATGCAGCAAATAACAAAAAAACAAGAATGAAGTTAAGCAAAAAAAATTGAAGTACCTGAAGAAAAACACAAGGTTAGGGTTTTTGCTTGAATCTCAGATGCATATGAGTGTACATTCGAGCGCATATGGAAAGATTGGAAGGGCGAGGGAGAGAAGGCACCGAGCGCAGACGATAAGGAGGCGAAAACGGCTTACAGACGAGAACAACGAAAAATAATTAGGGTTATGATGAGGAAACGAAATTGGGGAAATGAATCGCAGTATCGCACAAAGCAAAGTAATTGAAATCCACGGCCTTTTGCATGGGCTTTGGCCCAGTAACGGTAAATGGTAGGAAATTAATTCCAACGGAAACCATCAAGTGTTTTCCTGCATTTTCATTGATTGACGGAAGGAATTCCTTCCAACATTATTTTTCTGCGAAAGGATGGAAAACAAAATTATTGAAAATTAACGGATGGAATTCCATGGAAATTGAAAAAATGGAAAAATATCCCAGCTCTAAATGATACTGATCTGAGAACCAGGGGAGAGGGGGAGGGGGGAGAAGAAGAGGGTTGAAGGGGACGAATTAAGTTGGAAAAGAAAGGTAAGCGAGAGAAAAGTTTACAGACAAATTCTTCTATATCCTTTCATTCTCATGAGTACATCTTTATAGCTTTGCTCCTCTAACAAACTTGAGGATGTGGCACTATTTTTTAGGCACCAAAACAGGGGCGAAGGCACATATAAGCCAGCTAGGGCCGCCGCCCCTCCTGAAACTTGGGAAAGCTGGCAAGATTTAATCATTTGGCCCTAGGTGAATTCAAGAAACTGGCCCTATCTGGTGGCCAAGCAGGCTCAAAGAGGCCAAGTTGAGAGCTCAACGGTTTTCTTCCAGTCCAAACAACCTTACATCAAATAATTTCACCTTGCTTCTTCAGTTCTTTACATATATACAAGATAGATCTTCCTCTTTTAGTGATGTGGGACAAATTATTTTTTTTTGGCCCTACCTGATTTACCAAGCTGGCTCCGCCACTGCACCAAAACATACACAGCAGCGCCAAAACTTTAGTAAATAACATAAAGAAAAGTATTTCTAAATAACAGAAAAAGTAGCTAGCCAATAACCAATTGCAAATGCCATGTGATTCCCTGATTTTTCCTTGTTGCCCTTTTAGGACGTGCATTATTTGCAGGTGCATCATCAAGTGGTCCTCCCGATGTGCCATTGCTGGTAATGTGTGCATTAGTGCCATTAGTTGTAACATGTGCATCAAATTATCAATGAAATACTTAAAGGATATTTAAGATGTTTTGTGTGCCATTGACAATGGAGAGACTGGCTCACCTTGGCTGAATATTGGTATAATACCGCATGGAAATCTTCAACAAATATGACCCCATTCAAGGCAGTATAGGATTGAACCACCCAGTTTATTATCATATGTTCCCAACATAGCCAAAGTAGATCAAGTTGACAACATTCCATTTAAAAGGGATATCACTAAGGAATTCTTGAAGGATAGCTTGAAACTGGCTAAAGATAAAATGAAGGAAGTACGAAGATTTGGGAAAATCTGGGAGGGAATTTCAAGTGAATGATAGGGTATATCTTAAGCTATAGTCATATAAACAAATAACTGTGGGAAATGACAAAACATACAAATTATCTCTAAATAATATGGTCCTTATCAAATTATTAAGAAGACTGGTTTAGTGTCTTATAAGTTACAACTGACTAGTTACATTAAGATACATACTATTTATCATGTATCACAATTAAATAAAAAGGTAGGGAACCAAATATTAATACAAGATTGTTATTCATACAGAAACCCTAATTTAGAAATTGGGTTAACAGAAAACCGTACCGTTTTGTATTCCGGTTGCAAGTGTGATTGCGAAATCCGAGTCTAGCACTCTGCTGTTCCCTTAAAACAGATTTGCTCCCCCTACGACGCGTTTGGGTTGAATTGAGCAATTGTTTCCCAAGGTGAAACGGAATTTGGTTCGCAAGGCTGCGCTGGTGATGCGAACGGCGACGAACTCAAAAGAAGAATTTAAGAACAGTATGTGTGAGGAAGAAGATGGTCAGAGAATCAGATTTTCGTTAAGTAAAACGATTATGCCTCCATATATTTATTTCTTTTGCAGGTGACGATTCGAACGGACGTTTCGTTTGGAAAGGTAGAACCCGTTTCTAAACGTTGCGACCTGTTTGAATTTGTATCTGTTCGTTGCAAAAGATGACACCCGTTAAGCCCAGCAAAATATAGTTTAGGCACGCTAATGCACAATGCAATGCCCAGCAAAAATATAGTTTTGGTCCGCTAATGCACAATGCACAGTGCACATTGCAAAGTGCTAAGTGCCTACAAGACGCCTCAAACGCCCATTCGCACACGCGTACGGGAGTAGGCACGGGCACGAGCATGAGCACGGGCTCGGGCTCGAGTTCGGGTGCGGGTGCGGGGTGGTGCATTGCACCACCCCTTATGGACCCCATTGTTGATCCATAGCACTCTCTTAGGAATTTATAATAGTCTCAATACTTTTGTATATGTACCATTATAATTACTCATACCTTACAATGTGGGACTATTCCTACATTGTGGGATACACTACCCTACACCTTCATTATTCATTTATTCCAACAATCCCCCACATGAATGAATAATTCTTTAATTTGTTCTTAACTTAGTGAAATTATGTTGTATCGGTTAAAGTAGCACAATGGCCTTGAACTTTCCTAGTGTTTATCTATTTGACCTACTAGTGAATCAGTAGACTTGTGAATGTCCTTGAACTGTAAGCTTTTTGTATAGGTCAAGATAGTAGATAACACACAACATGATTTCTAAACTTCCTTGGTTCTCTGTTTGTGTTCGTTTTTGCCATGAACACCTGCTTGGTCTCATGAGTGTTTAAAGAATTCGACCTTACAATTCTTTTTGAAACGGCGCCTTCACACTCACGTAGGTGATTCTATAAAGAGTATCCTGTAATACTCCACTTGGGTCTTTTATAACACCACAGTATAGACATCATTAAAAGCTATGTTTATCCTACTCTCCGACGGTTATTGCACTGACTTATCATAAGAATGGTTTGAATTTTAACAGTGCCATCAAGTTTATCTTAAACTTAGTTGTCCCTTTGAACCTAGATCTTGGGATCTCCAGTCAACTAGGTGGGGTTTCCATTTTATAAAACTTTTAATTTATAGGTCTTAAACCCATTCCCATCGATAAGGTTTGAACTTTCTCTCTTGGCAAGCCTTTGGTTAGTGGATCCGCTATGTTATCCTTTGACCTTACATAGTCTATAGTGATAACTCCATTAGAGAGAAGTTGTCTTATGGTTTTATGTCTACGACGAATATGTCGAGACTTACCATTATACAATGTACTATTTGCCCTTCCTATAGCAGATTGACTGTCACAATGCACACATATTGGAGGTACAGGTTTTTCCCAATTTGGAATATCTTCCAGAAAACTCCTAAGCCATTCTGCTTCTTCTGCGGCTTTATCTAGAGCAATGAACTCCAATTCCATTGTCGACCTTGCTATGCAAGTCTGTTTGGATGATTTCCATGAGATTGCTCCGTTTCCAAATGTAAACACATATCCACTTGTGGATTTTGTGTCATTTGAGCCAGTTATTCAATTTGCATCGCTGTATCCTTCTACCATGGAAGGATAATTTGTATAATGCAAACCAAAGTTCTGTGTATACTTTAGATATCCAAGAACTCTTATTATCGCTTTCCAATGATGTTTACCAGGACTGCTGGTAAATCTACTCAGCTTACTTATAGCATATGCGATATCTGGCCTTGTGCAATTCATTACATACATGATACTTCCTAATATGCGAGAATATTCGAGCTGATATATACTGTCACCAGTGTTCTTAACCCAATTTTGGTTCATATCTACTGGCGATTTTGCAATAGTTATATTGTATTGCTTGAATTTTTCAAGTATCTTGGCTATGTAATGTGATTGGGATAATACATATCCCTGAGGCGTTCTTACAATTTTTACACCCAGTATTACATCAGCCAATCCTAGATCTTTCATGTCAAATCTGGAGGATAACATATCTTTTGTTGATGTTATTATGGCCTTATTATTGCCTAGGATTAATAAGTCATCAACATATAGACATACAATGACATATCCAATATGTGTGTATTTTATATAAACACATTTATCTGATTCATTTATATTGAATCCATTTGATAACATAGTTTCATCAAATTTCTCATGCCATTGTTTTGGTGCTTGTTTAAGACCATAAAGTGATTTCACCAACTTACACACTTTGTTTTCATTTCCTGGGCTTACAAACTCTTCAAGTTGCAGCATGTATATTTCTTCCTCTAACTCACCATTCAAAAATGTTGTCTTTACATCCATTTGATGTATTTCCAAATTTAGTATAGACGCAATTGCAATAAGCATCCTAATGGATGTTATTCTAGTTACTGGTGAGTAGATGTCAAAATAATCCAGATCTTCTTTCTGTTTGAATCCTTTGACTACTATTCGAGCCTTACACTTATCTATTGAGCCGTCAGCCTTGAGTTTTTTCTTAAATATCCATTTATATCCTAGTGGTTTTGATCCTTTAGGTAGATCCACTAGTTCCGATGTATGGTTTTGCAAAATGGATTCTATTTCATTGTTGACAACTTCCTTCCAGTAAGGAGCATCTGGAGATGGCATTGCTTGTTGATAGGTTAGAGGTTCATTTGCGATCATATATGCATAGAAATCGGGTCCAAAGTTTTTAGAGACCCGTTGTCGTTTGCTCCTTCTAGGTTCCTCTTCCTCTGTTTCAACATTTCTTTTATGTGTTCTTTGATCAGTATTATCCTCGTTAGTATCTCTGGATTTTTCTTGAACAACAGTTTCAATAGAGGATTTCAGAGGATAAATATGTTCAAAGAATCTAGCATTTCGAGATTCTATAATGGTGTTTTCATGTATATCATCGATTTCAGATTTGTATACCAAAAACCGATAAGCAGCACTATTATGAGCATATCCTATAAATATGCAATCTATAGTCTTTGGTCTAATTTTGACCTTCTTTGGTTTCGGTATTTCAACTTTGGCAAGACACCCCCACACTCTCAAGTATTTGTAGGTTGGTGGTCTGCCTTTCCACAATTCATGCGGTGATTTAGAAGTCTTCTTTCGAGGCACTTTATTAAGGATGTGATTAGCAGAAAGTATAGCTTCTACCCAGAAGTTATCTGGTAAATCAGAGCTAATGAGTAGAGCATTCATCATTTCTTTTAGTGTAAGGTTTTTACGTTTTGCTATTCCATTTGATTGAGGGGAATATGGTGCCGTTGTCTGGTGTATAATACCATGTTCGGCGCAGAATTCCTCAAAAGGAAATTCGTACTCTCCTCCTCTATCACTTCTTAGTGATTTTATTTTTATATTAAGTTGATTTTCAACTTCTGCTTTGTATTGTTTAAATACGTCGAATGCCTCGTCCTTGCTTCTAAGGAGATATACATGACAATATCTCGTGCTGTCGTCAATAAAGGTAATAAAATACCGTTTTCCTCCTCTAGCTTGACACATTTTTAAATCGCACACATCTGTGTGAATTAAATTTAGAGGTTGCGTATTCCTTTCAACTTGATGAAAAGAAGTTCTAGTTAGCTTTGATTCGGCACATGTTTCACATTTGTAATTCGAGTCTATGGCAAACTTAGGTATAAATTCTAAGTTTATCATTTTTCGCAAAGTATCAAAGTAAACATGCCCTAATCTATTATGCCATATATTAAATGACTCAGCGATATAAATAGAAGGTTCCACTTTATTCATATCTTTTGGTATAATAGTCATTACATTCATTTTGAACAGACCATCACTCACATACCCTTTACCCACATACACTCCATTTTTAGACAGTACAAAACTATCAGAAACAAAGACCAACTTGAATCCATTCTTGCTCAGTAGTGATCCTGAGACCAAGTTCTTCCGAATATCCGGAACGTGGAGCATGTCATTCAAAGTGAGTTCTTTTCCAGAAGTCATTTTGAGAACCACTTTTCCCTTGCCTTCAACCTTTGACGTGGAGGAGTTTCCCATAAAGAGTTGCTCTTCTTGTGTCGCAGGCTTGTAGTTGGAGAACATCCACTTGTTAGCGCAAATATGTTTTGTGGCACCAGTATCCACAAACCATTCCTTTGTGTTGCCAACCAAGTTGCATTCGGAGATTACAACAGATAAGTTCATTTCTGAAACATCATCCGAGAGCCTATCACATACAGTAACATTGGCTTCGTCTTTCTTCTTCTTCGGTCCTCGACACTCAACTGCTTTGTGACCTTTCTTTCCGCAATTATGGCAATTTCCTTTGAACTTCTTAGCCTTTTTTGCATTTGGATTGTGCTCCCTTTTTCTTTTGTTGTCCTTGTCGGACTCGACCACATTTGATTTGGCCACCATGGTGTTTGTTGCCTTCCTTTCAGACTTTCTGTTGTCTTCCTCAATTCTGAGACGAACAACCAGATCCTCCATGGACATCTCCTTGCGCTTATGCTTCAAGTAGTTTTTGAATTCCTTCCATGATGGAGGTAACTTTCTTATTGCCGCAGCGACTTGGAAAGATTCACTCAACGCCATATTTTCATCATGAATTTCATGGATAATGACTTGAAGTTCCTGAATTTGGCTGACAACTGTCTTAGAGTCGACTATTTTGTAATCCAGAAATCTTCCGACTATGAATTTCTTTATGCCGGCGTCTTCAGTCTCATATTTCTTTTCCAGTGCCTGCCAGAGGATCTTTGCGGTTTGAACAGTACAATATACATTGTGCAGGCTATTGTCGAGGCCATTTAGTATATAATTCTTGCAAATGAAGTCCGAACTCTTCCAGGTAGTGAGCGCTTCGACTTTTATGGCGTCAGGCTCGATTTCATCTACTTTCGGAGGGTCCTCTTCAAGGTACTTGGCCAGTCCCAGTGTCGTCAAGTAAAAGAGCATTTTCTGTTGCCAGCGCTTGAAATCCACACCAATGAATTTCTTTGGCCGTTCCCCATGTGAGAAAGGTACAGACTGAGGAAAAGTTCCGGGCTGAGCGGGAGGAACAGTGGGTGGTACGGGCTTCTTGTTTGCCGAATTGTTACTGTCTTGAGCCATCATCTACAAGCAGTAACACGGTTATGCAAAAGCGCAAAATCTGTTTTAAGATTGTTATTCGTACAGAAACCCTAATTTAGAAATTGGGTTAACAGAAAACCATACCGTTTTGTATTCCGGTTGCAAGTGTGATTGCGAAATCCGAGTCCAACACTCTGTTGTTCCCTTAAAACAGATTTGCTCCCCTACGGCGCGTTTGGGTTGAAATGAGCAACTGTTTCCCAAGGTGAAACAGAATCTGGTTCGCAAGGCTGCGCTGGCGGTGCGAACGGCCACGAACTCAAGAGAAGAATTTAAGAATGGTATTTATGAGGAAGAAGATGGTCAGAGAATCAGATTTTCGGTAAGTAAGTGCTAAGTGTATACAAGACGCCTCAAACGCCGATTCGCACACGCGTACGGATGCGAGTGTGGGGTGGTGCGTTGCACCACCCCTTATGAACCCCATTGTTGATCCATAGCACTCTCTTAGGAATTTATAATAGTCTCAATACTTTTGTTATGTACCATTATAATTACTTATACCCTACAATGTGGGACTATTCCTACATTGTGGGATACACTACCCTACACCTTCATTATTCATTTATTCCAACAAAGATGACCCTCCTAGATATGAGGAAGAGGAGGTTCTGCAGCCAAAAAAGAAAAAAAATTGAATAGGAGAATGATACCAAGGAATGGCAACGTTGTAGTGCAAATTTTAGTCAAATGGAGAGGAAAATCATAAGATGAAGCTACGCGCAATACGGGCCATTAGTTATGCAATTCCTCATATTAGACCTTGAGACTAGGTCCATTCTTGAAGAGGTAGAGAGGTGTAACAACCCTTCAATGCTTACCCTTTCGTAGGGATGGCAATGGGGCGGGGCGGGCGCGGGTAGTACCACCCCATCACCCGCCCCGTTGGGTGATTTTTTGCCCCGTGCCCGCCCCATACCCGCACGGGTATCCATTAAACGGGTTATAAACAGGTTGCGGGTAATAGCGGGTATTCGTGGGTATCCATTATATTTATTCAATTTATTTTTTAGCCATTTATTGAAATTATTCAAAAGTACATTTGGTAAAAAAACAAATTAGACCAATTCTTAAATGCTAACCTCAAAATACCAATACATATTTAAACCAACATTAAAAAAAGAAGAGACAACAACAGAAGTATCCATCAAAATATCAATAGCCAGTTATAAATCGTTGAGTAAAAACATGCACATAAATACCGAACAGCCAACAACAATATTCTTTGTATTGACTATTGATAATAAATCACATTCAATACGGGCACAGGTACCCACAGACATGGATATCTTACTATCCGTACCCGCCCCATTAATTAACGGATATTAAAAATACCCATTTATTTTTTCCATGGATATCCATTTAACTATCCGTTTCATACCCATGATGGATTTTACCCGTGGATAAACACGGGTATGGATTTTTTTGCCATCCCTACCCTTTCGATAAACTGCACATCATCAGAGCTGGAGAAATTTCACCAGAAAAACGGAGATTAGTTCATTAGAGAAGCCATTGGATAGAGCAGAGCAGTTGGATGATCAGAGGACAAAGGACGGAAGTGGTTGATAACTAGCTAGGCAGGAGGCTTAGGTTGGTGTTTGCATGGATGTATCAGTTTGCATGTGCATAGAGAAAAATCTGATGTAAAAAAAAAAAAATGAAATGCGGCATTTGTTTTGATCGAAAATTTGTTAATTCTTGAAGTGTTCGGCCAAAGTAACTATTGCAAAACGTAAGTGTGTATATAAAGAAGCTGCTGCATGTAATAGGCATTGAGAAATAAAACACTTTTACATTGACTTTATTTTGAAAATTACATTAATTCCTATTATTCATTCTTACATTTTCATGTCCCTTAAATTATCTCAAACCCTAACTAAATCTCTATGATCATCTTCCTTTCGACCATCATCTTCTGATCACCCTCTTTTCCTAACTTCTTTCTAATCCTTGTTCATCTCTCCTCTTCTTCCTGAAACTCTATGCACCTTCTTCTTATATTTCATCCTTCAAGGAGCTCCAGCAAATTCATGGCTAGCTTTGATGATCATGACAGCTATAGAATAACTAGTATGTGATTTCTCTTTTTCAATTTATAACTGCTTAAACTTCTATAATTAACGCTGATGATGTTTTAAAGCTATTTATAGGGTTTAAACCCTCGTATTCTCTGATTTCAGTTTGAATTGTTCGATTATGCATATATGAGAAATATACGTTCATATATATACTTTGATTTTGCTCGATTTTGGTTTTGGTTTGACTAGGCTCGGTTTGTTGGCTCTGACTTGGCTTGAGAAAATTGACTTGTTTAACACTGGATTGAATTGAAAACAGTTGCTAGTTTAACTTTGTATGCAGTGCCCTGTATGTTTTTCCCTCGATCAACAGAACAGTACTACACTTTTTTACTTGTGGTTGTATTAAGTGTATTTTACACTGGTACCCCGTATCATATTTTACTCAGCAATATTGGGCCTAGCCCAAACATATGTTTTATCGTTTGTTTACCACTAAAGCCCAAGCGACTATCATTTGTTTACCACTCAAGCCTAAGCGGCTACATTATATAAGTGTACATATTTCCTTCTGTAAGATGTTAAGTTTAATAACAATAAGAACTCTCAACAAATACATTTTGTTCTGTTTTTTGAATATGGTATCAGAGCCAATCTGCTAAACAGCAATTGCATTTGATCCTTCATTCAACCGCTGCAAATCTATCAGTAGATAGATTATCCATCAGAAATATTTCATCACTTGGATACCTCTCATCCAAGATTTGTAATCTTTTCATTTGAGAGTTGCGGCTGTAATTCAGAAAATAGTGCCTCGCCAGTTTTAGTAGCTGCATCTATTACTTCACTGCAGCTTAATGGTAAATAACTTCAGAAACTCAAAGATTCGATCAAAAAACCTGAAGTATTCATTCTATCATAATCAAAATCCATCCAAGAAAATTATTTCGACATCATATTAGCTTTCTGGTTGCTTCAATCCTTAAAAACAAGATTAAAAAACCATCCAAGAAAGCTAATCAGTCAGTTTAAAGCAGCAAATTATCTTTTTGGTTGCTTTTGAAGACGAATTGAAGAATAATTCGGATTCTTCAATTCAAGAATTAGAGTTCAGAAATTCTTACCTTTGTTCGTGGGACAATCTTTATCTCCTGTAATCAGAAATCATGGTTGAAGGAGGCGGGTCAACTTCACCAAAATCTTCTGCTAGATCCAATCAGACAAGTGCTGAAAGCATTGAGGATCTCATCAAATCTATCATAAAGCCTCAAAGCCAGATCATCTCTATTCAACTTGATGAATCAAATTATCTCCTATGGAAACTGTAAGTGGAAACTGCAGCAAAAGGCTATGGGTTAGAAGACTTTCTTTATGGAACAAAACCTATTCCTACAAAATATATCAGAGACAGTAATAATGTTTTGATAAACAATCAAGAATTTATTGTTCATCAAAGACAAGATAATCTTGTTAGCGCCTGGTTAGTGTCCTGTGTAAGTGCTTCACTTATGCCACCATTAATAGGTGTTAAAACTGCCAATGATGTTTGGACAGCTTTGGAAAGATCCTTCACCAGTCAATCATCGGCAAGAGTATTACACTTCAAGAAACAACTACAATCTATAAAGAAAGATAATTCTGGCATGAATGAATATCTTATGAAGGTGAAAAACTTATGTGATCAGCTTGCATGTATTGGAAATAAAATCGAAGAAAAGGAACAGATCTTACACATTGTAGGCGGACTTGAAGAAGAATATGAAGCTGTGATAGCATTTATCACATCTATTGAACCTACACCCTCATTACAAAACGTTTATTCCATGTTACTTGCTCATGAAGGAAGAATGTTGCAAAAGAAAGATGGAGCAGACTTTAATGTCAACTATACTACCACTGACAAAGCTAAAACTCAAGCTAATAATCGAAGAAGTCAGAACACTTACCAAAGAGGAGGCTCTTCCAATCGAGGAAGAGGTAGAGCTGGGAGATGGAATCCCAAGAACATGCATAAATGTCAGATTTGTGGAAAACTTGGACATACAGCCAACAAATGCTACTTCAGATTTGATAACAGTGTTAACACTAATCAGCAAGGCAATAGCAATAATCATGGAAGTAATCCTAATGCTAATATGGTCAGCAGTCAATCAGATAACAAAAGCAGCCAAGAAACAATGTCAAACCTCGCAACTGCTGATGACATTCAAGATGAAGCCCGGTATCTAGATTCAGGAGCCACACATCATGTAACAAACAACCTAAGTAACCTGAATCTTGGAAACCGCGAATACAAAGGTACGCAGTCTCTAATTATGGGTAACGGTAATTCTACATTTATATCACACACTGGACATGCTAGCATTAAGGGTACCAAACTACTTTACTTAAATAATCTGTTATGTGCTCCACACATAAGAAAAAACTTAATCAGTGTGTCACAGTGTGCAAAAGATAATCAGGTGTCTTTTGAATTCTATCCTAGGTACTGCATAGTTAGGGACATGCTGACTAGGACCATTTTATTGCAGGGTAGAGAACAAAATGGGTTGTACAAGTTTGACTCAGGGAACATCAAAAATTCTGAACTAAAGAGTAATCACTGTAATATAACTGAGTTAGACAAAAACACTGAGTGTACAACTTTTGATATGTAGCATGTCAAACATGGTCATCCAAGTTGCAAAATTATGAAAGAGATTGTTAAGAATAATGGCATTTCTATTGATATTCCTGATACATATGTACATACTGTCAAATGGGAAAAATTCATAAGTTACCCTTTTCAAATTCTGAAACTAAATACTTAAATCCATAAGAACTGGTGGCTGTTGACCTATGGGGTCCAGCACCAATTAATACTGATTATGGGTGTAAGTACTATATCTCTTTTATTGATGCATTTTCAAGATATGTTTGGATATATTTTTTGAAATCTTAGTCTAATACTAGCAATGCTGTGTTACAATTTATAGCTAATGCTGAAAATCAGCTTAGTCATAAAGTTAAAATTGTTCAGAGTGATGGCGGTAAGGAATTTCTTCCATTAAAAAATTATTTTGTTAAAAAAGGTATCACACACAGATTAACCTGTCCACACACTTCTGAACAAAACGGTCTCATTGAAAGAAAGCACAGACATATTGTTGAAACTGGGTTAACACTGTTGGCATAGGCATCACTACCATTAAAATTTTGGCCTGATGCCTTTGCCACAGCTGTACACTTAATAAATAGATTGCCAACAAAGGTTTTGGACTTGAAATGTCCCCTAGAGGTTCTAACCCAAACCAAACCTGATTACAATAACATGAAAGTTTTTGGTTGTCTCTGTTTTCCTCATACAAGACCTTTCAACAAACAGAAACTGGATTTTATATCTACTGCTTGCACTTTCCTGGGGTACACTACAGATTAGAAAGGGTACAAATGCTTGGATAGTAAGGGAAGAATTTACATTTCTAGACATGTTATTTTTAATGAAAATGTTTTTCCATTTAAAAATAACAATTTCAAAACAACACAAAAGGTGTACAATCCCAGAATGTCCATACCTTCTATGCATGAGCAAGCAAGTGATATTATATATGTTCCACATACAACTGTCAATACTAAACACACACAAGATGCACAAAGTATTGGTTCTCGACAACAGGTTACATCAAGTACTGAATCAAGTCAAGAAAATGAAATCAGTGCTGACAATAGTGATGATGTCTCATCTCATCAAAGTGAGAACAGTAATGAAAACAGTCATGATGAAAGTCAACAATCAGAAGGGAATAAGGAAGCTGTTCGAGATCAAAATCAACATCATATGGTAACAAGGGCAAAAAGTGGTATCTTCAAACCAAAAACTTATCATATTGAATTTAATGACACTGAACCCTTCAATTATCATCAAGCAGTGTTGAATGATAATTGGAGAGCGGCTATGAAAGAGGAATTAGATGCCTTAAACGAAAAACAAACATGGAGTATAGTTTAATCACCCAAAAACAAAAATATTATTGGATGTAGATGGACATACAGAATTAAAAGGCATCCAAATGGTACAATTTTTAAATACAAGGAAAGATTAGTGGCCAAAGGCTATTCCCAACAGTGGGGAATTGATTTTAATGAAACATTCTCCCCTGTTGTGAAACCAACCACTATAAGAATCATATTAACTATAGCCTTGTATAAAAATTGGACCATTAAACAAATAGATGTAAATAATGCTTTTTTGAATGGTGACTTGCAGGAAGAGGTTTACATGGAGCTGCCACCAGGTATCAAAGAAAAAACAAATAAAGGAACGGTGTGCAAACTGAATAAGGCTATATATGGTCTAAGGCAAGCTCCTAGAGTTTGGTTCAACAAGCTGCAGACAACACTATCAGAACTGGGATACACTTATGCAAAATCTGATAACTCGCTATTTACAAAATTCACATCAGATACTGTTACCTACGTTCTAATCTACGTAGATGACTTCATAATAACAGGCAACAGTGATTTAGAAATAAGAGACATCACAAATAAACTGAACAGTGAGTTTTCAGTAAAGGACTTGGGCGATATATCTTAGTTTCTTGGAATTGAGGTATGCAGAACCAAAGAAAATGAGCTGTAGCTATGTCAAAGAAGATACATTGAAGAAATTTTGGTGAGAGCGAAAATGAATGAAACTAAATCTCTGCCCACACCAATGATAACTAATTTGCATCTAAGCAAAAACAAAGGAGAACCTATTTGCAATGAAAGGTTGTACATAAGCATTATTGGAGCACTTAAATACGTAACCATAACAAGACCAGATATAGCTTATAGTGTCAACAAAGCAAGTCAATTTATGCAAAAACCGCTGAGTGATCACTGGAAAGCTGTAAAAAGGATTTTAAGATACTTAAAAGAAACTATCGATCAAGGACTCATTTTAAAACCAAGCATCAATCTAAACATCAATGCTTCAGACTCTGACTGGGCTAATGATTATGATGATAGAAAATCAACAAGTGGCTATTGCATATTTCTAGGAAAAAAATCCTATATCCTGGTGTGCAAAGAAACAGAACACAGTGTCTAGATCAAGCATTGAAGCAGAGTATCGTAGTATTGCTAGTGCAACAGCAAAAATAATGTGGATACAGTCTATTCTACATGTGCTAAGAATTGACACTAACACTACAGCAACAAGATGGTGTGATAACATGAGCGTTATTGCACTAACTGCAAATCCTGTTCTACATTCTAGAACAAAGCATCTAGAACTAGACATATACTTTGTGCGTGAATTGGTTCAGAAAGGAAAACTTCAAGTTAACCACATACCTTCTACTTACCATACATCAGATATTTTGACCAAACCGCTTTCAAGACCCAGATTTGAAGACTTAAGAATGAAGCTGTGTGTTGAAGAAATCAATGATTCACAAGCTCTTGGAAGACGAAAAACCTCTGCTATTTCCAGTAATGAAATCCTGGAAAATAAACATCAAAAATCAGAAGACAATAATTGCAAATCAGCTAAGAATACTCAAAATTCCAGTAGTTCTAAAAGAAACAAGGCTCAAGCAAATACTTATCATGATTTTAGCCGCAAAGAAGACAAATCTATAGACTGCAAGCTCTTCGGTGCAATTAGAGAGTATAATCTGGAGAATACGAGCAGAGGAGAAGCTAGTAACATGGAATTTGAATGGAATTTGAACGATAACACGAAGACAATGAAGATTGACAGCCGCCATTTTTAATCTTCAAACCCTAGCTTTGTTTCTAGGGTTTGCGAGGGGGGGGGTACTAAGTGTATTTTACACTGGTACCCCGTATCATATTGTACTCAGCAAGTGTATTTTACACTGGTACCCTGTATCATATTCTACTCAGCAATAGTGGGCCTAGCCCAAACATATGTTTTATCATTTGTTTACCACTCAAGCCCAAGCGGCTATCATTTGTTTATCACTCAAGCCCAAGCGGCTATCATTTGTTTACCACTCAAGCCCAAGGGGCTATCATTTGATAAGTGTACATATTTCCTTCTGTAAGATGTTAAGTTTAATAATAATAAGAACCCTCAACAAATACATTTTGTTCTGTTTCTTGAATAGGTTGCACTTGAACACTTTCTTCAACTTGAGTGCTTGCTTGAACTATGCACTTTTATGAACTTGGTGAATTGTTGTCATTTGTACCTTTGTAACATACTTATGGAAATGCAGCTATATGTATATGTAAATCAATATATATTCATACTATATATATATATGTGTATATATATATATATAAACACACACACACCCCCGCACGCGCGCTTGGACTCTTTTGAATTTCAACCTTCGTTTTTGCTTGTAGGCTTGAATGTGGATTGGCTTATACTTCTTGTTGTTGTTGCTTTTGGCATTTTGCACATTTTTTATGCTCAGTCAGTGTGATGTGCACTTAAATTGTGCACCTGATTTTTATTATGTGAAACTGGCATTGATATTCCTGTTCAATGACCTTGTTGCACCATTTTACACTATCCTCGTTACAATCCTTGAACTAGATTGAGTTTGTCTTCTTCTTTGAAGCTAGACCTAAACTAAATTCGGTATTGCCCTTCTTGTTGTCCCTATCCTCTACTTGTAGTATTGATTTAAGCTTTGAAGTTTGATGACTGCTCATGAATGATTTGTGCGTGAACTTGTACTTGTCTTGAAACTTGAACAGTCGTGCTATCACACATTTGTGTTGTACTTGAGTGTTGTACTGGCCCTATGCAGTTTCGTACTTGCTAAATTGGACCACTTTGGGTTGACCTATCGCACCAGTTTTTAACTTCATGCTCTCTTGTATTGTCTTGAAACTATTTACACACCTTCTTTCTAGTTGGATATGCTAGAATTGTGAATTTGATTTATGCTCGTGCACTTCTTTGTTTCTTTGTGGTTGTTTGAGGATGTGCGCTTGATATTGAATTTTCTGAGGCTAATATTAATTGTGGTTTCTAGAACTGCATTAAGTTAAGATATATGGTTTGACCTTTACGGTTGCCAATGACAGTAATACATACGTGGACATTATAATATTCAAAAAATATCAGTGTAAATATTATAAGTCGTTTGAGCACATATATATGCACATCTAATCGTGCCTAGAAAATAATGAGAAACAACACAAATAACCGAGACAAAGAAAATTTTAAATCAAAATCATATTTTCAAATCTAAATTGTTTCTTTTTAGTTTACTATGTTGTTGTGTTGTGACAGATATGATGGATGATTGGACAAATTTTGAAGCACACAATAGTAAAACATTGTTTGAGTGAATGTGGTAAATGAATAGGAGTGAATGAGTGTGTAGTGAGGAATGGTATATACAAATAAGTGTATTGTATAGTGATTGTGTAATAAAGAGAAAAGAAAAACGTGTATTGTTCAGAAGTGTAATAAAAATATTTGTTTGAATAAAGTAACTATTCAAAATAGATTCTGAATTAAATATTTAATTCTCGCAAATATTTATTTATTTTTGTGCAAATTAGAAGTACATATATATAAAAACTTAATGAAAAATATATATGTTTAATATCATCAAACAAATATCGTATGAATATATTCCGCAATCTTCCCATTTGATAATAACAAACATTTATTTAGATATTGAAGTGTAGGTAAATGTGTTTATCATGATACGACCAAACTCCCTGTTTAAATGTTCCTCCGACAACTAAACTCCCCATATATATAGTTGCATTAATTTGAAAATGAGAAAATTGTCGTTCAATTCAATTTTGATTTTTGAATATTAAAAAACATTCTTAACTATTCACCCACCCATTAAAATATTAACCTTCCTCCCCTTTTTGTTATCATCAAGAGAACAACAGAAATTGGAATAGTGAAAATTCGATTAAAACTATAAATTCAAATCAAGAGGTAAAGTATATATCATGAATATCGTTTACTCAAACAATCATCGTAAAATTTCATAACTTAGAAACAAATTTCATTTTTCATATGAATGAAAGATTTATGGTAAATTTTATATAACGAAGAGAGTTTGTCAATCTTAAATATAGGAATGATTATTCAAAAAAATGCAATTAAATATTATATACAAACTTGAGCACGTTTTAAATATTTTAAGCACTTTCTTGTTAGGAAAACTGCGCCTTTTGCGGAAGCGATCAGGATCTTATTCACCTAATTACTAAAAGATGATTCCTATGGAAAAGTAACACAGATATGAAATTACACTCACAAACACAAGATATTCCACCCGACCACCCTCTTTATTGATTCGACAAAAATAAATTTTGTTTACACTGAATGGATCAACAACCAAAAGTAAACAAACTACAAGGATCAATAACATTATTGAGAAAGGAAAAGAATATCTAAATGACTACAACTCTTGTTAGAGAAGGAGAATGATGAAAAATGATGAAAAACCCTTGGATTAATTACCTCGCTCTCAATTCCATATATTTAATCCTACCCTAAATGATGCTTTTATAGGAGAATAGAAGGTCTATGAAAATTATCCAATTTTCCCCACAGAAATATATTAGGAATATATTCCCTAAATAAACGGTCAATAACAGGAAACTCGCCACAGACGTCTGACCGGGATTGGTCAGATGTTTGTCCAAGCTCTAGGGTTACAAATCCCTGACAGCTCAGACGTCTGACATAAATGGCTTAGACGTCTGAGTTGAAGCTCGACACAAAACTTTCCCCCTTGGAGCTGCTGCACAGTTTTCCTCCAAACTCTGGTTCACACACTATCTTCTCTGGTACAAAGCACTCATCATCGTCTTCAACATACATGTGATCAAATATCACAAATCACAACACTCCACCTTGATATGAAATCACATCATCAAGAAAACTTCCAACAATCAACAAACAAGTCACCTAGCTCTTTCAGTGACACCTACTCTTAATTAAAACATTACACACACAACCCACCGCCTGACAAAGATGCATCTTCCCCCTAAGATGCACCACACAACTCTAACGGTCTAAAATTGCTTGTAATACCACAAGGATCTCCACTTTGTGGATATTTCAAATCGACACCCGTCTTCCACTTGATCACAGCTCCTTCCCTAATCTCTACCGATCCTCCGAGCACCATTAACGTGAGACCCCTTTCTAACACATCAACAGTGACCAAACTAACCTCTCTACCTTATTGTGGACTAGGTTCTTCAACCGTCGCTCGCCTTCCACAGTCGACCACAGAACCAACCAATCAATACAGGTTTCCCGCCTCCAAGACACCTCTGATCATAACACAACCACCCTTCTTCACTCTCAAAACTCCACCTCGAGTATCATAAGTGCAATCACGATGATCTAACTGACCGAGAGAAATGAGGTTATGTGAACTAGAGGGTACATGTTTAACTCCAGAGACTTCCGTCGCCATGCCATCATGCATACGAAACCAGATAGATCCAATACCACAAACCGACAACTCCACTCCATTTGTTGTTCTAATCATGTTAACATTCTTCTCATAAGAAGAAAAATACTTCAAATCCTTACAAATATGAAAACTGGCTTTCAAATCCGTCTTCCAAGGAGTAACTTTGCTAAACAGGACATCACAAGAAGCATCACTAATGAAACCTGCAGCAAGATCTGCCTGAGTCTCATCACTACTATCATGATCCACAACCATCTTCTTATCCCTCTGATAAGCATAACAATCTTTGCGTATGTGACCTTTCTTACCAAAATAATGACAAGTGATAGCATCTCTACCATTAGTTCCTTTCTTCTTCCATCTTGTAACTTTCCCCGAGTCCCTTGCTACCATAGCCTCACCTTGAACTAATTTCAAATCCGACCTTTTTCTCCTTGGTTCCTCATTCAAAAGGTTGCTTCGAATAGTTTCCAAAGAGATAACTCCACTAGCATTGGAATTACTCAATCAAACAACCAAAGTCTTTCAACTTTCTGAAAGCGAACTCATCAACAAAAGAGCCTGCAACTCATCATCAAAATTGACCTTCAGATTTGGAAATTGATTGATCACATCTTCAAATTCATTGAGGTGCTTTAAAACAGACTTCTCCTCATCCAATCTCAGCTGAACAAGATTCTAAACCAGAAAAGGCTTACTTGTAGCACTCCTAGACTCATACAAAGATACCAACTTGTCCTACAAGTCCTTCGCGGATTCACAACTAACCACATAATGGAATATTAAATCATCAAGATACTTCCGAATCAAGGCAATCGCTTTCTTATCAATCTTCTTCCACTTTCCCTCATCCACATTCAAGGGCTTCATCCTATCTCCATCAATCATATCATGAAGATCATTCAGGTAAAGTACATCTTCCATCTTAGGCTTCCAAATCCCTTAATTTCTTTGCCAAAAATAGTCATCTTCGGAAAAGCCATCATATCCGACATCAAAAAATTGATTTTTCCAAACAAAATTCAAATTTTTCCAAACCAAAATAAAAATTTCCAATCCAAAATCACTCTAAGGTTTGCAATGATCTAGCTCTGATACCAATTGTTAGGAAAATTGCGCCTTTCGCGGAAGCGATCAGGATATTATTGCCCAATTACTTAAAGATGATTTCTATGGAAAAATAACATAGATGCAAAATTACATGCACAAACACAAGATATTCCACCCAACCAACTTCTTTATTGATTTGACAAAAAAAAAATTTGTTTACACTGAATGGATCAACAACCAAAAGTAAACAAACTACAAGAATCAATAACCTTATTGAGAAAGGGAAATAATATTTAGATGACTACAATTCTTGTTGGAGAAGGAGAACAATGAAGAACGACAACAAACTGTTGGATTAATTATCTTGCTCTCAATTCCATATATTTAAACCAACCCTAGATGCATCTTTTATAGGAGAATATAAAGCCTAGGAAAAATATCCAATTTTACCCTCAAAAATATATTAGGAATATATTCCCTAAATAACCGGTCAATAACCAAAAACTCGCCGTAAACGTCTGACCAGGATTGGTCAGGCGTCTGTCCAACCTCCCTAGTTACAAAACCATGACAGCTCAGACGTCTGACATAAATGTTTCTTAGACGTCTGAGTTGAAGCTCGACACAATAGCGCCCCCTTTTTAGCTGCTACACAGTCTTCCTCCAAACTCCGATTCACACACCGTCTTCTCCGCTACAAAGCATTCATCATCATCTTCAACATATATGTGATTAAATATCACAAGTCACAACATTTCTAACATCCATAACCATTAGGACTTTTGAATGAGATTACTAGTAACTTAAAAAATTACCAAGTATTTTCTAACCATGCATAAGCATAAGGACTTTTAAATGGGATCAGAATAATACTTAGAGTTTTATCTTCCACTTATATGAGTTCCATCCATGCATAATCGTGAGAAATTTTAAATGAGAACTGAAGCACATAAATAGAGATTTAGGTTATTCAACCATGCATTACTGACTTTTAATTGAGAGTGAATACCTTAGTACAATAAATATATTTTGATTTTTTTTTACTTATTTCCAAAAAAATAAAAATTCAGGCTCTTCACATTATATAAAACTTTGATGTATGAAAGAAATATGGTAGTGAAATAAATGATCATGAAATAAATACTAATTAAAAAATAATGTAAGATTTGTCCAATTTTCTTGAAAGTTTAAATAATATTTCCTCTTGTTATGAAATATAATGTAATCACTCCTCATCACGATTACAAAATTCTATAAGTAATTTTTACAAATTCCAAAATGGTTCAGTTAGTCATTCATTTAATTTTGAATAAACAATCAATAATCTCTTAAAATTCGAAATATGTGAGACTAATTTTCCTCAAGAGGGGTTTTGTGGCAAAAAATGCGCAAGTTCCAAAACATTTGCAGGAATTAATCAGCTTGATTAAATATATATTTAGTTTTAGTCAAATCCTAATTGCAACAGTATCTCAAGCATTGACTTCAACTTACTTTGCATATCTCTTGCCCACTCAAGAATTTTCAATATGTCTAATTGTATCAAGCAAAGAAAAGTTGTCTATTTTCATAAAAGAAATTCCAATCACAAATTATTAATCACAAGGATGTTATATGCATGTCGGTCAGTAATCCAAGTCTAGAAATAGTTCATTTGAAACCATATGATGAAATCGAATATTTTAGAATTTGAACTTATTCAAAACATGATAGTCCATAAGATTCAAGATATAGAAAATAAAGAATATTTCAAATCCAACTTGCCAAGTCAAACAAAAGCTATACGATATTATCACAACTTGTTTTATAAAATGGTTTTTCTTAGGTAATATGTCGAATCGAGTGCACAATTTCCAGACTTTCTAAAATTAATTAGCAAAAACTCGAAATAGTAAAATTATGGAATAATTTGTTAGATTTTCTAAACTTCAATAATTTCAGAATTCAAAATAACAATGTTCAAGATATGATCTAAACACTATAACAATGTTAAAATTTTTGAAAACTGTTTATAGTGTATACCATAATATATTGCAGTTTTACATTAGTTTAAGTTCGAAATACGAAAAAACACAAAGCAAAAAAATTGTAGAGGTATTAATCAACTTTCTAGAACATCTTAAATTTTGCATTTTGAAAGGAGGAACCTCAAGATATGACAGAAATACAATAGCAATGTCTATATAAAATAGCATTAACAAGAAAATATAGTTTAGGGATCATACCTGACTTACAATTGATGTTTTAAACTTATGAATATCCAACTTAACATTATGGACAAGCAAATACTGAAAATTTTCTTCAAACAATGATATGAAACAACTTGATTTCTTTTTCTCTCGAAGTTGTTCTTAAGTTATACCTAAATATTTATAAAATCGAGCGGTCTAACAAAAGATGTTGTGGCACCCTTAAATTCATTTGTTCATTTTGGCACCCAAACTTGTTTATACAAAAATCCATTAACATTTACGAAAGTACCCTTAGGCACCCAAACTCGCTTAAATTAATCAAATTCTTTGTTTTACCTTTTGGGACCAACATTTGTTTAATTAGGTTGTTTTAATCAGATTGTTTTTATTTCTAAATAAGCACTCATCTTGTTTATGTCCGAAATTTCCATAAACTAAGTAGTTTGAAAAACTTTTGAGATTATGAGAATTTTGTTTTCTAAACTGTTCAACTCAACCAAAAACAATTTCTTTTCTATTTTCAACAAAATTTGATTTTTCAATATCATATTCAAGGATTTTTCTTCATTTTAAAACTTAGTTAATATTGATTCAAGTTGTTGAACTTTAGATCTAAGGACATTATTCTCATTTATTAACGCAGAACAATGTAATTTTTCAAAATTATTTCTTTTCATAACCAAATTCTCCCTTTCGAGTCTTTTAATTTCCATTTCGAATTCATGCATAAAAATTTGCTTTTTTCAGATTCCAGTCTTTCAAAAACCTTGATTTCATTGATAGCTTTTTCAATCATGATTTATTCGAATAATTTTATTTTGCAAGTTTTAAAAACCACGTTTTCATGTTCATGGGTTTTGAGATTTTCTTTTATCTTATTTAATTCTATTTCAAAAATCACATTTATGGAATTTTATAACCTTTTGAAACTTTCTAACTGTTTTATAAATTCTCATTTTTGGAAATCAGAACAATTTCATTTTACTTAAAATTGAATTTTCTTTCCTAACTTCTGAAATTTTACATGAAAACGAGCAATTTCCTTTTTGTTATTTAAGAAATTTCTGCTCTTTGAATTTCCAGCCATCCTACTGTTTTTGAGCATTATTTCAGAATCATTAGTTTCTTAATACAACTTAAAATTTTCACTTTTCAATCATTTATTTTTCAACTCAATATCGTTATTCTTTCTAATTAATTTTTGGCTTAAGTGATCTAGATCATCAAACGAGAAATCAATTATCACATCATCACTTGTGTCTTTATCATAGCCTTCTTTACTGATATTGCTTGATTTCTCTTTTATAAATCCTATTAGACATAATTCTAAGTCGACTTTCACATATTTCGCGATCTTATTGACTTTTCTACCATACATAGGATTGATAGTGTTTGATAATGCAGTTAAACAATGAGATATATGGTTAAAATGATCAATATTAATATAAGAATATATAATATGCAAAACACCAGCATTAATTATAATATTTTTCTTATTTGTCATATCACATTCATTTTCAATGATATCCGAACATTTAGTATTACCAGATTTTATTAAAAAAATCCATTTTTAATTTCCAACAAAAAAAAAATCGGTTCCACTGAAAATAGTTGGGGTAATACTGGACTAACTCTAACTAGATTTACTACTAGTAAAAGCGTTGTTTGAGAAATTCATTGCTTTAAAGTTACCCAAATAACTGCTCTGATACCACTTGTAGGATTTAAATTAATCCTAGAAGGGGTATATAGAGTTTATAATAATTTTTCATGCAATAATATACGAACATAAATAATAATTAGTGCACTTGTGAAAGTGAAACACACACAGAAATTACCCAGCTTCGGTAAAACCATGTCTACTGCTGCCCATAAAGTTCTATTATGAGTTAAACAATACATGGCTTACAACAACTGTAAACTTGTGACTCTCGATCGCTTGATTAATTTACCCCTACGCTCGAAACTTTACCTCAAAATTTCTACTAGGAGTTAAAATAATACAACTTAACGCACATTGATTAACTAGTGACTATTGCTCACTTAATTGCTCTGACCCTATGCTCAAAACCCTACCACAACTCAGCCACTGAGTTCTAAATCCTAAAACAACTACACTTGTAGTTTGCAACCTAAAAACTAGAGTTTTAACAAAAAAATACAGCAAAAATTTAGACACTTGAAACTAAAACTCTATTTCAATTTAACATAATAAAAAAGGTGATAACAATTATAATCTCGACCCAATATCTTCAACTAAGCCTTATCTCTTTTCTTTGTATATTCGACTTGCCCTCTTTATTCTTATTCCCAATCACTTTTGAGTCATGCCAGTTTTGAAAAAATAGGGTTTCAGGAAATAAGGGTGTCGCTCCTTTGTTCGATTAATTGTTGGATCCTAAAAGCACTTCTTTTCGATCAATATATATGCTTTGAATATGCCATTGTTGGTTTCCTATCATTGAATTTGTTTGCTATATAACAATTGGTGTGTGGTTTCCTTTTTCGATTTAGAATTGCTTGACTTTTTGTAGTTAATGCAGATGACATTTAGGGTTATTTATATGGATTCAGACCATCATATATCTTTGATTTCAGTTTGACTTGGATCGATTGCTTATATATATGAGAAATATAAATTCATACATGTTTTTTGATTTTTCTTGATTTTGGTTCTGCTTTTGATTTTTCTTCAGTTTGTTGGCTTTGACTTGGCTTGAGAAAATTGATTTGTTCAACATTAGATTGAAATCGAAAATAGTTGTTGGTTTAACTTTGTTTTTACATTGCACTGCCCTACATGTTTTTTCTCTATCAAAAGAAAAGATACTGTACTTTCTTGCCTATGGTTGCCCTTGAACACTTTCTTCAACTTAAGCGCTTGCTTTAACTAAGCACTTTAATAAACTAGTTGAACCGCTATCATTTGTACCTCTCAACCAAACTTATGGAAATGTAGTCATATGTATATGTAAATATATATTCATACATATGTAAGTGTTTATAATTATACGTGATCAGTCTTTTTTAATTCCATCTATGTTTTTCTTAGTGGCTTCATTTGTGGGTTGGCTTATACTTCTTGTTGTTGTTTGCTTTTTGAGTTTTGCATATCTGTTATGCTCAGCTTATGTGCTGTGCACTTACGTCATGCACCAGATTTTGATTATGTGATATTGCCTTTGATCTTCCTGTTCAATGACCTTCTACACCATGTTAAACTGTCCTTGTTTTAGTCATTGAGATAGATTGAGTACGTTTGTTATATTTCTTTCATGGCAAACCTGAAATGAATTCGGTACTGTTCTTGTTGTTATGCCTATCTATTTATTTGTGCTTTGAAGTTGATGATTGCACCATGTATGATCTATGCATGAACATGTACCTATCTTTAAACTTGAAAAGTTTTGTTATTACATCTTGTACTGAGCTTGAGTGTTGTACTACGCTTTGCGGTTTTATACTTGCTGAATTTCACCATTTTTTGAATTGACTTGTTGCACCAGTTTTGAATTTCTTGCTCTTTTGTATTGTTCTGAAATTATTTGCACTGTTCCTTTTCTGTTGGTTATATTCTAATTATGAATTTGATTTGTGCTTGTGCATTTCTTTGATGCTTTGTGGTTGTTTGAGGTTATGCACTTAATATTGAATTTATCAAGGACAATATTAATTGTGGTTTCTTGAACTGCACCGAGTCGAACGATGTGGTTTAACCTTTGCGATTGTCTGCGATGGTAATACATGCTTGGGCATTATAGTATTTATAGCGTATCATTGTAAATATTGTAAATCATTCAAGTACACACACACACACATATATATATATATATATATATATATATATATGCACATTTGACCCTATCAAGAAAAATGACGAGAAACAACCCAAATAACCAAGAAAAATAAAAATTTAAATCAGATTCACATTTGACAATTTAAATTGTCTCTTTTCCAATTTACCGTGTTACTATTGACGGACTACTGGATGAATTCTGGAGCACACAATAGTAAAGCACAACTGAGTGAAAGCGAGTGAGTGCAATCAATGTATAGGAGTGAATGAGTGTATGAAGAGGAAGTGTATGTAAAAATGATTGTATAGTGATTGTGTAATGGGGAGAAACAAAAAAAATGTGTATTATTCAGTGGTGTAATAATAATATTTGTTTGAACAAAATATCTATTCAAAATAAATTCTAAACCAAATATTTAATACTTACAAATATTTATTTATTGTTTCTTCAAATTAGAATAGTATATATATACATATATAAATGCATTTACTTAATAATATATAAGTTTATTATCATCAAACAAAAATCACATCGACATATTCAACAGCTATTGCATGTTATTTTGACCACACTCCTAGATTTAAGTTGTCTGGACACTTATTTCGCTTTGATTGCTATAGATAACTCTATTTAATTATTGACATTATTATGGATCTTTTATGATAGTTTAGGAATTTATATGACTATTGGTTGTGCAATTAAAGCATGTAGTGATTTTTTTAGCGGTGGAGGTGCAAAAAATTGTAGCGGGGATATAGCATATGTGCTAAAAAGTGCATTAGATGTAAAAGAAAATGTTTAAAGTTAATTAATTATCATTCTCACATCATTTACGAAGAACAAACTAATATTAATTAATTTTATATAACAAAATCGGAGAATATTTTGTGCATTATATTTGATGGATATGATATATTTCTACATTAAATTAGACACTTATGCCTTTAAATTAACTCTTTAATGTACCTTTTTTGATTTATTTCAAAAGAGAACTTGACTGATCATCATATGTGCATTAATATTGCCAAGGGTGATGCTAAATAGCCTTGATTTAGAGGATGTAGCCAAAAATAGTGGGGATTAAAGCGGATCTACTATTCACCAGCGCTAAACTGAAATAACGTAGCAGTCGAAGAGTTGTGCTACTGGGTATAGCAGGGATATTGCAAGGATTTTATTTCTCAGACTATTGGTTACATGATTGAATTGTTTGCTTATTTTAGCTTAAAATGTCATTCGTAGGCGACTAGTATTAGGAAAATTTTCGTAAAAGTTCAGTGCCTATCTTTGAAACATACAAGCTGGTGCATATTGATTGAGCACACAAGAATGAAATATTCGAACAGATGAGATAAATTCCCGAAGGAGCTTCATAGCATTTGGATGGATTTGAATACGGAGCAACATTGGAACTTGACAACGCATTTGAAGACAAAGAGACCAAGGAGCTTAGTGGCCGATTTGAAAGCGGAGGATGGACTCGAAGACATGCTAGATTTCACATGAATGTTGTACATTGTTCTTTGATGTGTATTTAACCAACATTGGTTAAATACATGATCCAAGTACTCGCTATCGATTACTATGGAGTAGTCGATATCGACTAGTATTATTATTGGCTATTTCAGCTAATTTGGCATAAACATGGTGCAATTTCCAGGATCTGGATATGTCAGTCCATTCGGTAATGGTTTCAACTTGGTAGCTCTTTGATCCTTGGCTCTGGCTTAAGGCAAAGATACATTGCTTTTATGTATTGTTTCGATTTGACAACGGGGATTCTATAGTGGAGACGTGGCTGTTGCGAGAGATGCAGAAAAGACACAACCGGTCGACATGACTATCAAAGGAGAATGAGTTATCACTTACATTTAGTGATTTTGTGATAATCTTTCGGAGTTTATCAATGTTTTAACCTGCCAATGATTCGATAAATTGAGAGACTGACTTCAGGTGGGAGTCTTATGGACAACTTAGAGATGAATTTTGCTGTGGAGAATGTGCGCAAAGGGGTTATTGGTATTCAAGACCTTGGTATACCATTGAGAGACATTCACAAGAATGGATTAGATCCAGTCGATGTTTTGGACCTGATCGGCCAGGACCCAAAGCTTGTCAAAGTTTTGATTTGGGTAGGGTTATTTTCTATATTCAGTGATGCTATGACGAATCGATTGTCTGGTAGAGTTCTTCAATGTAGTACCTATCGGTGCTTCGATGGATTGGGTGGTTAAACTAATGGATTACCATACATTTTATGCACTGAGTGAGTGAATGTGAGGATGGATGCTATCATTGTTTAATTGTTTATCACTATTTAGTACTTAGACATCTATCATACCCCTTCTACATGATGTTTAGCATAGTGTAGCATATATCAATTGTTATGTGCTAACTAGACGCAGAGGCATGACAAGTATGATCCTCCGTACTCTTAGTGTCTTATATACTATTACGACTTTTGCAGTACACTGAGATTTGTTTATCGTTCACACCAGAATGTGCCCTGACCTGAGGTTTTATTTCCCTATTATCATCTTGGGTGCTCATCGACAATGCTGATGAGTAGACGGGGTAATAGGTATGAGTATCATTCGGAGTTTCACAAAAGTGACTAGCAAGAGATGACATCTTTTTAGACTTATATTGGTATTTTTTTATTTATTATGTTGTATGACACCATGGAGCCTTGATAGTGTCGTTTATTCTTTATTGAGATAGTTTATCAGTTTGAGTTTATTTATCACTTGTACAAACTCTTATTGTTCTATATAGCTATATGAGCTATGTAATTTGATTATGTGATTTAATAGTTATTACCATCTCATTTATTTTATATATGTGATTGTTATTATTATATGTTTTTTGATGCGCTGTGAGATATACGATAGGTACTGGGATTGTATTTCATATTTTCTTCTTTCTCCTCTATTCTTAATTTTCCTTTTCTTTCACCTTTTTCTTCTATTCTACTACTTCTTCCTCATGACATCCATTTTACATCGACCGGGTGATTATATAACTCAATATTTGGTAATATGAGCATTATTGGTCCATGGCGATCGTCACAGTTAAAAACATTTATATATGCAATTTATTATTAATGATATATTGAAAAATAAATCTTTAGATTTCTTTTGGTTGGTAGTAGTTCTGAATATGTTAAAGAATAAGCCAAATGTAAAAACCTGCCTTTCCGGCCATCGAAAGTCGATACCAATACGTTCACTATATTCCATTTATGAACGTCGAATCGTCTAAAAATGCAGGTTAAAGTTAAAATAAAAAGGAAAGAACAAGAGAAACACAAAATCTCTCTCTTGACAGAATCAACAACATAATATAATAATTATAGAGGAATTGTCACTCCAAGATATAACGTGGATATAATGTGCATCAGATTTAAAGGAAATCCCATCAATTGGACAGTTATAAAACTTTAAACTCACAAATGCTAATAGGTAAACATAATACAACATAAAATAAATTAATGCAACAGGTAAACATCCAACTCTACTTCATGAGCTCCATATCCAACTGACGACAACCAAAAACCATACTCGGCCTGACCTGACATTATAATGAAATAGCACACGGGTTAATTTCGAACACTAGCGTAAGAAAACTCAAGTAAAGAAAACATATAACAATCTTATGAGACTACAATACTAGTCGAGAATGAGTTATTTCCTCTTAGGAATAAGATTTAATAAGAATCAATGTAATTAAAAAATACTGAACTAGTCAAGGAATGGGTGACATATATAAGAGTGCAAACTTATGGGAAGTAACAAAATAATAATACACAAAGAAGAGCATAAGTTATTTCTTAATGAAATTGAAGAAACATATCTGAAGATTTGGATTGAACAAGGAAAAGTTAATATTAACGAAGATATGGGACTGCAACGATAACATCAGATTAGGTCACATATAATAACTACGTTTAATTTTAACTATAGATTCAAATAATTAAACACCATGAAAGTTTTGTATCACTTTCCAATGAAACTAAAAATAGGAAAACTTATAAATTTGAAAGCAAAGGGAAAGTAGAAGAAATTTTCCATTAAATGGTTAGGAGGGAGCATCCTCCGGATCAATTAGTTTACCTCTGGAATGATACCAGGAACTCCAGTGTATTTGGAAACATACAAACCGGGAACTGTCAACTTTATCGAGTATCCACGTACTTCACATCCTATATGCATTCAACCGAATCCGCTTTAGAGAAGATGTATAATTTTCCTAATGGGAAAACCACATATAGCTAGATGTCTGTAACAAACCAAGAATTTAATATAGCAAACTGATTAAATAAATATTAATCAGAATAATATTGGGAAATGGGGGTTGCGCCATTGAGTTCGTTATAAAATTTTGACAAAGATAGACTTTTGGTTTATTAAAATCGGACTTAAAACGAAGAAAATATAAAATAAACAAGTTTGAATTTTGAATTTTAAAAGGTAGCAATGTTCAAATAAATCAAGAATAAAATCAGCGCAAATTACGCATTGTTGGGCGGACCTAGTGCCTAATTGGGTCGACTAGGGGGTTGACCCACCCGATACATGGGTCGACCCATCCTAATAGCATGCACACTTAAGTGCGCACATTTTCGACCGATTCAGGCTGGTTTTTGGTGCGATATTCTAGAGTATTCTAGATCTAATGGCCTAAAATCTAATGCATCTAAACGTCCTACTTCTATTATAAATAGCCTCCAAGACCTAACCAAATCTCACTACTCCATTCCTCTGCCTCCCTCTCAAATAACCCTCTTCTCAGATTAAATTTTATTAGGGTATTAATGCTTGATACTGCATATATTTTTGGAGAATATTAATACCTAGATATTATCTATAAGGGATTGATTGCAATTGCTTATAATTTGTGAGTATTTTTCAGTAACTGCAAGATTTTGTAAAATTTGGGGTTTCTTCTTGACAATATAATAAGTAATAGATTTATTTTCTTTTTTCTGTCCAAATCTGAATCTGTTTCTATATTCCTCCTTCTTCTTGTTTTTAATAAATCCATTACTGTAGTTTTATTCACTTTTCTATACCTTTGTTCTTTGTATGTGATTTTATTATAGTTCTATATCACCCTTTTTTAATTTTAGATCTACTTTTGTCTATCTAAGCCTAGGCTATATGATAGCCTAAAACATTTCCTTTTTGTTGTTGATGCTGAGTTTAGGCCTTTATCAGCCTAAACCTTTCATTCTTTCTTTGTGCGCAAATTGGATTAAACATGTGATTGGAAACTAATAGTGCAATTGGATAATAATAAGAAATATGTATAAAAAGGATGAACTGGGCTAAATTGAAATTGTTCAATAAAAAGACAAATTAAAACAATAACTTTGACAATTGAATAAATGTTATTTGAGTGGATGTAAATGACAGAGGTTGGATTGTACAATTAAATTAAACAAAAGGGATGTTTATTTATAACCTACAAATTAAAGTTTACATACAACCCTTAAAATGACAGAAAAGATACATGAAGGGAAGCGGGTTTTAAACTTAAGATTGGCATTAACTTTAATTATATAATTAATAAGCAAGTGTAGTTTGAGTCCGTTCCGGTAGTAACAGGCGATAAGGGAAAATAAAAGGCTCGTGGTATTGATCTATTCCGACAGTGAGAGTATATTAATTAGGGAAAATAAGAGACTAATTAAAATGATTAAAATGGGGGGACTAAGTCTAGGGGTAATTTATGTCGAATTGCATATTTTTGGTTGGGGATCTGTATCAGTCAGTATTCCTTTTTATCACTACACTGAGGTCTCACGATGTAACGACCCGGAAAATCTGAACCGATTTAAAAAATTTAAATTGGCTATTTTAGTGGATTTTAAATATTTTAAATAATAACGATGAAAAGTAAGTTTGAATCGACATTGAAAATAAATATAATTACTTTGAAATATAAATAAGGCCAAAAATGGCGCGGGAGTTTCAAAATTTGAATTCAAACTTTGATTGACTGTACCGGGTGCAAAGCAAAACGGATTTGAGTGAAACCAAAAATATTTAAATTTTTTAGTGAATACCTTTCTAACGAATCTGAAAAATCGAAGTTTCATAGCGGGAAGCAAAAGTTATGGCCTAATGAATTTTCTGAAAGGTCGCTATGGAGTTTATATAGCCCGTGAAAATGGCCATTTTGCAAACGACCTCGGAATTCGACGAAACCACCTTTGTTGGATCCGGGATATTAAACTATTGATAAGTTTCAAATTTCATAATTTTTGAAGCTAGTATGTGAGCGTGGCAAAGGAAAACGTGTTTGGTCGATTTCTATTAAATTGGGTCGACCAGAAAATGACTATTTTGCAAACGACCTCAGAATTCGACGAAACCACTTTTGTTGGATCCGGGATGTCAAATTATTGCTAAGTTTCAAATTTCGTAATTTCTGAAGTTAATACGTGAGCGTGGCAAAGGAAAACGTGTTTTGGTCAATTATAATTAAATTGGATCGACCAGAAAAGGGCCATTTTGCAAACATGCTCAGAATTCGACGAAACTAGTTTTGTTGGGACCGTATCGTCAAAACATAGCTAGATTTATTTTTCTGGGATTTTCCGAATCAGTTTGTGGCCCCGGCAAATTGAAATGTACATTCAAATTAAATATTTAATGTTTTATATTTTAATTTGAAGAAAAACTGACTAAAACAGTCGAAGGGGCCTACGAAACATATCCCATTTGTTCAGAATGGGGGTAAAACGCTAGGGACGACAATCGTTGGGTTTGGATTGATGTTCGTGTGTGAAAGAGGGTATTTTGGAGATTTAAAAATATATAAATTAATAAAAAAAATTCATTGGTCAATAAAAGCTTCTCTCTCCCTGTAACCCTCGAACACGAATGGCGGTTGCTTCTTCCTCCTTCTCTCCTCTTTTTCTCTCCAATTACTCAATAAAATCAAGTGCTTCTTTGGGGGATTTTGAAGTGCTTCGAGCCCTCTTTAAATCCATACAAGGTTTGGATTTTTTCGTGTAGTGTGTGAAGAGTTTCGAGCCCAGGAAGTTCGCCATTTCCTCCCTCCGCCGCGACCACCATCCTCGATCGAAGTGTGCCCCCTACTACCATTGGGCGCGCCTTTCCACACTCCAGGCCGTGGCACAACCCGACCGTCGATCCGCTGCACCATTGGATCGAAAAGTGAAAACCTAGTTTTGAAGATCGAGCTGAGGTACGGCCTATTTTAAATAAACTATATTATAGCAGTTTAAAGCGCTACCATTTTTTATTTCACTGTAAAAATCATATCTTTTTCATTTGTTGAGGAAATTCAGTGAAACAAGAGATAGTGGACTCGTGTGGACGTCTTCTACATTCTAGAAGAGACCGCATATTTTTCTGAGCCTTCGGCTATTTTTGGTGGAGTGGAACCCAATGTGAGATTTCTAAATTATAAACGATATGGAAAATGACGATGTATAAATTATATAGTCGATGTTTGAGTTACATAAGCGTTGTACACCTCTTGTATAAGCATTGTATAAGTTGTACATTCGATATATAAGTTATATATGCGTTGTAAAAATTATATATATGTTGAAATAGAAGTGAGACGCTTATATATATATATATATACACACACACACGCCCCTCATCCACAAACCATGGACGATATTTATTGGTTGTGATTGGTGTGAAAATTAGTTGATTACGAATGGTTGATTGGGATTGTTTGTGGTTGAAATTGATTGATTGTGGTTGAAAAATACCCGTTTGTGGTTGAGAATTATTTGGTTGAAACCACATAGGGTTAGTTTATAGAAATGAAAAAATATACATGTCGCCTGCGTGCGAACTAGATGCATGAAATCCCCATTGTCAAAAGCTGCGAGGCTTTTAGGTAGAGCGAGGAGCCATACTAGGGACGGCCCCGGTTTTAACTACCCTGCCGTTATGCTGCCGAAATTTTATGAAATATTCATGTGTTAGAATTATTTTCATTTGTTGAAATTATTTTCATATGTTGAAACCGTTCATGTGTTGAATAGAAATTCATTCGTTGAATAGAAATTCATGTGTTGAATGGTATTGGTGTTTGAAATAAATTGTTTTATAATAAAATCATATTTTTGTCATCTATATGAACTATATAAAATAGTCGTGTTTTGAAATAAATTGTTTTGCAATAAAAATAACATTTTTATTCTATATATACACAAATTATAGAAAGCCTTCATGTGTTGAATAGAAATTCTTTCGTTGAATAATATTCATGTGTTGAATGGTATTCGTGTTTTAAATAAATTGTTTTAACAATAAAAATCACATTTTTATTATATAGATACGAACTATAGAAACCGTTCATGTGTTGAACAGAAATTAATTCGTTGAATAATATTCATGTGTTGAATGGTAGTCGTGTTTTGAAAGAAATTGTTTTATAATAAAAATCGTATTTTTATCAACTATATGAACTATATAAAATAGTCGTGTTTTGAAAAAAATTGTTTTATAACAAAAATCATATTTTTATCATCTATATGAAATATATAAAATAGTCGTGTTTTGAAATAAATTGTTTTACATTAAAAATCACATTTTTATTATATACATGAATTGTTAAAAATAGTAAAGTGTTGAAATAGAAGATAGTTGGATAAAAATATCATTTTTATCATAGATATGAAAAGCATATAGTTTTGAAATCGAGGAATCGATTATATATATATATATATAATTAATTAAAATATATCGAATAACGAAGCTGCAATTCGAGTTTTGAAACCGTGATTTCAAACGATTAGTGAGGGAGATCCGACCATCGAATTTTCCCGAAACCGAAACCGTCGAGTTCGCTTTGGAAATATCTTTCCAACGACACCAACTTTGTAAAGATCCAATGGTTGGATTGTCTGGAATGTTTAATTCAAATCTGACGAAAAACAGCACCAGAATCGATTATATTTATATATATATATATAAATATAATTAAATTAAATCGAATAACGACGCTGCAGTTCGTATTTCGAAATCAAAACTTCAAACGATTGTACCGGGAGATCCGACCGTCGGATTTTCCCAAAACTGGAACCGTTGGATTCGTTTTGAAAAGATCTTTCTAATGATATAAATTTTGTGAAGATCCAACGGTTAGATTTTCAGATATGTGTAAATCAAATCTGAAGAAAAACAGCGCCACGGCCGCCTTATGGCCCAAAGCGTCGTTTGAATAAATTGGCTATTTTAAAATAAATAAAAATAGCTATAAATCATTATAAAACATTATAAACGATATGGAATGTGAAATTTAGAAATTAACTGAAGGTTAGCTAAGTCGAATGGTTTCCTGGGTTTTGATCTGATGTTGGTTTCGGCCTTCGGGGTTAATATTTGGGAAATCGTTTTCTTACTGATTTACGGTTAGTGACTGATGAATTGAAATGAAGCGTGTGTTGTGTTTTTGTAGCACTTTTTAATTACATACGAGAGTTGCTCAGAAAGACCGGGTTCATCCCATTCTGAATAACTGAATCGACGATAAGAAGTCGAAGATGAAGACGGTGGTCGAAGACCGGAGATCTTCACCTCGTTTGGATGGTAACTGATGTCCTGATTGGGAGGCATCCCGAAATATGGATAATGAGTGGTGATCGTCCAGACGTACGTGGAGATCGATGGGTTTGCAAGGTATATAGTGCCTCCGGTTTCGTTCAGACCTAGAACGGACTTGTAAATGGACCATGTGTCTGACATTGGAATTCGTTCTGTGTGATTGATAGCCATCAGTTACATGGCGTGAATTACCTGTGTGGCGTGCTAAGATGCAGTGATCAAGGCTTCTGTTGAAAAGCAAAGTCTTTTGCTTGATGATCAAAGCACCGCCTGTGTGGCGTAGCTTTGTGTATAACGTAAATTCGCGAACATCACACCCCAGTATGAACCAGAAACGGGAGAGGACCTCGGGGAGGGCATGCGATTCCTTCTAGTTAGAGGTGGTGTCGGTGCTTGAACTGGCTGACATTTATATTATTTTTACCTATGTGGTTGTTGCTGTTGCGAGGCGCCTCGGTTATATCGGTCGATCCGGGATCGATGGAGTCATACGTTGGCTCATTGACGTCCCATAGGGCGGGGAAACGCAGTGTTCAGGAATTTTAATCCACATCGGTGGACCGGCCCTGTCGCTCTTAGGGTCACTCAGGCTTTGATCCTGAGACATGGGCTAGAGCGTCTCGAAGTCGGTAAGGACTATCTTTTGCCTTGGTTCATGTCGGAAATCCAGTTTCCAAATACGTGATTGTGCGGTTTTGATTGTATACCTATATTTGGCGACATAGTGGCACGGGACGCTCATGTCGTCTATGATTGATACTTATGATTTGAAATTGTTTTTGAAACATATAAACACCAGTAGCAATATCAAATGCTTTTGTTTTATTCGTATCAAGCATATTTTAGCATTATAAGGTAAAAACTCTATCCTCCGGTTTGCGTTGCATTGTGTGATGGGAACTAAGTCTTATAATGGCTTCATTTTTATAAAAAGCATGGCGATGTTTAAAAGAATGATTTGTTTTAAAGCACTGGCAATACAATGGAGTAAACCCGTTACGCGAAAGTGGCGTGGTCCCGTGATTAGCCAAATTATAAATGTGTTAAGTAGATTTCTCATACCAGTCCTTGTTGCCGGTCCTGAGTAGGCTGGGTACGCATGATGGGGGTTCTCGCTTCGCGGTCTGGTGGCGAACGGGAGACTCTTACCCCTACATGTCCCTTTTGAGGGTTGGTTCGGCGGTGCCGGGAGATTCGAGAGGGTCGCCGTAAAACAAGGGTACTGGGGGACCATTGTGAGCCACGGTAGGTTTTACCTGCTGTACTGGAGGATGAAGGGATGGTTGCAAAGCCTACCGGATTTCGCGGTAACGTCACAACGTGAAATCAGAGCTTTGCTTAAGCTTAGCTCTAGTATATAACACATTAACGAACTCGTCAGAGATAGAACCAGTAGTGTTCTAGGACGAGTAACTCAGTACAGATAGGATCAGCAATATCCTAGTATGAGTATAGCGAAAACAGAACAACTCGTTAGAGATGGGGTCAAAAGTGCCCCAGAACGAGTCGAGAGTAATATGTTTTTAAATAACGTATTTGTGATTATATATATAGTCTGGTTTTAGAAATATAATTTTTGAATATATAAAAGATATATATTTGAAAGGTTAAAAACAATTTGATTTTTGTTTGCGTTGTGTGATAGTAGATTTGATTAATTAAATTATTAGGACGATAGTTAATTTAATTAATAAAAGAACGAATGGTAGAATTCATTCGATTAAATCACACATTGAACTGATTTAAAAATAGACAGAAATACATACATGTGCATTATATATGTTTGAACAAGTAAATGGATAGCTGTTGAGTAAAGAAATTATTTGCGTGCCCGACAAATAGGTAAACCTTAATGAGTTGGATGCGAAATATTATTATATCAACTCCTGTGAATGCCATTGGATGCGGAGTGCTTGTTATTCTGTGTGTAATAATAAACATCGCCATAGGATAGTAACAATTAATTTTGAACTACATTACATGGCATAATTCTTGAAGATAGGCATACTTAATCATATACCACATAAGCATTTGGAGCTTGTGTGACGAGGTGGAAGATTTACCATACGAGCGAGAGGCTCGTATGGCGATGACTATATTTTACAGGTTGAACTGATGACTGATATGACCATATAAAATTGTAACGATAAATTTTCAGATTAATAAAAACTCCACACGGGTCTGGAGTTGACAATAATCACGTCTCTCTAGTTAGTAGATACGACACATGGATTATTTATTTCCCACACGGGACGAGGTGACGAGAATTTATCCTCTGGAGCAATTAAAAATACACACTCCCTCAGGCTTTGACAGGGTGACGAGAATTTATTCTCTGGAGTTATTATCTATACACGCTCCCCTGTAAACACCAGAATATATCACTATAAATATGTGTATGCTTTATAGGATTTATTGGGTACCTAATACGGCCCAATAAATTTCCAAACCCCTCCCCGTAAAAGGAGGTTATTATGAAATTTTTCGAAAATTCCTGGTGTTAGCCAAATTTTTGAAGAATTTGAAAATTCTCAAAAACTGAAAAGTTGGAGAATGGAAGCCAGATTGAACGTAGAGTTGGTTAATCAAACCACTATCGACTTTTTTCCTTTTCGGGGACGAAAAGTTTTAAGTGGGGGAGATTGTAACAACCCGGAAAATCTGAACCGATTTAAAAATTTTAAATTGGCTATTTTAGTGGATTTTAAATATTTAAAATTAATATTTTAAATATTTAAAATTAATATTTTATATATTTAAAATTAATATCTTAAATAATAACGATGAAAAGTAAGTTTGAATCGACATTGAAAATAAATATAATTACTTTGAAATATAAACAAGGCGAGAAATGGCGCGGTAGTTTCAAAATTTGAATTCAAACTTTGACTGACTATACCGGGTGAAAAACAAAACGGATTTGAGTGAAACAAAAAATATTTAAATATGTTAGTGAATACCTTTCTAACGAATCTGAAAAATCGAAGTCTCATAGCGGGAAGCAAAAGTTATGGCCTAATGAATTTTCTGAAAGGTCGCTATGGAGTTTATATAGCCCGTGAAAATGGCCATTTTGCAAACGACCTCGGAATTCAACGAAACCACTTTTGTTGGATCCGGCATGTTAAACTATTGCTAAGCTTCAAATTTCATAATTTTTTAAGCTAGTATGTGAGCGTGGCAAAGGAAAATGTGTTTGGTCGATTTCTATTAAATTGGGTCGACCAGAATATGACTATTTTGCGAACGACCTCAGAATTCTATTAAGCCACTTTTGTTGGATCCAGGATGTCAAATTATTGCTAGATTTCAAATTTCGTAATTTTTGAAGTTAATATGTGAGTGTGGCAAATGAAAACGTGTTTTGGGCAATTATAGTTAAATTGGACCGACCAGAAAAGGGCCATTTTGCAAACGGGCTCAGAATTCGACGAAACTAGTTTTGTTGGGACTGTATCATCAAAACATAGCTAGATTTATTTTTATGGGATTTTTCGAATTAGTTTGTGGCCTCGGCAAATTGAAATGTACATTCAAATTAAATATTTAATGTTTCATATTTTAATTTGAAGAAAAACTGACTAAAACAGTCGAAGGGGCCTACGAAACATATCCCATTATGTTCGAAATGGGGGTTAAACGCTAGGGACGACAGTCGTTGGGTTTGGATTGGTGTTCGTGTGTGAAAGAGGGTATTTTGGAGATTTAAAAATATATAAATTAATAAAAAAAAAATCATTGGTCGATAAAACCTTCTCCCTCCCCGTAACCCTCGAACACGAACGGCGGCTGCTTCTTCCTCCTTATCTCCTCTTTTTCTCTCCAATCACTCAATAAAATCAAATGCTTCTTTGGGGGATTTTGAAGAGCTTCGAGCCCTCTTTAAATCCATACAAGGTTTGGATTTTTTCGTGTAGTGTGTGAAGAGTTTCGAGCCCAGGAAGTTCGCCGTTTCCTCCCTCCGCCGCGACCACCATCCACGATCGAAGTGGGCCCCTACCACTGTTGGGCGCGCCTTTCCACGCTCCAGGCCATGGCATAACCCGATCGTCGATCCGCTGCACCATTGGATCGAAAAGTGAAAACCTAGTTTTGAAGATCGAGCTGAGGTAGCGGCCTATTTTAAATAAACTATATTATAGCAGTTTAAAGCGCTACCATTTTTGATTTCACTGTAAAAATCATATCTTTTTCGTTTTTGACGAAATTCAGTGAAACAAGAGACAATGGACTCGTGTGGACGTCTTATATATTCTAGAAGAGACCGCATATTTTTCTGAGCCTTCGGCTACTTTTGGTGGAGTGGAATCTAATGTGAGATTTCTAAATTATAAACAATGTGGAAAACGACGATGTATAAATTATATAGTCGATGTATGAGTTATATAAGCGTTGTACACCTCTTGTATAAGCGTTGTATAAGTTGTACGTTCGATATGTAAGTTATGTATGTGTTGTAAAAATTATATATGTGTTGAAATTGAAGTGAAACGCTTTTATATATATATACACGCCCCTCGTCCACAAACCATCGAAGATATTTATTGGTTGTGATTGGTGTGAAAATTAGTTGATTACGAATGGTTGATTGGAATTGTTTGTGGTTGAAATTGATTGATTGTGGTTGAAAAATACCCGTTTGTGGTTGAGAATTATTTGGTTGAAACCACATAGGATTAGTTTGCGGAAATGGAAAAATATACATGCCACCTGCGTGCGAACTAGATGCATGAAATCCCCATTGTCAAAAGTTGTGAGGCTTTAAGGTAGAGCGAGGAGCCGTATTAGGGACGACCCCGGTTTTAACTACCCTGCCGTTATGCTCCCGAAATTTTCTGAAATATTCATGTGTTAGAATTATTTTCATTTGTTGAAATTATTTTCATATGTTGAAACCGTTCATGTGTTGAATAGAAATTCATTCGTTGAATAGAAATTCATGTGTTGAATGGTATTGGTGTTTGAATTAAATTGTTTTACAATAAAAATCATATTTTTATCATCTATATGAACTATATGAAATATCATGTTTTGAAATAAATTATTTTGCAATAAAAATCACATTTTTATTCTGTATATATACAAATTATAGAAAACCTTCATGTGTTGAATAGAAATTCATTCGTTGAATAATATTCATGTGTTGAATGGTATTCGTGTTTTAAATAAATTGTTTTAACAATAAAAATCACATTTTTATTATATATATACGAACTATAGAAACCGTTCATGTGTTGAATAGAAATACATTCGTTGAATAATATTCATTTGTTGAATGGTAGTCGTGTTTTGAAAAAATTGTTTTATAATAAAAATCGTATTTTTATCATCTATATGAACTATATAAAATAGTCGTGTTTTAAAAGAAATTGTTTTATAATAAAAATCATATTTTTATCATCTATATGAACTATATAAAATAGTCGTGTTTTGAAATAAATTGTTTTACATTAAAAATCACATTTTTATTATATACATGAATTGTTAAAAATAGTGAAGTGTTGAAATAGAAGACAGTTGGATAAAAATATCATTTTTATCATAGATATGAAAAGCATATAGTTTTGAAATCAAAGAATCGATTATATATATATAATTAAAATGTATCAAATAACGAAGCTGCAGTTCATGTTTTGAAACCGTGATTTCAAACGATTAGTGCGGGAGATCCGACCACTAGATTTTCCCGAAACCGAAACCGTCGGGTTCGCTGACACCAACTTTGTAAAGATCCAACGGTTGGATTGTCTAGAATGTTTAATTCAAATCTGAAGTAAAACAGCGCCAGAATCGATTATATATATATATATAATTAAATTAAATCGAATAACGACGTTGCAGTTCGTATTTCGAGATCGAAACTTCAAACGATTATACCGGGAGATGCGACCGTCGGATTTTCCCAAAATTGGAGCCGTTGGATTCGTTTTGAAAAGATATTTCTAATGATATAAATTTTGTGAAGATCCAACAGTTAGATTTTCAGATATGTGTAAATCAAATCTGAAGAAAAACAGCGCCACGGCTGCGTTATGGCCCGAAGCGTCGTTTGAATAAATTGGCTATTTTAAAATAAATAAAAATAGCAATAAATCATTATAAAATATTATAAACAATATGGAATGTGAAATTTAGAAATTAACTGAAGGTTAGCTAAGTCGAATGGTTTCCTGGGTTTTGATCTGATGTTGGTTTCGGCCTTCGGGGTTAATATTTGGGAAATCCTTCTCTTATTGATTTACAGTTAGTGACTGATGAATTGAAATGAAGCGTGTGTTGTGTTTGTGTAGCACTTTTTAATTACATACGAGAGTTGCTCAGAAAGACCGGGTTCATCTCATTCTGAATAACTGAATTGACGATAAGAAGTTGAAGATGAAGACGGTGGTCGAAGACCGGAGATCTTCACCTCGTTTGGATGGTAACTGATGTCCTGATTGGGAGGCATCCCGAAATATGGATAATGAGTGGTGATCGTCCAGACGTACGTGGAGATCGATGGGATTGCGAGGTATATAGTGCCTCTGGTTTCGATCAGACCCAGAACAGACTTGTAAATGGACTGTGTCTCTAACATTGGAATCCATTCTGTGTGATTGATAGCCATCAGTTACATGGCGTGAATTGCCTGTGTGGCATGCTAAGATGCCGTGATCAAGGCTTCTGTTGAAAAACAAAGTCTTGTGGTTGATTATCAAAGCACCGCCTGTGTGGCGTAGCTTTGTGTATAATGTAAACTCGCGAACCTCACACCCTGGCATGAACCAGAAACGGGAGAGGACCTCAGGGAGGTAATGCGTTTCCTTCTAGTTAGAGGTGGTGTCGGTGCTTGAACTGGCTGACATTTATATTATTTTCACCTATGTGGTTGTTGTTGTTGCGAGGCGCCTCGGTTATATCGGTCGACCCGGGACCGATGGAGTTATACGTTGGCTCATTGACGCCCCATAGGGCGGGGAAACACAGTGTTCAGGAATTTTAATCCACATCGGTGGACCGGCCCTTTCCCTCCTAGGGTCACTCGAGCTCTGATCCTGAGACACGGGCTAGAGCGTCTCGAAGTCTGTAAGGTCTATCTTTTTCCTTGGTTCATGTCGGAAATCCAGTTTCCAAATACGTGATTGTGCGGTTTTGATTGTATACCTATATTTGGCGACATAGTGGCATGAGACGCTCATGTCGTTTATGATTGATACTTATGATTTGAAATTGTTTTTGAAACATATAAACACTAGTATTAATATCAAATGCTTTTGATTTATTCGTATCAAGCATATTTTGGCCATTATAAGGTAAAAACTCTATCCTCCGGTTTGCGTTGCATTGTGTGATGGGAACTGAGTCTTATAATGGCTTCATTTTTATAAAAAGCATGGCGATGTTTAAAAGAATTATTTGTTTTAAAGCACTAGCAATCCATTGGAGTAAACCCGTTCCGCGAAAGTGGCGTGGTCCCGTGATTAGCCAAATTATAAATGTGTTAAGTAGATTTCTCATACCAGTCCTTGTTGCCGGTCCTGAGTGGGCTGGGTACGCATGATAGGGGGTTCTCGCTTCGCGGTTTGGTGGCGAACGGGAGACTCTTACCCCTACATGTCCCTTTTGAGGGTTGGTTCGGCGGTGCCGGGAGACTCGAGAGGGTCGCCGTAAAACAAGGGTACTGGGGGACCATTGTGAACCATGGTAGGTTTTACCTGCTGTACTAGAGGATGATGGGATGGTTGCAAAGCCTACCGGATTTCGCGGTAACGTCACAACGTGGTATCAGAGCTTTGGTTAAGCTTAGCTCTGGTATATAACACATTAACGAACTCGTCAGAGATAGAACAAGTAGTGTTCTAGGACGAGTAACTCAGTACATACAGGATCAGCAATATCCTAGTATGAGTATAGCAGAAACAGAACAACTCGTTAGAGATGGGGTCAGAAGTGCCCCGGAACGAGTCGACAGTAATATGTTTTTAAATAACGTATTTGTGATTATATATATAGTCTGGTTTTATAAATATAATTTTTGAATATATAAAAGATATATATTTGAAAGGTTAAAAACAATTTGATTTTTGTTTGCGTTGTGTGATAGTAGATTTGATTAATTAAATTATTAGGACGATGGTTAATTTAATTAATAAAAGAATGAATGGTAGAATTCATTCGATTAAATCACACATTGAACTGATTTAAAAATAGATAGAAATATATACATGTGCATTATATATGTTTGAACAGGTAAATGGATAGCTGTTGAGTAAAGAAATTATTTGCGTGCCCGACAAATAGGTAAACCTTAATGAGTTGGATGCGAAATATTGTTATATCAACTCCTGTGAATGCCATTGGATGCGGAGTGCTGGTTATTCTGTGTGTAATAATAAACATCGCCATAGGGTAGTAATAATAAATTTTGAACTACATTACATGGCATACTTCTTGAAGATAGGCATACTTCATCATATACCACATAAGCATTTGGAGCTTGTGTGACGAGGTGGAAGATTTACCATACGAGCGAGAGGCTCGTATGGCGATGACTATATTTTACAGGTTGAACTGATGACTGATATGACCATATAAAATTGTAACGATAAATTGCCAAATTAATAAAAAGCCCCACACGGGTCTGGAATTGACAATAATCACGTCTCTCTAGTTAGTAGATACGGCACATGGATTATTTATTTCCCACACAGGATGAGGTGACGAGAATTTATTCTCTGGAGCAATTAAAAATACACACTCCCTCAGGCTTTGACAGGGTGACGAGAATTTATTCTCTGGAGTTATTATCTATACACGCTCCCCTGTAAACACCAGAATATATCACTATAAATATGTGTATGCTTTATAGGATTTATTTGGTACCTAATACGGCCCAATAAATTTCCAAGCCCCTCCCCGTACAAAGGGGGTTATGGCGAAATTTTTCGAAAATTCCGGGTGTTAGCCAAATTTTTGAAGAATTTGAAAATTCTCAGAAACTGAAAAGTTGGAGAATGGAAGCCAGATTGAACGTAGAGTTGGTAAATCAAACCACTATCGACTTTGTTCCTTTTCGGGGACGAAAAGTTTTAAGTGGGGGAGATTGTAATGACCCGAAAAATCTGAACCGATTTAAAAATTTTAAATTGGCTATTTTATTGGATTTTAAATATTTAAAATTAATATTTTAAATAATAACGATGAAAATTAAGTTTGAATCGACATTGAAAATAAATATAATTACTTTGAAATATAAACAAGGCCAGAAATGGCGCGGTAGTTTCAAAATTTGAATTCAAACTTTGACTGACTGTACCGGGTGTAAAACAAAAGGGATTTGAGTGAAACCAAAAATATTTAAATCTGTTAGTGAATACCTTTCTAACGAATCTGAAAAATCGAAGTTTCATTACGGGAAGCAAAAGTTATGGCCTAATGAATTTTCTGAAAGGTCGCTATGGAGTTTATATAGCCCGTGAAAATGGCCATTTTGCAAACGACCTCGGAATTCGACGAAACCACTTTTGTTGGATCCGGGATGTTAAACTATTACTAATTTTCAAATTTCATAATTTTTGAATCTAGTATGTGAGCGTGGCAAAGGAAAATGTGTTTGGTCGATTTCTATTAAATTGGGTCGACCAGAAAATGACCATTTTGCAAACGACCTCAAAATTCGACGAAACCGCTTTTGTTGGATCCAGGAAGTCAAATTATTGCTAGGTTTCAAATTTCGTAATTTTTGAAGTTAACATGTGAGCATGGCAAAGGAAAACGTGTTTTGGTCGGTTATAGTTAAATAGGATCGACCAGAAAAGGGCCATTTTGCAAACGGGCTCAGAATTCGACGAAACTTGTTTTGTTGGGACTGTATCGTCCTAACATAGCTAGATTTATTTTTCTGGGATTTTTCGAATCAGTTTTTGGCCCCGGCAAATTGAAATGTACATTCAAATTAAATATTTAATGTTTTATATTTTAATTTGAAGAAAAACTGACTAAAACAGTCGAAGGGGCCTACGAAACATATCCCATTGTGTTCGGATTGGGGTAAAACGCTAGGTACGACAGTCATTGGGTTTGGATTGGTGTTCGTGTGTGAAAGAGGGTATTTTGGAGATTTAAAAATATATAAATTAATAAAAAAAATCATTGGTCAATAAAACCTTCTCTCTCCCCGTAACCCTCGAACACGAACGGCGGCTGCTTCTTCCTCCTTATCTCCTCTTTTTCTCTCCAATCACTCAATAAAATCAAGTGCTTCTTTGGGGGATTTTGAAGAGCTTCGAGCCCTCTTTAAATCCATACAAGGTTTGGATTTTTTCGTGTAGTGTGTGAAGAGTTTCGAGCCCAGGAAGTTCGCCGTTTCCTCCCTCCGCCGCGCCCGCCATCCTCAATCGAAGTGGGCCGCCTACCACCGTTGGGCGCGCCTTTCCATGTTCCAGGCCATGGCACAACCGGATCGTCGATCCACTGCACCATTGGATCGAAAAGTGAAAACCTAGTTTTGAAGATCGAGCTGAGGTAACGGCCTATTTTAAATAAACTATATTATAGCAGTTTAAAGCGCTACCGTTTTTGATTTCACTATAAAAATCATATCCTTTTCGTTTGTTGACGAAATTCAGTGAAACAAGAGACAGTGGACTCGTGTGGACGTCTTCTACATTCTAGAAGAGACCACATATTTTTCTGAGCCTTCGGCTATTCTTGGTGGAGTGGGACCCAATGTGAGATTTCTAAATTATAAACGATATGGAAAACGACGATGTATAAATTATATAGTCGATGTATGAGTTATATTAGCATTGTACACCTCTTGTATAAGCATTGTATAAGTTGTACGTTCGATATATAAGTTATATATGCGTTGTAAAAATTATATATGCGTTGAAATAGATGTGAAATGCTTATATATATATATGCCCCTCGTCCACAAACCATCGACGATATTTATTGGTTGTGATTGGTATGAAAATTAGTTGATTACGAATGGTTGATTGGAATTGTTTATGGTTGAAATTGATTGATTGTGGTTGAAAAATACCCGTTTGTGGTTGAGAATTATTTGGTTGAAACCACATAGGATTAGTTTGTGGAATTGGAAAAATATACATGCCACTTGCATGCGAACTAGATGCATGAAATCCCAATTGTCAAAAGCTGCGAGACTTTAACATAGAGCGAGGAGCCGTACTAGGGACGGCCCCGGTTTTAACTACCCTGCCGTTATGCTGCCGAAATTTTCTGAAATATTCATGTGTTAGAATTATTTTCATTTGTTGAAATTATTTTCATATGTTGAAACTGTTCATGTGTTGAATAGAAATTCATTCGTTGAATAGAAATTCATTTGTTGAATGGTATTGGTGTTTGAAATAAATTGTTTTATAATAAAAATCATAATTTTATCATCTATATGAACTATACAAAATAGTCGTGTTTTGAAATAAATGGTTTTTGCAATAAAAATCACATTTTTATTCTATATATATACAAATTATAGAAAACCTTCATGTGTTGAATAGAAATTCATTCGTTGAATAATATTCATGTGTTGAATGGTATTCGTGTTTTAAATAAATTGTTTTAACAATAAAAATCACATTTTTATTATATATATATATACAAACTATAGAAACCGTTCATGTGTTGAATAGAAATTCATTCGTTGAATAATATTCATGTGTTGAATGTTAGTCGTGTTTTGAAAGAAATTGTTATATAATAAAAATTGTATTTTTATCATCTATATGAACTATATAAAATAGTTGTGCTTTGAAAGAAATTGTTTTATAATAAAAATCGTATTTTTATCATCTATATGAACTACATAAAATATTCATGTTTTGAAATAAATTGTTTTACATTAAAAATCACATTTTTATTATATACATGAATTGTTAAAAATAGTGAAGTGTTGAAATAGAAGACAGTTGGATAAAAATATCATTTTTATCATAGATATGAAAAGCATATAGTTTTGAAATCGAAGAATCGATTATATTTATATATATATAAATATAATTAAAATATATCGAATAACGAAGCTGCAGTTCGTGTTTTGAAACCGTGATTTCAAACGATTAGTGCGGGAGATCCGACCATCGGATTTTCCCGAAACCAAAACCGTCGGGTTCGCTTTGGAAATATCTTTCCAACGACACCAACTTTGTAAAGATCCAACGGTTGGACTGTCTAGAATGTTTAATTCAAATCTGAAGTAAAACAGCGACAGAATCGATTATATATATATAATTAAATTAAATCGAATAACGACGTTGCTGTTCGTATTTCGAGATCGAAATTTCAAACGATTGTACCGGGAGATCCGACTGTCGGATTTTCCCAAAACTGGAACCGTTGGATTCGTTTTGAAAAGATCTTTCTAATGATATAAATTTTGTGAAGATCCAACGGTTAGATTTTCAGATATGTGTAAATCAAATCTGAAGAAAAACAGCGCCACGGCCGCCTTATGGCCCGAAGCGTCGTTTGAATAAATTGGCTATTTTAAAATAAATAAAAATAGCGATAAATCATTATAAAACATTATAAACGATATGGAATGTGAAATTTAGAAATTAACTGAAGGTTAGCTAAGTCGAATGGTTTCCTGGGTTTTGATCTGATGTTGGTTTCGGCCTTCGGGGTTAATCTTTGGGAAATCGTTCCCTTACTGATTTACGTTTAATGACTGATGAATTGAAATGAAGCATGTGTTGTGTTTGTGCAACACTTTTTCTTTATGTACGAGAGTTGCTCAGAAAGACCGGGTTTATCCCATTCTGAATAACTGAATCGACGATAAGAAGTCGAAGATAAAGACGGTGGTCGAAGACCGGAGATCTTCACCTCGTTTGGATGGTAACTGATGTCCTGATTGGGAGGCATCCCGAAATATGGATAATGAGTGCTGATCGTCCAAACGTACGTGGAGAACGATGGGTTTGCGAGGTATATAGTGCCTCCGGTTTCGTTCAGACCTAGAACGGACTTGTAAATGGACCGTGTGTATGACATTGGAATTCGTTCTGTGTGATTGATAGCCATCAGTTACATGGCATGAATTACCTGTGTGGCGTGCTAAGATGCAGTGATCAAGGCTTCTGTTGAAAAGCAAAGTCTTGTGTTTGATGATCAAAACACCGCCTGTGTGGCGTACCTTTGTGTATAACATAAATTAGTGAACCTCACACCCCGGTATGAATTAGAAATGGGAGAGGACCTCAGGGAGGGCATGCGTTTCCTTCTAGTTAGAGGTGGTGTCGGTGCTTGAACTGGCTGACATTTATATTATTTTCACCCATGTGGTTGTTGCTGTTGCGAGGCGCCTTGGTTATATCGGTCGATCCGGGACCGACGGAGTCATACGTTGGCTCATTGACGCCCCATAGGGCGGGGAAACGCAGTGTTCAGGAATTTTAATCCACATCGGTGGACCGGCCCTGTCACTCCTAGGGTCACTCGAGCTCTGATCCTGAGACACGGGCTAGAGCGTCTTGAAGTCTGTAAGGGCTATCTTTTGCCTTGGTTCATGTCGGAAATCCAGTTTCCAAATACGTGATTGTGCGGTTTTGATTGTATACCTATATTTGGCGACATAGTGGCATGAGACGCTCATGTCGTCTATGATTGATACTTATGATTTGAAATTGTTTTTGAAACATATAAACACTAGTAGTAATATCAAATGCTTTTGTTTTATTCGTATCAAGCATATTTTGGCCATTATAAGGTAAAAACTCTATCCTCCGGTTTGCGTTGCATTGTGTGATGGGAACTGAGTCTTATAATGGCTTCATTTTTATAAAAAGCATGGCGATGTTTAAAAGAATGATTTGTTTTAAAGCACTGGCAATCCAATGGAGTAAACCCATTCCGCGAAAGTGGCATGGTCCCGTGATTAGCCAAATTATAAATGTGTTAAGTAGATTTCTCATACCAGTCCCATGACTGACTCGTAGTTTGTTTCACTTACAAACTCGGGTGCCCCTTTTTCTACACGGGCAACCTTGTATTTAGATTTTAGGTGGCTCTTTCTGGATAGCTGGAGCTGAAGATGGATTCTATCATTTATCTCTTTTTTATGCTGTTCAGCTCCTATTGTACATATTATGTTTGTTTCCGCTGTAGACATTTATGTATAGCTGAACTGTATTTGTACTAAGTATGACCCTGTACTATGTAACTCTGATGACTACGTTTATCCAGAATATTATTTTTTCATCATCTGGTGTATTTATTTATTTCTTTTCTGCTATTATCTATTTATGTGTTATATTCCAAAGATTACCCTTAACACCGCAGTACAGGGTTTTGGGGTCGTCACACACGAGAAGGCGAAGACACGCTTACACTATACTAGGTAGTAAAAGGTCCAAACATGATGGATACGGGCGCGTTCGGGCGGGACGGTGAGCCTTCATCTCAAAAATTAGGGAAGTTAAGACACTATGACGCCAGCGGTACTCGCTATGTCCATAGAGCTGACGGGTCGGGTCTGATAAACTAAGGCCATAGTCGGCATATGTTATAACAACTATGATTAGGAGCCTATCGATTGGTAGAATTGGGTATAATCCTAATTTATAAATTGTAGCAATTAGTGCAAGAATCGAATAATTTGACAATCGACTGTCTTGTAGAAATATACTCTTGTTCTTAGTTACTTTGTTGAGCTTCAATTTATTATCCTCTCTAGATTTTTCTCTTTTTCAATTATGTTATTAATTACTGAACTCGCTCGGCTTCATTTTTGGCTAGTTTTTTTTCTCTTCTACCTTCCTCCCCCCAGGTTCTGAGGGTGGAGGACCTAACACTTGAGAGAGCTTTGACCTAGCTCACTTCATTGGAGATTATCATATTCCTTGTTCTTTTTGGTTACATGTATTTTTTCATGTTTTATCTATTTTATCTACTTAATGATAAGGAGGATAATTTTTATTTTGTTATTGTGATTTGTTGATATTATGACAACTATGGTTTTATGACTTATGATGCAATGGCACTACTTATGATGTAATGGCACTACTTATTTGTTTTTAAGTTGAAATTGATGTTCCACTATGTTTCTTTATTGCTAACTCGTGAGTTTTAGCATCTGTAATGTTACTTTATACCTATACTCTTCATATTTCTTAATAAAGTCCTCATATGTTATTGTTAAGAAATGTGGGGTTACATTTGGTATTAGTGCCTAAGGTTATAAGATTTGTAAAAAAATTATTTTTAAAGAAAAAGTCTTTTAAAGAAAAGTGTTTTTAAAATAATAAGTGTTTTTAAAATAATAAGTTTTTTTGAAAAACATCAACTCAAGTCAGTTACAATATTCCCTTAATTCCATTCTTGAATCCTTTTCTCTTTTCTGAATTGCAGCATGCCCAGGGCTCCCAATTTCCCCGAGGGAATCCCCATTCCTACCCAGTTTCGTAGGTGTGTAGAAGCTACAACACCCGTTGAGGGCAAGGAAATGTCCAAGCTCCTCCTCCAACCATGGTAGCTCCTCCTAATCCACCACAACCGACTAACTTCTCTAATCTTTGCAAGTACTTTACTTCTCTTGGTGGCAAGACTTTCCATGGTAAAGAGACTTTTGTTGAGGCTCGTGCTTGGCTCAAGGACACCGAATGCATATGTGGACTCTTGGAGCTTGATGATGTAAGGAGAGTACGGTTGGCTGTGTGGCAACTAAAGGGCGAAGCTATATTTTGGTGGGAAGTGACTGAGGCAGAACGCCTCTTTGAGACTATGAATGACTGTATAGAATGATTTGGAAGAAAGTTTCTATCTTAAGCAAAAGAGAGCATGCAGTTGGAGAAGTTTCTAATCCGAAAACAAGGCACTCTTTCTGCTAAGGAGTATGTCAACTAGTTTAATGAGCTTGCGAGATTTGGGATGGATTTGGTGAATACTGCCCACAAGAAACTAGAGAGGTTTCCTAAAGGTTTGAACCAACCTCTATAGAGATTAACACGCATATTCCAATGGGTACCACATTGGGAATCTTGTAGAGATGACACTCATCCACAAAGAGGGAAAATGTGATCTTATGGAGAACGAAGCTGAGGTTGCTAAGGAAAATGTTAGGAAGTAGAAGTGGCGACCTAAGAAGGCTAATAAGAAAAAAGATGAGAACCCTAAGAAAGCTCAAATCAAGAAGGATGTTAAGTGTCATGGTTGTGGCATGACATGACACTTTGTGAGGGACTGCAAGAAGGACCCTATGAAGAGGAGATCCTATCATTGTGGATAGACTGGTCATTACAGCAGGCAGTGCCATCCGAAGCAAGGGCAAGGAGCTGCTTCATTTGGTGCGCAGGTGCATGCTTTGGAGGCGACTAAGGCTAGTGTTAGTCAAGACAGGGGCAGGAAGTTCATTGTCGAAGGTTTGATTTCTCTTTATGACTTTCCTATTAAGACCTCGTTTGATTTTAGTGCTTCACATTCTTTCATTTCTACTTCATTAGTTGTTTTTCTGCACCTTTGTATCTTTCTTGTTTCCGATCCAGTAGTTTCAAACCCAATAGGATGTTCGGCTTATTTATCTATGATGTGTAATGTTTGAGGTTTTCCATTATAGGCATCAAGTTCGATTGTGGTGCCTATGTACTGGGATTTTCTGGGTATGGTATTATTCTAGGGATGGATTGGCTAGCCATGTATGGTGCCATCCTTGACTGTGAGAGGAGAGTAGTAAAGTTGATGACTTGTAATGGCAGAACCCTTGAGATATATTGTGACCCGCGAGGGTCTATCATGTAGAGCTTCATAGAATTCCTAGATACTTCTATTAGCGATTTTAGCTCAGTACCAGTGGTGAGAGAATTTTTGGTGTAGTTGAGGAGGTGAAAGGACTACCTTTGAGGTGAGAGATTGACTTCCGGATTTACTTGACGAAGAATGGTAAGCCGCTGCATTGCCTTTGCGTCATATGGCTCCGAGGGAAAGGATAGAATTGAGTAAGAAAGTGTGTGAGCTTTTGGAGAAAGGCTTTATTAGGTGGAGTATGTCTAAGTGAGGAGAACCATTTGTATTTGCTACTAAGGCAAATGGCTCCCTCTGTCTATGTGTGGATTACAGAGAATTAAACAAGCAAAGAAAAATCGAGACCTACTCCGTTGGATAGAGAATTGTTTAATCAGTTAGTAGATGCATCTGTTTTCTCCCAGTTAGATTTGGTGACTGGGTTTCATCAGCTCCGAGTGGTGGATTACAGTGTGGATAAGACAACTTTTAGACTCCGGACGGATTCTTCGAGTGGTTGATTATGCCTTTTGGGCTGACCAATGAATTGGCTAATTTTGTTGATATGATGAGTCAAGTGTATAGGGAGTTCCTGAATAAGTTTGGGGTGGTGTTAGTAAACGACATCTTGATATTCTCTAGGGATGAGGACGAACATGCGTTACACTTGGGATATGTCCTCCGTACAGTATGTTCCCATCAGTTAAAGGAAAAGTTTTCAAAGTGTCACTTTTGCTGAACGGAAGTGAGGCTCTTGGGGCACATAGTTTCGGGTGATGGTTTAGCGGTGGATCCCGCTAAAGTGGTTGAAGTTCAAGATTGGAGGGTACCCAAGAATGCGACAGAGGTAAGGAGCTTTCTAGAGTTGGTGGGATTTTATCAAAAATTTATTAAGTATCTTGTGTGGATCTCAACTCCACTTACCCACCTTACAAAGAAAAACCTAGTATTTGTTTGGGATGTGGATTGCGTGGATGCAGTCTTGATATTGAAGAAGTCTCTCACATCAGCTTCAGTATTGACTCTTCCTGATGGTACGAAAATGTTCAGTATATATACGAATGCTTGTGGCATGGGCTTAAGTGCAGTGCTTATGCAGGAGGGTAGGGTTGTCTGCTAGGAAGTAAGTAGTTGAGGGTACATAAGACGAATTACCTTTCCCATGATTTGGAGCTAGTGGCGATAGTGTTTGCGCTTAAGTCTTGGAGGCATTATTTATTAGGTGAGAGGTTTGAGCTATACATATATCTTAAATCTCTTAAGTATTTGTTCTCGCAAAAGGATCTTAATTTGCGATGACAGCGCTGGATGAAGTTTTTGCATTTTTTGATTTCGATATCTATTATACCCCAGGGAAGAGGAATGTAGTAGCAATACATTGAGTAGATAGAGGATGACTGTGAGTCTATTGTTCGTAGAGTGGAAGAGTTTGGATTTTATCTCATCATTCGATATTAAGCCATCTACGAACTATGTGCCAGGATTATTGGCATCATTGGAGGTGCAACCTACTCTCTTAGAGCACATTGGATCCAATCAGCGTGAGGATCAATAGTTAGCGGATATCGTGGACCGACTCAACAGAGGAGATACCACTTTTCACCTTGCTAAGTATTCTGCGGATGAGAGAGGGTGGCTACATCGCATTAGAAGATTATGTGTTCCTCAAGTTAATCGGTTGTTGAGATCAGTTTTAGAGGAGGCTCATCATTCTCGGATGGCCATCGATCCCAAAGGTGATAAGATGTATAGAGGCATGAGGAGTGTTTTTCATTGGATTAGGATGAAGAAGGATGTGACAGAGTACATAGTTAGATGCATGATTTTCCAGAGAGTAAAGACTGAGCAAAGGAAGCCTGGTGGATTGCTCCAACCTCTAGACGTACCATAGCGGAAGTGGGACAACGTTTTTATGGACTTCATAGATGGGTTGCTCAGATCGAAGAAGGGTAACACCATAATTTGTGTTATAGTCAATAGGTTGACTACGAGCACTCACTTTATCCCGGTTAAGAGTAAGAAAATGGTAGCTTGGTTGGCATCAGTATATCTTACAGAGATCGTACGACTTCATGGAGTTCCTTCTATTATTACTAGTGATTGAGACCCCATTTACCTGCGAGTTTTGGAATAGCTTGCAGGAGGCATTGAGGACATAGCTGAGACATAGTACTGCATACCACCCTCAAACAGATGGTCAGACTGAGAGGGTTAATCAGATTCTTGAGGATTTATTGCGGCTATGTATCCTAGACTTCAGAGGAACTTAGGAGGAACATCTTCCATTGGTAGAGTTCGTGTATAATAACAGAAATTAGATGAGCATATGTATGGCTCCCTTCGAGGCATTGTATGGATGGCCCTGCAGATCACCATTTTGTTGGTGGGAGACTACAAACAGAATTATTCTTGGACCTGAGATGGTTAGGGAGACCTCACAGAAGATAAACCTGATTCAAAAGTGGATGAAGGCAACTCAGGACAGACAGAAGTTGTATGCAGATCAGCGGAGGACAGATCTAGAATTCGAGGTAGGAGACTTGGTTTTCGTTAAGGTATCACCTTTGAAGAGTGCGGTTCAGTTCGTCTTAGTGGGAAAGTTGGCGTCGTGGTTCGTAGGGCCATTCTCTATAGTGGGGAGGATAGATTAGATGGCCTACAAAGTTAGACTACCACAGAGATTAGCTGGATTTCAAGATGTATCGCATGTTTCTCACTTATGGATGTGCATAGTACTCTATAGAAGACCAAGGTAGAGAGGGAAGCATCGGTCATGAGAGTTCCTACATGGATACTAGGATCTGAGGTGAAGAAATTGCGGAATAAAGAGATCAAGCTAGTTAAGATTCAGTGGGGAAAGGATAGTGCTGACGCGACTTGGGAACCAGAGGATAGGATTCACACTTATTTTTCGTTTCTCTTGATAGTATGCTCTTATTGCCTTCCTACACTTTGAGTTTGAATCTATTTTTCCTATCGTTGAATCATAAATCTTAGGTAGAAGCTTATGAGTGATAAGAAATGGTTTAACATGTTAATAAAACATGTTATGGTTAAATGGATTCGCGTGGATGCAAGTGTTTGCTAGTGGATGCATATACACACACTAGTCACTAGTTAGAGATCGACAAATTAGGGCACTTACATACTTGCATATGGATATGTGTACATTTTTAATTTATTTTAATATAGATGGAATGGTTGAATCATCATTTGGATGACACATTTTGGTGAATGATTGTGCACATACATATACTTACATGTATTATTAGGATTCCTTTACATACATATTGGATGCATAACACATACATGAATTTGCATTAAGGAGGTCAACTGAATCAGTGGACTACCTAATTTCTGCATTAGCTTAGGGACATATACACTACACCTCTTGCATATGTTCATGAAAAGCATTAGAAAATCTAAGGACAATGGATGCTAGTGGTTGATGATTGAGTAGGTGGGTGTAGATAATGATTGATAATATTTATAAGATTCTTCAAGCCTTAGAGATTTTGGGGATGAAATCCTTTAAGGAGAGGAGAATTTAACAACCCAAGAAATTAATATAGAGAATTAATTATAATATTAATAAAATAAATATTAATCAGAAAAGTATTAGGAAATGGGCAACGGAGGTTGAGCCATTGAGTCCGTTGCAAAATTCTGGCTAAGATAGACTTTTGGTTTATTAAAATCGAACTTGAAACGACAAAAATATAAAAGAAACAAGTTTGAAATTTGAATTTTAAAAGGTAGCAACGTTCAAATAAATCAAAAATTAAATCAGTGCAAATTACGCATTATTGGGGCGACCTAGCGCCTAACTGGGTCGATGAGGGGTCGACCAAGACCCCAAGTGGGTTGACCTAGGGGCCGACCCAGCTGGTATATGGGTCCACCCATCCTAGCAGCGTACGCACTCAGGTACGCACGTTTTTGACCTATTCAGACTGGTTTTTGGTGTGATATTATGGAGTATTCCTAGATCTAATGGCCTAAAATCTAAATCTAACACATCTAAATGCCTTAGCTCTATTATAAATAGCCTCCAAGAACTAACCAAATCTCACTACTCCATTCCTCTGCCTCGCTCTCAAATAACCCTCTTCTCAGATAAAATTTTGATGGAGTATTGAGGCTTGATTCTGCATATATTTTTGGAGGATATTCATACCTAGAGATTATCTACAGGGGCTTGATTTGGATGGCTTAGAATTTTTGAGTATATTTCTTGTAAAATTTGAGGTTTCTTCTTGACATTAATAAGTTATAGATTTCTATTCTCTTTTCTGTCTAATTCTGAATTTTCTTATAACCTCCTTCTGTTTATTTCCTGTAAATCCATTACTATAGTTTTATCCAGTTGTCTATACCTTCGTTCTTCGTATGTAATTGTAATACAGTTTTGTATCAACCCTTTTTTTATTTCAGATCTACCTTTGTATGTATGAGCTTAGGCCATACGAGAGCCTAGGCCATTTCCTTCTTATTTTTGACGCTGAGTTTAGGCCTTCTTGAACCTAAAGCTTTCATTCTTTCTTATTTGAGCACAAATTGGGTTAAACATATGACTGGAAAATAATATCGCAAGTGGATAATAATAAGAAATACGCAGCATCCAAAAGAAGTCATGGATACTCTCCGTGCACATCAATTGAAGGCGAAATTCTCCAAATGCCATTTTTGGAGAGAAGAAGTTAGGTTCCTTGGACACGTGGTGTCCAAACAAGGGATAGTTGTGGAACCCACGAAAGTGGTTGTTGTGCAAGATTGGAAGGTTCCTCGAAACACAACCGAAATCCGAAGCTTTCTCGGGCTAGCAGGCGTTTATCGAAAGTTCATCAAGGATTTTGCAAAAATTTCAGCTCCACTTACAAGGTTGACAAAGAAGAACCTGGCTTTCAATTAGGATTTGGATTGCAATATTGCTTTCCAACGTTTTAAAATGGCTCTAACAACAGCCCCAGTTCTGACATTGCCTGATGGAAGCAAGATGTTTACATTATACACAGATGCATGCGGAACAGGATTAGGTGTTGTTCTGATGCAAGAAAGGAAGGTAGTAGCTTATGGTGGAAGGCAGTTGAAAGTACATGAGAAAAACTACCCAACCCATGACCTAGAGTTGTCAGCCATCGTTTTTGCGCTTAAGTCTTGGCGCCATTATCTCCTAGGTGAGAAATTTGAACTATATACTTACCATAAATCGTTTAAATACCTTTTCTCGCAAAAAGATCTCAACTTGAGGCAGCAAAGATGGATGGAGTTTCTTGCCTCGTACGATTTTGAGATCTCCTACACTCCTGGCAAGGGAAATAGCAGACGCCTTGAGTAGGAAGAATCCGACCTTAAGCCATCTCTTTGTGGAAAGGCAAAGCTAGGAGTTCATAGCAAGCTTTAACTTCAGACCCTCCTCTGACTTTGTACCTAGCTTACTAGCAACGTTAGAAGTGCGGCCAACTCTATTAGACTCAATCGGAGCCGCGCAAAGAGAAGACCCTCAGCTAGTCGATGTGGTGGACAAGTCAATTAGGGGTGAGACTTCTAGTCACCTTAATAGATACTCCATTAATGCCAAGGGCTGGTTGAGACGAGATGGAAGACTATGTGTCCCACAAGCAAGGGGCTTGGTAAAGGCAGTTCTAGAAGAGGCACACCATTCCAAACTGACCATACACCCAGGCGTAGACAAAATGTATAAAGACATCAAAAGAGTTTTCTTTTGGAATGGCATGAAGCAAGACATAGCTCGATTTGTTTCTAAGTGTTTAATATGTCAACAAGTCAAGGCGGAGCAGAAGAAGCCTGGTGGTTTGCTCCATTCTCTAAAGGTCGCACAGTAGAAATGGGATAGCATCTCGATGGACTTTATAGATGGGTTGCCTAGGTCAAGAAGGGGCAATACCAGCATTTGGGTAATAGTGGACAGGCTTACTAAAAGCGCTCACTTTATACCCTTCAAAAGTAGATGGACTGCCTCATCTCTAGCATCCATATATCTTAAAGAGATAGTTCGACTCCATGGGATACCTTCCAGCATAGTGAGTGATCGAGACCCTATCTTCACGAGCGAGTTTTGGAAGAGTTTACAAGAGGCTGTAGGCACACAGTTATGCTTAAGCACGACCTATCACCCTCAAACCGATGGCCAAACGGAAAGAGTCAACAGAGTATTAGAAGACCTTTTTAGATTATGCATTATTGACTTCGGAGGTACATGGGAAGATCATCTACCTTTGGTGGAATTCACTTACAACAATAGCTATCAAGCCACCATAAGCATGACGCCTTTCGAAGCTTTATATGGAAGACCGTGCAGGTCACCAACTTGCTGGTGGGGGTCCACAGACAAGCTCATACTTGGACCAAACATAACTAGGGAAACTTCAGAGAAAGTAGACTTGATATGAAGAAGGATGAAGACTACCCAAGATAGACATAAGTCTTACGCAGACAAAAGAAGAACTGACCTTGAGTTCGAAGTTGGAGACAAGGTGTTCCTTAAAGTATCTCCTTTGAGGAACGTCATTCGCTTTGGATCCGCAGGAAAGTTAGCACCAAGATTTGTAGGGTCGTTCCCTATCATCAAGAAGATTGGGAAGATGGCTTATAGGGTACAGCTGCCCGATTGGCCGGGGTTCATAATGTCTTTCATGTCTCTCACCTGCAGAAGTGCTTACACGAGTCAGCGGAAGTGGTAGAACCAAGCATGCTAGAGGAAGTAGAAGTTGAACGAGAAGCAACTGTGAGGAGTGTTCCAACCCGTATCTTGGGAACAGAAGTCAAAAATCTATGCAACCATGAAGTTAAGCTGGTCAAAGTTCAATGGAGCGACGCCGAGGAAGACGCGACTTGGGAAACCGAGGACTGAGTACGCGCAGCCTACCCTTTTCTTTTTGAGGGTACATCCTTGATCTCTTTTTCCTTAAGTTTATGTTCGTATCTACCTTTTTAGGTATATCTCCTCGATTCTATCCTTTATCCTTAGGTAGAAACCCATTTGGATGAAAACATGTAACTGAAACATGTTATGGTTGATGGTTGCAAGTGGTTGCTAGTGGTTGCTCGTGGATGCATATACACACACATTAGGATTAGATCGGCTCAGTCACTTTCATATTGCATATGCATATATGTATTTGTATATGTATTGAAACTTGATGTGTTATCATATGGACGCTGCATTTGTATGAACGATTGTGCACTCATGTAGGAAATTTTGAGTAGGAAAAAAATTGCATTTATAATGGACTATGGCACTGACATAATTTGCATTAAGGAGGTCAACTGAATCAGTAGACCGCCTGATTTTGCATTAGATAAGGACATGTACACACACTATGCATATGATCATGAAGCATTAGAAATCTTTTAAGGACAATAGACGCCTGTGTTTGATGGTTGAGTAGATGGGGGATTAGATGGTAGGATATAAGTTCTTCTCGTCTTGAAGATTTCGGGGACGAAATCCTAAACAAAGGGGAGAATGTAACACCCCATATTTTCTGTTAACGTTATAGTAACGAATCAAAGAATAATTAATTAATTAATTTCAAATGTGAGAATTAAGAGATATGGGTTACGCCATTGCGTTCATCTTGGAATTTTGCTTGAGATAGTCCGAGTTAGCGTAAAACGGACACTGTATGAAGGAGATATGGACGAACGAAGTTAAACAGAAAACCAGAAGAGAGAAAAAAATAGGCACTGACGCACTTGGGAAGTGCGCCAGTACAAAAGTTGCACTAGCGCACCTGCCAAGTGCGCCCAGGCCGAGTAGAGAGCATGCACAACTTTCTGGTATGATCTGATCCATACTGTGAATCATTATTGAGTCCTTTCTGACTCCTTGCTGAGTCATTAAGGCTGAGGTGTCACCCTATCCTGGCTGAATGGTTGTGGTTAACTCTAGGATCATCCGACAGCTCAAATTAGATTGAAATTCTATATAAACAACCCAATGCTCAAACCTAAAATTCACACACACAAAAATCCTGGAACTATCATGCCGTCAATAGAGAACTTGGAGTAGCCGTCACCAATTCAAAGACAAGATAAAAACCTGAATCAAAATCAAATTAAAAGTAATCAAATTCAACGATCTACATCAAAGGCGAGCTTAGCAATTTCAAAATTCAAATTTCAGAAATCAAGAATTCCTTTTTAGTTTGCAAGTTGGTTATTACGCAAATTTACACGTTCTTTCAAATGAATCATGACATGTTGTAATTCGAATATAGAATGATGCTTATGTATAAGATAAATAAAGTTTGATTCTTAAATTACTGTTGTGACTGATCATGTCTATATGATTGTGATGATGAACATGCCATATTGAATGTTATTAGAATCTATTATGATTTGGTAATGGATTTATAATGCCAACTAAATGGTGAAACATGTCATGTTATAATTTGGTGGTTACTTGCAAGTTTATGATCTAAAGTACATGCTTATATGTTATATCAACACTCATGATATTTAGATCCATGCTAAGTTGAATTTATTTAAGTTTTAAAATTGGAATTGTAGTTCTCTTATGTTTTAACACATAAGTTATCATGCTAATTTGTGATTCAAATATGTTTATAATAGCCCTCTTATATTTAACACACATAAGTTATCATGTTAAGTTGTGATTTGAATATGTTTATAGTAGCTCTCTTATGTCTAAAACACATAAGTCATCATGCTAAGTTGTGATTCGAATATGTTTATAATAGTTCTCTAATGTTTAACACACATAAGTTAATATGCTAAATTGTGATTCAAAAATGTTTATAGTAGCTTTCTTATGTTTTGACATACATAAGTTAATATGCTAAGTTGTGGTTTAAAATTGTGTTGATATGTTAAACCTCCATGCTAGACCTATATCAAGTTTACATGACAATTAGACCCAACTTAGTCACAAGTTCACCTTTACCCGTTTAATTAAGTTAATGATACTTCTATGCCAAGTTACACATGATAAGTTAAACGTATGCTATTTAATGTTTGTTTCATGTCCCTTGTTTATTACCCTTTTTGTTTATGGGGTTGGGCTAATTTTCTAGCCCAACATTTTATGTGATTCATGCATACGTTCCACGGGGATAACGATAGGAAAATATGAAAATTCATGGCGTAGATTTGTTCATAAAATGGTATATTTGATATACCATTTATTGTGAGCATAATCAAAGGATAATTATGGCATGATTAAATTAAAATTAATTTACATAAAGAAATTAGACATATATAGAAAATATGTGAATTCGGAAAAGACGAATATGCCTAACCTGAGGTTAGACTGAGTTGTGGTGTAAAACTGCCCGGAACCGACCGGCATATCCAGTGACCACAACAAAACCTGTCTAATGTGGGTGGTTAGTGCATCAAGCCCAAAAAGAACCCGAGTTAGACTGAGTTGTGGTGTGAACCTGCCCGGAACCGACCGGCATATCTAGTAACCACAACAAGACCTGTATAATGTGAGTGGTTGGTGCTTTAATGAATAAATTAAAGCTAAGTCAGGATTGGTAGGGTTATGTCAATTAGGGAAACACTTAACCGATTCAACATGTTAACTAAACGAATGGGTGGGGTTAGGTAAACTTGGACACTAAAACAAATAAACATGTTGATTAGAAAACCATAGTAAAGGGGACCAATTTCAGCAGTAACCCACATAGATGTACGATGGTACCGTGAAACTAGGCAGGGTGGGGCACGATTACTGGGCTGATTATAAGTGGTCAAAACGTCGGCGGTTGGTGCGTCAGTGTAGGTTTCGACAGAGTATGGGCGTGCACGTACTCCGGAGTGGAAAAAGCAGGCACTGGGCATCAGTAGTATACACTGTGCATCTTGAATCATGTCGGGTTGCCACCAGAGGGACTGATACACCCCATGGTGGGACTAACACAGGTATCTACAGTTAAGCGGGGCCGAATGACACAGGATATGAATGCATGCGAGTAGGAGCCAATCATTAAGGGGGTCGTTTGTTATGAACACGCGGGGCTGGTTGAACCAATGGTTAAGTAGGTGCAAAGACTATAGTAATGGGTGCGATCACATGTTCCTCTTATCTTATATTAGGGTATTGTCCTATGTTCTGTTATTACTGTCATGATCCCTTTCCTTATTTAAATACTAGTAACCACTGAACTTACCAGACTTATTGTCTGACCCTTTTTCTTTCGTCCTCTTTTCTTCCGTTCCCCCCTCCCTCCTAGGTCCACATGGAGGGAATACTCCATCTTAGTCAGACTCTTTCCAAGCTTCAAGAAAGTAGATGTATGATTTGGACTCTCACACCTAGGCTATGGCTTTTGGACACTACCCATGGGGATTTATGCAGTTTTATTTATGGTTTATGCTTCTTTATTAAATAATCAAGACAAAAATTATGGTGTAATGTTTTGTAAGTTATTTTGAAGCAATTTGATGTAATACTTTTGTATTGAACCACGTATGAAATAAATATTTGAATTTCGCTGCTTATATTTATCTGTCTTGTAAAATTTTCTGTGTCTTGTACCTATAACCCTCCACCAAAGTTAAGGCATTCTCTTTGTGAGTGACCTTAACGGAGGTGGGGTGTTTCACTCTTCCATTTGTCTTGTATCCCTTCCTAGGTTTTCCATAGGTCATATTTAACCTAAATGTGTCTTTAATTATATAACCCCAATCTTTCTACCGGTTATACATACCCATAGGTGTCTTTAATGCATAACCCCCAATTGGTTAAGTTTTGTGGGCCTATATTTAAATATTACCCACCCAACCCAGATATACTTAACTTAACCCTCCCATTGTTCAACCAAGTTTACTTAACTCCTATTCATATTCAAGTTCACACAATCCCTATGGATTCAACTAGGTTAAGTATTTCAATTTCTTACCATGTCCATTTATGGTTTATAATGGGCTAGATCTCCTACATTAGGCCTACAACTTGTGGATGTTGGATATGCCGGTCGGCTCCGGGAAGAATTCTTCCACAATTTGGGCCAAACCTCGTGTCTTAGCTTGTCTCGTATTTGTGCACTTAGAACCCTCACATTAGATTCAACATTTGTGGTTGTTGGATATGCCGGTCAGGTCCGGGCAGACTTCCACCACAAATGCAATCTAACCTCAGGCCATAAGTGCAGTTACAGTTTCTAATTATTGTAATCTAAGCATTTTAACCAATTAATTACCTATGTCTTATAGGTGTTCATGCCCATTTACCCAATTTTATTCACGGTGAATTACATGTCTAAATTCATATTCATTATACAAATTATGCCAATTCTAATATTTTTCCCCCATTCCCTAACTAACGCATTCACATATATTTGGCGGAATGCATAGGCTAGAGAGTAGCATAGCCATAAACAATAAAAAGGAAAAGGTGATGGGAAGGTGACAATAGTGATTATTCTAACATAACTGGCATATATATATATATATATATATATATATATATATATATATATATGTACGGGCATAGACATGTAATTGGAATAATGATAAGGTGGACATAAAAGTAGGTCTACTGAACAGGTGATGATAAAACTAGATCTAACATAATAAGGATGTCCTAATAGGCATGAATAACTCTAAATAAGGATTCATATTTCCATTCAATGACAGATCTAAATTAACCACCACTGGTACAAGATGATCTAGAGGGCGAATTAGATCTAAACAAGATTTTAACTGTCAAATAATGACAGATCCAGATCTACCACAAACACAGATAAAGGTTAAGATCCACAAAGTTGACATGATTAATTAACCACAACTGAATTAGATCTATAAAGGTAGATCTATCATAATAAAGTTTAAGATCCAAGAATATCATAGATTCACAATTTATAACAGATCCAAATCACAGTCATATCACGTTTACTTTTAATCATTTAAATCTAAAAGTAACTAACTCACGGTGTTTGGATTTAAGATGATAAAAGAGAAATTGTTAGTGTTGAAACTCAGATATAAATGTGAATCTCTAAATGATTAGCTCTATTTGATTGTTGTTGAAGAAAAGGATTCGTTTCAGTTCAGGCACCAGCAGCATTTGGCTTCCATTGATTTCTAGTGAAGAAAACAAGAGAAATGGACCTTTATTTATAGCTGTCAACCCCCCAGAAATCGACTGCAACCTTAGCTCTAGGGGGGTCGACCCCCCTAAAGGGTCGATCCGTGGGTCGACACCCCCTTGAGGGGTCGACTCCTCTGGGGTGGGAAAATTGTTGCCTCTGTGTTTTCGAATTCCAAACTGTTTTCTGGTTTTTCTGATTATATATATATATGTATAATTCTTCTGCGCGTATACAAACTTCAAACCTTCATAACTTCCTTATACGGTGTCCGTTTTATGCAAACCAAATGTCTATCTTGACTAGAATTTCTAGATGAACACAATGGAACATTTTTTCCCTTAATTCTGAATATTAAATTAATTATTATTTAATTTATTATCTTCTAGTGTTGTTAAAATTATGGGGTGTTACAGGTGAAATATTTAAATGAAATGTTTAAGTAGGTAAATCTTTGATAAGATTAGCGGGAATAATTCCTAAAAGTATAACATGATATGAGTAAAAAACTATTGCCAAATTGGAATAAGGCTTAAGACATCTAGTATATGTTAATTGATTTGAAAGATGTGATAGTTATTCAAAATGATTGGGTTTCGACCCATTGTGAATAACTAAACAACGTAATTAAACGGGGTTGACTATGATAGAAGATCGGAGACCTTCACATTAGAAGGATTGCTCGTCGATGCCTCGGGTTGATCCCCTATTATGAGGTTATGTTGTGATAGTGATCTAACCGTACTTAAAGTGATTCGGGTTGCAAGGGCTTTCGCACCCAAGTGCGGTTGTGGAATAAAGCCCCTTCGTTTTTGTTCAAAACCCAGAACGGACTTGTAAACGGATGTGTGTCCGACGTTATATTTCACAACATAATCGATTTATTTCTATTAATGTTATATCAGTTGGTGGTGGAGAATTTATTCTTTTTGCTTAACACCATCCTCTAATACTTTTGGTATTCAGAGGATTATATATTAATAGACATCGATCATATGTGGTGAATTAACAACGTGGCATGCTAAGTGCTGAGCCGATCAAGGTCTTTGTTGAAAAGAAGAACCTTGCGAAAGATGATCAAAGCATGGATGATATAACGTAGTTTTGTGTTGAGATGTGGCCTTAGAACCTCAACTATGAATGGTCGAAAACAGGATAATGGATGACAGAACATAACATTCCCGTCTAGCTAAAAGGTGATGCCATGGTATGGAGCCCAGGTAGTTTACTTAAGTAGATGATGGATTGAGGCTATTTGGATGATTGTCAAATACGATCAGAATGACGACATGTGATGACTAGGGAACGTTATGTTCAGATAAGATTCTAACCCACCCGTTAGCACTGACCGGCTCTGTCACTCCCAAGGATGAGCTGCGGTGAGTCCTGGGAAGCTAGGATTTCTCGAACGGTCAAGGAAGATCCTTTGCCCTGGTCATTGTTGGAATCCAACTTCTACCGTAGTAACCAACATAATAGGATATGGCATTATGAGAACTAAGATTGATACGTTTATTTTCGAAATTGTTTTACACACTTAGACGTTATTAATAATATCAAATGTTTTGTGTTTAAGAATAACAAGGATGTTTGGCAATTATAAGGTAAAACTCTTTCCTTCGGTTTGTGCTTGCATTGTGTGATGGGACTTGAGTTTTATAATAGCTTCATTTTTCAAAAGCATGAATTTTGAAACCTTTGAATCTTGTTTGACAGTTGTATGATATTGGGTTATGGTTTTGTTACCTATTTTTCTAGTTTTAAACTGGTTAATTCAAGCCTGACCTGAATGTTTGACGCTCATGCCAGATCTGAGTATGTGTTTCTGGTTAAGCAGGCTGATGAGGAGTTTCAGTTGATTTTGGAAAGCCGGGTAATTTGTTTTGCAGATACTTAGACTGGGATTTTGGCTTGAAGCTAAAGCTGTGTTCAGAGCATTATTAGTCTTCCGCAGAGGGTTATGTATTTATATTTCCACTGTGCATTGTATTAATTTATTATATTCTTGTACTGTGATGTGACATTCTAAGGATGTTAATGAAAAGTCTTTCGTCTCTGTTGGATGTTGTTGTATGCCCAAAGTTAATGTCTCGAGGGTTTCAACCATTTGGATCGGACTTGTGTGGTTTATAGTCGATTCAAAAGGTGGGAATTTTCGGGACATTACAGCTGGTATCAAAGCTTTGGTTAATTCAAAAGCTTAGGGATATGACTCGTTAGAACAAAATAAAAGAACTCATCTGAGCTAGGATTAGTAATATCCTAGAAGAGAAACTCATTAGAGATAGGGTTAGTAATACCCTAGAATAAGTTAAGAGTATTATGTATATAAGAGAGCGTAATTGTGATATAGAAATTAAACTATTGACAATTTTGGATAGTCAATAAGTTCTAAAACCTATTGGATAAGAAAAATATGCTTACGTCTTCTACCTTTTCGAGGATGAAAAGATTTTCAAGTAAGGGAGAATGTAATGACTCAAAATTTTTGAACCAATTTAAAATTTTGGAAAGTTCGAGTTTTTTGAGAATTTAAAATTACCGCGCACGGTTCTGGATATATACACTCATTTTTAAATACAATTTCAAAAATAATATTGGTTAGAGAGGTTATTTAAATTAGTTCTATCAACTTATCGGTTTAAACAATTTTGGTCAAAACACTACTCGCCAAAATTGTAAATTTTGAGATCAATATTTGTATACAACTTATTAAATAGTTAAGATAAGGTTAGGGAACTTATAAAGTTTATTTTAAAAGTTAATTAAATTAAAATTCGATATTTTAATAATATTTTAGACAACCTATAAAATAATTTTTTTGCAAGCGATCTCGGAATCCGACAAAACCAACTTTATCGAATCTGTAATGATAAATAAGTGTAAGACTCCAAATTTCAAATTAATTGGAGTTAGTGTGAGCGTGGGTAATGTAAATGTAAGTTGAAAGATTCAGTTAAAATATGATAATAAGATATTGTAAGGCCATTTCGCAAACGGTCTCCGAATTTGACGAGACCAAGGCCATTTGAACCGTATCTGAAAAACATAGGAGAGTTTCAAATTTTATAATTGTTGGGATTAGTATGTAATTATACGAGTATTGACTGTATACGTAAATTTCAAACAAAATTGAATTAAATGATTAAATTAATTGGTTTTTGAGCTAATAAATAATATTTAGAAATATAATAAAAATAAATTATAGTTGTCTAACAATAGGAAAATGTTTTTAGAACATAAATAAATTTCAGTAAGCGTTGAATGTAATTGCTATACAAGGAGCAATAATCAATTAGAGCTCATTTTAAATAATAAAAATAATAAATAATTTTTTTTTTTACATATTATCGAAACGCACGAAAACCTGGTTATTGTGACCGGAAAATATATTCGATATTGTATGTGTAGTAGTGTTAGCAAGTTGTATGAAATGTCGTATGTTAGTTAGCTTGTATGTTAATTAGCTAGCATTGACGATATTTTTCGTCAACACCGGAGATGTCTAAGGAAATGGACCTAAGGAAAAAAAGTGAGATTATTCAGTTCCCACAAGCTTGAGTTAGTTCACCGTTTCCTAGATATCAAGGTCAAAGGCCTGAAGATTAGTTACTCTTCCCTCAAGGGGTGAGTATCACGCTTCTTCGACTCAAGGATGAATAATTACCTTGGGAAAAGCGTTCCCTAATGACAACACAAGTTAGGAAGCATCCTGGGGAAGGGTTTCTTAACGATTTAAGGTTAAGCATAAGGTTTGTGCGTAAAGGCTTTTGTTGAGGGGAAAGCACAAGGAAGCTAAGTACTCGTGGAAAGGGTTAGTTTGTAAAGCATTGCACAATACATACAAAAGCATAGTATGACATAATATAATAATGCGAAAACAATAAGAACACGCAATTTATAGTGGTTCGGTTCGTCTTGAACCTACGTCCACTTTAAGGGCTTTAATGATTTTATTCATAGAGGAGGTTACATAGGAAATCCCCAAATTGATTTACAAATTGTGTTTGCATTCTAGGAAATGAGAGCACGATTGGGGAATGAGGAAAAGATCCTCAAAATGAGACCCCTGGGGTCTTATTTATAGGCAAAATGGCCTCCCTTTTGGTGTGACATCAACAGAAGCCTCTTTCGGATGTAGAAATAAGGTTTCGTCCGCCTTTGTGACTTCCGGTTCAGGAAGAAAGGTTTTGGCCGCTTTCTTCTTACTTAATGTCTTCATTGATGTTTTCTTGCCTTCGTAATATCAATCTTGGTCTTTCGGGAGTGGTTCCGCTAACATGCCTCTTGGTAGCTTAGTCTCGAATTCAAAAAATTTTGACTTTGGTTGGTATTGGTTTCAGGACCACTGGTCTCCGTCCGCATCTATACCTTTCGGTCTTGGTGTCTGAGAGCTTGTCTTTGTAACAACTGGCTTAGGTATACCTCTTGGTGACTTCAAAGCTATTTCTTGGTGACAGTTTAGATAGCTCTTTGCTTCCGCTTAGCTCGAATTTGGGTTCTGTAGTTTTCGCTTGTCGGTATAATCATCGGAGCTATGTATGTTAGAGTGAATATCTTCTTTCTTCTTTTGACAAACCAATGTTTCGTTCTTGATCTCACAGTAGTTTCATTCGTAACCCCTTTCGGCTGACTTATAAATAGTTTTTCAATGTTAGTGTCGGTACTGAACTAAGTAGCGCCGACAGCCCTCTGCCTTCTCTTGTCTGATGTAACGCTTTCCTTTAGTGGCCTTAAGCTTTCGGTTTATACGCCTTAGGTTGCCCACTTTGCTTGCTTACGGTTTTAGGTGGTATGCTTTCGGAGTTGTATCCTTGCTAATTTCCTTAGGTAACAGTACCGCCCTGTTAGTAAATCCCTATTTCTGCTTTAACAATATTGTTATTTCTTCCTTTACTCTTCTGTCTGTGTCGAACTGACACCCTTGTTCTCGGGTCCTGGATTAGGTACTTTCTGTCCTTCTCTTTGATGTGGATACGAGCCTGGCACCTCTTTTCCAGCAATACTTGATGTTGATGCTTGACTACAACTTGACCCCTTTTGTTGTCGGTTCTGACTTTCGGACTTTGCTCCTTCTAGCACGTAGCCTCCTTCAAGATCCTTTTTTCCATGGTTTAGGTTTCGCTGCCCGAAAACCTTTGCTCTTATTGCTTCGTAACTTCTTTTTCTTTGTATTTGGACGATGCAGATTTTGGTGTTAACGTTTAGCCCCCTTAGTATATAGAAGTTTTGTTCTTTAGGACAAACCCTACGATTCCTGTACCGTTTCTTCTGTAACTTAAGAAACATTACAAAGGTTTTAGTATTAGTTTCACATAACTTCGAAACAGTGATGTGAGGGGAAACATGAACATTATTAATAGATAGAAATTGAATATGATCTTCAAGCTATTAATCTTTGTGAATTTATTTATGAATAATGTGCAGAAAACATGTTTCCATATGGAATTCTATAGTTTTACAACATAGCATTGTTCTATCAACATTAAATGGGAAGTCTGGTATTCTTATTCAGGCATTTAGTTATCCAGCATTATGCTGGGAAATGTGAGGTAACAAATCCAAAGCTTATATTTGGATATTTCTAAGACATTCTATATAGTCAAACATAACGTGTCAGTGGAAGTGATATGATTTAGACAATGTCTGATATTTTATTTATGATGTGTCTAACATAATTTTGACCACAATCCATGGTAGTAAATATTAAGGGTAAATATGTCATGAGTTTGGAAAACTACCTGTAAGAAGTGTTGTGAGATCATAATCCTTGTTGGAAGGCTTTGGATAGGAGGTCCATAGTACCTGCTTGTTCTCTAACTTAGGAACCTTTACCCTGGAATAATGACGGTATTTCTGAACTCCATATATATATATGTTAGAAGGAAAATAACATTCTCTTTGAAAACTAACACAGCAAATTCATAATCAAACCTGATTGTTAGAAGAAAACAGATCTAGGGGTTTATTTTTCTTACAGTTTGTAAGGTTAGAAATACCTACGAAATAATAAGAAAAAGGGACCCGAGATTCAATCTTGGACTTATGTAATAGAAAATTAGAAAACTTGAAATTCGTACATGATGGAAATCCTGAGGCTCACATTTGGAAAATAGAAAACCAAATATCATATCTGAAAATAATTGAAAACCCTAGACTCGTACTGGGGTAAACTGAAATCAGAAATCATAGCAATCCCGAGACCAACACTCGGGTAAATAGAAAGTCGGATCATATCTGAAAATAATAGAAATCCCAAGACTTATACTTAGGTAAATTGAAATCAAAATCATAGCAACCCCGAGACTCACACTCGGGTAAATAGAAAGTCAGATATCATATCCGAAAATAATAGAAATCCCAAGAATCATACTTGGGTAAATTAAAATCAAAAATCATAGTAACCGCGAGACTCACACTCGGGTAAATAGAAAGTTAGAGATCATATCTAAAAATAATAGAAATCCTAAGACTCATACTTGGGTTAATTGAAATCATAGTAACCCCGAGACTCACACTCGGGTCAATAGAAAGTCAGATATCATATCTGAAAATAATATAAATCCCAAGCCTCATACTTGGGTAAATTGAAAACAGAAATCATAGCAACCCCGAGACTCACACTCGGGTAAATAGAAAGTCATATATCCTATCTGAAAATAATTGAAACCCCAGGACTCACACTTGGGTAAGCATAAATCAGAAATCATATAGAATGCGCGAGACTCACACTCAGGTAATTGAAAGTCAGAAATCTTATGGAAACCCTGAGACTCACACTCAAGTAAATAGAAATCAGGAAATCATATGGAAACCCCAACACTCACACTTGGGTAAGAAAAAATCAAAAGTCATATAGAAAGCCCGAGACTCACACTCGGATAATTGAAAGTCAGAAATCTTATGGAAACCCTAAGACTCACGCTTAGGTAAATAGAAATCAGAAATCATGTAGAAACTATGCACCCGTTGGTAGTTAATGGAAAAAGCTGTAAGTGGAATGTCTTAATAATAGCATAAAGCATGCATTGAAAATTCACTCAAAGGCTATTTAACGAAAGCATCACAAATCATCCAAAGATTACATATGTGCACGGTGTAAACCTATCCAAACATTAGTGAAAGTGATCAAGAAACCATAAGTTATCTTGGGTTTCTCAGAAGTTTACTCAGAGAAACCGCATGAGTGAAAGAGTCAAAAATATATCGAGGGATAACTTCTCGGACGCATATATAGAGGACTCCTTTCAAAATAAATTAATCCTATCCTGAGTTATATAGTCGTTTGGCACATATTCCTCTCAGCTTTCTAGCCATTGGGTATCTAACGCCTGGTCTTATTCCTAGGATATGCAGATGAATTAATGCTTGACACTGGTCTCTTTATATGGGAAGATGTAGGAATTACTAGCCCCACTTAGGGGTACTATAATTTATAGGGGGTGTTAGCCTCACTTAGGAGGCGACTCCACAAGGTGGAGATGTAAATTTATTTGTTAGCCCCACTTAGGAGGAGACTCCACTAGGTGGAGATGTAACTTTGTCGCTTCTCTTCTTGGAAGCTTTATTTGCTTCTCGTCTTCTGGAGGCTTTATTTGAAGGTCCTCTTCTGCAGGGTTATGTTTGTTGTTTCTTCTCTCTCTGGAAGATTTTTTTTGAAGCTCCCCTTTTGGGAGGTTGTGTTTGTTGTTGCTTCTCTCTCTGGAAGATTTCTTGATGTAGCTTCTTCCCCTGGAAGCTTTGTTAATGTAGCTTCTCCCCCTGAAAGTTTTGTTTGTTGTGCCCTTTCTTCTAAAGGCTATATTGGTTCTCCCTTCTTCTGAACGCTTTATTAATATCATTTATCACGGGTAGGTTCCACACCTTTCATAGAAGCATTTATGTATGTCAATATAACATGTTTGACAAAGCTCATGGAATTCTAAAATAGTGAAGATAAGGCTTAGAAGAATGTTTTTAATCTGAGCTATGATGGGCACTTAATCATTTCTTTGTTGCATATTTATCTGAGTAGCTTTCATCAAAAATTGTCATTGATTGATAACTTTGTTGTGCATTTATTCATGAATTATGTTCCTTAAGTGCTCCCTTTCGTTCCATTCCGTGGGATGAGATGCATAAGCCTGAACAGGATTTAGTTTTTACCTGTAATAGCACTCGAACTTACGTTAATATTTGTTTGATCATAAGTAAAAAAGACAAAGTTAAATGACTAATAAAAAAAAGCATTTGAGATAGGTGACTTATTGTCAAGTTCTCATTCCTATGTTGTGTTGCCTCTGACCAGCTTTCCCACTAGTCTTTCTTCAAATTTCTTAGTTAGGCTTTCTACTCTTTTAGGCTTGGTGTATCTTTATCAAACTCCAACAATGTCTGGTTTTGTGTCCTTTTGTCTTATGATAAGAGCAATAATCTTTCCTTTTGTTCAATTTCGAAGAGCCGTCTGCAAGGGGATTGGAATCAGGCCTTCCCGCCTTCTAACTTTGTTTCAAAGTTTTACTTGTGTTAAGCATTTCTTCCAGGCGAACGAATTTGTCGGCTCTAGAGTAAAGATCGCCTAAGTTTTCACATTCTCTTAAGGTAAGCTCTTTCAAAAACGGGGATGGTGCTAATAATCCCGACTGCACAGCAATTAGTTTCTCTCTATCTGTTGCCCTTTGTACTTTGAGCGACTCAATACGAAATCTCTTCAAATAGTGGTTAAGTGATTCCTCTCGTTTCTGTCTAATTCTAGCTAGATAGTTGTTGATTGTTGGGTCTTTCCATACATATAATTGCATGCTAAATGCGATAGGTAATTGTTTCCAAGTAATGATGACCGGGCTATGATAACGTCTATTCACCATTTGATAGCTTCTTTGTGAAGGGTTGTCAGGAAGATCTTGCATTGAGGTGCTTTAGAAACGTTGTACGCATCCATATAACTCTCAAATATAGTGAGATGCTCCTTAGGTCTATTGTCCCATCATATATGAGTTGTGGTAATTCTATACCAGATGGAACTTCGGCCATCATTATCTCTCCAGAGAAGGGGATTCCCGATAACTCCCTATCTTCTAGCCACCCTAGGCTTTTTCTTTCTTCTGAGCTAACCACTATTCCTGATGCTTGATTGTTTCTCTATGAAACAGGACTGCTCTATAGGCTTGATGAAGACTCAATTTGGTTATAAAGCTCTTGAGGTTATATCATTTTTGATTCTACATCTTAAGGTTCTGCTTCAAGGAACCTTTGGACTAAGTCTTCTTCAATGAATTCTCTAGTTGCATCAATCTGCATAGCCAAGTGTAGTATTTCCAATTCATTACTTGCTCTTTTCGTTAGGGTTGAAGGTCCTCCAGTTTCTAGTTTTGATGAGTTAATGTTGTTTTCTTGGATGGATGACATCTTGGATCCTTCTTTACCATTCCTTTCTGAATGAATCATCCTTCAATTGCATTTTAGAGTGTCTTGTTATCATGGAACGAGAAATGAGATTGAAAGGTTTAAGATAAGGAACGGAGTAGGAGAAAAAGGGTTAATCACAAGGGAGGAAATATAAGAAATAAGGCCGAAAGATTAAGGTTATGCTATCCCACAAATAGCTTAGATCAATGATGTTTGAAGTAGTAACTTGGTATGCAGAAGCTCCTTGTTGAGAATCTTTTTCTATAATCTTGATTCTTCAAAGCTAAGTCCAGCCTTGGACAGAGCAGCACAGTTAGAAACGTGGCAAGGTTATCCAAAGGGTTAAAGGTAGGAATGGGAGATGAAGGTTCAAACCCTCCTTCTACCACCAAAATATTGATGATATTTTTCGTCAACACCGGAGATAGGTCTAAAGAAACGGACCAAAGGAAAAATGAGATTATTCAGTTACTACGAGCTTGAGTGAGTTCACCGTTTCCAAGATATCAAGGTCAAAGTCCCCAAGATTAGTTACTGTTCCCTCAAGGGGTGAGTATCACGCTTCTGTGACTCAATGACCAACAATTACCTTGAGACAAGGGATCCCTAAGCACAATACAGTTAGGAAGCTAAACAGCTTACGGAAGGGTTTCTTAACGATTTAATGTTAAGGATAAGGTTTGTGCATATAGGCTTTTTTGAGGGGGAAGCATAAGGAAGCTAAGCCCCCTCTGAAAGGGCTAGTTTGTAAAGCATTGCACAATACATATAAAAGCATAGTAGGAAATAATATAATAATGCGAAAACAATAAGAACACGCAATTCATAGTGGTTCAATTCATCTTGAACCTACGTCCACTTTAAGGGATTTGATGATTTTATTCATAGATGAGGTTGCATAGGGAATCCCCAAATTGATTTATAAACTAGGGTTTGCTTTCTAGGAAATGATATCAAGATTGTGAAATGAGAAAAAATCCCTCAAAATGAGATCCCTGGGGACTTATTTATAGGCAAGATGGGCCTCCTTCTGGTGTGAACTCAGTAGAAGCCTCTTTTGGATGTAGAAACAAGGTTTCAGCTACCTTTGTGACTTCCAGTTCTGGCAGAAAGGTTTAGGCCTCCTTTCTTCTTATCAAATGTTTTCATTGATGTATTCTTACCTTTGGAATATCAATCTCGGTCTTTTGGGAGTGGTTCCGCTAGCATGCCTCTCGGTAGCTTGGTCTCGGATTCTGAAAATCTTGACTTTGGCGGCTCTCGGTTTCAGTACCACTGGTCTCGGTCTGCATCCATACCTTTCGGTTTCAGTGTCTGAGAGCTTGTCTTTGTGATGGCATGCCTTCGGTATGCCTCTTGGTGACTTCAAAGATGCTTCCTGGTAGCGGTTTAGATAGCTCTTTGCTTCTTCTTAGCTCGGCTTTTGACTCTGCAGCTTTCGCTTGTCAGTATAATCATTGGAGCTATGTATGTTAGAGTGAATATCTTCTTTTTCTTCTTCTGTAACCCATGGTTTTGGTCTTGTTCTCACAATACCTTCATTCGTAACCCCTTTCAGTTGACTTATAAATTGTCTTCCACTGTTAGTGCCGGTACTGAACTAAGTAGCGCCGGTAACCCTCTGCCTTCTCTTGTCTGATGTAGCGCTTTCCTTCAGTGGCCTTAAGCTTTCGGTTTATACGCCTTCAGTTCTGCTTTCTTATGGTTTTGGGTGGTATTCTTTCGGAGTTGTATCCTTGCTAATTTCCTTAGTTAACAGTATTGCCCTGTCGGTAAATCCCTCTTTCTGCTTTAACAGTATTGTTGTTTCTTCCTCTACTCTTCAGTTGTTTGCGTCGGACTGACACCCTTATGCTTCGGTCTCGGTTTAGGTACTTTCGGTCCTTCTCTTTGATGCAAATATGAGAATGTCACCTCTTTTCGAGCAATACTTGATGTTGATGCTTGACTACAACTTGACCTCTTTTGCTATCGGTTCTGACTTTCGGACTTTACTCCTTCTAGCACCTAGCCTTCTTTAAGGTTCTTTTCTAATGGTTCAGGTTTCGTTGCCCGATACCCTTTGCTTTTATTGCTTCGGATCTTCTGCTTCTTTATATTTTCCCGGTGCAAATTTTGGTGTGAACAGCTAGCACTATTCATTTAAGAATAAGGTGTGTGTGTTTGTTTTGAAGAGTCAAGCTAAGAACCTCCCTAAGTGTGCTTTCTCCCCTTGGTTATATTAGTGACAACTCACTAATCCATGTACTCCATTGTTTCCTTTTCTACCACTTCTCTATCATTCTTTCTTCCTCTCCCCTTTTCTTCCACCCGCCAGCCATGGCAGCCCATCACCCGCCACCACCAGGACACCCCCTCTTCCCATATCAGCCCACTACCCTCCGCCACCTCCTTGTGGACTCCACTACCTCCAAACACCCTAAAAATCACTAAAACACTTCCTTTCACCCTATGAAGTTAAAGCCCCCAAAATCTCCGCTATAGCTCGTAGCGTTCTCCGATCGGTATGCTATTTCAATCTAACGTTAGTGAACAGTACCTTCACTTTAAGCTCTGCTATTTTCCGTTGCTCCCACTAAATCAATGCTATTTAGCATTCGCTTTAGCAATATTATTATATAGAGGATGATTTGACTAGTTCTCTTTTAAAATAAATCAAAAAAGTTAATGTAAAGAGTTAATTTAATTCGTAAATGACTTATATAAGATAGAAATCTAGAGTCATCCTCGAATCTAGTGCGCATAACCTTGATATTCTTTGATTTTTTATATAATATTAATTAATATTCATTTCTTTTATATAAATGATGTAAGAATAATAATTAATTAATGTTAATTATGTAGTTTTACGTCTAATTAACATTTTTGTACATCCGCTGTAGCACCGCTATTTCCTAGCTTTAACCCCGCTACAGCTTTTTAAACCTCTACCATTATATACTGCTAAGGCTTTAACTGCACACCGTTCACCTCCACCATCCCAAACCATCCACACCCGCACACAAATAGCTCCACCCATCTCACCTTTCACGTCATCAGCCCTCAACAGCCCCAAAAGGGAACCCCTCCTCATCTTGATCCCTTTAGCACCCCAAAATACTGCCCCGTTTGCTTCAAAAAACAAATTTACGTCCATTTATTCGCCGATCAAATTCAAAAACCCCATAGCGTCAAATTTCTAATAAAAATTTTCTAGAAATATTTTAGTGATGCCGAAAGGCTACAAAAATTATCCGGAATAGTTTAGACATAAAGATCCTACCTTTTTTAGAAGATAGACAGAGTAGAAACCGATGGTGAGTGATATATGCTACATTTGAATTATTATTTATATTCTTTACAGTATTTAAAGTTACATGAAAATTATATGCAAGTAACTTTATGCTATGTTGCATAAGTATGATGCTTGGTTATGAATTGTTGACATTGATTTGAAATTAATGTGGTATTATAGGTGGTTTAGTAGTTGAAAATGTAAATAGAAACGACTGGTTGAATTGATTGGTAACTTGATTGAAGGTTGCATGTATATAGACATGAAAAGTAAAAAATTTCGAGTTAGCATTGGATTGTTAAATAATTAAAATTTTAATAATGAGATTTTTGATAGTTTACCGTATCCAAAATGACATGTGTATGTAGTGTTTGTGGAAGTGGAAAACATATACTTGAACAAACAAGTCTATGTGATGAATAATAACTTTGATTTATAATGACGCAACTTTTGTCAATGTAAACCTAACATATGTACACTTCCTTATATATTGTATGTTGATATGATTGAATTCGACTATCTAGAAAAATAATAGCCAATCGGTTATTAACATCAGTACATAATTTGTTTGAAAAACAGTCCGGAACGGTGTTTGAGTGTCGGCAAGGCCATTATTACGGCATAAAATGATTGATAGATGTTATTTGATCAATATTGTTATGCTGGATCCATATAATTAAATTTATATGGAAATTTATTGAGTATTATTCTAATTTGGGAATTTAACCAATATTTTAATAATATAATATTGAGCGAAAAATAAAAGTCAAAATTTGACATTTAATTTCGAATGGGCGTAAAATATAATTCATTACGATAAAAATTTGCAAAAGAAAGAAATTGATTTGAAATATTTTCTAAGTAGTTATGGCACATTAAAGTTTTTATTTTTAAATGCATAGTAACTAGGAAAAATGAAGTTCGGTTAGGGTATCTACAAAATGTTTTAACAAAAGTTTCTTTTCAAAATTTCTTTATTTATTTTTATAAGGGGCTCCAAGAAGTTTTGGGCGAAAACAGATAAGTTTGGAAAAATAATATTATTTTAATAATAAAATAATATTATAATATCAATTTAATGAAAATATTTGAATTTGAAATAAAATATTGAAATTATGGTTCGTAGTAATTATTAGATAATTAATAAGTTATTTTAAAAGCAATTTGATATTATTTGAATATAAAATCGAAGTTTTATCAGAATAGAGCTCGTAGCGCAGCTGTAGTTCGCGAATTTCGACCTATAACTTCAAACTAATGTACCGGAAGATATGACCGTCGCATTTCCCTGAAACTGGAAATACTGAGTTAAAAATTAAAAGAGATTTCAAATGGGTATGAGATCTTTAAAATCCAATGTTAGACCTTAAGATAAGTCCAAATCAAAATCAAATAAAAACAACACTAGTGTCGTTCATAACCTGAAACTGGTTTGTTACGAAATAGACTATTTTTAAATTACTAAAAATAGGGAAAAATTATGATAAATCATAATAAATGATTTCAAAGTGGTTTGAATAAAAGAAATATGAGGTTTTGAATTATATTTGAACTATTTTGCGTTTTCAGCCTAGTTGACTGAAAACGGTAAAACGATGTTTTGTAAATTTAAGTTAAATAAACTAAATTTGTATGATTTATCAAATATAACCAAGTTTTGAAAGATGTTGTACAGATAAATCTTTTTGATTTGGAAAAGTTTTCCAATTTAAATAAAAATTGGATTTGGATAGAAATAATCTTTGGATATTTGGTATCGGTTACCGTCGTGTAAACATTTACTATTCAAGGAATTTGGAAGATGTTAACATTGTTATTCCTCTTATAATATTCGTTGATTTCGGAAATTGGTGTTGAATATAAGTTTTTTTTCAACTAACTAATGGAATCCGAATAAATCATGTAAAAGTCGGTCACTAATGTCTGGATGGATTCTTATAAGTTGATAAAATTCTTTTTGGATTTTTATATTTAAATATCAATTGGTTTGGGTTTGTCGTGAACGATGTTTTAAATAACACTGTTCTTTAAACTAGTTAAAAGAAAAAATGATTTCTCAAGATTGGTTGTTAAAAAATATTTACTTAAATTGATTATTAAGATTTGGGTGAAAGATTTAAACGAAATGTTTAAGTAGGTAAATCTTTAGTAAGCTTGGTGGGAATAATTCCCAAATGTATAAAATGATTTGAGTAAAAATATATTCCTAAATTGGAATAAGGATTAGGACATCTTATATATCTTAATTGATTTAAAATATGGGATAGTTATTCGGAATGACTAGATTTCGACCTATTGTGAACAACTAAACGACATAACAAAAACAGTGTTGACCATGATAGAAGATCAGAGACCTTCACATAAAAAGGATTGCTTGTTGATGCCTTGGGTTGATCCCCCATTTTGAAGTTATGTTGTAATGATGTTCCAACTGTACTTGAAGTGATTCGAGTTGCAAAGGCTTTCGTACCCAAGTGGGGTCGTGGAATAAAGCGCCTTCGGTTTCACTCAAAACCCAGAACGAACTTGTAAGTAAATGCATGTCTGACTTTGTATTTCACAACATAATCGATTGATTTCTATTAATGTTATATCAGTTTGTGGCAGAGAATTTATTTTATCAGTTGGTGGCGGAGAATTTATTCTTTTTGCTTAACACCTTCCTCTAATACTTCTGGTATTCAGAGGTTTATATATTAATAGACACCGAACATATGTGTAATAACCCGAAAATCCGAGCCAATTTAAAATTTTTATTTTGGCAATTTTAGCTAATTTTGAATATTTAAATGGAATTATTTTAAATAATAACGACAAGAAATTTATTTTGAATAGTATTAGAATGTATATATTTATATAGATCGTCGTTAGAATATAAATATTTTATTTTAATTATATAACGAGCCTGAAATGGTGCGGTAGTTCGATAATTCGGTTTCAAAATTCAAATGAATGTACAGGATTCAAAATAAACCGGATTTTAGCGAAATAAAAAATATTTGAATCTATTTGAAAATATATTTCTAACGAATCCGAAAATTGAAATTTCATATCGGGATTCAAAAGTTACGTCCAGTTGAAAATTCAGAATAGTAGCTATGGAAAATATAGCCCTTAAAAATGGAAATTTTGCAAATGACCTCTGTTTTCGACGAAACCAATTTTGTTGGATCCGAGATGTCAAGTTATTGCTACGTTTCAAAAATTGTAATTTTTCAAACCAATATGTGAGCGTGAAGAAATTAAACGTGTTTTAACAGTTTTAGTCAATTTCAATCGACTGGAAATTGGTCATTTTTCAAATGGTCTCAGAATCTGACGAAATTAATTTTGTTAGGACTGTATCGTCAATACGAAGCTAGAAACTATTTTTTAGGAATTTTTAGAGTCCGTATGTGGCCTTGTTGGTAAATTGAATTGTGCGTTTAAATTCAATATATAGAGTTATATTTTGATTTTGACGAAAACTGATCGAAAGGGCTAAGTTGGCTTACGATACATATCCTATTGTGTTCGGAATGGGTGTAATTAGCTAGGGACGATAGTCGGTGGGTTCGATTTCGAGTTCGAAATAAAAAGTTGCTTTTGAAATTTTAAAATAATAAAATATATATTATTTATATAAAACCCCCTTACCCTCCTTCTCTCCCGACAGTTAGAAATAAAAAAAAAGGAAAAAAGGACTCGAGCCCTAGCAGTCGCATTCGATTTCAGCCGCCACCAGCGCCGCCGCGCCTCAGCCGCCGCACCCCCACTGACCCACCGCCTCTCTTCGTGAAACCCAGACCCATCCCCCTTGCTTGAAACCTCCTGTGCCACCACTTGGAATCACCACCGCCGCCCAACTATCCACCTCCTTCTCGATCTGCGAACCCAAACCACCCAAAGACCCCTCCAGTCTGCTGCTATCCCGCCAGTGAACCACCGCCACCGCAATTTCTGGGTGCCACCTCCTCCTCGAGTCGCCGACGCCCCCTTGCTTCTCCCCAGCGCACGACAAACCTCTCCTTCGACCAAAACAACGTAGTGAGTTTCTTTTTATTAATTTTAGTTTTTATATATATTTTGTTGTTTTAAAAAAAATCAGTTTTGTTTAGAAATTAACTATAAAAAGATAGGATTTTTACCTATAAAAAGATTGGATTTTTATAAGAGATAAAGATTAGTTTTAATTATAGAAAGGTTCGATTTTTAAATAAAGCTTTGATTTTTAATTTGGATAAAGAAAGTTTGAAATTTTATATAAAGAAAATTTGGACTTTTATTAAGTAGAAAGAAATAATAAAAGGGTTTGATTTTTATATTACAGAGATAATAAAAATATGATTTTTATTTATTGAAATGAAGCGATAAAAATATATGATTTTTATACATAAAATGCCATAGTAAAAATGTGATTTTTACTGTGAACAGCGTGAAAAGGATGCATTGGAATTTCGAACAAATCCAGACCGTTCAGAATGACGGAGTGGAACCCTCGGTGAGAACTCCTCACTATTTTTTTGATTTCTAGTTGAAATATATACTAGGATGCAGACGGTTCTTAGTAGCGCCTGACACCCGTCGTCCACAGACCATGGACGACTTGTATGCTTGTGTGATTGTTTGTTTTGCGAAATAAAATATATATTCATGTGTTGAAATAAAATATATATTCATGTGTTGAAATAAAATATATATTCATGTGTTGAAATAAAATGTGTTGAAATAAAATATATATATTCATGTGTTGAAATAAAATATATATTCATGTGTTGAAAGAAAATATATATTCATGTGTTGAAATAAAATATATATTCATATGTGGAAGTAAAACATATATCCATGTTTTGAAGTAAAATAAATATTCATTTACAAATCGAATGATTTATTTATGTACACCGATTTGACTGATATTTATTAGGACGATAAATTTTACACATCGCCCAACTGCACAAATAAAAATCTTTGTTTGTTGATGTGAAACCCCACACGGATATTGGGATGATATTTGACGTACACTAATCTTGATTGCTTAGTTGTATGTCAATCGATGGGTTGACAGACTGTGTAAGCATTAATTATTTAATGCTTATGCAGTTGTGTGGTGCACTCTGGATGATGGTTGATGATTTATCGTTGCTATTGTATACATGTGTTGTAGAAAATCCATATAATTAACCTTATATGTTAATTGATTGGGCCTCATTCCGATTTGGAAAATAAGGAATATTATAAAAATAAATTCATGTGTTGAATAGAATGAAAATTCATGTGTTGAATAATATAAATTCATGTGTTGAATAGAATGAAAATTCATGTGTTGAATAATATAAATTCATGTGTTGAATAGAATGAAAATTCATATGTTGAATAATATAAATTCATGTGTTGAGTAGAATGAAAATTCATATGTTGAATAATATAAATTCATGTGTTGAATAGAATGAAAATTCATGTGTTGAATAATATAAATTCATGTGTTGAATAGAATGAAAATTCATGTGTTGAATAATATAAATTCATTTGTTGAATAGAATAAATATTCATGTGTTGAATAAAATAAATATTCATGTGTTGAATAGAAGAAAACATTCATGTGTTGAATCATATAAATTCATGTGTTGAATAGAATAAATATTCATGTGCTGAATAAAATAAATATTCATGTTTTGAATAGAAGAAAACATTCATGTGTTGAATAAAAGCCGTGTTGATTAGATTGACGCCATTTTGACGCGAATGATATTTATATCGATTATATTCGTTTTTATAATGATTATAGAAGAAGAAAGTGATTTCAAAATATAACGTTTTGAAAATATTATCATTTGTATATCGATGATGTGGAATATTCAATTTTGATTCGAAATTGAATATGAAGTTGAAATCGTTTCTAAAACGAATTTAAAACGATTTATAAAATACATTTTAAAAGGTAATCGACGAAATATATAATATATATATATATATTATATATATTAAATGGTCTGAATAAAACGCGCCGCGCCGTGGCAGTTCGCGAATTTCGACCATTGGCTTCGAATGGATATTACGGGAGATCCGACCGTCGGATTCTCCTAAAACCGGAACCATTGGGTTCGTATCGAAAAGAGCTTTCTAACGAATATTAGAGATTTGAAATCTAATGGTTGGATTTGGAATTATGTCCAAATCAAATTTGGAAAAGGTCGTTGTAAGTGCAGTTCGATGGTCGTTGATGGAAATCGACTGTACGGGCCTTGATAAAATTATTAAAAATAGTAATAATTTGTGTAAAATCATAATAAATGATTTATGAAGAATTGAGATGAAAAACTCCACATTTGAAAAGATAAAAATAGATTTTTATCGAAATGAACTAGTTTTGAACTAGAATAATAATTTATTTATTTTTAAATAAATAAATTGGATTTGAAAGGGTTTTAAAAGTAACCCGAAATTTCAATAATTGAATTGGAATGGAATGTGATTTTGGGTTTATAGTGAACGGTGTTTTAAATAACATTGGTTCTTTAACTCAGTTAAAGACAGGATGTGATTTCCCAAGTTAAACAATCATTAATATTGATTTTTTGGGAAGATTAAAACTAAGTGGAGTTTTAATGAATCTTTAATTAGATTGAAATGATCGAGAATGGAGTATCACCAGTTTTGCTCCAGGCAATAGTTAAATCTTTAATTAGATTTGAACGTGAAATGGTAATTGAATTTTCCGATAACACCGTGGTGTTAGATATGAAGTATGACTAGTTTTACTTCATGGGATGAATAGGTCGGGATTAGGAAATAAAATAAATGATTACTTCGGTGTGGTTCGCTAATCCCGACTAGTTTGAATTGATATTCAAAGAAGATTAAAGAATTTATCTTTGATAAAATTAATGGGAACCTTTCCCAAAGATAAGAATATTTGAAGGAAAGAATATTCTGAATTGGAATGAGGCGTATGTTGTGCTTGTGTAACACTTGTTTATTATATATGTGAGTTATTCAGAAAGACCGGGTTTATCCCATTCCAAATAACTGATTCGACGTGGTGTCGAGGTTGAAGACGGTGGTAAAAGACCGGAGGTCTTCACATCATTTGGGTGATTACTGATGATCTTGATTGGGCTGTACACCCAAGAGGAGGGAATCAGTTGGTGATTATCCAGACGTACTTGGAGATCGATGGATATGCGAGGTACAAGGTGCCTCCGGTTTCGTTCAGACCCAGAACGAACTTGTAAATGGACCGTGTGTTGGATTTTATTCTGTGTGATTGATTTCTATAAAATATATATATCTGTTTGGCGGCAGAGAATTTATTCTCTTTCTTAACGCCCTTCTCTGAGACGTACGAGCTCAGGGGTTATATATTGATGGATATCAATCGCATGGAGTGAATTGCCTGTGTGGCATGCCTAAGTGGCAATTGATCAAGGCTTCTGTTGAAAATCAGAGTCTTGCGGTTGATGATCAAAGCACTGTCTGTGTTGCATAGCTTTGTGTAGTGTTGATTCGCGAGCCTCACACCCCGGTTGTGAACCAGAAACCGGAGAGGACATCAGGGAGGGCATGCATTTCCTTCTAGCTAGGGTAGTGTCAGTGACCTACCAGCCCTAACATTTATATTATTTTTACCTATGTGGTTGTTGCTGTTGCGAGGCGCCTCAGATATATCGGTGACTGTGTGGAGCCGATGGAGTCATTTGGCTCATTTATGCCCCAAAGGGCAGGGAAACGCAGTGTTTAGGCATTTTAATCCACATCGGTGGACCGGCCCTGACGATCCAAGGGTCACTCGAGCTATGATCCTGAGGTTCGGGCTAGACAGTCTTGAATCGGTAGAGGACTATCTTTTGCCTCGGTTCACAGATGGAAATCCAACTTCCAATACGTGACTTTGCGGTTTTATTTGTAGAGCCTAGTATGGCGACATAGTGGGATGGGGCACTTATGCCGTGATTGATACTTATGATTGAAATTGTTTTATACACTATGCACTTATAATAGTATCAAATGATTTGTTTTTAGCGTATCAAGCATTCTTTGGCTATTATAAGGTAAAAACCCTATCCTCCGGCTTGCGTTGCATTGTGTGATGGGACCTGGGTCTTATAATAGCTTCATTTTTCTTTATTTAGCATTGCGCTGTTGTTTTATGCACTGGTATTCTTGGAAGGAAGCCCGTTCCGTGTTATACGGCGTGGTCCCTTGATTTAACTAACTTTAAAAATAAAGATCAATAACTGTTTTAGTTCTCACACCAGTCACACGACTGACCTGGAGTTTATTGTTTTAACCTAGACTCTGGGTGCCCTTATTTTGACATGGGCAGCTAGTAGTTTTGGTTTTGCAGATTTATATTCACAGGATCCTGGTTTACAGCTGGAATGATATCCGGAAAGCTCTATATCTGCATATCTTCTTCTAGTTGTGTATTGTATTATTTTCCGCTGCTATGTAATGTATTGTAATCTCTGATATTTTTCTGTTGTGTAATATTTATTTATACTCTGTATATTCTTGTATTCTGATGGAATTATTGTAATTAACAATGAAATGTTCTTTTGTTTGCGTCCCGATGTGGCTTGTTCTCAATTCAATCCGGGCTTTCCTTACCGGGGAAGTTCGAGTCATCTAATTATGGTATCAGAGCTTTGTTTACAAAGCTCAAAGAACAAGACACATTAGAACCATATGAAAGAATTCATCAGAGATTGGATTAGTAATATCCAGTAGGAATGACTCATTAGAGATGGGATCAGTAGTATCCTAGAACGAGTGTGAAGAGTATAATTTTTAAAATGAAAACGAATTTTGTTTTGAAAATTTAAATCTATTATTCGTGTTTGATTATTTATTTTATATTGAATTTGGACAATCCAGTATATAAAGATTTTGCGTATACGTCTGATCCGCGTGTATTTGAAGTTTTTATATACTGCGTAGATATAGAATCACACTCTAGCCGCCCGGACATGGTCCTGATGATGAAGTATACCATCACCAGTATTTATTTTCGAGTGAAGAAAGTGGGATTTCTATATATTTCCAATTGGCTGGTGTGAGAACCAAAATATAGTCAGAATTTATTGTTGTGATTTGGCACCAAAAATGTGATTTTTGACTATATAACAAAATTATGTGTTTGAACTGATAATCAACTAATAGATTGCTGGTTGTGTTGTTTGATTATTGTTTCATTAATTAAAATTTGAACCTTTAGCCAAATTGAACCAAAAAGTGAATTGTATTGAAAATTTGTCACATTTGCATATATATATATATATATATATATATACATGTACTTACATTGAACAGGTCATAGCAAGGAGGATAGAGAAGAGGAATAAAATTGTTTGCTCGACAAATAGGTACATGTTTACAAATTTATTAGGTTTTTGATGATTTTATGAGCCGATTGGCTAGCCGCTTGGTTATTTCTTTTTCTTTTTGGATTGGTGAGGGCCATGGGAGGCTATTTGAAATATCCCGAAGTCCCCGGTGCAGGGGAGGTTATGGAGAAATTTTTCAAAAATTTAGTGTGTTAGCCAAATTTTTAAATTTTTTGAAAAGTTCCTAGAAATTGAAAAGTTGAAAAACTTAAGCCATGATGAAAATAATGGAAGTTAAGATGATTTGTGAAACAACTTTCGGCTTCGTTCCTTTTCGGGGACGAAAAGTTTTAAGTGAGGGAGATTGTAATAACCCGGGAATCCGAGCCAATGTAAAAAAATTATTTTGGCAATTTTAGCAAATTTTGAATATTTAAAATGAATTATTTTAAATAATAACGACGAGGAAATTTATTTTGAATAGTATTAGAACATATATATTTATATAAATCGTCGTTAGAATATAAATATTTTATTTTAATTATATAACGAGCCTGAAATGGCGGGGTACTTCGAAAATTCGATTTTAAAATTCAAATGAATGTATCGGATTCAAAATAAACCGGATTTTAGCGAAATAAAAAATATTTGAATTTACTTGAAAATATCTTTCTAACGAATCCAAAAATTGAGATTTCATTGCGGGAATCAAAAGTTACATCTAGTTGAAAATTCAGAATAGTCGCTATGGAAAATATAGCCCTTAAAAATGGAAATTTTGCTAACGACCTCTGTTTTCGACGAAACCACTTTTGTTGGATCTGGGATGTCAAATTTTTTTTTTTTTGAAAACAGAAAAATGTGTGATCTTCCAATAGGAAGAGAGCACACATATGTATATATATATAGAAATAAGGACAAGATACAATATCCAATCTCAGACCCGAACAAGATTGCCACAAAAAAGTAGAGGATAATAGATAGATGAGTTCCGGCAAGGCCACCACCCATCATACTCCAATATCAAGTTCCGGCAAGGGCACCCCCTGATATTGAGTATATCTATTTCCTTACATAAGGCAATCTAAATAATAGACAATGAGGTTAATCATACCCCTAAAACCACAACACACCAACACAAAATACATATATAACTACACAAGCAATAAATCCCAATCCAGACAGCAATCCCATAATCTCCTCAGCTCAAACCATAACCTGTAATCTGAAATACTAAAGAAAATTATCAGTAACAAACCTGTATATATGAGTATATACCTATACTTGTACATGAATGTGTATATAAACATATTTGTATAATAATTATATTAATATGTATATATTAACAAGTATATATGTACAGGCATATAATCATATATACCATAAAAAAAGAGAAAACAGAATAACATATAAGGAAAGTACAAACAATACCAAATATCAACAGAGTCGAAATCTATTATATCTAAAATATCTAGTGATTCTAGTAAATAGGCCCAAATTTGTTCTAACCTTATACAGAAGACAACCAAATCGTAAATAACCAAACAACTTATATTGTGAATTAGACATCCAATCCAGACTAAATTTTACAATACTAATGATTAGATTATCAGTGGAGTCAAATTTTGTATGAAATAATCTTTGGTTTCTTTCTAACCAAATAAACCAACACGAGATTACTACTAAGGAATCCAATATATATCTCTGACTAGTATTAAACCTTAATCTAATGCAATTCCAATAATCTACACAATCATTTATACCATTAAAACCATCAAATGTAAAAAAATTCAGGATCGTATTAAAAATAGAAAAGGTGAAATAACAAGAGAAAAATAAATGGTCAACATGCTCCACACCAATAGAACAAAAGCAACATTTACTATCAATTATGATATTCTTTCTTTTTAAATGCTCGATCGTATTAAGCTTCTTATGTATGATCAGCCACATAAGAAACTTAGCTTTGGGGGAGCATTTGACTTCCATAAGAATTTGAAAGTAAAAGTGGGAACTCCAGAAAAGTTAATAAAATTATACATAGAGTTAACCGTATAGACTAGTTTCTTATCTAAACTCCAACTCAGAGAATCCCCATGCTCATCCAAATTGTACATATCTAACTTTGCTTTGAGTAGAGCTAATTGTCTTAATAAGTCTTCTTCTAAAATGTTATAAGGAAAACACCCACGGAGGCCTTAGATCCACCCTATAAACATATATAATAAGTGCATTCTTAAAATTACAATTTTCATAAAGCTTATTGAATTCAATTTTTAGTGGCACATTAGAGATCCAAGGAACATGCCAGAAATAAGTAAGGTCCCCAGAGTGTACTATAACTTTGTAACCTATTTTGAAAAAGGAAAAACAATTCAAGACAGATTTCCAAAAGTGTGATAGTCTATTTTCCCATACTCCACTATTCCCAATGAGAAACTCCCCTCTAGAATAATAAGATTTAACTACAATGTACTTCCACGATGCCGTCACGGCAGGACTTCTAAATTTCCATAACCATTTGGCAAGCATGGATGAATTAAAATTATATAAATTTAAAATACCCAAACCCCCGTCTTTTTTAGGTTTACAGCACATGTCCCAATTAACTAAACATTTGTGAACTCTACTCATAGAAGTACCATTCCAAAGGAAGTTACGTCTAATCCTATCAATCTTCTCTATGACCCATAATGGAAAACGATGTACAGCCATCCAGTATGAAGGAATAGCCGATAGCACTGAATTTACTAAAACTAATCTACCTGCTCTCGACAGGAATCTGTTATTCCAACTAAGTAGTCTGTTATTTATCTTATCAATGATCACTATCCAATCTTCTTTTTTAAGCTTCGAAGGTCTAATTTTGAACCCTAACTAATCAAAAGGAAATTTCATAATGGAACAGTTTAAGGTATTAGCTACCAAAGTCTCAACTCTATTAACATCGTTAAAGACCATAACCGCACTTTTATCGAAATTAATCCTAAGACCGGATAACATTTCAAAACAGTAAAGTATAAACTTAAGGGTAATTATGTGCTTTGGCAAGTGGGAAGAGAATAATAATGTATCATCTGCAAATTGGAGAATAGATAATTCATTATTAAATTTCTCATTCCCAACTCTACCAAGTAACCCTATTCTACCCGCTCTTTTAATAATTCTAGCGAAGACGTCTACCGCTAAATTAAACAGAAAAGGCGATAAGGGGTCTACTTGTCTAAGACCCCTCTTAGATTGAATCTTCTTTCCCACTATCCCATTAACGACTATATTAGAACAACCAAATCTTAACAATAATAAGATCCAGTTGGTCCATCTTACATTAAAGCCTCTAGCAAGGCATAATTCACATATGAAATCCCAATCTATGGAGTCAAAAGCCTTCTCGAAATCTAACTTTAAGATGGCACAAGTAATGTTGTTCTTACAGCAGACATTGATGTATTCCTGTACCGCTGCGACTCCATCCACTATATTCCTGCCTTTTATGAAAGCAGTTTGAGAACAATCAATAAGATCGTTCATCCTAGTACTGAGCCTATTAGCTAATAGTTTAGATATGATCTTAACAGAAACATTAATAAGGGAGATAGGCCTAAAATCCTTTAGAGAATTTGCTCCCTCTTTCTTATGAATAAGAATGGCGTTTTCAAAGTTAAAACACCCTAAACGTAGTTCTCCATTATAAAATTCATTAAATAAATTTATTAAATCAGGCTTTAAGACTTCCCAGAATTGCTTATAAAATTGACAGAAAATCCATCTGGACCAGGAGCTTTGTCACTAGGCATATCACATATTGCCTTCCAAATCTCCTGCTCCGAAAAAGGTTCATCTAAACTATCCAGATTGATCCTTTCTTCGTATGGATATAATTCACTCCATCTAACGTTAGTTCTCCTTTTAATCTTAGACCCAAATATCTGCTTATAGTAACTAGTGAAAGCTTCATTCAAATTTTTTTGTGCAATTAATTCTACATTATTAACAAAAATAGAATGTATCATATTATCACGTCTCCTCTTATTCGCTACACTGTGAAAAAATTTAGTGTTATTATCCCCTTCCTTAATCCACTGTATGCGAGATCTTTGCCTCCACATGACCTCTTCCTTTTCTAAGATCAATTTAAGGTCTTGTTTAAGATTACAGTATTTATCTTTTTCAGCTAAATTAAGAATCCTTGACTCACTAATTCTATCCAAATCCAACAATCCACACATAATCTTATTCTTCTTAATTCTCACATTACCAAATACAAATTTATTCCAACGCTTAAGAAAGAATCTCAATTTGCCTAACTTAGCGACAAAAATCTTAGCACTATTACCTCTATATAAGTTATTAAAATAGAGTAAAGACTTCCATTTAACTGAAACTAGATTTATGAAACTAGAATCAAGTAGCCACATCTTTTCAAATTTAAAACTGTTACTAATAGTTATGTTCGATTCACAAGTAAGTATAATTGGACAATGATCAGAGAGCAAAAATGGTAGTCCTTTGACACTACAAACTAAAAATCTATCTTCTACCTCAGAATTAATAAAAAATCTATCTAATAATGCAAATGAAGGAATATCACGAACATTCGACCACGTGAATGACCTATTATCCATATGAATCTCCATCAAATTATTCTCTAAAATAAAGTCGTTAAATTCCTCCATATCGGAGAAATCCCCTTCTCGGGGTGATCTCTCCCCTAGAAATCTTGTGACATTGAAATCCCCCCCTACAATCCAAAGATTGGGAGATTGACTTCTGAAATTAGAGACTTCATCCCACAGAATTCTCCTCTCCATTTTGGTATGAGGTCCATACACATTGGATATACACAAAACAGAATCATCGGAAAGGGAAGCTAATATAACGTTTAAGGAATGATTCTTTATAGACTCCTGCACGAGTCTATATTGGTTCTCTTTCCAACCAATCATGAGCCCACCAGCAGTACCAATAGCCGGTAGACACACCCAATTACGGAAAGTAGTCCCGCCTAGTCTAAGATAGAATCTAAAGTCTGGTCTCTCAATTTTAGTCTCTTGTAATAAAATGATATCTATGTGGTTATCTCTAAAAAAAGATCTAACTTCAGCACATTTTTTAGGTTCATTTAAACCTCTAACGTTCCAACTAACTATCCTCATCTACGCAAAGATGAAACCCTCTCTAGTTCTCTACTCCTAATATACTCAGCATCTAACTCACTATCAGAAAAAATAAATGCAGTGTCATTGGCTAACTGAAATAACTGACTCGTAGTCAGACTCCCTAAAGCAAACGGGGTATAATCATTACCAAAAGTTGAAGACAAACCTGAGCCCGAATCCATTCTACTACCACTAGTAGTAGTTGAGTTCGGGAACTTACCTCGAGTCGAAGATGAACCGTATCTGAGCCTAGCACTACGCTGCACCACTCCTGAACTCGGTATCACCCTTCTTCGTCTTCTCCTCCTCGATGCAGAAGAAAGAATTTCACTGCTCCGGTTAGAATTACTACACTCTAGTAATCCACAACTAATCTCAGTGCTGTAACCGACGTCAGAAATCACTACTGATCTAGGCATGACATGCAACACCGGCGAAACACCAAAGCACGGTCTAAAAAACAAACCAAGTAATTTCACATCCACCATACTAACCAACATCGATCCCACATCCATATTCAATAGAAACCAATACTCCCCATTCACCGTAGCACACAAGCAACCACTCCTTCCATAATCGCCATCTGTATGCACACTGTCACCAACACCCTCGTGTGCATCCATCACTAAATATTCACTACTGACTACACTGAAGCCATCCTGAACTATATTCTCAGTGTTTGCCACATTCAAACCCATGCTGTCAACTAAAGATTCATTTGTAGTGAACATATTTTCATGCACAGAGACTTTCGAACAATTTCTGGAACATGGAATCATAGCCTTACCATCTCTCGAATTCCTTAGGTGAGTCAGCCTGTTGCACCTCACTCTACCAACTCTAATACCCTTCCTTGAAGTGGAACCCCTCGGCTCTACAACTGGAAGAATAATCACACCATCCTTCACAGCCGTAACAACATCATTCTCCGCTATATTCACTACTGCCTCATTTTCCAGAATACTGAAGCTATTGAAAAGTTCAACTTCATCAGCCACATACCACTTAGCGTCTTCCCCAATACTAGAAATACCATCCATCACTGGCTCATCAACGATACAACCTCTCCTATCGACCTCGTCTATTCCAGTCATCTCATCAAGCCCTCTCCCAATGGTGCCATTACTACAGCCGACAACCGCATGAGAAACTAAACAAAACTGAATAAACGGGTCTTCGAGCATTGGATCTCTATACTTCCCGAATTCATATGAATCACCCACTTCCAGCATCTCGCCTTCAAAGGATCTAACAAGACAAGGACGACTATTCATACTGTCAGGCCTTTCATAACCTATCTGATGTTTGTTGGAGTTGGTACCATCCCTTTGCCAATGAAGTCCAACTTTCTCGACATTAATCGATGTATTAATGATGTCAAAGTGCGTTAAAATATCATCCAGCAACTGAATACCAGACTTCTTATTATTGCCTCCCCAGTCATAGATAATTCTTCTTAACATCGCGAGATTCAAACTAAATGAAAATGCATGCTCTTGTCTAGACATCGGCCTTGGTAGCGGAGGAAAAATATCGAGTCTATCAACAGCCTTACACAATAAAATACCTTCAATCATCCCCTCTAAGTTCCAACCCATTTTCAACAAGGAATATGCCACCTGGGATGTCAAGTTACTGCTAGGTTTCAAAAATTGTAATTTTTCGAATCAATATGTGAGCGTGGCGAAGTTAAACGTGTTTTAACAGTTTTAGTCAATTTCGATCGACTGGAAATTGGTCATTTTTCAAACTGTCTCAGAATCTGACGAAATTAGTTTTGTTAGGACCGTATCGTCAATACGAAGCTAGAAACTATTTTTCGGGAATTTTAGAGCCCGTATGTGGCCCCGGTTAATTGAAATATGCTTTCAAACTAAATATATAAAGTTATATTTTGATTTTGACGAAAACTGGTCGAAACGGCCAAGCTGACTTACGATACATATCCCATTGTGTTCGGAATGAGGGTAATTAGCTAGGGACGACAGTCGGTGGGTTCGATTTTGAGTTCGAAATAAAAAGTTTCTTTTTGAAATTTTAAAATAATAAAATATATACTATTTATGCAAAACCCCCTTACCCTCCTTCTCTCCTGACAGTTAGGAATAAAAAATGGAGAAAAGGGCTCGAGCCCTAGCCTTCGCCTTCGATTTCAGCCGCCGCCGCGACCACCAGCGCCGCACCCCCACTGACCCGCCGCCTCTCTCTCCTCCTTCCCCTCTCTCCCCTCGCCCATCCGTGAAACCCAGACCCATCCCCCTTGCCTGAAACCTCCTGCGCCACCACTTGGAATCGCCGCCGCCGCCCAACTATCCACCTCCTCCTCGATCTGCGAACCCAATCCCACCAAGACCCCTCCAGTCCGCTGCTATCCCGCTAGTAAACCGCCGCCACCGCAATTTCTGGGTGCCACCTCCTCCTCGAGTCGTCGATGCCCCCTTGCTTCTCCCCAGCGCACGACAAACCTCTACTTTGACCAAAACAACGTAGTGAGTTTCTTTTTATTAATTTTAGTTTATATATATTTTATTGTTTTAAAAAATCAGTTTTGTTTAGAAATTAACGACAAAAAGATAGGATTTTTATAAGAGATAAAGATTAGTTTTAATTATAGAAAGCTTCGATTTTTAAATAAAGCTTTGATTTTTAATTTGAATAATGAAAGTTTGAAATTTTATATAAAGAAAATTTGGATTTTATTAAGTAGAAAGAAATAATAAAAGGGTTTGATTTTTATATTACAGAGATAATAAAAATATGATTTTTATTTATTGAAATAAAGCGATAAAAATATATGATTTTTATATATAAAATGCCATAGTAAAAATGTGATTTTTACTATGAACAGCGTGAAAAGGATGCGTTGGAATTTCGAACAAATCCAGACCGTTCAGAATGACGGAGTGGAACACTCGGTGAGAACTCCTCACTTTTATTTTGATTTATAGTTGAAATATATACTAGGATGCTGACGGTGCTTAGTAGCACCCGACACCCGTCGTCCATAGACCATGGACGACTTGTATGCTTGTGTGATTGTTTGTGTTGTGAAATAAAATATATATTCATGTATTGAAATAAAATATATATTCATGTGTTGAAATAAAATATATATTCATTTGTTGAAATAAAATGTGTTGAAATAAAATATATATATTCATGTGTTGAAATAAAATATATATTCATGTGTTGAAATAAAATATATATTCATGTGTTGAAATAAAATATATATTCATGTGTGGAAGTAAAATACATATTCATGTGTTGAAGTAAAATAAATATTCATTTACAAATCGAACGATTTGTTTATGTACACTGATTTGGCTGATATTGATTGGGACGATAAATTATACACATCGCCCAACTGCACAAATAAAAATCTGTGTTTGTTGATGTGAAACCCCACATGGGTAATGGGATGATATTTGACATACACTAATCCCGATTGTTTAGTTGTATGTCAATCGATGGGTTGACAGACTGTGTAAGCGTTAATTATATATATTTAATGCTTATGCAGTTGTGTGGTGCACTCTGGATGATGGTTGATGATTTATCATTGCTATTATATACATGTGTTGTAAAAAATCCATATAATTAACCTTATATGGTAATTGACTGGGCCTCATTCCGATCTGGAAAATAAGGAATATTATAAAAATAAATTCATGTGTTGAATAGAATGAAAATTCATGTGTTGAATAATATAAATTCATGTGTTGAATTGAATGAAAATTCATGTGTTGAATAGAATGAAAATTCATGTGTTGAATAATATAAATTCATGTGTTGAATAGAATGAAAATTCATGTTTTGAATAATATAAATTCATGTGTCGAATAGAATGAAAATTCATGTGTTGAATAATATAAATTCATGTGTTGAATAGAATGAAAATTCATGTGTTGAATAATATAAATTCATTTGTTGAATAGAATAAATATTCATGTGTTGAATAAAATATTCATGTGTTGAATAGAAGAAAACATTTATGTGTTGAATAATATAAATTCATGTGTTGAATAGAATAAATATTCATGTATTGAATAAAATAAATATTCATGTGTTGAATAGAAGAAAACATTCATGGATTGAATATAAGCCGTGTTGATTAGATTGACGCCATTTTGACGCGAACGATATTTATATCGATTATATTCATTTTTATAATGATTATAGAAGAAGAAAGTTATTTTAAAATATAATGTTTTGAAAATATTATCATTTGTATATCGATAATGTAGAATATTCAATTTTGATTCAAAATTGAATATGAAGTTGAAATCGTTTCGTAAACGAGTTTAAAACGATTTATAAAATACGTTTTAAAAGGAAATCGACGAAATATATATAATATATATGTTATATATATTAAATGGCCTAAATAGAACGCGTCGGGCCACGACAGTTCGCGAATTTCGACCATTGGCTTCGAATGGATATTACGGGAAATCCAACCGTCGGATTCTCCTAAAACCGGAACCATTGGGTTCGTATCGAAAAGAGATTTCTAATGAATATTAGAGATTTGACATCTAACAGTTGGATTTGGAATTATGTCCAAATCAAATTTGGAAAAGGTCTCTGTAAGTGCAGTTCGATGGCCGTTGATGGAAATCGACTGTACGGGCCTTGATAAAATTATTAAAATAGTAATAATTTGTGTAAAATCATAATAAATGATTTGTGAAGAATTGAGATGAAAAACTCCATATTTGAGAAGATCAAAATTGATTTTTATCGAAATGAACTAGTTTTGTACTAGAATAATAATTTATTTATTTTTAAATAAATAAATTGGATTTGAAAGGGTTTTAAAAGTAACCCGAAGGTTCAATAATTGAATTTGAATGGAATGTGATTTTGGATTTATAGTGAACGATGTTTTAAATAACATTGGTTCTTTAACTCAGTTAAAGACATGATACGATTTCCTAAGTTAAACAATCATTAATATTGATTTTTTGGGAAGATTAAAACTAAGTGGAGTTTTAATGAATCCTTAATTAGATTGAAATGATCGAGAATGGTGTATCACCAGTTTTGCTCCAGGCGATAGTTAAATCTTTAATTAGATTTGAACGTGAAATGGTAATTGAATTTACCAATAACACCATGGTGTTAGATATGAAGTATTACCAGTTTTACTTCATGGGATGAATAGGTTGGGATTGGGAAATAAAATAAATGATTAATTCGGTGTGGTTCGCTAATCCCGACTAGTTTGAATTGATATTAAAAGAAGATTAAAGAATAATGCTACAACAACAATAGAGGACTCCGGCTTAAGAGGAACTTCCGAGACGTGACTAAGGCTTAAAGAATTTATCTTTGGTAAAATTAATGGGAACCTTTCCCAAAGTTTAAGAATATTTGAATGAAAGAATATTTTTAATTGGAATGAGGCGTATGTTGTGTTTGTGTAACACTTGTTTATTATATACGCGAGTTATTCAGAAAGACCGGGTTTATCCCATTCTGAATAACTGATTCGACGTGGTGTCGAGGATGAAGACGGTGGTAGAAGATCGGAGGTCTTCACATCGTTTGGTTGATTACTGATGATCTTGATTGGGTTGTACACCAAAGAGGAGGGAATCAGTTGGTGATCGTCCAGACGTTCTTGGAGATCGATGGATATGCGAGGTACAAGGTGCCTCCGGTTTTGTTTAAACCCAGAACGAGCTTGTAAATGGACTGTGTGTCTGACATTGGATTTTATTCTGTGTGATTAATTTCTATTAAATATATATCTGTTTGGCAGCGGAGAATTTATTCTCTTGCTTAACGCTCTTCTCTGAGACGTACGAGCTCAGGGATTATATATTGATGGATATCAATCGTATGGAGTGAATTGCCTGTGTGGCATGCCTAAGTGGCAATTGATCAAGGCTTCTGTTGAAAGCAGAGTCTTGTGGTTGATGATCAAAGCACGGCCTGTGTGGCATAGCTTTGTGTAGCGTTGATTCGCGAGCCTCACACCCCAGTTGTGAACCAGAAACGGGAGAGGACATCATGGAAGGCATGCGTTTACTTCTAGCTAGGGTGGTGTCAGTGACCTACCAGCCCTGACATTTATATTATTTTCACCTGTGTGGTTGTTGTTGTTGTGAGGCGCCTCAGATATATCGGTGACTGTGTGGAGCCGATGGAGTCATTTGGCTCATTTACACCCCAAAGGGCGGGGAAACGCAGTGTTCAGCCATTTCAATCCACATCGGTGGACCGGCCCTAACGATCCAAGGGTCACTCAAGCTCTGATCCTGAGGCTCGGGACAGACAATCTCGAATCGGTAGAGGACTATCTTTTTGCCTTGGTTCACAGATGGAAATCCAACTTCTAATATGAGACTTTGCGATTTTATTTGTAGAGCATAGTATGGCGACATAGTGGGATGGGGCACTTATGCCGTCTATGATTGATACTTATGATTGAAATTGTTTTATACACTATGAACTTATAATAGTATCAAATGAATTGTTTTTAGCGTATCAAGCATTCTTTGGCTATTATAAGGTAAAAACCCTATCCTCCGGCTTGCATTACATTGTGTGATGGGACCTGGGTCTTATAATAGCTTCATTTTTCTTTATTTAGCATTGCACTATTGTTTTATGCACTGGTATTCTTGGGAGGAAACTCATTCCGTGTTATACGGCGTGGTCCCTTGATTTACCTAACTTTAAAAATAAAGATTAATAACTGTTTTGGTTCTCACACCAGTCACATGACTGACCTGGAGTTTATTGTTTTAACCCAAAACTCTGGATGCCCTTATTTTGAGACGGGCAGCTAGTAGTTTTGGTTTTTCAGATTTATATTCACAGGATCCTGGTTTACAACTGGAATGATATCCGGAAAGCTCTGTATCTGCATATCTTCTTCTAGTTTGTATTGTATTATTTTCTGCTGTTATGTAATGTATTGTAATCTCTAATATTTTTCTATTGTGTAATATTTATTTATACTCTGTATATTCTTGTATTCTGATGGAATTGTTGTAATTAACAATGAAATGTTCTTCTGTTTGCATCCCGATGTGGCTTGTTCTCAATTCAATCCGGGCTTTCCTTACTGGGGAAGTTCGGGTCGTCTCAATATGTGATGAATTGACACTATGGCATGCTAAAAGATGAGCTGATCAAGGTCTTTGTTGAAAAGCAGAACCTTGTGGATGATGATTAAAGCATGGCTAATATATCGTAGCTTTGTGTTTAGACATGGCCTTATAACCTCACTACCCGTGAATGGCCGAAAACAGGATAATGGACGATAGAGATATGGATTAACGCTCCCGTCTAGCTGAAAGATGATGCCACGGTATGAAGCCTAGGCAATTTACTTATGTGGATGATGGATTGAGGCACCTCGGATGATGGTCAAATACGACTAGAATGACGGTCTGCGATGATCGGGGAACGTTATGTTCAGGTAAGAATCCAGTCAGCCCGTTAGTGCTGACCGACTTTGTCACTCCAAAGGATAAGCTATGGTAAGTCTTGGGACATTTTTTAGGTTGTCCTGAACGGTTGAGGAAGATACTTTGCCTTGGTCATTGTTGGAATCCAATTTCCAATACGAGATTACGATTTTCATTTGTACCCTAGTAACCAACATAATGGGATGGGGCATTATGCGAGCTAAGATTGATACATTCTTTTCGAAATTGTTTTACACACTTAAATATTAATAATAATATCAAATGTTTTGGTTTTAAGAATATCAAGAATGTTTGGTAATTATAAGGTAAAACTCTTTCCTCCAGTTTACGCTTGGATTGTGCGATGGGACTTGAGTTTTATAATAGCTTCATTTTTCAAAAGCATGAATTTTGAAACCTATGAATCTTGATTGATGGTTGTATGATATAGAGTTATGTTATTGTTACCTAATTTCCTAGTTTTAAACTAGTTAATCCAAGCCTGACCTGAGTGTTTGACGCTCGGGTCAGATCTGAGTGTATGTTTCAATTTAAACTGGGTAATGAGGAGTTTCAGTTAATTTTGGAAATTTGGGTTTTTTGTTTTGTAGATACTTAGAACGGAATTCTAGATTAAAGCTAAAGCTATGTCCAGAGCAATATTAGTCTTCCGCTGAGGGTTATGTATTTATGTTTCCACTGTGCATTATTATAATTTATTATACTCTGATATATATATATTCTTGTACTCTGATGTAACATTCTAATGATGTTAATGAAAATCTTTTGTCTTTGTCTGATGTTGTTGTATGCCCAAAGTTAATGTCATGAGGGTTTCTGCCGTTTGGATCGGACTTGAGTGGTATATAGTCTATTTGATAGGCAGGAATTTTTGGACCATTACAAAGCAACTCACCTTAATTTCAAACTAAAGGATATTTAGCAAGCAATTAAGGAAAGCTAATAACTTTTTTCCCCAAAATGTATTAAAATTGTCTAGAGATCAATTTACCATAACATGCAACTTGAGACTTAAGAATAATGAACACAAACAAGAATTTTGATGGAAGAATACCTTGAATTCATGAAGATTACTTGTAAAGATTATATAACAACCTAAATTCCGACAAACCTAATTTTTTCAAAATTCTAATCTATCGAAACTTGTGTCAGTTTGTCTGGTATCCTGCAGAAAAGACAGAGATAATCATAAAATGAACTTAATATGATATTAAGTACGACATGTAAAAAAATAGATTACAGTAAAATTGGGAAGAATAGAATAATTAGTTTAGGGGAATTCTGATTCAAGATCTGGAGGAAAAGAGTGCATATATGCAAAAAGGGTGTTCAGTTATGTTCGAACTAAGGTAAATTCTCGGATTTGGTCAATTAAAATTTCTCCTCTTTCTTCCCTTTTTCTTTTAGTTGAGAATTGTGGATCCATAGTTATTTAGGTTCTAGGATTCAATTAGAGGAACCATGGAATGCTAGGTCTGGACCAGATTTATGAATTCGAAAGCAATTAGGTGAGTGGATTTAAGTTATGCCTTTTTGATAATGGTATGTTTATCGTTTAGCATTCCCCGTCAATATGTATAGTAAATCCGCTGAAAGATTAATCCGCTAAAATGTATAAACCTGTTAAAATATGTGGAAACGATTACTGTTGTATGCATACATGTTCTAATAACTTGTTAATTGGATACTGTAAGTTAATTTACAGTGAAATTGGGATAATTACATGTTGACCTGTGGCATATTATGTACTTGAACACTTAACTGTAAGAATTGGGATAATAACATGTTAATTTGTTAGATTTGGGATAATTACATGATTGGATGATTTCGTGTTATTCTTTCAAAATGGTGTTAATTACATGTTAGGAAGAACATGTGACACAATAATCAGAAAAAGGAATTAATATGATATTAAGTATGACACATAAAAAAACAGATTACAGTAAAATTGGGAAGAATGGACATCCCTAAATTTATAGTGAATAAAAAATGTAACTGCACTTAGACACGAGGTTAAATTCAACTTGTGGTAGAAGTCCACCTGGACCTGCCCGACAAATCCAGCATCCACAAGTGGTTAATTTAATGTGAAGGGTCTAATGTGTAAGTATGCATATAACGGTGCTAAGACACGGGGTTAAGTCAACTCGTGGTAGAAGTCTTCCCGAAACTGCCCGACAAATCCAGCATCCACAAGTGATCGGCTTAATTTGAGAGGTCTAGTGCATAAACATATATATGAATATATGGATATAACAGGATAAAAGAGTTGCATTAGTGGTGATTAATGGAAATGAATGAAAGTTACAATAGTAAAAGAATTGGTATGAACGGGGAATGATAATAACCTATTATGAATAAACCTCAGGGGAAAAAGGAAAGATAATAGGTAGGCTTGTCCTAGGGACAAGTGGAAATTATAACTTAGGTTATAATAAACGATAAAGGGAATAAGATAACTTATGTAATGAGATAAGTTGTACTTAATTATAAATTAAGTAATGTGTAAATCTGAAAACCTAAAACCTGTTGTTTGTAATAAGTAGAGAAAAGAGGGGAAAACTTATGAAATGCAATAAGTTGTACTTAATTGTACATTAAGTAATTTATAAACTTGAGAAACTGAATCCTACTGATGAGAATAACGTGTTAAAGGCTTATTAACCAACTTAAATGGGTTAAGTTATATTACTGAAATTAATAAGCAAGTGGAACTTGGTAATTTAAATAAGAAGTCAATAGGACTTGAAATAACCAAGTTAAACTGGTAGTCTAATGAGGTAGAGCAAGTGTGTAATTAAATGATTAGACATTGGGTCTAATAACACATTAACCCGAAGCGCCTGGATCATTCCGTATGTTTGAAGGTGAATAACCCAATGGGGTACATCATCGTGGTGTCATGAGGCACGAGGGGAGCGCATGTCCATCTGATTATTCTACCTATTTTGCTAGCTCTGAGGGACTGGAAAGGGAAGCATGCAGCTTTCGAAGGACGTGGAGAATACTCCTGGTAGTCCTCTATGTGGTGATTGTGCTTAGGCTGTGCTCGTAGGGGTTGGGTCTGCGCATTACTACCCGATGAGTATACCTTGACTCCAAAAGTAGCTTTGCAGTCAGAAGGCTGTGACTAGATGACACTAGGGTAATTCGGCAATTGCCTCTGCAGGAGGCTAAGTCAGGACTAACACAGGATAGTAGATCGTCGGGTACTTGTCATCGGCAGCCAGTGGGATGCGAAACGACTAGAGCTAAAACCATGATGTCATCAACCTTTCACTATCGAGGTACGGTGGTTGACGGACATGCCAATTGGATGTTTATATTGTTTGTTAGGGGCCCGTCAGTTAGCTCTTGTAGTCTTTATTGGTTGAGGGAGGGGTCGGGTGGGACCATAGCCACTGAAAATGCAGACCATAGCATCTGTGTATACGAATATCTGAAAAAGCTCCCGGCCGAGTTCCGTGTTTCTGATACAGCCCAGTTACGGAACTCGATGCACAGTAGACAATACACGTGGATACATGCATGCCCTTTTCGGATGGTGTATCGTAAAGGTTAAGACATCGAGTACGATTGACGATACGTACGTGAGAAAGTCTAGATACATGCATGTCTGCTATGGGTGGTGTATTGTAGACTCGAGGGCATTACTCTATAATGAAATCTGATTTGATCAAAGGTGGCAGTCAGTACGCTTACGTAGCATGGCGATGGAGGTTCTATGCGAAACGTAGCGCTGTTATAAAGAGATCCTTACATCGTTCCGGCGTAGGATGAGGGACTGTTTATATTTCTGTGGCATTACGGAGGAGACCGTGCGAGTGGGGTACCATGGGGTGTAACTAATGTTGGGGGTAGCTAAATATATAGTCTATTAGGTTAATCCATTAGAAAGTAGGTGGGTATGACGTGTATGTAAGCCTTAAGTATTGTTAACCCAAGTAACATAATAAATAAGAAAATGTAACTGAACGGTATATGTAGGGTTATCCAAAATGTGTACTTTGAATCCAGTCACCAGAAATTGTGTTTATACCCCTTCCTCATAACATACTCGCAGGTTAGATCTGTGGCAGAGATATATTAGCTTTGAATACTGGCCAAGCGGTATTATTATCTGGGTAAGGGTATATTTTGATTATATTATATTTTATTTCATTCCGCTGTGAGATGTTTTCTGAGCTCTGATAAGTTTATTATCTCTGTCTTTTCTGCAGGATACTAGATAAAGCAACACGAGTTTCGATAGATTAGAATTTTGAAAAAAATCGGCCTGTCGCAATTCGGGTTGTTACATTTGGTATCAAATCCTAGGTTTAGAATTCCTGTATAGATAGCGAGTTAACGTATTAGTATTTTTTTAAATATAAATATAGTATATATATAAGTACCAAGGTCCATAGAGGAACCCACTAAATAGGAAAAGCATAATTTGGTAAAAGTTGGCATATCTGTTTTGTACACCAGAGGAACGAATATGGAAATATGAGACCCTTAGGTAATTTGGTAGGGAAGTGTATAATATACTTTGTATGGGAGAAAGGTGAATCCCATGTGTTAGTATTTCAGGTTAGTGGGTTTGGCGGTAAAACATTATAAATTAGAAAAGGTTAAAATGAGAAAAGTGGATTAGGAATATATATAGTTGAGAGAATTGACTTTGTAGAAGTGTCTAGGAAAGCCTAGTTAAGTTGGAAACTCACTTGCAGTCTAACCCCATTGATAACTTTTAAGAACTTGAAATTGTAAAAGCTTTTCAAAGATGGTTTATGATGTTTTCAATTTTTAATCTTAAAATTATAGTTTTAAAAAAAATATGTAAAGAAGTACATATTAGGTTTTGAAGTAAAACATGATATATTTTGAAAATGGTGATTTCTTATGAAAAAATTGTCTAAAATAAATTCTCTAAGTAAAAGGTGCATATTATAGAGCATGTATAGCTTGCTAGTTTTCGCATTATATAGTATGAAAGGATTGAAAAGCAAAACATAGAAAAGGTTGCATTTTGACGGTGCATTTTGTTGAAAACCAGTATATTTAGTAAAGAAAGTTTTTGAAATCTTTATTCTTTTGAAAATCAATTTTGATAGATTGTTTTAACAAGAAAATTTTTGTAACAACCCGTATTTTTGAATAACATGTTATAACATAAATCAAGGCAGAATTAAACTGTAAAATCTGAATCAAGGGAAACGGGCTGTGCCATTGCGTTCGTCTCGGAAAATACGCGAAATAGAGTCCGAGTTTTCGAAAAACGGAGTCCGTATGACCAAGTTATGGCCCAATGAAGTTTTCAGAAAATTCCAAGCCCGAAAACAGTTCAAATTCGAATTCAGATTTAAATTTCAACCAAGGCAGAATGGGCGGGAATTTTCCCGCCCCAGGCAGGGTCGACACAGGGGTCGACACCTGTGTCGACCCCCCCCAATGGGTCGACACCCATGTCGACCCAGGGGTCGACCCCCCCGGTCGGACCAGTTTTTCTGGTGCACCATTTTGACAGGTTAGGTCTGGCTCTGGAAGTTTCTGACGGGAGTTGATGGCTCAGATTCGATTTAGGGTTAATCCTATGGTCTGAATTAACCTAATCACCTATAAAAAGACCCCTAGACCTAGCCTAAACCCTCATTAATCATTCCTACAACTAAATGCTGTCCAAATATTCACCAATCATGGCCTCCATCTTCTTCATGAAAGCATGAGTGTCTCAAATCAATCTATGTCATAAAAGAGCCATCTTTCTTAAGTATAAGAGCCTCCTTTCTTTGTCTTTGGGGTTATTACTTCTTGTTTCAAGGCGTTTAAGTGGAGCTTATTATTTTCTTTGCGGATTTTGCTTGTGGCTTCGTCTCAATCTTTATATATATTGATCTAGATCGCATAACCGCTCATTGTAAGCCCTATACTACTCTTAGATTCTAACTATAAAGTTAAATGTGATATGTTGCAAGTTGAGTTTGGGCCTAAGTATGATATATGCTTTGATCTTATCATGTTATGCATGAATATATTCCATGAATGTTTGTAAACCTATCACCTTGACCTTGTGGGCTAAAAGCTATAAGCTTTATGTTGAAATGTTGCATTATACAACATGAGAACCCTCATAACCTTTATGATAACTTGCATATAATGTTATATGCGAACTTTTAGCCATCATCCTATGTCATTCATAATCATGTTTCACCTATTTGCTTAAGTTGATATTATGCATGTTTTGAGGCCTATGATGTAATATGCAAGCTTATGAATCTATTTATGCCTCATATGCCACCATGTTTAACTTGTGGCCAACCTTATTACCTTACGCTCCTTTTTGTCATGCTTTTGCCAAGTTCCCTCTTAGATCTATGTTATGTTATGCGAAACGTACATGCGTTGGGTTTGGGTAATATTAATGACATGAAAACATGGTTTTAAAATATGACATGAACATTGACTTGTGATTATGTTTGTAAACATAATGGTGGACATGACACTTAGAAAATATGAGTGTGGCCAACTCGAGGTTGGGTTGAGTTTGTAGCATAAATCTACCCGGAACCGACCGGCTTAACTAGTGGCTACAAGCAATAGGACCCAATGTGAGTAGTTGGTAATGTTGCACTAGAAACCCGAGGTTAGACCAAGTTGTGGTGTAAAGCTACCCGGACCCGCCCGGCTTAACTAGTAACCACAACAAAGTCTAATGTGAGAGGTTGGGTGCATTAAAATAATTAATGCCACATGATAGGGTTAAGTCATGGACCACTTGAATACTTAACCAATTAAACATGATGGGTTGACGCGGTTAAGTCATGAACCTTGGGTACACTTAACCAACTTAATACTTGACTGGGTAGGGTTAACCACATTTAACCCACTAGAAACCCTAGTTACGTGGTCCTTTTCACCAGTAACCCTCTTGATTGTATCATGATACCCTAGGGACTAGGCTAGGGTGGGGCACGATTACTGGGTTGACATGTAAGCGACCAAAACGACGGCTGAGTAGGTGTGCCAGTGTAGGTTCAGGCGGACCATGGTCGTGCACAGGGTCCGGAGTTGAAAAAGCAGACACGGGCACCTATAGGTTTAGACTGTGCGTGCTTGATCTGTGTCCGTGGTCGGCACCCTAGGGCTTGATACACCCTAGGGTGGACCTAGCACAGTTTGACTACACTTCGTGATGACACCGACACTTGACGAGTTAGGTTTATAGGGAGCCGATCGACTAGACCGAGAAGTTGGACCTCGATTTAGGTCATTTCATGATGTGGGCCTGCTTTGGGCCAAGGGATCATTTCTTGATTATACTTGACATGGATTGGAATACTAGTACACTCCTGGTGCAACTTAACCTTGTATATGCGATGCTAAACTTGATCTATCTTGTTAACCTTTCACCATGCCAGTTATCACCCTACATCTCATCTCTATTTTACATGTTCAGTTAACTTTATTAGTTTTTATACTAATAGTAGATAGGACTTACCAGTCTTTTTGACTGATCCGTTTTCTTTCGCCTCTTTTCTTCCGTTCCCCCCCCCCCCTCCAGGTTTGCAGGGTGGGAATACTGTTGCCTAGCTGGATCTTTAGCCGCTTTTCTGGATAGCTCACGTATGGTTTGAGCATGCTATGGCCTTATGCTACTTTGGGGATAGTTACTTTATGTTTCTTTTTCAGTTTTCAGTTTATGTACTAGACTTTGTTATGCGAAAATAATGACCAAATACTTTGATGTAACTTGACTATGGTTTTGAAATGCTAGTTTTATCCGCTACTTTATTTACTCTGTTTTTACTTATATGTTCTGTCTTGTGATATCTGCATGCATGTTTACCTTGTTTAACGCCCCTCCAAAGCTAGTGTCCTTGCAAGAGTGGCATTGGCAGAGGTGGTGTGTTACATTTGGTATCAGAGCATAAGGTTTACAAGATTTGAGCAAAAGGTTTTTAAAACTTACCTTTTGGAAAACTATTTTTCAAAACCAATTAAGTATTTTCCAAGAAAAGTCTAGTTATTTTTAAAGGCTATTCCCCAAAAGCCATTAGCACTATCCTTCGTTTCCTTGTTCTAAATCTATCTTTTGCCTTTTCAGTATGGCCGATCTTAACCTTCCCGAGGGAGTGACCATTCCCGGATGGTTCCGGAGGTACTTGGAAGCTAGGGCCAACAATGTGGGCCCAGCAACCACCCCCACCGTAACTGAGGTTCCTCCTCCTCCTCAGAATCCACAAGCAGATTTCGCTAAGATTTGCAAAGACTTTAAGGCGATGGGTGGCAAGAATTTTATTGGGACGGAGACTTTTGTGGAGGCAAGAAATTGGTTGAAAGAAACTGAAGATCTCTTCGCTATCTTTGATGTGGAAGATCATAAAAAGTTTTAGTGGCAGCATGGTTATTAAAAGAAGAGGCTGCTTATTGGTGGGAGGTCACCAATGCTACTAGACCTATAGAAACTTGGGTCGACTTTAGGACGAGGTTTGGGCTTAAGTTTCTATCATCAGCTGAGGAGAATCTGCAGTTGGAGAATTTTATATCTTTGGAGCAAGGGAACATGACAGTGAGGGAGTATGTGAATAAGTTTAATCAGCTTGCTCGATTTGGTTTGGACCTGGTTAATACTCCCCAGAAGAAGGCTTTGCGCTTTGCACGAGGATTGAATGAGCCATTACAAGGTTTAGCCCTATCTCATATACCCATAGGGGCCACTTTTGAAGGCCTAGTAGACATGGCATTGCTTCAAGGAGACGATAAGAATGGCAAGAAGGAAGTCAAGGCTAATGAGACTCAAGCCAAGAAGACAGACTCCAAGTGGGGAGGAAATCAGAGCAGTCAAAACAACTAGAACAACAAGGGCAACAAGGCCAAGGCAAAGGACCCAAGAAAATGCAACTTCTGTGGGATTATTGGGCACATAGCCAAGGATTGTAGAAAGAAGAAGAGGAAGCGGGGCGAATGCTTTCATTGTGGGGAGACTAGACACTTTAGCAAAGATAGCCCCAAGAAGCAAGGACAAGGGCAAGGGCAGAATCAGCGTGCAGGACCTTCTGGAGGGCAAGTGCATGCCCTCAACACTGCTCCAGTTCAGGACTGAGGTTGTATTTCTGTAGAAAGTCTTATTTATATTTCTGATTATCCTGTTCGCACCTTATTTGATTCTGGCGCATCGCATAGTTTTATTTCTTCTGACATTGTTGAAAGTTTGCACCTAAGTACTAGTCTAGTTGAGGATCCCGTTTGTGTTTCAAATCCAATTGGGGGTTCCGCCCATCTATCTATGATTTGTGCGGATTTGAAGATTTCTATCTTGACCGTAGAATTCACGTGTAATGCTTATGTTCTTGGGTTCACGGGATACGGGTTAATTTTGGGCATGGATTGGTTGTCCAGTTATGGAGCCATCCTCGATTGTGAGCATAGGGTGGTGAGGCTCATGACTCGCCTCGGTAATACCCTAGAAATTTCTTGCAACCCTAGAGGTCCCATCATGTTATGTTATCTTGAATCTCTTGACTCGTCCATCGATGATCTGCAATCTGTAAGGGTGGTCCGAGACTATCCTGATGTCTTTGAAGAAGTTAAGGGGTTACCCCCTAAACCGGAGATAGATTTCCGCATTTATCTAGTCGATAATGCCAAGCCAGTATCATTGCCCGTTAGGCACATGGCCCCACGAGAAAGAAGAGAGCTCAGTAAGCAAATCAAGGAGTTGCTTGAGAAGAATTTTATTAGGCGAAGCATTTCTGAATGGGGTGCTCCGGTGGTATTCGCTACTAAGGCGGATGGTTCGCTTCGTCTATGTGTTGATTATCGAGAATTGAACAAGCTGACAAAGAAGAATAGGCACCTGTTACCGAGGATTGATGATCTCTTTGACCAACTTGTTGGTGCTTCTGTTTTCTCTCAGCTCGATCTAGCCACCGGATTCCATCAGCTTAGAGTAGCTGAGGATAGTATCGATAAGACTGCGTTTAGGACTCCAGATGGATTCTTTGAATGGCTTGTCATGCCATTCGGTTTGACTAATGCACCCGCCAACTTCGTAGATTTGATGAGTAAGGTGTTCAGGGAGTTCCTTAACAAGTTTGTTGTTGTCTTCGTGGATGATATTCTGATCTTCTCAAAGGATGAGGAAGAGCATGCCAGACATCTCAAGGAAGTGATGGATACGCTTAGAGTGCATCAGTTGAAAGCCAAGTTCTCCAAATGTCATTTTTGGAGAAGGGAAGTTCGGTTTCTTGGACATATAGTTTCTAAGTAAGGCATAGCGGTGGATCCCGCGAAAGTGGTTGTGGTTCAAGACTGGAAGACTCCTAGGAATGCGACCGAAGTGAGAAGCTTTCTCGGTCTGGCGGGCTACTATAGGAAGTTCATCAGGGACTTCGCTAAGATTTCGGCTCCTCTTACTAAGTTGACGAAGAAGAACTTAGTCTTTGCATGGGATTTGGAGTGTGAGCTTGCTTTTCAAAGGCTCGAGAGAGCCCTTACCACAGCTCCAGTTTTGGCATTACCCGATGGCGGTAAGATGTTTACCATGTACACCGATGCATGTGGCACGGGGTTAGGTGTTGTTCTAATGCAAGAGGGAAGAGTGATATGTTATGGGGGTAGGCAACTTAAAGTTCATGAGAAGAACTATCCCACTCATGATTTGGAGTTGGCGGCGATTGTCTTTGCACTCAAATCCTAGCGCCGCTATCTTCTAGGCGAAAGGTTTGAGTTGTATACTGATCACAAGTCACTCAAGTACCTCTTCTCGCAAAAAGATCTGAATCTAAGGCAGCAAAGGTGGATGGAATTCTTGGCCTCTTATGACTTCGAGATAGCGTACACCCCTGGCAAGGGTAATGTTGTGGCAGATGCACTAAGCAGAAGGAAGTTGACTTTGAGCCCCTTGTTCATTGAGATGAAAAACTTAGAGTTCTTGGCAACCTTTGATTTCACGACGACTGTTGAGTCGATGACGGGTTCTTTAGCATCCCTTGAGCTTAGACCTATGCTTCTTGATCAAGTTGGGGCTTCGCAGAAGGAAGATCCACAGATAGTTGAGATCATGGACAAGTTGATTCGTGGTGAGACGTCTAGTCACCTTGCTAGATATACTATTGATGACAAAGGTTGGCTAAGGCGTGATGGAAGGTTATGCGTTCCACAAGTAGGAGACTTGGTGCATAAAGTTCTTGAAGAAGCACATCACTCGAAGATGACTATACATCCGGGAGGAGATAAGATGTATAGAGATATGAAGCACATTTTCTTTTGGGCCGGAATGAAGAGAGATGTGGCAGGGTATGTTTCAAAGTGCATGGTGTGCCAACAAGTGAAAGCCGAGTCAAAGAAACCAGGTGGGCTATTACATCCATTAGAGGTCCCGCAATGGAAGTGGGAGAGTATTTCTATGGATTTTGTAGATGGATTGCCTAGGTCAAGGAAAGTGAACACGAGCATATGGGTCATAGTTGATAGACTTACGAAGAGTGCTCACTTCATTCCAGTAAAGAGCAAGAGGACCGCATCATGGCTGGCATCTATTTATCTCCGAGAGATAGTGCGGTTGCATGGAGTTCCTTCTAGCATAGTTAGCGATCGTGACCCAATTTTCACTAGCCAATTCTGGAATAGTTTGCAAGAAGCGATGGGTATGCGATTGAATCTAAGTACAGCCTATCACCCCCAGACGGATGGCCAAACCGAAAGGGTGAATAGAGTGCTAGAAGATCTTTTGAGGCTTTGTGTTCTTGACTTTGGTGGTACTTGGGAAGACCACCTTCCTTTTGTAGAGTTTGCTTATAATAATAGCTATCAAGCCAACATAGGGATGGCACCATTTGAAGCTTTGTATGGGAGGCCGTGTAGGTCACCATCTTGTTGGTGGGAGACAACAGATAGGCTTATACTTGGGCCCGATATGATACGGGACACATCCGAGAAAGTTGAATTGGTGAGAAGACGGATGAAAGCGGCCCAAGATAGACAGAAATCCTATGCTGACAAGCGAAGGGCAGATTTGGAATTCGAAGTGGGAGACAGGGTTTTCGTGAAGGTTTCTCCTTTGCGTAATGTGGTACGTTTTGGAGCAATTGGGAAGCTGGCACCAAGGTTCGTAGGACCCTTCCCTATCATAGAGAGAATTGGAAAGATGGCCTATAAGGTGGAATTGCCCGAGAAGCTAGCCGGAGTGCATAATGTCTTTCATGTCTTGCATCTCCGAAAGTGCCTGCATGAATCCGCTGAGGTGGTTGAACCAAGCATTCTAGAAGACATTGAGGTAGAGAAAGAGGCAACCTTGAGAAGAGCTCCGATTCGTATTTTGGGAACAGAAATCAAGAAGTTAAGGAATCGAGAAGTCAAATTGGTGAAAGTTCAGTGGAGTGAAGCCGATGAAGATGCAACTTGGGAAACCGAGGAGAAGATGTGTGGGCTTTATCCATTCCTTTTTGAGGGTACATTCTCAATTTCCTTTCCTAAGTAGCATATCTTTCTTTTTGCTATCCGTGTTTATCCTGTTTATCCTGTTTATCTTGTTATCTCGTTAACCTTGTCATGAGAACCTTAGGTAGAAACCCTTTGGATGAAACATGTATTTGAAACATGTTATGCTTGATGGTTGCAAGTGATTGCAAGTGTTTGCAAGTGGATACTCGTGGATGCATGATACACATTAGGCACTAAGATCGGCTCACAAACCTTCATGTTGCGTATGCATGAGTGCTTATACTTATTCATGGATGAAACTTGTTATCACGTGGATGTTGCATATGAATGAATGTTATGTGCACTCATGTAGAGATTATAAATTATGTTAGGAATTTGCATACATATGGACTCATTTCACTAACATGTTTTGCATTAAGGGGGTTTACTGAATCAGTAACCTCCTGATTTTCGCATTAGATAAGTACATATACACACACCTTTGCATATGATCATACAGCATTTAAAATCCTTTAAGGACAATGACTGCACGTGGAAGATGTTTTGAGTAGATGGATGATGGATGGTAGGATACGTTCTTCCTAACTTGGAGATTTCGGGGACGAAATCCTTTAAGGAGGGGAGAATATAACAACCCGTATTTTTGAATAACATGTTATAACATAAATCAAGGCAGAATTAAACTGTATAATCTGAATCAAGGAAACGGGCTGTGCCATTGCGTTCGCCTCGGAAAAATACGCGAAATAGAGTCCGAGATTTCGAAAAACGGAGTCCGTATGACCAAGTTATGGCCCAATGAAGTTTTCAGAAAATTCCAAGCCCAAAAACAGTTCAAATTCGGATTTAAATTTCAACCAAGGCAGAATGGGCGGGAATTTTCCCGCCCCAGGCAGGGTCGACACCTGTGTCGACCTCCCCCAATGGGTCGACACCCATGTCGACCCATGGGTCGACACCCATGTCGACCCAGGGGTCGACCCCCCCCCGGTCGGACCAGTTTTTCTGGTGCACCATTTTGATAGGTTAGGTCTGGCTCTGGAAGTTTCTGACGGGAGTTGATGGCTCAGATTCGATTTAGGATTAATCCTATGGTCTAAATTAACCTAATCACCTATAAAAAAGACCCCTAGACCTAGCCTAAACCCTCATTAATCATTCCTACAACTAAATGCTGTCCAAATATTCACCAATCATGGCCTCCATCTTCTTCATGAAAGCATGAGTGTCTCAAATCAATCTATGTCATAAAAGAGCCATCTTTCTTAAGTAAAAGAGCCTCCTTTCTTTGTCTTTGGGGTTATTACTTCTTGTTTCAAGGCGTTTAAGTGGAGCTTATTATTTTCTTTGCGGATTTTGCTTGTGGCTTCGTCTCAATCTTTATATATATTGATCTAGATCGCATAACCGCTCATTGTAAGCCCTATACTACTCTTAGATTCTAACTATGAAGTTAAATGTGATATGTTGCAAGTTGAGTTTGGGCCTAAGTATGATATATGCTTTGATCTTATCATGTTATGCATGAATATATTCCATGAATGTTTGTAAACCTATCACCTTGACCTTGTGGGCTAAAAGTTATAAGCTTTATGTTGAAATGTTGCATTATACAACATGAGAACCCTCATAACCTTTATGATAACTTGCGTATAATGTTATATGCGAACTTTTTGCCATCATCCTATGTCATTCATAATCATGTTTCACCTATTTGCTTAAGTTGATATTATGCATGTTTTGAGGCCTATGATGTAATATGCAAGCTTATGAACCTATTTATGCCTCATATGCCACCATGTTTAACTTGTGGCCAACCTTATTACCTTACGCTCCTTTTTGTCATGCTTTTGCCAAGTTCCCTCTTAGATCTATGTTATGTTATGCGAAACGTACATGCGATGGGAATGCGTTGGGTTTGGGTAATATTAATGACATGAAAACATGGTTTTAAAATATGACATGAACATTGACTTGTGATTATGTTTGTAAACATAATGGTGGACATGACACTTAGAAAATATGAGTGTGGCCAACTCGAGGTTGGGTTGAGTTTGTAGCATAAATCTACCCGGAACCGACCGGCTTAACTAGTGGCTATAAGCAATAGGACCCAATGTGAGTAGTTGGTCATGTTGCACTAGAAACCCGAGGTTAGACCAAGTTGTGGTGTAAAGCTACCCGGACCCGCCCGGATTAACTAGTAACCACAACAAAGTCTAATGTGAGAGGTTGGGTGGATTAAAATAATTAATGCCACATGATAGGGTTAAGTCATGGACCACTTGAATACTTAACCAATTAAACATGATGGGTTGACGCGGTTAAGTCATGAACCTTGGGTACACTTAACCAACTTAATACTTGACTGGGTAGGGTTAACCACATTTAACCCACTAGTAACCCTAGTTACGTGGTCCTTTTCACCAGTAACCCTCTTGATTGTATCATGATACCCTAGGGACTAGGCTAGGGTGGGGCACGATTACTGGGTTGACATGTAAGCGACCAAAACGACGGCTGAGTAGGTGCGCCGGTGTAGGTTCAGGCGGACCATGGTCGTGCACATGGTTCGGAGTTGAAAAAGCAGACACGGGCACCCGTAGGTTTAGACTGTGCGTGCTTGATCTTTGTCCGTGGTTGGCACCCTAGGGCTTGATACACCCTAGGGTGGACCTAGTACAGTTTGACTACACTTCGTGATGACACCGACACTTGATGAGTTAGGCTTATAGGGAGCCGATCGACTAGACCGAGAAGTTGGACCTCAATTTAGGTCATTTCATGATGTGGGCCTGCTTTGGGCCAAGGGATCATTTCTTGATTATACTTGACATGGATTGGAATACTAGTACACTCCTGGTGCAACTTAACCTTGTATATGCGATGCCACACTTGATCTATCTTGTTAACCTTTCACCATGCCAGTTGTCACCCTACATCTCATCTCTGTTTTACATGTTCAGTTAACTTTATTAGTTTTTATACTAATAGTAGATAGGACTTACCAGTCTTTTTGACTGACCCATTTTCTTTCGCCTCTTTTGTTCCGTTTCCCCCCCCCCCCCCCCAGGTTTGCAGGGTGGGAATACTGTTGCCTAGCTGGATCTTTAGCCGCTTTTCTGGACAGCTCACGTATGGTTTGAGCATGCTATGGCCTTATGCTACTTTGGGGATAGTTACTTTATGTTTCTTTTTCAGTTTTCAGTTTATGTACTAGACTTTGTTTTATGCGAAAATAATGACCAAATACTTTGATGTAACTTGACTATGGTTTTGAAATGCTAGTTTTATCCGCTGCTTTATTTACTCTATTTTTACTTATATGTTCTGTCTTGTGATATCTGCATGCATGTTTACCTTGTTTAACGCCCCTCCAAAGCTAATGTCCTTGCAAGAGTGGCATTGGTAGAGGTGGGGTGTTACAATTTTGTTGGGTAGACAAAATAAGTTGTAGAAATTAAGAATAGAGTGGATTTTTTCACCTAGTCATAAGTAACTAAACTGACATTGTAAGTAAGAGCAGTTATAAACATGATTGAGAAATAGTTGTCCTTGTCTACTCCGGTTTTTGTGATAAAAAAATGATTTGCATTTTTATGAGATAACATGTTTTTAGGTTTGGTAAAAGTAAGTTTTCATGAGGAAAATGAAGTTTTAACACTTTTGATTTTTGGAAGAAAATTTAAATGAAAAGGCCAACCGTGTTTTAAAAAAACATGGAGTAGGTAAGAATTAGTGCCTAGGGAAAATGGGAAACGTTTTGAGGCTACGAACTAGATAGTGAGAATTATCTTGGAATAATGGTAAGTTCCCGTAGAATGTGTAAGCATAAAGAAGCCCAAGGTGTTGCTTGAAAACGATTGTTGATACACAACTAGGACTAGTGGTGACTACTAGATAGTGAAGGGTAAGTAAGTGTTTAGATCCTTTTGCTAATTTTCCTGTTAGGGGTAAAACCCGTTATTACATTTCTGTTGGGATCGTTTTGTTATTTTGCTCCTGTAGGGTAGTTAGGATAACACCTAAACTTGTCATTGATCCCATGGTTTTAACTTTTCTGTCTGAGGGAGACATAGTCATGAGATTCTTGGCCCTTAGTAGTAGATGTGTAGAGTGTTTGTTTTCCTGTTTCAGTTGAAGGACTAGAAGGCTTATTTGAAACTAAACCTAGATCAGAGGATTAACTTAAATAAGCTAAGGAAAAAGTAATGCTAAAACTAAAAAGGAAACAACAAATTCAGTAAAGCAACAAACATGACAGTTAAAGAAAAATAGAAAATTTTGAGAAAAGGTGAACAAGAATAAATTTTCCAAGATAAGTTGAAAAAGAAAACCTGTAACAGAGAAAATTTTCTTATGTAGGATGTGCTTGTATAGGAAAATAGGGAATCTGTATAAAATAGTTTCATAAAATCCCAGTATAGATAGAAAAGGTACATAAGAGAAAAATGGAAGATGTCAAGTTTTCCCTTTTCACCTTTTTTGTAACATAAGAAATTGAATTTAGAAAATTAGATTTTTCTGAAATTCGAAAAATAAAGTTGCTTGGTACGGTTTTGGATGTAAAAATTAGATGAACTACGCTCTTGCTCAATAAGGGTGTGGGAAAATTTAGATGAAAATATATTTTGATTTTCAAAATATTGCCTTCATGTAGAACTGCCAGTATATTTAGGATGTATGCATCATGTTTTTAAAGGATTTTTGAAATTTTTTGCATATATATAGGAGGTACCGCTTAGGCATACATGTATTACTATGTTGTATTACACTTTGCACGAATACATAGATGTTTGCAAAAATAGGATGCACACATGATGAATGTATATTATGCGAGGGATTATTTAATTTTACCCTTACCAAATTTCGGGGACAAAATTTCCTAAGAGTGGGAGAATGTAACACCTCACATTTTTAATTAAGTAATAAAACTAAAATCTGAAGAGCTTCCAGAATTTGGTCACGGAAGTAGCGTCATTACGTCCGTGGCGATTTTCTGGTCAATTTAGACTTATGGATTGCAGAAAACTGATTTAAGATGAAAAAGATAACTTTTAAATGAAATATTGTAACAAACATGAAAAGAAGGTAAAAGAAAAGAAACAATGACCACCATTGTTTTTAGATTTGTTAACAAAAGACTATGTAGTCCAGTTGGTAAGAGTATGTGGCTCTCAAGAGAGAGGTGCAAGTTCGATCCCCGTGGGGGCCATATTTTTCTTTTAGAGAAACGGCTAAAATAATACATGTTCTTAAGGGATAAATAGGTACGAACGCACATATAAGGAAAATTATACATATAAGGAAGAACAAAAATATATGTATACATGTATATGAAAATATATGCGTATATATGTGCATATATATATATATATATATATATATATATATATATATATATATATACAAAGGAGAAATTCAAAACAAGGCTGCAATCAAAGAAATATGGTAAGAATTAAATAATGGCATAACACCATTTGAATTTTGAGATTGAAATAAAAGTTGCGCACATATATATACGTGTAAAATGGTCATTAGAAGTTTTGTATGCGTATGAGGACCTTATATATGAATATAATTCAAATCAATTCAAACTGAAGACCATGCGCAAAAAAAAGGGGTTAGGGTCGACCTAGGGGTCGATCAAGACCCATAAGGGTGTCGACCTAGGGGTCGGCCCACCCCAGATCTTGGCAAATTCATTGATGAATCTGGACTTCTTTTCTAACCACATTCGTTGCTGACTCAACGATGCATGTACGATAAGATCATGAACACCAATAAATAGGCTAGTAGAGCCTAGCCGAAATCTCGTATTTTCTGAGAGGACGTCTAGACTCTACCATTCTTATTTCTCCTCAAAAATCTTCAAAAAATAGAATAATTAGTTTAGGGAAATTCTTATTCAAGATCTGGAGGAAAAGAGTGCATATATGCAAAAAGGGTGTTCAGCTATGTTCGGACTAAGGTAAATTCTCGGATTTGGTCAATTTAAATTTCTCCTCTTTCTTCCCTTTTTCTTTTAATTGAGAATTGTGGATCCATGATTATTTAAGTTCTAGGATTCAATTAGAGGAACCATGGAATGCTAGGCCTGGACCAGATTTATGAATTGGAAAGCAATTACGTGAGTGGATTTAAGTTATGCCTTTTTGATAATGGTATGTTTATCGTTTAGCATTCCCCGTCAATATGTATAGTAAATCCGCTGAAATGATTAATCCGCTAAAATGTATAAACCTGTTAAAATATGTGGAAACGATTACTGTTGTATGCATACATGTTCTAATAACTTGTTAATTGGATACTGTAAGTTAATTTACAGTGAAATTGGGATAATTACATGTTGACTTGTGGCATACTATGTACTTGAACACTTAACTGTAAGAATTGGGATAATAACATGTTAATTTGTTAGATTTGGGATAATTACATGATTGGATGATTTCGTGTTATTCTTTCAAAATGGTGTTAATTACATGTTAGGAAGAACATGTGACACAATAATCAGAAAAGGGAATTAATATGATATTAAGTATGACACATAAAAAACAGATTACAGTAAAATTGGGAAGAATGGACATCCCTAAATTTATAGTGAATAAAAAATGTAACCGCACTTAGACACGAGGTTAAATTCAACTTGTGGTAGAAGTCCACCTGGACCTGCCCGACAAATCCAGCATCCACAAGTGGTTAATTTAATGTGAAGAGTCTAGTGTGTAAACATGCATATAACGGTGCTAAGACACGGGGTTAAGTCAACTTGTGGTAGAAGTCTTCCCGAAACCGCCCGACAAATCCAACATCCACAAGTGATCGGCTTAATTTGAGAGGTCTAGTGCATAAACATATATATGAATATATGTATGTAACAGGATAAAAATAAGTGGCAATAGTGGTAATTAATGGAAATGAATGAAAGTTACAATAGTAAAAGAATTGGTATGAACGGGGAATGATAATAACCTATTATGAATAAACCTCAGGGGAAAAAGGAAAGGTAATAGGTAGGCTTGTCCTAGGGACAAGTGGAAATTATAACTTAAGTTATAATAAACGATAAAGGGAATGAGATAACTTATGTAATGAGATAAGTTGTACTTAATTATAAATTAAGTAATGTGTAAATATGGAAACCTGAAACCTGCTGTTTGCAATAAGTAGGGAAAAAGAGGGGGAAACTTATGAAATGCAATAAGTTATTCTTAATTATACATTAAGTAATCTGTGAACTTGAGAAACTGAATCCTACTGATGAGAATAACGTGTTAAAGGCTTATTAATGAACATAAATGGGTTAAGTTATAAAACAGAAATTAATAAGCAAGAGGAACTTGGTAACTTGAATAAGTTTTCAATAGGACTTGAATAACCAAGTTAAACCGGAAGTCTAATGAGGTAGAGCAAGCGCATAATTAAATGATTAGATATTGGGTCTAATAACACATTAACCTAAGGCGCTTGGACCAGTTCGTACGTTTGAAGGTGAATAACCCAATGGGGTAGATCATCGTGGTGTAATGAGGCACAAGGGGAGCGCACATCCATCTGATTATTCTGCCTGTTCTGCTGATATTCTGCTAGATCCGAGGGACTGAAAGGGGAAGCATGCGGCTTCCGAAGGACATGGAGGGTACTCCCGGCAGTCCTCTATGTGGTGACAGTGTGCTTTGGTTGTGCTCGCAGGGGTTGGGTATGCGCGTTACTACCCAGTGAGTATACCTTGACTCCAAAAGTAGCTTTGCAGTCAGAAGGCTGTGATGAGATGACACTAGGGTGATTCGGTGATCGCCTCAATAGGAGGTTGGGTCAAGACCAACACATGATAGTAGATCATCGGGTACCCATCATCGCCAGCCGTGGGATGCGAAAAGACTAGAGCTAAAACCAAGACGCCATCAACCTTTCACTATCGAGGTACGGTGGTTAAGGGACACGCCAGTTGGATGTTTAGATTGTTTGTTAGGGCACATCACTTAACTCTTGTAGTCTTTACTGGTTGAGGGAGGGGTCGGGTGAGACCATAGCCACTGAAAATTTAGACCATTGCATCTGTGTATACCGATATTTGAAAAAGCTCCCGACCGAGTTCCGTGTTTCTGATACAGCCCAGTTACAGAACTGTCAGTGCACAGTAGATAATACATGCAGATACATGCATTCCCTTTTCGGATGGTGTATCGTAAGGGTTGAGGCATCGAGTATGATTGACGACACGTACGTGAGAAAGTCTAGATACATGCATGTCTGCTCTAGGTGGTGTGTCGTAGACTCTAGGGCATTAGTCTGTGATGGAATCTGATTCAATCGAAGGTGGCAGTCTATATGCTTACGTAGCATGGCGATGGAGGTTCTATGCGGAACATTGCGTTGTTATATAGAGATTTGTACGTCGTTCCGGCGTAGGATGAGGGACTGCGTATATTTCTGTGGGGTTACGGCGGAGACCGTCCGTGTGGGGTACGATGGAGAGTACCTTAGTGTTTGGGGTAGCTACATATATACTGTATTAGGTTAATCCATTAGGAAGTAGGTCGGTACGACGTGTGTGTAAGCCTTAAGTAATGTTAATCCATGTAACCTAATAAATAAGAAAATGTAACTGAACGGTATATGTACGGTTATCCAAGATGTGTAGTTTAAATCCAGTCACTAGAACTTGTGTTTTGACCCCCTCCTCATAACGTACTCGCATGTTAGATTTGTGGCAGAGATATGTTAGCTTTGTATACTGGTTAAACAGTATTATTATCTGGGTAAGGCTATATTTTGATTATATTTTATTTTATTTCATTCCGCTATGAGATGTTTTCTGAGCTCTGATATGTTTATTATCTCTGTCTTTTCTGCAGGATACTGGACAAACCAACACGAGTTTCGATAGATTAGAATTTTGAAACAAGTTCGGTCTATCGGAATTCGGGTTGTTACAGATTAGGATGCAATAAATTTTTTCACATTTATTTTTGTTTTGAGGGCTTTTGAATAAAGATTTGAGGAGGATTTGTTTGCAACCAATATAGGAAGAAGGAGAAGGTTCCTTTTTCTCCTTTGTTTTAATGTAAAAGAGCAATACGTACTTCTCCTCTAGTTTCTAGATTTCTCTAAGGGAAATTAGTAATTAGTAGAGATTAAGTCCCAATTAATTGAAAACGCTGAAGATTAGGCCAAACTGAAGTGATTAGAACACATTACTCCTCATTTTCCCACTTTTTACATGTTTAAGTTACCATCAATAGGCTACAACACAAAGCAAGTTTATTAAAATATTTCCGTATGCATTTCTACAAGTTAAAAAAGTATTTTGAAACAATCTATACAACATTTTTAACACTAACCATAACAGAATTCACACTTTTAACAAAACAACATTTTATACTTTTTTTTAATTAAAACTTGCAATGTTTACACTTCATGCCTTTTATTTTGAATGCACAAAAATTATTCTATTTTAACACAAGAATTATTTGACACTCATAAAATGTATTTATTGAACCATTACCTTCTATTACAAATCCAAATTTACATTTCATGTTCTCGATTATTTACAAAATTTACAGTTTAATAACAAAAGTATCAAAGTACACATTAAATATTCTTATTGGCAGAGCCGACTGATTTTTATAGTGAGTGCAAACACTTATTATTACAACAAAAAGTAATTACAATACTTTCAGGAGATTGTCCAATTACCTGATGCAAACTTCCGATAGGTTCAGTCTCCAACCATGCCCACTCCTTAAGCTATGGTACAAAAACACAACCCAACACATTACTTCCTAGAACCACACAAAGCAGTCTGCAGCATCATTGCGCGTGACAAGCACAGTCACCATAACTACAGACAGCTACAGGTCAGGCTTCCTTCCACGAATCTCCTTTGACTAAACATCTCAAGCAAAAGTGAGACAAGACAACCATCACTTCATATGAGAACCTGACATATCCAATATGACACATAACATACTACTGTCGTGGTAGAGTGCCGAAGCATCACCAGAGGATAGGTGAAGTAAACAAGGGATGCGAGAGAGGGAGGAATGAAGAACATCATACATACTGCAATGTTGAGAGCATTAGCTTCACCTGTATTGTCGAATGAACGATGATGAAATAGTCTTCCGGCATGCCATTCTTACATCCAAACCATACTCGAGCCATCAGAACATTACATCCAGCATAACCTAGTCACAAAGATGAATTCCAAAGTTCTGAGAATGACAACCCAAGAATTCACACATCAAAACAATCGAACTACCCAAAACACAAACCATGCTACATTTTGCAGCCAATAAGACAAAATTCAAGGGTTTATTGAACACCCATCACCTCAAACAAAACCAACATAATCAACCATAGAACCGTTGATGTTAACACTTAAACCAGCCCACCGAGCTAGGGGAGAGAACACAAGACTCAGTAAAATGCTTACATACTAGGAATAATTTGATGAGTAGCGAATTCACTCGAGATGGAAGGCATTACAGCATGCCTAAAACACTCCATATTATAAACAAAGCATCCTAACCAATGAAAGCCGAAACTGCTAGTTGAAAAACAAACCACTGCCCAAAACAGAATAGTGGATAAGTATTTGCCTGAAGCAGCCACTACGCATTGAAAATAAAGGAAGTTTAGAGTGAGTTTGAGTAAATGTCTGTTGTGGAGAGGGTCGATGAAATTATGGAAAATAGGAACTAGGGTTTAGATTTCATATCATCAATATAACTTTTGGTGGGGAAACCATGCATAGCGAAAGCAAGGGAGATGAGAGAGAGGAGTGGAGTGCTTGAGGAAGAAATAGTGAGAAACGAAGGCGAAGACAAATTTGAAGAGATGAGGAGAAGGTAGCCCTTGTTGCCATTAACAATTGCCCTAACCAAAAGAAAGCACTATTCAAATTTCTATTTTGAAAAAGTACACATTAAATACTCAAATAGCTTAATAAGTCATATCAAAAATATTTAACACTTCAACATTGATTCCAAATCAATGTTATATATATATATTTAATATTCTCTATAATAACCAAAAAGGTTGCTATGTAATAATTTACCAATTATTACATTTAATAAAATGAGTCCTATTTAAACATAACTTTTCCTTTACCTTACAATTTCTACAACTTACATTTTTCATATACAAAATTTATGAATTATTAATTATCATGGAAAAACAACTTAATAGTTCATATTGAAAATATATTTCTACTTAAATATTGATTGTTAATCAATCTTTTATATTTCCAATATTCTTTAAACCATCAAAATATAATTAATAGACACAGATTGGAATAAATTTTCTTATTATACGAAGTTAATTAATTTATTCCAACATAATTTCTTGAAAATCACAAATTCTTTATTTTCTTACCTTAAATTGTTATACGAGTTAGGTGTAATGACCCAGATTTTTCAGCCACTTTAATTTGAATATTTAATTTTGTTTAAATATTTTAATTGGAATATTTATTGATTTTTATATTTAAAAATGAAGTTAAACATTATAATTTATATATATTTATAAATGAGCTCGTAATGGCGCTGCAGTTCATAATATTCAGTTTTGAACTTCGATTGAGTAGACAGGATCCGATATAAGTCGGAATTTCACGAAACGAGAAACGTTTGAATCTGTTCGATCATAATTTTCTAATGAAAGAGAAAAATCAGGATTTCGTGTTATAGATTGTTAGTTATGTCCAATTCAAATTTTAAAATTGTCATTATGGAAATCGTTAAATAACAACAACATTTATTTAATAAATATAATAACGTTTTCTATATAAATTAAATATCGGTTGACTCAATTTTTTGATGTTGAGTTATAATTTGATATGGGGTAAATCTGAAGTATTATATTGTTCCATTCAGGCATATCTGACGATGATAATTTAATTAGTTTTGAATTAAATGGGTTTGGAATTTTAATTGATAATTTATCGATATTATTTTTATAAGCTATTTATCAAAACATTTCTCCCACTTGTATATGCAAATTCATAACGGTTGGATATTCGTAAACGGTATAACATACGAAGCCGTGTATAATTATTTTACGGTGAGTGTTATATCTCCAAGTGTACGCGTAACAAATCACATAGACAGCGTATATTTAAAAAGAAATGTAAAAAATAATAACCATACTTGTAGTTTATTTTGAGAGAATAAAATGTCTACAATAGGAAACAAATACCGTCATAACAACTGATACCAGCAATATAGGTAAATAGAGAGTACTAAATCCAAGAACATCATCCAATCAAATCTATTTAATAACAAAGGACATGTGAAATAGTATATATAAAAGAGAAAGAATCACAATCGATCAACATAGATTATGTCAACAGGAAACTGATGCCAAGAGATTTCCTAACCATACTTGAGCCTTAATTAAATTCATGTCCCCGTTTGTCTAGCCTACCCTATTACTTCAAGTCATTATAAACCAGTTCCTTCATTTCAAAGCAGCTCCTAACCTTGCACAGCAACACGGTTCACTGAGTAATACGTATTACCTAATTTCTGAAACCCCTACATGCCTAATACCATGTGTGTAAATATATTCAGCCTACCCAATCGATCTCTCCAAATTAAAAAGGGCGTTGATAGCTATTCTAAACATTGCCGACATATATCCCTGCATGAACTAAAAACTATAACTAATTAAACATTAAAATAATAAACCAACAGACTGCTTGCCTTGGGCTCCACACATTTAGTTCCTTGCTCCCCGTATTACCATTTCCTTGCATCCCGCGTAACCGCTCTCCATGGTATCTACACCTATAAATATCGCTCTTTCCATCATGTTTTCTTTTCCAGTAGCACGAAGAAAATCAAAATCAGACCTTTCAACAAATAATATAAGAATTCCTTATTATCCCTCTTCACTGTATATGTACAAACCAAATTGTTTCTCCACTCTGAAATATAATCTCTTTCCTTCTAACTTGCGACTTACCAACGAGGACTACTTGAATCGAACTTGCTGATCTGAGTTTGGAGAGGAAGAAGATGAGAGAGCCGGAGCGGTTGTGGGAGGAATCGGGCTTGGCACGTGGTCAGTGACGGGTTCTAGGAGGAGAGTGGCAGCAGTATGGTTTGGGAAGAGGGTCGAGCTCATCAAGAGCTGGCTGTCGGGTGTGTACGGTATTGGACGACATCAGGATGGTGGACGGAGGAGGTATTGGAGCTGGTCCATGGTGATTGGATGTTAACGCGGAGTGAGGGAACGTGGTGGGGAGGTCAGAGTAAAATGGACAGTAGTGAAGTTGATCGGAGCAGTGGTGGTGATTGGTGCATGAGTGGGAGCAACGTTTGCTGCAGGAAGTTGAAGTAATGTTCAAAACGCAGAATATAAGGGTTGGCATGTTATTAACAGAGGAATGCGGTGGGAAGAACAAGTGTGAAGTAGTGGAGTTCGGCGGCTCTGGGAATGAAGTGTTTGAACAAAGCAGGGAGGAAGGAGGGGATAACTCGTTACAACACGTTTGGAAAATGAAGTGGGAAAGAGCGTACGCGTTGGGAGGAGGGGGACTGGCTGGTTTTGGAAACAGTAAGAGAAGGGTAGTGGAAATGAAAAGGTGGCGGGGATCTTGGTCATGTGAAGTGGCGGTTCTGTTTACAGGAACCAAACGTGGTGATGGTGTGTAACGGGGTGGATGGAAGCGGTGGTATTTGGTCTGACGTGGTATTAGTGCGTGAGAAGATGGGGCGCAGTGAGTCTGAAGTGTGGAGTTGGGCTCATTCGAATGACGTAAGGCCGAATTGAATTTTGATTATACATAGTTTTATGTTAACTTATTATATGTGTCGGTCTGTTAGCATTCAACGTGGAGAAGGAAACATAACAAAGTGCTGAAGTTTATTTTGAAAATGTGAACTAGGGGACCTGGTTAAAACACTAATATACAGTACAGGTGATTTCATTTGACGGTAAAGTAGAGATGAACTGTGGGTAAAATATGATATATGCTTAATTAATAATGCCTAATCGATTCTAGTACCAATAACGGTTAATCTATAATGTGTATGATTTTATAACGAGGCCTGTTTAATTTGTGTTACTAAACCCTGTTCATGTAAGGAAAGCCTTAGTTTATCAACATTGATATATATGCCATTTTTTTTAATTTAGTTAATTAACAAGTATAATTAGTTAATTAATTGAGTTAAGGTTTAATAAATTTAATTTAGACCATTGCGTATAAATTTGGTAATGTATTTGATGGTTATCAGAATTCGCCAAAAGCATTCGCACGTTGAAACTTTCTTGGAGGACACGTCATTATGGAATTGGAACGGATACGATTGAACGTAGCTGGAAGCGTGTAAAACAAACCATTCTGACAGTGAAAGAAAAACCCAAGGCGAGTTAATCTCACTCAGTTCCCCACTTATATTGCTTATAAGTCGGGTTTATCATGTGTTTGTTATGACTGCTAATTATTGGTTGTTTGTTGATTAACTGGATGCGTGTTAAATATTTTTATATCGTTTACTTAAATTAAATGGTTGTTTAATTTAAATGGAATAACATCATTATTTCTAACGATGATTTCCAAACTGATAGTTTACCTAATTGGGTACGTTTATAATAAAATAAACAAATTGAATTTAAAAAATGATTGAATGGTCGTTATTGGTTGATCGTGATTAGTTAAATTAATTTATCATGTTTATACTATCATATGGGGTGATCTGTTATATCTGAGATGACCCGTTAGATGCAAGGAAGGACAGGTTGGAGGAATCCAACCGGATTCCTCAAATTTATTGTTATATGATCATTTATGAAACCATTACACACATATGATTGGATTACTAAATTATTTATTGATTGTTAAACCCAAACCCGACATTTGTCTAGTTAATTAACCAATGGATATATTGGTTGAGAAATTTATAGCAGATGACCAAGATACCAACTGTTTTGATTTACCATTAGTAATGAAATGATGCAATTATTTTTAATTGAATATAGATTTTTAAATATATATTTTTATTGAAGTTTATAAATATAAAATAAATCAGCCATATATATATATACATGTATATATATATATATATATATATCGTTTGTTTTAACCGCTATTTTCATACCAAAAATCTACCATGTGCAAAGCACGTGTTTCACCGTAATTACTGAGTAATTTTATAAAGGGGATTCTTATATTCATAAAATTGATGGGCAGGTAGGCGGGAATTAACTTGATGATTAATAACAAGGATTTATTATTTATTTTTAGAAAAATTAAAATGAGATTATTTAGAAATAGATTATTGTTTAATTAATAATAATTGAGGTAAATGAAATTATTTGGATTAATAAATGTTATTTATTAATTCAAAATGAAAAGACGAGTTAGAGTTGATTAATGGGTTAACCATGTTTTAAGATTTTCCAAGCCAACTATTTTGATCAGTAATTTATTATTTAATTAAATTAGATTGGGTCAATTAATCTAATAAAATAAATTAGCGAAAAGTTGTTGTTTTAATGAGATTTTAAAAAGGAAATTTAATTCTAGTTAATGATGATGTAGATTATAAATCTTAAATGGAGTCCATTTAAGTAAATAATTGAAGTTAGAAATAAAATATAATTAAATTTCAAAGGGAGTATGAACGGGTTTACATTTAAACCGAATTTGGTAAATGGAGTTATACAGTGATTTCAAGCGAATACGACAAGACTAAAGAAAACGTTACTTAATGTTTAAAGTAAGGGAAATCGGAATGAAAAAGGGTTTTATATTAACCCTGTGAGGTGTAAACGAGTTGCGAATAAGGAGATGGGGATTTAAAGCATTAAATTTATGCATTAATGATATTAGTATAATGGGTGAGATTGAAGTACGATTTCCCCAAAGGGAATGATTTAAAGAATTAGAGAAGAGATCTCTATAATTGAATTTGGAATAAATGTTGGTAATAGGATTGGAAATAATAATCCCGAAAATGGAACAAATAGTTTTAAAGGAGTTAAAGTTAATGTGTATTAATTATTTACTAAATCAGGGAATTTAGTAATAATCATATATATAGAAAGGAGATTTCAAAAGCAAGAAGGTTTTATAAAGTCGTATTTGAATACAATAGTGAAGTAGTATTAAAATGAATATGGGTTTTTGGAATTACAAGTCATATTTATCTTATGTTAAGAATGTGGCTGATCAAGGTCTGAGAGGTAATTAGAATACCCTAACTTGAACAACTTTAGGATTATCAAATGATGATATGAGTTGTAAAGATAGAGATGTTAGAAGTGATTTATATTGAGGAATAACAATTTGAAGAATTTGGAATCTATATTTTGGGTATTCCTATATAAAAAGGGAAATAAAAATGGTTTGAGAATATGAAATGATAATTCCATAGTAAAGAAGGAAATTTGTAAATATATAATGAATTTCAAAAGTAATGAGATGAAATATAAAATGGGTTTATTTAAAAGGGTAAGTGGCAATAATTTTTTTATATATTGAAACAAAAGGTGGATTTTGTAACGATTGTTTTACAAGAGATAGGTTGAATCGATTTCCCAATTATGGATAATACGAAATGTTATAGCAAATATTTTGAAATGATAGTTAACTAGGAATTGAATATGATTCTAATTTATTTATAAGTATTCAAAATAAAATGATTTGAGAATATATAGACTAATATATTATCTTTGGGATTACAACTGATATATTATCATAATGACCAAGTGATGCTGTGTAATAAACCAATGGATTTATTTTATTTATATGATTGTTTATTTTGATAGTTAAATAACCGACTATCAAAATCATGACCAATGCGATGTTGGTACGGAAAGACCGGGATCGAATTTATATTCGAAAACCATTCCGACCAGCAAATACGTAAACGTTGAAGATGTTCAGAAGCTGATCCAGATGGAGCCATTGAAGACCGTGGATCTTTATAAGCAGAAGGATTACTTGTCGAATATTCTCTATGTTGCAACCAAAGGTATTCTGGCGTGATTCAGTTGTAAGTGGGATTTTACGGGTTTGCAAGGACTACTCGCTACTGATCCTTTGGATGCAGTAGGAGGGTGCCTTCGGTTCATCCTGTTCATAGATAACGTTTATGGACGGTGGGAATGGTGGCCAGATGTTCCACAAGTCGATTGTAACCTCAAGCCTCATCAACTGGAAAATGACAAAAATCGGGCAGGCAGCATGGCAATATGGGTCGCACCCATTAGGGTGTATAATCACCTATCTAGAGAAATTCTTTTTGCTTCTTTAAATCTATCGTTGCTGTCCCTTTTCGGGAAATGGTGGGTAGCTCCCAACCGTTGGTGATATACATTCGATACACTCAAGCGAAATGAGTGGTCGGTCATGTGTGGGCTGGGTTCTTATTGAACCCAGTGTATCTGCCTCTAGAGATACACTATCGGCAGGTTGTTCCATACCTTGTCATAGTCGGAATCCAATCTCCAATACATGTCGCTGTTTTGTTTGTATACTATATATGTGGAGCGTGAGATGCAAGCGTTCTGCTAGATTCTATTTATTTGTATTTAGACACTATTATAATATCAGACAAGATATGATTTCAAACTGTTTTGTGTTATAGTAAGGTAAAAACCGTCCGTGTTTATGTGTGGGTTGGTCTTACTATTATCCTTTTCTTTCAAAAGGATTTTTGACCTTAAAATCAAGATGGATGTTATTTGAACTTAGTGGGTTTCTCACTCTGGTTCACCAGACTGACCTGGTATTTGTAATGCTCGGGTTAGACCGAGGTGTACAGTTCAGGTTATCGGATGCTGTGAAGAGACGAGCTAGAAGAATTCAGACATATGAAGTTATATTATTCCGCTATGTGTTGTATCTGAGGACAGGTTGTTATAACTGTCCAGATTTGTCTATTGTACTCTGATGTATGTAAGTATATTTTCAAGCTCTCAATAAAGATTTAATTCTATATTATATTTTGTTCTGCTGCGATGTGAGACTCTGTGTAGTGTTGGTTCTTATTCTTCTACTCTAATATTTCTTTCTTTCTTATCTCACGCTCCAAATTATTTCTAATAACTATCTGGTGGTTTTCGATACTTTTGTTTTTGGCTGGTAATACATGGTTATGTATCAGTGTCGGAATTCGGACGTCGAATTCCTACCGGGTCGTTATAGTGGTATCAAAGCTACTGGTTTAGTAATAAACTTGGCTCTGTGGCATAACTTGGTAGAGATGTGGTTAGTAATACCCTAGATCGAGTTGAGTGTTTATATATGAGAGCGTATTTGTAGATTTCATATAAAAATACTTTTTGTGTGTTATTGATCAGTTCATGTAACACCCCTAAGTCCCACATCGTGGAAGCCTGTATAAAGTGGGTACTTATATAGTAGAGTCTATCTCTTACTAACGCCGAGGCCTTTTGAGGAACAAAACCCCACACCTATATGGTGGCTAAGTTGGGGACAATATCTTACGTGATCGGAGGTGCGGGCCGTTACAATTGGTATCAGAGCCAATACCCAGCCGGAATTGTGGCTCCTGTGTCGACCACAACGCTTGGGTGAGGTGTTTGTGAGCCAACGGGGACGTTGGGCTCTGTAGGAGGGGAGAATGTAACACCCCTAAGTCCCACATCGTGGAAGCCTGTATAAAGTGGGTACTTATATAGTAGAGTCTATCTCTTACTAACGCCGAGGTCTTTTGAGGAACAAAACCCCACACCTATATGGTGGCTAAGTTGGGGACAATATCTTACGTGATCGGAGGTGCGGGCCGTTACAGTTCAAGTGTTGAGAAGCATTGGACTAGGAATGTACACAATATTGTTTTGTAAATAGGGTAAATGAAATAATTTTGCCCAAGATATATTTTTGTAGAAAAGAAATAATTTTATTAAATTATTGTGGTTTGCTTGATTTATTTGAGTAGAATTCTAATGGAAATTTGAATCTGAATGGTTAATATAACCAAAATTTCACATGTATAGTGTGAAACGGAATTTTACATGAAGTTGAAAATTAGAATTTATAGATAAGTTAAACATTACAAATTGAAATGATGGTGTTTGAAGTAGAATCAGAATTGGAGTAATAAGATGAAATGTTTGGAAAATAAATTAGATAAGAAATAATACTTAAATTGGCAAAGTAAATATTAATGTTGAATGGAATTTAATGTAAATTGAATGATTGGTGCAATCGATTGTGTATTGCTGATATAAGATTGGTTGAAACTAATTCAATAATAATTTAATGGAAAAGTTGAATGGATTGAAAACAAAGTTCCAATATAATAAAATTGGAATGGAATTGCTTACGAATTAAAACTGGATGATTTAAGCCTGATTTTCATATACCTTGCTGAACAATGCCTTGGGAATTGGTGAAATTATACTAGTTGACTAATGCAGTATTATTTACAAATTTCATGTAATGACCACTTACATGTTGAATTGAGTTAAGTACAGGTGCCAAAAGGCCGTGAGGATTGATATTGGTTAAGCAGATCGCAATAAGTTGAGCAAATATACTCAATAACATTCGCATCAGGTACGCCTACGCGAAAATAAGAATTTTGAGGTTTTGAATTTTGTTTTCCGACCATGTGAGTCGATGAAAATATATTATTTGTTCCTGCGATATCGCAGATGTCACTCCGTATACGGGGGACTTTACCGAATTTTTCCGAGAATTTAAAGTATTTGAAATTTTTCGATATTTTTGGAAAATTTTCATTTACGATATTGAATTTGTTTTGATTTAAAATGAATTGGATTTAGAAATATAATAGGTTATGGTGTTTTTCTTACCTTAGCAATTTCGAGGACAAAATTATTTTAAGGGGGGAAGAATGCAAAAACCCAGATTTTTCGGCCACTTTAATTTGAATATTTAATTTTGTTTAAATATTTTAATTGGAATATTTATTGGTTTTTATATTTAAAAATGAAGTTAAACATTATAATTTATATATATTTATAAACGAGCTCGTAATGGCGCTGCAGTTCGTAATATTCAGTTTCGAACTTCGATTGAGTAGACAGGATCCGATATAAGTCGTAATTTCGTGAAACGAGAAACATTTGAATCTATTTGATCATTATCTTCTAATGAAAGAGAAAAATCAGGATTTCATGTTATAGATTGTTAGTTATGTCCAATTCAAATTTTAAAACAGTCACTATGGAAATCGTTAAATAATAATAACGTTTATTTAATAAATTTAATAACGTTTTCTATATAAATTAAATATTGGTGGACTCGAATTTTTGATGCTGAGTTATAATTTGATATGGTGTAAATTATAGTATTATACTGTTCCATTCCGGCATATCTGACGATGATAATTTAATTATTTTTGAATTAAATGGGTTCGGAATTATAATTGATAATTTATGGATATTATTTTTATAAGTTATTTATCAAACATTTCTCCCACTTGTACATGCAAATTCATAATGGTTGGATATTCATAGATGGTATAACATACGAAGCGGTGTATGATTGTTTTACGGTGAGTGTTATATCTCCAAGCGTACGCGTAACAAATCACATAGACAGCGTATATTTAAAATGAAATGAATAAAAATAATAACCATACTTGTAGTTTATTTTGATATAATAAACTGTTTACAACAGGAAACAAATACCGTCATAACAACTGATATCAGCAATATAGGTAAATATAGAGTACTGAATCCAAGAACATCATCCAATCAAATCTATTTAATAACAAAGGACATGTGAAATAGTATATATAAAGGAGAAAGAATCACAAACGATCAACATAGATCATGTCAATAGGAAACGGATGCCAAGAGATTTCCAAACCATACTTGAGCCTTAAGTAAATACATGTCCCCGTCTGTCTAGCCTACCCTATTACTTCAAGTCATTATAAACCAGTTCCTTCGTTTCAAAGCAGCTCCTAACCTTGCACAGCAACACGGCTCATTGAGTAATACTTATTACCTAATTTCTGAAACCCCTACAAGCCTAATACCATATGTGTATATATATTCAGCCTACCCAATCAATCTCTCCAAATTAAAAAGGGCGTTGACAGCTATTCTAAACATTGCCGATATATATCCCTGCATGAACTTAAAACTATAACCAATTAAACATTAAAATAATAAACCAACAAATTGCTTGCCTTGCGCTCCACACATTTAGTTCCTTGCTCCCCATGCTACTATTTCCTTGCATCCCGTGTAACTGTGATCTCCATGGTATCAACACCTATAAATATCGCTCTTTCCATTGTGTTTTCTTTTCTAGTAGCACGAAGAAAATCAAAATCAGACCTTTCAGCAAATAATATAAGAATTCCTTATTATCCCTCTTCGCTGTATATGTACAAACCGAATTGTTTCTCCACTCTGAAATATAATTTCTTTCCTTCTAACTTGCAAGTTACCAATCAGGACTACATGAATCGAACTAGATGATCTGAGTTCGGAGAGGAAGAAGATGAGAGATCCGGAGCGGTTGTGGGAACAATCGGGCTTGGCACGTGGTCAGTGATGGGTTCTAGGAGGAGAGTGGCAGCAGTATGGTTCGGGAAGAGGGTCGAGCTCATCAAGAGCTGGCTGTTGAGTGTGTACGGTATTGGATGACGTCGGGATGGTGGACGGAGGAGGTATCGGAGCTGGTCCGTGGTGGTTGGATGTTAACGCGGAGTGAGGGAACATGGTGGGGAGGTCAGAGTAAAACAGACAGCAGTGAAGCAGATCAGAGCAGTGGTGGGGATTGGTGCATGAGTGGGAGCAACGTTTGCTGCAGGATGTTGGAGTATTGTTCAAAACGCAGAATATAAGGGTTAGCATGTTATTAACAGAGGAACACGGTGGGAAGAACAAGTGTGAAGTAGTGGAGTTCGGCGGCTTTGGGAATGAAGTGTTTGAACAAAGCAGAGAGGAAGGAGGGGATAACGTGTTACAACACGTTTGGAAAATGAAGTGGGAAGGAGCATACACGTTGGGAGGAGAGGGACTGGCTGGTTTTGGAAACAGTAAGAGCAAGGTAGTGGAAATGAAATGGTGGAAGGGATCTTGGTCATGTGAAGTGGCAGTTCTGTTTACAGGAACCAAACGTGGTGATTGTGTGGAATAGGGATGGATGGAAGCAGTGGTATTTGGTCTGACGTGGTGTTAGTGCGTGAGAAGATGGGGCGCAGTGGGTCTGAAGTGTGGAGTTGGCTCATTCGAATGACATAAGGCCGAATTGAATTTTGATTATACATAGTTTTATGTTAACTTATTATATGTGTCGGTCTGTTAGCATTCAACGTGGAAAAGGAATCATAACAAAGTGCTGAAGTTTATTTTGAAAACGTGAACTAGGGACCTGGTTAAAACACTAATATACATTACAGGTGATTTCATTTGACAGTAAAGTAGAGATGAACTGTGGGGAAAATATGATATATGCTTAATTAATAATGCCTAATCGATTCTAGTACCAATCATGGTTAATTTATACTGTGTATGATTTTATAACGAGGCCTGTTTAATTTGTGTTACTAAACCCTGTTCATGTAAGGAAAGCCTTAGTTTATCAATATTGATATAAACGCCATTTTTTTTTAAATTTAGTTAATTAACAAGTATAGTTAGTTAATTAATTGAGTTAAGGTTTAATAAATTTAATTTAGACCATTGCGTATAAATTTGGTAACGTATTCGATGGTTATAAGAATTCGCAAAAAGCAATCGCGCATTGAAACCATCTTGGAGGACGCGGCATCATGGAATTGGAACGGATACGATTAAACATAGCTGGAAGCGTGTAAAACAAACCGTTTTGACAGCGAAAGGAAAACCCAAGGTGAGTTAATCTCACCCAGTTCCCCACTTATATTGATTATAAGTCGGGTTTATCATGTGTTTGCTATGACTGCTAATTATTGGTTGTTTGTTGATTAACTAGATGCGTGTTAAATATTTTTATATCGTTTATTTAAATTAAACAGTTATTTAATTTAAATGGAATAACATCGTTATTTCTAACGATGATTTTCAAACTGATAATTTACCTTGTTGGGCACGTTTATAATAAAATAAACAAATCGAATTTAAATAATGATTGAATGGTCGTTATTGGTTGATCGTGATTAGTTAAATTAATTTATCATGTTTATACTATCATATGGGATGATCTGTTATATCTGAGATAACCCGTTGGATGCAGGGAAGGACATGTTGGAGGAATCCAACCGGATTCCTCAAATTTATTGTTATATGATCATTTATGAAACCGTTGCACACATATGCTTGGATTACTGAATTATTTATTGATTGTAAAACCCGAGCCCGACATTTATTTGGTTAATTAACCAATGGAGATATTGGTTTAGAAATTTATAGCAGATGACCAAGATACCAACTGTTTTGATTGACCATTAGTAATGAAATAATGAAATCATTTTTAACTGAATATATATTTTTATTGAAGTTTATAAACAGAAAATAAATCAACCATATACATCGTTTGTTTTAACCGCTATTTTTGTACCAAAAACTACCGTGTGCAAAGCACGTGTTTCACCGTAATTACTGAATAATTTTATAAAGGGGATTCTTATATTCATAAGATTGATGGGCAGGTAGGTGGGAATTAACTTGATGATTAATAACAAGGATTTATTATTTATTTTTAGAAAAATTAAAGTGAGATTATTTGGAAATAGATTATTGTTTAATTAATAATAATTGATGTAAATGAAATTATTTGGATTAATAATTTATTAATTCAAAATGAAAAGACGAGTTAGAGTTGATTAATGGGTTAATCATGTTTTATGATTTTCCAAGCCAATTGTTTTGATCAGTAATTGATTATTTAATTAAATTAGAGTGGGCTGATTAATCTAATAAAATAAATTAGCGAATAGTTTTTTTCTTAATGAGATTTTAAAAGGAAATTCAATTCCAGTTAATGATGATGTAGATTATAAATCTTAAATAGGGTTCATTTAAGTAAATCATTGAAGTTAGAAATAAAATATAATTAAATTTCAAAGGGAGTATGAACGGGTTTACATTTAAACTGAATTTGGAAAATGGAGTTATACAGCGATTTTAAGCGAATACGACAAGCTTACAGAAAACGTTACTTAATATTTTAAGTAAGGGAAATCGGAATGAAAAAGGGTTTTATATTAACGCAAAGAGGTGTAAACGAGTTGCGAATAAGGAGATGGAGAGTTAAAGCATTAAATTTGTACATTAATGACATTAGTATAATGGATGAGATTGAAGTAAGATTTCCCCAAAGGGAATGATTTAAAGAATTAGAGAAGAGATTTCTATAATTGAATTTGGAATAAATGTTGGTAATAGGATTGGAAATAAAAATCCCGAAAATGGGAAAAATAGTTTTAAAGGAGTTAAAGTGTATTATTCATTTACTAAATCAAGGAATTCAGTAATAACCATATATATAGAAAGGAGATTTCAAAAGCAAGAAGGTTTTATAAAGCCGTATTTGAATCCAATAGTGAAGTAGTATTAAAATGAATATGGGTTTTTGGAATTACAAGTCATATTTATCTTATGTTAAGAATGTAGTTGATCAAGGTCTGAGAGGTAATTAGAATACCCCAACTTGAACAACATCAGGATTATCAAATGATGATATTAGTTGTAAAGGTGGAGATGTTAGAAGTGATTTATATTGAGGAATAACTATTTGAAGAATTTGGAATCTATATTTTTAGAATTCCTAAATAAAAAGGGAAATAAAAATGGTTTGAGAATATGAAATGATAATTCTATAGTAAAGAAGGAAATTTGTAAATATATAATGAATTTCAAAAGTAATGAGATGAAATATAAAATGGGTTCATTCAAAAGGGTAAGTGACGATAATTTTTTTATATAATCAAACAAAAGGGGGATTTCGTAATGATTGTTTTACGAGAGATAAGTTGAATCGATTTCCCAATTATGGATAATACGAAATGCTATAGAAAGTATTTTGAAATGATAGCTAATTGGGAATTGAATATGATTCTAATTTATTTATAAGTATTCAAAATAAAATAATTTGAGAATATATAAACTAATATATTATCTTTGGTTTTACAACTGATATACTATCATAATGGCCAAGTGACACTGTGTAATAAACTAATGGATTTATTTTATTTATATGATTGTTTATTTTGATAGTTAAATAACTGACTATCAAAATCATGACCAATGCGTTGTTGGTACGGAAAGATCGGGATCAAATTCATATTCGAAAACCATTCCGACCAGCAAATACGTAAACGTTGAAGATGTTCAGAAACTGATCGAGATGGAGCAATTGAAGACCGTGGATCTTCATAAGCGGAAGGATTACTTGTCGAATATTCTCTTTGTTGCAACCAGAGGTATTCTGATGTGATTCGGTCGTAAGTGGGATTTTACGGGTTTGCAAGGACTACTCGCTACTAATCATTTGGATGCAGTAGGAGGGTGCCTTCGGTTCATCCTATTCCTAGATGACGTTTGTGGACGGTGGGAATGGTGGCCAGATGTTCCAAAAGTCGATTGTAACCTCAGGCCTCATCAATTGGGAAATGACAAAAATCGGGCAGGCAACATGGCTATGTGGGTCGCACCCATTAGGGTGTATAATCACCTATCTAGTGAAATTCTTTTTGCTTCTTTAAATCTATTGATGCTGTCCTTTTTCGAGAAATGGTGGGTAGCTCCCAACCGGTGGTGATATACATTCGATACACTCAAGCGAAATGAGTGATCGATCATGTGTCGGTCGGGTTGCAAGACGTTCTTGTTGAACCAAGTGTATCTGCCTCTAGAGATGCACTATCGGCAGGTTGTTCCATACCTTGTCATAGTCGGAATCCAATCTCCAATGCACGTCGCTGTTTTGTTTGTATACTATATATGTGGAGCATGAGATGCAAGCGTTCTGCTAGATTCTATTTATTTGTATTTAGACACTATTATAATATCAGACAAGATATGATTTCAAAACTGTTTTGTGTTATAGTAAGGTAAAAACCGTCCGTGTTTATGTGTGGGTTGGTCTTACTATTATCCTTTTCTTTCAAAAGGATTTTTGACCTTAAAATCAAGATGGATGTTATTTGAACTTAGTTGGTTTCTCACTCTGGTTCACCAGACTGACCTGGTATTTGTAATGCTCGGGTTAGACCGAGGTGTACAGTTCAGGTTATCGGATGCTGTGAAGAGACGAGCTAGAAGAATTCAGACATATGAAGTTATATTATTCCGCTATGTGTTGTATCTGAGGACAGGTTGTTATAACTGTCTAGATTTGTCTATTGTACTCTGATGTATGTAAGTATATTTTCAAGCTCTTAATAAAAATTTATTTCTATATTATATTTTGTTCCGCTGCGATGTGAGACTCTGTGTAGTGTTGGTTCTTCTTCTTCTACTCTAATATTTCTTTCTTTCTTATCTCACCCTCCAAATTCTTTCTAATAACTATCTGGTGGTTTTTGATACTTGAGTTTTTGGCAGGTAATACATGGTTATGTATTAATGTTGGAATTTGGACGTCGAATTCCTACCGGGTCGTTACATTAGGCTCTTGAACTCGTATTTTATTCTTCTTGATTTTAAATTATAAAATATGTTTTAATCTATTTACCTCCACTGACTAAAATTTTAGGTTATTACAATCTGTTTATCTTGACTATTTATTTTAACTTCTAATGGATGACTTGTACCAATCAGATATATCAAACTATATAATTGGCTGTTAAAACCAAACTGGACAGTATGTCCAAGTTTTAACTCTTTTCGGATTATCTGTCTCTCTTAGTTCTACCATGTTGACTACGAAACTAATGGTTCTTTAAGCTTACAAATATCCTATCTCATTGCATCCTTTTTTGTACATACCATACTTTTGGTCTTATCCTATCCCTGTCCTACGCACTAAAATGTTGGACAAACTATGCTAGGGTGATAGCTGAAGTATAGGGTGCGATCCCACATAAGTCTCACTTGATTTTCTAATTTTTTGAGTCATTACTGTCCTCTTTTTAGCTATTCAAGGGTGAATGGATTATCAATTTTGCAAATACCAAGTCAAATACTTAAAAATCATTTAAACAAGCATTCATACGTATGTTGTCGAACTAAGAGTGAGCGTTTGGTTGGTTCATTCTATCAAATGATAAAAAAAATTAAATCAAAATAAAACCATTAAAAACGAAAACCAAACTATACCAACCAAATTAAGTTTGGTTTGTTCGGTTGGTTATCCAGTTTAGTCGAACTAAAAATGTTTTATAGTTTATGTATGAAATATTTGTTGTATTTTGAAATAAATCGTTAATGTATTCTTATTTATAATTCTTATGTTTCTTAACAATAATTTTAACATATATGGTGACTGAAATTTACTTCGATAATTAAAGTAGTCTAATTTTTTTTATAACATCGATAATTGGAAAATATAACAAAAGTTACGTTATTTTGGTTAAACTAATAACAGAACCAATTTTAATTTTCAAAATCAAACCAAATCAAACCGACTAAAATTAATTGGTTTGACTGGTTTATCTGATTTAGCAAAATAATTCTCACTTCTATCTTGAACACATTTATAAACGAAGGAAATCATTCATTAAAGTGCTTTGGTTTCAGGGTTCGAGGGCAGCGTCTCGTCCGAAAAATAGTATATATAATTTTCTTTTTGAATTTGAACTTAAAAAACAGACAGATATAATGGTTAAAACCAAAATATGCCTGTTCGATTTAAGTACTCATCACACTTCATAATGTAAAGTATTTCGATTCGATCACAACCTTAAAAATTGCATCTCAAATAGACATCATTTGAATAAGTTATTAATTCGGAAAATTATAAAAATCTAAATTTAATTAATTTTAATATTATTAATAAATTGGCTCATCCAACGCATCAGATACAATCTATTCGATTTCACCTCTTCTTATAGCACACAAAATAATAATAATTTCTAATGTTTCCTTCTTTGACTCGTCGGACTCATGTCAACGGTAAGATACAAATTAAGAGTGAGCGTTTGGTTATTTTGGTTTATTTGATGATAAAAATTGTTAAATCAAAATAAAACTAATAAAAAAGAAAACCAAACTAGACCAACCAAATTAATTTTGGTTTGTTCGGTTGGTTATCTGATTTAGTCAAACAAAAATGTTTTACAGTTTATGTATGAAATATTTGTTGTAATTTGAAATATATCAGTACTGTATTCTTATTTATAATTGTTATGTTTCTTAACAATAATTTTGGTAATTTTGACATATATGTTTCTTAACAATAACTATTATGTTTCTTAACAATAATTAATGTATTCATATAAGTATGCCCTCAAACTAAGAGCGAGCGTTTGCTTAGTTTGGTTTATTTGATGATAAAAATTGTTAAATCAAAATAAAACCAATAAAAACGAAAACCAAACTAGACTAACGAAATTAAGTTTGGTTTGTTCGGTTAGTTATCCGATTTAGTCAAACTAAAAACATTTTACAGTTTATGTATGAAATATTTGTTGTAATTTGAAATAATTCATTAATGTATTCTTAACAATAATTTTGTCATATATGGTGATTAAAATTTACTTAGATAATTAAAATAATCTAAAAAAATTATTTTAACATCGATAATTGGAAAATATAACATAAGTTCGGTTATTTTGGTTAAACTGATAATTAAACCAATTTTTTTGGACCATTTATAATCTAGTTAATTTTCAAAATCAAACCAAATCAAACTAACTAAAATTAATTGGTTTGACTGGGTTATTTGATTTAATCAAATAATGCTCACTTCTATCTCGAACCCATTTGAAACGAAGGAAACCACTCATTAAAGTGCTTTGGTTTTAGGGTTTGAGGGCAGCGTCTCGTCCGAAAAATAGTATATATCATTTTCTTTTTGAATTTGAACTTAAAAAACAGACAGATATAACGGTTGAAACCAAAATATGCATGTCCCATTTAAGCAATCATAGCACTCCATAATGTAAAGTAATTTGGTACGGTCACAACCTTAAAAATTGCATCTCAAACAGGCATCATCTACCTAAATTATTAATTTTTTCTAAAAAACAAATCTAAATTTAATTACTTTTAATATTATTAATAAATCGACATGTCGGGCGCATCAAATATCATCAAACCGACCGTTAGGGAGGTTTCCCTAGTACAGGAGAGCCAAAATCAAACTTTCTGAAGCCAACTATGTTCGCATATAATATCTCCAGCGAAACATATCTCCGTGTTATTTCATCCTCTCCAATTTCTTCTCCGCGATCTACTCCGCATTTTATTTGAAAATTGTGAACATATCGTTCCTTCCTTCTCGCTTCGAAATCCTCTTCTTTTTTCTTCTTCATCCTCCACAGGTTCAAATCGGATTTAAGCATTCCCAGTTTTCATCTTTACGTTTCTGTTCCCTAGGCTCATCCTCCATATTGCTCAAATCCAATCTAGGTTTCAAATTTGAACTCCACGTGAATTTAAGATTCGAATCTGAATTCAAATTGGGGATGAGGGATTCTGTGAGCTCTGGAGAGTTGATTACGTTTATGGGGTGGATGGAGGCATCCATTCTTTTTAATTTCTCTCACTTTAAGAAATTTGCCCAAATTTTTTTAGTGTGAAAACTAATTTAATACATGGAGGCGGTTGACATATATAATCATGGCAAATTTTAGCAGCTTAATCAAAGGAGATTTACACGTCTATAATTGTATAAAGTTTGATCATATAATCTTATTGATTTTGTTTTCCGCAAATTCATTCTCTAGTGGTATTTGTGGTTGAAGTTTCTTCATTTAATATTGCTTTATCCTGTCAATAATCAATCACAGTGTTCTGTAAAATTTATAGTTGTAGCAATTTGAAATGGAAGCTTGTATATTTCAATTATCATTTTTCACATGAGAATTTTCTAGATATGCGTCTTGCTATTATCCAAGCATGTTTTGGGCCATCTATGTTTGCACATGGTCATAATTTTTTTCTTCGGAAACAGCCCTTGGACATTTTCTGACATCGGTTTATGCGTTGGGTGCTCAGTCGTCCCTAATTACCTGACATCGCTATGAGATCTTTTTTTTTTTTTTGTGAACGCCACGGTAACAGGTTCATACGTTCCTTTTAATTTGTTACAAAGGTTAGCATTGAACTTGGTATGTAATGACTTCTTTTTATATAATTCATTTAAATATGTACACATACTATATCTGTCTTAAGTCTTAGCATTTATCCCACTATCCTTGTATCTTATACAAGGCCGGTTTTCTCGTTCATTTGTTATTTAGATAAATGAAAAACAGCAAGCATATAAAGATGCATGCAATAACGACATTGTTATGGTAGTTTTAATTGTATTTTGGCATATTTTCCTTTTGATTTGGAACTGTTGAATCCTTCGCTGGGAATTCTTTTGATTTGGAATTGTATTTAAGCTAATTAGCCCTCTTTTTAGTGTGTACATATAGCTTGCTCAAATTCTTTCTTGATTTTGAGAAAAAGTTATGTACATGCTATGTAATAGTTCCTGCAAGTTCCCCGGGTATTATCTGATACATTTATGTTGCTATTTGCTAAATATTTATTTGAAAAATGCTCATTAGTCACAGCAATGTAAATTTTGCAGTACTAACAACATCCTAAAATAATTAATCGAGTTCCAAGACAATAGTTTAACTTGCATGTGGTTCCAAAAATGACTGTGGTGCTTACCATGCTTCATCTAATCGTTATGTACCATTATATAAATCTTCCCAAAAAAACCGAGTCCCAAAATGTTCGCTTATAACAATCCATCCCAAAATGAAATACAAGTAGAAGATAAGAAGATCGAAAGACGATGAAGGCGGGTAAATGTAAGTTGTCAAATTTATTGTTCAAGAGTTTTGCCTTATTATAAGCATGTAGAATTGAATAGAGTGTAGTAAGAATGATATGTTTTGTTCTCTATTTGGAGTGCTGATGTGGCTTCTCCTATTTGCTCCAAATAATTTGATGTTTTTTCCTCTTTCTTTGTAGCATTTTGTTCCAGTTTCTCAATCTGACAAATTATATTAGTCACTTACGTAAAATACGCTTTTGCTTTGTGTAGGTTTGGAACCAGGTCGAAGAGGTTGAGGAGAAGAATAGGTATATTCCTATTTGTAGTTGATTGACTTCAATGCTTGTTTTCTATGGCATTACAGTTTTTTATTTGTTACTTTAATAAAATAAAGTAAATAGTGTTATCGGGTTATTAACGGTAGAGGGAATGCAAGATTTTTTATTTTATTTTCAGGATGAGGCCTGAATTGTTGAGTCAAAGCTTCGATGGTTATTTTGATTTATGACAAGAAGAATCTTCTACATCGACAAAAAGAAGACGAGATGACTTCATAGGTTAGAAGTTGATTATTTTAGAGTTATATAATGTTAAAATCTATCCTCAAATGATCATACTTCTAATTGCTTAAAAATATCACTCATGAAAACATTTTTTATGCATATGGTCAAAAACATGTCGACCTACAATTTTTTATAGGTCAACAGGATTTTAAAATGTAACGGTCAAAAATAGGTCGACCTACAAAATTTTATAGGTCAACAGGTTTTTGAACTCCAACGGCTAAAAACATGTCGACCTACAAAATTCTATAGGTCAACAGCTTTTTGAATTTTCATGAAAAGTCATCTTCTTCCTTTAAGAGTTGCATCCATTTCTCTTCATGAATAATCACTTATTTTAGATGCAACTTTTCATCAACAATTGCAACCTCTCGATTTCTATAAATACATGAGTTTGCAATCATTCAAATCATCGAATTTACTCTCTAATTTCTGATCTATCTTGCATTATCCTTTTCTCTCAAAAAGCACTCAAAAGCATTCAATTATCGTTTGAATCTCCAAGCATATTTAATACACTTGTGATTCAACTCGATAATTTACTTCCTAATCTTTCTAAACATCAAAATACATTTGAGGATAAGATTATAGGAAGGGTGTACTCAATCATTGACTATTCAGTGTTGAAGAAAGAACACATTCAAGGTCAAACTCTTGTAATCGTCTTGTGGGTAAGCTTGTAGCCCGTGAAATCAAGTGGGTAAGCTTGTAGCCCGTGAAATCAAGTGGGTAAACTTGTAGCCCACAAATCAAGTAGTGAACCTGTTCCTTCGGGTGAAGTGAGGGTGTTGTTTAGTGAAAAGCCGAAGAGGAGCTTCGGGACTAGACGTAGGACGGGAAGTCCGAACCAGTATAAAATCCTGGTGTCTTTACTTTACTTTACTTTACTGCATTTAAAGTTATCTGTGATATATATATATATATATATATTGTTATCATATTCCGCATAGCCATATTATAGATCCTGCACAAGTCGTACACACCCGACTTTTCAATTGGTATCAGAGCGCGGTCATCTTATAACCGTAACACAGTTATTTGATATATTCTAGTAATATGGCAAATAACGCAAGCACCAGCACTAACACTTACACTGAAGGTCAATCTACACAAAGACCTCCTTTCTTTAATGGCCTAAACTATAGTTATTGGGCAACACATATGGCTTTCTATATGCAATCAACAAGTTATGATGCTTGGAATGCTACTCAGAAAGAAATAGTTAATCCAACTACTGAGTATGCAGAATGGACTCCTGCTGAGAAAACAGCAGCAACAGTAAATGCAAAAGCAATAAATATGTTGTTTTGTGCATTAGATCAAAATGAGTATAACCGTGTTAGTATCTGTACCACTGCTTATCAAATTTGGCAAACGCTAAAAACCACTCATGAAGGTACTAACAAGGTTAAACAAGCAAAAATAGCTTTGTTGAAAAGCCAATTCCAAAATTTCAAAATGAAGCCAAATGAAACAATCAATGAGATGTATTCAAGGTTTCAAACCATTCATCATGCTCTTATTGGATTAGGACAAAAATATTCTGACTTTGATGTAGTTTCAACAATCCTACATTCACTGACTAATGAATGGGAAGGAAAAGTATTAGCCACAGAAGAAGCTAATGATCTTTCTACCATGAAGCCAGATGAATTGATAGGAAATCTAATGTCCTACGAAGCAAATTTACAGGCTAGAAGAGAACAAAAAGAAGAAAAGAAAAATGTTGCTTTTCATGCCGAAAAAGATGAAGACATTTCAGATTTTGAAGATGAAGACTTAGCACTTATTGCAAAAGGTTTTAAGAAGTTCTTGAAGCAAAGAAAAGCTAGTCGATACGACAAAAAGAAGTTTGGATCAAATAAACCATCATCTTCAATTATGGAATGCTTCAACTGTCACAAAAAGGGACATTTGCAAAAAGATTGTCCGGATAAAAAGAAGAAATCCGAAAAATTCAAGAAGGACAAATCAAAGAAAAGAGCATTCTCAGTAACATGGGATGATTCAGACTCATCTTCATCTGATAGCGAAAGTGACTCAGACACTGAACAAGCAAATGTATGTTTTATGGCAACAGAGGATGAGGTACAAATTCCTACTCTTGAGGATATGCTTGATATTTATGATAAATTAATGGTTAAATTTAAAGATACAAAACATCAATTAAAAGAAGTCAAGACAATGTTGAATAGATCAGAATTAGAAAGAGATATGTTAAAAGATGAGAAGAAAATATTAGAAGAGGAACTTGAAAAGGCTCAAGAATCATCTTCTAATTCTAATTCTCAACTATCTCTTTTGACTCAAGAAATTGAAGTTCAAAAAGAAAAGAATGATATTCTCACTACTGAAAATCATGAGCTTAAAGCTAAAGTCAAGATTCTAGACCTTGAAAAAGCTAGTTTACAATCAAAGTTAGACGACATTACTAAAAATGTTTCTAACTTTAACAAAGGTCGAGAAAATCTGACAAAAATCATTGAGAATTCACAATCAGCTACAAACAAGCAAGGATTGGGATATAAGAAACAAGTTATCAAGAAACATCTTGGTAAAAGAAGAAAGAAAAATAAGTTAGTAAAAGAAACTGAAGCTAAGAAAAATCTGAGTTTATTATATTTCAAACCAAAACCGAGTGTGAAATCTCAAAAGAAGAATGTCAAAGTATGGGTTCCTAAAACAAATAATATTTTGATTAGGAACAAGTACATTCAAAATTTCTTGAGTACTGTGCATCATAATCCAAATTATTTGTATAAAGGGGATACCGGACCCGTATGTGTTTGGACTCCTAAGACCTAACTCTTAGGACCCTATAAAAAGTGGGTACCATGGATTTAACTTTATTTTTTGCAGGTCCCACTAAAGAAAAGAGGAAGATGGATTTTGGACAGTGGTTGCTCGAAGCATATGACTGGAGACAAGAGCATATTGACGAATATTACATACTTTGATGGGGGCTCAGTCACTTTTGGAGATAATTCAAAAGGCTTCATCATCGGCAAAGGCGATGTGAGCAATTACGGTACATCTAATTTACCTCTTATTACGAATATCATGCTAGTTAGAAATCTAAAACATAACTTACTTAGTATTAGTCAGTTATGTGATAAAGGGTTTACAATTTCCTTTTCAAATGACAAATGTAACATTCTTGACCAAGATAAAAATTTAGTTTTTGAAGGATATAGAGACAGAAATATATATATTTTAAATATGAATTTTAATCAAAATTCAAATATGTGCCTTATTGCTAAGGAAAATGATCCATGGATATGGCACAAACGGTTTTGTCATATAAACTTTAAAACTATTGACAAGCTAGCTAAAAATGATCTAGTCAAAGGTTTACCAAAACTGAGTTTCAAAGTTGACAATCTTTGTGACGCTTGCCAAATCGGAAAATTAACCAAGTCATCATTTAAATCTAAGAAGGTAATCTCGACATTACAACCACTTGAACTATTACATTTGGATTTATTTGGACCTACTCAAATACAATCCATAAATCATAGTCGGTATGTGTTTGTAATTGTTGATGATTATTCTCGTTATACTTGGACTATGTTTTTGAAAAATAAAAGTGACACTTTCGAAAAATTCAAATCTTTTGTCAAACGTATTCAGAAATCGAAGGGACTTAAAGTCAAAAATATAAGAAGTGATCATGGCGGAGAGTTCGAAAATAATTAATTTGAACATTTTTGTGCAAAGAAAGGTATATCACACAATTTTTCCTTTCCTAGAACTCCACAACAAAATGGGGTTGTAGAACGGAAAAATCGAACATTACAAGAATGTGCAAGAACATTATTAAATGGAAGCACTCTATCAAAACATTTTTGGGCAGAAGCTGTAGCAACTGCGTGTTATGTTTTGAATCGAGTTTCCATTCGACCTCTAACTAAAAATACACCATATGAGTTATTCAATGAAAGAAAACCAAATATTTCTTATTTCAAAGTTTTTGGTTCGAAATGTTTTATTTTAAATACGAAAGATCACCTTGGAAAATTTGATTCAAAAGCTGATGAAGGAATCTTTGTTGGTTATTCGGATCGAAGTAAGGCTTATCGTATATTCAATAAAAGAACCAAAATTATTGAAGAATCACTTCATATATCTTTCGATGAATACTACAAGTTTTCTAATATAAAAATTGATGATGACGAAAATATCAATACAAATGACACTGTTGTCACAAATGAGGATTCTGACTCCGAAATTATCAACGATATTCCTCAACCTCCTGTGATAGTTTCTCCACCTAGAATGAGATCTCCTCCAAGAATATTGAGAGATCATCCGGTTCAAAATGTAATTGGAGAAGTGTCATCTCAAATTAGAACTAGAAGTCAACTTAACCAAATGGGACATGTTGCATTTATTTCAAACATTGAACCTAAGAATCCTAAAGAAGCTGCTACCGATGAATATTGGATCATTGCTATGCAAGAAGAACTAAATCAGTTCGAACGCAATGATGTATGGGAACTTGTTCCAAGGCCAACCGATCAATCAGTTATCGGAACTAAATGGGTTTACAAAAACAAGGCTGATGAACAAGGAAACATAACACGAAACAAAGCACGGTTAGTAGCACAAGGATATAATCAAGAAGAGGGTATCGATTATGAAGAAACTTTTGCACCTGTTGCTAGACTAGAAGCAATTCGAATACTTCTATCTTTTGCTTGTCACCATAATTTTAAATTATATCAGATGGATGTCAAGAGTGCGTTCCTAAATGGTTTTATAAAAGAAAAAGTATATGTTGAACAACCACCTTTATTCAAACATGAAAAATATCCAGATCATGTTTTCAAGCTTAAGAAGGCTTTGTACGGTTTAAAACAAGCACCACGTGCTTGTTATGAACGACTACGAAGTCATCTTATCAACTCTGGATTTCAAATAGGAAAGGTTGATCAAACATTATTTATTAAACATTCGCACAAAGAGATACTTGTTGTTCAAATATATGTGGATGACATAATCTTTGGTTCAACAAACGAGAGACTTTGTAAAGAATTTTCAGATATCATGACCAAAGAATTTGAAATGTCACATATGGGAGAGTTATCATACTTTCTTGGTCTTCAAATTAAACAACTTTCAAATGGTATTTTCATAAATCAAGAAAAATATTGTGAAAATCTTGTTAAAAGATTCGGACTTGAAAATACTTCTGGAAAACCGACTCCAATGAGTACCACTAGTCATCTTGAAAAGGATGAAAGTGGAAAGAGTATAGACCAAAGGACGTATCGTAGTATGATAGGTTCTCTCCTATATTTAACAGCTAGTTGTCCTGACATTATGATGAGTGTTTGTTTGTGTGCACGTTTTCAAGCTGATCCTAAGGAATCACATTTGCGAGCAGTGAAACGAATTATTCGATATCTTAATAACACCAAAGATTTCGGTCTTTTCTATCCTAAGGATTGTGCATTCGAATTAGTATCATATAGTGATGCTGATTTCAGAGGATCACGAACGGATAGAAAGAGTACAAGTGGTACGTGCCATTTCATTGGAAAATCACTTGTCTCTTGGTTTAGTAAGAAACAAAATTGTGTTTCACTATCAACATGCGAGGCAGAGTATATTTCAGCAGCTTTGGCATGTACACAAGTTATATATATGCAACAAACACTTAAAGATTTTGGTATGAATTTATCGAATTCCATTATATATTGCGATAACACTAGTGCGATAAATTTATCCAAAAACCCAGTTAATCACTCTCGGACTAAACACATTGACATTCGTCATCATTTTCTACGAGATAACATTGAAAAGGGAAATATAAACCTCGAATATGTCAACACGGAAAATCAACTAGCAGACATATTTACAAAGCCTCTACTAGAGTCAAGCTTTATCAAGTTACGTAGAGAGCTAGGATTGGTTTCACGAAAAGAACTTGAAGATTAATTTTTATAAGAATTCGTATTTTGTTTATCAGAAACCATTGTCTTTTTACTATATATAGCAGAGGATTTTTCTATGGTAAAACATATACAAACCATTTATTTATTATCTTAAAATAGAAAACTCCTACTATATATATGACTATTTTTGAGTGCTTTCATTCATTCTCTCAAACTTCTATAACTTTTAAATAATCTCATGGCACACATCTGTGAGAAATGTGCTGAAAATTCCCACATTTCAATCACAAGTTCCGAACCGACTGAATATAACTCCCCAAAAACACCAGAGCATCCACCTGGCTTTCATCCGCCTTCTCGAACGCCAGGAACTACTCCTACTTCTAAGAAGAGCAAGAAAGTTTTATTTTGTTCTCCACGAACTAAGGAGAAGATAGATGAAATGCATTATTATCAACAACAAATGTTTTATGAGCAAAAACCGACGACTTCTCGTTTGACGTACCTCGAACGATTAGCTACTCTCTTTTGTGGCTCTGACAGACATAATGTACATGAGCCAATGCCAATACCATCGTCTTCACGAACTCCAAATTCATGGGATAGAAATTATCAAAACAATGAAGGAGCTAGTGGAAGGTTTAGCCATTGGGAACCAAAGAATTCATGGGAGCCAAGGAAATAATTTATATCGTTTAAACTCTTCTTTAAAAAAATAAATTTGTATTTTGTTCTTCAAGTATTTGGTGTTTTGAAATCTTGTTATTGAATAAAATTTGTTTTAATATATATATATATCTTTTCAAAAGCCAGAAAAACAAATTTTCTCTGCACCTGTCGACCGATCTTGTTCACGCTGTCGACCGGTTAAGGATTCTTAGCCTTTATATTGAAACCAGAATTAAAAACGGTCGACCGCATCATACTCCCCTGTCAACCGTTATGCCTAAAGAATTGATTTCAAACATTTCCAGAACTAATAACTGTCGACCGGTCATTTAAATCATGTCAACCGCCATAGTTCAAGTTTAAGTTCTTTATCAAACAGAACTTTTACCTGTCGACCGCTCCTTATTCCTCCTGTCGACCGGTCAGACCAAACATATGTATGTTTGTGTTCCAGAACTATTTCCTGTCGACCGCCCAAACTCCAACCTGTCGACCGGTCAGTTCGAAAACATGTGCATCAATTTTTCCAGAGATTTTACTAGTCGATCGGCTCATTGATATCTGTCGACCGGTTTCGCTGGAAACTTCCTTTTCACCCAATCAACACGTCCATTCCCTTTTCAAACTTCACAACTCTTCATCAAAGGTCATTTCTTTTCATTCTCTATACTCTTTATAACCTGATCTATTAGAATTTTTCAAATTTACTAACCTCTCCAATGGCTCCAAAGCAAAAGAAGTCCAAAACATCATCTTCTCAAGCCCCTGTTCAACCTATTGATACTCAAATCAAACAATGGCTAATGGATCCTCTTGCGGTGAAGAGATGGAACAAGATGAAAGACTATACAATTCACCACGGTTCTTTTCTCAAATTCTCTGATTTCGCCCTCTACGATGTTAGTGGACTATCAAACAGAGCGGGTATAGAGTCTCTTCTAAATTTTGAAGACAATCATGTTGAGATAAGCCATACTTTGATAAAACTATTCTATGCTAATCTCAATTTAGAAAAATTTAAACCCCAAAACTCGGATGATTGCTTATGGTCCGTTGTTTGTGGTCAACACATCTTTCTCTCCAAAGACCGGATGGCAGAAATTCTTCGAACCCATAACGAAGGTATTCAATTCGGTAGTGATTTCTGCCCTATACATATTCGCGACAAAAATAGTCACCTTTTCATAGAAGACCATAAGTCAAGTACTAAAGGTATCCATCTAAGACCATCTGCCAGACTTGTTTTATAACGAGTATATTATGCGTTGTCTCATGGAATGTCACGTAAGATCTCCCGAATCTAAAATCTCAATACCAAAATGTATTGATAAAGCATCTAAAAAGAGGATGAAGCTACCGTTTCCTTATTTGAATATTATTCCTTTTGAGCGATATGTCGAACAAGGACCTCCACAGACTTTCTCTTCTCAAGTTCCCACGCAAAGGCCTGAAGACGTTTTAATTCCGCCTCCTACTTCTTCAACTAAGGACACTCTTGAACAAATTGCACGTAATCAATTCTTACTCGAAGCTAGACTCAAAAGAACTGACAATAAAATTGACCGCTTAGATTCTAAACTTGATAAGCGGTTCAACAAATTAAAGTCCTTCTTTGGAACGATTTGGGATGCAATCTCTTGTGCATCAACCTCCGCACCGCTTGCTCAAGACCCAGGAAAACGACCAATGCCACCTACGTTTACATGGTCCTCATCTGAAGAAGGTACTAGCTCTGGAGCAAGTACCCAACATACTCGTGGTCGTTTACTGTCGCATATTGAAGAAGGAGCTCATGACGATATTGAGAAGGACAATGGTGATAGCAACAATGAGGAACAAGAGGAGGAAGGAAACAAAGATGAAGAAGAAGATAGTGATTCGGATTGGCTATCACAATAGTCGTCTCGTTTTTATCTTTCAAGTTTTTTAATTTGCTTATGTATTTAACTATGCTACTTCCTGGTACTTCTGGTGTGTTTATTTTTGGTTTGCCTTGAATGTATAACACAATCTATGTATTTTGTTGTATGGTTTCTCTATGAATTATTGCTTTCTCTTATAGACACCCTTTTTGTCGATGACAAAGGGGGAGAAAATATTACTAACGAATGCTATGCAGATTATATATAATTCAGGGGGAGCATATATACAGGGGAGCAATATACAAGGAACAATACCTTTATTAGGCCATGTTGTCATCAATCAAAAAGGGGGAGAATGTTGAGTCAAAGCTTCGATGGTTATTTTGATTTATGACAAGAAGAAGCTTCTACATCGACAAAAAGAAGACGAGATGACTTCATAGGTTAGAAGTTGATTATTTTAGAGTTATATAATGTTAAAATCTATCCTCAAATGATCATACTTCTAATTGCTTAAAAATATCACTCATGAAAACATTTTTTATGCATATGGTCAAAAACATGTCGACCTACAATTTTTTATAGGTCAACATGATTTTAAAATGTAACGGTCAAAAATAGGTCGACCTACAAAATTTTATAGGTCAACAGGTTTTTGAACTCCAACGGCTAAAAACATGTCGACCTACAAAATTCTATAGGTCAACAGCTTTTTGAATTTTCATGAAAAGTCATCTTCTTCCTTTAAGAGTTGCATCCATTTCTCTTCATGAATAATCACTTATTTTAGATGCAACTTTTCATCAACAATTGCAACCTCTCGATTTCTATAAATACATGAGTTTGCAATCATTCAAATCATCGAATTTACTCTCTAATTTCTGATCTATCTTGCATTATCCTTTTCTCTCAAAAAGCACTCAAAAGCATTCAATTATCGTTTGAATCTCCAAGCATATTTAATACACTTGTGATTCAACTCGATAATTTACTTCCTAATCTTTCTAAACATCAAAATACATTTGAGGATAAGATTATAGGAAGGGTGTACTCAATCATTGACTATTCAGTGTTGAAGAAAGAACAAATTCAAGGTCAAACTCTTGTAATCGTCTTGTGGGTAAGCTTGTAGCCCGTGAAATCAAGTGGGTAAGCTTGTAGCCCGTGAAATCAAGTGGGTAAACTTGTAGCCCGCAAATCAAGTAGTGAACCTGTTCCTCCGGGTGAAGTGAGGGTGTTGTTTAGTGAAAAGCCGAAGAGGAGCTTCGGGACTGGACGTAGGACGGGAAGTCCGAACCAGTATAAAATCCTGGTGTCTTTACTTTACTTTACTTTACTGCATTTAAAGTTATCTGTGATATATATATATATTGTTATCATATTCCGCATAGCCATATTATAGATCCTGCACAAGTCGTACACACCCGACTTTTCATGAATGATGAATAATGATGGTTCAAAATTTATAAACTGAAGTTAGAATTCAAAGTTTACCTATAGCATTTAGGCTAGATGAGCTAACTTTCTATCGCTGAGTTTTCTACGTGCTTTGTCATCAAATAAATGGCTATGGGCCATCATGATATTTATCTAAAATTTGTCTGTCCTCTTTCATACCAGTTGCAAATTTTCTAAAAAAGGGAAAGTTAGTCCTGAATAGTGAAAATCTATTCAATGTGTCTTCATAAATATAATAGAAGCAGACCAGTCTTAGAATTTAGCTTACCTTGATAATGTGATTTGTTGCATTTATGACTTATGTTAGTCATCAAATATCTAGACAACTTAAGCGTGACTAGTACATAATACTGTTTTGTTAAGTTCTGACTGCTGGGAAATATGTTTGTTTCAAAAATATGAGTTATGTGTAATAGTTCATAGCCTAAGAAAATTGCAGTGCAATAAACCTATAATGAAAGACACAGTTCAATTTACAAGGCAAATGCCTTAGTTTTGCCTCAAGAGTTCTAAGGCATTTACCTTAGAAAAACAGAGACATCTGCCTCGCATATCGTGAGGCCAATACCTTATAATTCTAAGGCATTTGCCTTAGAATTTGATGTATTCGACTATAAATTTCATTGGCATTTGCCTTAGTATGTGTGGCAAAATATAGAACGTTTTATTATTGCTTATTGTTCTATATTTTATTGTACAGGTGAAGCAGCAAAGTAGTAAGATGTTGACGTTCATTTTGGTATAACAAGATGTCTTTTTGGCTTTGTTCATTTTCTAAAACTTGGTGTATAGTTATTGCCAGAGCTTATGTGTGGATGTGAAAACAAGGTTTATGAATTGTATGAACTTTGTTTTAGGACATGTAAGAACTTCTGGTAATAAAGGTTTGTGAAAAGAAGGATGAAGTAAAGACATTCAAGAACATGAACAACTTTTCGTATTGTATTCTAGGTGTATTTTTCTTATATCTATGGCCTTCCAGAGTATTATCAGTGTAATTATGTGAAAACAAGGAAGAAGTAAAAATATTCAAGAACATGAACAGGTTTTCTGGATTGTATTTTTCTATATTTTATTCTAGGTTTATTTTGTTTATATCTATGGCCTTCAAGTGGATGGTGTCTGCAGTAGCATCTCTACTGATGACTGGACGTAGACCATTCTTTCAATTAATAGATATCTGCAGCTAATATACAATTGTAAACACTGATTCGTAAATACGAAAGAGGTTTTTAGACGGTTGAAATGCACACATGTATCTTGAATTCGCCCAAATTGTTTAAAAGTTGGTATATTTTGTTTGTTCATAGTGACTTTTTAACTTTGCTTTTTATAAGCAAAAAAACAACTTATCTATAGTTATTTAAATGACCTCAAGATTACATTTATCCAACTTGATATATATAATTAAAATGTTTGTATGTGTTTGTGACTGATTCTAATCAATACATTGATGATATATTTTTAGTCTTAGATTGGTTTACATCTAAAATTCAGTATAATTGAATTTCTTCTTCTGAATTACTTCTATTTTCTTTTAAAATACTGTATATATTTTTTTAAAAAAATCCAACTTAAAAAATGTTTTAACAAATAATTTTATATTCCATATTGAATATCTTAACGGTCGGTTTTTTCACCGTTACGCGGTAATACTAGTTTAGTCGATTTTCAATGCTTCTTGAAGCACACAAAATAATAATTTGTTATGTTTTTTCCCTTGACTTGTCGGACTCATTGCCAACGGTAATATACAAATTTTGAGACACCTTAAACCATAGACAAGGGAGCTAATGTTTCTAGAAGCCCACCATCACGGCATTTCCCATCTTCCCACCAATATCCAACGGCCAATACTGGTCGATATCCCAACAATAAAAAATCGAACGATTCACGGCTCGCCATGTTCCGAACATATCCCAATCCCAAAACGCCCAGCTCATTGCAGCACCGTCACGCGTGTCGTCTGCACTTGCAGAGTCACGTGATAGTTCACGTTAGCAAAGACCAACTATAAAAGGCTAAGTTACGCAAAAGCCTGATCTCAACGTGATAACGGCCGTTATAGATTCGCTTTGTTTATACAGTAGTCAATTACGCGGGAGCGCTGACTCGTGCTCTCCTCGTCATTTAACAGCGTTATTTCATTTTCACTTGGCCGTTAACAAGGCAATAAAGATATCCCTCTCCGGTATTTAAGTTCCTAAAATTGCAATCGAGAAGAAATCAAAGAAAAATCGAAGGTGCTTTCTAGAAGGTAGTGCTTAATTTGACGTGGAGCAGAATTTTGTAAGGCTTCTTGTGGTTCTAGTATATCTTCTTTCTTGCGTTTTTTTTATTTTTATTTTCTGTTTGCTTTTTAATCAGATAAGGCCTTAGCTTTAGGTTTTTGAGTTTTGTAAACCGTCACGGATTAAAGGGTGGATGATTAAAATTAAGGAATTATATGCTTGTTTTTGTCGGAATTAGTTAAAAAGTGAAATTGAATTTAAGCGAAATTGAGATTTCCAGCTTAATTCGTATGATGTCAAGCTTGGCTTGAACTTTGAATTCATGCTTTATTGCTTGTAGTGTTTACGGTGTTCACAATTTTACTTACAACGTTTATGTAGGTGCCTAGTCTTCATTAATCAACACAATGCTTTCATCCATTCACACTTATGCCATTTGACTTATAAGATATTGTTACACACTTGTGTTGAAAGATTATGGAAACACTAGTGGAGCTGTGCAATAAAAACTACCATGGCTTCTAAGTTGGGTAAGGAAAAAATGGTTCTGCTATAGTCTCGAGTGTCATATTGTAAACTATAGGGTGATTTAATGTTTTATAGGAAATTTGATTTTAATGTAAGAGGGATATTCATTAATTTTCATTAGTGATAAACTGGAACTGAATTGAATACTTGAATTTTATGTTAAAAATGGTGAATTGGGGATGGCTGCAGGAAGGGCTAATGCAGAAACAGTTATTTAGGAGTTCTTGAAGTGTATTGAGTTGCTTATCATATAAGATTGCTAAAGTATTGGTGTGTAGGTATACAGTGATGAATATAGTAGGTAGAAACTATCTTGGACTAGAATTTGTGGGTTTATTTAGATTAATCTATTCACTTTTGCATGCCGTTAATTTTATCGCTTGAAATAAGGAATCCAAGTTTGATAAAATTTCTTTTATTAGTAGTAGAACAAATAAGTTACGGTTTCTAATCTGTAATTTTGTTACTATATATTGTTGCACATCCAAGTTCGGCGGTATTGTTGCAGAGCTATATCTTGTTTATCGTCTTATCATAAGCGTCGTTTATCTGCCTTTATTTTAGTTTGTTCACCAAGGCAGATCCTTGGCCACTTGGTACTTTGTATAATTTGCCACTTTGTACTTTGTATGGTTTGCCACATCCTTTATCCTTTGGCACTTGGTGTGCAAAAAGCACATGAACATGTTCCTAACTTGAAGCAAATGGCATATTGCATGTTGGGTTATCTAAATTTTTGGTTGATTATTTGTATACCATTACATGCTTTTACATTAATTTGTTCATTATGTCACTGCTAAACATATCTTCTTAGACACTTGGCTGTTTATATGATTTGCCACATCATGTTATCACTTAGCTGGGCGAAAACCTCATGAACCATCTAAATCTTTTGTTGATTATTAATTGTTTTTGTGTAAGATCAACATCTTTTACTTATACTGGCTGTAATCGATTCATTGTGGCAGATTCATCCTTCATCAAGAGCTCATGAGCAAAGCATGGACTCACAGAAAATTCTGAGATACGGAATAAGTGGTCCAAGATCACCCAACAAACTTTCATCATCATCGAGTGCTCCTCCTCCACCCACGTCATGCTCCAGCCGCACCATTAAATTTGATCTGGGCAATTCTCCAAGCTCTCCTCTCTCACATTTTGAATCTGATTCTCATTCTAAACACAGCAATAGCCAAGAAACAATCTCAAATCAAAGCCCATCTCAACAATCCCCTTTAGAAATCAGCAGTCTTCCATATGCTACTTCGAGTCAGAGAATGAGAAATGCTCTTCAAGAAATAGAGACTGTTCTTATGGCTCCTGAAGCTTCTGACAAAGTCACCGCAGAAAAAAGGCAACAAAGTGGTGAAACAGGTCGCCCTGAAAAAAGGCTGAAAGATACGAAAGATGTAAAGCGCCTTCTAATCCAGTGTGCTGAAGCCCTATATGAAAACCGAATAGATGACTTCAAAACCCTAATAGAAGAAACCCGAAACTACACATCTGTAAATGGAGACCCTATCCAACGCCTTGGCGATTACATGCGTGAAGGCCTTGTGGCCCGTTATGAAAACTCGGGCACAAATATATATCGAGCTTTGAGATGTCGTGAGCCTGAAAGTAAAGAATTGCTGTCCTACATGCGTAAGCTATATGATATCTGCCCTTATTTCAAGTTTGGGTACATGGCCGCGAATGGAGCAATTGCAGAGGCTATGAGGAAGGAGGAGAAGATACATATAATAGACTTTCAAGTAGCACAAGGAACGCAGTGGATGACCCTTATACAAGCATTGGCAGCTAGGCCAGGTGGGCCGCCTCATGTCAGGATTACAGGCAAGGTTTCTTATCGTAAATTTCAAATTCTTAATCGAAACTGCATTTACACCTTAATGTGAAAAAATATATTTTAATGTGTGTGCGCGCACTGATAAGCTAGAATTATGGTCCATATAGGCTATTAAATGACACCTAAGCATCTGAAAGCAAAAAACGTGTTCCTCTTATTTTTCATAACTTGTTAAATTTTGAATTATGATATTAGAGCCTTTACGTATAAATCTAAAAGGTTAATTTTTTCCCCATCATTACATCTTTATTGTTTAGGAAATAATAACTTGAAATTGTAGACTCTAGCATTTTAATGCTTGTACATTATGTGCACAGTAGAAATATTGTTCCATGTGGTTTATCAAATGGCATTTGCGCATGTAAAAACATCAATTCCTCTTTTCATTGTAATAATCTATAATTCTATATATTTAAAATTGATTTTGATATTTGAGCTTTTGTCTAAAACAAAAAACCTCTTCTCCTCTTCATTCCATCGTTATTTTCATCTGAAAATATTAAGACTTGATTGTAGATTCAAGATCACATTTTGATAGTTTTCATCTCCTGCATCATTTTTCCTTAATTGCATCTTTGATTAACTTTTTATGGAATCTGGGAATCAAATCATAACGGAGAGATTTGATATGAAACTGGACTCAACAAATTCATATTTTAATGCATATACATATTTGCATGAAGAATATTCTGCACAAATTAGGTTACTAAACGTCATTCAAGCTTGTAAAAGCATCTGTTCTTTTTTCTTTTTCAACAATAATTTATATATCAAAAATTGGTATGGGTTTTTGAGCTTTTGTATCAAACTCTAAAACATCTTTTTTATAAGGAAAACGAGCAATCCTCACAATGAGGAGAGCGCTCATTAATCAAACTCTGAAACTTAACATCATTAGGTTACTGAACATCTTATTTTAATGCTTATACATATTTGCATGAAGAATATTTTGCACAAATTAGGTTACTAAACATCATTCAAGCTTGTAAAAGCATCCGTACTTTTTTTTATTTGCAACAATATATTATATATCAAAAATTGATATCGGTTTTTTGAGCTTTTGTGTCAAACTCTAGAGCTACTATTTTAAAGGCAAATGAGCGATTCTCACAATGAGGAGAGTGCACGTTAATTAAATCCTGAAACTTAAGCATCCGATTGGCAGTGAGTATTTTAACATATCTTTCAAAATTCATGGGAAAAGAGAAGACGGTGGAAAACTATCAATTTGGAATTAATTTTGACATATAAATTTGGAAATGTTTTTTTTTTTTCCTGATGTTTGGAAAATATCAAAAACCATCTTCCCCTTCTCTCGTTGTTGCAATGAGTAGGGTTTTCCAACTCTTCCTTCCCTCCAACGCTGTTTGACACGCACATTAAAAAAAAAAAAAAAAAACTGTTTAAATTGGAATGTGGTTGAAATTGAGGAATACAGATGTTGCAGTGTATATATTCCAATTTAAATAATAGGACTGAAATTGTAGATTCAACATACTCATATTTTCCTTTTCAACAAAAAATCAATAGGTTTAAAGTTTTTCGACAACAAATTACAGGAATAGATGACCCAGTCTCCGAATACGCTCGAGGATGCAACTTAAAACTAGTCGGAGAGACGCTAACCGAAATGTCGAACAAATTCAACATCCCTCTAGAATTCACCCCTCTACCTGTCTATGGCCCAGACGTAACGCGTGAGATGCTCGACATCCGTCCCGACGAAGCCCTAGCTGTGAACTTCACCCTCCAACTCCACCACACCCCGGACGAAAGCGTTGACGTAAACAACCCCAGAGACGGCCTCCTACGAATGGTAAAAGGACTCTCCCCTAAAGTCACCACTTTGGTCGAGCAGGAATCGAACACCAACACCACCCCTTTCCTAACCCGGTTCATCGAAACCCTAGACTACTATTCTGCCATGTTTGAATCCATTGACGTCACCTTGCCTAGGAATAGCAAAGAGAGGATCAGTGTCGAGCAACATTGTTTGGCGAAGGACATAGTGAATATAATAGCATGCGAACGGAAGGAGAGGGTGGAGAGGCATGAGCTTTTGGGTAAGTGGAGGATGAGGTTTCATATGGCGGGTTTCAAACCGTACCCGTTAAGCTCCTATGTGAACTCGGTGATAAGGACATTATTGGGGTATTACTCGAAGAATTACACTCTGGTGGAGACGGACGGAGCGATGCTGCTTGGGTGGAGGGATAGGAACCTCATTTCTGCTTCGGCTTGGCAATGAATTGTTTGGTAGGTAATGTAGAGTAGAGTTGAAAGCTGCAGGTGGGATGATATTTATAGTGATATGTACTGGATATGTCTAAGGTACGTCTACATACTTGTATGTATGAATGCGAATTTTGCTGCAATTCTTAATGTATCTGATATTAGGAGTTCAGTATCTTGACTGACTGTAGAATATGACACAAATTATTGTACACACATACTTGCATGTGATGCGTTTGATTATGATAATTGATATAGGTAGTTCTGTTCTGTGATTGATCTATACACACTGTCCGGGGCAGTTTATGCTTTACAGTGTCCGCTCATTTGATTTATTATGGTAGCTTCTCGGGAATTTCCATATTTTGAGTTGCAAAATTATGAAAGGATACTAGCTCCAACTGTAGGAAAGGCTGCCTCGTTTGTCATGTCTACATCCATCTTGTATGTGCCTGCTATATGGACCGGGCCGGACCGGGCCAGGCCGGGCTGGCTTGACCACTTAGGTTGTCCTTGGCTGGATAAATAATAATAAAAATTATTAAGTTTGGTTATCAGTTTAACCAAATTAACCGAATTTTTACTATATTTTCGAAATTATCGGTATTATAATAAATATTTTAGGTTAGTTTAGTTATTTAAGTATATATTAATCATCACATGTGTCAAAATTAATATTAGAAAGCATAAAAATATAAAATAATAATACTGTAATCATATATTTATAATTTGTTTCAAATTATAGTGAATATATCAAACACAAAGTGTAAAACATTTTTAATTCGGTTTAATCGGATAACCAACCGAACCAATCAAACTTAATTTGGTTGGTGTGGTTCGGTTTCATTTTTATTGGTTTTAGTTTGATTTGACAAATTTAACATCGGATAAACCAAACCAACCAAATGCTCACTCCTGTGAGTAAAGAATTGAACAAGGGACCTTACGGCCTTATCCTATACTCGCATGCACAACACCATCCAGCTTGCCAATACTTCCTTTGTCTACCAGTATGGCAGGGTGTTTACAACTTGACATTAGTTTAACTTTTTTTTACGTCACCTCATTGCCACCTACCGGCAAAGGGGATAGGGGGAGTGTTGCTCTGGGCCTCTGGCTAGCGTAGGCCTTAAACCGGTCCTTTATGTTACACGGCTGCCTATAGACATAATCTCAACTGTTGGGATACAAGTGTAGTTCTATTGTACTAGCGGCTCCATATGCTCTAGGCACTAACAGTTGATAGTTGAAGGCCGACAACGGTGCTCTAAGATGGTGTTCAATCGCTGATAGAGCAAGATAAGGTGTTTCAACTGCCGTTATGATACCCGTAGGCAAATCCGTGGCGCCTTGGGCATCACTGTAGTTTTATTTTGTAGTGCAATATACTGTTCTTTTGCCCCCTTTTTCTCTTATCTTTTTGAGCTGTTGGAGCCCTTTAAAAACAATCTACAGTTCGATACGATAGAAAACTTATCGAACTTCAAGAGTTTTGCTTGTACTGACTGCGATTTTTTTTAGAGCAAGTACTCACTGCGAATTTAGTAGCACAACAATGGAGAATTGATCATTTAACTCTACAAGTTCTTAAATTAAGATAAAATCATATGGCATGTTTTGTTCAATGAATCTTAGGGAGTATAGACTTCAACATATGGCGTAATGCTTAAATCCATAAAACAATCCAAGTATATAATCGAAATACGCTTTTGGTTGTTGTACCAAAAAGGATATGATCCATCGACTGTAGGGGAGTCTTTGGAAGAAAAACTAATGTAGTTAGAACATAGGGCAATATTGATGAGAATAAAGTCATAGATATGAATTGTTGCAAAAGATTTATAGGTCACCATGCTTTGAGTTCATTCCGATTCTATTCGAAAAATTATCATCCCATATACTTTTGCATTTTGGTACATGTTGATGAAGAGTAATTAATGATTCAAATGAAGTATTTGCGTATGATAACCAAAATATCATGATGTCAGTGGGAGTAATAACTACGTTTGTAAGATTTGGATGTGATTCAAAGACTAATATCATAGTATCGTTCGATAAGCACTAGAATTGAGCCAATATTTAACCAGAAAAAATAGATATTTTGTTTTTTTAGTCTAAATGCAATGAAAGCATGGTATATAAAAATAAATATTTTAAGGTATTAAAATATTTCCGAGACTATAAACAGGGATGTTGTGATTGCCCCAAAAGATATTCACAGACACCGTGTAGAACGTACGACATGAATTCCTTGCGCATTGGTAGTAAAAATTATCACATGTGCCGTATAGTAGACGTATAGTGTGCTATATCGCAATTCACTTATATAATTGATACATTTAGTGAGTTTTCAAATCAAAAATTAATTTGCTAAATGGGCTGTAAGCGTTCATGAGAAATTGTGAAATATTATGGGAATGTTTATAAAGGCAACAAACACCTTATGAAAGAGTTTTAGACTAGACCTTCATAAGTGATATAAAATATGGTACTCCAATCCTAAATATGTATTCAAACTTAGTCAAGGAGTTTTCAGTTGGAAATGTTACAGTTCAGAGGTGGTGAGATGGATTCAATCAAAAACTAAAGTACATCGCCTTGTGTAGCGGCTCGATGAAAGCAGTATAAAAATAAATGCACAAATTTATGGTTAAGCTTGAGATGATTCAGCAGTATAATAATAGCAGATCCATTTACTAAGGTATTGGCTCGATCAGTTTGAGCTGATAGAAGATATGAGATTATTATTCCATAATTGATCCAAATACAAGTTGGAGATCGAAGAATTAGTGGTATTCCTCGGTGATAATTATCTAATTTGTTAATAAACCATAGTCAGTCTTATTCATAACAACAATGTTTTTCTTTTTTATACCATGTTATATTATGATTTAATTAAATAATAATTAAATTAAAGTATATAAATTAGAAATTTATTAAATAATATGCTGTGATTATAGTTGTAAATAATTGCAATTGCCGAGTAAATAATAATAAATAAAATAATATTTTGTTTTAAATATATTGGTTAAGATGATTTAGGAACTGGTATTGATCCATTCGTTGAGAACAGAGTATGTGAGAATGTAATGTTGTCTAAATATTCGAAGGTGTATTATTTGTCACTATTAGAAGCACTAGATGGTACATTCTTGCAGTTATTAGAGAGTATGTAATGATTTGTTTCGGATTTTCTCGCTGGTTGATAATAGCTATGTCAAACATGAAATCCAAGTCTAGCAAATTTACACGATTCCCTCAACTTGAGAATGCACGGAACCTCAATATGAAATCTCCACTCTAATTATAGTTAAATCATGACATAATTATGGAGCAACTATAATTGGATCTACGCCAAAGTATCAGTAGTGAAGCATATATTTAATAAAGAATCCATCTCCACAGTTATATGAGGCCAGTATCACAATTAATTATAATCAACTCAAAGTCAAAATCTCTTATTACTGTAACATAGTTATTGATAAATGTAATTATTGTATAAGGACTTTAACTAAGTATGTAACACCCCGCATTTTAACTAATAAAATTATCAAAATAATTACATGAGCAATGTGCATTTGAATTTCGAAAAACAAACGCATAATATAAAATGGGCAATAAATAAAAAGTTGCCACCATGCAAAGTAAACGTGCAATGGTACGAATAGAATTAAATAAAAATAAATGTTATAGAAGAAGGAATAAAAGTTAATTAATAGTACGTTACAAATTAATAAATTGAATGTAACGTTAAAGTTTAAAAATAAACTAGTTAATAGTAACAAACATGTAAGAGTGTGTAAACGTATGTTTATTTCATGTGCGTGTGTGTGTATGTGTGTGTGTGTGCGCATATATATATATATATATATATATATATATATATATATATATATAGACACACACACACACATGAGCGATTGGGGGCACCCTTGTTTTGCAACATCCCTGTTGCAAGCTATGGCGATCCAAATCCAATGAGAATTTGTATATGTTCAATCCATACATGTATAATGATCTATCCAAAAATTTGAGCTCGTTCCGACATTCGTAACATTTTCAAAATCGTAGATCAATTATTCACCGTTTAGACATTTATTCAAACCGTTAAATTTAAACATCAAATATATTATTATACGAATGTCGGAATGAGCTCAAATTTTGGATAGATGCTAATATATATGTGGATTGAACATCTACAAATTCTCGTTAAATTTGGATCGTCGTAGCTCACGTAGGGTAGTGGTGCAATAGGGGTGTTGCAAACAGGGGTGCCCCCTATCGCTATATATATATATATATATATATATATATATATATATATATATATATATATATATATATCGGAGCCTTTTCTACACAATCTGTTTTTGTGAGCCGTTGGACAATGGATAGATTCTTCATTTTGTTATATATATTTTTATTTCTAAAAAAAAAGAAAAAAAATTCAAATGTGTTGCTTTTGACATTTACACACACATATGTGATAACAGGAAAAAAAAACCTTAGATACAAACAAACAAATAAAAACAACTGGGCCCAGAACAAAATGGAGTTCTGAAACCAACCAGACTCCCGGGAGACACAAGCCGAAGACGATGAAGACGCTAAAGTCATCATTAGCACAAAGAAGCAGGACAGTGAATCGGGACAATCCACTACAGAAAGACAAAAAGCGAGTCCAGATATCTGAAAAGGACTGCTCCCAGACATGTGTAAAAACCAACAGAAAGCTCCAGCTGCACTACCAAAGCTCCAACTCCAGAGTGCTCCAGAAAGCTCCAGAGGAGGTCCTCCGACCTAAAAGCAGCTGAAGAGTGGAACCTAACCCAAGAAAGCGCTCTGAAACCAAAACAGCTATTCCAAGACCAGTTGATCCACAGACTGGCTACCGTAAAGAACCTATAATCCAAGCCTTGTAGTACTAGCAAGTAAAATCAGTCCAAAAAAAGGGGGGGCATGTGGAGAGAATAGAGAGACGGATCCCGCTAAACTAAAAATAAACAGATCAACCAATCCCAGCTCGGTGGGTAGCTGATATCGACGTAACACCAAAGGTACTGGCTAACCGCCACGAGCGGGAACCAAAAGACCCTCTAAACGGTCTTCCATGAAACGCAAGGAACACATCATTCCTTACCCTTCGGATGATGATATTCAATTTCATAGGCAATTCGTCAAAAATTCCTTATTCTGCGAGCACCAGATATGCCAACAAATAAGTCATGAATTTAACTGAAAAGGGATAGAGTGAAGATTTACCAGAGATTCCGGCCCACCATATTCTCAGTAATTCTGCGAAAGAAGACGCATTACTTTGAAGACCACCTGAGTTTACGAAGTAATTCCAAACAACTCCGGCCAAAAAGCCAAAGAAAAACAAGTGACAATGATTCCGTGTCACCAATCCCACAACACCTACACCGGGAAACGAGTGGAATGCCAATCCTTTGAAGATTACGTTTAATGGCATCCCATTATGTAGGGTCCGCCACATAAATAAAGAAACCTTAGGAGAAATACAAACATCTCAGATGAAAGACAAGAGATAGAGACGGGGAGTTAGCGTCCTTGCGGAGTTCCATGCCGCATTTATCGAAAACGGACCGTCATCCCACCTAGATCCACCACCATGTGAATCTGAAAAAGCCATCACGGATTGCATCCGTTTTCACGTCTCACTAGCATAGGACGGAATACCGAAGAAGTTTGCAGCTGTAATCTGCGTACTTGGCATGAAGGAACATTGCCCATAAGGAGTCATTTGCATCAAACCTAGTCCACAGCTTGTAGGCAAAAGCGGTACAGAAGTCCTTTAAATTTCTGAGGCCAAGACCCCCTTCACTTTTGGGACACAAATGGTATCCCAAGAAATCCAATGGTGTCGATTAACGTTGTCTTTTTTATCTAAAAAAAGATGAAGGCAACAACCGATAAGAGCGGAAGAAAGAGGCGGTAGGCGTCATAGAAGCAAAAACGTGAGATCCCATAGAGTCAAGGATAAACTTGAGAAGGACAAGCCTACCTGCCTGAGAGAGCAGCATCGCATTCCAATGAATGATCTTACCTCTGACTCTATCTGTCAGGGGGTCGAAAATAGCGTTGAGCTTACGACCTCTGTAAAGAAAGATACTGAGGTAAGGTAAAGGGTGGGAGGCAGCCTTGAAACTGGTGAAGATTTCAATCCAAGCAGATCTAACCAAAGACAAGTCAACCACTGGGACGAAGAAACTTTTAGAAGAGTTAACGAGTTGGCCCGAACACCTCTCATACTGCTGAATGAAGCTGACAAGACGATGGACTGAACGACGGTTACCATTCGTGAAAACGATAACGTCGCCAGCGAAAGATAAGGAAGAAATGAGGGGGAAGCCAGAAGGGATGTCAAACCGATGAACTGATTTCTTACCATCAGAGAGTGTAAACCACGTATGAATACCTCAGCATCAAGCACAAACAGAGTAGGGGAAAGAGGATCTCCCTAACGAAGTCCTCTTCCCGCCTTGAAATATCTGTGGGTCGATCCGTTGATGAGAACGAAAAACCAACAGTTGGAAATGAGCCTCCAGATAATACCAATAAAGGTTTCAGGAAACCCGAAGGCCCGTAGAACCTTAATGATGAAGAATCAGGACATGCGATCGTAAGCTTTAGCCATATCCAGCTTGACGACCTCATTAGAACCCCTGATTTTCCGATAAACCAGAGGCATTAGTTCCTGGGCTAAAAGGCCATTGTTTGTAATTAGTCGACCTTTTACAAACCCAGCTTGAGAAGAGGAAACAACACGCTGAAGAAACGAAACTAACCTAATGGCTAGAACCTTAGATATAACCTTGTTAGAGAAGTTACACAAGCTGATCAGACGAAAATCCGCACACGTGCGAGGATTTTCTCTCTTAGGGAGAAGAATCAAGTTGGTAGATGTCCAACCCTGAGGTAGATCTCCACCAAAGAAAAAAAAAAAGAATAGCTAGGCAGAAATCCAACTAGATAATTATCCAAACACTTCGAAAGAAAACCCCATTGAAACCATCAGGTCCATTAGCACTATCCGTGCAAAGAGCGAAAACGCATGCACAAATCTCCTCAAAAGAAGGAGGTCTGACAAGGTCCGCACTCTGCAAAGGAAGAATCAACCTGGGAATGAAGGCAAGTAAACTCGGATTGGAAACAGAAATAGAGGGAGCACCTAGAAAGGCTTGGAAGTGAGAAAGAATGGTCTCTTTGGCGTCCTCTAGAGTGGAAGCCTTAGAGAGATTAGGGCGCTGAATTTGAAGAATCGTAAGAAGTCTGTTCTTCTTACGAATGGAAGAGTGGAAGAACATGGAGTTCGAGTCTCCCTCGACAACCCATTTGATCCTCGCCTTCTGGCGAAGATATGCGTTCTCGATATGGAGCTTTAACGAATAAGCTAGATGGGCTAAAGCCCATCCTTGCTAGCAGAAGAGGGATCTTCATCGAAAGAAGCTTCAGCTAGGATAAGAGATTCTTTGGCTATTTCTGACACGGTCGAAAATGTTCTTGAAAACTTGCACATTCCAAGACTTGAGGAAAGTCTTGAGCCACTTAAGCTTACGAGAAAACACAACAGAAGGAGAGCGAACTGCTAGGGAGTTCCATGAGTCTTCCTCAACCCGATGGAACGAGATATGCGATCTCCACATGCTCTGGAACCTAAAAGAAGAAGGACCAGATTGAGAATGTGGAGTGCAACAGAGAAGCATAGGAGCAGGGTCAGTGAAGGTCTGATGCAGGTGAGAAACAGAGAAAGTGAAAGGAAGATTGAACCAACCTTCTGATCTGAAGACTTTGTTAAGCCTCGAACGAATCCTGTTAGGCCCTTCCTGGTTATTACACCAAGTAAAAGCTAATTCAACGAAGAAAACCTCAGAGAGGCCAGAGCCCACGATGAAAGCATCAAAATCTGCTATCGCCGAGCGGTTCGCGGCAGTGCCTTCCCGTTTCTTAACTTGATAGGTGACTACATTGAATTCGCCTCCTAAAACCGAGACCCAAGGCAGAAAGAGAAAGGATGTCGGACCAAAGAATCAATCTCTAAATCCAATCACAACTGGTGTAAACCGCCGAGAAAAGAAAAGAGGAGGTAAAGGATGGAAAAGAACAAGCCATCGACAGAAGCTGACCCCAATCAAAAACAGAGTGAACCACAACATCTTTGGACCAAAGGATCAAAATCTTCCCAAACACATTGGCTTTAGCTCCACTAAAGCCAATAGACAAAACGACCCTGGTGACCTCTTCTGGACCAATCAACGGCTCCAGAAGTGCCACCAGACTAATTGAGTGTTTCCTAACGATGCGCTTCAGTCTAGCCATCGACGAATCATTACTAATACCTCGAACATTCCAAAAAAGGAAGTTCGCCATTGGTGAAACAAAAAAAACAAGCAGAAGCAACGTGACAAAAGATCCTAGCTAGGAAGAAACGAACACCAGTCAGATAAGATAAAGTGTGTGTCGAGTAGATCTAACGATCTGCTCAGACAGGACGACGCTATAGAGCGTGTGTGAATAGTGCGGGGAGTGCGGGGAGATGCTTTCGGTCTACGACACACAAAAATGGACCTTGTAGCCGGAGAAGATGTTAGGGATTGCAGAATGGATCGCTAAGGCAAAACAAAAACTAGAGGGGTTGAATAGTGTTTTTGAGAATTTAAACAAAATCTAAACTTTTATGAACTACTGTATGACTCAAACACCACAACAACAATCATAGACACAGAATCAAAAACAAATGCAAAGATAAAAAAAATAAATTGCAGAAAAGGAAAGAACACACCGCTTTTATATTGGTTCGAAATTGCTTCTATGTCCAGTCTCGCACAACGCTGGATTGTGCAGAGTTTTATTACTATATCAATATCCAATTACAACCTCCTTGATTTCACGGCTACAAGGGATATCACTGATTCCAACCTCCTTGATTTCAAGGCTACAAGGGATACCAATGATTACCCGTCCTTGATTTAACTGCTACATGGGATACCATCGATTAATTACACAACTCAAACTATTACAAAAAACCCTATAACTCTTCAATAAAACTTGATTCAGAGAGTAATGAGTAGAGAGTGTAGAGAGAAGAAGTTTAATGAAAAATAGAGTTGAATTCGGTAGAGTATAAGTGTAGAAATCATAAAAATGAGTAAGAATAACGGTGTAATGAAAGGAGATGAAGATGGAGAAGAAGAATGAATAAAAAATTCGAAATTAGCCCCTATTTATAACATTTGAAAGGTTGCAACATTTCTAAACCGTCACAAATAGTGAAAATACAATTCCTTTCAATTTTGAAAAAATGACAGTTATATGTCGACATGTATATATATGTATGTCGGCATATACATGTACAAAATTGAAATTTGAATATTTTTCAAGTGTTTTGATATATGTATAATTCTGGAAATTCTTGAATTAAAACATAGTGGTATAAATAAATATTATAAAGTAGAAAATCATATAAAAACATAAATATAAACTATATAAACATATTTATAAAATTATAGTATTTAAAACTATATAAATATAAAGTATATAAAATATAAATATATAACACTTATAAAGTATAAACTTATAAAACTTATGTTCAAAATCAAATTAAAATTGAAATTAAAATAGAGAAGATAGAGATTAAAGATAGAATTTGAAAATAGAAATTGAAAAACAAATTTTGAAATTATTTTGAATTTGAACCTGGAGTGCTATTCAGAGTGTTGCATAATCTTGACTCTATAACTATATTTATCTTGAAATCTTGAATACTCATAAGTCTTATATCATCTCTGAATTCTAAATATCTAACATCTTTGAACTGTACAGTCTTCAGTAATAATTCCTGTATATAAATCATGCATATGTGTATATATGTATATTCTAGACAAAAGTGTTAGTATATATTGTATAATCAATTAATATTGAAATAAGGTTGTTGTCATCAAAACTCCATTCTCCAACAATCTCCCCCTTTTTGATGATGACAACCTTATTTTATAAAATGTACATACCTGCATATACCTCCCCCCGTCTATATGAATCCTATAAACTATGTCTATATTCTATAATATCTCCCCCTATGGCATTATCAAAAATAAATTCTAAAACTACTCCCCTAAACCGTGTAACTATCTAAATAAACCTATAAGTAACTAAGTAATTCCTAAATCAAAGTAAAATACTCCCCCTAAGTATAGTATTTCCATTTATAATTCTAATATACTCCCCCTTAATTCTTGCTTATACAATAAGGTAATAGAGTACTTAAGTTATATAGAGCAAACAATATATTCAATTTTTTTTACAAGCGATATTATATGTACATGTTATACATGTAATTTAACGAAAAAGAACGAAAATATACGACAAGAATCGAATCTAAACCTATAAACTACTTGTATTGAACTATGGGAGACTTGTGGGTAGGAAAATTTGGATAATGAAGACAAAATTCTCCATTTCTTTCAATCATATTTTCGTTATGATCGTACAGGACTTCTCCTACACAAACGATTTGATCCTCTTCGTTTGAAACTTCTTGTTACTCTTCCTGGGTTCCTCTTCCTCTATTATCTCTTCTTCCTCTTCTTCTGGTTCCTCCTCTTCTTCCATAGGCTCATTATCATCTTCTATGATAATCGGATTAGCCTGATTATCTGTTATAAACTTAAGGAGGCTTCTTATCACTTTTCCTTGCCTATTTTGTTCTTGGCTCATTCTTATTTGAAGTACTTGTATCTCAGCCATCATTTGCAGAGCATACTCCATCTTTTCTTCAATTTTGATGACACAAGATAGTGTAGATCGTTGAAAACGACCTTCGGATGGTCCAACGGACGAATCAGGATTGATTTGGGTGTTTAAATTGGTGGAGGCCATTGTTTATTTTAGTTTAGAATTTTTACAGAAGAGAGAAATAAAATTGAAGAAGAAAAGTCGAAGTAGAGGATTTAAATAATTATTATAACTAACTTTTGGTGAGAATTAAATTTAAATTTCTGGCAGTTACATGTCGACATATGCATATATGTATGTCGACATACCTGTGTTTTAAATTTTATTTTTCTAATTTTTTATGTTATATATATATATTAGTATATTTGATTATTCTAACTCACTTAATGAACATATGCCTAATTCTCTTCTAATTTAGTGAATGTTGCTTCGTTTAATGGTTTTGTTAATATATCTGCTATTTGTTTATCAGTTTCTATAAATTCGAGTGAAATTTTCTCTTTACCTACGTTATCTCTTAGAAAATGATGTCTTATATCGATATGTTTAGTTCTTGAATGATGGGTTGTATTTTTAGAAATATTTATAGCACTCGTATTATCACAATATATTGGTGATTTATTTATATTTAATCCAAAATTATTTAGATTTTGTTGCATATATATTACTTGTGAACAAGCCAAAGCAGCAGAGATATATTTTGCTTCAGTTGTTAACAAAGATACAATATTTTGCTTTTTACTGAACCACGAGACTAGTGAATGTCCTAAGAAGTGGCCTGTTCCACTAGTACTTTTACGATCGAATTTACATCCCACATAGTCAGCGTCACAGTAAGAAACTAAGTCAAATGAATCATCCTTAGGGTAAAATAATCCAAAATCTGATGTATGCTTTACATACCTTAGAATACGTTTTACGGCTTTTAAATGTGTTTCCTTAGGTTGCGATTGATATCTTGCACAGAGACATATACTATGCATTATATCTGGTCTGCTAGCAGTTATATATAATAATGATCATATCATTCCTCTATATTATTTTTGATCAGCGTCCTTAGATGTATCGTCTTTACTTAATGCTATACTAGTCGCCATAGGTGTTGGTCTCCCATTCGTTGTTGTTAGATTATATTTATTAATTATATCTCTTGCGTATTTTCTTGACTAATAAATATTTCATTCTTTAATTGACTAATTTGCAATTAGAAAGAATGCTAGTTCTCCCATATGAATCATTTCAAATTCTTGGGTCATCATATCTGAAAATTCTTTATTCATCTTATCGTTTGTCGATCCGAAAATTATATCGTCAACATATATTTGAACTAATTGTATATATATATATTTTTTTAATAAACAATGTATTATCTAATTATCCTATTTCAAAATTTGATTGTAATAAAAAAATTCTTAATCTACCATACCAGGCCCTAGGAACCTATTTTATTCCATATAACACTTTCTTTAACTTATATGCGTGGTCTGGTAATTTTTCATCTTCAAATAGTGGTGGTTGCTCTACATATACATCTTATTTAACAAATTCATTTAGAAAAGCACTTTTGACATCCATTTGATATAATTTGAAATTATTATGGTTTGTGAAGGCTAGTAAAATCCTAATAGCTTCTAGTCTTGCTACGGGGGCAAAAGTTTCATCATAATCTATTCCTTCTTCTTGTGTATAACCTTGTGCTACTAGTCATGCCTTATTTCTTGCCATCTCGCCGTGTTCATTCATTTACTTTTATAGGCCCATTTGGTTTCTATTATAGTTTTATCCTCTGGTCTAGGAACAAGTTCCTATACATCATTCCTAGTAAACCAATTCAGTTCTTCTTGCATAGAAAGTATCCATGAATCATCGGAAGATGCTTTTTTGGATTCCTAGGTTCAATAGTTGAAATAAATGCAGTATTACTCATATTATTTAATTGATTACAGGTTCTAACAACGGATTCAATATCTCCTAAGATATTTTTTACAAGATGGTCTCTAAGTAATCTAATTCTTTTATTTGGTTGATTATCTTCATGATTTATTTCATTGTCACATCCATCTTCATCGTTTTGAGTTATACTCTTATAGTTTTCATCGAAATATACGTTTAAAGTTACTTCTGTGGTATTGGTTCGAATATTGAAAACTTTATATGCTTTACTTCTTTTTGAATATCCAATAAATATTCCTTTATCAGATTTTGAGTCAAACTTGTCTAAATTGTCTTTAGTATTAAGTATAAAACATTTACTTCCAAATATTTTAAAATATGGTACTTTTGATTTCTTATCATACAAGAGTTCATATGGGGTTTTATGAGTTAAAGGTTTAATTGAAATTCTATTTATAATATAGCAAGCTGTTGCAACTGCCTCAGCCAAAAAATTTCTTGGTAAATTACTATTAGATAACATAGCTCTCACACACTCTTGTATTGTCCTATTTTTATGTTCAACTACTCCATTTTGTTGAGGGGTTCTCAGAATTGAAAATTTATGGGTTATTTCCTTTTTATTACAATATTCTTCAAAATGTTCGTTTTCGAATTCTCTGCCATGATCATTTCAAATCGTTTTGATTTTCAGTGATAATAAATTTTGAATTCTTTTAGAAAAAGTTTTAAATTGATCAAAAGCATCACTTTTATTTTTAAGAAACAAAGTCCAAGTAAATCTAGAAAAATCGTCGACTATTACGTAAACATATCTATTATGATTTATCGATTGGACTTGAGATGGACCAAATAAATCCATGTGAATTAACTCTAATGGTTTTGATGTAGTGATTTCCTCTTTTGATTTAAATGAACTTTTCTTTAACTTTCTGAATTGACAAGCATTGCATAAGTTATTAACTTTAAATTTCATTTTAGGTAATCCTCTGATTGAATCTAATTTAGAAATTCTGGAAATACGTTTAAAATTTATATGACCAAATCTCTTATGCCAGATCTAGGGATCACTTGTATTGGCCATAAGACATAGATTATCATTGGAGATTTTCATACTCAATATATATATATACATATATTTTCTCTATCTCCTTTGAATATTACTTTTGAATTCTTATCTTCTATTAAACATTTATCATTTTTAAAGTTTATTTTGTAACCCTTATCGCAAAGTTGATTTATACTTAGCAAGTTGTGTTTTAAATTCCTAACTAATAAAACATCAGAAGTAGTAGGAGTTTCAGAATTACCGATTCCAATAATGTATCCTTTAGAGTTATCTCCGAAGTTTACTATTCTACCATCTTCATATTTCAGATTATTGAGTAATTCAGGATTTCCCGTCATATGTCTCGAACAGCCACTATCTAGCATCCATTTGTCCTTTTTCATTTCCACTAACTGCTTTCTAGAATTTGAATTCTCAATGGCCATGTAACACACCATTTCAGAATTTGAATTTCCAACAGCCACCTTTTCAAAATTTGAATTGCCAATAGCCACTTCACCCATCTTTTCAATTTTGAAACTTCAAAAGCCGTAAATCACATCTTTTCCTAAATTGAACAATATTTTAGTAGATAACATGACTTTTTAACTTGATTATGTGGAGACTCTTTTAACATTGGTACAATGCATGAATTGACGCTAGTGTTTACAAATATCCCAAAATTTGCCATATAAAATAATTTCAAAACTCAGATTATGAACTTTTTGAAAGACCTTGCTCTGATACCAATTGTAAGGGATTTCGGAATGGATCGTCAATAGAAAAACAAACACTGGAGGGGGGTGAATAGTGTTTTTGAGAATTTAAACAAAATCTAAACTTATATGAACAACTATATGAATCAAACACCACAGAAACAATCAAAGACATGAAATCAAACACAAATGCAAAGATAAACAAAGATAAAGTGCAGAAAAGGAAAGAAGGCACCGGGTTTTATACTGATTTGGAATTTCTCCTATGTCCAGTCCTGCACAACGCAGAATTGTGAAAAGTTTCATTACTATATCTATACCAATTACAACCTCCTAGATTTCACGGCTACAAGGGATACCACCGATTCCAACCTCCTTGATTTCACGGCTACAAGGGATACCAGTGATTACCTGTCCTTGATTTAACGGCTACAAGGGATACCACAGATTACTTACACAATCCAAACAATTACAAACAGCCCTATAACTCTTCAATATCACTTGATTCAGAGAGTAATGAGTAGAGAGTGTAGAGGGAAGAAATTTAATGAAAATAGAATTGAATGCGGCAGAGTAAAAGTGTAGAAATCATAAAAATGAGAAAGAATAATGGTGTAATGAAAGGAGATGAAGATGGAGAAGAAGAATGAATAAAAAATTCGAAATCAGCCAAAATTTATAACATTTGAAAGGTTGTAATGTTTCTGAACCGTCACAAATAGTGAAAAGACACTTCCTTTCAATTTTGAAAAAACGACAGTTATATGTCGACATGTGTATATATATATATATGTTGACATATACATGTACAAAATTGAAATTTGAATATTTTTCAAATGTTTTGATATATATATATATATATATATATATAATTCTCGAAATTCTTGAACAAAAACATAGTGTTATAAATATATACTATAAAGTAGAAAACATATGAAAACATAAATATAAACTATATAAACATATTTATAAATTTATAGAGTTTAAAACTATATAAATATAAAGTATATAAAATATAAATATATATAAAACTTATAAAGTATAAACTTATAAAACTTAAGTTTAAAATAAAATTAAAATAGAGAAGATAGAGATTGAAGATAGAATTTGAAAACAGAAACCGAAAGACTCATAATTTTGAATTTGAACTTGGAGTGCTATTCAGAGTCTTACATAATTTAGACTCTATAACTATATTTATCTTGAACTCTTGATCTCTTGAAATCTTGAATACTCATGAGTCTTGAATCATTTCTGACTTCTGAATCTCTAACATCTTTAAACTGTACAGTCTTCAGTAATAATTCCTGTATATAAATCCTGCACATGTGTGTGTGTATATATATATATATTCTAGACAAAAGTGTTAGTATATATTTTATAATCAATTAATATTGAAATACGGTTGTTGTCATCAAAACTCCATTCTCCAACAGAAGAGTCTGACCGCGAAACACCAGAATGCGACGGACACAAATTCTTAGTAAGGCGAGATAGACGATCATTAATGATCGCTATTTCCTCCTTATAAAGGAGGATGAGGGGAAATAATGATAGAAGAGAGTGAGATATCTCCTGCTGATGAGGGTGACAAAGACAAAACAGAAGCCTCACTAAAAAACCGAAGACATGTAGGGATGCGCGAGAGCCGCATCACGAGTTTCTGTAAGGACTTTACCAACACCGGGTTGTCATTAGATTGGAAACCCCATAGAAATGGTAATGTCCGACTTACAAATGTAAACCCGAGTGGAAGCAACCTATCCGAAAAAGGAGGAAACGAAAGAGCCCCAGGGAAGTTAGTTTGGTTTCTCAACAAAGGATGGAGACCATGTAGTAAGACCGTATAGCTATCCAATATGTGAACAACTAATCGGCCTTGACTAGTAATCCACATCACACTAGTTGAGTCAACACGAACTAATATCCTAAAACACCCATCAACGACAACAAACGACAAACAATCATCGAGCATCACAACCAACACACTAGTAGTCTTGCTGTGACAAACCAAAACCACAAAGCCCGGTATACCTAAAAAATAGTTCAGCCGTATCATGCAACAAACTAATACAACCAATCCAGCGGCTAAAAAAGACCAAACCCATAGCCTAAACTAGCAAAGAAAAAACCCAGACTAGAAACCAAAACGGTCAGCAAAAGGGGGCCATTGGCCAGTCATTTCACAGTCTAAAACAGATGAACCAAGGGAGGCAAAAAATCCTGGTTCAACAAAACCAAGCAGCATGAAAAAGGGCCGACGAACTAAAGGACCGTATGTACTCACAGAAGTGGGCATAAAACTTGGAACCCCACAAAACATAGGTTCACTAGGAAAAGTAACAACAGAAGCATGCACACCCAAATACTGGTGACATGCAATAGAAGATGCCACAACCAAAGAGCCTATAGCAAAAATGATAAGAGGCAAATGAAAATGCACCTGAGCAGTAACAAGAGCATCAAAGATGATGCATCTGTTACCCAAAAGGACGCAACCCTCGTAAACAAAGCAAAAAGGCTGCGAAAAACTACCAAACCTTTCTTCCCACTTGCGGAACTAACAGAAGTATCCAAGTCACACAAGGCGACACCATGATTGGTCGATCGATGCCCATTCTCCGTTTCCTCGCCAAGAGTGATAAACTCTGGCTACGTACGAAGAACAAGACGTGTGGACTAATGCCTTCTCCTGTACGTCACTCCTAGCAACCAAACTGGACTGTCAATCATACTCGAGGGTACAAATGGCACCTGCATACAAGCTAGGACCTCAACCGAGCCACTAACAACCACATCAACCTCGGGAACTTTGCACAAGGTTGCAAAGCTATTTGTGGTAACAACAGGACAAGCAGGGATGCACTCGCAGCAGGAACTCCAGAAACTATGACGCCGCAGATGGAACTAAGTTTTTCCACGTACTTAGAACGCCTATGGCGTCTAGCACACTTCGAACTTCATCTGACAGCACCCGCCATAGGCTTAGGAGCTGCTGAAAGCACAGAAGGTAACCAAACTCTTCCCACAGTAGCTAGGGGCGAACAACAGAATAATCAACTGATATGCAGTCAAATAAGGCGGCCAAATCCCCAACATCACCGAGCACCGGTGATAATAACTCACAAATAACAGCGTTGAAAGAACCAACACAAACAAGAGACCCAACCAAAAATCCCGGCACAACATAAGATGGCACTGACCTTGTTCCCGTGAATTGTAAATGGGGCACAAATGAGGCGATGAACTCCTCGTTATCCCGTTTGATTTCAGAGGCATGTCAAGAACTAGAGACCACCTATGAAATTAACTTGCTCAGTTTCCTAAAAGGACTCGGCTTGGATGCAAAGTTCCCCGGGTAAACCGGTTCCAACATCATAAATCAGTCAAATACAACCAAGAATTTGAAATGTATAAGCATCCCTAGAAAGAAGGTATAACCACCAGAAGACAAATCACGAGACATTGAGAACGATAAACACAAGAAGACATGCGCTGAAGAAACTAGCGAAGAAAAACCAGAGAGCAGATAAGCAAAGCAACTTGCGAAGACAGGAAGAAGAGAAATCGTAAAAGCTCAGACATAGGAAGCTATGGAAATAGCTGTTTTGATGTGGTTGAGTGTCACATTTGAAATTGAAAGATAATGCGCGTCACTAATGACATTAATAGGAATATAATGAGACTAACATTAAAATCGTAACATCCCTTTTAATTGATAATGCATGTCATAAGTGACATTAAAAGAGAAATAATGGAAATAACATCAAAAATTGAATGTGGATAACTAATTTTGGAATGTGAACACATATAGATATATTTAATATAAACATGTTTAGACATAAATTACAAAGTAACGTGCAAAATAAACGCGCATAATAAATGGTATAAAACCATGTAATATAAGGAAGCGTTAGTTAAGTAACTTTTAATTTAAAATGGGAATGCGTGTATTGATAACATGCATTTAAAACTGAAATTAAATGCGTGTTAAAAATACTACAAAATCAAGTAAATCTGGAAATAAATATAACGATAGAAATTTTGTGTAAATACATTTACATACAACAAATCATGTATTTAAATTTGAAATTTGAACGCGCGTTAAAACAGGAAATAAAATCTAGAAATTAATTAAAACGGTTGGGAATAATAGCATTAAAGGTAACGTTTAAAACAACATAAATCATATATCAAAAATTGACCCAATATACAATTTTATAACGTGTATGAATTGATTCCAGCTTGGGATGGGTCGACCCGCTTATAAGCTGTGTCGACCTAGGGTCAACCAAGTTGGGGGTCGATAGAAATTGAGATGTTAATGGTTTTGATGACAATAGCCTTCTTTCAATTATTATTATAAAATATATACTAACACTATTATCTAGAATATATATGAATATGTATATACATGAAATCTATGCAGGTAATGATTATTAAAAACCGTACAGTTTAGAGAATCAAAATTTCAAAGAAGAGTTCAAGGTTCAAGAATCCTGAGTATCAAGAATTTAAGAGTTCAAGCGTTTAAGAAATATAAAGTAAATGTGTCTAGATATATTGTTAAAACTCTGGTCAGCACTGAATTCTAATTTCAAACTTAATTCTGATTTCAAACTTCTTTTTAAAATGATTTCAAAATTACTTCCTTGTTTTTAAAATCTATGTAACAACCCGTATTCTACGCATCATAGGATCGTAGGATATTTATTTCTTTCACATACGAAGTCGTGTATGGTCATGTAACTTTGGGAGACGACTATTGTGGTCATTTCCCATGATCATGATTTTCCCGATTCTTAAATGACCATTTTACCCCTAGTTGGCACTGTTTTGGCCATAACTTTTGACTAGAAAGGAATTTTGACCTGAAACCACTTCCATTGGCTCCGGATGATGGTTTACAATTCCGTAGAGTGGTCACATTAGCCAAAAGGACTCACTGTTTGGGAGATATGGCTGAAACAAGTTTCAGATGGTGAAAAACAGCTTAATTGGGCTTAACCGGGTGATTAGCAGCTAGGCATAGAGGGGAATTTCGGGTTTAGAGGTATAGGAGGACTGATTAGGGTTAGGAAATCACTTTCATTTCAGTTTTGAGCCGCCACAAACCTTCTTGAGACCTTAGTAATGGCTTCCATCCTCTAAAACCACTCCAAAACACATTTTTAGTGAAGATTAAGCCTAAACTACATCAAAACAAGGCCAAATAGCATCAGAGCAAGGTTGGAGCTGCTGCTATACATAGGGATTCGACCCAAACAGAGAGTATTTCAGATTTGGTGTTTTATTTTGTGGCAAAGGTGAGTGATAGCATCGTTTTGACACTAATTACAGTTAATTAAGGGTGATGAGTGAAGATTAGCGAATTTATACACTAATAAATTCTGGAAAAATGTTTAGAAATTCTTAAATAATATTTTATGCCTCTGTTAGAAAATTTAGACGATTTGATTAAGTTTTACTAAGTATTTGCTTAAACATGATTAAGAGGGACTGTGGGAAAATGTGAGGT